>CM029931.1:10000000-11200000 GCA_017639245.1 Myiopsitta monachus
TCAAGTCTTTGGGAAGAGCCCACAGCCTAGATCCAGGGCTCCTTGGGCATGCCCGTGATGGGAGCATGGGTCCCCGGTCGCCTGGGCTTGATTACTTCATTGTGCTGCTCTTCCTGAGTGCAGAGCCCTCTTCACACATCCCAGATTACCGAATCCTTTGGATTTATGGGTTTCATGTGTGTTTTCAAATAGAAAAGGAAACGTTTGCCGTATCCTCCTGGATAACAGCTCTATTGGTATTGCCTGGAAAACTCTCACCCTATTCAGGCCGTGTCCAACAGCTTGTTTCATTTCCCCGTGCTTGCTTCCCTTCCTGCACACAAGATGTTTGTTGTATTTCCCAGCCTGTTTCACCACTCAGTCCCTCTGCATGGAGCTATGTCCTGCTCCTGCAGAGACAGCTGCCGTCTGGCAGCACCCAGCAAGCTGGGAGATGGTGGTTTTAGAGCACAGTGCAGTCAGAGCAGTGCAGAGCAGGGATGTGAAATAGTCTGGTCCTTCATATTGCCTACAAGAAACCTGGAGAGGGGCTTTGGACAAGGGCTGTAGGGACAGGAGAGGGGAATGGCTTTAACTGCCAGAGGGGAGACTGAGATGAGCTCTGAGGCAGAAGCTGTTCCCTGTGAGGGTGCTGAGGCGCTGGCAGAGGGTGCCCAGAGAAGCTGTGGCTGCCCTGTGTCTGGCAGTGCTCAAGGCCAGGTTGGACCCAGGGGCTTGGAGCTGCTCCAGTGGAAGGTGTCCCTGCCCATGGCAGGGGGTTTAAGGTCCCTTCCAACACAAACCATTCTAGGATTCTATGCTTCAAAGGCCCCTGGTTCCATCAGCCTTTTCTCACCCAGAGATATCTTTGGTCCTCCCAGCTCCTTCTGATCCCAGCTTGTGTTTCATTAAAAGAGAACCATCCTTACAAATGAGACTTGGCATTTCTAGTGCAGCAGCCACAGAAGCAGCTGCTTGCACGTGCTTCCTGTGGAACTGCAGAGCACTGCAGGGATACGAAATAAATGTCCAGCTTTGATAGCTGCTGCTGCTGAGTTGGAAACACAGAGTCCAGTGAGGGGAATGTGCTGCTCGAGCCAGCCGGCTGCTCTTGCTGCTGCCCCCTTCCTAAGGGACATCTCCTAAGAGGCTGCAGGCTCCCAGCCTGCCCCTGCCTTTGGAAGCACCTTCCCTGGCAGAGGCACGAAGCTGCTGCTGGGCCGGGCTCTGTCAAGGCTTGCTCAGTGGTTTCCGTGCTGCTGGCTGATGACGCTCCTCTCTGCTCGCAGGCTGGAAGCAGAACTGAGCACGGTGAAGCAGAAGCGAGCAGCGGTTCAGAGCGCCCTGAGACGCAGCCACAAGGAGCAGGTTCAGCCCAGCCGGCAAGGTGGGTATGTGACTGTCAGTGGAGCTCTCTCCAAAGCAAGCCCATGCACCTCCCTTGCGGAGCACCTAAACCTGGCTGGAAGCAGAGCACCCACCCGGGTGGGCAGAGGTACCCGTACAAGTGTGAGGATGCCTTCTGCTCCGTGGAAGAGAGCAGCCGATGGGATAACCTGACTCCTAGCGCTGCCAAGGATTCACTGTGTGGTCTCAGGCAATTCTCTTAAATTCCCTGTTGCCTTTCTCAACCTCAGCCCCATCAACAGCTGCAGGGTATGATTTAGGGTTGCAGGGGGATGTGCTTATCTAGAAGCCTTAATTAAACCTTCTTTGGGATCTGGGTCCCTTGAAGTTCTCTTCCCTAGCTGGGGGCTATGGGATAAGCAGGCAGCCATGGCTAAATCCTAACCCCTGGCTAAGCTCTGTTGCTCCCACAGCTGTAGTGCAAAAGCTCCCAGCAAAGCTGAGCAGGGATGTGTCTGCATGGCAGCACATGGATGTGTGTGTCCCTCCTTTGGTCAAGGCAGAGCAAAAACCATTTTCCTAAGCCTTTGCCATGGGTAGGCACCCGCACCTGCATGAGCCTCTGTGGATTAGAAATGGTGACTGAATCCTTTATGCTTCCATCAAAACCCCATGCTCAGGAGAAGCCTTTGTTCCTCAGAGGTGCAAAACACAAAGCAGAGCTTTGCAGAAGGGCTGTCCTGAGAGGGAGCTTTAGGGTTAGAGCTCTCTCCATGCATGGGAGAGGTCTCAGCGCCATGCACCAAGGCTGGGGTGGCAGATGGCAAATAGGGTTTAACTGTGTCTCACTGCAGCTCTGTCCAGGAGCCCTCCTGTAGTCCAGGATGACCCTCAAGCTGACCAGCTTCTCAGTAACCTGGAGCGTGTTGGCAAGGACCTGATTCAGGTAGAGAAGGAGGTGTTGAACCGCGTGAGGTCTCCAGTGAACTTCAGTGATCCCACAGATGACCTTGCCAGGAGGATCAAACACCAGCAGGTGGGTGCTGCTGTGGCAGAACTGGAGCAGGGTGACTTTGGTAGCGCTGTGTCCTTGGCCCCAAATAGGTTGATATAGGAATTACATGGGAGATGACAGCTTGTGCTTCAAAGAGCACCATGCTGCTGTTGCAAGGCTTTTAGGCTGGCTCGAGCCCTTGGAATGGGACAGGTCAAGCCAAGCTCTAGGGAAATGCAGGCCCTTCTCTTGGCTCAGCTCTGCAGCAAGATGGTCCATTTGCTTCAGAGCCGGTTTTGGAGTGCCCTCAGCCTTGCTACAGCTATGCTGTCACCCTTCACTCCCAAGTATATAGCATAAAAGGCTGGGATAGAGGGAATTACTCCAAGGAGCAGCTTTGGCTCACCTGATGGGGGGTACAGACTGGTAGGTGTGGGGGGGACAGGAAAAGAGGCAGTGCCCTGGAGCCCCCCTCCTTTCCTCTGTGATAAGGTCTGGGTCTGTAGCAGTTCAGCTGGTTACACCTTCACCTGTGGGTATTTATCCAGCCCTGGCAGAGGGATGGACTCAGGCACGGAGGTTTCCTCCATCTCTGCCTCCTTGCATCTCTTTCCCACAGCCTGGCATTGCCAGACAGCCACAGTCTGGCTGGGGCTGTGCCCCCGGGGCCAGCTCCTCATGAGAGGGCACCTGCACCCTGATCCCCACAGCAAAACCTGTCCCTGAGGGAGGCATGTTTTCGCAACAGCCCTGTTATGACTGTGTTGGGTGACTCTGCTCCCATCCGATGTGCCAGGAAACAACAAAGAAACTTGAGAAGCTGGGGGCAGCCAAGGATGCCTTGCAGAAGGAGTGTGAGACCTTCCTTTCCAAGAAACCCACCAGCACCTCGGCTTCCCAGCTCCCTGTCACACTGAATGCCCTCAGGAGCAAATACAATGATGTCAATATGCTCTCCAGCCTGTACAACGAGAAGTGAGTGATGATGGCAAGGCCTGATGGGGATGAGGGAAGGAAGTATTTGCACAGAGGTAGCAACACAGAGACGTGAGAAGATGCTTTTGGTCTATATGGGCATTGGTTGAGGTCCATCCCAGCCAGTGCAGGTTGGAAACCTCTCATCCATCACCAAAGGCACCTTTGAAGGAGTTCCTGTGCGTAATCTGTGGACAGTCCACTACAATGGGTGTGTGTCCCAGCTCTGCTGTATGCAGTGAAATGCAACATATTTGGTTTCTGGGTAGCATGACAGAGTGGTGAGTGTGCATGGTCCTTGTTCTCTGCCATGCTGCAGAAGCTCTGACGTTAAATAAGCTTAAACATGCAAAATCAGAGAGAAGAGAAGAATGGGGTCTTCTGTAGCTAACCTTGTTGGTTTTCCCTTACCCAGGGCTAAGGCTGCCCTGAACCTGGAGACTCAGATTGAGAACACCGACAAGATTGTCAGCACGTTTGAGGCCAAGCTGGCTCAGGACAGCATCATTCCTGCATCCCCCAATGCTCTGCAGGATCGGGCCAATGATCTGCAGGTAGGGCAACATCAGGGTCTTGGGGAAGGAAGGGAGATCTCTGAGCTCAGGTAGCAATAGTGGGGAGGGCTGGACTTTGCTTATTTGAGCACCCCAAGCCTTTCTAAGGACCAGTTCTCTGAAGGCTTTACATTGGTGTTGCAGGCTGATCTGCACTCACTGGCTAGCAAAAAGCTCTGTCCCTCTCAGGTTACCTTCGGGGTCCCTAAAAGCGATGAACCCTTAGCATCTAAACTGTATTGCTCTGCTTTACACTCACCCCTGTTCTTTTCTGCTCCCAATCTCCCTGCCCCATCCTTAGCACTCACAGTGATCCTTTTCTTCCTTCCTCAGAACTTTTCCCTTCTGCTCCATGCACTGTCCAACCCACCTTGCTTCCCACCTTCTTTACTGGATAAGTCTCACTGCTCCATCTCTTCCATGTTGCATGTCTCTTGGAGAGCCTGACTACCCCCCAGGGGCTGCACAGTGGGTAACAGTACTGAGTACCTCTGGCTGGTGCATTGTCTGCTGCAAACCTGGTGGTGTCCTGTTTTCCCCTGCAGAAGATGAAGCGGGAGGTGGTGGCCCAAGAGGACTGTGTGCTGAAGCTGAACCGGGGACTCAAGGATGCTGAGCACAGCTGCAGTGCTGTGCAGAACAACTTCCAGGAGTACTGCCCCTGACCTGCCACGGCAGAAGCGGGAGGTGCAGCTCCTCAATGACCGCTACCATGCCGTGGCAGACCAGCTGGACCAGAGGTGAGGAGCTGTGGCGTCATCTCTGCTTCTCTTAGCTGACATGGACCAGCATTAGTCAGAGACCCAGGAATATGTTCTTCATTGCAGAGCCATCCTGAACACTATCAAAGAATACTGAGGACTAGCCTCTGTCTTGCTGTGTAGTCGCTACCTTCCTATGCACAGCAGAGGCTTTGAGCTCCCAGATAGCTGCTAGAAGGTGGCATTAAGTAGCTGACTGCTGGCCTCTGCCTGATCCATGACCCTGCCCAGAGAGACCCTGATGTTGGCTAATTCCCACAGGCACTGCTGTTGCTTGCTGTTTTCTTTCTCTCATCCACCCAAGTTGCAGTAGCAAACACCATGTGCAGGGTTGTGCGCCCCACTCAGGGACCAGTTATCACCCCCTTATTTCTGTTGTCTTGGTGTTTGTTGTGGTGCCATCCTCACCATAGTGTCTTTTTAGGAACTTGCACATGAATCTTTGCCCTTCCCCTTTATGTTCCTGATCACTTCTGTGCTATGCAGAGAGAAGACCCTCAGAAATATCAGCCTCACCTACCAGCAGTTCCAAAACTCCAATGAGAACCTGATGTTCTGGATGAACAACCTACCCAAGCACCAAGTGAAGACCACTGATGGGCCAAGCCAGATCAACTACAAGCTGCAGGCACAGAAGGTGTGTTCCAGGGCAAGCATCGCAACCTGTAATGTTACTGGGATGGGGGAATTTGCTTGTGAGCAGCTCCTAGTTGTGTGCTCCACCCATCACAGTGAATGAACTAGAACAAGGAGGCAGTGATTGCAGCCCGCAGATGATGTATCTCCCCCAGCTGCCTTCATCCTCAGTGCTGGTGTCCTCATCTGTGCCAGTCACCCCCAGGTTGTTAACCTCTCCACGGAGAGGGCACACACAGATCCTGAAAGATGGCACCTTGGGCTGAGATACTGCATCTGGGTCCTGCATCTTTCCTTTCCTGAGCAGATCCTTAGCTGACTAGTACAGAGGATGAGTTGGGGAGGTCTTTGTGCCGGCTGGTATTTATCTCATGCATGATAAATCAGCATGGCAGGTCCTGGGCAGGTGAGAGTGCTGCTGAGATCCTCTTAAACCTCTTCCTAAATGTGTTCCTGTTCCCACCACTCTAGTACGAGGCTGAGCTACTGTTCTTGACTGCAAGAGTATTATTGGGTTTCTGTATTTCAACCTGTCCTTAACATCATGTGTGTCTCTTGCAGAGGCTGGTGGAGGAGATCGAAAGCAAGGAGCCAGAGAAGAACGCAGTGATCAGACTATCCCGGAACGTGCAGTCCACGCTCAATGTATGGCTGGGTGTTCCCAGGTAGCACTCCCTTAGTGTCTCACCTCAGAGATCCCAACTGATTCTTCTGCCTCTGCTCTTAACAGGACTATGAGCTCCAAGCAGGCAAATACAGCTCTTCCCTGGACCCTACCCTGACAGACTACGCTGCAAAGAGGCTGCGTGTGACCCCGCTGCAAGAAAGTATCCAGGCCCAGGTAAAACGTGAAGATAAAGGCATGGAAACGATTGCCCAGCTCCTTGCCCAAGCCTCATGTCCTCTACAAAGCCTTAATCCACCCTTAAAGCCTTAAAGTGATCATGGTCCTAATCCCAAAATCAAGCGTCATCAGGGATCTCTTTGCCTATTGGTCAAAGCAGCATGTGATCCAGAATTAGGGGTGTGCCTGATACCTTTGGTTGAGATTGCTAATAATGCCTCCTTACCATATGGTGTGGGAAGATAAAACCCAGGGTAGGTGCATGGGGACAGGACCGAGCCAGTTCTTCTGTGTGCTCTTCCCAATTGCACCCAAGTTCTCCTGCATCGCCTTGGACTATTTGCCCACTGCCATCCCTGTGTGGCCCAAAGTGAATCTGGAAGTCCGGCCCATATGTAGGTTAGCAGGCACCTAACAGGCATTCAGCTGAAGGGCACAGGGTCTCCCACATGAGTCCTTAGACTCTGTGTCTCTAGAATGTCAGATGTGAAGACACAAATCCCTGGAATATTGCAGTACACAAAGTGTGTCCCGGTGAAAGGAGGGGTGGGAGTGTGTGCCATCCCAAAGGGCTGTGCCAGGGTGAGGGGGACAAAGCTCTCACTTCTGTTTCTGTTTCAGGAAAACGACGTAGCCAAGCTCTACATGGAGCTGGCAGCAGCAAACAAACAGCAGCTCAGCCGGCTCGAGTTTGCCAAGAAGATTGTGGAGAAGGTACCAGCTTAACAGCTCCTGGCAGGACTGGGATACTCTAGCTTGGGGGTTGAAATGGTCTTTCCAAAGCTGTCAGTCTGGGATCGTCCCCCTCCCTCCCCAGATCTCCACATCCAAGTGTGAGGAAGGACAGGAATGGAAACCCCTGTGAGACAAAGACCATGAGTTACCACAGTTTCACTGGCACTGATCTCAGGTTCTGACTTTCGTCACCTCTGTGGGCTGTCAGCTCTTTACTGAAGCTGTAGTTTATGCTAGGAAAAGAAAGATTAGGACTCTGAAGTCCTGTTCTCAGCTACATCTAATCGATGTTCACAGAATGAGAGTTTCAGATTCAGCTGTGGCTGGTATTTAGTGCTCACAACCTTCTGGAAACACTTCAAAGCAATAGAACTTTTATGCCTTTTTAGAGCTTGATTCACTTGTATTAAGGGTCTCTGGGCTGGATGACTCTCAGTGTGCTCAGGAAGGACGAGATTAAAGTGGGGCATTCTGTGATGCTGCCATGAACCAGCTGCATAGTGGGGACTGGCCACGTTGCCCTCCCTCAGCTGCAGATACAACTAGACACATTTATGGGCTGCAGCAGCACCTCCATGACAGGGGGAAGACACCAAGTCAGTTGCTTGAGATATTGAGAATGTGTCATAGAAACCTGGAACGGTTTGGGTTGGGAGGGACCTTAAAGCTCCTCCAGCTCCAACCCCTGCCACGGGCAGGGACACCTTCCACTGGAGCAGCTCCAAGCCCCTGGGTCCAACCTGGCCTTGAGCACTGCCAGGGATGGGGCAGCCACAGCTTCTCTGGGCACCCTGTGCCAGCGCCTCAGCACCCTCACAGGGAAGAGCTTCTGCCTCAGAGCTCATCTCAGTCTCCCCTCTGGCAGTTAAAGCCATTCCCCTGTCCTGTCCCTACAGCCCTTGTCCAAAGCCCCTCTCCAGGTTTCCTGCAGCCCCTTTAGGCACTGGGAGCTGCTCTAAGGTCTCCCTTTCTCTTCTTCAGGCTGAACAACCCCAACTCTTTGCTGTTTATCAACAGGTTTATTTGGTGGTTCTCTGCGGGTTCTGTACCAGCTCTGTCTGTTTCCTGCTGTGCCTTGTTATGGAAAGGCCTCTGTGCCAGATTCAGGGACTCGGTTTCCTTGCCTTTTTCCTAAATCCTTTTTGGTTTTCTCTTGCAGAAGGAAGTGCATGAGGACATTGAAGCTGTACGTGAGCAAACTCAGCAATCGGAAAGCAGAGCCACAACAAGCAGGGAATCTGAAGGGTTGAAATCGCAGCTGGAGGAGGAAAGGAGGAAAGTGGCCAAGATTGAAGAGGACCTGGAGGAACACAGAAACAAGCTGCTCACGTTGAAGACTCAGAAGCCCATTGAAAAAGTGGAAGAAAAGGAGGTGATAGAATATTACAGAGACCCACAGGTGGAAAGCAACCTGTCTAAGATGGCACAGCAGGTTGAAGAGGAAGGCAAAAAGAGGCAGAGGTTGCAAGAAGACATTGACTTGATGAGCCGGAAGCTTGCCCAGCTGGAGAGTGAGAAGAAAGAGATTCCTGCCCAGCTCCTCACCAAAGAGATCACAAAAATTGAGAGAGATCCAAGCCTGGAGAGCCAAGCAGCCAGTCTTCGTCAGGAGATCAAACGTCTCCAGGAGGAAAGCTTGGCTGCTGCTTCTGAACTTGAGCAGCATAAGAGAGAGCTGCACATGCTGGAGCGAAAGCAGCCCAACATCCGAGAGAAAGTGGTGGTGAAGGAGCTGATCAAACTGGAGAAAAACCCAGAAATGCTGAAGTCTGTGAGGACCCTGCAGCTGCAAATTGATGAGGAATCCTTCAAGAGGAAGTCTGCAGAGGAAGCCATAGTGAGAGTGAAGAACAAGATTGAGGAGGTGGAAAGACTGATTGAAATGGCAGAACCCAAAATTATTGTTAAGGAGGTGAAGCAGGTAGAGCAGGACCCGGAGTTATTGAGAGAGTCTTCCAAGCTGAAAACTCTGATTGAAGAAGAGAGGAGCAAAAACGTGATGCTTACAGGTGAGCTGGGAGAGCTGCAGAGCCAGTACAGTATCGCAGAGAAGCAAAAACCAAGGGTAGAGGTTAAAGAGAGGGTCAATGAGATTTTCCTGGTGGATCCTGAAACAGAGCGGCAAATTGCACACCTGAAAAGGGAGCTGCAGGAAGTTACTCTGAAAAGGACAAAGGTTGACAGTGAAGTGGAAGAGGCCTTAGCAGAGCTCAATGTCCTCAGGTCACAGAAACCAGTGGTGGAACTTAAGGAGGTTATAGAAGAGGTGGTGAAACATGAGAAGAGTCCAGAGATTCTTAGAGAAATAGACAGGCTGAAAGAGCAGCTCAATGAACTAGTGAACACCAATGGCAGGACCCAGGAGCAGCTCATTAGGCTGCAGGGTGAAAGGGATGAATGGAAGAGGGAAAGATCCAAGGTGGAAACCAAGCTCGTCAACAAGGAAGTAATCCGCTATGAGAATGATCCACTCTTGGAAAAAGAAGCTGATCGCCTCCGTCAAGAGGTGCGTAACATGTCTCAAAAGAGGAGAGCTGCCGAGGATGCAATCTATGACTTGCAGAATAAATACATGCTACTGGAGAGGAGAAAGCCAGAGGAGAAGGTAGTAGTTCAAGAGGTGATACTGACTCAAAAGGATCCGAAGCTCCGAGATGAGCACAACAGGCTGAGCAGGAGTCTGGATGAGGAGGTGAGCAACAGGCGTCGTCTGGAACGTGACGTGCAGCAGGTTCGTGCGCTGGTGGAAGAGCAGGAGAAGTTGCTCAACTTTCAGGAGGATCGAAGCAAGAGGCTTGCACTGGAGAAGGAGATGAGACAAATTACACTGAGAATAAAGGAGCTGGAGGAGAGCCCAGCCCCAGTGCAAGAAAAGATCATTATGGAAGAAGTGGTCAAGTTGGAGAAGGATCCAGTCCTTGAGCAGTCTGCTAGCAACCTACGCTTGGAGCTGGACCGGGAGAAGATGGAGGTGCTGAACTTGCAGAGAGAATGTAAGAACCTGCAGATGCAAGTTGATGTCCTGCAGAAAACAAAATCCCAGGAGAAGACCATCTACAAGGAAGTGATTCGAGTAGAAAAGGACAGAGCACTGGAGAGTGAACGTGCACGCATCTGGGAGCTGCTGAACAGGGAGAGGGGAGCCAAGCAAAAGGCAGAAGAGGAGGTGCGGCGGCTTAGGGAGAAGATTGAGAGAGCTGAAGGCATGAAGAGGACATGGGCTCGTGAAGAGACGGAGCTGCAGAAGGCCAGGAACCTGGCCATCCAGGAGAGAGCCAGCTTGGAGAGTGAACTGCGGGAGCTGGAGAGGCAGAAACAACAGAAGGTCCTCTTCCTGAGGGAGGAGTCCAAACTGCTTAACCAACGGACGGAGAATGACAGGCAGAAGAAGAAGCAGCTGCAACATGAGTTCTCCCTGCTGGAGGCAGACATCCTTAGGGAGAAGGATCAGATCTACAACAAGGAGAGGTTCATTCGAGATCTCCAGTCAAGAGTCAACCGGGAAGAAATCAACCATGAGACCCAGATGAGAGAGACAAACCTCTCCACCAAGATCTCTATCTTGGACCCTGAGACAGGGAAGGATATGTCCCCTTATGAGGCCTATAAGAGAGGTATTATAGACAGAGGTCAGTACATCCAGCTGCAAGAGCTGGAGTGTGACTGGGAGGAAATCACCACCTTGGGCCCAAACGGGGAAGTCTCATTGCTCCTTGACAAGAAAAGTGGGAAGCAGTACTCCATTGATGATGCACTAAGGCTGAGGAGGATCACAAAGGAGGAATATCAGCTCTACCGGGATGGCAAGATTCCCATCTCTGAATTTGCCTTGCTGGTGGCTGGGGAATCCAAGCCTCCCCCATCCCTCTCTATTGGTTCCATCATCTCCAAATCCCCAGTCTCATCACCCACCACTCACCAAACCCAAACCTTCTTCCCCCCAGCCTCACAGAAGGGCTTCTGTGATGATACATCCCCCATTGCCGGGGTGTATGACACCACCACCGACACCAAGTACAACATCAAGACTGCTGTTGTAAAGAAGCTGCTTGATCCCATGACGGCTCAGAAGCTCCTGGAAGCCCAGGCTGCCACAGGAGGCATCATAGACCTCATTTCTCGGGACCGCTTCTCAGTCCATAAGGCAGTTGAGAGGGGGCTGATTGACAGGACCTACATGCAGAGACTGCTTAATGCCCAGAAAGCTTTCACAGGGATTGAGGACCCGGTGACCAAGCGAAGGCTGTCTGTGGGGGAAGCAGTTCAGAAGGGATGGATAACCAAGGAGAGTGCTTTCCCCTATCTGGAGGTCCAGCATCTAACTGGAGGGCTCATCGATCCCAAGAAAACCGGTCGCATCCCCGTGCTGGAAGCTGTCCAGACAGGGATGATAACAGGCAACCTGGCCAACAGGCTCCAGGATGAGTCCAACTATGAAAAGGATCTCATTGACCCTGTCACTAAAGAGAAGATAAATTACAAGGAGGCCAT
Source organism: Myiopsitta monachus (assembly GCA_017639245.1). Taxonomy (NCBI): domain Eukaryota; kingdom Metazoa; phylum Chordata; class Aves; order Psittaciformes; family Psittacidae; genus Myiopsitta; species Myiopsitta monachus. The sequence continues at coordinate 10,011,317 of CM029931.1, forward strand.
GGCCCTGTGCCAGAAGGATTCTCTGAGCAGCTTCCTGCTGCTCCCAGCCACCTCAGAGGGTTATCAGCGGTACCACCAGGCGAGCCGTTCCCCCAAGCTCTCACGGTTCAGGCACTGAATGGATTCAGGCACATACTGGATCTGGTTCCTTCAGGAGTTCATCCCTTCAAAACACCCCTCCCCATGGAGGCAGCAGCGACCACAGGAATGGAGCATCTAGCATTTAGGGCTGCACATTCTTCTGTCTTAGCTATCTGCTTCCCAATGCAGCTTGGCCGTGCGAGGACTAAAGTGTGATCGTGAGTGTGTAGAAAGGATCTCCGCAGTCCCCCAGGTGCTGCTGTGACAGCAAAGGGGGGTTGACTGTGAGAACTCCACTGGCAGTAGGTTAAATGTGTTTATGCCCAGAAAGGAGGAAGAGCCGGAGCGTTTTCTAGTTGGGTTATTCTTCTGCATGCAATAAACATAGAAAGCGTGTCTCTGTGGCTGTGTTGTCTCTGCAGGCTGAGGCGCAAAGTGGCTGAGGACATGGCTCCACTGTGGAGTGTCCCCTGCCTTTGTGGGATGAGAAAAGGAGTTTCTATTGACATGAGCTGCTTTTCCCCCTCTCCCGATGGCTCTTTTAGCTGACATTGTTTGGGAACTCTAACACACCCAAAATAATCCATAAAGGTGGAGATTTTCTCCCTCTCCTTCCCCCATCAGGGCAGCAGCATAGCCTCTACCTCCATATAGCCTAGCTGGGGTTTGAAGTCTGGGCTCCAAGAAGACACTGCTCTCATGCTGGCAAGCTCAGCGCAGTCACAGGTCCCGTTCCCTTCCTGCTGGTAGGTAGTGGTAGTGCTCAACATTAACAGTCGAGTCCTGTGTAGAAATGCCATTTCCAGTCCAAGATCTGCCTGGGCTCTGTCCCATCTCCTGCAGGGTCTGTGTTTATTGTCAGGCCTATGGCTGGTGTCTGTGGCCATCTCAGCTGCCATGATCAACACAGGGCAATTTGTTGGTTTACAGTGGGGAAAACTGATGCACACACCCTAGAGCATCCATGCATTCCCAGCCAGTTTCCTCTTGGAAGAGCACTGCTGCTACACGGCACTCCCCTCCTGGCTTGTCTGGGCCAGGGGCCACATCAGGAGAGAAATTCTGGCCTGACCTCCTGCCAGGGCAAGCCCAGCAGCCCTTGGAGCACAGGAATATGGCAGGATGAGGACCACATCCCAGCACAACCGGTGTGGGTCCCAGCTCCTCAAAGCTGCTGGGAGCTGCCTTGCTCTGCTCCAGATTTCTCCCCTTGGCTGGTTGAACGCTGGGAAGAACGCTGGGAAGATCCATCAGCAGCAGGGCTGTTGCCTTCCTGCAGTTCACCTCTGCCCAGCGGGTGAGTTTGCTTCAGCTTTCGCTTGCCCAGTTCCATGGGACTGCCCCTTTTGCCAGGGAGACAGAACAGTGCTTGCTTTCAATCCACAATGTTCACATGGTGACTCTTTCCTGACAGTGCTGATTAAATGGTTCTGGGGAAATGCTCTGTAACTGAAGAACTTGGAGTCCTGGTAATTAGGCAGTCAGCTAATTAGTGTGGATAAAGTGTTCCCCAGCTGTGAGGTGGGAGGTGTTCACCCAGGGCTGGGTGAAGGCATTGAGAGATGATCGTGTGCCTGAGTAGGCTCCCTTCAAGGCTGGTCTGCCTTTACCTTCTGAATAAAACCCCACTAAAAATCCTTTCCTTTGGTACCAAATGGTCCTCACCTGCAGAAAGTAGCTGGTATCATGATGTGTCTGTAGGAAGCACCACACTGCCACGGAGCTTCCCCAGAGCCCAGGTGGGTTGTGAGTTGCTCAGGAGCCAGATAGTGCTTTTCTTCCCTTCCTGTGCATAGGGTGATGTTGCCGCACCATGGCTTTCCCAGAGTGGATGTTTTGACACGGCTGTTGTTGGGTTCCTTTGTTGGCAGAGGGTTGGGACATAAATATTTGAAATTCAGGCTGTTGCTTCATTTTGTTGGGCTAGATGAGCTGTAGTGTTTTTATTCATGTTTCTGGTCTGGAAGAAGGCTGTATGGAGACCTCGGAACAGCTTCCAGTATCTGAAGGAAGCTACAAGGATGCTGGAGAGGGACTCTTCATCAGGGACTGTAGTGATGGCTAGATCTAAGGCAGAAGTTCTTCCCTGTGAGGGCGGTGAGGTGCTGGAACAGCTTGCCCAAAGAAGTGATAAATGCTCCGTCCCTGGCAGTGTTCAAGGCCAGGTTTGACAGAGCCTTGGGCAACATGGTCTAGTGTGAGGCATCCTTGCCTGTGGCAGAGGGTTAGAACTAGATGATCTTAAGGTCCTTTCCTACGTGAACCATTCTATGATTCTGTGACTATCCTTGGTGTTTATTTTTTAATGCAGATCGTAAGAAAACAAACCAAAAAGCAACCTCTTCCGAGAACAGCTTGTCTGGTACAACACAAGCATTTGCTTGCATAGAGCGAACAACAGAGTATTGTCTCTATGAAATGAAATAACCTAAAAATACATATGCAAGGGCAGGGAAATGATTCCCGTAGCAGAACTCATCCATGTCTCACAAATGTGTCTCTGTGAGCTGGATGTTGTCACCTAGAGGTTATGAGATGCTGCAGGAGCACAGCTTCTCAATCTTCCTGCCACACAGCTCTGGAGGCTGCTGCTGAGCAACACGTCCCAGGGTTTCGCTGTGGGGATCTGTCAGGAGTTGTCCCAGGGTTTCACTGTTGGGATGTGTCAGGAGTTGTCTCAGGGTTTCGCTGCTGGGATCTGTCAGGAGGTGTGGCTGCTGCAATAGGGATTCCGAAGGTCTTTTTGATGTCAGGAATTAAGCAGAGCCACCCGCTCCCTTGTGTTGGGTGGGGAGGAGGAATGAATGATGGAGGATGCCACAGGACAGCTGAGCTTGGCTTCAGACAGGCAGGTCTTGGGCTGACAGGGCTTTTCAGGGGCACTCTAAAGCTTTCCCTCCCCTGTGCAAGTTCTCTGATATGTGGTAAATGTGGAGGGAGAGTATTGCTACAGCTCTGTGTGCCCTGTGTGCCCCTCTCCTTTACTGCAGTGTTTATCTGTCATGAAAGTCTACGAATGTGATAGCTTTTGGGATGGCATTTTTATGCTGAAATCAGTTCTGAGGATCATAGTCATTAGGAGGGCACCAAAAACAGAAGCACAGAAGTTTGTCTTTCCTGTGTTTTTCCTACGTTAAAAATCTGTCTTTTGTGTATTTAAAAAGTAGAACATAACTGAACTGGTTTGTGGGAACCTCTAATGGAAAGCAAGCCCATCTTACCATATCGAGATAGCCCTGGGCTGCAAAGCCATCAGCCTCATGTCCACAATGGAAGTGAGAGCATGTCTCTGCACCTGCCGAGGGTTTGGGCTGGCAAGGATAAAAGAAAGAGTACAGGAGATAAGAAAAGGACAAGAGCTCTGTGGAAAAAAGGATGAGCCAGGCTGTGCTGCCTCACTAGCCGATGGGCTGCCCCAACCAAAGAACAAATGCCAAGGCTTCTGAACAAATGACAAGCCTTTATTTTTCTTCTGTACCGAAAAGAAAAAGAAAAGATGTAAATACAACACCAAAAGGGACAATTCTCCAATCATTTGAACAGCAAAAAACATTTCCAAGATAATAAAGTGAAGGAAACAGCATTATGTCTGGACCGATGGTGAACAGCCCATGTTCTACACGTTACTGTTTCCTGTTTCCACCATACGCAATAAGTGCTTTCTGTTAACTGGATCTTTCTGATTCTTGGTCCCAGCCAAGGTACAAATTAAGACATCATATGGTGCACTTTAGCTTGTGAAAGAGCAGAATGTCAGCTCTGTTAAACAGCTCCGATTAAACAACTTGCCTGGTGCTGAGAAGCCAAGGCTTTGGTAACAGCAGCAAAGCAGAGGTGCTCCCCTCCGCACAGTGGAGCTCCGGCGCACCCTGCTGTCAGAAACCACCACCGCAGAGCTGGGGATGTGCTGGGGCTGGGGATGTGGGGGTGACTGCAGTGGTGGCAGACGTCACTGTGCCACCTTAGCTCACTAATGCAAGGACAAACCTCTGGAAGATGCTCTCTCACCTACATGTCAGTGTTTTACGCTGATAAATACCCCCCCCCTCCACTTTTGCACGTGACCTATTTAAAAGAGTTCTACCGGCTGTAATGCAAACTTTCCCCAGCAACAGGCTGAGAGTCTCTAAATGCAAGAATGTCCCTTCCAGGCTCCTCAGGAGAAGGGATCTCCACTGTGTTTTCTCATCTGCAACGTTTCTGCAGCACACGTTGCTCTTCAGGCTTCTGAGGGCTTCTCTGGAAGAAGTACTGGTGACTGAGGGCTGCCTTGGCTGAGATGCGCTTGCTGGGGTCATACAGGAGCAATTGCTGCCAAGAGGAAACCCAGAAGAATTAGCTGTTTAAAAACAAAATGATAGATTGTACCTGCATGTGGCTGGTCCCAGATGCAGATGTTGGTCCTGCTTTTGTTCCTCTCCAGGCTTTGGGGTAGCCCACAGCTGGAGTTACCATGGGAATTATGTTAGAAGGGTTTCTTGACCCTCAATGCAGTAGCTTCCTAGAGAAACCCGCAATGACAGTCCTGCTTTAGAGCCAGGATTGAGGCCTGTTTGATGATTTGGTGTTTCTGCAACGGCAGAGATGAGCATTAGAGCCAGATCAGCTAATGCACATCCAGGTAGATCACTCCCAAATGTCCCTGTCCTTTCCCAGTTTGAAAAGGTCCTGCATGTCCCAGGGTCTTGTTCTGATGACTCTGTGGTAAGAACAGCGTCCCTGAAAATAGCGCGCTTGTTACTCACCACCAGTAAGTCTCTACCATCTCGATCTAAGCTGGGAACAATTTCCATCATCTCCTTCCTTGCCCACTGGGGAAAGTTCTCCTTGTAGTCAGGCAGCTGGGTCACTCCAGGCCAGGTCGCCTCGGTGGGAGTGCCCAGAGTGCGAAAGATCCGGAAGAGCTGATCGATCTCAGAGTCCCCTGGAAAAAGGGCCTTCCTGGTCACCTGTGGGGGAAAGACAAGCCAATTCCCACCTTTTCCATCAGGTTCTATTTCCTGCTATAAGCAACCCTATGTCCCAGCAGATGCAAGCAACTGCACAGACTGGGCAGTGGTTGGGAAAGTCACAGGTGTCTTGCTGCTTGTCTCCAGCTCCTCTCCATGGATCCATGCTCCCCTGAAGCTATCTGCCTTTCAGCCAGTTCCTTATCCCTCTTTGTCTCCAGTTTCCTAACGCCCATTCTTGCAGGTTTGCTCCTTCCCCTCTTACTTGCCCAGGCTCTGCTGCTTGGCAGCTGCAGGGGCTTTGCGAGCTAGGGATAGTGCTATTACATGGCAGGGATAACAAGAGCTCTTCAAAGTGGTGTATGGACCCCCAGGAGATCCACTCTGCTATGCTATGAGAGTGTTAGTTCTCTGCAGCCTATTATGGGGACATCTGCAAAAGGCATCTCCTCGCAGGATCAAAATGCTGCAGCAAAAAGACTGAAGTTGCTCCTTCTGCAAGGGGAGGCACCAAATTCCTGCCTACCTGGAACTGCAGCCGGACTACAGAGGATTGCCTTCTGCCAAGCCCCTGAGGGTGGCAGATTTCCTTCTGAACCCACAGTTAAAGGTCAGCTAACCTTCACAGCATCATAGAAAGGTCTGAGTTGGAAAGGACATTAAGGTCATCTTTGGTCTACTTCCCATAAAACACATCCCAGCATAGGGTGGGACCACACTATCACAGATGCTCTATGTCTTGCCCCTCCTTCCCCACTTCCCATTGCAGCTGCATCCTCCCTGCTCATTAAAAAGGCTATTTAAACCCATTCTACCATTTCCGCAAAGATGCAGCCGACGCTCCAGATATCCACAGGGGTCGAGTAATATTTGCATCCCAACAGTATTTCAGGGGCTCGGTACCACAGGGTCACTACCTGGTAAGGAACAAAGAAACAAGCTTTGGCTGTTTCCCTGGATTAAACCAGAGGCATGGGATCCTCTCTTCTCAGCTGTAATGCAATGACTGTACAAATCAGAGCATGCCAAGGCCGTGCTGAATTAACAAATAACCTTAGTGACAGCAAGATTGGGATCAACAGATCATCCTTCAACAGGAAAGTCTGCAACAAATAAACATACCCAATGCAGAGGAGGTGGCAACCTAGCTTGCAGGCAGGCTAAGGTAGAAGCAGTCAGCACGCTTTGTGGGACATAAGGTAGCTCTGTAGCTGCAGATGATGTTAAAGGCGAGTGCCTCCGTTACGGATGAGTAACTTATGATGCTGCTTTTGTTCACGCACTATGGATTGTGTACCCCACTCTCAGGTGGCAGAGAGCCTCAACAGTACCTCATGAGTGTATGTGCGCAGGGGGACACCGAAGGCTCTTGCCAGCCCAAAATCAGCCAGCTTGATTACTCCTGCTTCATTAATGAGCAAGTTCTGCGGCTTCAAGTCCCTGTGGATGACTCTATGTGAGTGGCAGAAGCTCACACCCTGCAGCAGCTGGAAAAGGTAGTTCTATGGAGAGAAAAGATTTCAGACTAGGACACAGGGAAACTACTTTGAAGGCTGGATCTCATTTATAGATCTGAATGGGAAAAAAGACCTTGTTATAATGCAACACTAGGCTGGTGGACCACTACTCAGAGACCCACACAAACTGCTCCCACCCTACATGGAGACAGAGAGCCTTCAATCCAGTGGCAGTTACATCTATTACTCTGTAACAAGGCAATTAGTAATAGATCCCTCAGTTGTCCTCTTAAGAGCAGTTTGTGCTGCAGTGAGATGAGCTGGAGAGCCTGGAAACAGCTGGGAAATAAACGCATTGAGTAACAGTGTCATCAGGGTTTCCCAGCTGAAACGTTTGAGATCTGAGAGGTTGAACGCCCACAGCCAAGGATGAGTCTCTTCAGATGCAGCGCGGGTATGAGCAGCTCAGTGCTGGCTCTGTCCAGCAGAAGGCAGCAAGGACACATGCCTTTTGCCCTGCCTGTTAGCATTCCTTCCACACTGTACCTTGACCAAGCTTAAAGGAAGACCTCTGGTTTGGGATGAGTCCATGTATTTCTTCAGGTCCTGATTCAGATACTCAAACACCAGATAGAGCTTCTTCTGGCTGTGTATGACATCCAGCAGCCTGCAAAAGAAATGCAACTGCTCCCTTCGAGACCTTTCAGCTCCTCCTCCAGACCCAGAAATCCCAGCTCCCGCAGACTGCCCTGCTCTGAGTCCTTTGAAGCAAGGAGAGGCAGATACAGAAGCAGAACCTAGCATAGGACAGCAGCAGCTTGGACCAGCCTGTGTTGCTGGAGTGAAGCAGCAGTACTGTGAGCCATTGCCGAGAACCAGGCAAGTGTGAATGATTCCTGCATCTTCCTATTTATTTGCTCCTGTCCCACAGTCAGGGAGGACAGGAAAACCTCTCTTGCTGCCTGTACCCAGAGCTCCCAGAGCAGGAGCTCATCACTGAGCTGGTGGGGAGGGTTCATCCAGGTCTTACCTTACAATGTTGGGGTGCTTCAGCTCCTTCAGCAGTGAGATTTCTCGGATGGCAGTGCTGGGGACACCCTCCGTGTCCCTGCGGCAGAGACAGGCTGCATAGCACCCACCCCTCAGGACCTCACAGCCTGTGTCCCTTCTCCCTCCCATTGTACCCCGTCACCCTGTGTGGAGCAGCGTGTCTCACACTGAGCACCCTGAGTTTGGGATGGAGCCGTGTGTGAGGCAGGCTGGAACGAGGCAGGGGGAAATGGAGCCGCGGGGAAGGAGAGGGAAGGGGTGGTCTTAGTGCAACCTCTGAGGCAGAATGGTTTGAGAGCACCAGAGGGCACATTCGGAGAAGCAACAGTGGTTGAGATGCCCGAGCCTTGACGTTGTCTCTGAGAGAGATGGAGCCTTGCCAGGCACCATGCCCCTGAGGAACAGGACCCCTCCCAAAATGGTGGCTACTTCCCCCTACCCTGTGCTGTGAAGCCGGAGCCACTTAGGGCCAGCTCAGGCCCTAGCTGCTTGCATGAGCTGATAAGAGACATTTTTTTCCCTCATGTCAGGCTTTTTTTGAGCCTCTTGCCCCATTTTGGACAATGGGCAGGGCTCAGGACCCTCCTGCTCACTCCCATGGCAGGCCTTAGGCCCCAGAGGAGCCATTTGCCTTCCTCACCCCCCTCTCACCCCAGCACCCTGTGCATGGCACTCCTGGGCCATGGGCTCTTCCCCACTCACGAGTCCAAGCGGATCTTCTTGAGGGCCACCAGCTGCCCCGTGCGCTTGTTGCGAGCCTTGTACACCACGCCATAGGTGCCCTCCCCAATCTTCTCCAGCTTCTGAAACACCTCCTGGAAGGGGTCCATGACGCTGCCGCTGCCTTGCGATGGCAGCAGGGGCGGCTGGCACTGCTTTCTGAGGAGAAAAAGGAAGCAGGGGGGAAAACCTGCAACCAAATGTGTGTGGAAAGGGTTTGCTCTTCCCCTGTGCTGCTGTTGGGGTCTGGGTCCCCTCTTGCTGCTCCGCTAGTGCAGGGACCTGCCTTCGGCCGAGGCAGCAGCAGGCAGACAGAGCCTGGTCATGCTGGTGGGGCTCTGGGGGGTGTTTGGGGGTCTTCAAGCACAGCCTAAAAGCCAAACACACCGTGCACCAACCAGTGCTGGTTGCAGGGCGACCCGCAGGGTGCTGGCTAAAGGAAAAATAGAGCAAAATGGAGGCAAAGGGTGCTTTGGGCCTGCGGACAGGCACAGGGACTGCGCAGCGCCGAGGGAGGCTCTTCAGCCCTTTGTACAGTGCCTGGCACCAAGGTGATGCAGCGAATAATGAAGGTTCCCTGGGGCATGCTCAGGTCAAACATACAGCACAAGTGTCTTTTTTCTCTTCATTTTTTGTCTCATGTGTGTGTTTTCTCTTGCACAATTGTCCCTTGAGGCTTCCCACTGTGGGCTGTGTCACTCAGTCAGCCCTTCGGAAGATGTTCTTGGGGGGGTTAATTGTTGACTTGATAGCTGACAGGCAGCAAGATGAAGAAGATGTTATATATGTTATGCATCATGGCACGCAGACAGAGCCATTGGGCCCATCCTCTGGAAAGCTTGGGGGTTCCATGTCTCTGGGTGGGCACAGCAGGACATGGGTCCACAGTGAGGACCCCAACTTCTGGTGACCTCCAAAGGACTGATTTAACCCATTGCTGAGCCAGCTTAACATCTTTGTGCAACTGATCCTCATTTTTGCCGATTTGAAAGATCCAAAGTGCAGTTGCTCTGTGGCTGAAGACGGATCCACATGGCTATGGCCAACTGCAGTGTGGGTTCTCCACACTTATGAAGATTATGTGGCTTATGAAGGTTGAATTTGTACTCATGTCTCCACTTGGAGTCATTGCTAACTTTGCTCTCCTCTTCATGGCTGGTTGATTTTCTGGTTGGAGTTTTCTTCATAGCTCTTGCAGGAATCTGGTATTTTGGCTGTTCCCAGTCCTGGCATTGTGGCTATTCCCAACTCTAGCAAACCTGGCCATTTGGGTAAAATTTAGACACAGGGAGGAAGGTAGGAGAAGAGACAGGATATGAGGTGTAAACATAAACCCACCAGGAGAGGCTCATCACTGTCTCTTACAGAACCAGGTTAAAATCTTGGCTCGAGTTCATGCGTTTGGACTTGGGCAGAACAAAGTGTGCTGAAGTAGGGGTTTTGTATTTCTGTAACTGCGCGAATGAAAAACATAAAGCTAAACTAAGATTAAAGATTATAGAAAGCACTGTAATTACCGAGCTATGTCAGGCCCTTGAATCAAGCCTGCTGGTAACAGGAGGCTTTGCCAATACCTGTTGTGTTTTGATCTGCTGCTGCACATTGTACTGCTTCAGTCCCTACTTTCTGAACGTTGCACCAGCAAAAAGCAGAAAAGGCTGAATTCCGCCTGCAAACCACAGTCCCAGCTACCTCCAGGCCTGGGGATTCCTACAGCACAGGAGTCTCCTCTCTTGCACTAACTTATCCTCATTTCACATTAGTGATTTCCTGTGTTTTTGTTGATGGTTTCATTCTGCCAGGTGGGCTTGGCGCCATGCTCTTAAACCAGAGCGGCTCTGATGTAACTTCATTTCCTCCTCTTGCAACTTTTTCAAAGCCAAGCGCTTCCTTACACACCCAGTGCTGAGGAGGAGGCAAACTGCATATTGCCAAGTTTTCTTACATTATCCATCCAGCAAATCCAGGGGTTTCTGCAAGGCCTTTACCTTACGCATTTGCCTCAGCAAGAAAGAGGGTTTCAATCAATCAAAGACAGGCTGCCTTCTTTTTTAATCTTTATTTAGGAACATATCAATCAAAAGCTTCAAAAAAGTGATTTAAGGTCTCCTAAACTTAGTTGTGCCAAGGAAGAAAGTCAAGTTGTGATTCTCGGGGCACTGCAAAGATGTTTTCTAGAGTTGAAACCAGCCCTCTCCTCCCCCTTGTACACCAGCTCCTGAAAACCTGAAGAGGCAGTGCTGCTGGAAATAGTAACTCTTTGTTTTTCTTGTTTCTTTGTTGGTCAGTCCAGATCCATGAGTGTTTTGCCAGGAATGCTCCTGTATGGAAGCTGAGTCACAGTAACCAAACACATGGAGTCACGGACCTGCAGCCATGCAGGGCTCATGAACTTTGTGCTAATGCCCTTCACCCTCTATCTGCCAACAGCCCATAAGTTGCTCAGCTTTGAGAATTAAGTTGCTTAACTCCAGGTTCAGAGACTTCCCCTGTTTCTGACCTCTCCAAGCCTTGCACGACAAAAGGACCAGTACAACCCAAGTGCTCCCTTTCCCTAACCACCCTTTTTAAACAAACCAACCTGCTTCCAGAGGTTATTTTCGGCGATGACACCTGCATGAACAGACAGCCCACAGGCACATACTGACTCACACACTCTTCAAGCGTTTCCCTCACAGTGACTTGACTTTGCTATTTACCGCAGCACACCTCAGTATGTTGCAAACCCACCTTCTAAATTTACTTTTAACATAGCTGTTGCAAATGGCAGTGCAAGGACCAGCATATGGCTGGTCTCAGAGCTGCTGTCAGGACGTGCTCTTTCCTGTCTTCTCCTGCCTCTCGCTGAAGTATTTCCTCTGCTCCTGTATGGCTTGTTCCAGCAAGGGCACATTCATCCCTTCCACGCAGGTCAAGATTCGTGCCTTTACCACGGGACCCCCACCTGGGAAAAACAGGAAGTTTCTGTATAAAGAAAACCAGATGGAGCAGCTTCGGAGGCAAACACAGAGGTTCCCTCAGGCAGCGTGTGGCTCCAGCTGGCCAAATAATCACAGCCTGAGCACTTGCAGGAGACTGGACCAGCCACCAACGTGAGCATCAGGCCCAGAAGCAGGTTAATTTAGTGATGTGCTTTCCTTCTGCCCTGTCGGCTACGAAATGCCGACACCATGCTCTCTGTGCACTGGGGCACACTGAGCCTAGGACATGCCAATGCCTACCATGCAGCATCTATTTACTTCGTGACTAAATGCAGTTTGGATTTGCCTGTCTGAAAGGCACCAGGGATGGGTTCTAAGCTGATTTCTGAATGCCTCCATGCAGACGAGGACAGAACAAAGCTGGGTTTACAACAGGCTCAATGTTGACTGTAACTGACAGCTCATTGGTAGCATTCAAATGGTAAGAGAGATGCACAAAAGAGGCCAAACCCTGGTGACACAGCCACCATCTCAGCCTGCTTTCCCTCCACCCCTGCAAAATGGGGACAACTCACTCCTAAGCTGCGATAAACAAAGTTGTATGTCTTTCTAAAGGAACTCTGCAGCAGTGGCTTAGCTGGTTACTCACTCAACGCCATGTGCAGTGTGGCGTTCTGCATGCCACTGAGGGTTTCAATGGCATGAATGCGAACGCTTGTTGCCAGGTGTGGGCAAGACAACACTTGGGATTTGCTTCCTAACCGCACGGCCCAGCCCAGATCAAGTCCCCAGGCAAAGAACCGTGTAGCTGGAGTAATGCTCAGGGCACCCTGGGAAAGGACATAACAGGGTGCTCTGTTACACAACACAGCCTGCTGCATTCCTCACGCCCCGTGTCTGAGGGCAGGGATATAATTAGAGCCTTTCAAGGATGGCAAAGACCAACCCAACCAGCTCATAGTGAGGTATTGCTGCAATCAACCACGTTTGGAGTGAAGATGATATGGTTGCGGGCAATGATGCCAGAAGGTTCCAGCACAGGTTTCACCAACCAAGCAATGCTGCTGAGGTGCTTCTTTTTTAGAACAAAATCTGTGCCAGAGCATTGGATTTTCACCAAAATAATGGTGGTGGCTCTTCTTATGGTCATTGGAGAGATACAGGCTGCTCCTGCCCTGAATCCCATGCTTGTGTGACCAGAGGCTTGCCTTGGCCAACACCAACCTCAGTGACAGCGTGTCTCACTATGCACACAGGGGGCCATGAAGAAGCTGTTGAACAGCAAACAGCAAAGGGCACTGGTGCCTGAAGCATTTACCTTCCCTATGTTCAGCCTCTCCCAGGACCATGTAGCGAGATCCCAGCTGGGCTTGGAATGGCTCCACAAACTTGGTGTCGACACAAACCTGGTACTGAGCTGAGCAGTGCTGAGCGATGAGAACAGCTTCAGACCGGGCCAGGTCATAGCAGTGTAACCTGGGAATGATTGATTTGGGAAGCTCAGCAGTGCAGATACAACAATTACAAACAAAGGGAGGGGGGTCAGCCAGTGAAGGAAAAGCCTGGCCTGCACGGAGAGCAGTGTACCCTTCTCACCTGCCAAACGTTCTCAGTGCCTCCCCTTCCGGGACTGAGCTGTTGATCTCCCATGGAAAGTAATAGACACCAGCACTTGGCAGCATCTCTGTAAGGCCTGCAGTAAAGTGGAAGATCTGAGTTCACGCCAGCCCAGTACCTGACCTAGATACCAGGTGACACTGCCCCAAAACTCTGTCCTTGACCATGGCCTCCCCACCCAGAGGACTGCAGGAGCTTCATAGCTTCTCTGCTGAGTCCTGCTGGCAGCTCAGTGCACATGCAAAGCCCCCAGCATCGGCATGAAGAGGGGCTACCTTCCCCCACCACAGTCCAGCATCAACAGCAACAGGCAGCCCACCAGATCCTCCAGGTCTCCCTTAGGCTATGGATGGGTTGAGAAACGTTAAGTGGGAAAAATGGTGACTGAGAAGCTCAGAGTGTGAGGGACTGAGATGCAGGAACAGACCCAGCTGCTGGGGTGATGGGGTACCATGCAGCAAGATTAGGATCCCAAGGCTGTTCTTATGCTGCAGGATAAGAAATTCTGGCAGTGTCTGATCCTGCAGCTGGAGAACAACTACTTGGATAAAAGCCCACCTGGCTTCATCAGGAGTCTAGGAGGGTTTAGAAGGCAGCAATGGATTAGAATGATTCACCCCAAGACAAGACTCAGGTGGGACCTCCTGTGAGCTCCAGTATGGAAGCACATGCAGGCCAGCCAATGCCATACCTAGGCTGTTGCTGTGCCCCAAAGTAGTTTCTTTTGGCATAATTTTTCCTCTGATCTCCCTTGCAGGGGGCCTGTGTTTGGCATGTTTCCATGCTCCATTTACTGGTTTTCATCCTGGGTTTGGCCCCGCTGGGGGGGACCCCCAAGAGCTGCACAATGGCCCGGGCATCCTGCAGTTCAGACAAGGGGGGCCACCCCAACAGCTTCGAGGATCCCCAATACTGATTATGCAGCAGCAGTGACACAGGGAGCTGTAACCCTGTGGCTTTAATGCTTGCTCAACCCATACATTGGTCAGGGTTAGCAAACTTGCAAAATGCCCCACTGCCATCCCTAATGTGCAAAGCCACTGAGACCAGGGTGATCCTGCTCACCCCGTCCCTGCACACCCCTGGGTGTCAGGTGTGGTTGCCCCGTGTCCCTGTGCAAGGCCATGAAACCCTTCTGACAGGGTCCCAACAAGGAGTGATGGAGGTGGATCTCCTCCAAGCACTCTGCAGCTCCCTTCATCTCCACCTCACCTAACCCAGACTTAAATAGCAGGTTCAATTCTACACCTGCCTAACAGGGCAAAGGCTGTCCTACATTGCTCGAGCTGTGCAGCACGGTGGGATCAGCCAGGAATGTAGGATGCTCAATGCACATTTAATGCTCTTTTTAACACATGCCCAACCTATGTACCTACTCAGTGCACGATTTAATGCACATGTAACCTCAACTGCAGGATGTTGCATGTGCATTTACCATACACTTGGCCCCAAGTGAAGCACGTTACATGCAGATATATACACACCTAATGCAAAACTTAATGCATGACCAAGAGCAGCACGGGCACTTAATGAACTACTTATTTAATGAACCACAAAACGCCTGGCTGCAGGTGCAGGATCTTATGCGCAATCTCAATGTGCTACGTAATTGATCTTACAGCTCTCTTCCAACCTAGCTGAGTCTGTGCAATGCCCAATTTCATGCACGCCCAGCCCGCTGACCGTCCGTCCCGCACAGCGCTTTGTGCGCAGTTCACTACCCACCCGCTCCAAGGCGCAACACGTTGTGTGCGGGGTTTACAGCGCCATATGCATCTGTCTGTCTGTCTGTCTGTCTGCCTGTCTGTCTGCCTGTCTGTCTGTCTGTCTGTCTGTCTGTCTGTCTAATCTATCATCCACCCCACCCACCTCGGTCGCCGTCCCTTTAAAGCGCGATTTAACGCTCAACCGAACACGCATTCGTACCCGCTGCTCGCACCGCCTCTTCCCGCGGGACAGAACGGTCACGTGCCCGGGCGTGACGTAACTGGGGGCGTGGCCGGCGGAGCGGAGGTTCCCGGGTCGGAGGCCGAGCGGAGCCGCCGCCGATCGCCGCGATGATGAACGCGGACCTGCGGAGGGAACGCGCCGCCGCCACCTTCCAGCCCGAGCTGCTCACGCACATCCTGGATGGCGGCGCCGACCGCACCCGCCGCCGCAAGGAGCTCGGTGGGCATGGCCCCGGCCCGGTGGCCCCATACCGCGGAGGGGAGGGCGGCCTGTGGGGAGGGGGAGGTCGCTCGGGGAGGGCTGTGAGGGGAGGAGGAGGTTTTAGGAGGGGGAATCGCGTGTGTGGGGAGGCGAGAGGCTGCGGGGAGAGAGGGAGGCCCGGTAGGGCGCTTCTGGGGAGAGGAAAACCGGGGGAGAGAGTGGGAGGGAGGAGAATGCGGGGAGAGGGAGACCCGGGGAGGGGATAGCGGGGAGGCCGGCTGCAGGGCAGGGAAAGCCTGGGTAGGAACTTCTGGGGAGAGGGAGACCCCGGGAGAGGGGAAGCTGTGAGGAGGGGCCTTGGAGGTGAAGGGCGCCGCCGGAGGGAAGGGATTTCTGTTCGATGGGTTAGACAGGAGCAGTGTTGTGTCCCTGATCCCTGTCTTCTTCCCTGCGCAGAAAATATTAGGGTGGCCCTAATAGAGCAATGTCCTACCTCTCAATTCTCCCTTCCTTCAGAGGCAACTTCCCATGGGCATATTTCTTGGGCCCTCTCCCTTTTTCCTTTCTAGTACACTTGTGCCTAACAGTACATGTACAATGTGATTGTCACTCGCCATTTCCCATGATATATGAGATTAATGAAAATACTAGCATCCTCTTCCCTGGCCACACTGGGGTGAGACTCCCAAAGCGTTGTGTAACTTCTGTGCCAAAGGGGACATGGGAAGCCTGTGGCTTCTGGGTATCTTGATTTCTAATTGGCGTCGTTGGAGTAATAGATGTGCCCTTTTGCAAGGATCAGAGTTCATGAGGCAGCTTTTCTGGCAGTAAGGGTGATTATTTGAGGCTTTGAGATGGTTATTGAGGGGCCTTGCAGGTAAACCGAGGGTCTCGTTAGTGAATTAACCTCCTGCCAGGTGTGGTCTGAACTTAAGATGTGTTTTATGTGTGGAATGGGAGAATGCTCTGTTGGTAGAGTCCCTTTCTCCAAGAACTCTGATACCTTTCTAATTGCATTAGCTTTTGTTTTTAATGTTCTGTTATCTGTACCCGGAGGTCCAGCAAGTGAAATGCTGAATCATTTCTCACCGGCTGCCTGTTGAGGTTTGTGGAAGCTGAGTTTGTTTGTCTCTTCTCTTCTGTCCCCAGAGGCCTTAGTTATTAATGACCCTGACTTCCAGCATGAGGATTTGAACTTCCTGTCCCGCAGTCAGCGCTATGAGCAAGCCATCAGGAAGAGCTCTTTGATGGTGATGAAGTTAAGAGAATATGGAATTGCAGACCCAGAGGAGATCTACTGGTTTAAAAGGTACCTAGCAATGGAGTTTGCTGCTTGGATCATCACCAGGGGTGTTAGAGCTGGGGTTTTTTTGCTGTGTTTGTTGTCTAAAGGAAGCTCAAGGCCCGTACAAAAGCCTCCTCAAGGTTTGGCTTTATACATTGCAGCTGAAATCGTGAGTATTGTGTTATCTTAGATTTGACTAGAAATGCACCAGTAATAATCACACCCTATTTATTATATATGGTGCAAAAAGTAAAAAATAGGACTCATAGTCTGATCGTTTTTTCTTTTCAAAAGAAATGAAAATTATACTGAAATATTTTGAATCTGGACAGATCTGATGAGGTTACAGCTTCTAATGAAATCTCTTGAAGCTGATTACTTCACTTTGCACTTAGACCTGATAAAGTTGCATTACAGGCATAGCTGAAAATGTGCCAGGATAGCTTATATGTTTCTTGTTTATAACTGTCTTGTATCTCCTGGTGCTATAGTCGTTCCCTTTCACCTAGAGGCTTTTTGTTATATCTGACCTTTATCTGATAGTATTACCCTTGGATTAAATTTATAAAACTGTCCTTAATATCCGAGTTTGATTCCTTCCAGCTTGCAGGAAGCTTAGTTTCTGACTTTGACATATTTTTCCCCTTATTTCTGTTAAACTCATTCTCATGTAATCAGACAGAGACTGCTTAACAGAGGGAGATTGCACAGCTCTAGACACATCTCACATACCATGAATACTCGGCACATTAAGTGAGCATTGCACGTGAAATAATGCAGTGGTAGCATCGCAAGCCCCCTCTGACTGGATTTGTGGGAAAGCTGTTGTTAGCCTCAGGGCATGAATATTGGGAGTAGTGAGTTGGAATCAAACTTACCTGATGGAGCTTGAATTTCAAAGAAATTGGTCTACACTGACCTGCTCCATGGAAGCTGTCATGGCAGTAATGGAAATGTTATTTGAAAATTGGCACTGGTGGACAGTGACAACAAGAAGGAAGTTCAGTGACTGCATTGGGTTATTCAAGTACTGTGTGGCAGGAGTTAATCATTAAAATTTTTCCTATGTGAGGATTATCGGAGGCGATAGGGAAGATTTTTAGTTATTTTTATGGAGAAAACTCAGAGCAACCTATCCAGCACGCCAGCTGGCAGACTTCAACAAAGCTTGCAGTATCAGTGCTGTCTTCTGGTAGCACTACTGACAATACTTTATGAAGACAGGACTTTCTGAAGGAGTCAAATGTTAGATTCTAGTTTTGTCCTTCCATGAACTTATCTAAAAGTCAACAATTCTTAACATTAGATGGATGAAAGCTTAGTATTTCATATAGGTACCAAATATCACATCCAAATGTTACGTGCTATGAATAGTTAGGTGTGACTAGTCAGAGCTCATGATCCAAAGTCAACTGAGACTGTGAAGAAGGATTACTTCTTTCAGAGTCAATTCTAATTGTGGGCACTGAGGATTTCAGGAGACAATTGCATTACTACAGACTGCATTTTCCAGTATCTTCTGTAATAACAGGAAGAATAAAGAGCAGCACGTACACTTCTTGCCTGCAAATGGAGTACGTTTACTTGGAAACTGTATTCACTTCATGTTCTTGATTTCCTTACTTTAACACCTGGTGTTTGCAAGGGAGGCTGTTTGCTTTGTGCTGCATAGGAAAGGGAAGAAATGAATGGATTATTTTTCTATCCTTTAATTTCATTTCCATTTCAGTATCTGTCCCCACTTTCTCACCTGCTGAGTGCCAAACACTTGGAATTTAGTGAGCCCCACCCAACTTGCAAAACTTTATTTGGGACTTTTTATAAGGGACTTTATTTGTGTAAAAGCTGACAGAAAGAAACTGGGGTTTTGTTTTTCCAGACTGGAAAATTGAATGAGCATAATGGTGTGACATGAACATGTCTTGTACAAAGTTAATGAAATAGATGGAAGTCCTTGATTCAGATGTCAAGTTGTATTTATTGTGATTGACCATCAGATTTTTACATATGGAAGTTTAAGATATTTTGTCATCAAGTCCCTGTGCCTTGGATTATCCCCAAACAGCAGGGACGGATTTATTCACATACGCAAATTGGGAATTTTGAGCTAGTTGCTTTCCTGTGGCTTTTCCATGCTGCCAGAGCTTCCCCAGGGAGCTTTGTGTCTGACGGACTGAGTTTATAGCTTAATTTATGAACGGGAGGGGAGAAATACTTCTTCCTTCAGCTGTCCTGGAGATAAACAGTTGTTGCTGCTGTGGCAAGTCCCAACTGAAAGCTCCTCCTTCCTCTTTCCAAAGGGCTTTGCATTCCAAAACGTAAGAAGGTCTATGGAATACAATGAGAAATCATTTTTATTGCTTTTCAGGTAGTTCTTTGTGTCTTAACATGTGGCAACACTGCAGTTGCTGCTGTGGCTACAGATTTTGAAGGCCAGCAGCCTTAAAGTGCCAATAGTTGAAGTTTTCTTCACAGTCTGGCTACAGGAAAGTGTTAAGTCAGTATGGAAAATGGGAATTGTTCTGAGCTACTCAACTCTGAATAGAGCAATCTGGTCAGTTTTAATTCACCTTCAAGTTTAAATAACCTTCACTGAGGAAAAGGGGAGTAAATGAAGAAGAGAAAAACAGTTGGGAGAAACTGGGTCAGAGAAGAAGAGAAGATCTGAGAGCTGCAAGTCAACAGATGATTCCTGTGTTCATGAGCATTGCATAAATGTGCACTTTCCCTGTGAGAACTTGTACTTACTTCTCATTTTGAATCTAGTGTTAGGACCTGGAGTAGCTTTCAGCGAATCAAACCAGCAAAAGCATAGTAGGGCCCTATTAACCACTGCTGAATTAATTTGGAGTTGGATGAGTCTTTTTGATGCAGCTGGAAAAGGGGTTTATTACCATAACATCTGTTAACACTGAAGCCCTTCATGCTCTTCTTTGAGAGGGTTACCTCAAGAGCCACAAAAAGGTAGAAAAGCTTGCTTCCGGGTTGTGCTTTAAAGTAAGTGGCCTCATTTTGTGACCTAGTTGTGCAGCCTGAGAATCTTCGCAATTGTTTTCAGAGACTCCAAAGCTAAATAAACAGAGACTTTGCTTCTGTTGTCCTCTGTTCACTGACAGATACACTGTCAAACTCATCTGTCCAATACACCTGCCCTTCTACTACGTGGGTGGTGTTGGCTGCAGTGGAATCTAGAAAGATCTGTTATTGCCGAAGTAGTGTATTACTCCACACCCTTCTCCCATAAGTGGGTTTGGAGCTGCAGCTCTCCTCTTGACTTGCTAATTGTTGTGACAGGTCGGATGACAGACTGACAGGGCCATTGCTCATTGATCAAATGGCTCGTGCCATGTTCAGTCCAGAGGTAGCAAAGTCCTCGAACGGTTACACAATGCAGCTTTTGGAGAGCAAGCTGTGTAAATAGTGGGAATGTGGAAATTGGAAGGGGAAGGAGTAAGCATTTGAGAGAGGAAAAAGAAGAAAAGCAAACCTGTTGTTCCTTTCATAGCAAATACGTCTTGTTTGCCCGGAGTCACAAGGAAAACGGGATTCTCTCTGTCATTCGAATTGTTAAAAGGCATATGAAGGGAATCCTAAACATTCCATGTGGAGTATGCAGAGATGAGAAGTTTCTGCCATATATTAGCTTTCAGTTCTGCTTTAAGCCTCGTTAGTGCAAGAACGCTGCGTGTTTAGTCAGTGAAATAGCACGACCTTCTGACACAGGGATGTTAAAGTATTTACTCCCAAAATGTCATTCTTACTGCTATCAGAGAAGGTGCTAGTTAAGCATGAAACACCTGGCAGTTGTGATTAAGCTTTAGTGGTAGGCGATGACAGTTGCTGGTGGGACCTTCAAGAAGATTTTTCTGAAGTGTTACTTTCAAAGCAGCAGTGTCTGACCTGCTTTTTCTGACAGCAAAGCATGTGCTGCACCTTTGTCACAAGTTCTTTCGATGGCTTTTGAAAAGATGCGAAGAAGTGTGCAAGCTCTTCCCAAGCTGCCCTGAAGCAGTGTATTTCATAGTCAGCACTTGGTTTCCCTCTGTAGGTTTGTCTTTTTTGGGCCCAAGGACTAGATGTACAGTAATTGTGCTGTAAGCAGTGAGGAAGGGAAGGGTGCTCCTCTTGCTGTATGTGTCTGAGAGTAAATAACCCATGTAGGAAACTGCAGAAATGCTGAAAAATACTCTGGCTGGCTGGCCTTGTAGCATTTTTAAAGACCTTGGTCACCCTAAGTTTGACTTTGTAACCATGTGCTGCTGTAGGCAACAGAACCTTTTCTGGTAAGAAGGCTGCTTTGATTGCGAACATTCTAGACACCGGCTTGGAGCACAGTTGATACACTAAGCACCAGTTTTGGATTATATGATTGGTTTTGCTTCTGGAAAAATCCATCACTTTTTCAGTCTTGTCTATTTAAAAACTGTTCCATTTAAAACAAGCATCTTCAGTGTGCGGTTTCGTGGTGCTTGCAGAAGCTTTGTCCTGTGTTCTCTTACCCTAAGGCTGAGCTCCACAGCTTGTGTGAGGAATGTGGTTTTGAATTAGCATTCAAAGCACTGCTCCCAAGCACTTATTCCAGTCCTGGTGTAAAATGCCTATCACAAATGCTGCTGTAATTTGACAAACTATGCATAGCATCTGCTATGTAATGTGGATCTGTGTTGGCAACAAGCTCTTTAATACGCTCCCTGGGCAGGTGTTAGTACCTTGGGATGGAAGGATGTATCTTTGAGTAAGTGGGGAGTTCTGTTCCTGCAGAACACTAATTTTTTTCCTTCTCCAGCTTAGAGTTAGGATGGAACATGTTGGTGTACAGTAGATTGAAGGTGGAAAAGCTGTTGAGACTGGAGAATGGTGAAAGGAAGATGTTGTCATTTACTACACAGATTCCAAACAGTGAAACTTTCTAGCATGTTTGTGTCACGGAGCTGCTTGTAATTGGGAATGTACTTTGCCTGCCATTGTGGCAGCTAAATTGCTAGAGTTCTCTCATGAAATAACTTCTGTTTTGATGAGGCACACCTAAAATGTCTGACTTCCATCCCCTCCAGCACTAGCCTGTAACAGTAATTTTAACTGAAGATGAGTTCCGTGTCAGGTAGAGGCAGCTACATGGAACTCAGAGCTCTTCTGAGAAGCACCTGGTCACCCAAGGAGCTTTTTCCTTTTCAATACATAGTGCTTGTAGCTAATAGTGGCCTAGTTTTAGGCTACCAGCAGCAGTGGGATTTATTCCCACCAAGCCTGAGAGGTGGGGGAGAAGATGACTTGATTTTCATGTCCTCAGTTTAGAGTTCCCCTTGAATCTTTGTAGAAGATTATTTATTTTTTTTCCAGTTACACAGTAACAGCAGGATTTATGGGTGAAGAAAATACCTGAAAGAAATATTTATTTCCCCATCAGCATTGACGTCAGCTTCTGAAGGGGGCTACAAGGATGCTGGGGAGCGACTCTTCATGAGGGACTGTAGCAATAGGACAAGGGGTGATGGGTTTAAACTGAAACAGGTTCAGGTTAAGTCTGAAGCAAAGTTCTTCCCTGTGAGGGTGCTGAGGCGCTGGCACAGGGTGCCCAGAGAAGCTGTGGCTGCCCCATCCCTGGAGGTGCTCAAAGCCGGGTCTGACAGAGCCTTGAGGCAACATGGTCTAATGTGAGGCATCCCTGCCCATGGCAGGGGGTTGGAACTGGATGATCTTCAGGTCCTTTCCAACCCAAACCATCCTATGATCCTGATGCCTCCAGATTTGGAGGCTGATTGTGGGACAAAAAAAGAGGTTGAAATAGGTAAAGGAATTATCTTATTCTAGGGTTGGCAAAAAGCCTTTCAGGATCACAGTAAGACTGAGCTCCAGATCCCTCTATTTCTCTCCTGTAGAACATGCTTGGGCAATTTTCCTGAACCTTTCGGTCTCCACTTCAGCATGTTTCAAAAAACCTTAGAGACCCAAACGACTGATGCTCAGAAGGAGAAATGGCTGCCCCTGGTCCGTGGAGTCAAGATAATTGGCACCTACGCCCAAACCGAAATGGGACATGGTTAGTTCCCTGCAGGGATCAATGGGTAACCTCTCTTCTGTAACTCCCCTTTGGAAATGGATGATGCTCCCTAGGTAAAGCTAAAAGGGGGAAAGTAAAATGGGTTGGTTAACTGTGGATATTTCCTGTCCTGTAGCTAGACAGCTGCTTCATTTCACATCCTAACAATCACAGAGTTAATTTTGGTCTTTTCCAGAATGCGTCTCATAGCTGCTCACTGACTTTGTAGTTGTTTACTTCTGCTTTAAGGTGAGGAGGTGGTTCTAAGCCGTGGGAGTCTGAATTTCACTTGAACTGGTTGGAAAGTGTTAGTCAACGGTACTGTGGTTTTGATTTTTGCCTGAATTTTGGGTCACATGTATCTCGGTTCTTAGTGCATGACTGCCCTGCTTAAACAGGTCAGAAGTACACCTTCAGATGCAGTGCAGCATGGTGAGATTGTACAGTTTTGTTTTTGAGAGCAAGATATACTTTGCCCCAAGCGCTTTTCTTCCAGATCCTACTTGATTGCTGCTGTACAATTTCATGGAAAGATCTTGTTTTCAAAGAAGAAAAACATCTGATTCCTGCTGTTGTTGAAAATGACTCATTCTTCAACTGGAAGAACATTTAATGGATCAGAAAAGAGTCTTTTAGCTCTGAACATGGAATTATGGCTGTTAAATATGCGCAAGAGTAGTTCAACAAAGCAAAGACTCCAGTGCTTGTGCTGGCATCTGAACTTGGAAAGCTGAATACGTACAAGTCTGGACAACTGCAGAAGTTAGCTGGTGATGCTACTTGTGGTAGCCGAAATCTTTGTAAAAGATGCAATGGAGGGAATCCTGAGCCTGTTCTGCCTGGGAGAGATGGAGTGAGCAAACCTGGCTTAGCACCAGCAGCTGAGGCACACCTGGGTGGCACCAATAAAATCCTGTTGACCTTCTTTGCTTTATCACACCAACTTTAAATCAGACACACATTCACACCAAAGTGATTTGTTCTGCTCACTATTTCACATCGGATCATTGCACTTCCTTGCCTGATGATGGTCTGGTTTGCTTATAGTTCACAGTTCTTGTGTTGTTTGATGGCAAAATTAGTAGTTTGACACTTAACAGGGCTGATACGGTGATAGCGTGGTAAAATCTCTCCATGCTGAGTAATTCAGATGCAACTGTTTGGCATTCCTGTGGTGAACGTTGAGTATCTTAACTAATTCATCAGTAAAGCTGCTGCAGAAATTGTCACTGAGCTCTCTTTAATTTAATCCAGTTAGATTAAATAAGTTAGAAACTGGTGATGTGGAAACGGACCTCTGGATTATTGAGTTGAATCATAGCCTAGATGGGTTACTCAGTTTTATCTTAGTGAGCTGATTTTCATCCATAATGAATTAGTCTCTTGGAAAACAACAAAGGAAAAGCACAAACAGCACAGGGCTGTAAAAGAAACCAAAAGGAGTATTGACACCACTGTACTGTTTCTACCTGGGTCATAGCTTTTGCTAGTAAGTAGGATTTTCTTTCAGTCATTGACTGTCAGCTGTGTACTTCTTACTGGTACTGAACTCTGGTATTCCTGAGAAGCCATTAGCTCCCTGTTGAGTTTGGTCACTGCTCATTCAGAAAGCTTAGGAAACATTGCTACTGGCTTTATTAGATGGTTGAATTTATTTGTAGGTGTCTGAGATAGCAACAAAAAATGCTACAGTTCTTAGGAAGCTGTAGAGGTAGAGCTAGTTCCTATTAATGTGTTTAGAGGTAACATGAGGATGTATTCTTCCCACTTTGCTAAGAATATCAGCTGAGTTTGAGCTAAGTTCAGATCAGTGCTCTTTCCATAATGCACCTCTTATTTAAATCTATGTATTCCTGTTAGACAAATTTAATTATTTAATACATAAATGAACCAGATCGACAGCCTCTGTACAAAAAGTACTGATCATCTATGTCCCTGCTCTTTTAATACTCAAACTTATCAATATTTAACGGTTTAACATGCATTTAATTCTGTATATCAAAAAACCTTAATAGACCACTTACTAATAATGGTGTTTAACAGAGCTTGGAGGAAGAGTAGCTCTAATGAAACATATTTAATTGGAGAGACACTGCTGGTTGGAAGACATTGGCTTTCTTGCCAAATTGTTTGTGTTCACAACTGCGACTTACACGTGCAGAGCACTGTCCTTTTAAGAGAGCTTTTAAACATAGCTGAAGTTGAAGGAGTTGGAATTGAGTGTACTCTATTTGCATCTGATCTTTAATAAAAAAGAGAAGGTAGATAGTATAGACAGCTAGGACTTGCTTTTTTAAAATAAGAAAAGCAAGCTCAGTTGAAACTTGGCTCACTCAGCTGGATAAACTGAGAGTTCTGCCTCATTCTACCCTGAGGAAAAAGTCGACTTCTTCTCTTTCTTTATGAAATGTGGTGCACCAAAAATACAGGAATGCTGCAAATGCCTTTTATGTAACATTAGCAGAAAATGCACTGCAGGATGTTTATTTCAGAGTAAGGGTAAGTTATTCAGCCTGAGAAAGGACAGTGCTCTGGTTTCTGTAGTAATTTGCTGAATTCTGATTTACACCTGAATCTTTCTTTTTTTTCTCTTTTTGTCTCTTCCTGAACCATAATCCTCATGCTTGCTTCCTTCCCATAACATTCCCTTCACACTCCCATCCCATGGCACTTCTTCACAGCTTTGTTCATCGTGGACGGCCTGAGCCTCTGGACCTTCATCTGGGCATGTTCCTCCCCACCCTTCTCACCCAGGCAACCCCAGAGCAGCAGGATCGCTTCTTCATGCCTGCCTGGAACCTGGAGATCATTGGCACTTATGCCCAGACTGAAATGGGCCATGGTACAGTACATTCACTCAATGCTCTTTGTAAAAATGGTTTGTGTTCAAAGGAGTCCCCTGCCTGGGAAAAATGGTGTGTTTCCCCCCAGTCTTTACATGTGCAGCTGGGGCTGTAGGGAAAAGTGGACTGCTGGAATTTTTAATGGATCATTGTGCTACATGCTGCTTGTCTTTTCTCTCATATGGGAGATTTTAGTGTCTGTAGCTCTATAGATGAGCATACTGAATGCTCCTGTTGTGCCATTCAAACCAGTATAAACTATCACATGTGGCTGTGGTGGTGTCAGTTTGATGACATTGGTTCATTTCTACACTTACCATTCTTTTCCAGTGTGATTTCTGTTTTTCTCTGCTTAATGGCTGGTGTGAAGACAAAAGAACAGAGCTTTAAGGTGCTAAAAGAGATGCCGAAAAGAAAGGTATTGAGTTGTTTGTCACCCTGGGACTGACCTTGGACCAGAGAACACATGGATGACTTGGTTCCAAAGCTCACATTTTGTGTGGAGCTTTATTCCCCAGTTCTTTAGTTCACGCCCCTGTATTCTTTTTAATTGGACCACAGAATGTTGTTTTTAATTATCTGTCTCAAGTAGACTTTGTTCTCTATTGCTTTTCCTTTGCTTTCAAGCTTGAAATGGATTTTGATAACTCCAGCAGTATTGCGATTGCAACACTTTTAATCCAAGTTTCAAAGGGATGATACTATGCTTTGGGGACCTTGATTTTTGACATCTGAGAGTTGCAGATGAGAGTCATTTTCTAAAAATGAGCAGGATTCATCTTTGTGCTGAAGTGAAATGTAGAGACTGAATGAAGCACAAATTAACTGCCAGCCCGTGGAGAATCTGCTGCAACTTAGTGAGGTTTGAAGATCCTTTACTGGCAAAGTAAGTCTGTGTTAAGCTGCCTGTGGAAGTCTACCATGAACTCCATGCTTTGGAAATGTGGTTGCATCAAGGTGATAAAATTTGTCATGTTGAAGCTTTCATGTAGAGTCACTAGCTCCATCAGTCCAGACTCAGGAGTGTTCACAGCTTTCTAGTTCAAGCAAGTAGGTCCAGTGATTTTGGATTTACATGTGTAGGGACAATGCCACTGCTGAGGCTGGTGTATGTGAAGTGTAAGGAGTTGGGAGCAGAAGACAAAGACCTTTCCTGGATTGGTTACCTTCATCTTTTTGGAGTCTCTTCATCTACCTGCTTCAGTATCCTGGCATATTCATGCTGCATGTGCTGTTTTGGAGCTATGGATGATCTTGTTTGGGAGAAACTGCTCCATCAAGTGAGGAGAATGTAGCCTGGTGAGGGAATGAAGAGATGAGGGGCGCTAATTCTTTCATCTTGTGCCTGAAATGTGGATGATTTTTGTTTTGCCATTTAATCAAATTGCAGGTCTAGTGACATTCTGGTGAGCATGTTTTTGTGGACCTTTTGAACGGAGCTTCTGGGGTGTGAGAGGATAAAAGGTGTCAGTTTGGAGGTGCTTGGAAAACTGGCCTTAGATCACTGGTGGAAAAAAAGCCCCAAACCAACAAGAACATGTTTTCTGAGAATTAGCTTCAGGTCCCAGAATGTGGTCTGACTCTCACTTGTTCTTCCTGAATTGGTTGATAATTAATCCTTTATGTAGCCTGAAACAAAACTCCAAATTTGTACATTACTACTGGAGTTCAACTTCCCCTTGTCCAGTTCTGACCTTGCCTCTCTTGTGACTGACTTTCTGCCAAAGCATTGTTTTGCTTATTTTTAGGAACTCATCTTCGGGGTCTAGAAACTACAGCTACTTATGACCCTGCTACCCAGGAGTTTATCCTCAACAGCCCCACTGTGACCTCTATTAAGTGGTGGCCTGGTGGACGTAAGTGCATCACTGTGTCTAAATCTGGGATGTGTATGGCAGAGCGTAGGGAGGTGATGTCCTGTGCGTTGTCTACAGGATGGTGGTTGAAAGACAATCCAAAGAGTTGGGTGAAAGGCAGTTCCTCTTGCACAACAAGTAACAGACTTGGCAGAGCCTACTAAAACTTTGCATTGTCTGTGTGCTCTGAATTGCTTCTCAGAATCATTCACACTCCATGGATTTGGTGTAATTTTTTGACTGGTTGTCTCAGAGTTTAGACTTACTTCAGCTTCACTGACAGGTTTGGTATTGTATAGTCAAGAGAACCATATTGTGCAGCTTTCACTGACTTGAGCAACATTTTCCAGCTGTAGAATTTGGCTGGTAACTGGTGTTGTAAACCCAGTTCTCTAATGCATGATATGCTTAAGGTAATCTCAGATCCTGCTTTAAAGAAAGACACTGCATCTACGTAGTTATGTTTGGTTTTTTTCCTTCTGACTCCCACTCCTTTTGCAGTTGGAAAGACATCAAACCATGCCATCGTCCTGGCTCAGCTCTACACCCAGGGCCAGTGCAAAGGGCTGCATGCCTTCATTGTTCCCATACGGCAGCTGGGTACCCACGAACCTTTGCCAGGTAAAACTATATATATATACCCAGAATATGATTGATCTGTTCCTCCTCAACTATATACAGCTCTGTGTGTCTTCTTGATGTATGTGGCTTCTTTCAGTAGCTGATATCAGTGAGTAGTTGGTAGGTCACAAGGCTTAAAGGAGTCTTTCTTATGACTGAACTACCACTGAGTAATTTTTCATGTCAGGCTTTCAATGGGAAGGTTAGTTTGGAATTTGATCCCAGTGTTTCCCACATCTGCATTCTGTGAAGCAGCATGTCCCACTTTCTGAAAGGGAAGGGAGTAACTTTCATCATCATCTAGCTAGAGGTGAGCTGTGGATGATCTTCAGAGGTAACTGCCCCAGTAGGAGGACTGCACATATGAAGATCCCCATGTTTTGCTGTCCACTTGTTGTGGTTCAGCCTGGCAGGCAGCTAAACACCACACAGCCATTTCCCTCATAGAATTGGAAAAAGGTGACATTTGTAGGCTGAGATAAAGACAGTTTAATAGGACAGAAAAGGAAGGGGAAAATAATACTAATAACAATGATAAAAGAATACAGAAAGCAAATGATGCACAATGCAGTTTCTCACCACCTGCTGGCTGATCCCAGCCAGTCCCTGAGCAACAGCCACCACCCCTGGCCAGCTCCCGCCAGTTTTATTGTTCAGTGTGACCCCATATGATATGGAGTCTCCCTTTGGCCAGTCAAGGTCACCTGTCCTGGCTGTGTCCCCGTCCCAGCTTGTTGTGCACCCCCAGCCTGCTTGCTGGCAGGGCAGTGTAAGGAGCTGACAAATCCTTGACTTGGTATAAGCACAGTTCAGCAACAGCCAGCACTTCAGTGTGTTATCAACATTGTTCTCATCCTGAATCCAAAACACAGCGCTGCACCAGCTACCAGAAAATTAGCTCTGTTCCAGCCAAAATCAGGACAATGCTTTCTCATCAAAGAGATGAATGTCCTTGTTAGCTGTGACTTCTAACAACCCCAGGACTGGCTAGAAACCCAAAGTCTCTTTACTGGAGAAAGCTCAAACCTCTTGTATGATGTTTAGTTCCCATTTCCTAACACGGCTTTGTCTGTGGCAGGTATTACAGTGGGTGACATAGGGCCAAAGTTTGGTTATGATGAAATGGATAATGGCTACCTGAAAATGGACAACTTCAGAATTCCTCGGGAAAACATGCTGATGAAGTATGCTCAGGTAAACCAGTGCATTCCAGCATATGCTGTTAGAAGTGGACACTTCAAATGTTCTTGTGCGGTTGAATTGTGTACCAGAAAGATTGTAGGTTGCTTCTAAGTGCTGCTTGGGGAGTTCAGAGCTTGACATGTGAACCTGTAAAAGGGAGGGCACTTTAGAAACCAACAGGCTGTGGTTTGTTGTTTGTTTTTTTTCTTGGTAGGTTGAACCAGATGGCACCTATGTGAAGCCACTCAGTGACAAGCTAACCTATGGGACCATGGTGTTCATCCGGTCGCTCATTGTAGGCGATTCTGCTCGCTCACTGTCTCGGGCTTGTACCATTGCCATCCGCTACAGTGCAGTGAGACACCAGTCCGAGTTAAAGCCAGGGTGAGTGCAGTGAAATAATAGTGGCCTTAAGTGCTGAGAGAAACCTCAGGTACTGGAGGGAAGAAGGTACTGTGGCTGATGCTTGCTTTAGCACTTGATAGTTTCAGAACACTGTTTCATCCTGGGAAGTGAGTCATCTTTCATTCTTGACATTCTTGACAAATGTCTTCCCCTTGCCAGAGGCTTTACTGTAGCATCTTAGATAGCCTGGCTTGATATGGCTGCAGCTTGTTGTCGAGAACCTGCTGAGAGTTGAGTAGGAATTCTGCAGCAGTTTGTTAGCCGCTGGCATACTAACTCATCTGTATTTTGCTTTAGGGAGCCCGAACCCCAGATCTTGGATTATCAGACCCAGCAATACAAACTCTTTCCTCTCCTGGCGACAGCATATGCTTTTCATTTTGTGGGAGCCTACATAAAAGACACCTATCATCGTATTAGTGGAGACATCAATGAAGGGATTCTGAGTGAGCTGCCAGAGGTACTGTGTCCTCTGCAATCAGAGGGGTGGTTTCGGATCTTACCTAAGGTTTCTTCATAGCATGGAAAAAAAGGCCTCAAGCCTTTTTGGCTTTCACTCCTGAGATGACTTATACTGCTTTAGATTTGGAGATCCCAAGCCCAGCATGTGCTTGTGACTTCTTTATTTGCACTATTCATTTAGCAGCCTTTTACAAAAAAAAAATGAATTAATGCACAATGAGAAAGCTGCTGTGAATATATTCTTTTAAAAGGTGACTTTCAGGAATGATTGCATATTGCTTGAGAGCAGAGTTAAGACTGGTCTTACGCTTGTGCTGTAGCTCCTTGATTGTCCTTCCAAGTGACTAGGGTGTTGATCAAAGGTATCAGTACTGTACTGAGGGGTTAGGGTTGTATAATGGTAGTTTTCAGTTAGGGATTCTGTCTGAGAACCTAATGCGACAACAGGCAGTTGAAGAGTTTTGCACATAAATGTGTAGAGACAGAAAGGATGGGCTACTCAAAAGAAGTCTTTACATGTACAGAGGTATTCATAAAGTCCTCCTCAGGGAAGAGTTCTCAGAAGATAAATCAGAACCTGTGGGACAGTGGAAGGGTGGTGTTGGCTCTACTTTTTCTGGAAGCCACAGTACTGGACATGTGGGCAAGCTAAAACTGGAAAATAAAAGCTGTCTAAACTGGCTTTGCTTTTGTCCATCAGCTCCATGCACTGACAGCAGGGCTGAAGGCGTTCACTTCCTGGACTGCCAATGCTGGTATTGAGGAGTGTCGGATGGCATGTGGTGGGCATGGCTACTCTCGCTGCAGCGGTATTCCTGACATCTATGTCACGTTCACCCCATCCTGCACCTACGAGGGAGAGAACACAGTCATGATGCTGCAGACAGCTAGGTATGGTAGCTCTGTCCAGAGGCATTCTTGCCTTGACATTATGATCTTTGAAGCGATGAGCAGAAGAGTATCCCATTTTACCGTGAAACTCGTATCTTCTGTTTCTGTCCCTTGCCCTGTTTTTGACAGAAAATAAGCCTGCAGCTGTTCCTTGCTAGTCTGAGCCTAGGTAAGCTGATTTCATTCAAACAACTCCTGTATAAGAGTTGCTGTTTGTTGTCTCTATTTCCAGATTCCTTGTCAAAAGCTACACCCAAGTTAGTTCTGGGCAGCGGGTTACTGGCATGGTGTCCTACCTTAATGATCTCTCCAGGCAACGTATCCAGCCACAGCATGTGGCTGCCAGGACTGTGACTGTGCGGCTTAATGATCCAGTCAGCTTGGTAGAGGCCTACAAAGCACGTGCTTCCTGGTGAGTTCATGCTTCCCAGATTGAGCCAAGCACCAGTCAAACTGTGTGTCTAGGGAGGGGATGGTTATGCGCTGCCCTGTCAGTGTTGTGGTTTGCAAAGCTTCGCTGCATGTGTTGCTCTTAGGTAGTGACACGCTTTACCAGATTAGGGTCAGTGTCAAGCGCGTTTGAGGTTAAAAAGGCTCCTTAGCAACTCTGTTCTCTGTTCCATTTTGAAGTATCTCTTACTTGCATGTAAAGTGTATTTGCGCATACAAATACATTGTTCAAACTGCTGAGAGATCTATCTGGAGAGAAACAATCCTGATGCTAAAGCCTGTTGTGAGGGAAGTGTGAGAATCAAACAGATACCTCCACGGAGTAGGTATTCAGGCACCACAGATGTGCTATCCAATGTTCTCCTACCCTCTGTAGCTGTGTTCTAGCTGCAGCAGTGATGATGGTCATTTAGAGCCACAACTTTTCACTCAGTTTATTCAGCTGTGGCACATGATCTCAGAGTAGTTCAGATGTGTTAGACTGAAATTCATGTGAATTCAGTGTATGTTATATCTGGATGTATATCCTGTTACTGCAGTGTTACTGTGTAATCTGTTTTTCTTCTTTTTATGAAACAGGCTTGTAGAAGCTGCAGCAAAGAATTTGGAAGCTGAACTGAACCACAGAAGGAGCAAGGAGGATGCCTGGAATAAAACTTCTGTTGATCTTGTGCAAGCATCTGAGGTGAGTGATGTGTCTGATAAAGGAAAGCACCAGAAGAACTTCTCACCTCCTCCTGAACCTGATTCACTTTCCTTTTTGTTTCTTGTAGGCGCACTGTCACTATGTGGTAGTGAAGCTTTTCACAGCAAAGCTGGCTGAGATCAGTAACGCAGCTGTCCGTGCTGTCCTGACTGAGCTGTGTCTCCTGTATGCGCTCTGTGGGATCAGCAAGAACACAGGGGACTTCCTGCAGGTTGGTGTCGTCCACCAACACTTTAAATCTTTTAGAGCCAGACTCATTGTTTGCAAAGATGCTTTAAATGTGGAGTTGCATGAGTGCTTAGGGGTAAGTTCGGTTGACTTCCAGAAAGCCATTAGCAGTGCAGGTCTGACGGAAGGCTCTTGTCGAATTTTAATGGCGATCTGCTACAGAAGCAGAGTTGGATGATAAATGGTAACATGGCATCAGTCTAGGTTAGCTTGAGTGTTTTGCAGTTGGTGACCAGGTGCTGTATGTTCAAAACCAAGGAGCCAGTAAAGGAGATGCATGTTAGGCTTCAGTGAACGGGTTTATATTATCAGGCGTTACTTCATTCTCTCTCTGAGAATGTATTTGTGCAGCAGTGTTTTATTTTGTCTTTAGGCAGGCACAGTTTAGTTTGTCTTCCCATTTTCCTCTTTGCTGCTTTTAGTTCCCTGAAACCAGGCTGAATTTAATACACACGCATATTCTTCAGGACACTTGCTACTAAAGTAAGTTCAGACAGTCTAAAGAATGAGTCTCCTATCCAGGGTTAAATAGCTGGGCAGTGTGGTGGGTTATGCTAGGCAGCTTGTTTTGCTTGTGCACAATGGCAGATATGATTGCTTAGCACTTAGGAAAGAGCACTAAAATCCACTGTTCTGTGAACTGCTGGGTTTGGGGGAAAGGCTGACCTGTTTTAGAGCACAGGGGAGGGGAAGGTTCTTGTGGCCTGGATTCTCTTCTGCTAATCTCTGGTTTTCACCCCCAAGGCGGGTATCTTGACTGATGCCCAAATTACTCAAGTGAAGCAGCGTGTGAAAGAGCTCTTGGCTGTGATTCGTCCAAATGCTGTGGCCCTGGTGGACTCCTTTGACTTTCATGACAGTCACCTGGGATCGGTGCTTGGCCGCTACGATGGCAATGTCTATGAGAACATGTTTGAGTGGGCAAAGAAATCCCCACTGAACAAAACAGAGGTAAAGAAACCTTACTTCTTCGTCTCAGGCCACGTGTGCCTAGAGAAATAACTCAATTTAGGGTTATCTGCTGTGACCATTGGATCAAAATGAATTGATGAAGCGGGGAGAAAAGTCACTGGTGGTAATAGACCAAAATTAGCAACCTGGCTTCTGCTCCTCTGCTTTCAGCATACTTAGTTCCTCTCCTTTGTGTGCTTCACATGCACCCTGTGGGATACTTCAGAGTTTCTCAGTTAAGAGGGAGGAAGTCGTATGCTCCACAGAGAAACAATGGAGTCCTCTCTTGGAATTTAAAAGCAGTTATCGCTTGCTGTTAATTCTGCTTAGTGACTGGAGCTGCGAAAGTCCAACCTACTTCCTGGCAAATCTGCCAGTGCCTTCAGGCAGTAGTAAGGACTGGAGGAGAAGATCAGTTGCTCCTCTGTAGTACTTCAGTGTCAGGTGTTGCATGTCTGCATCTGGGCTGAGAAGGGGCGGTGTCCTTCTTCCATCAGCCAAAGCAGAACTGTAAATCCTGTCTCAATGGCCTTTGCTGCTTTTATTTGATTTGGACAGACTGTATCTCCTACGATGGGCTGCCAGAGACTGCAGCTGTAGTTAAATCCCAGCAGAACTTGCTCCATTTTATTGAGTTCTGAAGTCAGTGGGGCTTAGGAGCTTCATTAGTTCCCCTAGGAGACCTCTCCTATTTGTATTTGAATGAAAACGCCACATGGTCTGTATGGATGTGAGATACCTTGCATTCTTTTCTTACAAGAAAGGCAGGGAGGCTATTTTTTCGGGAGGGTCTTTATGTTCTCATGCTTTGTGTCACACAGACACTCAAGTACAGGAGTTAGCTGGCTGATCTTACATCTCCAGAGCGCCTCTGATTTGGATTTCCTTAGTATAAAAATCCACTGCAAGATGAGAAGAGCTAAAATGGTTTAAAGATAAGACCTGATCTTCTTGTAACCACTGTCTCCTCTTACAGGTTCATGAGTCTTTCCACAGACACCTGAAGCCAATGCAAGCCAAGCTGTGAAACCTCCTGGGTTTTTTCCTGAGCTGAAAACTGTGTCCCTCCTTCAGGCACCTAAATCAAACCTCTCAAATCCTGGTAGCTGTAGGACAGTAAATAACTGTAACCTTTCTTTCTGCTTTTCTAAGTCAAGGAGGTGTTTGGGGAGAGTGCATAGGGATCGATGCCTGTTTTTAAAGTGCAATTCTAATGGTAAGGTTAACCTTTTAGAGATCTGGGAAAGCTTTGTCTGTTCACACAAGGATTGCTTTCGTGAAGCTGCTAACTCGAGACAAGCTGCTGTCAACTGGAAAGGTAGCAGGATTTTACTACTAGGTAGTTAACAGCCCTCAGGCCGTAGCTTCTAAAGAGCAGTTATGTCCTCCCCCCAAAAAAGCATCAATGTCTTGATTTTGAGTTCATTTTTAAGATTAGCACCACCTCTCTCCTTGTTTGGCAGATATTTATGCTCCCTAAAGCCTCCTGCATAGCTTTGTGCACATCAGTCTGCATGGGGCACTCCTTTCCTGATGTAGCTGGGAAGTAAATGCTCATCCTTCTGGAAAGTAAATACCCATGCTTCTCTGGAGCTCTGCTTCCCTCATGCTTCCAGAAAACATCCTCATGTTTTCCAGTGCATCCTTCCACTGCCCTGCAGCAACAACTTTTGCTGTGCCTTGTCCATCGCTGGCACCAGACTCTTAGTGTGAAGGTAAAGCAGAATATAGGGATGCTGCTCTGAGGGGAAAAAAAAGAAACATGTAGTAGTAGTAAGCAGATAGGTGCTGCTAAGAGATACTTCGCCCTTCCTCTAACTTAGTGTTTTCATGGCACTATCTCAAAGCACTTTACAAATGTTACTCAATGGAGACTTGATGTGAAAAACTACACGGAGTGCTAGAAACTGCAAATTTGACCTGGAATGATGAAGCCAGAATCTGAGAGCAGAGCTCAGTAACCAAGATCCTTGGTTCCTCAGATTGTTCTGGGAGGTCCTTCTGGTTTTTAAAGACATTATTGAAGAAATTGACAATCCCAAGTGTCCAGATTTTTAACTACCTGTGCGTTTCCAAGGAGCTTTCTATGATTTGCTTAATTTTAGTTTTATATTGACTTGGGATTTGGGCACTGCTGTCTGGATTTAACAGGATAAAGACTGAACTTGTAACAGAACCTCCTGATGCCCTGGGACATCAGTGCAACTGCCACTGAGCAAACTCATTGCTATTCTTCAACACCATTAACTCTGTCCAGTAACAATAAAAGCTCTCTTCTGTGGGGAAGAGCATCTTTGAGCTTCAAATGGTAAAAAGCTTTCAGTGTAGACCTAAATCCTGCAGTCGTGAGGAGCTGGTGCTCTGACAGCTTTGGTATCTGTTAGTCTCTCATTTTTGGATCAGTTTTTGGGATGATTTTTTCCTGGCCCTAACAATGATCAGACACAATGTTTGCCTCCACCTGCAGTAGGTGAACAGAAAGAGATGTTAAATAAAATGGCTGCAGAGTCTTTCAGGTTGAATGGATACCAAAGGAGGCAAAGGGGCTTTGTCTTCCGTTCAGTTGACCTGGGGAGAGGTGACGGAGGAGCAGGTTAAAATTACATCGATGAGAAGAGTACTGGCAAACTATGTACAGATTTAATAAATGACCAGACTTTTCAGACAAAATGTGTATTTTGTGCACTGCCTTCAGGATCTCATCTAAAGTCGCAGAGGTGTGATGGTGGTGTTGGGCAGGGGCAGCCTTAATTCACAGAAGCTGTTGATTTGTTGTTTCAGCTGTTTCTGGGTAGGGACGTGTGTGTTAATGCTGTGCTGTGCTGCCCCGCTCCGGGGCAGGGCATTGGCCACTTGGTTCATGTTGCCGCTGGTGGCAACAGTGATACCGAGTGCCCCCCGTGTCTTGCCGGGCGGTTTGAGCTGTCGAGCGGTGCTTTGTGCTCTGTCCATGGCGCTGCGGCCTCACTGGGACTCATTCCTCTCTGCGCGGGGTGTGCAGGTGCTGCGTTTGCATCGCTGCGGGAGAGGGCAGCGGAGGGGAGGGATGGGACAGAGCTTGAACTTGTCTCGTTCCAGGCTCCCTTTACTGTCTCTGGGATTTGCTGGCGGTGCCCAGCTGGGCCGAGGCAGGAGGAGGGCCCTGGGCACCAGCTCGCAGGGCGCTGAGAAGTGAGTGCGTTTCAGACACAGCCTCTCCCACCCGGAGATCCCTCTGGGCTGCCCAAGCCCAGCGTGGCCTTGAACACTGCCGGGGATGGGGCAACCGCAGCCTCTCTGGGCACCCTGTGCCAGCGCCTCAGCACCCTCACAGGGAAGAGCTTCTGCCTGGGAGCTAACAGAAGTTTCCAGCAAATGCTGGGTGCCGCCAGCGGGGCGCATCTTGTGTAAACCTCCCTTACAACAGTTGCTTGTTTAAATCCAGCAGTGCCAGCACTACTAACCTTCATCCCACTGCTGTTTTAGCTCTTTCAATGTTTCTGTGCTGTACCAGCTGCCCCCACCCCAGCCTGGCCTGGAGGTCCCCAAGGCACCCTCGTGTGTGGTGCTGCTGACCCCTTGCTTGTATCACAGGTCCTTTCTGGAGGATGATTTCTTCAGCAGGCGCCATGCAGAGAACATGGGAGCTGCAGAGCTGAGCCCAAATTCCAGGAGAGAGCCTGGAGGTCCCGAGGGCTGCGGCTGAGCCGGGCCAGGATTGCTCCTGGTCTCGCCCCATGCAAGTCAGCAGTGGGCTATCAGGGGTGAACGGTGAAGTCTGGCTGAAGCGGTAAACCCTCTCTGGCACCCTTGTGGGGTGGGGAAGGTGGTCTTGGGTTTTCCTGATGCTTCTCGCAGAGGCAGCAGGATCTCAGCTAAGGACCTGAGATATGGGGGGGGGGCAGGCAGGCATTCTTCCACCCCACAAAATGAGGAAAGCCAGGCGCCAGAGTGAGGGGTGAGGAGGTTCCAACACACGCTCATCTCTGATGTTTCCCCTCCCTGGCATGCAGGGATCCGGTTCTCCTGACGCAGACGTGCTGCAGACCGAGACAGTACATGCATAAACACCCTCCATCTCAGCCCCACATGCGCTGCAGCCGTGGCCTCCGAAGGGGGAGGTGGCACCTCCCTAATCCCATCCTCTTCCTCTTGCTTTCCAGTCTATGGAAGACCTAGAAGCTTTGATCCTGGCAATGCTGAGAATGAGTCTTTGGCCATGGGGGACACCTGTGAAAGGTGCAGGAAATGTGACTCCTTGAGATGAGAAGTGGAAATTGCAGGGAAGCACCTAGCTCCTGGGAAAGTTAAAAAGGAGCTTCGGCTTTCCTTTTCACAGCCTGATTGCAAACGAGCAGGGCATGTTTTTGTGTAGTGTAGGGAACCAGAAGTGGTCTTGTTCCTGAAAATCCTTTTCCTGGTCCCTTTTTGGGGACTGTTATTCTGGCCGTGTGTTGTCCCCTGGGAGATCCCTGGCCTCCTACCAGGCTGTGATTACAACGGCAGCACCAGCAGCAAGAGCAGCCATGCTGCTGCTCCCCTCCAAACAGTTTGGCTGTTCCCTAGTACAAAGTGTTCCTAGTGGGAACTTCTTGATCTCTGCGGGAAGAGAGCCGGAGGATCTGCATTTAAGACAAGTCTGTCCCCAAAGCGTCCTGCTCTTCCCCAGGCCCTGTTCTGGAGATGGTTCCTGGGACATTTGCATTTTCAGGTGTGCTTTGGTTTTTAATGACTGTCTGTTAACACTTGGGAGCCCTTGTGTCAGGGATTCTGCCCAGCCTCCAGACTGGGGTGATGGTTCCCTGGCACAGCTGAGATCTGGTTGTCAAAGCCTCTGCTTTAGCCAAGATCAGCATATCTTAAAACTCAATTGTGCTTTAGGTGCTTTAGGTGGGCTTTCTTCTCCCCTCTTCCTTTGCCTGACAATGTCCAAGCATTATGCACCCAAAGGGTGAGTTCTTTTCTTCTAGGAGAAAGCAAATGTGGAAAAGCTGAACAGAAGTGTAGTTCTTGACTGTTTGAAGTTCAGGGGGACCCAAGGGTGTCCCATGAGTCCCAGAATGCAGGACCTGCATTCATGGCTTTGGGCAGATAAGGTTTCGTGTGCCCATATGCACGTGGTGGGGGATAGTGCTTGGCTTAGCACAGAGCTGTTCTAAAGCACGCTGGGTTTGTTGTTTATTGTATTGTTCTCCTTTCCTCTGGGGTAATTCCCACACACAGGTACTGCCTTGAGTGAAGTTTTATATGATGAGAAGCTGGCGTCTCCCAAGAAGCCAGCTCCAACAGGCCTCAGAAAGCATCTTAGAACAGGGCAGAAGTAAGTAAACAGGGTTGCTGGATGCATCTTTGTGTTAAATGAATCGGCAGCCTGGAGAGGAGTCTGTGTGAGGTCCAAAGAGCCAGCTAGTCTAGTCTCTTACTAAGCAGCATGGTCATTTGTAGAGTAACTTGGTAAGGGGGTAACTGTGACCCAGCTCATGAGTGCCTGATACTTCAAGTGTGCCACAGGTTACAGAACTGACCTTTCCTTTGGCAGTGGAGGCTCAGATCCTAGCTTTGACCTTTTCCATCCTGTTTCTGCATGTTGCCAGATGAGAACCAGTTTTCTGGGTCAGGATTTGGGTGGCTGAGAGCTCCGTAGCGCTGCCTTTGGGGTTTCAGAGTGTTGCAAGGCACTTACTGTCTCTGAACAATGGGTGGGCTTAAGTTTGTGCTGCCCTGTGTCTCTCCCCCTTCCCTCCTGCTGTCCCCACACTTATCCCTCTAGAGCTGTGTGCTGGAAGACCTCCTGCTGCTCTGGCCTGAAGCCATGCTCCAGTTCATAGGCCACGGAAAGTGGCTTAGGAGAGCCAGCCTCCGCCATAGGGGATGGGGATGAAGGAGGAGCTGTGCTTTGCCCCCAGAGTTACTCTGCAGAGCAGAGTCCCACCATTGTGCATGGGGTGGGGTTGGGGTGCAGATGTGGACAAGCCTATCTGAGCCTCCATCCCCATCAGCAGCTGCTGGAGGGAGGGAGCAGGACCCTTCTTGCTCTGCCCAGGAGGCACAGGCCCTCGTCCTGCTGGGAGGGGATGGTTCCCTTTACCATGTCTGAATCATGGATTTGTTCAATGTTGAATCCCCACAGCCGTGTTCCCACGAGAGCAGAAGACGCCAGGCACTGCTGTGCTCACTCAGGTAGGTGCTGGGGCTGTGCCCCTGAGAGGTGCAGGGTCGAGGGCAGTGATGCTGAGCCCTGCCCACCGACGCACCATCATCCAGCTCTCTCCGTGCTTCCTCAGCAGGAGGAAGGATGTGCCCCACTTTGCCTCTCTGGGAGCCCATGTTCATGGAAGCCAAGTGTGTGGAGAGCCCAAAGATGCCACTTCGTTCCCCACACACACATATATATATTTTTATATATATATGTATATATTAATTAGAAAAGAGAGGCTCCAGCTGATAAAGGACTTTTTCTTCAGCTGCCTTTCTCCAGTATGGTGATGAAGATGCTCTGAGATTGTTGCTAGACAACTGAAGAGGAATTCAAGCCTTTGACAGAGAGGGCAGCTCCTGCTTGGACTTTGAAGCCTCCATTTCTCATGTAGCTGGGCCTCTGTGCCTGCTCTGGGGGCAGGACACATGCTGTTTCCCAAAGGACTCATGGTCTTATCCTTGAGTCTGTCCCTAGAGAAGGAAGAGCCCAGCATGCTTGTGTCTGGGGTTGGGGCTGCTTGCTGGGTGTCAGCCTGGGGAGAACGGACCCAGGGACAGCAATGGGCTTGGGCTGGAGAAGGGTAGAGGAGAAATGGCAGGAGGCTGGGGGTGGATTGCCATTCCCAGGCTGGAAGGAGATGTTCTCTGCTGTGCTTTAGCTCCCCGAGAGCATCCCTGTGTCCGTGCAGGGTGCTGCACCCACAGCACATTTCCAGGCTGCCCCAGAGCTGCAGCTGAGTCTTGTGCCTTCCTGTGGGGGCTGATGGCCACACCACAAAGCCACTGACTCCAAAGGGCCTCAGTCTTCTCTGTCTCCTCGGGTAGACCTGGATGTGTTTCCTGATGGGAGCGTGAAGGCAGCCCAGCTCCACAAAGATGCATCGGGCTATCATGCAGAGCTGCTCAGGGCCCAGGCCCGTGTGGCAGAGCTGGAGAGCCAGGTGAGCCTCATTGCTAACTGGATGGGGACCACAGATGACCCAGGGGAAGGAGAAGGGACCATGTCTGCTCCAGATAGCATCAGGGGGGAGAGGAGAAACCTCCCTGTCCAGAGACATCAACAAGACACTAAGTGCTGCTGTGGGAGCTCTGCCCCTGGGGCAGCACAAAGACCTTCTCTCTGGGTGCCCAATAGGTCCAGATTCTGAAGATGGAACAGACTCAATACAACCTAAGCTCCAGCAGCACCACAAGGAGGACTTGGATCATCTGGAGAGCGCCTAAAGGTACCAGGGTGTTGTCTCTGCTTCCCTTTTCTGTCAGGTCCTTGCCTACAGCCCCATCCATCTCCCTGGGGTGGGAGTGCCGGGGTGCTTCCCAAATCCATCCCTGGGGTGTGCAGGCACAGAGCCATGTCGATGTGGACCTGGTGGGGGCAGAGAGTAGCCCATGGGTGAGCCTCCAAGGTGGAGGTCCACTCCCACCAACGCTGTCCCACAGGTGACAAGGAAGAGGGGCCAGTCCCATTGCCAGCAAAACCCCAACCACGCACCACCCTGGGCAGCAACAGTGGGGTTCAGGGCTCCGACTGTGCGGTGTCTGCGTGTTTCCCCATGCACACAGCAACAGCGGTCTGCTCCTAAATCCCCGTGTGCACTTTGTGTGGAGAGTGCTGGGTATTGCCATGAAAGCAACGCTTGTTCCTTGCTGTGACCTCTGTGAGCAGGAAGCGACTGAGGGTGCTGGAGGAGACCTATGAGGAGCAGAGGCAGAGTCTGAAGAGGCAGAATGAGCAGCTGGTGGCTCAGCTTATGTCGCAGAGCCAGGACGGAGGCGCGGGCAGAGCTGGCTGTGCAGCACGAGGAGCGTGTGGCTGCTGCAGCAGGAGAACATGCAGGACCTGGAGTGGCTGAGGGAGCAGCACAGGGGAGAGCAGCACACCCATGGGGCTGGTAGCCCTGGTCTTGCCAGAGGAACCAGGGAACAGTGGGGACATGGTGAAAAGAGAAATCAGAGTCCAGAATCACTGAGTTATGGGCAGCTGAGTGGCTTTTGGAATAGGAATTTGCATTGTAGGAGGACCCAGGGAGATCTGGCTGAAGACGTGATGTCAAAGTTTTATTTAGAA
Organism: Myiopsitta monachus; assembly: GCA_017639245.1. Taxonomy (NCBI): domain Eukaryota; kingdom Metazoa; phylum Chordata; class Aves; order Psittaciformes; family Psittacidae; genus Myiopsitta; species Myiopsitta monachus. The sequence continues at coordinate 10,052,428 of CM029931.1, forward strand.
AGATCCTGAACACAGTGTTTTATCTCCTCCAAATCCCTTTTATTCTGGTCAGTGAGTCACTGAAAAATGAGAAATCAGTATTTGGTAGAGAAGCCCATAGCCCCCAATTGTGGGTGCCTTTCAGTGGGTCGCCCTGTGACAGACCACCATGGCAGCTCAGCTCCTGGGACCAGGTTCTCAGCCCCACAACCAGTCTTCTTTCATGGTGCCTGTCACTGGAAGCACTGGGTTGTAACAGCCCATGGTGGGCACCTTCCCTGTTACCTGCAGGACATCGCTCCAGGCAATGGTCAAAGACTACAAAGAGCATCTCCAGCAGCTGAGGCAGACAGAAGAGCTGGAGGTCGATGCAGTGACCAATGCCAACTCACACACAAGGTACTGACGTCTGGTGCTGTATCCCCACATGGGTGTGTGGCTGTGGAGTTCCCTGTCCTACAGAGAACCAGGCTGGGACCATGGCGAGCGGGGCCATCTCCTCTCCCACCCACTGCCTCCAGGGATGCTGAGCTGTTTAACATCCTTCAGTACTCCCCTAAGCGGTAGCTCCATCTTCCTACCGCTGTGCCATGATCCCGAGATGTTCAGCAGGGCTGTGCAGCCTTTGGCCCACCACAGATTCCCCTCTCTATCGTGGTGAGATGAAGTGTGTCCACGGAGGTAACCCTCTCCTCACTCCTTTCCACAGGTCTCTGAACAGCATCATTGAGCAGATGGAGAAGTTCTCCAGCAAACTGCATGACCTCTCACACAAGGTGGAAGCCACCCACCAAACAATGGACTGAGGCCTGCTGATGGCCTCTGAGAGAGCGCACTGCTTTTGAGCACGGGAAAGGTACCACAGCAGTGGTACCTGCTGAGGCTTGGGGTGTTCCTGGGGCTGCTTTTGTTCCCCTGAATACAAACCTCAGATGTGACTTGGCCTCCTTGTCCTCTGAAGGAGCTCAGCTGAGTTCTGTGCCAGGGCATCGCCTGGAAAGTGGTCAAGGGGGTAGGATAGGAGAGGGAGGTGGGTTAAATCCTGTTTGCACTGGGAGGTTGGGGAGGGCCCTGCAGCAGGGGCATGCAGGCAGCAAAAAATGGGATGCTCTTTTGTCTCCTCTCGACAGCAGAGGCACCATCCGCTGCTGAAGGCCTTCTGCCTTACATCGATCTGCAGCTGCTGAATGTAAGGGCCCAGCAGGGGAGGTGATGGGAGAGCAGGGCTGGAAGGGGCTTCAATCAGCTGGGCGGGAGCAGGGCTGGGTGAAGCCTGATAGCAACAGGCTTGGGGGTCTCCTAAGATCACTTCTGAGCTGCTGGGCTGGGCGGGTGTGCAGAAGCCATGGGCACCTCGAGGAGCAATACCAGAAGCAAGGATGGGCAGATCCTCACAGCTTGTCTGGGATTCATGGAGAACATCCTTGGCTCAGTGGGGTTGCCCCTCTCCTCACCCTATCCCTGGGTGGGAGAACCCAGTTCTGCTGGACTCTGGCTTTGTGGTGTCTCCATCCTCCCCCGTCAGGTCCCTGCTGGGTCCTTCTGCAGGCAGGCATGCTCTTTAAGGCTTCCTCTGTGGGTCTCTCTCAGAGCATGAGATTAGGGGCTCAGGGGCTGAAGGCCATACACCCAGGGGTACCACAGAAGGCACCTGCCCACATGAAGGAGGTTAAGAAATGGGTAAGTTTTCATGCTTGCTGTGAGAACAGATGGTGATACGTGTAGTTGTCATTGCTTGTCTGCTGCTTTTTGACAATTGAGTACATTCAGAGTGAAGTATCGTAGAATCATAGAATGGTTTGGGTTGGAAAGGACCTTAATCTCATCCAGTTCCAAACCCCTGCCATGGACAGGGACACCTCACACTAGACAACGTTGCATACAAGCCCCGTCCAACCTGACCTTGAACACTGCCAGGGATGGGCATTCACCACTTCTTTGGGCACCCTGTTCCAGTGCCTCAGCACCCTCACAGGGAAAAACTTCTGCCTTATATCCAACCTAAATTTCCCCTGTTTCAGTTTGAACCCATCACCCCTTGTCCTATTGCTACAGTCGCTGATGAAGAGTCCCTCTCCAGCATCCTCGTAGTCCCCTTCAGACACTGGAAGCTGCTCTGAGGTCTCCACGCAGCTTCTCTTCTCCAGGCTGAACAGCCCCAGTGTTCTCAGCCCATCTTTGTGCAGGAGGTGCTCCAGGCCCTGATCATCCTCATGTCCTCCTCTGGACTTGCTCCAAGAGTTCCATGTCCTTCTTATGTTGGGGACACCAGAACTGCACACAGTGCTCTGAGTATCTAACCCTTGTAGAGAGGCAAGAGGACTTTCTGAATTCGGAATACTGGATAGCTTTGGGGTTCAGATTTCAAAACTGTACTCTAGATTTTGGAATGACGATGAGTTCGTATGAACCGACACACACCATCACAGCAGGGAAATTGTAGTGGGGCAAACAGTATGAATTGTTTCAGTTATATTTTTCATTACAAATGCAGTTTATAACTGCTGTACAAAGTAAGTTCCAGTACTGGGCCATGATCGCAGTTAAACGAGATGGAGTTAGTTGATTCCATCAGGATTTTAAATGTAACTTTCGTTTTGGGCAGATGAATCTACTGCACCTACTCTGCTGTCACTTGTGGTGCCTCTGCTCCTCCAGCTGCTCCTGAGAGGCAGGAAGAGCTGCTCCTGAGGTAGAAGAGAACTGGACACAGGAGCAAGTGACAAGGCAGCAATTGCTGGCAAAGCAAAAGCAGTTGCTAGAACTTCACAAAAAACAAAGAGGTTGAAGCTGAAGCTGGAACAGACCCAAGTACAGCTGGTGAGCAGGAGAGGTGATGAAACTTTGGTAGCTGGGTCTCGCTTTCCTTTGCACAGCACTAAACACTAGTGTAGCTGCTGTACATTGATTTTTGCTTGTGTTAGGCAAGTATAGCTATTTTAGGAGTAGAGCAAGGGAAGTTGATCTGGGGTTCCTGAGCACTTTGTTACCTAAAACCTCGAGAAATCAGGGGAAGTCACCCGGAAGGGACCGATCGCTGCTTGGGTCTGTCCTGGCTATCAGTCGGAAGGTACTGAGTAATTGTATTGTGCAGCACTGCCGGGTTTTGTCTGTGCCCTGTTTAGTTTTAGATTCTCTCCTCTCATTATTTCCGCTATTCCTATTGTTATTATTATTGCGGTTGGTTTTGTTGTTATCATTGCTATTATTAATATTATTCTTAACATTGTATAATGTTACTATATATATTATGTATATCATATATAAAATAATCATGATTGTTGTCACTATTGCCATCACAGTAATAATGATCATCATTATTGTCATTATAATTATTATAATCACAAATACTACTACAGTTATCCTCATCCTCATCATTATCATCAGTTATTACTATTATTATCATTATTTTCATTACTATCATCAGAATTATTACAATCATTATAATAATTATTGTATTTATCATAATTGTATTTTATTATTGTTATAATTAATTGTACTCTAGTAGTTATTGTTGTTATTTATTAGTAGTATAATATTGTTATTATTACAATATCATACTTTATTTTTGTTATTAAACTGCTGTTGTCATACCCCGTGGCTTTTCCATCCCTTTGGTTCTTCCCTTCCAGCCTGAGCTGAGAGGAGGGTGCACGGTGCTGAGGTACTGGCTGGGTTTGAACCACAACATGCTGGAGCTGGGGCAGCCGGAGCTCTGCTGGGCGCTGGGTGCAGGCGCACCCAGCAGAGACAGATGCCCTGGGGCTGCCCAAACCTCCAGAGAGTTCTGCTCTTCTGCTCCTCCCTGAGCCCGGCCTGTGGGATGAAGGTGCCGATGAAGCATCCCATCTCCCACACGCTGTCCCTCAGAGCCAGGGCAGGGGGGGCAGTGGTCCCATTTAGCTGGGGGAGGCTGCAGAGGGAGGCGGGGGGCGTGGGACCAGCAGCAGTCTGAGCCCCTCAGCCAAACCTCGGTCCCTTCTCTCCATGCATCTTCTTTGCGTGCTGGTCACAGGTACCGATCGCCACGAGGCATCCTCAGCAGTGCCAACTCTTGGGAAGTGTATCCAGAGGAGGGCAGGGGGGCAGAGCAAAAGGCCCACTCCTGGTTGTGGCAAGAGGGAATGGGCAGGGATGAGGAGGGGGAGGCAGGTGCTCGGAGAGGAAGAAGTGCAAATGTGCTGTAGGAGAGGGGAGGTGGTGCTGGCAGGAAGAAGCTCCAGCTGCCTCGGGGCCTTTCAGACCCCCTGGACCATTCCTGGCCCTCGGATCCCTGCCAGGTCGCTCCTGACCACCCGGGACAGCAGCGCCCTTGGCAGCACTGCCGGCTGCTGCCTTCTGCCTCCACACGGCTCTCCTCTGCAGCTCCCCGCTTTGTCACACAAGTGGCTAAGGGCGGTGAGCGTCTCAAGGCTGAGGGGAGGCTGTGAGTGCTGTGCGAGCTGGGATTCTTCTCATGCCGGATGGGAGAGGATGAAGAGGGAGCCAAACGCTTCCCAGCAGTACCAAGCGGCGGTGCAAGAGGTAAAGGGCACAAATTAAACACACGAAATTCAAGGCAGGAAACCGCTATCTTAGCGTGAGGCACGTCAAAGAGTGGACCAGGCTGCCCCAAGGGGCTGCGGAGCCTCCATCCTTAGAGATGCTGAAACCCCAACCAGATCATGTGCTGAGCAAGCAGCTCAAGGTGACCCTGCTGGAGCAGTTGCCTGGCACTGAAGGATCTCTGGAGGTCCCTTCCACCCCCAGCACTTCTGAGGCTCTGGGAACAGGTAAAGAGTAATGTCTCCCATAACAATCTCACTTCAAATGTTGTGTGACAGAAAGTGCTTTGTGTGTATTTTCTTTTCCGATCCTATCGCCTGTTGAGCTTTTCTGAAGGCAAGGTGAGCAGCATCCCCTGCTCCTGCCTTCTCCATCAGGAGAGGCACCTCCCTGTAGAAGACTACCACTTGGTAAGGATGACTTCTGCTGCACAAACCCATGCTTCCCAAGCCCAAGCCCCTTCCTGTGCTACCTGCTCTTGTAAAACACTTCCCAGGTGTTTTGCTCTCTCAGCACTGCAGGGATCAAGGAGGCAGAGAGATTCCTGTGAGTCTGTGGATCTCCCTGGTTTCCCTTCTTCTTCCTCTTGCCTAGGTGCAGACAGAAGAGGCCCAGGTGTGTGCTGAGCCACTTGAAAACCTTGCAAGGTCTCTTCAGGCCACTGTCATCTCAAAACAAAGTCTTGTCGGGGGCACGCTCTGAGCTGACCGACGAGGATGGGATTCGAACCCACGCGTGCACAGCACAATGGATTAGCAGTCCATCGCCTTCACCACTCGGCCACCTCGTCAGTGTCCTCCTCCTCCTCCTCCTCCTCCTGCTGCTGCTGGAGCAGCAAAGGCGTTAGCAAGAGCACTTTATCAATAAGGCATGATTGAACAGTCTGATGGCAAGGCTCACTCTATTACTCACTGCATGGATGAAGTGTAGAGAGGAAAACTGAGGTGAAACCGAGCTAAAGGGTATTGGCATAGTGCCTGGAGACATAAAGATATGAGGGAGACCCTGCTGCTGACTCACGAGGTGCAGGACAGATGCCCTCTGCTTTCGACTCCTGACAGGGCCTCGGTGTGGCTGGATCTTGGCTTAGTCTCAGACCTGGTCAACAGTTTGTGCCTAATGGAATGCAGGAAGGAAAATCAAGGTCAAACCAAGCTAAAATGGTTTGGATTGAGATTGAAGGTGACGAGGGTAAGGGGGCCCTCCCCCCAAGTGACAACAGTCAGAACAGACCCCCGTTGCTTCCTGAACTCCCAGCGGAGCCGGGGTGCACCCGGATCCTCTCTTAGTCACAGCCTTGGCCAACGGTGCGTGGAGTGGAACGTAACCTTGGGAGTTTATGAACTCTGAGGGGCATCCCACTCCGAGGGAGCTCCCTGGTTGCAGCTCACTGCAGTCCAGGAGAGCTCAAAGCGTCTCTGACCCGGGACAGTTTCTTACAGGGTCATCAGATGATTGGCTTTAGCCATCAGCTGCATCCCGACCGCAATTCTTTGTGTGCTCCACAACAGTTCTCTTCCAGGTGGGCAGGAAATGACTGTTCAGCCACAGGTGCTCTGGGTACAGTCGGGGGGTTCCCAACCATGCAGATCTCTGTGTGCTGCGCTCTACCTTTGCCAGGCAACAACAGTCCTTGCTCCAGCCACGGAGCGCCCGCTCATCCAGCTCATCGCACCTGTGGAACGGCAATCTCCACTGCCGCGGCATGTCGAGGGCAAAAGACGAGGCTCCCTCAAGCCCAGAGACTATGGAGAAAGCCACAGTTTAACCAAGGGAGGAACGCTTCTGCGTACTCTCCGCTGGTTGAGACTGGAGAAGAGGGCAGGAGGAAAGAAGGATGACTCTGTCGCGGAGCTGACGCCCCGTGTCTTTATTGAGGTAATCAAGGGGAAATGGAGCAGAGGAGGACTTAAGCAGCGCATTCTGGAGGCCGAGTGACGCTCGGGTGAGAGGCGCCAACGGAGGGGAGAGCAGAGCAAGAGAAGGAGCACAGAGGTTTCCTGCGGGGAGAGAGAAGGGCGGCGCGGGCCCCTTGGCGCGGGTGCGGGCGGAGCGGCGGGAGCTCGGCTCCTGCGCAGGGCACGGGCCCGCTCCCGGGGCTCCCTGCAGGGCTCTCCTCGGGGCTGCTGCCGCTGCAGCACGGGCGGGCGATGCACGGCCGTCAGCACAAGAGACTGCCCCGGCCCAGAGCCCCGCAGAGCCCCCGGCCCAGCCCTGCCCCGCCAGAGCCCCCCAGCCCCAGGGAGCCCCCAGAAGCGATGGGCGCGCCGGCAGCGCTGAGAGAGCCGCCCACGGCGGCCGAGGCGCTGGAGCCCACGGCCGTGCCCTGCGGGAAGGAGCTGAGGACGGGGCCCGGCAGCGTCACCAGCACTGGCGAGGGCTGGATGGCAACGCTGGAGTCGGCGCAGCGGAGGACGCAGGGCTCGGTGCAGCTGTTGGCGAGCGGCGCTGGGCCGCGGGCAGCGGGCGGGCACGGGCTGGAGCACCACATTGCTGCAGGGAGCCGACCTGCGGGACACACACAGCGAGCGGAGCCCCTGAGCTCCGCGCCTCCGCAACGGGCACTGCCTGGCCCGGGACGGGAAGAGCCTTCCCTCGGCCGCACCGTCCCACCTCGCAGCGGGGCGGAGCGCGGGGTGCTTTCCAGCCTGGACCCTGCTCAGAAGGACCCCGCACCGGAGCGGAGCCGTCCCCCCGGCAGAACTCCTACCAGCAGGAAGAGAAGAAGGGACTTCAGACGTACCGCGTCCTCCGAGGAGTGCAGGGGAAGAGCTGTGGATGGAAGGGCCTGGAGAAGTACGCGTTCCTCCCTTGGTTAAACTGTGGCTTTCTCCATAGTCTCTGGGCTTGAGGGAGCCTCGTCTTTTGCCCTCGACATGCCGCGGCAGTGGAGATTGCCGTTCCACAGGTGCGATGAGCTGGATGAGCGGGCGCTCCGTGGCCGGAGCAAGGACTGTTGTGGCCTGGCAAAGGCAGAGCGCAGCACACAGAGATCTGCATGGTTGGGAACCCCCCGACTGTACCCGGAGCACCTGTGGCTGAACAGTCATTTCCTGCCCACCTGGAAGAGAACTGTTGCGGAGCACACAAAGAATTGCGGTCGGGATGCAGCTGATGGCTAAAGCCAATCATCTGATGACCCTGTAAGAAACTGTCCCGGGTCAGAGACGCTTTGAGCTCTCCTGGACTGCAGTGAGCTGCAACCAGGGAGCTCCCTCGGAGTGGGATGCCCCTCAGAGTTCATAAACTCCCAAGGTTACGTTCCACTCCACGCACCGTTGGCCAAGGCTGTGACTAAGAGAGGATCCGGGTGCACCCCGGCTCCGCTGGGAGTTCAGGAAGCAACGGGGGTCTGTTCTGACTGTTGTCACTTGGGGGGAGGGCCCCCTTACCCTCGTCACCTTCAATCTCAATCCAAACCATTTTAGCTTGGTTTGACCTTGATTTTCCTTCCTGCATTCCATTAGGCACAAACTGTTGGCCAAGTCTGAGACTAAGCCAAGATCCAGCCACACCGAGGCCCTGTCAGGAGTCGAAAGCAGAGGGCATCTGTCCTGCACCTCGTGAGTCAGCAGCAGGGTCTCCCTCATATCTTTATGTCTCCAGGCACTATGCCAATACCCTTTAGCTCGGTTTCACCTCAGTTTTCCTCTCTACACTTCATCCATGCAGTGAGTAATAGAGTGAGCCTTGCCATCAGACTGTTCAATCATGCCTTATTGATAAAGTGCTCTTGCTAACGCCTTTGCTGCTCCAGCAGCAGCAGGAGGAGGAGGAGGAGGAGGAGGACACTGACGAGGTGGCCGAGTGGTGAAGGCGATGGACTGCTAATCCATTGTGCTGTGCACGCGTGGGTTCGAATCCCATCCTCGTCGGTCAGCTCAGAGCGTGCCCCCGACAAGACTTTGTTTTGAGATGACAGTGGCCTGAAGAGACCTTGCAAGGTTTTCAAGTGGCTCAGCACACACCTGGGCCTCTTCTGTCTGCACCTAGGCAAGAGGAACAAGAAGGGAAACCAGGGAGATCCACAGACTCACAGGAATCTCTCTGCCTCCTTGATCCCTGCAGTGCTGAGAGAGCAAAACACCTGGGAAGTGTTTTACAAGAGCAGGTAGCACAGGAAGGGGCTTGGGCTTGGGAAGCATGGGTTTGTGCAGCAGAAGTCATCCTTACCAAGTGGTAGTCTTCTACAGGGAGGTGCCTCTCCTGATGGAGAAGGCAGGAGCAGGGGATGCTGCTCACCTTGCCTTCAGAAAAGCTCAACAGGCGATAGGGTCGGAAAAGAAAATACACACAAAGCACTTTCTGTCACACAACATTTGAAGTGAGATTGTTATGGGAGACATTACTCTTTACCTGTTCCCAGAGCCTCAGAAGTGCTGGGGGTGGAAGGGACCTCCAGAGATCCTTCAGTGCCAGGCAACTGCTCCAGCAGGGTCACCTTGTGCTGCGTGCTCAGCACATGATCTGGTTGGGGTTTCAGCATCTCTAAGGATGGAGGCTCCGCAGCCCCTTGGGGCAGCCTGGTCCACTCTTTGACCCGCCTCACGCTAAGATAGCGGTTTCCTGCCTTGAATTTCGTGTGTTTAATTTGTGCCCTTTACCTCTTGCACCGCCGCTTGGTACTGCTGGGAAGCGTCTGGCTCCCTCTTCATCCTCTCCCATCCGGCATGAGAAGAATCCCAGCTCGCACAGCACTCACAGCCTCCCCTCAGCCTGAGACGCTCACCGCCCTTAGCCACTTGTGTGACAAAGCGGGGAGCTGCAGAGGAGAGCCGTGTGGAGGCAGAAGGCAGCAGCCGGCAGTGCTGCCAAGGGCGCTGCTGTCCCGGGTGGTCAGGAGCGACCTGGCAGGGATCCGAGGGCCAGGAATGGTCCAGGGGGTCTGAAAGGCCCCGAGGCAGCTGGAGCTTCTTCCTGCCAGCCCCACCTCCCCTCTCCTACAGCACATTTGCACTTCTTCCTCTCCGAGCACCTGCCTCCCCCTCCTCATCCCTGCCCATTCCCTCTTGCCACAACCAGGAGTGGGCCTTTTGCTCTGCCCCCCTGCCCTCCTCTGGACACACTTCCCAAGAGTTGGCACTGCCGAGGATGCCTCGTGGCGATCGGTACCTGTGACCAGCACACAAAGAAGATGCATGGAGAGAAGGGACCGAGGTTTGTCCAAGGGGCTCAGACTGCTGCTGGTCCCACGGCCCCCCTGCCTCCCTCTGCAGCCTCCCCCAGCTAAATGGGACCACTGCCCCCCCTGCCCTGGCTCTGAGGGACAGCGTGTGGGAGATGGGATGCTTCATCGGCACCTTCATCCCACAGGCCGGGCTCAGGGAGGAGCAGAAGAGCAGAACTCTCTGGAGGTTTGGGCAGCCCCGGAGCATCCCTCTCTGCTGGGTGCGCCTGCACCCAGCGCCCAGCAGAGCTCCGGCTGAAGCTCTCCTGCTGAAGCCCATGCATTGCCTGCCCGTGTGCCAGTGCCAGCAGCCTCGAGGAAAGCCCTGGAGACAGCCTTGAGGCTTCCTTTCTTCCTGATGAAACCTCCTTTTTTCCCCTCTTGCTCTGTTTTGCTTCACGCTCCCCAGGAAGTACCTTAATCTCCTTCTTCCTCCCATATTAACACATCCAAGTGATATCTGATCACCGGAGCCCAGACTGAGAGCACAAAAAGGAGCTTCTCTGGTGTGGAGGTTTCTTTTAAGATGGCAGCACTTCTCTGAGCTTTACTCGGCCTTTGCATTGCATTTCTTGAGCTCTCGTCTGTTCCATTTTCCTTTGATTTTCTCAATGAAGGCATTGGGCATCTTCTTTGCACGAGTCATCTTTCTTCCTCCAATCCTAACCTCCCATCCTATCCAGGAGTTTTTGTCCCTTGGTAAGCCTTCAGATTTCTCTGTAGTTTCTGGGCTTGAGGAGAGCCTGGTCTTTTGTTCCTGACATCCCATAGCAATGGAGATTACCTTTGCAGAAATGCAGGGAGTTCGATGGCTGCGTGCTTTCTGAAGTGTACAACCTCTTTATTTTCTCTGGATTTGGCAAGCCAAGTTTTAAACAGATGAGCTTCAGCTGCTCCCATTAGGCACTGACCTCATGCTGTGCCTCCTTGCTGGAATCCTAGTGCCTGCGAGGAAAGGGAGATACTCAACACACACACACGTTTACGTGCACAAACATACATACACACACGCGGTTGAATCAGGGAAATTCCTGCATGTGATAGGACTGTTCTGTGTGACAAAACTCCTTTTTTCACAGCAAAGATAAATTGAATAGAAATTACCAGGTTGACAATACCCATGAGGAAGCCAGGGAAACGCCTGGCAGAGCACAGCCAGTGCTCTTCTGCACTGCTCGTTATGCCAGGTGCCCTGAAGCAGCTGAAGTAGAAAATCAGACAATAAATCCAAAGTTCTGGGGAGTTCAGTATTCCCCATTTGGGCTTTTTTGGTCTTCTTTTAAAGATTTGAAATTGCTCCGATTGATTTGGCAAGGAGGTGGCTGAGGAAAAGCATGCATAGACTTGTGATCCACTCTTGCTCTTCAGACCTGCCCCTCTTGCAGCTTCCTGGTGCCAAGTGTCAGCACCAAGGAGAAGGTGTCTGGGAACTCAGGCCCTTCTTGGTTGTCTCCTAGAATCACAGAATAGTTCGGGTTGGAAAGGACCTTAAGCTCACCCAGTTCCAACCCCCCTGCCATGGGCAGAGACACCTCACACTAAACCATGTCACCCAAGGCTATGTCCAACCTGGCCTTGAACACAGCCAGCGATGGAGCATTCACAGCTTCCCTGGGCAACACATTCCAGTGCTTCACCACCCTTACAGGAAAGAATTTCTTCCTCATATCCAATCCCCTGTTTGAGTTTGAACCCCTCTCCTGTCCTCATGGTTTTCTGGGCATGTACTTGGAGCTGGCAGTCCAAGCATGCTGAGTCAGGTGGAGAGTTTCTTTGCTTCCCAGGATCTTTCCTTTTCTTTGGTTAGCCATTACAACAGTTTTTGCGATGATAACATGGCTGCGCCTGATTTGGTTTTGTTCTGCTGATGTTCTGTGCAGTATAAACATGTTTTTATGTAGCTGCTAGTAACAAGTAATTACTCTGCAGAGAATAAATACTGATGACTGCAACACCATGATGCAGTGTAGGGATATGGGTCCTTATTATGAATAAATAGGATATAGAATATAGACATAAATTGTATTCTGCATGCAGAATATATAAAATAAAGGCTGGTAGAGAGCTTGTGGAGTATGTGCCTGTACTCTGCTCTAGCTTCTGGCTGGTAATACAGGCCCCAAAGCTGATAAGTATCATAAAGGCGTATACATATGGGATCAGAAAAGGGGCACTAACTTCCAAGCCCATGTATAGAGAATAAACCTCATGTATACTGGTTTCTACACTTACCTGATATAGAGTGGAGCTGAATCAAGCAGTCCTTGTAGTGTCAGGATGCTTGCCTTTCAGAATATGTAGTAGGAACAGTATCTACATACTGTCACACACCACAGCTGGGGATGTGTGGGAAGAGAACATTGAACAAATAATTAGATGGACTGAGGAGCTGGACCTTGAGCAGGCAGTGTGTTTGACTCGGAGTAGAGGTTCTTCTGTTGACACTGTGTTCCTGATTCAGAAGTTTCTGGTTCTTGCATTGTGATCACAGCACTTTCTAAAAAGTAATTTTATAGTCTGAGTGTAAACATAGGAATTACAGCAAATGCCAAAAATATCTTTATGTAGAAACTATAATGTCAGTGTACTCAGTGATGTCAAAGCTATTGAAAGAGAACACAAGAAAAATAAATAAAACGAGATTTGAAGGAAACAGAGCACTTCTGAACAATTTGAAATGTAAGTGATGTGAATGTATGTAAGTGCTCTCAGGCAGCCTTCTAGGTCAAGCGCTTCAGGGATCTCCATCAAGTTTCATGTTTGGACACACATTGTTTAGTCTGGTGTCATCTGGAGCAGTTTCTGGAGCTCAGGTCTGGACAAAGGGGCTGGGAATGTTCAGACTTTTCAGAGCTGGCTTGAACTTTTGTTCAGGTTTCCCTGCAGAGGACTTACCCTTCTATGGGATCTGCGTTCTGAAGCGTTAACTGTTCTTCTTTCTCTGGTGCTTCCAATGGTGACCTGCAGGTGGCAGTGCAGAATACGTTTCTCTGATGCCTCACCCGCTCAGAGACCTGTGCGTTTGGACAGGTTTGGGTGTTTTGGTTCTTGTCGCTGTGTGCCTCTGTGTTTTCCAGGTGACCCCGGTAGTCTGCCTTTGCGATTGTTCATTATTATTAATAAACATTTTAGCCTTTTATCAATGCGTTATTGCGTCTTGTTGCTTGTATAGTTCTTCCAGTTGATGACTTCTTGTTCTTGCTGTTACATTCCTTGTACCGTTGCTCCCGTTCATTTCAAATAAAGCAAACAAATAACTTCATACTCCTGTACATCCTCTCTCTAGTGTGAACTTCGGCGTTGGGATTTTTTTGTTGTTGTTGTTTTTAGAACCCTGAATAAATTAAATTAGCAACACATCCTATTTCATAAAAGGAACAAACCAGCTTATTTACCGTTTATTTGGAGCTGATGCTTCAAAAGCAAATAAGAATAGATGAGGCTTTAATGGTGATGGAAAGTCAGATTTCCTCTCTGCTCCTGCAGGTAACTTTTCAGCTCATTTGACTTAATGTTTTTACATTCTCCTGTGGAAACCGATACAAATTTCAGGGCACCATGACCTTTTTGCATTGGAAAACAGGTATTTATTCGTATGTCTTTTACTATGGAGTCTAGATTTGCACTCAGTGTTTCAAACATCGGTATATAAACAATTCTGTGGTTTGGAAATCTTCAATGGTTCTTTGGCAGGCAACTTCAAACTTCATAGGCAGGAGCATGCATCTTGATCTCTTGATTCCCAATGTCATTAGCTTCTAGAGTGAGTTAGGTTTATAAATATGTCTCAAAGCCACCTCCTATACCTTCTTGAATAACCGTCTATCCTTTCCCACTCATTGAAAGCGAGCACTGTCCTAATCACTGCAGACCTAACCGTGAAGTCTTTGTTCCTTGGTAGAACACTCCAATATCAATGACTCTATCATTTGGAGACTTGTCATTCTGTCATTGGAAATGAAAATTCGAACATAGAATTTAGGTAAGTAATTATACAGCATGAACAGCAGTGCTAAATCTGTTTGTCAAAACTTACAATTTCAAGACTATAATGTAATTTTTTGAAATAGCAAAGCAGGAACGATTTATGGTAAACCAGGTAAACCATTCTTTTCCCTAGAATCTCAAAAGGAAACCCGTAACTGTGATTGTCAGGTTAACAGATAATGTCTCTCTGCAGGAAATGTAACAGATCACTTACCTGAAGTTGATATGGTCCTGAAATTGCTGGGAAAGAGGCGCATCAACTTTGCAGATGCCAAAAGTGGAAAGCAGCCTCTGGCAAATGGAAGTGCATTGCACCAGCCTGGTCTGTGTTCCAGCTTGCTCAAAGACCTTTTCCTGCCTCATTTCCTTACATTATTCATGTTGCTGAACAGTGATTACTTCTTTATGGTAACTTTTTTGAAGACCTATTGTTATCATTGAGTTCATACAAATGTTTATATGTAAAGTTAGTTTAAGGACAATGACAAGAAATTGAGACAGTCCTATGACCAACTGCAACTGAAGGCGCTATGAAAAGATGGATGTTTCTTTGTACAGTTGAATTGATACCGTACTGAGAGCTTTTACGTGACTGTCCGGCCTGTTGGACTAGATAGGTCAGGCATGCGAATCACACTGTAGATGCTATATTTACTTTTAAAGTTATCCCTGTCACATGGCTTTACACGGCCATTCTCATTCAGGCAAGCAGACTCAACAAATGCAATGCTCTACGAGATTGCTAAAGGACTTGACTTAAACCTGTAATACAAAAATGTAGGAAAATACAAAAGAATGCTTTATCTCCGTCTGGAGTCTTCATAGCCATAGTAAGTGATTCTATTTTCTCATTTTTTAGAACAGAAAACACTTCTGTTATGTGTAATCAGAATTAAAATATTCTGTCTGGTGTTATATTTTAGCCTATGCTTTGCTTCAAGGCAATAATTGTGCTAAAGTTCTATTATGTTTTTTGCCAACACAGAGTAATTTTAAATAAAAGGAATCCAGTTTTGGTCAGACCATGCAATGAACAGGAAAACAAACAGCCAATATTACCCTGTTTATTAAATAATGATCATAAGCCATTGGTTGGAAAACATCTTCAAGCCTTTGGCACGACGGTTACTGAATTTTCTAGAGGTGCAAACATTTCTTTTGTAGAGAAGAATAATTTGAAAAATAATAGATGCATGCTACCTTTGCTCTCATATGGTCTTCTCTTTCCTGCAGAGATGGGTATTTTTGCTGTACTTGCTCTACCACTGCTGCTTTTTGGGATCAGTGGAATTATTTATATTTACCAGTCAGTCAAGTGGCTATTGTCCAAGTCAGCTGTGCAAAACAAGGTGGTGGTGATCACAGATGCCATCTCTGGACTGGGCAAGGGTGAGTTGTCTCATTTCTTTGCAGTGTTAGAGAACAGAAGCAAGCAGAGAACCACCCTCTAGGTGATAAAATGTCCATTCGGTACCTTTTATATGCTCGTAACGGCCTGGATGAAACAGAAGTTAAGAAATATATTTCCAAACAAATCCTACGTTATTTAAATGTACCTTTTAAGTCTCAGCCACAGGAAATGCTGGTGAACTTTTAGGAACTGCAGAGATTCCTATTTGTTTAATTCAATATAATGAGAGGTTTTGTAAGCACATGATGAGTGTTATTTTTAGCATGTTGCTACTATGAGATCTTATTACATGGACTGTCACTGCAGAGTGGCTGCAAATCAGCATAAGCAGGTTTCACCTTACTTTTTACATGTTCCTTTTCAGCCCTTTAAAGACTTCAATGTTTCCTGCTTCCTGTAAACAACAGTGCTCCCCCCTTGTGAGGGACACTCAATGTCCCTGTGCATATCTCTGCCCCTCTATCACCATGTTACTCCTCTTCCCTCTAACTGGGTTGCCTGACTATGTGTAATGATTGGATCAGTGGATGGAAGGAGAGGGTATGGGATAGTTTAGCTATTTATATAAGCTAATTGGCTGGCTGGCCAGCGTCTTAGCATATACTTCTTCTTGGCTTATATTGCCTGCTTACGTGGTGCTGCCAGATTAAAGGTACTGCTTATTTACAGTCCTGCACTGGGCATCACTTGAGAGGCAGTAGATCTAAGTGCCTGATAAGAAAGCATAGTTTGAGGCTGCATCTTGGCATTTGCAATAAAGAGTTTATGTTGGAAATCTTGCACACCCAAGCAGAAAATATATGGAGAAAGGGAATTCTCTTGTGGAATTATTCCTTAGCAGGACAGAACAGAGACTTGCAACAGAAATACACACTATGCTGGCAAGGAATGCTCTTCATGAGAGCCTGTTAGGACAAGGTATGAACTCATTCTGACCTCCACATCCCACCTGGTTGTTCCTTTTCTGGCACACTCTTCGGTTTCAGTTGAAGCTAATATTAGCATGCATTTTCTCTGGTTGCTTATAGGTCAGTATTTTGTTTGAAGAGGCATGAGACTGGATCTAGAGTCGTATGATGCCTGGAGGTTTCTAGACAAAAGTCCTATTTGAGCAGGAATACCACCAGTGCCAGACGTGGCTGTGTGTGGCTTCAAGCCTTGGAAGCCTCCAAGGATAAGGAACATCTATTGAACATTTATCCAGCATTGCATGACTCCTGGGAAGATTTCCCCGAGTTCAATTTCTTTATTAACCGTTCTTCATCTTTTTGTTTGTTGGTTGGTTTTGTGACTGGCTGCTGCCTGTCTCTTGAGGCTACAAAGGCAATCACACACACCCCCCCATCCCCTTTTTCATCGATGAAAAAGGAGGTAGCTGAAAGCAATTTTGTTTTATTATCCTAAACATATCTACTGCTGGTATCCCAGTATGCAGTGATGCTCTGAAGTTATTTGCAGGCTTGAATGATTCCAAATGATGCAGAATTTACTGTACAGTCCACTCCTGCGTATGTGATGGCCATTCATCTAGAGCTTTAAAGTACCAGCTGTCTGGCCAGCTGCTGCATATTTGAGCTCTTAGGTAACAGCCAAATTCCTTTACCCACATGCAAGAATTTCCAGGCTGAAGACGACATTCATTAAAGTTAAACAAGAGAAACAAAAGCCTGTGTTGATTAAAGATGTTTGCAATGGTTTATGGTTGTTATTTAAGCCTGATTCCTATTTCATCTCAGTGCTATAACTCAGAAAAGTCTGGGATACTTCTAGAAGAGAACATCATTAGTTTCCCTTTTTCCCTTTTATTGCTGTTCCCACAGTAGTCAATTTTTATTCATTGGGTTGCCCCAACTGTTAATGTTCATAGGAAAAATACTGGTATAGTTGTCCTTGTAGTGGCAAATAATCTTTTGGGCTTTAAATCAAATATCTTTCTATGCTAGAAAAAGAACATGAAAATAAAAGCCCTGCTGTAAATAATGAAAAAGATTACATAAATGAAAGTCTCCAGCTGCACAGGTTTCCAAAAATAAACCAGTGCATCCAGAAGTGCTTCCACACTGATATTAAGAGTCTGACATTAGCATTTAAGAAATGCAAGATGGGCATATTAACATAACTGGCTTTGTCTGTGGGTATTGAAACCTGAAGAAAACGCTTTTCGGAGGACAGGGTTGTACTGTTGCCCATTCAGCAAAGGCCACAGGAGCCAAGACAAATCAAACAGGCTGGAAAGGTATAAGAATAATTGTCAGACCATATCCCTGTTCCTGTGCTGAATATGTAACTGTCAAACAGACTTGATTTATGGGCCAAATATGAGGACTCCAAGGCTGAGAGCTTTTTGGAAGACCTAATGAAGAAAAAAAACACGAGAAGAAAAAGCACCCTTGATTTCCACTCCTACCAGTACACATAACCCACTGTCAACTAGTTATCTGGCTGCACACCGAACCAGATATTTGGCACAGTGGGTAAATCATCAGTTGTATCCTCAGGCTTATCTGCAAGACATTATCTATTCCAAGAAAGAAAAGACAGGCAATTGTGTACTTTTCCTGTTCGGGAGTACGGGCAACCTTCACAGATTCCTGTCTGAGGCACAGTTTTGGTTCAGCTGAGCTAAAATATGTGCCCTGTAGCAGCCTATAACAGCCAGAGGGGTACAACTGACAATAAATTCCAAAAGATAGCCATGAGATGTCCGTTCTCTTTCTTCGGTCAAACTGACAAGAGAGTGGGGAATGTGTTCTCCGTCAACACCACCTAGAGAAGAAAATAGACCAGACACATGCTGTCAAGATGCTCCAGCCTGGTATTTCATAATCTGGATCTTCTTGATCACATACTGCCATGAAGACCTAAACTAATGAGTTGGCTGCAGTCTTCTGGACAGTTCTGAGATGGGATGATGGGTAACGCTGACTGCCAGTTCCTCTTGTTATGTGAGTCCCCAGTTTCAGAAAAGCATGATCATAGTTCACTTGCACAAGGGTGGGAGAAGAATCCTCCCCAGAGGCCTAGTTTAAACTGGGGTGAGCCCCTAGCTCAGAATGTCCCTGGCTATACAGGGAAAAAACAGTGCCGGCCCAGCATGTCCAGAAGCCTCTCAGTGACCTTCTCAAGGAGGCTCCAGGGAATGTAGCTGAACACGAGGTAGCTCAAGCTGGTCCCTGGTGTCTCTGCTGACTACTGGGAAGGTCTAAAACTCAGGAGATAAAGTCTTGGGGTGGATTACGTATGAAAGGAAGAGAATCTAGAAGAAATGCCTCTCTCATCGGTGCTCCCTCTGTGGGTGGTTTTTCTGCGTTGCTGTCCCTCAGAGTTGCAGAGGAGTTTCACGAAGGTAGCGTACAAAGCTAGTTTTGTTACTTACCGGGGTTGGTTGGTTTCTTTATACTGCAGTAGACATGGAGGTTTGCAAAACCTTGCAGTTTGTATTGTAGCAACCTTAGGCATATATTTATGTGTATATTTTTCTTTATGGCAAGTGTGCCAGTAGGTGGAGAGAGTTAAGGAAGAAAGATAATCAGAATGATTTTTCTTACTCAAAACCATCATCCGTTAACTGGCATACTGTTATTTTATTAATTAAATATTTATTAAATCCCATGAGTAAGCAGTACCATTGTGCTGTACCATTAATTGTGCATTATACCATTACAGTAAACGTTAATTTATGACTCACATATTATTGCCATTTAATGCTTTGGTTTTTTCTCATGTATATTCCTTCAAAATGAATGCATTTAAAGCGTAGATGTAACATCATTAGCAAAACCAGCATCCCATTTCAGGCAAAATAAACAAAATCAAATTGTTGTGAATGTTACTGATTCTTCTGAACGTATTTCCCTCCTAGAATGTTCTCGGGTGTTTCACACTGGAGGAGCAAGGCTTGTGTTGTGTGGCAGGACATGGGAAAAGTTAGAAGCCTTGTACGATGCTTTAATTAATGTGGCAGATCCCAGTGTGGTAAGTATTTCCTAACTGCTTTGAAAATTCCCAACCTGACCTTAAACATCTGGTTCAGGTACACAAAGGGCTTTTAAATCCAGTAAAACAAGGTACTTGAAGCATGATTCTCTGTTAATGGTGATTTTGGTCACCCAGGTAACACATCCAACACAGTCCAGAGAGCGAGAGAGAAACCTCTGAAGGTTTTCAGAGCATGATGCCAGAAGTATAACTCTGGATTCCTGGTTTCTTGAGCTAATTCAAGACAATTACTTTAAAGCAACTGAGTGGTCCCGCATTTTGAACAGCCCACCCAAGCAGAAATGCTAGGCAGGGGAATTTGCGTGTTAATTTAGATGAAAGGGATCCAAAGTGTTTCATTTAATCACAGAACTGTTATTCATTTTTCACATAATTATGTGTTCGAAGAGTGGGAAATGGGTCTGAGGACTGGGTAAATTCTGAGTTTCTCCACTCTGGGAGAAGTCCCAGCTAGAAGGACATGGGAGCATATGAGTGAGTGTCCTTTCCTCATTACCTCTGTCTGGGTCAGCATGCAAGTACACATGCAATATTCTCCCTGTTGCCAGACCTTTGGAAGGTGTTTCTTTGGTGCTTATGGGAAAGCTTTCCATTGTGACCAACAGGTGACTTTCAGGGCACAGGTGTTCCTGAAGGCATCACACTAATTCTAACGCCAGACAAACAAATATCTGCATTTGGCCTTTTGGGGTTTTTTGGGGGTTTATTTTGTTTTGGGTTTGGTTTTGTTTTGTTTTTTAGTGATCTTCATTCATCTGCATAAATAACTATAAAAGTAGTGTTCTCATGTTAGCCTGCGCAGGCTCAGCTAGGAAAAAAATATGAAGTAGGACTAAGGGATCTGCATTAGATCATCATACTAATATAGTGCCTTCCAACTGCCCCACAGTGTATATGTACATTACCTGACTAAGTACTAAACCCTAAACTCTGGGGTCAGCAAATTTCTCCAGAGGGCTTACAGATAAACCCGAACTTGGACTGATAGGACTCACCCTCTTTGTGTGTTATCTCTCTCCACTGATAACAAGAGAGACAAAACTCAAAAGGATCGAGTCCAGCTTTCCCTTCCCATCATGTTCTGCTGCATCTACATTTCAGAGTCTATGAATTCCCATTGCTGACCTACCTTCTTTATAGAGTGGGTTGAAAGAACAAATCAGTTTTGTGAGAGTGGTAAGACCCCTTTCTTTAGGTAACAAGGTAAATGAATTTGCAAGAAAAGTAAATGGAAATACATTTTTCTGTAAGAGGTATTCTTTCAGTAAATCTTTTCTTTATTAGACATATGCACCAAAGCTCATACTTCTGGATATAACAGATATAAACTGCATTCGAGATGTAGCTAAAGAAATCCTGAATTGCTATGGCTGTGTGGATATACTGATCAACAATGCAAGTATGAAGGTAAAAGGAGCAGTGCAGAGCATTTCCTTGGAACTCGATAAAAAGATAATGGATGCCAACTACTTTGGACCCATAACATTAACCAAAGGTATTTTAGTTTTTCTTCCTGTTTTGCTGTTGTCACTTTAAGCTTAAAATCCAACTGCTTTCAAAGCCGTTGCAAAGACAGAGGCAGAATGACAATTGAATCTGATGATACTGGCCCCAAATCTGCGTGTGCAACCCAAGTGAAGCCTAGAAGAAACCCAATTTCCAGCTACTGGATGTTGTGATGTTTTTGACTGTGGTATTGAGACAAACTTCATCGAAGCTGCGCTGTCTACACTTCAGATGTCACTTTTGTCACCAATTGCATTGACGCTTTTACTTCCATGGCTCTTTCTTTTATTCATTTTCTTTTTTTTTCAGCCATTCTTCCCAGCATGATCTCAAGAAGAACTGGCCAAATAGTTCTAATTAATAGTATCCAAGGAAAAATAGGAATACCGTTCCGTGCAGCTTGTAAGTTATATGTAGCAAAAATGTACAACCTAATGCATAAATTGTGCGTATTCCATGGCACTGATAATTGAAAGTTATTTAAAGTTCTAACTTGTATCCTAATTCAGTAAACTAGTAATAGAATATTTGGCTGAAAAGAATTCAAAGAGGTGGAACTCAAGAAGAAATAGTAAAATGCTATCTTTGAAGTATAATGACTGCCTAAGGTACTTGAGGACAAGGGAATAACAAATGTGACAGCAAGGGTTTTTTATGATCTTAGGAGGCATTCAAGAAATGGCAAACTTGAAAGTCTAACATCTGTACTGGGCATATTAGTAGAAGCCATAATGAAGAAGGAAGCAGTGTATAAATATAACACACTGGCAGATACTAGCTACTGCTTTGTAATGGGAGTCTCATGCAGTTCATGGATTTATATGTGGGAGTTCCAAAGGAGATGTAGTAATTGTATTGCGCTTGGCTTTTGAGAAGATTTTAGAGGTCTTTCATCCGAATCTCCTAATAGAACTAAGCTGTCCTGAATTATGATGAAAGGTCTTTGCATTAATAAAATGCAAAGTTAAGGGACAGAAGTAGAAGATAGGTGTAAATAGGCATTTTTAACTGTGGCAGGAGGTCAAAGTGGATGATAGGCTCAGAATTAAGAAGCCTGCAAGATATCAGGATTGTGACTTGGAGTTCCATGAAAGCAGTATACAGTGACAGAAACTGTGAGGAAAGGAGCAGAGAGAAAAAAAATCCTTTCTTTATGCCTTTGCATCAATCTATGCAGTGCCCACATCTTTAACATTGTGTGCAATTGTGGTCCCCCATCTCAAAATAAGTATAAGAACTATGAAAAAGGCTTAGAGAAGAAACAACACATTGGTGGGACATCTGAAATTGTTTTCATCAAGGAAAAAGCCAATTGTGTCAAGATACATTGTATGTGTATAAAATCATCAGTAGGAGAAGAGGTCATCAAGGTGCCATGTCTCTCCCTGTATCTATGTTGCATGAAATGAAGCTGCCAGAACAAGGAATGTGAAAACATTTCTGGAGCCCACCTGCCATTTTTTAGGATTCTATTATGCACAGGTTGATTTTCACTGCAGACCAAGTCAAGAGGTGGACGAGTGCTTTGCAGCTCTGCTGCACTCAGCACATAGTTCTGGTTTTTGGTCAAGGTTCACATGCTATCACTCTTCTTTAATACCATTCTCAATAAAAAGGCACTAAGAGTAGTTAAAAAAATTCCTAACAGTCAGTTACGTTAACATTGATATTGAAAGCATCTTAGATTGCTGCTGCAGGGCTTATGGTTTTATGCAGCTACATCCATGCATTCGTATATCCAAACACACATAGGTGGTGGTTTCTTCTTTTTTCTAGATGCGGCTTCTAAGCATGCTGCTGTAGGCTTTTTTGATTGTCTTAGAGCTGAAATGGAAGAATTTGATATATCTGTCAGCACTGTGAATCCAACCTTCATCTGTTCATACCATCGCCAACCAGCGCCTGGCAACTGGGAGGCATCTATTTGGAAATGTAAGTGCTGATGCACTGAGACAGTAGCTGAGGTCCATACAGCACTATGGAGGCTTTTTGCAGGGGCAAGGAACATCAGAAGAAGAATGGAAATGACAGAAGGGATCATAGAATCATGGAATCATCCAGGTTGGAAAAGACCTTTAAGATCATGAAGTCCAAACTTTATCTTAGCACTGCCAAGGCCATCACTAACCCATGCCACTAAGAGTCTCATCTACACAGTTTTTGAACACTTTCAGGGACGATAACTCCACCACTGCTGTGGGAAACCTGAACAGGGTTGGGAGTAGAAGAAAAGAGAGACTGGAGAGATGGGATGAGCCTAGTGAAAAGAAAAGGACATGGAAAGAGGCAACTTTGTGAGAGCAAATAAATACACCAGGGCATGAGGAGTGGAGATAGAGCAGGGTGTGAAAGGTGCCAAGGGAGAGTTCCACTCCACTCAAGTGGTTCGTTCTTTCAGGCACTGTAATGATTTTACTTTAAAACTGTAAAAAGATCTTAGGGATATGCTGAGGAGCGGAAGGGAATGGGTAAAAAGTGTATAGGAATGTATCTAATTTGACTGTTTCACTAGCTGCATGTCTTTTCACCACATTCCTTCAGATGTGTCTGACTGTCTGCTGTAGCTCTCACTCCTCTCTCTTTGATTTACAGTCTTTTTCAGAAAGGTGGCATATGGTGTGCACCCAGTGGAGGTGGCAGAGGAAGTCTTGCGCACTGTGAGCAGTAAGAAGCAGGAGGTACTTATGGCCAACCCCATCCCCAGAGCAGCAGTTTACATTCGCACCTTCTTTCCTGAGCTATTTTTTGCCATTGTTGCCTCTGGGATTAGGGAAAAGCAGAAGACAGAAGAGGAAAACTGATTTTATTCATGTTTTTTCCCTGCTTTCGACCTAAAAAAAGTTTATGTTTCTGTCAGTGTTTATAGCAAACAGTTTATGTCAATGATTTCTGCTTCTCACTGTAGGTAGAATAAAGCAGGAGGCTTTATTAAACATGAACCAGTCGATGTCTCACTTAGTGATTCACTACCACTGACACACATTCATCAGTGAGACTTATATTATTCTGGATTCAGTGAATATGTCAAGATAGCCATGTTTGCATTACAACAGTGTAGGAAAAACTCTATAGGAACTCTACAGCTGTTACAAGAGAGTGATTCCCAATCTAAATTGGTAGATCAAACTCTGAGGACCTGCAGCAACTTACCAGAATAGTCTGCAAGTGCTAGGACTGATGGGAGCTCACAGGAACAAAGGGTTAGGAAAGAAGGGAGATGTGGGACATGAGGAGTAAAAATCAGTGGAAAATCGGGTCAGAGACTGGATCGGGGTGCTCCTCAGATGTACTTTTTGGAAATACTTGCAGGATATGCAAATGGTGAGCCTGAATAAGGCTTACCTTGTTCAATATCGCAGCTGCAACAGGACCCTGGAGTGCATGCTTCTTAAAAGGTGGATTGTAAGAATGGGTCAATAATACGCAGACGCTCCCTGTATTACACTCTCCCAGGTTCTGGTCATCTGCTACACAGTTTGAAACAAAATCAGTCTCTGCCTCTTGTTAAACAACCGATTTTTCATATTTTTTTTTCAAATTCCTATTCGAAGCATTCTATCCCTGAGGAAAGGAATTAATCATACATATATATATATAAAGACTTCCTTATATTTGCATTAAAGTGGGTGTCAGATAATATTCTCTGGTATCTCCTGATTCTTTTACTGCGAGAGACAAAAATAATTCAAACTCAATTCACTGACTCCCAGTCATGCATGCCATTCATACTTTCCATGCAGTTACCTGTTTTCCAAGTGAGAGAGCCTTGATATCTATTCAGTCTCTCATGTTGAGAAGTCTGAACTATTCCTTCTGTTCTTTATATCTTTTCCTGGTATACCTTTTGTTAATTATTATTAGGCTTTAGATGGTCAGGCCGCTGCCGAATGCAGCATTTAGGAAAGACAAACGGTCTGGATTCACAGACAGGCATACAGATGCTTCCTGGGGTTTTCACTTCTTTTCTTCTTTTGCATGTCTTATTCAAATTCCTGGTCCTGAGGAATTTTTCTGACTGCTGCTGAGCATTGAGTCCACTGTGCTACATGTGGTACTTGATCATCACACCCAACATAAGCATGGCCATTACTCACGTGAACTGTGTGAATTTCACATATTTCCACAGTTGTCTCACTCCTAGTCATTCTAGGCTTTTCCTCCCTATCCCATTTTCCACGTTCATGCTGAGGACTTACCTCTTTTTGTCTCACCCTGTGAAGTGAACCAGAGATATATAGAGATAATATAAGGGATTGTCAGTTTTAATCTAAGAGCTTAAATTCTGTTTCCCAAACCTTACCCTGGCCTTTCTTGTGCCATCAGTTCCCACAGACATCATGATCACCTACTTTTTTGCAGACACTATCAAAATGCCTTATTTGCAGAATACTTACAGAGGAAATACCTACCCAAGAGGCATGCAGCCAAACTGCATTTGTTGCTACAATAAGCCCCATTGCTCATATAGATTTCAAAAGCAGCTGCAATTTTATACCTCTTTCTATCGGTAAGACTCACCAAACATGAAAAGAATTCTTTGTGCAAGAAAATACATGGCTATTTGTCCTGGGTTCAGCAGCAGCAGTCATTTTTCTCCTTCTTAGTAGCTGGTGCAGTGCTGTGTTTTGGACTTTCGGCCTGAGAACAACACTGATAACATCGATGTTTTCAGCTGCTGCTCAGTTATGTTTACTCTGACCAAGGACTTTCTGAGCCTCATGCTCTGCCAGGGAGGAGGGGAAGCCGGGAGGAAGCAGAGACAGGACACCTGACCCAAACTGACCAAAGAGGTATTCCATACCACAGCACGTCATGCCCACTATATAAACTGGGGGCAGTTACCCGGAAGGGTTAGATCACTGCTGGGTCGGGCTCGGTATCAATCGGTGGGTGGTGAGCGGTTGTATTCTCTTCCCTTGTTATTTCCCTTATCATCACTATTATTATTGGTGGTAGCAGCAGTGGTTTGTGTTATACCTTTGTTACTGGTACTGTTCTTATCTCAACCCGTGGGAGTTATATTCCTTGGATTCTCCTCTCCATCCCTCCGGGAGTCAGGGGGGAGGAAAGAGGGGGAGTGAGAGAGAGGCTGCGTGGCTGACTGAGCTTAAACCACAACATTATCATCTTGCAGGGACGTTAACCTTTTCAATGTATCCCTAATTCAATTGCTCTGGCTTCAAGAAACATGCATGCATCTACCTCAGGAAAGTAGTCACAACTACTGAGAAGTAGTGGGTTCCTGCAGTACCTGCTGGAGCTCCATCTATTTGCTATTGTAGCACCGGGCTTTTATTGTTTGAATGGCTATACCTTAACTGTGAAGTCAAACATCCACTTTGTCCAAAATTTACTTGCTCCTCAACAGAACTCTGCTCTCTCAGAAAAAAACGGCTTCTGGTGTGGTCTCATTTATGCTTGTGTCTGAACCTCTGCAACAGCCGAGCCCTTCACTGCTCCACAGAAACAAAGTATGGAATAACTGGGTAATTTCATCAGAAAAAGATCAGAGAATCACAGGAGGTCACAACTAAACATGAATCAATGTTGTCTTGCTTTGTTGTAAAAGCAAATGGATTGTGCATTGAAATAAGCTGAATAATCCATCTGCTCCGTTTTGCACTTTCCAGATATCAGCAGAAATTCTTCAGTGATTTTGAATATTTCACTTTTAGAATGTGGAGCAGTTCAAGAAACCACAATGAAAGGCAGTGAGAGTAACAAAGGTAAAATCAGCCTGTGATCTATCAAGATTTTTTTAAAGAACAGATATATTTTAATATAGAAAGTGGAAGAAAGTTATATCTAAACAGGCTTCAAATACCTAAAATGTACTTCCTAGAGGATAGAACTAAACCGTTCCCTCTTTCTGCTGTAGAAGGACAATGTGCTAATATTAATGCAGAGGAGATTTACAGGGAAAGAATTTTCTGCTAAGAATAGTTAAGCACGAAGGATAAATACCACAGAAATTTTGGAATGCCTGTATTTGAAAGCTTTAAAGAAGAGATTAACTGAAACATCTGTAAAAAAGCAATGCAGCTTTAGTTTATCCTGCCTAGAGAAAAGGAAGGATTAGGTGACCTTTTAAATGGGTCACACTTTTCTATAAT
Organism: Myiopsitta monachus; assembly: GCA_017639245.1. Taxonomy (NCBI): domain Eukaryota; kingdom Metazoa; phylum Chordata; class Aves; order Psittaciformes; family Psittacidae; genus Myiopsitta; species Myiopsitta monachus. Next base: position 10,079,135 of record CM029931.1, read on the forward strand.
TCTGTGGGTTTTTCTCATATTAACAACAATTCTTCTCCACTGATATTTCTGAAGCAGTATTTTATCCTCCAGGAAAATCTATTCTTTAACCATAAATTTTCTATTTCTTTTGTCCATCTCTGCCTCACTGTCTGAATACCTGGGTATAGATGTTGCATATAAAGAATACTATGACAATAAGAATATTATGAGATTAGTTCATTAAGAGATATTTTCTGTTAGCCTCACTTATCCATATTTTAAGCTATGTAAATTCCATAATAATACTAACTTTCATAAATGAGGATGAAACCAGGCCTGCAGGTGTAGAAGTCATGGGAGCCAGATACTGAACTACAGCCCTTTTAATTTTTCTAAACTTCTCACATGTCTCAAAGTCACATAGAATGGTTTAGATGGGGAGGCATCTTAAAGCTCATCCAGTTCCAACTCCCCTGCCATGGGCAGGGACACCTTCCACTAGAGCAGGTTTCTCCAACCCCATTCAACCTGGCCTTGAACACTGCCAGAGATGGGACATCCACAAGATGAGAAACTTCTTCGACTTAGTCTGAAGTATGTGTATGGTGGCACATAATTTTCTGTTAATGTGTGCTGCAGCTCCATTGTGTTAAATTGAAGGGGTTTTGTGGTGAAATCAGTTATATCTTGCTGTTGGCCAAGATAATAATTTACATTGCTGGACACAAAGGCCCTTGAAGTAAGGAAGAATATTCAAAATGCTAAGACTGGAAAGTCTTAGAACTGAGGAGTCTCTTGTCTAATTTCAGACATCTGTCCTAAATACAGCCTATCCAGAGCTAACCTCCCAGTGCCCTTCTTAAGCAGTGGAAAGAAACAGGTGATTTATCTGACATACAGCTTAGGATAGCATGGGTTGGGATGGAAGCTTTACAGTCTTTTCAATAAAGAATTAGGGTGGAAACTCCTCTGAAATTCTAACAAGCTCACATACTTTATATTAGCAGTAGAGACTGATTACAAATCAGAGCATTGGAGGGCCTATGTCACTGTCTTTTTGGAACTGAGATATCTGAATCTACTTTTCCAATACTAAAACTTCCTTGAAAAACCCATGGAAATATGATTTATTTAGTTAAAAAAGATAACACTACACAAGTATACATTTTTATTAATACTGTTTCATTTTGATCTGACATTGTGATTTATAGGATGCCTTGAGGTACAGTTCAAATTTACAGAACTGAAATAGTGGCCAGGTGACGCAAGCCTTTTATTGGATGTGCAGGGTCCTCCGTACTGTTGTGAAACGAGTTCACATACACATTGCAAGCTTTCTCTGGAGATGTACGATCAGGAAACTTGTATTTAATCTTTAAACTCCTTCCCAGCGTTTTTCTTTTGTGCTTGAATTCCAAAATAGTTTTTGTGTATTTGTTAATAGTGGTGACAGCTGCAGCCATACAGCAAGCGAAGGAAGCCCATGCGAGGCTACAAACAAAAAGGTTTATCAGAAATTAGCAGAAGGTTTTCATATCCATGTCCTTCAACTTTATTTGTGAAAATACTGCATACATGTGGTTGTTTTGGGGTGTATTAGGGAAAGAGGAGCATGGTGGGGGAGGAAAAAAGACCATTTACACACCTAACTTACGTTTTGGCATCTACATATTCACTATTTAATGTTCTTGCTTAACAAAATCCTACCTCAAATTTCTCTGTTTATTCAGAGTTTAATATCAGAAAAAGTAACTATTAAAAAAAGAGGATGCATACAAAGTTAAAAGGTGTAGTTATTGAGGCTATGGATCTCACAGGTGATGTACCACTGAGGTGTATGTGTGCCAGTTATCCAAAAGGGTTAAAAAGAAAAGAGAAGGCACAATGAAGTAGCTCACTAAAGCAGGCTTAAAGCACTGAATTGCATTCCGAGAAAGCATAGGTCATGACTAAGCAGAAAGAAAAGGCCATCAACCCTGAAATGTTAAAAGTAAAACCATAAGAAGACAGAATAAAAAGCCAAAGTTGAGGTACAATTTGCTAAAAACGTGTGAACTCAGATTACTGAGTGGACAATGTATGCTGGAGCTGCAGAAGTAACACGTAAAAATGTGGCCACAGTGGAATGTATTGGAGTTCACTGTGGAGGAATTTGCTCATTGGAGCCTTTCTTAACATGGTAAGGTCGTGATTACCTAATGAATCATTTGCTTTGGTGGAGAGATCAGTTTAAGACACTCCTGCTTCTCTCTCTTCTCCCTCAGAGCTGTTTGTTTCCACATCCCTGCTGTAGTTCAACAAACACATTTAGGTTTTGAAATACATATTTTTAGCCTTATTTTTAGCCAGGATTTCTTTCCAAGGTGATCCGGCAATCATATGTTTTTCAAGAATTTGAGGGTGGCAAAGCATAGCACTGTAGGTGTAAAGGGCACATAGAAGTAGGAAGAAGAGGAGCAGTTTAGCAAACTTTGCTCCTAAGATCAGTCAGACTACAGCCTGACTAACTCTTAAATTTGGGGAGCCACAGAAGAGCTCTTACAACAAGCTGTAGAACTAGGGGCAGATCACCAGACACAGGCAGATTTCCCTCCTTATATGAATGGAGCAAGAATGGGACAGCGTGCCTGCCTACGGAGGTATGTAACCTGGGGTTTAAGCCAACCCTGGTAGAGAAGAATTGAAAACTCAGCCCTGGGAATGAGATAAAAGTGGTAGGTCTGCAGTAGTCCTGACTCATGTAGCAGGCATTTCTGGCTAAATAATTAAAGTACAGGTATCATCAGTAGACAAACTATGAAGGTGCTTTTCCTAATCCACCTGTTGAAGCCCTTTGAAGGTCTCTGACATAAGGGCAAGGAACTGATTTCAAGAATGCTTCTATAAAGGCCTCTTAGCAAAGACTGAAAGAAATTAGTCACTTATGAGCAGATTCTCTTGTAAATCAATACTGTTAAAAGAGAAAAAACCCAAAGGACAAAAATAAATGGTTTCCTTTGACAATACAGGAAGCACATCAGTGTGGTTCTTCAAAGCTTTTTGCCTGAAATTTTGGTTTTCCATAAAGAATTTGGAAAAAATGGGGAGTTCCCCGTCTGAGTACAGAGAACTGAGGAAGGAAGTGAGCAAAATCTTGTCACTGAGAGATTCATAAAATAAAGAGCACTTTGGCTGACATGGAAATTCAGCTTCAAGAAGGAGAGCATTCAGTCTGAATTCTGCCCACAGACAAACAAGAAGGGAAATCAAACAGGTCAACTCGATAAGGAAGCAAGCTATAGCAAGCAGTCGTTCATCTGCATAAGAGAAATACCGACAGAAGCTCAACTGGATTATGGGTTTTCCTTTTACTGCATGGAATAATACCCATATGAAGTGTGTGTTATACCATTTATCATGATCTGGCCAATCTCCAGCTTGGGAGTACTGTCTGGGCCCATCCTTCTTCCAACTGAAAGCACTAGAAAACATCTCCATTTCTATACACAGGTAAAAATAGCTTCAAACTGCTGCTGCGTAGGAAACAGGCTCCTGGAAAGGCACAGATCAATGTACTGTGACCTTCAAATGAGATATGAGTTATTAGGAAGTTAAAAAATAACAGTACAAAAGACAAAAGAAACCCCTATTTCATTGAAAAATCCCTACCAAGTCTGCATCCTCAAGACCGCGTGCAGCTATAAGCTCTTTTTCAATTATGGTACAATAAGAATGAGTGACAATGAGCTGTGATCTCAGCTGTCAGAGGAGTATGAAGGAGACAATCAGCCTGAGCTCTTTTCTACTGACCCAAAATGTTGGTCCTTATTGACTTTTCTCAGCTGGTGCTATTCTTTTTCTTAGCCACAGTTGGAGAAACAGCAGCAGTTTCCAGCATGTGAACATTCAAATGCTTGCTATTGATCAGATTGGATGGATTTTCGAAGATGTATCTCTATAGCAAAAATCCTCTAAACAGACCTCTTCTAATAAATTCACCAGATCTCCCCAGAACATGTGTTGCAGTCATTTACAGGGCCAAAATAATGCAGTTTTACCTAGTCCAGCTTTAAAAAAATTGAACCATCTTGTCTGAAATAGTCCATTTACAGCAACCTGAAGCATATATCTGAGAAGGAAAATCTCAGCCTAAATGGTTAAAGCTGGAAGAGTTTTAAACAGCTTATGCAAGGCAGTTGTCCTGGGAGATGAGGGTACTGGATCCAATGTGTATGGAGAAGAACCTCTGCTTTGTACAGCAGTTGGAGGCCTCCATACTAAAGGATGGCAAATGCAAAATTCACAGTCTTATGCATCCTATATAATAATCTAAGACAACTGAATTTGAAGAAAGCCAGCTGCTTATTAACTGCCTCCCAAGGAGTGAAATAAGGTAGACCCATTCCTCATAAATTAGGTATACATTCCTTGGACATAAGGTGAAGTGAAGGTGAAGTGACTGAAATGTAATGGAAGAACCAAATATAAACCAATAAGTACCAATAGGACCAGCCATAATCCCATGTGTGAGGTCTCCAGTCTTCAGGACCAAGATTCACAGTCATTTGAAATACAGTTGTGTACATCATGTGAGCAACCATGCCCAGAAGACCTACAAAATATAATAAGAACATTGGAAAATGTAAATCGAGGACATTCTTCTTCATTACCTTTTTGCAATTGTCCCTTGAGCTCCTGAAGAACATTTGATGAAGTGTCTAAACTCTATAAATCACTCAAAAATATTGGACATACTTTAAGTGTATTTATGTGCCATGTATTTGCCGATACGATCATAATACACTCCTTGACAGTTACACTGTACGCTAATCAAAGGGAGCCCATAGATTTTAAAAGGCAATAAGATGATTTGCTCGCATCCACTGAAAACTTCTTAGTAATTCAACCCTGAGCAGAGATTAGCCATTACAAGTAAGTACTGCTCAGCTGCATTGCCCATTATACGCTTCCCAGTTTCTTATTGTTCAGTGGAGAGAGTTTTCACAGGCATGCAGTCACATTCCTTTTCCCAGTGCCTTAAATGCAGCCAGATCTTTCAAAGTTTTGTAGGTAAATGAAAAGGTGAATACTTAAAGGCCATTAAAAAGCATTGTAAGCACTGAAAAAAGATTATGAAAGGGGCTTATATTAATAACCTATTTTTCAAAACTGTGACTCGGTTGCTGCCTAATCCTAAGGGTGTCATCATGTTTTCCCTTTGCCTTTTATCTTCCAGTAGTGAACTTCCCTGTGAACATCTATTTTGCTTTGGTTTGGCTTCATTTACAAATCCATAAATACCCTTGCAGAATCAACTACCCACTGCCTGAAACACATTAGCTTCTCAGAACAGATGGTCTCATCCCAAACTCACAAGACTCAATTTGTTAAGTGTTCATGAAGCAGGTTTGTTTCATGAATTCTTAGCTGGCGTACAGAATCTCTTAGTCTAGGACACATCCTCAGGCAGAACAAGTCAGAGCTGACACTGATTTGGCTCCAATAATAGCTGGGAAATGGTTTTCCCTGAAATGCTGATGTTGCCTGAAACACCTGTCAACAGGCAACTGAGAGAGCCCTTTTACATAGCACAGAAACAAGAGGCTTCATGCTGTGAAACACAGCATTCAGGAGTCAGCTGGAGCCATGATAGCGCATTTCTCAATAAACTGTTTGAAAAAGTAGTTTGATTGTCAATGTGACTATTAACAGAATGACAAAAACAATCTTAACTCTTCACCATCTGCCAGGTTTCTGACTTGCAACTAGATGCCATTCTAAAAGATAAGCTTGCACCAAGTATAAATCACGTTGGTCTCCAAACTGATTGCTCCATGAGCTCCATGATTGGTTCTGGCTCTAAAATTAATAACCCTATGAAACATTGTTCATGATACCTGGAATTGACAACATTCCTCAGCAGCAATTCTATAATATAGAACAAACCACAGAGTACTTCAGGCTGTAAGACAGCTTCAGAAATCTCTGGTCCAACCTCCTCCTGCTCAACACTCAGTCAACACTGAGTTCCTCAGATTGGACTAGGGACCCTCTGAAGTTTCTTCCAAACTGCATGTGCCCAGGACCCTATGATTAAATAGCACTGGTTTAAAAAGTAATATGTGGAAAATGAAAGACAATTTTAATGATGACTGTCTACTAACACTTACCCAATTACATTTTTCCCTCTTAGAAGAGCTATTTTAATTTGGCTGTTGCTAATTTTATACTTAACTTAGCATGTATAAGAAACCCCCCAACAAGTTATTTGGAAGAGTATGCTACTTTTTTATCTTTGACAACCAACCTGACAATGAAATTAAAACTTATGAAATTAATGAGGTTAAAATAATAAAAGCTACAAAAGTACCATATAAAAATAATTATAGTAAGAAACAGTTAATTGAGAATGATATTTTCCATAGCATTTTGCTGCCTCTTGTACTGTGGATGGCTCCATAGGCGTTGTAGGAGTTTAGAAACTTGGGCACTGTTATGAATTTTCAGGTGGGAGTCTGTCAATGTTACATTTCCTAGATTTAATAAGTTGAGATCTTTAACTGTACCTGCTAATACGGTGACTATTGCAGAGAAGGCGTTGATCTTTAGCCCATCAATGACAGTGCTGTAGTAGCACATTTCTACTGACATAAGAATGACTCCAGTCAGAAGCAAAATGATGTACAGAAGCTCTGTGACAATAGACAGCCATAAAACCCCTGGAAAACCCAAGAAATATCAGTGATATTCTAAGCAGTCATTTAGTATTTTCACCATTTCTTGCTTCTTCATTTATATTGCTTACACAACGTTAAACAAAAGCTACAAAAGCATCTGTGAGGATGCTATTACAACATTTATAGGAAAACTTGGAGGTCAGTGGGCACCCTAAATTGTAATTCCCTCTACTGATTTGGCCATTTAGTGCAAGAGTACTTGCATGCTCCTGTTATACACTTAAGAAGTTTAAAGAACAATGTGGAGCAGCATGGTTTTACACTCAGTAGCTACCCTAACATTACCATGAATCAAAGTTAATATAAAAAGAATCACTATCCAATTATCTGCTTGTTGTTGATGCAGTTACTGAGTCCAGACCGAAGTGTACCAAACCAGAAGGCCATGTTACCCAGCTAACAGACTGCAAGGCAGTGCACACAGTCAGATGGTCTGAGGGTCTAGCCATTAACTAAAATCCATCCCCATAGGATTAATTTTCCACCAAAGAGGATCTTGGTTTTTTGCCCAGAGAAGCCTTCATGAGCTCGCACGCTCTCCAGGTTTCACTGAGATTCATTTCTCTGGCTACCTGCTAACCAATTTCTTTCTGGACTTCTGTTACTGGCATCTTACACAAGAAGTTAACCTGCCCATTAAAGTTTCTCAGCCTGCTGCTTTACTGTGAGCATGCTAATGTCTCACGGTCAGGAGCAGGAGGTCTTGTGTCCAGATCATAGCAAGAACTGGCCAACAGCTTTCCCAGACCTTTTAAAATCAAATGAGTGTGACAAGCTGCAACAGGGATAAGGAGGATGAGCCTTCAGATACTGAGTCTTCTTCCCCAAGGGGCTGGAATTGCATATTGCTGCCCTTGTTCACACACTGCCTGTCCCTGTGCAGGCTGCATGGTGCAAGCCACAAATTTAATGATTGAATATGGAAGTATGAGGAAAGAGGGGCCAAGAACTTACAAATCTTGACTTCCAGTACTGATATTTAAAGTAATTTAAAAACCCATTCCTATTCAAGTGGAGTGTTTTCAAAAGACATAGACTCATACTTCAAGGCACGTGGACTTAATTTGGAAGTTGACATACTAAATAAAGGACAAAAACCTGTGTGTGATTAAAGCAAGCATTTTTGATATCAAAATACAGAATATTGGTATTGGCTGATGTGATCAGGAAAGTTTTATTTACACAAATGATGCATATCTACCTCGATCAGAAGCTGGAGTCAGACTGATGAAGCTTCTACATTTCTCTCCTAAAATAAAGATTAATAAGTATTTTAAAATAAAATTCAGGATGATTTTGTAGTGTGTAATAATCTAAAGAAACAGATTCATAGGAAGCAGAAAATGCGAAACCTGTCCTAAAAGCACAAACTGAGATGATCTGGACATTCTGGATGTGTATTTGTACACACTGAGCCCGTGGTACATCAACCTGCTCCTGACACTTAGCAAGATAATCCTTCCAGAGCTTTTTCCAAGGCAGGACCAGCATCTGGGAGACTTAGAAAAAGGCCATGAATTGATTTCCGAAAGGTTGTAGCTGTGAAAGCCAGAATGGGAAAACCAACAACTCATTTGAAGTCCTCTCCTTACAGCGACAAAGCCACTGCTCACACCAATTTCTTCTAAGCTTGATTACAGTTTATTTCTGTAAGCTTTGATTTTCAAACCCGTGTGACCTCCCAACCCCCCCCCGATGCCGTGAACAAAGCTCTTGGAATTAATTCTTCTCTGCTTCTGAAAATACGGGGTGCTTTTTTTCAGCCACTGAGTTGGAAAATGAGAACTGCAGTAGCGCACGCATGAATGGAACAAGCTGTATCCATAGCAATCGCCACCTGAAAGATGTCTTTTGGACATGGAGTTTGCCCTGATCTTTGACATTCACCCCCCTAAAATTGCACAGCTTGCAAGACTTTGTGGTAGAACGGGACTTTAAGGACAGGTGTTGTGAAACTACATGCATTTTGTATCACATGTGAAAGCTGATTTGATTTCTCTGAATGATCTAGTTGTCATTTGTAAACTTGTCTGAACATAAGGGGAAAATCGTAGTGCTGATTTACAATAAATGTCCTATTGAAGGAGCTAAGCAATTCTTTTGTACAAAGGTCGAGAAATAACTAGAAGCTTTCTTTAATGGCAAGCTCATTTCATTCTACTGACATTTACATACACAAAGTGAAACTCAAATGCCACCACTCATGATTAGTAAGTCTCTAGATTATGCTTTAGCAGGGTGAAAATAATCTTGTTTTGCTTTATGAAAAGCAGGAAATAGCTGTGCTGAATTAATGAAATAACTTAGATCTCACAGATTTAATTGCTCAAATGACTTTAAAAATAAATCACATTGTGCTTTCTTATGTTGCCATAGGGAATCATCGGCAGTTGTTCAAGGCAAATATGTTTATTTTTCCCAAGGGGCTAAAACCATCAGGAAAATAAAACACTGTCCTGGTAAAGTAACTCAATAATACTACTACTTCTACTACTACTAATAACCTGTACTTCAAACTGTCACCTTAAAGTTTTTGCAGGATTTATTGGGAATTTTTAGGAATGGACTAGATAGCATCCTTTAAGTTCCCCCTTCCCAGAGAAAAACAACTTTTAAAGGATACTTTTTCCTTTAAAATACATACATGGCATTGCAGCAGAGGAACGTGACACCAAATAAGTAGGAAGAACCGAGATTACGTTTTAAAGTAAACCTACAGGGGTTTACTCACCTTCTTCATTTATGATTTCTTCACAAGAATACCAAATTCCAGCATGAAACTTCCGATCGACGAACTTGTCATCTCCTGTCTCCCAAATATATTGCACAGCATTGCTGTTGTTGGCATCAGGGCTATTAAAGCGGATGCAGTGATCCCCTTTGCTCTGCCCTGTACAGAAAGGTTTGGCAACTTTTCTTGTCCCTTCACACCAGTAACTACTACTGAATGCTGTGATGGAGAAGACTAAAGAGAGAAAACTGAGAGAAAATGCTGCTGAGGCTCTCTGCCGTCTGTCTGCAGCTGGGACTGAAACTGGCATCCCCCAGGACTGCACTATCAACTACTCTAGGCAGAACCTTTTACAAAGCTGTGTATGTATCTGCCTGGTGAAGCACTGCCTGTATTTATCACCTCATTCTTCATTCCCCTCAGAAAACTGTACCAGCTTAGCTGTTAAGACAGAAAGCAGAGATAAGGGCATGGCCAGAAATCATGTGGCAGGAGAGATTAAGCATATAAGACAGTGCTGTTTGGCAGTAATGTCTTGTGAAAGACATATGAGGAGGTGCGGCAATAAATAATAGTTTGCCCCATGAATCACAGGAGAAAAGATACACAGAACGCAGAAGCATTGGGTGTACCCAAGTATGAGGTCAGGAAAGTTTTATTTATGCAAACAAAATATGCACATTTACCTCGATCAGCAGGTGAAGTCACGCTGATGGAACTTCTCCGTTTCTCAGCTAAGAAATAAAATTCTGGGGATCCAAATGCTGCTGTTACACTGAATGCTGATTTAACTGAATGCATGTGAGTCTTACATGTCTTAAGGAGATAAAACAGTGGCTAAATTAGAGCATTTGACAGCATTAGAGAACTTCCCAAGAAGTGATGATGACTGCATCTGTTCAAAGTTTCACCAGTGACAAATGAAAGCCACAAACTACCTGACTTTCCCATTGATGGGCTTCCAGGCACCGTCCAGTCTGCCTCCGTGAACATGTAATAGACCTTTCAACCAACTTCAGTGAAATAGTAGAGAAAAAGGTGAATTATGCTTATTTTGTCTGCCCACCTGTTCTCTCTGAAATAGCTTTTATTTTCCCGTTCATCTAAGAAATATTTCTCACCTTGACGTGTTCTGTATGTTGGTTTTCCTGACTGTTTGGCAATGCAAGTAAATGATACAAAGAACCAGAAAGACCAGGAGTGTTACTGAAGGACTGCTTCATTTTACAACTGTAAGGTCAAAACTCATGCCTAAAGGAGAGTGATACCACAGGACGGACACTGAAGTCACATATATGTCTTTCATGAAAATCATTCTGATTTTTCAGACAACTCTCTACCATAAGATGTCAGGGTTGGAGAGCTTGTGGCTAGACAAGTCCCAGCATGAAATTCGAAGAAATAGGATAAATGCACGCTTTAGACTTATGAAGATCTCAGCTTGAAGAGCTGGCCAGCAACAGAGTGAAACCCAAGCAGGTATCTGGACTAAAAAGGCACAGCAAATCTCACAACTCAAGCAGCAGACTGTAGATTGAGACAGGAGTTATTTTTTCCCTACATCTTTGTGCAATTGTATTTTCACAAGGATGTAGCACTTGGGAACTCCACTTGAAGCCTCTGTGAATTGGACAGCATTATGAACTGCCCAGTACATCTGAGAACAGGATGGATGGGAAGGAAGGAGGGAGGAAGTGAAGTCCTTCTAAGGATTAAGCACTTATCTATGTTTCTGTTCCCAGGAGTAATCACAAAGGGCTATATTCATAGCAATACACAGATGAGGAGTTATTATGGGGACTTTGAAGTGCCTCTCCCTGATCCGCACAGCTGCCCTTTGGTGTGTCTGGGTGGGATATGTATATTGATGCATCTAGCCAGGAGGCACAGCAGCACAGAGTGGCCAGTGGCATGCCACTAGACTGGGCTGTCAGGCTTCTAGACTGGGCTGAATACATTTCCACCCTGAAATCCTGGTTCCCAGGGCACTTCCATATCCATGTCCAAGTACGGCTTTTTATTACCTCCACACTTTATGTAAAGATGAGACATGGATGTATATATGCGCCTTTCCACCTCCTGCATTCCTCCAGAAGAAGGAAGTTCGGGCATGTGTGCAGAGACTCAGGTCACACTGCTGGTGGAGGTCACTGTTTAGCCTATGTTTGATATTCAAAACTGAACTACTGACTTCCTCCACAAGTCCTAGTGTTGTACCTCTGCCTGATCTCCATCTTAGCTGCTCTGGATGCCCTGGAGTTCTAGGAAGGGCACGCAGAGCTGCAAGTCTCACTTCTTTTGGAAATGGAGGAGGCAACAGCTTGACTCTCCAGATTGCCAATTCAAAGTAGGACAATCATAAACTCAATTCTAAAACTATTCTGTTGTAAATGGTTTGACTCCCTGAGCCTACGCAGTACATGGAGCTATTAACGTTTTCAAGCCTTTCTCTGCAACCAGAAAAGTTGCAAACAGTTATTGAAAAATTAAAGCTGGGATTAATGGGCAGTTTCTCCAACCCCACAGCTGAAACTGTGAAAAAACAAAAGGAATGTCACAAGAATTGCAGTAATACCAAATAACCACTGCTAACATCACTTTTTGTACATTTAGATCCTCCCTGATCCTGCACTGATAGCGCATATTCCACAAAATACGCTCAGAAAGGATAAACCCAGCTATTATTGAGCTGATTCCTGCAAAGCAAGCTTCCTACATGAAGTTTTTCTGTTTTCCATGGCATCTTTCAATGGTTTCATGAGGTGTGTGTAAATATGTATGTGTATTTATGGAGCTGGATTGCATTCTTGCAAAACTCCTGGCAAAATTCCCATGGAGCTTCAGGGGAACAGGATCAGCCCTTTAATGTCTTAATAGTTTTCTGACTTCTTATTGGCTAAAGGACAAGCTACAGTAAGCAGACTTTCTGTGAGGTTTAGAGTAACTTTCTCTGCCTTTAATCAGAAAAAGCAAAACGCAGTTGGAGCCGAGCAAGCCTTAGGCACCGCAGGAACTTCCTCCCTTACTTGTGAGAAGACTCATGAAACAGTTACACTCATAAAAGAAGGCATTTCAACTACTTGGTTTTTCATGGGACAGGGTGATATAATTGATCTATAGAAGACTGAAATAGCAGCATACTGGGGACAAATTTATTAGAATGGGTATGGTGACGCTTTTTGGTCTCTGTTCCAGCATGGGACTCTGGTCCAGAATATCTCCTGCACCTGCCAGTTCTGTCATGATACTGTTTCTAGTGAAACAGGTAAGGCAATTCACTGATTAATAATGGACTGTGTAAAAATGGATTCCTATCACAGTAACATTTTAACCTTCACAAACAGCATGTTCCTTTCAAAAGTAGTTCTGGCAGCAATTTCTGTGTATTAAAAATTAATCATGAGGTGCGTTGGTTGAGAAGCGGTGGCGTTTTGCATTAGAATTCACTCGAGGTCATTTGTTACCATTTTCTTCTATTAATGCTCATTCGTACAGGGAATAAATTGTGTTTATATCTATTTATACAATCCCTTTTCTTAACACTGTTGATCAGTACTGAATTATACTTATTTTTCCATTTTCCTACCCAATATTAAACCTCCTGTGAATCATATTTGTTTTCTACTGGTTTTTCTCTGTTCTGAAAACAACTTCGCTTTGTTTCTGTCATCTTTTATCTGGTGTTATTGGTCTCATTCGGCACCCCAGCTTCTCACAGAAAGCCAGGAAATCTGTGTGCAGTTCCTATTTTTATTCTTGTTGAGGTCTTTTAAACTATTAATTTCTCTTATTTTCTAAATCTATTTAAAAAGTCTGAAAGCTTAATTCTTTGTCTAGAATGTCTTATGATTTGGAAGAGTTTCAGGTATTTAATGACAAAATATCTTTATGCAATTCACTTTAAGGGATTTTTCTTGTATGCTTTTAATTATTATTATTTAATAATGTCAGCCCTGTATTCGATAAATTTAAGAAAGAAATACTAAGGTGTATTACATTTCAGCTCATCTGAATAGAATTCATACATAGATTTAGGGTACAGCAATAAGGTATGTCTACTCACTTGTCCTTCGTTTAGCTGGATTACTAAGGAAATGGTTTCGCACGAAGCATGCTTTAGAGACTGTAAGTGTGTTCCTAGGTTTTTTATGAAGAATAATTTACCAGGAGACACAACTTCTGGGTGTTTTTAATATAAAATATTCCTAATGCTTTTGTATAATTCAAATCTGGAGCTTCTCTTGCATTAATGAATGTAGAACTGAAACAACTCTCCAGTTTGCGAGACACCTTAAATTGGTAGGACACCTCTACCAAAGCACTGGTTCCATCAATGCTAACAGAAAATCCCCCAATTACTTCTGTGAAGTCACAACTTCACAAGACTGTAAATCACAGTCAATTACTTTGGCTTAGGGATTACTGTAACTTGTTTGTTCTGTTGCTTTCTAATGTATTTAATGAGACCGGAAAATTTAAAGAAACACCAGAAAGCACCATATCCAGATTTTTCAACAAAAACCTATACAGATGTGAAAAGTATCAATCAGAATAAACCAGGATCATGGCTGAAATCATATGTAAACAATTAAGTTGTTATTTTTAGTATATACCTAAATAGATTAATATTTTTCCTGTCAATAATGGCACAGTCTGAATAAACAGAAACGATTTCACTATTAACTTAGTATAAGAAATTAAAGAGTAAAATCCTGATTATGGTGCAGTCAGTTATGAAAGAACTAGATTTAAACCAGCCTGTTTGCAACCTCGGAGGTCTCTTATTATAATCCATTTCCTACTTGCGAGCTTCAGGCTGTGGTTTCTGCTGCATCTAGCATAAACAGTGGCGTCATCTTGGGGTAATCTGTGGGCTCTGAGCAGACCAAATGAATTGAAAGACCCTTCCAGAGAAGCTGGGTTACACTTCAGTGTGAGGGAACTCTTGTGTGAGCAGTGTACCAGGCAGTTCATCTGCTACCAGTGAAACTTCAGATAGCTTGAAGTGAAGAAGTATCCAGGTCAGAGCAGAAGGTTACAGTCACAGGCTCTCTGAGCTTCTGCCTTGGACACTGGGGTTCAATTTCTTCTGAATCAAGTCCTGCTCAAATGCTAGTGGATGAAGGTCAACTGAAACATGAAACTGAGATCAAAAGCCATGCTGAACTGCATGATGCTGCTGCTTAAGATCATGGTAAATGTGTCTGAAGACTTGTATTTCTACTGCTAAGCATGCATTGCACCTAAATTTTTATAGCACTGAGTAGCCCAAAACTTAGATCATAATAAAACCTCACTGGGATCTGTAATCACAGACTCATGTCAGATGCAGAGAGCAATCTACCTGTTCTTCCCAGAACATACCCACAGAACTGGACCTGCTCCCACAAGTGGCCAAAGCAGGAAAAGCCCCCATGAACCCAGCAGTGATTTCTGTGCTCCTCATTCTGGCCTACACTGCAAACCCTCCTCTTTCTGAGACAACTTGCGCCCATCTCTGAAGAATAATAGCAACATGAATAGTAAGATAAGAGGCAAGCCTGTCTCTTTGATTATATCCTTGAATCCTCTTCACTTAGTTAAACAGACAGATGGCATCAAGGTTTCCTACTTCCTTGTTTCCCCTTCCCTCTTAAGGCTACTGCTTTATTCCCAGCTCACACAGTTTGTCAGTCTCACTGGACAGTGTTCTAGTGCACTTAATGAAGAAAAGCCTTAACAGAAAACACTGACATCTGCTGTCTGGAGCACCTGCAGTAATCCTTTTCAAGCCAAAAGGGGTAAGAAAGCTCCTCTTCCTCATTCCAAGACACTGCCTTATTCTCTCTCTATAGATCCTTAAAGATTTTCTCCAGAGATCACTGCAGACTGAATAGTCCCATACGAGCAGCAAACTTGTCTTTTTTTAGCTACTTCTGGTGATCCCTATGTAAGTAGCTGATGATCAGTTCACAAGGCACTGACACTCAAGTCATCATGGTTTGCTGTTGGATATGTATATCATTTCTTTGATATAAATCTATGACTAAGATATCCCCATTCAGTTTAACGATCTGGACCACTCCAGCTCTTTGGTTACAACTGGCAAATACATCACCATCTCTTTCGAGGTACGATCATCAAAGTTAGTCATACTATCCAGCCAGGGCTGCACCAGGGACAAATACTACTCAGTACAGGAGTAGTGTCCTGTAATCCTTTTCAACGTCCTCCGTTGTATGTACAACTCCAGAAATGACAAGTCTCCTGTACTGCAACACTGCCTGCAAGTGGTTCGTGTAACTTCATTTCTACAAGTAAATGGAAGTTCTCGGGAATTTATATACATCCTCCACCTGCAGCTTCTAGGAACAAAATGCTGTATTAGTCTATCACAGCGCATGCTCTGCAGAGAGGTTCATGTTTCCCAGTGATTTAAATGGCCCTGGTCAAAGTTCCTTCCCTGTTAATTTCCAGTCATCTGCAAATTTGTTGATTAATAATATAAATCATGTTATATGCTCTTCCTATATTTCAAATTAACTTTGAAGGTCAGCTGGAAGCTCTTCATGATTTTCTCAGGTGCAGCTCTGATTTTAGATAGACTTGACTTGATTTTTCATCAGCAAGTCTTACAGCACCTCACAGGTATTTACATCAATAGTGACCAGGCATTGGCTGACTGACCCGCAGCTTTGCGGAAACTGGCAACTACCTAAGAAAGTGATGTGCAACAGTCATTTTTACCTGAACTGCTCCTTACTCTTGTTGGGCTTCCTCGTGACTCTATGACAACCTCGTCTCCAGGAATGGAACGAAACAAGCAGGTAGCTGCTGTGAGGCTTTCCTTGTATTTCTGCGGCTGTTTAACGCATTTGTTTATTAGATACTGAAGTGTTACCCCTTAAATCAAGCAGTCGTGCTACAAATGCGTCATCTCCAATGTCTTTGCCTCTTCAGATGAAGTTCACTGACCCAGGAGTGTCTGAAGAGTCTTCCCTAGCTCCCAGCACATTGAGGCCTACACGAGGGAAATGTCAAGGCACTTTTTATTTTGGAAACTTGCATTCCTTTCTCATGGCTGCTGTAAATATTCTCTCCTTATCTTGCAAGCCCATCAGAGGAAGAATAATTATAGTCTTTCTAGCCCCTGGAATTTGAAGTAGGGTGTCTGGAAATGAGCTGAGAGACTAAAAGCAGAATATTGGGCAGGCAACATTTTACATAGCAAAACCACGTATGAAATGGTGGCCTCCTGTATCAGCTAATAGTGTCCTCTGTGCTTGTTTTAAAATAAGTATGATTATATTCATTTCTTCAACAAACACATGTTCAAAGAAAAAGATACAGGTAAAGTTCACAGCCATACACTGTCCTGGTTATTTATCACAGCCCTTAGCACATCACAGAGCTCAGGCAAGCTCAGGACAAACACATGTGCGAAAGGTAACTTTCAGAAAGGGTCTGGTCCACCTTTCCCTGCAGAGCTGCAGAGCATCCTTTGGTACAAGGACTGTTGCTTTTCAGAAAACTAATATTTAGTCTGCTCTACAAAATGCGGTCATTACAGTTGGTAACATTTTCAATGAGTAGTGAATTTTTCATGGCTGGCGACTTACAGTCACAGTGTTCTTTGACTACTTGCCCGCCTCTCAGAGCTCTGATTTGAGACCAGCTGGCATATCACAGAGTCTGCTTAGACCGATGCTCTTTCTCCTGGATAAGTAATGACCAAGTCATCACGATGACATTGAACTTCAAGCAGCACCTAGCATCATCCTTTCTCTACTGCTTTGCTCCTAATTGGGCATTTCTTCAACAGCCCAAATCTAACATGCCACCAAGCAGGTTTGCATTTAACTCTTCTATTTTAAGCCATTCCTTTCCTAAAATGTAATTGTTAGCTATGGCCCTCTTAAAGGCCTCTGCAGTCAGAGTGTTGTGCGATAAAGATGAGTCAGAAAGAGGGATATTTACTGAGAGCAAGTTAAAATATGAGAGTTCTCTCGGGACAATTGCAGCCCTCACACTGATAAGGTGTATGCCACGGATGTCCACCACATTGCAAACACATCAGACACTACATACAAAAGTATTAAAATTTGTCTATAGCTGGGACTTTTTTAAACCGTAGAGCAGATTTAGGAGGTATTATGAGTCATTTTATCAGTGGAGATTTACAGTGGAGACATATTTAACTCTCTCTCCTGTGCTAGCAATAGTTGATCTGCATCTCTGATCCCACCCCTTCACACTGACATCTAGGTCTCTTTCCTTTCTGCTTTTCTATTTCCAGTGCCAATGGAATGACTCAAGGTGAGTATTTCCAAGCAGGGGTTCTGAGCCTTTTCTCTCATTCCCTTTTTGCACACCACTAACAATCCCCTCAGCCCCTGTGTTTCTGCAGCCATAGTGCCATCCATATCTTATAAATGCAGCAACCCTCACCCATACTACCTTCTAGAATTTGTCCATCAGAGCAAGTGCCCATTTAGACACCAATGCACTTCGTTTGCTTCATTTGTGTTCTCAGCTTATCTTCACCTGGAAAAGATGACAGTGGGTGATGGGACCAGTAGGACTCTGGAGTTAGAGTGGATTGTTCTTGCTTATAGAAGCACCTAAATGTGTTTGGGGATGGAAGCTTCCAGAGCACAGCAGAGAGTGAGCAGAGAGTGAGCAGCAAAGAGAAAGAGCCAGGGCAAGAAGTCAGGAGCTCGCAGTGTAGAAGCAGCCAAGAGGAGCGGTCTGCTCTTGTAATTACAGGGCTCATTTCCAGACCCCAGGGGGACTGCACAGAATCTGCTGTCATCAAACTAAGTCCAAAGTTGAGCCTGTCTTCAAGGCTACACTAGCAAAAGGGAAATCTCTCTTGAAGCACTTTTATTTCTATTCTCTCTAAACAGATCACATCAATGCCATTGTTCCAGATCATATCGTCTCCAGAAATCAGGTTTTCAAAATGGGAATGAATTCTTGATCTCTTCTAGGGTTGTCAATGTAACAGCCAGGCCTAAGCAAAATCAGCTTTGAAAATGAAAAAAATTATTAAAATAGATTATATATATTGTATATATAATATACACTATATATATTATAAAAATATAAAAATTATTTAAATATTATTTTGAAAATATAAACAGCAGCAACAAAAAATAGAAAATAAATGCACCGACAAAAGCTCAGGATGTAGAAATCCATTTGTGGGAGTGCTTTATATGGAGAAAATTTTGGCATGGGTAAAAAAAAATACTCCATTCCAATGCTTTGCACAAGTCCAGGTAGATGACATCAGCTGCTCTATCCCTGTCCATCAGTTCCGTAGCCCCATCATAGAAGGCCACCAGATTGGTCAGGCAGGATTTCCCCTTAGTGAAGCCATGCTGGCTGTCACCAAGTACTTTGTTGTTTTTCATGTGCCTCAGCATGCCATCCAGGAGAATCCGCTCCAAGATGTTGCTAGGCACAGAGGTGAGGCTGACTGCTCTGTGGTTCCCTGGCTCATCCATTTTCCCCTTCTTGAAAACAGGGGTTATATTTCCCTTTTTCCAGTCGTCAGGAGCTTCACCTGACTGCCATGATTTTTCAAATATGATGCACAGTTTGACACTGTCTCACATGGCATCCTTGTGTCTAAGTTGGAGAGACATCAATTTGATAGGTGGACCACTCGGTGGATAAAGAACTGGCTGGATGGCCGCATGCAAAGAGTTGTGCTCAATGGCTCCATGTCCAGCTGGAGACCAGTAACGAGTGGTGTCCCTCAGGGATCAGTGCTGGGACCGGTCTTGTTCAACATCTTCGTGGGTGACATGGAGAGTGGGATTGAGTGCGCCCTCAGCAAGTTTGCCGATGACACCAAGCTGTGTGGTTTGGTTGATACGCTGGAGGGAAGGAATGCATCCAGAGGGACCCTGACACGCTTGTGAGGTGGGCTGATGCCAACCTTATGAAGTTTAACTATGCCAAGTGCAAGGTCCTACAGCTGGGTCGGAGCAATCCCAGGCACAGCTCCAGGTTGGGCAGAGAAGAGATTCAGAGCAGCCCTGAGGAGGAGGACTTGGGGGTGTTGGTCGATGAGAAACTAAACATGAGCCGGCCGCAGTGTGCGCTCACAGCCCAGAAACCAACCGTATCCTGGGCTGCATCAAAAGGAGCGTGACCAGCAGGTCGAGGGGGGTGATCCTGCCCCTCTACTCTGCTCTCCTGAGAGCTCACTTGGAGTATTGTGTGCAGTTCTGGTGTCCTCAACATAAAAAGGACATGGAACTGTTGGAACAAGTCCAGAGGAGGCCACGAGGATGATCAGGGCACTGGAGCACCTCCTGTATGAAGATAGGATGAGAAAGTTGGGGCTGTTCAGCCTGGAGAAGAGAAGGCTGCGTGGAGACCACATAGCAGCCTTCCAGTATCTGAAGGGGGCTATAGGGATTCTGGGGAGGGACTCTTCATGAGGGACTGTAGTGATAGGACATGGGGTAACGGGTTCAAACTTAAACAGGGGAAGTTTAGATTGGATATGAGGAAGAACTTCTTCCCTGTAAGTGTGGTGAGGCACTGGAATGTGTTGCCCAGGGAAGTTGTGAATGCTCCATCGCTGGCATTGTTCAAGGCCTGGTTGGATAGAACCTTGGGTGACATGGCTTAGTGGGAGGTGTCCCTGCCCATGGCAGGAGGGTCGGAACTGGGTGATCTTAAGGTCCTTTCCAAACCAAACTATTCTATGATTCTATTTTGTAAGAATACTTGAGGGCAAAACCTCTTCTTCCCTATGGACACAAGAGGACAGCAAAACTGTTCGCTGTCCAGGCAAGAAAGACACCACAGTTGGTGCAGATGGGTGAGTAAAATAAGGCTTACAATTGTGTAAGAGAAAAATGCCAAAGGCACAGCTGCAGCTGCTGGAGAAAGAAATGGTGTTTGAAGTGCTGGGCAGGAGTACAGAGTGCACCAGAAAAAAGGGGTCGGTAGCTACGTAGTATTCCTTATGCACTACTCCCTTATTCATTTTCTTCCTGTAATATTGAACCAGGAGCGCTTGATTATCTTAAAAACACACCAAAATAAACAGGCCTCAAAATTGCCATCGGGTTCTAAATTAACCTAGCAGAAACACAAACACATGAGACATATTGGCTGACCTTGGCATAAATTGACTGTAAAAAGCCTGAAAGACTTCAAATCTGTGAAGATTTGATGCATCTTCCACAGTGGAAGACTGAAACGCCCATGGTTTTGATGCGCCCTCACAGGTCCTAGCAATCAAATATCTGTGTGGATTCTTTTACAAGGGACTTTACACAAGTTGAATAGATTTCTGTGGTAATACAGCACCATGGCAACGTATTTCTCGCTCAGGCAAAGACAGCAAATGAAGAAATTTCACCCATAGCTTCCTGGAGGAGAACGGGGTCTGTCTTTACATCCCTGCTTGCCTACTACTCCTCTGTTCCCCTCCCATCTCCTCTTAAATTTCTTATAACAGAAAGAAGCACTAAAAGACCGCAGGGTTCTAACTGATTTTCCTCACATTTGGTATATTCACTCACAGGCAAAAGCATCTCTGCTGGAAAAAACCACTACTGGATGGAATAAATATAAGCAAGAATGTTTGCAAATGCTGCAGGAATCAACGGTAGATGCTGGTAAGGAAACAAACAGCACAGAAAAGCAACGTGTTCAGTAGCATTGATTAATATGCAGATATTCTTTTACCTGCTTTGCAGAAGTGTGTGTCTGTAAGTTCTAAATGTACAACAAGCAGCTGTAATGACACATGCAGACGTGCAACCATGAAGTTAATGGCTCTTTTTGTCCTGAAACATATTAGGTTCTTATATGTAAAATCAGATCATATACAGAAATGAACCACTGAACTGCTGGTGCTGAGCTTCCACAGTGGTGAGGCACTGAGTGCCTGGTCAAGAGGTAGCTGCCACTCAGTATCAGTAAGAATCACTCACTTTGGATTAAGGAGTCCACTTTTCACTTCCCTTTTCAGCCTGAAGGAAGTCAAACCCATGTTCCTGGAAAGTATGCAGGAGAGCAGACCATCCAGGGAAGAGAAGACATCGTCCATTTCTGTACTTTAGACACTGAGCCATGGCAGACAAGAACCAAAAACACATGAGGCAAGACAGAGTCTGGTTGCTGCCCAGTCAAGGCAGCTCTGGCGCTGGTCTCCTCTCACAGGACTGCTGATGCATTTTGTAATACAGTCATTAGATTAATCAGCTGAGACACAGAGACCAGGCTGCCCCACGTTCACCTGGTTCTTGTATCCATTAGCTTAAAGCCCATTATTTTTTCTCCTGCCTCCATGGCTTTTGGATTCTTGGCTGAAGAGGGTAATGTCTTCTCCTGAAAAGTGGCAGAGGGAAGAACTGAGTCCGCACCTCCTACTTTTGGCCAAGTGTTCTGAATTTTATGCTTTTTGACAAAAAGGGATCTTCTGATCTGTGATTATTTCATTCATGAGTATAAACTCTTCTCACTGTCTTCAAGAAAGGATGGCTCAGTTGGAGAAGTTCAAGTAGCTGGGAACAAGGTGACTGCAGTCACCAAGGAAAGGTTAAGAGTAAAACTATCCTCTATGTACCTAGTGACTATGGTCAGGTCTCTGCTCCTGTGTGCAAGTGATGCACCCATGGTCATCTTGCTTGGTGGCTCTCTCACCCGATCAACTGCACAGGGAGACTCCAGGATGATTTGTGAGCTCTGACATGGTTTAGTGTGAGGTGTCCCTGCCCATGGCAGGGGGGTTGGAACTGAATGATCTTAAGGCCCTTTCCAGCACAAACTATTCTATGATTCTATAACTCACTTTGCTAATGGCAGTTGCATCAGTGTGCAACTTTGTTGTCCAGAACATACGGTCTAAGATCAATGTGTGTATTTTTCATCACTCAAAATGCATTTAAAATTTTGAACTCAATCCAAAGCATTGGTCTGGGAATTTAAAATTGCCGAGGAAAAGCAAAAACAAAAACAAAACAAACAACAACCAACCAAACAAAACCACCCAAAAAAGAGAGGTTTTGAAGCATAATTTCAAGCAGACATTATGTATTATCTGATGTTTCAAAGTTCCATAAACTTTCCCGAATATATTGAAATCCCTAACTTTCAAGAGTTTTTGAAAAGCAAACTGAGAGACATACCCTGTGAGTTAAAGAAACTCTTCCCAGGGATCCCATTCACGAAGGGGCCTTCCCTTCTTTCAGCCGCGTTAGGAGCTGCTGAAAACAACACTGCAACAGTGTGAAGGAAAATTTTTCCAGGGTAAGAAAATCTCTTTCACTGCTGAGGCGCTGGCACAGGGTGCCCAGGGGAGCTGTGGCTGCCCCATCCCTGCAGTGTTCGAGGCCAGGTTGGACACAGGGGCTTGGAGCTGCTCCAGTGGAAGGTGTTCCTGCCTGTGGCAGGGGGTGGAGCTGGAGGAGCTTTAAGGTCCTTCCCAATGCCAACCAGTCTGGGATTTTATGGTTCTAGGATGCTTGCAGTAGTCTAAGCTGAGAACCAGCATCACAGGCCCGTGAAAGGTGAGATACCTTCCATTCACCAGCAAAAAGTCCGTGGCATTTACAGAAAGACCATGAGAGCACAGCTGGAAGTTGTCTGTTATATTTGGACAAGAGGCTTCAGGATGACTTTGAGCAATACCCTTATCTCATAATGAAGCATGGAAAAGATGCTGCTGTTGTGTAGATCCAGGGAAGAAGGGCAGCAGCCATTTCTGCGCAGTACGCTGAGCATTGTACAGTGAATGCACAAAGTGCATCTGCTATACCTTGTAAGTACCCTGGAGTAGCTTGCAGGTTACCTAGAACGGTACACAACGGTTCTCATGACGGTCCATTGTCTGAACAATATCATGTAAAACCTCTGTTTGCTTCTCTCCCCAGGAATACATTGTAATGGGACATTTGATCAATTTGTCTGTTGGCCTTACTCACCCCCAGGAAACGTCTCTGTTCCTTGTCCTTCATATTTGCCATGGCTGGAAAATGGTAAGGTGGAAGGGGTAACTTCTCTTCGAGTTTATGCCAGGAATCCAGCTGAAGGACAGATGGTGCTTGTGTCTCTTGTCCCAACGTCCTTTGAAGTGTCCAAGGGCTTTCTTGTCTCACCTCTTTTTCACCTCTTTTCGAATTGAGGCACAAAACTGTTGCTGATGTTTAATTATGTCCTCTTTTTCCTCCATCTCTGTTTGTTACAGCTTCATATTGCCTGCTCTAAAGCAACATTTCCAAGACCATGGAACAGAACTTCCAGGCCTGTATTGGCAGTAGCAACCTGGGGGTTCAGCTTTTTAGATTTAGCTTCTGGGGTCCCCACTGACCCCAAATGTGAAACTCTCTCCCAGAAATCTGGAGTACCCAAACAAAGCAGCAGCCCAAGCAGTCTGCCCTCCCAGGAGGACACGCTGCACCACCAGGAAGTGGTGTGGTGGAAAGCCAAGCTTTCCAAGCAGCCTTTTCCTGGGGGAGCAGAGCAGGAAGGGAAAACAAACAACATCCGCAGGAGCAAAACTGTCTAAAATCAAACAACATTCCCTTTATTATAAAGAAATGAGAGAACATTCCTTACCTCTGCAGCCAAGCATTTCTGAGTCCTGCTACCGCCTCTCTGTGGTTTTCTTAACTGCATTTCTGGCATCACTTGGAAGGATAACACGTGTCCATGTCCTTTAGTTTATGGGAGACTACTACAGGCTGCTTCTCCTAGCTTTCTCCAGCCCAGGAGAAGCATGATTGGTTCTGTAGTATCATATTTGTCCTCGTTTTTGCTGCTAAACAGAAAGGGATCCAGCTTCTACCTAACCTCCCAAGCAACTGCTTCTGCCAACCATTTAGAACAAATTCAGCTCTTCATAATAAAAGGAAAGCAACGTCCTTCCCTCCATGTAAGAGACTCTTTGCTTCTCTTTTTCTGGCTATATTCCTACAAAAGGAACATGTAAGATATTGCAACAAGTTACAAAGCTTATAATTGTGTTCACAATGGGGAACACGACTGGACTGCTGTGTTACCACATCATTTAGCATTATCATCCATGCTACAGCACCTTAAGAGAAGAGGCACTGGGGACAGCCCAGCTGTCTATCTTAGAGGTTTTGAGGGACTGTGGTCCCCATTTCTATTGCTGGTCTCATTTCTAGTCTCCACACAGAACTCCTGCTCTATCACAGCAAACTGTACATCCAAAGCAATTCCCTCAGGTCCAGTTACCCTGAGCCAAATCACACATTTCTGCTGCTGCTGCTGCTGCTGCTGCTGCAACCTTCGAACACTTTCTAATTAAAGAATGAATGAAAAAGCTCAGCTCTGATGAGAAACGAAAGGCAGATGCTGAGAAAACATCAAACCATGAGCCAGGTTCCCCACCCCATTCTTCTGATAGCATGGGCAAGCTCTTCATTAGTATAAATGAGGGCAAAGCAGTGAAAACCAAGGCGGCTTCACACCAGCTGCTGATCAGGCCACAGAGCACATCAATAAAACCACAGGTGTCTCAGAGAAAGAAAAATCATTCCCTGATCATAACTGCAGTTTTCCTTCCACAGTTTGGACTGCACAGCTCAGGCAATGTGCTGCCCACGCCTGATGGAGCTTAGGAGCTTAATGAGGGAATCAAGAGAGATATCAGGCTTTTGGATGCAGTAACTGCGTTTTTTATAAACAGCAGGTCCATTGTGGGAGCTTAGTTCTGTTAGATTTTGCTCCTACTTTGCCCTATGTGAATATGGAAAAATGCATTGCAAAGACAAAAGAAAAGTGGGGTTTATTCTTTTTTTTGGGCTGTGGTGTAAGAGCGAAATCATTAAAAAGCATATGAAAGTGAAGTCTTTATTTTGATCTTTCAGGCTAAACCTCTGTTTACTTTCAGGAAGTGTGGGAAATGCCTACAGAGTCTGCTTGGACGGAGGCACTTGGCAAACAAAGGAGAACTCCACAGACATTTGGCGTGATAGTTCAGAATGTTCTGAGAAAAACCATTTCCAAACCAACGTAAGTATGTTTTATTTGATGGTTTAATACTTCAATCTTCCCAATCCCTTCTTGATTAAGTGATAAAACATTTCCACTAAATACCCACGGAAGGTGCTCAGATTGCATTTAGATAGCCAAATGGAAACCTGTTCTTCTATTTAGAAGAAGGGGAGGAGGAAAGATTGAGGGGGATTTCTGCTTTAGATTCCACAATTAATTTTCTCTTGACAGACCAACATCCAAATGTGCTGAATTTCTCCTAAGATTAGGAAAGGTGCTCCTTGCCGAGCAAATAACTTGAATTCAAAGCATCACAGCATCAGCCCCAAATTGCTGTGGCTTGCTAAGGCCAGACAACTGCGTTCCCTGCAGCTTCCAAAGTGCTTCATTGGGTGAACACTGTTGCCATTTATCACTTTATTAAGTACCATTATTTTATTAAGTACTTTGCCAAATGCTGTTAGTTCAGGGCCTTCATGTAAAACCCTACTAAGTTTTTACAAAACCCTTTATATAGTGAGTACACTATACAAGTTCCAGACTTGCGGTTTATTTATACAAGTCCAATAAATATTCCTAAGTACTGAGAGCTTTCAGTGATTTGTTGACCCTTCTGGATGGTGAATTTGTGGCTAGGAGACACATTAATTCATCTTGTGTGGCAGCAAACAATGAAGCTGAAAGCTTTAACCAGCTTTCTTACCAACACTACATGTGGTCTTGCACCTGTTATATTTAGGGGAAAGCCCCAGGATCTTAGAAACAACCTAGAGCTGGTATCTGCGCAGATGGGAGGAATCGTCTTGACTTCATTTGCTTTGGTGTTGCAGAATTGTCACAGCCAAGATGATAACCCAAGGTTTTTATTAGGTTGATGCCTGTTTGAATGATTTTACGGAGCAGTGGCTAATGGCTGTGCTATGGGAATCTCCTGCACCCACACTGCTCTCCCTGGGTGCTTTTGCTCTCTCCAGGAGTTTCTACCAGTAGACACAGCTCACCCTTGCTATGCAGGTAGTACTCGTGGCATCAGGTAGCACTTGATTACAGTACTCGTGGCATCAGGTAGCACTTGATTACAGTACTCGTAGCATCAGGTAGCACTTGATTACAGTACTCGTGGCATCAGGTAGCACTTGATTACAGTACTCGTGGCATCAGGTAGCACTTGATTACAGTACTCGTAGCATCAGGTAGCACTTGATTACAGTACTCGTAGCATCAGGTAGCACTTGATTACAGTACTCGTAGCATCAGGTAGCACTTGATTACAAACAGCTACTGGCAGGAAGACAGCTAAAATCTCTGGCACCGAGCAGAGAGACAACTCACAAAGAAAACAGCAAAATCACTGAGGAAAAGACAATGGTTCTAAGGAAGTCTTTGCAGGCCAGCTATGGATTAAGAAAGTCACATATCCTGTATCTCTACGTCCCCTCTGCAGAGAAGCTTTTCTTGACCTAGAAAAGCAATATGAAGAGATAAGAGGTAAACATAAACAGCTAAATGGAAAAACTCAGCAAGAAGAGATGTTAAATAAAGCCAGTGGAAAGTAAGTGCCCCTCTTCCTCCTGGAGTTCTTAATTTGTCATTCAAAGCCATTCTGGACAAGTAGCAATTTAACACTTAAGGTAATTCTTTCCTTTGAACTCCTGACAAAAGACAGGCCATTTCAATGACTCAGGACAGAGCTGCCTCTCAAAATCGCAGTTGATCTGCAAGTGTGTCCCTAGGTTACACGTTTGTGTGTTAAAAGTTGAAGTGAGTTGATCTCTGCAATTACTAAACCCTCAGGATCCATTTAGTGCATGTCATCATGGCAATGATTAGCTGTAATCACAGGATGAGTGGTGCACGTGCAGGAGCAATCGGGAAGTGAGACCATGGGCGCCTTAGCGTTTAAAAGGAAACTAAGGCTGCCTACAAGCGCCTTTGTCACGCAGTGATTTCACAAGGCAGTGCAGGCAGCAGAAACCACCCTGGCTACCTCGCAACACAAAGAAGTTGGACCCAGGTTGCTGAGCAGCGTTCATGCTCTGCCCACCTGCCTGCATAACACATTTTTCTCCTTTGCTCCTAGGAAGAAGAACACAAATTACTTACCACGTTGCAGCTGTTGTACACTATAGGATATTATTTTTCCCTCATCTCACTTGTATTAGCTCTCCTTATACTTTCTTTACTCAGGTTAGTACAAATTTACCTGCATCTTAAAAATACAGACCCCAGGATGCACATTCCTTTTTTCATGTAATTGAATTTATTGTATAGCTGCCTATGGGAATAGCTTGTATTTTCCTAATAGGCATTATAGAAGCAGTGCTTAAGCAAAATCCATTGATGGCAACAATATGAATACAACTGTGCTGTTTTATTTCTGCAAATGAAATAACTTCAGAGGATTCATACTTCATCTTTTCTCCCACAGAAAACTCCACTGCACAAGAAACTACATCCATATGAATTTATTTGCATCTTTTATCTTACGTGCCATGGCAGTTCTTGTAAAAGACACTGTATACTACAATATTTACTCCAAAAGACCAAATGATGAAACTGGATGGATATTATACCTCAGTCCAGAGGTAATTTGGTAGTTCATTGCTAATAGTAAATGTGCACTGCTAGTGGCCATAGCAGTCAGTTTTGGATGCTTGCTATATGGCAGCAAGCTTTGAATGGTGAAAGATCCCTGATGCAAATTAGGGTAATCAAGAAAAAAAGTCCTGATTTGATAAATTGTAGTGGATTGAATTTTTATATGAAGCCTTGTATAGTAATAACAAGTTAATAGTTCTTAATTTGTTATTAATATTAATAGTTAGAAGCACACAATTAAGCAGAACTACTTACACTGGCATTTTATAGGAAGAAATCTGTGCATTTATTTGGCCCATATACACCACTGTATTTATTCACTTCTGGTACACATAGCACAAAGCAGGGCGCATGAAGCAGTGCACACAAATCTTGCTTTTAAGACGGTGTTACCAAACAATGTATTTGCTGTGGAAGAACACTGAGAGGCAAAAATAGTTTAAAGGCTTTTCTGGACTAGGAAGATATTCTGGTTTCTTACACTTATTTACAGACTGGAACAACAGCATCCCTCATTTGCACTATGCTTTATCGCTAGAGGAGGCTAAATGTGTGACATTGTATTAATATGGTTTGCTCATGTCAAGACAAAATTACCTGCAAGGTGTTAATGGGGGCAATTAATTTAATAGCTCATTAGTTTAAATTCTGATATAAAGATCATGACAAAGAACACATCCCCCAGCATACATGGCCACTGCCTTCTACTTGTCACCTGTACTCAAACTCTCTGATAATGTAGAAAGAAGCCTTAAAACTGTTGCACTCCAGCCTCTCCCAAGCAGCAAGGATAGCCTTGAGATGCACGACCAAACCACAGTCGTATCACAACCACTGATAGCTTTAAAGTGCTTGCTAGAGTAACAAAAGAAACCCAAGAGCTGCCAGAGCTTTGATACATTAACAATGGTTCCCGGTCTCTCATTTCCACAGATTGTGATCATTTGCAGGACTGCCCAGTTTTTCATGCATTACTTTGTGGGGGCAAATTATTTTTGGCTATTGGTAGAAGGAATTTATCTACATACGTTATTGATAACTGTAGTACTCTCTGAAAGGCGACTGCTACAGACCTATATCGTGATAGGGTGGGGTAAGTACATGACAGTTTCCATGTTCTTGTTTCTGTGGTACTGTCTTGAATCAGTGGCAGATAGTTTGTAATGAAGAAGGAAAAGAATTTCTCTGTTCCCTCTTGCGCTCCTCTTTAAAGATCCCTCCTGCTATATTAATATGCCTCTACTAGCATATAAGCTGCTGTCAGCACCGAGACCACTCTTTCACCCTGGTTAGCGTTATCTCATTGATTTCTTTTCTCACCTCTCTATATCCACTTGTTGCTTAGATCACCAGCCTGTTGGAATAGAGACTAATCATTTGATTCCTTGGTCGAGCTGCAGCAGGACAAGTCTGTTCAGAAACTTGCTCATGACTGCAAAAGTGTAAATAATGATCATGTCCCTGTTGCTCCCCTTCCAGGCAAGCACCTGCCTTTCATAGCTTTCATGCCTTGTGCTTGTGACTGAAGCTTGTGCCTGTGTATTATAGACTGGAATAGTGCAGTAACCCTTTATTTCGTGTGTGTGTGTGTGTGTGTGTTCAGTCTCCAGTCTTATGATCTCTTGGGGGGGGGGGGGGGGGGGGGGCAGCAATAGGGACCATGGATTATCTTTATGGCATCCAGGAAAGGTAAGCCAGGGTAACAAGCCTTTCTTAGTTCTTTTCATTAACTAGAGAGACTTTCATGCCTCCACTGAAAACTCCTTAAGGTTCAACAAACAGAAATGTTAATGAGGCCTTAGGTGAGGCCTCAAGTGCAAATTGTCTTGGATTCTCAGGGTCAGGGATTTAGATTTGGATAGGCCAGCAGTGTATGTGTATATGCAGAGATATATGTATTATATATACGTATATTTCAGCCTACAAATGCAAGATTCAACAATACACTGAAATCTCACTTCTTTTTGTTTGATCTACAAATGGGGATAGCCAGAATCAGGTTGATTTTTATATGGTTCTAGGTAGAAGACTGAACGCATATGTCTTTGCACACATACTACTGTAACATATCTGTGTTCTATATGAACCATTCTGAAAGCTTGCCTATAACTGACTCCTTTCCTTTCCAGTTGTTCCTATCCTGTTTGTGGGCCCTTGGGGAATAAGCAGATCAAAACTGGAGAACACAGGGTAGGTTACTAAATAAAATGTGCCTTAGAATATTGGCTTTCTCTTTGCTTCATTCTTCTGGAAGCCCCTGCCAGTAATGGACACAAGTATGGACTAGTAGGCTGATGTTAAGATTATACAGCATCCTATTAACAGTTGTCACGTTTTCTAGGTTAACTTCAGTATTTTATATAAAAATACTTCTAGGAATTCTCAGGTTTACTTCTGCATAAATCAGGAAGTAGAATGGACACTTCACTGTACCTGAAATGAAAGCTGTGGCATTCCAGTGTTCAGCCACTTACAGGAAGGAAATTGTCAGCACAAATGTAACCCTCATGGAGAGCATCCTGTCAGTAAGAAAAGGAGACCAGTGCTTTCCTTGGAGACCATCCCCACTTTGAGATGAATTAGTTTTCATTCCCATTTTGAAAATAAAGTATTGTATGGAGGATAATGTCAAAACCTGATGTTTACTAAAAACTGATATGTGTTCAGTATGAGTGATAATGAGTAATAATGGAGTAACTTGCACTAGTAAGCATCACTTTTCCAGTCTTCTGGTCTTCAATGACACTGTTAATGGCATCGCATAAACTTTGGGGTTTATGTATGATTTGTTTTGTTCCTCCTTTTTTATTAAAGGTTCTTAGTGAGTTGTGTTTTGGGGCATCAATACAGTTATTGAACAACAACATCAGGAACCAAATCATGATTACAGTCTCATAGAGTTAGATGCTATATAAACTATAAATGACAAGCCAAGATTCTACAGAGTTTCAGGTTAATTAGCAAGAAGGAACATGTGCATGTGACAAACAGGTTAGAGCAGGAGGGAAGGAGACAGCTTCAAGGGAACAGGTGCATATTTTTTAGCAGGTCAAGAACCATGACTCTAGCTCTGCTGCTCTCATGAGACCTCACTTGGAGTATTGTGTGCAGTTCTGGTGTCCTCAACATCAAAAGGACATGGAACTGTTGGAACAAGTCCAGAGGAGGCCACGAGGATGATCAGGGCACTGGAGCACCTCCTGTATGAAGATAGGATGAGAAAGTTGGGGCTGTTCAGCCTGGAGAAGAGAAGGCTGTGTGGAGGCCTCACAGCAGCCTTCCAGTATCTGAAGGGGGCTATAGGGATGCTGGGGAGGGACTCATCATTAGGGGCTGTAGTGATAGGACAAGGGGTAACGGGTTCAAACTTAAACAGGGAAGTTTAGATTGGATATGAGGAAGAAGTTCTTTACTGTAAGTGTGGTCAGGCACTGGAATGTGTTGCCCAGGGAAGTTGTGAATGCTCCATCGCTGGCGGTGTTCAAGGCCTGGTTGGACATAGCCTTGGGTGACATGGTTTAGTGTGAGGTGTCCCTGCCCATGGCAGGGGGGTTGGAACTGGATAAGCTCAAGGTCCTTTCCAACCCTGACTATTCTATGATTCTATGACCATAATTCAGTCCACCCATTTCCAATTTTAGACAGATATATTTCAGTAGGATGAATTCCATTATAAAAGCTTGCTGCATGTACAGTTCTTGTGTGGATTCATAGCCTGTAAGTTTGCCAGACAGCTCTGAAGTTTGCAGCCCAGAGAAACCTCTCTCAACAGTGTGGTGGGAGGATCTTCAGAATAAATACGATTACAGTTGTTGGTGAAGCCTCCCAGTTTTATGCCATTTCTCTTGGTTGCCACCTGTAAAAGTTGAACTTTGTTAACTTCCTTTTAAAATTATATACTTAGGCTATCTAAGCTTTCTATGGAAATTATGTAGTTATACTTCAAATTATTTTTCAGCTGCTGGGGAACAAATGAACACATGGGAATCTGGTGGATTATCCGAGGACCAATGCTGTTTTCCATTGCAGTAAGAATTATTTAATCTGTTTCTAATATCATACTTAAGTGTGGTTGTCCTTTGTGACCCTTTCTCCAAGTATAATCCAATTCCTGGATTAGGAAAGATGAGACAGAAAAAACGCAGTAAATGAATTACTGTGGGCGGATGGGCTTAGCTTCCTTTCTGTCTATCTGCAAACAAAACAGATTTCAGTGTCAGCCTCTCAGAACACCGTTTATCTGTGCAGTGAATTCTGCACAGCTCCATCTATATCAAACATGGTGCCTTTTGCTGCTTTTATTTTTTCCTTCTCACATTTTTACCCTCATTTTTTCCAGCAAGCAGGTTACTTAGGAGAGTCACATCATGTGGTGAGCATCTCTAGAAAGCTCCAAATTCTCTATAGAGGATGATCTGGTGATAACAGGAATGCAGAGAAGTAGCAGTAGACTCCCAATGGCTGATGCTCATGGGGAGAAAGCATTCACCTTGTGAAAAGAAATGAAGCATTTCAAGAGTGTGATAGAAGTTTTTTTGCTTAAACAAATGCTAAAAAAAAAAAAGTACATCTGAAATGTGGTGATAACAAAGAGATGGAAAAACATTGATCGAAACAATGCATGAGGACGTGATGATGAACACAATTTTGATAGGTGGGACTATGCTGTGCGTCCAGAACACCTTATATTCTCATGCAGTTGGTTGGTTTTGCCCCTTCATTTTTCATTGTGATTAATATCATTTTTGCCCTTGAATGTTTTGGAACAAGAAAGATAGCGTTTCCTTCTACAGACCGATATACGGACACATTGAGGTGGACATAAGGTGGCAGAAAGGATCAATTTTTGTTCAAGTATCCCTCTTAACTGAAGTTGGCAAAAAGAGAGGTCACCTTAGATTTATATGTTAATAGGCATACACATATCTTATTCCTCTAACATCATTTTAAATCCTTGCTCTTTTCTATTACTTTTGGGATCTGCCTTGGTACTATTTCAGAGTCAGATAGCCTCAGCAGTTAAATTTATTTGGAGCATGTAGCCTCTGACCATCACCTCCCAGCAATGTGCATAGAGGAGCAGGGCTCAGGTTCTTCCTGGGATGACTTTCTTAAACCTAACTGCCTGTCTGTTACGTATTGGCTGGGATAGAGTTACTTTTCTTCTTCTCCCTGGAGAAGGGAGGTGGTGGTGGTGAGCTAGTGGCTGGATGGAGCTCAGTTGCCAGCAAACCGAACTTCAAAACCAGTCGGGCTTAGGACTACTCTGGTGAGGATCTTTCTCATCTAACAGAGCTTGAGTAAGTGCTCCCTAAAGCAAGGATCTGAGCACAGACATCCCACTTCTACCTTCTCGTTTATTCTCTTTATGCTGAGAACCATATTTCTTGCTGCATAGCAATCCCATTGCAGTAGCTGAGAGCACAACCAGAGCTGTTTTGGGCCTTCTCCTGAGGACTGGTTGGAATTGACCCCTGGAATTCTCCAACCCAGCTACTCACTCTGAGCAGGAGCACTGCTAACAACAGATCAGGCCAGCCACAGCTTTGTCTAGCCAGGTTCTGAGATGTCCCAGGAGTGGAGATTCCAGCACCTCCGTGGTCAGGCTGTGCCAGGGCTATCCTTGACTTCCTAGAGTAAAGCGCGTTCCTGATTTCTGACCTGGACCTACCAAGCAGGATGTGGCTCTTGGCCCTTGTTTTATTGTCTGTAACTTTCACGAGGAAATTAAAAAGCTGTCTGACATTACAATCACAACTGCATATTGGTTAGACAGTGACAGGTTTTACAAGTGTTTAATATCAATTTCACATTTATTTTATAGCTGTATGAGCAGTGTCATAGAATTTATTGTAAGTAACCAATATGTCTTTTCTTTAAAGGTTAACTTTGGCATCTTCTTAAAAATTCTCAGGATGCTGATTTCCAAGCTAAAAGCTCAGCAAATGAGCTTTCACTGACTACAAATACAGGTAAGTAATAACAAGAAAGTCATAGTCCCCTTTTTAATCTCTCCTAATATCAGGAGGTTGCCTGTTTGCCCTGGCACATCAGACATTTACTTACCACCACGAGGTGCAACAGCGATTCGGAGTGTGATAGAGGAAAGCCATCTGGAGAAACATTTTCTTGTCTGAGAGGCAATGGCAGGTCTGGGACTGTGTCCTGCGTATTAAGGGCGTTTTCTGAAGGACTTTGCAATGCAGTAAAATCTCTGCTCTCAGGTATCCTCATTGCATACCCGTGGCCTCTACTGCTGTGATGCGTTGTTTTCCTTGAGTGTGTGACTAAACATCCTCAAACAATAAAAGGTGTAGAAGATTAAGTGACATTAGCGTTTCTCATCTACCTTTTTTGACAGACACTGATTCAAGAACGTTCCTGGTCTTCTTGTAAACTCAAATGAGAATATTATCCTTAGTCTGCACTCCTGTGGGCCCCGGTATGGGCTCTCTGGCTGGAGTCTCAACGGTACATCATGTCTTATGAAAAGTCTTGGAGTTGGCCTTTGTGTAAAGGGCAGCTTTTTGGCCTCTCCACCTTTTTGGGACCAGCCAAGACAGGCTGCTCTGCAAGGAGCTGAGGGTGCAGTGAAAGCTGCACTTAAATAATGGAAACCTAAGGATCTGTTAACTGCTTTCTACATCCCAGTTCTTTTCAGTACTTAGTATCTTGAATCAAAGCATTGTGGACCTCTGTCTGCTACTACAGTCCTGACTTCCTATTTTATTGTCTAACAGGACAGGGCAGGGGGATAGAAATTCCACTTCTAACTTCCTATTAAGTCCCTAACAAGAAGTGTATTTCCATTTCCCTTAGACATTCAAGGTTGAAAAGATCTTAGGTATATTCTGCAGACAGCTGTGATGATCGTCCCAGACAGCAGCATTTTCCATGTTTCGTGTTGCATTCTCTTTTCTACTGCTTACAGTTTTGCTGTATTTTCTAAGACTCAAGCCATTACTCACAATGCCAGTCTCCTTCAGGACTCACTTCTCAGCTCTCTTCTTTCATCCGTGCAAACACATTCTCAGACTTCTTACAGAAGATGGTCCTCCATAAAAAATCATTGTGTTTTTTAAAAGTAGACGACTGCTGTAGGGTACCACAGAAAACTCCTGTGCAACTACGCAGAGCTTCAGCAGTGGCAGGAGGGTCTCAGAACCCTGTTAACAGATTGCTCACATATAGCTATGTAAATATCTTTCGGTTACCTAGCAATGCAAGCTGGATGATCGTGGCCTTTCTGTTCAATTTAAAGTTTCTAACTTTTCCCCTAAGCCCAAAGCCAAGATTCGTTGCTGTACAGACTGCTCCAAAATTCTTATCTGGGAATTTGCCCTCAAAGTCACAGAATTACTGATATTTGAGGAAGTATTTCTGGAACCATTTATTTGTAGCTGAATATTTGATTTTATTTTATTTTTTTGAACCAAAGATGTTGAAACCCCATTCTAATCAAGTGTTTTCTTTTTAAGATTGGCAAGATCTACACTTGTGCTGATTCCACTGCTGGGAATCCATGAATTTGTGTTTACTTTCATCACTGACGAGCAGGTGGAAGGACTTTCAAGACATATAAGACTTTTCATTCAGCTAACAATGAGCTCATTTCATGTAAGTACCATTTTGCAAGTATCGGGTTTAGGGGTCATAGATCCACATATATATGGGGCCCACCTATAGATGCCACAGATACACCGCATTCTTATTTAATATTATATTTCAAAGTCTAGTGTCTCTGAATACGCTATTACAGTGACAAGATAAAAAGAAATTCCAAAACTTGCACGTTCAAAATATGGCAGTGTTATCCTGAGGGTGGGTTTGTCACCTGGTGCGCAATACACCAATTGCCACGCATTAAGCAGAGATACTGCTTTTGATTCAGGTGGGTGCTTGGTGGCTTCCCACAGACCAAGCACAAGCGATGAGGGCTTCTTCGGTACATTCATACACAAAAGTTACAGGGTAGTACGCTCTCTGTTACAATGATTTGTCAGGAATTCGCATCTAGTTAGATGGTGTTAGAGCGCATGTTCCTCAGTTAGACATATCCTTACTTGGAGAGGCTGCAAGGACTCGATATTATTTTAAGGATCATTTGAAGTGAAAACGTAATTTACTGGCTTGTACAAAGAAAGCTGACACAGAAGCGAGCTTGCTCTTCCCTGCTAGAAAACATGAACTTCATTCCTTCTGGAGGAACACACGCGTGCTCAGCTACACAGCACACTTCAGAAGCAAAACTTCTCTTCAAAATACCCAGAGATCTTCGACAGTGTTTATTGCAGACTCTCTTTTTTAGCTGCAGCCGTATTTGTGAAGGGATTAGCTAAAAAGCACATAAACTGTGCACACTGCGGTTGTTTAGTCTGTAAATCTTCTCAGTAGTTTTAAAAAGCAGTTAAACGGTTTCGTTAAAGAAAAACAATTACCGCGGAGCTCAGCTGGAGGCTTTAACTCCAATGTTTTCAAACAGCACAAATTAAATTCTCAATAGGAGCTCTGCTGCAGATATGCTGCTGCTTCTCTGTAGAAGGTGGAGCAATTGAAATATCTTTGCTCACTTGCTGTATGCAGGAAAAAATATTGGTCTGTGGTGGTAAAGGCTGGTTAGTTAATGAGTAATTTATCATGCTGCTATTGTCCATAGAGCTGAAGAACAATTAATTCTGAGGCTTACACATGCACCCATCCTTCCCCATCGGTTATTATGCTAAGGAGCATTGCTGAATTTTTTGGTGGTTCTTTTTCCATCACACTGCGGTCATTTTAAAAATAGAAGTGATGGCACATGGGCAAGATTCCCAAGTATGAAGTTCCATGTACTGGCATTAAATAAATCAGGATATAAAACTAGCATCAAACATCAGCTGAATTTTCCACCTTCTGGTATGATTTTACAGTGCTTCTGCCCATCGCTGCATGTTCTGATCTAGCAACAGCAGTGAACTAAATTCATGCAGCTATTTACAGGACTTGGATTCAATGCAGCAGTGCCGAAGTCCTCTCCTAATCTGCTGAATTTCTACATTTCTGGCAGCTGGTATCACCAGGCTTAGTAGTCACAGGACTGAACAGCACCATGTAGTTTGGATGCTATTTTCTGTTTGTGGTGCTTGCAAGGCCAAATACAGAGTTGATACTCAGAACACGAAAACCCCCCACCCAATTGGAGGCATTTTCATGGACTTTCTACCCCCAAAAGAGAACTATCTCCAGGGTGCAGAAGCAGTTCTGGATGAAAACCTATTTTTAAGCTATTCAATTCGTATTTATCCATCAGAACAAGCCCTCCATGGTTTCAGTCTTCTATTCAGTATTCTATTCTAAAATTTATCCCTATAGTAAAATATCATCTATTATAAACTCTAATGACCACAGGATTTTGAGTTCGGTGGTCGTTCTTTTTTGTTTTTTTCTGTGAAGCAATTCAGATGGAAAAGATCATTTAAAGTCACATTGATAAATAACATGTCAAAATCGCCTATATCTTGCTAACCATAACCCAGGTGAAACATGAAATATAGTAAAAATACATGAAAGAAGCAATTCCGATTGCCATTTCTCCTGCTCCTATTTCCACTGCTGTAGCAGACAAACTGTTCTTTTTCATACTTGCTGCACTAAGGAATTAATGGCTCCAAATCTTTCAGGATAGCTAAAAAATTAACAGTATGCTCCAAATGCTATTCGTTAATGCTAGATAAAATATATTATATATATGACAGATTCTTTTTAGGTTTTTGTCTGAGAAAAGCATTTCTGGAAAAGCAGGAGTGTGAAAACAATTGAATGATGTCAGTTGTATTAGATGTGGTTATGACACCTTTTACTTGTCATGTGAACATTGGTTGGGGACCCGATATTCGACAGTACTTAGTCTTTTCATCAGAGCTTGTGTCACTAGATGTGTTTAGACATACCAAAGGAAGGGCATTTCCTGAAGCAGTGGTAATAAATCTGCATAGCTGTGCCAGGCTGTTGGGCTGAGATGCATGGAAGCTGTTTTGATCTGAGATCAACTACAGACTGAGGAGGAAAACGGAAAGAGTCATTTTGGACTTAGTTTAAAACAAGTTTAATCTCTAGGATTTTATGTTTATTAAAGGTGTTAATTTAAATCGATTTCAAAGGAAAAATGATGACACAGAATAGCCATAACACCTAAGACAGCTGAG
Organism: Myiopsitta monachus; assembly: GCA_017639245.1. NCBI lineage: Eukaryota > Metazoa > Chordata > Aves > Psittaciformes > Psittacidae > Myiopsitta > Myiopsitta monachus. Next base: position 10,117,297 of record CM029931.1, read on the forward strand.
CCTTAAACAAGCACTAATCACTTAATATGTTACTCGGTTTTAAAACCCACCTAAATGAGATGCCCTCTCAGTAGTCTCATCTGTAAATTCAAACATGCATATGGTTTATATGAGGCCTCAAGCTGCATTTTCTTGTTTTACCATGTTTATAAATAAAAGAAGTCATGGTAAAACAGCAGTAGTTTGAAAAAAAATATTATGTGGTGGCAAAACAAAGATAATATGGAAGATCAAACTTTACAACGTCTGTTCTTCAGCATCTGCACCAAATGGGCCCTACATTTGCTAAGGCACCATATGAAAGCAAGTTAATGGGTACTTCAGTAGTAAGTAAATACAGGTGACTAGTTTCCTTTCTGAAAATTAAGCAGCACTGTTTATACTTATGCTTTAATGTTAATGTCATCTTTAAACGAAAGCTTCGGGTGTTTCCAGTACACTCTAACCTTTTCCTCTTGCTGTCTTTCTCTTCCAGGGTTTTTTTGTAGCAGTTTTATATTGCTTTGCTAATGGAGAGGTAAGAGAATGCAATGAGTTTTTAGTTGTTTAGTAAAGCATATTAATGACACCAAGAAGGATGGACCCACTGACTAGCTCTGCTTATTAGAGAGCATGCGCGTATTCTTTCGAACTGGTATAACTGCTTTGGACAAAGATAACAGCATGCAGTCTGGCAGGTTTGGGATTCAAATGCACTTCTACAGCTCCTCTCATTTTACAATTAGCATTTGGGTTAGTGGGCTGCAGCGTGGTCAGAAGACATCACAGTGGACAAGCTGTTTTCTTCTCCCCCCAGGTGAAAGCGGAACTTCAGAAGCAGTGGTCCCGCTTCCTGCTGGCAGATCCCTTAGGATGTAAATTCTGCTTTCTTGGGGAAAACATCAAATACCTCAGGAAATGTTCACAGAAAAGAAAGAAACAGCATCTGAGTAGCAAATACCACTTGTGCCTGGAGGTAAGAGAGCCCTGGGGCATGCAGCTCCAGCAGGTACTAGTGAAGCAGAGGACAGATCTCAGCCCAGAGCCAGGCTCTGCTCTCCCACCTTGTCCCCGGGCAAGCATGTCAGACAGCAGCGAAGGAGAAGTCACCACTGGAGAGACAACTGAAGAAGTCTTTGAAGAAAGTGAGATTTAGAAAGCTGTCCACCAGTACAGCACCTTCCAACAGCCACAGCAGTTTGAAAGATGTTCTCTCATCCCCACACTGTACACACCTTTGGGATGTGCAACGCAAGGAGGAAGCAGTTAATACCACAACTGTCCCAGTTTTCTTAATCTGAGAAAAATGTTGTTCTGGATGTTACTAACCTATGTGGCTGGGGTAGAACAGGTTTAATGGATCAAAAAATGCTTTGAATTGACTGCTCTGGAAGATAACTCATGCTGAAAGAAATGTACACTGTGGAGCAGGATGTACTATGGAAATGAGTAGACTCCAGCCACACACATTGTTTCCTGGTAGCTTGACTGTCCATTTTACTCACATGATAGAGAAGTTGCTTGGTTTTATCTTTCCTAAGTGTAAATGTCATATGTAAATATGCCATAAATAGATATATGTGTGTGGAAGACACTTTTCTCTGCAGCCTGAAATCCCCCATCTCAAAAAACCAGTTTCAGTTCAATCCAGACACGTTTTGTTTAAGCAAAATGAAAGATTTTATACATATTAAAAAAAAATTGGGAAGAAGCAACCTTTCTCTTACCTTTTTGAGCATCTTCACTTAAATTTTAGTGCTGGAAATGTCATTATGAAATGAAAAGCCAAAACGTTTTCTCTTGAAAGTCCCCAAATGAAATATTTGATACAGTTTTTGTTTGCTCATTTTTATTATCTCTTTTTTTTTTTTTTTTTTACACAAGCCACACATTTGGATGCAGTTTCAGGTTTGCCCTATTGTGTGGCCCAAATGATAAAATACATCACTGGTAAGTGTTGCTTCCACCTTCCTCCAAAGGGATCTGAAATGGATAATGACATGGGATTTTGGCAGCACCAAAAGAATATTGTGAAATCATTCTGCCAGTGTTTAACAAAACCAGGATGAAATTTTAACTGTCATATACAGCTCATCCAGAGACCTACAATATTCAGTTAAGTTTGTTAATATTCCATGCTCCAGTTTCCAGAATCTCATAAACCAAGCTAATAGGCATACTGGAAGTTAAAAAGGAAAAGGCAACAGAAAGATGAGCAGGTACTAGAATTGTAGAATCAATGAGGCTGGGCAAGACTTTTAACTTCAGAAAGTCCAATCTTTACCCCAGGACTGCCAAGTCTACCATAACCCATGTCACTAAGGGTAGTAACATTAATCTACAATATAAAGATCTCCCCCAGGCACACATATGTACTACTATCCAGCCTTGCAGCTGGTTACCCAGCACAGCTTGTGAATTCTTCCTGTTCTTTACTGGCAAGCTTTACTCTATTTTAACCTAAATGCCTGCAAATACAAAGTCATATCCTGGGCAACTGGCTTTAGGTGGCCCTGCTTTAGCTGGACCAGGTGATCCTTCAGAGGTCCCTTCCAATCTTGAGCAGTCTCTGATTCTGTGAAAACACTCTATATCAAATAAATAACACTTAGGGCTAACCATGGGCTCTATTCACGCAGCTTCTCTCCATCAGGTGCATCTGGCTTTACCCTACTACTACATCTCCCCATGGGGTGGCTTTGTCCCTAGATCCCTGCTGCCAGCTTCACAATTACAAATGGCACTTATTTTGCGATAGGTTGCTTATAGCTTCAATATGTTGTTTGAGCATATTAAGTTTATGCAGCTTATATAATTTACCAATGTTCTAAAAAAATATATATATGCCTACAAATGTTTAGACATGTAAATTTTACCAGTAATCATAACCTGTCTCCTTGCAAAGAACAGATGAATTCATTGACTATCACTAGGTCAAGAACATATTTGACATTTCTGGTGCTTTTCAAAAAGTATTTCTTCCACAGTTCCAGCAGTGTTAAACTTAACATATTTAATCAATACCAGGTTCTGTGTTTCAGTAAAATACGAATAAAATGCAAATATCTGATCAATTTTAATATACATCTGCAGCTTTAAAATGCTTTTTACCAGAATGTGCATTCTGCTTATAGAGCATTCTACTGCAGTGGATTTCTCCACCATCCAGTACAAGCACCAGACACTACATATCTGTTGACCGTGTCTTCTCCAATCCAAAGAAGACTAATTTCTTCTAGAGCCTGTTAAGATATTAAAAAGCTTGAAGTGGTTTAGAATGCATTTTACTTGGGTGCTAAAAAAGTGAAAACATCAGGATTTTTACTGTATTGCAGTAAACCAGGTTGCTTTTTAATTGCATTTTAAAGTACTTCAAATGGTCAAGAAAGCAGTTTCCTGTGCTCTTCACAGCAGGCCCTGCTGGGTGCATTTCCCCCTCTTTATTATGTGTATGTTCTTTTTGCCTCTTTCTGTTTATAAAAATGAACTTTTATATATAAACAGACCCCAGAGGCCTGATAAAAACAGTCATCACATGGCTTCCTTCAGAAAGCATATTTGTAAGTAGGTAACCCAGCAAGTTTCCTCATAAAAAGCACATTATTTATTATATCACTGAAGTACAGAAGTTACTTAGTCAATTTGTATACAGATTAACTATCAGACAACATAACCTTTAACGTTAGCCCAGGGTTTTGTGCTTGTGTAGACCTAGTAGCAGGATTTTTCCTCTTTATCAATCAACTGCTCTTTACTCCCCAGATTTCCACTGCCTTCACCTTATAAGAAGGACTGGTGTGAGCTAAAGGGTTCTTCCATCTAGAAGACAGAGTCCATCCTTCCATGGTCCTATTGAGTTTGGTCTCTGCTGAGTCACCTCATTAACTAACAAAGGTGGGCTATTCATGCTCAGGACATCAGAGGCAACCCACTCTAAAACCTGACTGCTACAGCTTTGAAGTTGTCTTTGCCAAGGATTTTGCTTTCCATCAAAACTTGTATGACAAAAAACATGGAATTTTAAGGCCAAAATAGCTGTGGAGTTCATCTGAACTTTCCCAGTAAATGCAGTGTGACAACTGATCTGATCTGTATGAATAATGTTTATGCAATCTTAATAATATGCTGTGAGACATGCTATAAATTTTTTATGTTTTACTATACATAAAGCACAACCTTTCAGACACAAAGGCTCCTTCTATGGCCAGAGATGTCAACTATATGCTAATTATTAATGTGTACTTACATTCTTTGTTTAAATATATTACCTCTACATACCAGGCAGGGGCTGTGCTTCAAAGGATCAAATAATAAAGCACAAACATTCCAGCCTGGAGAACTCTTTGTCAGTTATGCCTTGGAATCAATACTGGTTTGTAGTTTTTTTAAACATGGAATAAATCCATTAGATTAAGAGACGTGACAGTTCTGCCATGTTTAATGTGCTCACTTCCCAAGGCACCACATACAAGTTAAGTAAGGAAAAGAGCCACACGTGGCACTTCATTGAATACTATGAAAAAGGCAAGTTTGGGAAGGTTGGGTGTCTGGGAGACATTCCAGCTCTAGTCTTCTGGTTTGTTCCAGTGCAAACATTTAATAGCAACTTTAAGAAAATAGATAAATCAAGTATCCTGTGACAACTTAGGAAGAAATTTTTTACTATGAGGGTGGAAAAGTGCTGGCACAGGTTGGCCAGAAAAGCTGTGGCTGCCCTATCCCTGGATGTGCTCCTCAAATACAGCAGATGAAAAAGATGATGCTGTGCCTCTGGATCTATTTGGACATTCCATATACCTGTGCCTAGTACCAGAACTGGAGAATGGGAAGACTTACCAGCAGGCAGTGTACCTTCTTCAGCAGTCTTGATCTTTGTCAGTGCTTAGTCTTCAGTGGAAGACGACAAACTTGAGTGTGTGGGAGAGCAGCAGAGTGAGCAAGGCCAAGCCATGACATACCTCCTCAGGAGGCTGTAGGCATAATCCCCTCACTCCAGGCTGATGTCAGCTTATTCACCTGCATGGTAGAGCAAAACACTTCCACTTGGCTACATCTGTGTTTTGCAGCCTCTTGTCTCTTGGTCCACTCCTCTGATACTCCTCTAGGATCAGCATCTGATGTTGCTGTCAGTCCCCATTGCAGCAGTCAAAGTTTCTCTGCTGGCATTTCCACTACAGCTTGATGTCAGAAGCTGCATTTAGGGACTTGTGGTGTTCTTACTTCACTGGCTGTCACTATCTTCGGGTTTCCCGTACCACTTCTCCCTTTCCTAGCTACCCCAGCAGTCCCATCTGCCCTTTGCTACATTGGCTTATTATTTGGCCAAGGTACCAGGTTATTAGGCATGCCTCAACTTAAAAACTACATCTTAAAACCTTGTGTGATTCTGTTTGTCCCACGTGGAGAGGGCAGAGCAAGGTTAGGTCTGCTGACCATGAAGAACAAATGATGGGGGCAAGAGGGAAGGAATATGATAGTAAGCTGTCAAGATTGTGGGTTCACTACAGAAGGCAAGTAGCTGTCTCTTCCCATGCAAGAACTAAGACAACAGATTAACCCAGGGAGATGCAGATTAGTGGGAAGCAGGAGGAGATGCTTCTTATCATACATCACTGTGCTGTTCAGCTGTTTTCTACATCATGTTACGGAAAGTTTATGTGAGTTCCAAAATCAGCTCATGGGAGATAGAAACATCTCTCAAGTGCTGTTTAAATACAACACTGTCCCTGCTGGGGAAGAGACAGGCTCTGAGCAGGGGTCACCAGGGGCTCAAAATGTTGTATAGGGATGAATCACAGTGTATTTCATTACAAAGCTTTTCTCCCACCCTCCCCTATGAAGCTGGTACTTACTGGTCACTGTCATGCTGGGACACTGGACTATATGGACTTTTGGCCTAACCCAAATTTTTCCTATTCACAGATTTGAGACTTAAGAAATTACTTTGATTCAGCAATAGAGAAGACTGAAGGAAAACATAAAACAGCAAAGGACAAAAGAGGCATTGACTACACACATTTTCATGGCAAAGTGAGCCAACGGGAAAGATTTCCGAGCACTGGGAGCAGCACTAAGAGGCTGTCCTGACCTGACTACCATGTTTTCATGTTAACCAAAGTTCCATTCAGCAACCTTTCCCCTTTTAGTTACCAGATCTCCATTCGGCAACCTTTCCCCCTTTAAAATAGACTTGTCAGAAAGTGAAAGGACAGTGAAAAGAGCTCCAGAAGCCTGGACCTGTAAGCAGAGAGATGGTCACCATGCTGGAGAAGACATCTAAGCAACTGATATAGTCCTAGTCTCCCTGAGCAAGCAAGCAGAGAAAAATGATACAGTCTTAAAGCATTTGCTAAGTCTACCAAAAACATCAAAGTTCTGTAAACAGAACACTAAATTCTGCTATAGCTGCAGGAGACCAAGTGTGCGGTTTTCTACTTTATAAAGCAGGAAGTCAACATAAAATTGGAGCTAGACGTTCTCATCCTCTACTTTCAGGGCCTTGTGAAAAACCCAGTGCAAACGGAGCATGCAGCACTAACCCGTGAAGCTGCACTGTTTGTCCCTGCGATAAATACTTCACTAGTGCATGTTTGTAATTTTTTCTTCATTTGTATAAGGACTGAGACAATAATTTATACAAGGAAGATTCTTTGAGTAAGAAATGTGACAGTGCTATTTCTGCGGTTTCAGTCCAGATCCTGACTGCCAAAACTTCACTTGTGTATGAGGTTAGTTCAGTCATAGGTGTGCAAACAGCATTTCTTGGGCCATTTTGCCTTGACCATCAGTTTAGAAATTGACATTGTAGTTAATGAAACCACATGAGAGAAAAAGCTGTTGGCACCTATGTAGCAAAGCAGAAAAAATGGCAAGAGCTAAGTTAAACCAGGTGCTTCAACTCTGCACATAGCTTTGCTTTTAAGAGCCTCACGGACTTATGCCACAATGAGGTGTGAGGGCTCAAACCCACTTGCAGCCCATTCAGCTTGTAGAATAAATTAAACTTCATTTGACTCACACCAGTAGTCATGACTGCTCCTAGTAAATGGTCTTGATGTGAATCCTTACACAAGCACTGTAAATCATGAGCATCACTAATATTCTGCAACCTAGGTGTGCACGGTGTGCACAGAGACCCCAATTTCCACTTATACTTAATTTTTGCAATCAAGTAAAAGTTAGGATACTCCTAACGTACTGTCCAGTTCACCATATAGAAAACTTGTATTTATCTCGAGATTTCAGGATTGTATTGCTGATCAGGGAAGACCAGCAGAAGATGCAGACTGCACTGACATAGTTTTACTTAATGATAATTAATTACCCTAAAGCATTAGGTAAGAGCTTGAGGCACAAATCATATCTACTTAGTCCCAAGAGTGACCTGGAATCAGATTTCCTCACTGATGTCCTTGCAGCTTGCTTTCCATATCTGGGGAACATGAGGGTTGAAAGTTTAATTGCACAATGGAATGCAAGCTGTTTCAATTATTTTGGTTGCTAAAGTCTAGCACAGGTATTTCTGTGCAGAATGGAGTTAAATCTCCTGCCTTTATACCTAAATGTTGCAGACTGAGAGGCTGCCACACTGCTATCTCTGCCATCCACTCTGATCCTTTCACCTCTGTGTTTTTCAGGGTGCTGACAGTACACAAGCACAGAAAGTACATGTCATGGCTTGTATAATTAACTCCCTATATTGCGTTTCAAAGTTGTGCCAAAGTCCTCTACAACTGAAAATGCTTTTTGCTGGTAAGTTGCAGTTAAACGTAACACAGTACACAGAGAATTGTTAAGTATTCACAAAGCCAGTCTGTACCATACACCAACATTGGACACTGCATTCTGAGATTCTCCAACAGATTTAGGCTACTTTGGGCAAGGTGAAAAGACTCTGCTGTGAAAACCAAGCTGCCACCTGGAACATTTTTTGTGTCTTACCTTTTGTCTCCTTTTCTGAGAAGAGCATGCAGACCTCTGCAAGTACTTACCAAATCAGTGTGCAAACACACCGGAGCTCTGAGGTGCCACTCTGCAGGTGGTTGCAGAAACTGAATTCTTGCATGAGCTCAAAACCAGACAAATTCTTAGAAGAGACCTCCACCAAGGTTTATGAGATGTGTGGATACTGCTGTTACCTCCAAAATCCCCGAGTCACATATCACTGGGAAGATGGGCTTGCTGCTCTGCAGACCTGCAAAACCTGCTTGCCCTGAGCTCTTGCTTCTATAGCAGTATCCCATGCTGGTCACTTTTGGAGACAGTTGCTGGATTAGACAGGATTTTGGCAAGGCTGACTTTGACTTTGTCAGAAAACCTGCCAGCATGCATATTAATGTAAATATTTGAAGTAGAACAACTTAGTAACATTTTACAATAGCTTTCTCTTCAACTAAGCTTCAAGATGTACATGGAACTTGCAAGTAAAGGACTGACTTGGTATAGAAGACTTACAGATCATAGAATGGTTTGAACTTGAAGGGACCTTAAAGCTCATACAGTTCCAACCCCCTGCTATGGGCAGGGACACCTTCTACTAGACAAGTAATTTAAAGCATGCTCATTTCATGGCAGCTGCTTTCAGACTGATCACATTCAGCCTGCTTGCTGGTTTAAAGAACATAACCAGCTACACTTTGCTACAGCTGTTTCTTAATTTCCTAAAAACATATGAAATTTTTAGGGACTGTAGTCATCTGAGTATCATGGAAAGATCTGAAAAGGATAAATACAAGTAGATTACACCCGAGTAATGTGATTGCAAATTCAGGCTGCACCAACAAAGCAGTACGTGTGCACACGGCACCCCAAGTGTTCTTTGATGATACTGCATTCAAAAAGTGTGTGGCTTTGGGAGAGGAAAAGCACCTGGGGAAAGACGATTCCATGCTCAATGCGTCTCTGTACAGTTTATTTTACAGGAGATGAGATGAGCACTGTGGTGCATATAAACTTGCAGAACAATATAGGAAAATACAGTTTAACCATATGAAATTGTTTTACAGTAAAGACAGAAAAATTATGTATAGGAAATACCTTCAACACTGAAGGACAAGATCCACAGCTGACATAAAGTAGCTTCCACCAAACTCTGCCAGTTTACCCGAGCTGAAGATCTGCCCCTTAAATCTTTTCTGCATTCAACTTCTTAAGTTCAGTAAAGTGATTCCTTTGTGTACCCTTATGGGACAAAAGCCATCCTATAATACACACAATGATCTGAGATTTACTAGTTACCCAGTCTGCATGATACATAAACTATTTAAGGGGTCTATTCAGCCAAAATTTATGTAAAGTTATAAAATTTTGGTTAAAGATCTTTAAAATAAGTCATTAGTACTGGCAAAAGACAACTTTCCTAGAAATTTAGAAGTATTTAGCAAAAGTTACACAAAAAGGACCAAATAAGCAACTTCATTTTAGTAGAAAACTCTGGTTTAGTGTATGACTGGTGATCTGGCTGCCTTTGAATCCCCGCAGTTAGAATGTCTGCAAAACTGCTCAGTGGATATTTCACTATTTTGGGCTGCTGGAAGAATGGAAATAATCTAAGAAGATGAAAATATTCATCCAGTACTAGTACCTGCTTTATGTCATAATGGACAGAGGTTGTCATCTCTATGGAGTATTTCTGACCTGCTGGAATAAAAGTCAGGTAAATGGACACTCAGATTTTTTCGGCTATTCTGAAAACTTCAGCCATCACATCAAAAAAGAAAAAAAAACCAAAACCCCAAAAAACCAACCTCCACAACAACAAGGGATTTCAGGTCAAGCATTCCCAAATTCAAATTACTAAGATTGTCATGTCATGGAGATGGGAGATCCCTGAAATCACTTTTCAGCTTTAGACTTCCAGTACCAGAAAATTTCTTCTCAGCAACTGCATTAAAAAAGTCAGGTTGTATTGATTTTACACAAGAAAGGCCCATTTAGGCCCCAAATGCACTTACTCAACTATTTTTATGCAGAATCCCCTGCTTACTCTACTGAATGATGTGTCAGAAGATGAGATCAGCAACTCCTTCAATGCAGTTGCTTTTAAGTGTTAACATTTCCAACTCCATTTTCAGCATTGAGAATTTAGGATGACTGTGCTGGACAGTGAATGATCACTGAGACAAAGCCAGGTCTACTGCGTATGTAGATGTCCTAAAGGAGTGCACAGTGCAGAGCAAGGAAGGAGGGTTGAGAATCCTGCACAGATCTGTGCAAACTGGCTGCTCCTGAGTTCTGGGAATTTATAGGGTGAATCTGTGTACTCTACAATGCCTGTGGCAGATACAGTTTAAAGAGGCACTTCAAGGGGACTTACTAACAGAATTTTAGTCTGGTTGTGATATAAGCTGTTATTCAGTTCTTTGTTAAATCAGTAGCCCTGAAAGACTGCATATATTGAGAATTACAGTCTATCTACTCACTGAACCTGAATACAGCAGCTAAAAGCTTTTGTTCTGAATAACCACTGAGTTTGTCTCTTACACCTGAAGTAGTTCAACTTAATGTAAGTTGAGGGAATTAAATCTGAATGTTTCAAATAAATGTTTTTTTCCTTTTTTTTTAAACCTGTAATTATTATGTGGTAACACTTGTTTTTATTGGTCTATGGAAAATTTTTATCCATGTACAGTTCTTATAAGCAATTGCATCATTAGGCACAAAAGGTTTCTGCCTTGAGGAAATGGGACTAGAAATTGAAGCCAAATTGTGCTATCTGTTGGTCCCTTCAGAAAAAAAATGTCCACAAATTAAAACTAAAGACTCGCACAAAAAGGAGGCAGCGCACTTCCGAGCCCAGTGGCTGGTAAGAGAAATCCAAAAGAAAAACCAAAATAACCCTTCCCAAAAGAATGCACTTACCACTCTCAGAAACTATCCAAAAGCATGAAGTTCAGTCAGTCAAAATTAAAAAAAGATCGTCAAAACTGGTGTATCTCAGTGTTAGAGGGTTGGCTACAGTACCAATGAAGAGTTGAAAATAAGGATTGAAAGATGCACATTTATACGAGTAAGATCTACTATAAGACAAAAAGTTGTGAATATTATTTATACAAGAGTGCTTCTCAGGAAAAGACATGGATTGGCTGTTAGGAAAGACTTTATCACCAAGAAAGATGGTGTGCTCCAAGCTCCTGGAAGACACCTGCACATCAGGCTTGACACGTCTGTGCCAGACTTACAGTCAGTTCAGTGCATGGGCACAGGACATCATAGTGCTGTGATGCCAGAAACCATACTGTAGCACCAGGGTGGGATTGCCACATACTGGTCTCCCACTGGCACAACTAGGTGCTACTTGGAGAGCCCTGTATCAAGCAACAGATACTAGGAAATGTTTCATCACTGCTTTTAATGTGCTAAGCAGAATTCAGAGTGTGAGGAGCCTGTTAATGGACCCACCAGAGTCTGAGGGAGACAAGTGCCTTGTGTCCAGAAGTTCAAATGCCACTGGGGCAGCTAAAGATTTTCCTGCCCTATGTGTATGGTTTTAATTTGAATCTGCCTGTCTCTATTCCCACCTGGTTAAGTTAAATGTGACCAGCAGGCTACTCTAGTAGAATGTCAGACAGCTCTGCTGTGCAAAGAAGGATGCTCAGCAGCCATTCCCTACCACAGTATGAGTATAGGAGGGATGCCTACACAGCAAGAACCATCCACAGCAATGCTTCAGCAACCTCTGGGATCTCATTCTCCTATTTCAACACATGCTGGGCAGCAAAAAGCCTAGACTTTCCAGAAAGGTGATCAAGAAAGCTCATTTTAAAACTGCCTTTTTGACAGTCTTTTTGAAGCCCTAGTTCTCACAAAGCGCAAAAGGTTAAGGGTGACCAGTGCTGCCTCCAGGACACCAGACTGTGCCATCTCTGGCAACAGACCCAGCAGGCTGCACTAGTGCAAAAAAGCACACTAGCTACTATGAAATAGCTAGTATGTTTGCAATTCAGAAGAAAACAATTAATAGATCACACCAAGAAGTCACATTACTCATTCCAGGGGGACCTTCAAGGTGCTGGTCTGGATTCCTTAAGGTGCTTGATGGTGAAGACCCACCTGGGTGAGCAGTGTTCTTTTTCTCCCTGTGTGTGACTGAAGAAATAGATGAGCAAAGCTATTTTTTAACTTAATTTTTGATTTGGGTTTTTACAGCTGCATCAGAAGGTAAGCTGTAGGACCATGCTCTAGAGCTGTGCTCCTACCACAGCCTGACATAGGGTCACTCATGGAACTCCTGGGAACTGCATGAACAGCAACTAGGTCTTATACATTAAGTATCTGAGGTTCTCATTTCTCAATGTTTACCTTATTATACATGTACTCAATGACTAAGAAACCCCCCTCCCCCCAAAAAAAGTCTTGTGCATTTCTATTTGTTAGCCTGATTTTCAAAGTCTTTTATCACCTACATCCCTGTTGTGTTCCAAGAAATCTCAGAGCACCGAACACTTCCAAAGAGCAGGTGGAAAGAAGAGTGCACATTTTTACATAGAGAGTCTAACTTGCAGCAAATCTTTCAACAATGACATTAAAACAGGGACAAATTTAAAGAGGTTCTGAGAAATTCTGAGTGCTACTGAGCATGTAAAAGTTCCCTGTGAGTACTTCACAGAAAATTCAAGGAAAAAGGGTGATCTGAGTGCAGTTCACTGTCACAAGGCAACTACACAGACTGACATTATAGCATGAGGCTGTCAGTTAAACAAAAAGCATCTAATTCTTCAACATCAAACTGCACAGATGCATGAAGGCTAAAGAGAACCACAGCACAACTTTGCATGCTGCCTGTTAAGCACAAAAAGAAGCACAATTTCAATGTTTGTTGTAACTGTGCAACACGAGGGGGAGCAGAGCTACCCCACAGCAGCTCAGGCAGGGCTGCAAGAAGGGGAAAGTATTCTAGAAACATACCAGGGATTTCCTTATGACTTGCACTGCTGTTACAATACTTTAAAAAGAAAAAATATAAAGTTATCTCTAAAGATCCCAGTGTCAAATAATAAAATAACATTCCCATAAGGGAACAACTGAAGTCTTTCAAAAGATGTTCAGCACACAGAAGTGATTCACAAATGCGAGTGAATCTGGAGCAGACTAAAAACCTGCTGGAAAGCCTTTCTGGATGTTGCACTATAAAAGCAACTGGAATCTTGACAGTGATGGGAAGAAACTGCATTTGGCTCACATGGTAAAGGACTCCTTGCTTTCAGCTCAGCAACTCCAACAGGAATCAGCCAACAGCACTGGATCCAGCATGAGTTCTGTTAGAAAATAAGCTGAAAGAATATCTTAGAGAAAAACTTCCAACAAGGACTCTGCTGAGTAAGCTGTGCCAGGAGATGTCTTTGAAGATACAGGTGGGCTGGTGTGGATGATGAATAGAATTCACATTCTGCACGGCAGCTGAAGATACAGCTGGTAAACACCTCACCAGCTCTGGCACCAGAGCCAGCACACCCAGTGCATTCAAAGCCATAGGAATTCACAAAGCCTTTTTGCTCACACAGGGGCCAAAAGGCTCTGGCTGAAATAAAGATCACCAGGGATCCAGAGGCTTGACAGCACAAGTATGCGACAGCATTGGTTAGACAAAGAGCAAGCTCCACAGTACATAGGTGGCTTCAACAAAGACCTGGGCAAGCAGAGCTCCCAGACAAGAATGAACCACAAGCAATTCCCACTGACTGTACCTTCATTTTCACCTTCAGGTGAAAATGCACAACACTAATCAAAAGCTCACCTTCTGCTCTGTGACCACAGGCCATCGGAAGATGTAAACCAGCCTTGTCAGTCAACAGAAAAACACTTATACATGTAGTAACTAAAATAGTAAAAACTGGGATCAAGTGTGTGAGCCCCCCTGCCTGGCGAAGTGGGGTGATGCTTAAGCTCAGTACCTATGAAGGTAAGAGGCTTACTTTGCTATTCCTATTTACCAGTTACATTGCAACATCATCATGCTTTCCACATGCTAGCTTTGTTACCATATCACAAAGCTGAATATTGCTCTGGAGAGGAAGCTGTTTATGATGAGCAATTGCATTTTTGCAACTCAATGGAAGATGAATTGAGCTATGCTGTGACTCCCAAAGTTACACTGTAAGGAATGAACATGAGGGCAGGTGTCCATATCCTCAAACATGCCACCACCTTCTTTGAGGATGTTGTCCATTCAGAAGCACAGGGGCTCCGGCATTCCCTGACTTGTAAGGCATGCCACTGTCCAGGATCCATGAGCCAGAGAAATGAATGAGCCAGGTAACACAAATCCTACAGTGTGCAGTGTCACATCACAAGGGAATATCAACTTTTGCAGGAAAAAAAGCTGCAAACTGTCTATGAGCAACAGCAAAACTTCCCTAACACTTCCACCTATTACAAATGAATGCCTTGTTTTAGAGAAAGCATCTTATCCACTGCAGGGCAGCATTAACTGAGAGTTTGCTGGGCCCGGTAAAGATCAACAGCCAGGTACAAGTGCTCTCCTCAGGTTATCAAAGTGAAAAAGGTAGACAATCTCCATCAAAAGAATGATCATTCTGTGCAGCTCACGCATGCTTGCAACATTTCAAATGAACCAAATCCAAGAAGTAGGAGAACAGTCTGGAAATAGAAGAAAAGGGAAAAAAGCAGCTACCAGAAAAGACAACTGAGAAATGACAGCAGCTTAAACACAACTTAGCAGAGGAACCAAAATACTCTTTGGTCCTCACAGAAACCTGTGCTAATGGACAGTATTTCCAGTCCAAAGTAGGTAAAATAAAAACATCTTTAAAGAGGAAAAGTGTAATTGATAACAGATTATTTCAGGTATTTTTAAGGAGAATCCTGCATAAAGTGCACAACTAGCTTCATTTTGCAATCAAAACAAGATTGTGGTGAGGTGGCATCAAGATTGCTTATTTTGATTTACAACAGAGCTTAGAACACAGGGGTCCACCTGAGATGTAGCTCGAAAGTACTCCAGTTATTTTTGGTCATTGAAGTTTTGAAAGCTCACCCTGCCCCTGTGGTTTAATGGAAGAAAAGTGCCTGTCCTCCAAAGTGCATGGTAGGGGATAGGAGAAGTATCATTGGTATGGCAAAATGAATAAGAGAGAGTCAATCAACAGGAAGACTGTAAAAGACATCATCACAAAACATCCCTGCTTGAGCAGCAGAAGAGGAATCTGGGGAAGAGTATGTACTTTACTGAGTTCAGGGACTGTGTGACACAAACCACGCTTCTTTTGTACTGCAATGGTCTTGGCAGGAACTTAGGAGAGTCTCACGTAACTGTGCTGGATGCTTCCAACACTGAGAATAAAACAGTAGTCACAAATTCAGAAGTGTGTCTGGAGGTGTCACATGAGGAACAGTGATCCTGAGCATGCACTGGTCATGGCACTGCACTTGCCAACGTGCAAAGGTTTATAAAGGGTAATGATGCAGCAGAGATGTGGGTTGTAGAAGCATTTTTCAAGACAAGAATGAATCCATACTAGTGAAGAGATGGTTGAGAAAAAGGGAACAGTAGGAAAATGAAATAGAATTCAGACTGAAATAACAAACCAGGAAAATAATCACTGCAGCATTATTAAATATGAGTTTCAGTTAAGACCTCTCTGTGTCTCAGCTTGAATTTGTAAAGGGGAATATTAATTCTCAATGATCCAATCACAGCATTCAGAGGCTGGTAAATAAAAACCTAGAACAGTAGTAGAACAAAAGGATGCAATTTTGGTGCTGGGGAGAAAATGATGGAAACAATGAGGTGAAGTGGATCAAATGGAATAGTACTGTTTGGGAAATCGTAGATAACAACACAGTAAAGGCCACAGTGGTGAGAATCAAGGTTTCTGCTGTATCTAAAGCAAGAATCTTGGCATTGTATGAAATGCTGAAAACTGTACTACCAGCAACACTGAACAGTCAATCAGAAATGACAGCAGAAAAGAAAATGAATTTTCAAAAACCTTTTCAAAAACAGTCTCCAAACTACAGAATATTATGTGCCAGGAGCAGTGTTACATTTTTGGTAGTTTGTGGTAAAGGTAACACAGGAAAAACCTAAGGTTAAGAATCAGCTGGTGCAGAAGTGCTGGGCACCTACATCTCCTACATTTAATGCAATCTAGCATCACAGATTCATGGCACCTTTGAAAATCAGGCTCTGAAAAGATAAACCCCACAATTTAGCTGGAAAAACTTGGTAATTAAAGATACCTAAAGGCTGCGATATTCACCTGAAGGAACCAACAAAGGGCAATTTAAACCTGGATCCTAAATCAAATGTTAGAGGGCTGTCTTTAAGGAGATTTTGTGAGAAAACATCTTGCATAACCAGGAAAGATTTTGAGTATCTCATTTATTCCTTGGTATATAACCTCTTTCTGTCATTGAGGGCACTCAGACAGCTAATGAGGTAGGTATAGCACGACCAAGTCTTTCCTTATAAATAACAGTGATGGTAACACTTTCAACCTTATTGATTGGCCTGGAACAGAAATCATGACGATGATGGGTTTTTGTATCCCTGAGAGGGAGTGTAAAACAGGAAGAACAGGAGTCTTCTCCATAGATATTGGGAGAAGGGCCTTGGTGGGAAACTGTTATATAAAATAAATGTATTTGCACAACATTGCTGCAGGATACATGTTTTATAGATGGGGGAACCGGAAAAGTTAATTGACTTGCCTATAGCCATGAAAGCAGTCAGTGACAGACCTGGGATTCATGATCAGGACCTCCTTGCCTCCTGCATCATGTTCAGTTATCCACTTGCTGGCCAGAGGCTCACTGCATGGTTGTTCTAACATACTGTATAAAGATAGTCATGCAAGGGATGTAGCACAAAGTCACTGAAGAATAGAGCTCTCCTTGTACCAGAAAGCAGATTTCTTCTGGAAGCTGCGTGCAATTGGGAACCTCTGGTGGGAAGCACACATCTGGTTTCTTCATCCTGGAATGTCTGGTGCTTAAGGCTTAGCACAACGAGGACCATTTTAATGACTAAATGTAACAGAGATGGCCTGTACAGGCATAAATTACAAGGTGTCTGGTAGTGGAACAACCTTTTCCCTATGCTCTTCTGACCCTTAAAAAGCAAACATTAGCTGGGTTAATTCAGTGGACTCATGACATACAACTAAAGATCAGTCTATATCTCCATGTCCACAGGTCGGATATCTCCAGTTTTGTGTTCTTTTACCCACAGTTCCCTGTCTTTGGCAGGATCCACTTTCCGAAGCAACTGATCCACGAGCTCTACTGTCTAAAATGAACAAAACAAGAATCAAAATGTCAAGGGCACATTTCAAGCAGAGGCAGTCATTGGTCTGAAGCATAAAGCAGCTATGGGCACACCTATATTGCATTTGCAGACAAGTGAGAACTGCAGGTACACACGATTTAGTGGACAACAGCCACAACGGAATCCGAAGCCTCACAGCAGGAAGCAAAGAGGCTGACTTTTAATATCAAGCAGAGACAAGCTTCCTATGGCAGGCACTAGCTAGATAGTCTCTGCCTCCTGTCCCGCAATCTGTACCTTACACCAAATATGACCATGTACTGAGGTCAGCAAACAGCCCCATATTTTAGTATTTGAAAACTAGCCAGTTTTTTAATAGGAAAAAAATATATATACTCCCTCTCCCAACTATTTACCACCTTCCTTGCAAGAATAGATGAGCTCAGGAATAGTGCATCTTGCTGGGAGAACTAATAATAGCTCATGCTGTCCAAATGTAATTCAATTCAGTGTGTTTCCCCCAACAAGAAGCTGTGACCCAGAAGTATGAAATATAACCAGGATAAGAGAGTCTTGGAGAAGCAGAAGTGTAGGGTGGCAGTAAAAACTAACAAGCTGACTGCATACACTTTTCACACTTTCTTTTGATACAGGTCAGTCAGATCAGGATAGAGACTGTTCTGCTCAGCTTAAGTACAATAAAGGCCAAAGGGACCAAACAAAAGCAGACTTACACTTTGGTTGAACATGTCTGTCTCATGCCGCAGCTGTGTATACTGGCAAAGATGCTGTCGAATCATCTCCACCCTTTCAACTTCTAGCCTCTCAAGCTCCTAGACACAAAAGAAAACAAGTTCATATTTTGGTTGGAAGCTGAGCTTGAAGGCCCAGAGAAGGGATGACACACAAAAGGTATGTCATTCAGTGTGATCTCACTCCAGGGTCATGCTTTGGAGCTGAACTCTGTGGTTGCACATCCCTCTGATTTGTAGAGAATCAAGAGACAGCAAGCAACAGAATTCCCTTCATTCTGAACCCAATGACAGAAAAGAACCACAGAACCACAGAATAACAGGTTGGAAGGGACCTCAAGGATCATCTGGTCCAACTTTTCTAGGTAAAGCATAACCTAAGCTAGATGCCCCAGGACCCCGTCAGGCTCAATCTTAAAAGTCCAATGTTGTGCAATCATCACTGACCTTCAAAGGGCACTGTCCTGTTTGAGCCATTTTGTCTGGGTTTCTCTGAATTCTTGACTGCAACTGGAATATTATTCCATTTGATGGGGAAAGTAATTTCATTTGTAGCACGACATTTGCTAATAACTACAAAGTAGATACAGTCTAAACTTCTCCAAAACTGAGACAACCAAGGGAGAGAGACAAGCTGCTATCCTTAGGGATGCTGCAAGCAAGGCATCTGTTCCCTGCAGGAAGCTTTGCATGCCTTGCTGCTAGCTCCAGAAGTTGCAGTGGAAGCAGGAGATGATGCTGAGTGGTACAACATAATGCCCTTGGTCTAACCAGACACCTGTAAAAGCTGTTTTCTTTCCACCACATGATGAGCTGTCACAAGTCTCCACCTTACTCAGCTGACAGTAAGCAGATCCCAGCAATGATTCAGTTGAAAAGGCAGATGATTCCTAACTTGCCTCCAGCTTTTTCTACCTCCCTCTTCTCCTGGATTCTGATATTATACCCCCAGATCTGCACTAAGTCCCTCCTTGTCCATCTGAGTGGAAGAAGCATGCTATGAATGTCTGTCTTTTAAAACATATAGTGTAATGGACTTTGCTGTACCACTAGAAAGCTCTGTATTCGCAGGCACAACAGCAGGCCGAAATCTTTTAAAACTGCCGTCAGAGGGCATTTCTAGTGTTCACTTACTGGGCATCAAGGTGGGAAGCAATGTGAGCAAGTTAGATTTTTTTGCAAGCAGGCAAAACACTTCATTGCCTTCCCTGTGCTATCTGAAAGTTGTTAAACACCTTTTTGGAAACAGATTCTTCCTTACAGCACAAAAACCTCAGGTGGTCAACTACCTGCCTGGGGAGGAGGAGCAAAGGATCTTATAGAATCACAGAATAGTCTGAGTTGGAAGAGACCTTCAAAGCTCATCTAGTCTGATCCCCCTGCAATGAGCAGGGACATCTTCAACTAGATCAGGTTGTCCAGAAACTCATCCAGCCTGACCATGAATGTCTCCAGGGATGGTGCATCCACCACCTCAATGTTGGAAACACAGAAGACCTTGTCTAGAAAATGACGTCAAATATTATGGCTCAAATCATCTGTGTTTCCCATTTTACTGTGTCCAGCTCTGGGCTCCTCAGCACAAGACAAACAAGGAGCTACTGGAGAGGGACAAGCGGAGGCCACAAGGATGAGGAGGGGTCTGGAGCATTTCTCTTATGAGAAGAGACTGCAGAAGCGGGGCCTGTTTAGTCTAGAGAAGAGCAAACTGAGAGGGAATCGCATCAGTGCAGATCAATAGCTCAACGGCAGGTGACAGGAGGATGGGGCCAGACTCTTCAGTGGTGCCCAGCGACAGGATGATGAACAACGGCCATAAATGAAAATAACAAGAAGTTTCACCTCAACATGAGGAAGAACTTTCCATAGAGGGTGGCAGAGCACTGGAATAGGCTGCCCAGGGAGGTTGTGGAGTCGCTCTCTCCAGAGACATTCCAAACCTGCCTGGACACGTTCCTGTGTGAGCTGCTCTGGGTAGCCCTGCCTTGGCAGAGGGTTGGACTGGATGACCTTCAGAGGGCCCTTCCAACCCCAAAGATTCTGGGATTCTGTGAAACACCCACAACAGTGTCACCCATATTAGCCTGTCCCTTAATTCTCACCCATAAACTCTCAACTCATCCGTCTGTCCCTGGGTAGAGCTCAACACATCCCAGTTGCTCTCTCACATAAAGAGCAAATTCCTCTAAAGCCATCTACTAGAGCACTTCTGGGTTGTACTTCTCCAGGAGCAAATGCAGCTAACATATACCTGGCTATATCTGGACACAGTGGCACTGATGGTCAGTGTCATTTGCATCAGTGAGAAACCACCAGTGGAGGGGAGAGGAGAATCAAATCCTGTATGTATATGAACAGCCAGCTTTTTCTCTCCTGTTCTGCTTTTGGGAAGACATCCTCCTCCTGATTTTCTGCTCACCCATCTGCCTTTATTTACTGCAGTTTAAATATTGCACTGACACACTTCCAAATGCGGAGAAATTTATTATCCTCTTCTTTTTAGGAGGAGTTTACAGTTTTGTATTTGACCAATGAGAAAAATATATGCAAAAAGACATTTTTATTTCCTGCTTTTGAAAGCAATCAGCTCTTATCTAGAAGGGCTGTAAGGAATAACAAGAGGGAGGAGCCCTCTAGCCAAATACAGGTATTTCAAGGTTTACAGCACATAAAAGCTGCTATCTCGGCATCTTGGTGACTAACCCCAAAGGTATATGCCCTTAGGGTGAACATGGGTGAGCGGTGCTATATTCAGAGAGATAGAACAATAGGCAATTAAAGCTTGCCTCTGCTGAGCTGACAAGAGAAGAAATTGGAAAATCATGGAATACAAAAATTCATTTGTGCATAAAATGGATTTAGTGATTTACCGCGTTTTTCCATGTCTTTCTTGTGCACTACTTCATCCTTCCTGGGGATAATCGCAGTGTTCTGGCCCCTAAGAAGCCCTGAACTGGTTTAATGCCTTCTGCAAAGAAACAATTATTTCTTCCTTTCCCTAATGATAGGAGTTTTTCTTAGAACTGAGAACAGGAAATACAATGAGAGATTTATCACTCAAGTTTCCCCACTGTTTCGCACTATAACCGTGATGAATCATAGAATGGTTTGGGTTGGAAAGGACCTTATCATCATCCAGTTCCAACCCCCTTGCCATGGGCAGGGGCACCTCACACTAAACCATGCCACCCAAGGCTATGTCCAACTGGGCCTTGAACATCACCAGTGATGGAGCATTCACAACTTCCCAGACAACCCATTCCAGTGCTTCACCACCCTTACAGGAAAGAAGTTCTTCCTCATATCCAATCTAAACTTCCCCTGTTTAAGTTTGAACCCGTTACCCCTTGTCCTATCATTACAGTCCCTACTGAAGAGTCCCTCCCCAGCACCCCTATAGGTCCCCTTCAGATACTGGAAGGCTGCTCTGAGGCTGCACACAGCCTTCTCTTCTCCAGGCTGAACAGCTCCAACTTTCTCAGCCTGTCTTCATACAGGAGGTGCTCCAGTCCCCTGATCATCCTCATGGCCCTCCTCTGGACTTGTTCCAACAGTTCCATGTCCTTTTTATGATGCAGGTTATTACAATTCTGCAGTACTACACATGTAAGATGCTACAGTTACATACCAGAGTGGTAGTCACCATTTCCTCAAACCACTTGGACTGGGCTTGATTGTAAAGATCCACGCAGCGCATCAGGTCATCCCCTGGAAAGTTCAAGATAGCAACACATTAGTCTTCTGTAGCCAGTGTTACAGAGCTTAGAAGGTAAGTACAGCTGAGGCTTTGCAGACAGACCCAGGAGGTTGGAAGGTCAGTCCTGGTGGAGTCGAAGGCAGTTGTATTAGATGGTATTTGTTATGTGCAACAGATTTCACCACAACGCATTGTTAAGTGGTTGAGGTGAGAAAGAATGAGAGGGAAAGACAAGATTCTAAAACAAAAATATGAACATTAAATAATAGTTTACAAAATTCCCAGAACGGCGAAAACACCTAACTTCAGTTAAAAAGACTTACAGAAAGTCGTATCTGAAAAATCATTAAAATGGAAGGTCAATAATAATGAGGATAGCACTCTGTAGGTGAGCCTGCGTTCTAGGACATGTCTATTTAAAATACGAGCAAAGCATCACGCTCAAGCTGTCTGAGATCAAGGGATGCTGATTTGCAACCTCATCAAGTTGCAGTCTCCAGCCTCTGGAGATGCTCTGGCTCCCTCCCGTGCTCACGGCAGGAACACAATAAGCTGAGATGATTTCATGTTTTTTCTTTTTTGCAGGACTCTGATCTGATAGAGAGGGAAAGGTGGGTGGACAATGAGGAAGGCATGGCTTCAAGATTACTGCTTTCTGGCTAGTAAATTGTCTTCCTTCTTTTAATGAGGCTCAGTTACACTTACCCTAACGGTTCCATGTCTAGGTCCAGGGCTCAAATTCATCCTGTTCTTTTAGGTGCAAAAAGGTCTTTATACTTAAACCACAGACAAACCAAGCTTTAAGAAAAGGACTCCATAGACCAAACAAGTGTCAAAGAAGTAAATGCATCTGGAAGTCTCTCATGCCCTTAGAAACTGGGGTGGCAATCAAACCCTACAAAGCTCTGGTAAAAGCTTATCCACCCAGACAGGAGATGCTTAGTTTGACACGACAAGTCCGGGCGGCTCCTCAGGAGCTATCTGGTTTGGCGTTATCCTCCACCCGAGTGAATCTGAGCCACTGTATATTGAGGAACATGAAGTCATTAAAAACATGAACAGTAGCAGTAGAAAGGCATGAGAGCAGAAAGCAACGTATCAGTAACTGGTGGGATCGTAGAAGGGCTCTGGTCTAGAGCTCTCTGGTTCTATCATCCACTTGCAGCAGACCTCATTTCAAAGCTAGATTACTAAATACTGCTACTGTGCACATCACAAGCATCCTGGCTTGGCTGCTGGGATGGGGCAAGTCCTCCCCTGCCACGCACTGTAACAGTGGCACAAAGTAGGGAGAGCGATGGGGAGACACACCAAACTCTGGGTTACTCCCATATAATCTTCAGTTCTCCTGTAATTGTTCAACATATAACTTTTGCTTCTCCTCAAACGGCTGCCTATACACACAGTCACACTGCAAATGACTCTTCCTAGTCTCTTCAAAACCCAGACTAGCTATCCTGAAGTTTTAAAAGCCTCCCAACTATGAAGGACCATTCTGCCAAGGATGAAAACATGAAAGCCCTAGTTAAAATAGATTTTCAGCAGCTAGTATGTATCAGTTTCCCAGTTCTCAAGGAAGACAGCTCCTGATGGATCCTGTAGAATTGGTTTGAGCCTCTGTAAA
Source organism: Myiopsitta monachus (assembly GCA_017639245.1). Taxonomy (NCBI): domain Eukaryota; kingdom Metazoa; phylum Chordata; class Aves; order Psittaciformes; family Psittacidae; genus Myiopsitta; species Myiopsitta monachus. The sequence goes on from CM029931.1 coordinate 10,140,576, forward strand.
ACATGTACAGGTCACATCAAGTAGAATAGAAATTGTTTTAATCACTGAGTAGCAATGGAAAAAAGACAAAAAGTTCACTTTCAAAAAAAAGACAGTAACAGGAAGCATAAGAGGCACCAACAGAGTTGAGGGTAACTGGGATTTCGGAAAGAAGCAAGGAAGGAACTATGATTTAAGGAAAACACATTCTTAACTGTGCTGCTTTGAACCTGACTGCAGAAGTTTCACAAGCATTCAGTTATCCCAGCACACTTCCAAAGGACAAAAGGATAATTCACCCTCCTTTTACTGTTCTCACCCCAAGCATCAAAATCACGTATCTTCAGAAGATTTAACATCAGACAGATTCATAGCATGATTCACTTGGACTTTGTAGCTACTATATCAAAACCCAAGAAACACACGGGCGGATGGGCAGTTGCATCCTATCTTGTGTCTGCCTTCCCCATAGCTGTGCTCACCTCCCACCACTGACAGACACAGGTACTCACCCGCCTGAGTGGACTTCCGCCTCGCCTTCTTAATTTCCTCTTCTGTCTTGTTGCTGAGCTTCACCTCTAGCTGCTGTGTTTTCATTTCCAGATCCTTCTGTCTCTCTGTCAAGGCTTTCCGGGCCTTGGAGTAATCAAAGAAGACCCACATGTTTTAGAGCAAAAGAACTGCCAGCTTCTTTCAGCCATCTATGACTCCTTCACACAACCATCTATCACTAAGATGTCAGAGACTCCGCATCAGACTGGGTCCTAACGGGATTCAAGTTCTTAGGACACCACGTGGTGATCAAAGATGTGTCCTACCACCATATACAAGTCGTCACCAACAAATCATAAGAGCATCTGAACTCTTCACAGGTTGTTAGAAATGCAGAGTACAAAAGGCATCATCAGACTTTCATGTTTCTTAGTAACTTTTTAATGTTAGTAACTATTTCCGAAAGGAAGTAGATCTGAAGCTTCTTCTCAATGTTTTAATTAGCACCACCAAGACCCCACATTTGCACTTCTTAACAGCTAAATAGTTGAAAGACATTCAAGTATCTCACAAAATTAACTCTTAAGTACCTTGTGGATTCAATATACACTTATAAGAAAATAACAATACGAACTTTGAGGCTTATTTTAGAAAAGCTGCTTCAGGTTCATTATACCAGCAGTTAGTACTGCAGAAATCATGAACCTGAGACCTGGTTACAAGTGATTCTTTAAATTACTTTAAAGTTCTTCGGGAATTAAAAACCTGATTTATCAGTATCATTAGTGAACTTACACGGCCAAATTACCAAAGTTTCTTAACAAAGAAACATCATTTCTACATCTGCATGCTGTTTGCTGGGGTGACAAAAGTGCATAAAATAGCTTGTTTTGCACAGGCACGTTATAAAAGAGGCCACATTTGCTCTTTATCCAGTTGTAGTTCTTAAAATGAATGTGGATGATTGTATTCTGTTCGCATCTTGCTTTTTTCACACGAGCCTGCAAGTTGCGATCTTGAGGCATTATTTGCATCTTTGCAGTTTTAAAGACTCTGCGCTTGGCTCGGCAGGTCGCAAGAGGGAGCTGCAGGAAAGCAACCTGCTGAGAAGCTGTGCGGAGGCACACTGCAGAGAATCCTGGAATGGTGTGGATTGGAAAGGACCTTAAAGCTCATCCAGTTCCAACCCCCTGCCACAGGCAGGGACACCTTCCACTACAGCAGGTTGCTCCAAGCCCCTGAGTCCAACCTGGTCTTGAACACTGCCAGGGATGGGGCAGCCACAGCTTCTCTGGGCACCCTGTGCCAGTGCCTCAGCACCCTCACAGTTAAGAATTTCTTCCTTATATCTAACCTGAACTTCCCCTGTTTCAGTTTGAACCCACCACCCCTTGTCCTATCACTCCAGTCCCTGATGAAGAGCTCCTCTCCTTGTAGGCCCCCTTCAGACACTAGAAGCTGCTCTGAGGTCAAACTTCTGTGTAAGATCTCACCTCAGTCTCCCCTCTGGCAGATTAAAGCCATTCCCACTTGTCCTGCCTGTACAGGCCCTTGTCAAAAGCCCATCTCCAGGTTTCTAGTGGCCCCCCTTAGGTACTGGGAGTTGCTCTAAGGTCTCCCTAGAGCATTCTCTTCTCCAGGCTGAACAAGCCCGGCTCTCTCAGCCTGTCCCCAGAACACAGCTGCTCCAGCCCTCTGATCTTATGGCTTTTATCTTTTTTAATCCCTTCTTCTCAAGGTTCAGGTTCTAATTCACTCTTTTCAACACCCCTACCAAGGACTGTGTTTCTTTGCAGATATGGCTGTGAAGAACTGAAGTGTTTTGAAGAAAAACACCTCCCCTGCATACATACAGTGTGTATCCTGCAACCCAGGCAAACTTGTTCAGGTGCACTCTTACTTTTAATGAAAGCCCAACCAACCTTCTGGCTTGACCGAAAATGGTATTTTCCTTTCCAACTCTAACCCAAGAGCAAACCACATGAGGATACCATTTGGCACAAGTGTCTCGGCAGCTGAAGCATGGGTATCCCACTTCCTGCCAGCTGCTGGTAAGAGCACTTTTTGTGGGTGTAATTCCCCTAGGTTTGTAAGATTTATACCTGTGGATTTGTACCTGTGGGTGTACATCTCAGCCTCAGCTGGATGTTCATGTTAAAATAGCCCCTGATCTGAGGGTGCTGCTATAGTTTGGGTTTTACAGGTGAGGTTGTTTGCTTTGAGGCACAGAAAACAGGAACTGGGAAAGGCTTTCTGACAGGTCTGACCTGCCTTCCTTAGTCATCTGCTTTTCACCACTGCTGGATGATACTGAGCCATGCACACCTTTGGTCTGACTCTAGTGCTATTCTGAGGCAGCATTTTTTCAATTTTTGAAGGCACAGACGTGGCTTCTGGATGCTCAGGAGCAAGGAGCATTTTAATCAAATGCACTAGAAATACAGTGTCCCAAATTGGGAAGAGGAGGATGAAACAAAAAGCCCCAGCCGTAATGCATTAGCCTTGCCTTAGCCCCGAGTTTTCCAGCTAAGCAGCAAATGATGTCTGGGGCTCAGCAAAATCAAAACCTTTGTGGTTCTTTGTGGCAGGGCAGAAACTTTTCACGGGGCACCTGCTTTTATGTCTAAATCAGGAGTATCTCAAATTCCCCAGTTTGTTCTCTGCTCCCACCTTTTCAACTGCTGCGTAGCGGCTGGCCAGCTGCTTCCGTAAGTCTGCAATGTGGTGGTCACACTTTTTCATGTCTTTCTTAAAATTCTCTCTGAAGTTGAGCAGTGGCTTCTCTACCTCACTCTGAAGCTGGTAATGAAATAAAAATAAAGAAGAAAAGACAATGAGGAGCCAGGCAGTAATTCCCAGCTCTTTTGCCGAGCAGAGCTCAGGACAAAGAGGAAGCAATACACATACTGCAGCCAAAGGCAATGTCATACAGCAACACTTCTCTTCCCCAAGAGAGCTGCAAGTGAAGCTATTGCAAAAATTTGCTCTTCACAGGATAGCTCTGTTAAGGGAACATCACAACATCACAAAATGCTTGAGGCTGGAAGGGACCACCAGAGGTCATTTAGCTCAACCTCCCTGCTCAGGTAGGGTCACCCAGAGCACATTGTCCAGGTCCGTGTGCAGATAGCTCCTGAATATCTCCAGGGAAGGAGACTCCACAACCTATATGGGCAATCTATCCCAGGGCTCAGTCACCCTTACAGTAAAAGGAATTCTTCCTCATGTTCATGTGGAACTCCTGGTAGTTTAGTTTATACCCACTGACACATTTAGTATTGCCTGGTACCACTGAGAAGAGTCTGGCTGAAGGGAGCAAAAGGACGAAATTTTGTCTTCCTCTCTCCCTGTTCTCTCTTTTCACATAAGCTCAAACTGCAGGCAGCGTCTGGAGCACTACTTGAGGAGCTCTGATTCTGGCCTAACTGATGCACCTTGCTTAAAACCCCCTTAAGTTACACAAACTGAAGCAGCTAACCCTGACTGCCATAAGGTGAAGCAGTTGCCATTATGGCCGCAGGGACACGCCTGTGTTTCTTGTGCACTGAAGAGATCCAATAAGGACATGTTTTATTTACTTTTGTCAAGCATGAGGGAGCCTAAAGATAAGCCTGAATATTCAGCTGAAACTCTTTAACGTGGTAGCAAGAAATCACTGAAATGAACTCGGCAGAGACCCATCAAGGCCACCAACGTGACTTATCTCCTACAAGCAGGATTTGACAGTAATAGTCAGCTCTGACAGAGTTTGTATCATATTGCTCTTTGGCCTTCTCATATACAGAAATGTGCTAGGAAAAGTGCTCTGAAGGGATACAGATATTACACGTCCCCAGAAGCAACCAAACTCTCCTATTGTTCCTCCTGTGGGGATGCTCGACTACCAGCGAAGGTGAGTTGGGTGCATAATCACCTAAAATGACCCACAGTGGAGCAGTATCAAATAGTCCCTGAAAGTAAGTATTTTCGGCCTTCTTCCAATGCTATTTTAATGGAGAACAAAAATTTGTTCCAGCTTAGTGTAGTCTTTTAATGAAGAGAGGCTACAAAGGCAGCCAAGCCCTACAGCACACATCCTAGAGAGGTTAAACAAGCCAAAAGCAGAGCTTGTTTAGGCAGATGAAGACTGGCACCATGGTGATCTAATATGGCCAACAGCTATCTGAAGGTCAAACGCAAGGGTATAAGGGCCAGGCAACATCACAACAGACAACTGAGCTTTGGGAGGTTCAGGTTGAGTGTAATTTGAAGAAAAAAGTCACCAAATCAGTAGCTGGGCACTGGAACAGGTTCACCAGAGAGGTGGTGAAATCCCTGCTAGACAAAGATGTAGCTGTGATCCACAGTGGTGATAGTCCTAGCTCTGACTGTGAGGGCTGGACTAGAAGATTCTGGGCAATGTTTAGATAACAGCCTCATCAGGATGGTCCCAGGCCAGCTAATAAAAGACCTGCTCACAACTCTGGTTCAGCATGGCTACATGAGCTCTCCCAAGAGCACAGGAACAAACTGATAGCTGTGCCAGGAACATAGTCAACGCTCAACAAAACAAGAACAGAGAAATTCAGGGTGGCTTCAGTAAACTCCAGATGCAATATATTACAATTGAGTCTGTGTCCAACTGAGTTCAAAGTAGCTAAACAGTCTGTGTACCCTTCAGACTGCTTCATAGTGGATTAACCTGGGTAAACAACCCAACATGAGTCAGTCATCCTCAGTGGAAGAAGCGGCAATCTGACTTATCTGACATAAGTAGGCATTGCTGTGAAAACCCTTATTAAAGTCCCCAGGGCTGGGGACACACCAAAAAGGAGGGCATTTCACTGCTATTTCTACTGCCTAATAGAAAGAAATAAAGTTAGTTTATTTCCCATGGTTTATAATGGGACAGGAAATACTGAGATCCTGGTAAAGATGGGAAATGTATCACCAATAGGCTCAAAATGGAAACAAGGTAACTGCTTTCTCCAGTTTAGTGTTCTGGAAATCAAAGAGGTGGACTCTCAGTGAAAGCAGTCATCTTTCCTCTATTATCGTCTTGCTTGAATTTCCATCTTGCAAGAGGTACTATAAGCTATCAAAATAGACCCACATGTGAATGACCCAGGCTTTTAAATGTTGTATTATAGTTGGCCATATATATTATTTTCATATTTCTGCTAGAAGATCTCACTTCAAGACTTACAAATCCATGCAACAGATGAAAAAACCCCGAGAAACTGATTTCCTAAGATGAAGAAATTTAGAGCACCAGTGTATACAGACAACTCTGAAACCCACCACTGAATGGGTGAGACGCGACAGAGACTTGAAATATCAAGAAGTTTGTTAAAAGAAGCTAGGAAGTTTGCTAAAAGAAGTATACAACAGAGATCATGTATCTCTGTACCAGTATGGTAGAGACTTAGGCAGAAAGACAGAGGCATGGGTTTAATCACAGTATCAGATGCTGGAGAAACAAACCAGCTGAGTTTGTGAAATCAATTCTGATTTCACAATTACTTATTTTTTCCCTTTGCTCCATCAGCACTATTTCCAGAATGGGGGTAACACACCATCATATCCAGGCCAGCTTATCATGACTTCAATAGCAAAACACCTGTGCACTTTTTCTTCCAGCAGAACTCACCTCCTGGAGCTCAGTGAGGGATAACCACATAACTGGAGAAAAGGTTCAGCTGCATGACAGCCTTCTTGAAGGATTCCACATGTGCATGTATATATACACACATGCCATGCCTGTATCTAGAGGCATTAGCAGTGTAATAATATTTTATGTTTCACAGAATTATAAAACGGCTTGGGTTGGAAATGACCGTAAAGTTCATCCAGTTCCAACCCCATGCCATGGGCATGGACACCTTCTGCTAGACCAGGCTGCTCCAAGACCCATCCAACCTGGCCTTTAACACTGCCAGAGATAGGGCAGCCACAGTTTCTCTGGGCACCCTGTGCCAGCACCTCACCACCCTCACAGTAAAGAACTTCTTCCTTATAGCTAACCTGACCCTATCAGGTTAGCTATATCATGGTTTCAGTTTGAACCCATCACCCCTTGTCCTATCACTCCAGTCCCTGATGAAGAGCTCCTCTCCAGTATCCCTGTAGGCCCCCTTCAGACAATGGAAGGCTGCTCTGAGGTCTCCATGCAGCCTTCTCTTCTCCAGGCTGAACAGCCCCGACTTTCTCAGCCTGTCTTCATATGGGAGGTGCTCCAGCTCGTGATCATCCTGATGACCTCCTCTGGACTTGCTCCAAGTGCCGCAAAGTGCTGTTGCCTGTGACCCCCAGTGTAACAGTGCTGTGAAGGACTGTCACAAACATGTTCAGTGTCTTCAAGGCTGGTGTTTGTGTTTGAATACTCTTGGTGTGCTCTGCACTGCACTGACTGGTTTTGTTTGACTATCAATGAGAAATATAACTACTACTTCTAAGAATGACTTATCTGAAAGCAATAGCAATAATCAATATGCTTAAAGCATATTCTGTTAACAAAATAAAGAACTAGGAATTCCCCAAGCAGGTACACTGGAAACACTGGGGAGAGTTCAGATGATGCTACAGGAGTTTCTGTGCAGGGTTTAAGTAAAATAATGAAGAAGCCCCTATCCATTGCCTGCCTCCATGCACACCCCACTCCAGGCTGCACTTCTCCCCCTTGGAAAACAATACAGGAACACAACGGGGAGCAGAAAGTATTTCACTAATTACAGCTCTGAAGCAGAAGTTTGAAGCAGAGCAATGGGTTACCAAGGCAGCGGCTGGTTGCCTGAGTAACCTCTGCATAATCACTTACAAACAGTGCAGAGCTATAATTTTCCTCCAGAACATGGCTGTTGTACTGAGATATCTGCCACTGTACTGAACTTGATCACCCACAGAGGTTAAGAGAATGTGACAGGATGCAAGAATGTGTCACATGTGGTGGAAAAAAAACAGTTAAATACCATCATTTGAACAAGAAATCTCCTTGGGGATCACTTGAGAGAAGATCCAAAAATAACATGAAGTTCCCAATGCACTTTTCACAAAGGCTAATAACATGAAGAAGTCAGAGTCCTGGTTCTCTTCCTTCCGAACAGATACAGTAGATTCTTGTTGAGAAGCCAAACATTATTTTTCATTTCTTCCTCTACAGAAATAATCTGTATGAGCTCTAAGTAAATTTACTGGAACATATTGCCCCAGGTGAATACCTCTAGACTCAGTTTCCCTTTTTTCTTTTTTTTTAAATGAAAAATTAAGGTTAGATGTGTTTTAGCTTACTAATCAGGTAAGTTAAATAACCCAGGATTCTGGCAGGAAGCATGGACAGAGTTTCACTAAGTTTGTTCATCAATTCTACATATGTGCCCTACGTATGTGTATTTTCCCCACTAACAAACACTGAAGGGAGATCCACATCAATGACAGGGCAAAAATCTTAGCAAAAAGGAAGAACGATTTACCTTGGAAGAGAATTTGAGGTGAACCTCTGCTTCATCAGCTAGACTCTTCTTTAGCTGAGCCCAAGCCTCTCCTAGTGTGCTGAAAAAACACAGAGCAACAATGATCAATGCCCCGTCCTCTGCACATCCCCCTGCGCATCCTGCAAGATTGGTCAGACAGACATGGAACCACACTTTGTACCATATCTTGCTCAGCAAAATCATGGCAAAGTGATAGCAGAAATCTGAGATCACTGATCTCTGTGACCAAGGCAGAATTATCTTTGAGAACACTGCCACAGCGATCTCCAGTCACAGAGATGCCAGAGCCTCCATAAGCAAGATACTGAAGTATCTTATCCTCGCCAGAACAAAGTGTTTCTTTTCTAACTCTTAAAATAACCTTCAACAGTGCAGTTTTTCCACTGCTCATTCTACTCTACACCCTCCTTTTGGTGAATGGATTATTCTGTTTCTCCTCAGAAAAGGATTTCAGTATTTGAAAACCATTCCCTCTTCTTTTCCTTCAGACAGATTATTTGTCAGCTAATGGCAGTTTAGGTACATTCCTCCAGACCCCCTCCAACAGCCTAGATTCCTCTTAAAGCGCCATAACCTAAAGTACATTGTCTCTTCCAGTTGCTAAACTGGTAACAGATTATTTGCTATCAGACACTCTTTCTTCTACAGATCCCAGAGCGATGCTTTTTTCGACAACATTGTGAAGTTGTTGATGAATAAGCTGGTGATTCACTACAGCCAGATCCTTCTCCCACAAACTGTTATGTAAGTGTATCTTTCACATCCTGTGAAAGTAGAAAACCTGGGACTTTGTCCTCATTGAAATGCATTTTTATTTCTCTCCAGTTCATTTCTCTAGTTTCACTACATCATTTTGAACTGCAAGCTTTCCTTCAAACTGTACACACCACTGCTCCCAGCTCTGTCTCATCTCTGATCACAGTAAAACCATGATTTATTCTATCCAAGGTTAATAACAAAGACATAGAAAAATATATCAAGATTTGTAATGAACCTTATCATAGAATCATAGAATGGTTTGGGTTGGAAAGGACCTTAAGATCATTCAGTTCCAACCCCCCTGCCATGGGCAGGGACGCCTCACATTAGACCATGTTGCCCAAGGCTCTGTCCAACGTGGCCTTGAACACTGCCAGGGATGGAAAATCTACCACTTCTTTGGGCAACCTGTGCTAGTGCCTCACCATCCTCACAATAAAGAACTTCTTCCTTACATTTAACCCAAACTTCCCCTGTGTAAGTTTAAACCTATTCCCCCTTGTCCTACTGCTACAGCCCTGTAGCAATATTCTTACCTAATTTTGCACCTTAGGCTTTATTTAGGCCTGCCTGCCTACAAGAATCTCCCATTGCATAAAGCCATACTAAATTAAGAGCTATGACGCTGACTTCTTCTTTTACTCCATCACTGGAGGAATGCAGGTTGGTTTGATGCTGTTTGTTCTGTAGGCATCCACAATTGCTCATCACCTTAATTTTTCACTAAGTGCTTCTAGAAAGCCTGATGGTTTATTCTACCACTTTTCAGAGTTTAAACAACACTGAGCGACCTACAACTTCCTAGCTCCTTTCTTTCACCCAGCCCTTTCATAGTCAAATTTGCCCCTTCCTGATAGCCTGAAAAATTGCCTGTGATCTGCAATTTCAAAATACTCATTTCTCATCTCTGAGGTTGCTCCAATGAGTTGACTCCTCAAGCATGGTGTTCACCACAGCTAAACAACCTGAGATTGTTTCACCTATGTAAATGCTCTCAGCTCTTCTCCTTCCCTAGTTCCATCCTGAGGTACCCTCCCACTGTCAGTTCTCACTGGCACTATTTTGTCTGATCTGTTCAAGTGAAGATGGTCTGCTAAGCATCTTCTGCATCTCTTATCCAACTACAGTGACTTGATTAGATGTATGGACCATATCACCTTCTGTGTACATGCAGCAGCACTTTACTTACAGCAACTTGCACAGAACCATCCCAATACCACAAATCAGTCCCATCTCAGCACCCTGTGTTCCATCCACATACATGATGGTGTGTCTTCTTACCACTAAAGAAGGGCAGAGGACCTTGGAGGGACAGCTCATAATTTGTGTCAATTCCATAGACAGCAAAGCTGGAAAATGGTCTGTAGAGTATGAAACCAGTAGTGGTAACTGGTATACTCACAGAGCAGTTCACTGGGTCCCCCAGCTCACACCTTTCCAGGAATGAGAGGAAGACCCTGGTGAATGCTTACTTTGAGTGTGCCAGTCTGCAGGCTCACTTCTGGCTCCTTCAAATCTTCCTGTTAGTTGCTCTTCCTCCCTCACTTCTTTAAATGGAACCTTTCCCGCTTCCAAGGCCTCACCAGTTCTCAGGATCTTCTCACTAGCCTCTTCCTGGCTCGAGCCACTCTGGCCACCATAGCACCAGGAGGGAAAATACCGGCATTCCATTCCCTCACCTGGCCACCCCTCCAGACAGAGCACCACTGGGCAGTGTTCCTAGCTCCCTGCACTCTGCTCTGTGTCCCCTTACCTCCCTACTTCAACACTTTATGCTTCAGTCCTCATTCCCTCTCTTTTCATCTACTTTCCCCTAGCGTCCTCCCCCTTCATTTTTTCAGATATTTTCTCCTTCTCCTATTTGGGGTAGAAAAAAGTGGGAGGAGGATGTGGAAGAAAGTTGTTTTAGTTTGCTAGAAGCACGTTAGCACCCTCCTCTAAAGGGGAAAGAAGAACAGAAACGATTGTCAAGGGAGGTGCCTGGAGAAGCCTAGTTAGCCTTCTGCACTTTCTGTCCTTGCCTACTGGAAGCTGAGCAAACACCTTGTGGAGCTTCACTGCCAGTAGAAACACCCTGTGTCAGAACTAGGATGAGGATAATAATTTCAAAGCTTGGCTTTCGGTGCTTAAGATGGTTTGTGTTGGAACAGACAGAGCTAACAACTTCTAATCCTTCAGGAATGGTGTCTTTCCATTATTTCCACTGAACCGCAGTCTGAAGCGCATTGCCTAATAACCTTCTTAATAACTTCCAAAGTGTGAACATGCTGTAAGGGACAACGTGCTGCTTCTTGTGGAGAGCCAGACCCATGATGAGAAGGAACTTCATCCTCTTGGTCTGCGCTGCTCCAATTCTACTGGCCTGACCTTATGGATCTACTTCCGGCAGTAAGTATATTCCATATATTCTCCCACATTCAAAATAGTTTAGTACTTCTACATGCTAATCTCTAAAGGAGCTAGTGCTGGCTAGAACAAGGACAGCATAAACACATTATTGGAAATATATGCATATACGTAAAATTGTACCATGAACATCTTCATAAGGAAAATAAGAAAAGCAATTCTACCTTCCGCAACACATGAAGGATGCTGAGCTAAATAAACCTCTACTCAATGGGAGAGCTTAGGAAAAATACATGTACCTGTGTGGGAGGAATGTTTTTTATGTTAAAATCTTTGTCTTCTGCAAAAGTCACAGAGACACACTTACCCTTCTTCCTGAGCAGCCAAGGAATTCTGAGATAGCTTGGACAGGTTCTTCGCATATTCCTCCTCAATCTTTATCCTACACTCACACACACACACACACAGAGAAAATAAAGATAGCAGTAAGTAAGCTTTAAGGCAGAAACCCACACACATCATTTCAAGAAATTCTCTGCGTTTTAACACATTTTGCCACAGGAATTTCACATTCAGTCTCCAGGGTTTGGCAGCACCAATTTCAGGCTCCATCTCTCCCCTCCATATTCCAAAAATGCAGTGGCAAGAGCATGGATAGATGTGTGATGAACTTGGAAGGAAAAGCTACAGTTCTGGAGAGCAAATAACACGGACAAAGTGTTTCTGCTGTGCAACATGGACTGTTCACAAAACTGGGCACACTTGAGAAATGTGTTTCAGTCTGCCGCTAAAGGTGAGCTCCCACATCCTTGAGGCAAAGAACAAGGAATGCACCATTGGAGGAGAAATCCAAAGGAGGCTTGTGGTGCTGGACTGACCCTTTCCTAGGAATACCAAGCGCTTCCTGATCCCTATGACAGGTGACAAAGCTGGTGAAGATACGGCAGGGGCTTCTGCCACCTACAAGTGGTGGTGCGGCTCCTACCATTCACCCATCACGCCCACTACCCTGTCCTCCTCTCTGTTCACTTAGCAGCACTACACAGAAACAGGATCTGAGCTTGCCAGCAGTGGAGGTGCACAAGAGGGAGGCTGTTGGCACACAACCACTATGGGAATATGGGTTCAGCAAGGGGACAAGGATAAATGTTGGCTGCACAGCAGGGAGGGAAGGAGCAGCTGCTGGTGCAGAGGTGACATGCATCATGCCTGAAAATGATCTTCAGTTACCCTGAGCTCTCTTAGTGAGACATCTGCAAGGTAGACATGATCCCAGCTACAGCAAACAACTGGCTCTTGGCTGGTTTTCAAATGTGTTTGCTCAATAAAGCATCTCTAAGAGAGAGCTGAGTGGTATCCAGGTGGAGCAACTCCTGATTCTGTATTAAACTATGTACAAGCAGGGAAAAAGCCTGGTTAGAAATCCATCTCCTTCCACTGAGAGGACAGAAGGTGGAGTATTTCTGGCAGGCCTGCTGGCAGTAGGTAGTTGAGCAAGCACTGTTAGGCAGGCTGTATTTGAGACAAAAGGGATCCCTAGAGCCAACTAAGAGGGGTCTGATATTCTGGGCTTCTGAAAATAGGATGTGCATGTCACTGTGTGGGATGCAGCTGGCTGAAGCCCAAGGTGATACCCAGTTTGGTACAGCACAGTACAACTACAGAGCATGCCCAGCATGTGGGGGCTTCTTCATCACCCTCCCAGGAAAACAAAACCAGCCAGCTCCCCACACCTGCTGCAGCAAGACCAACAAATACAGCTTTCAGCACCAAGGCTATGCTGTGGTTAGGACCTCACAATGTAAAGGGTTTGATCCAGGCAAGCTTCACTTGACCTGCTTTAAATATCTACTTCATGATGAGGCTAATCTTGCCTTAGAAGTGGCAATTTCTATGGACTGGAAAGGGAGCACAGGTCAACTATAATAAAATTGCAAATATCTCAATGAGGCAAATACCTAAGGGTCCAGCCTAAAGCCAGGGCTGCTTTTGCCGCAGCTACCAGGAGTCCCCAACCAAAGCTCTAGTCTATATCCTCCACCACAGAACTTTATTCCTGTTGGATTTAAGGATGTCTTTGAATGATTTTCTTGTGGATGGGAGGTGTGCAAAGGAACTAGCTGGCCTGCTGAGTGCTCTGAGCAGCCCATACAGACAGATCCTCACAAAATTCTTGTCTCAGTCCTGTGAAAATTATCTCTTTAAACCTCCATGAAGTTCCTCCTTGACACTGCTGTAGCTGGGGAAGCACTGAACACAAGAAGACAAAAGGAGGTCTAATGATTTTCACAATCACACATAAAATGCACTAAGTCTGTTGCCATCAGTGCCTGTCCTAAGAATGTCACCCCACACACAAAGCCATGGGCTTCAATGGAAGAGCTCCTCCCCAGTCCCAGCTCTGGCTCAGGCTCTGGGATTTCCAATGCTCCCTGTACTGGAGGTGGATAGCACTGCTAACAGGGCAGACTGCCTGGCAAGGAGGAGTAACAATAATAAATGACAATAAAAGCTTATTGTTTAAGAGCTAACAGCCCAAATTATAAAATATATATTGTTTTATCCCAGCCTGGCTTTCTGTCACCATCCATGGTCAAACCACCTTGAACACTTCAGAAGAGGCTAAAAACCAAGACAAAGATATACCTCAAAGGGGGAAAAATATGCCTGCTGGTCATGGCTGATATAAACATCCTGCAAACTCTGGATTGTGGTGAGTGTGAAACACCGACACATCACTACATGGGGACTCCTGAGCCTTGTAAGCCTCCCTCCAGACATCCACATTGCTATTTCAGTTACTCCACCTTCACACCCAACCCCCCCTCCATGTTTCTTGTTTCCACTAACTTGTTTGAGAAGTTTCCCAATTTCACTCCCTGTGTTTCAGAAGCATTATAAGTACATTTTGACCCATGCTGTCTTGACTTAGTTCTAGCTGCTCTTCGGAGTTTTCTTCCTTGCTCTTGTACTTCTTTTGAAATAACGCACTTTTGTGTGCTCACAGCCAAATACTTTCAGTCATACTGTTACAATGGATGAAGAAAAACCAGAGAGCTCCAAAGGGAGGCAAAGATGATCTGATGTGACTATCACGCAAGAAGAAACTAAATAGGTTAAGACAACACAGGGAACATGGGGAAAAGGTGAATAGAGGGTATCTGACACAACTGTCACTGGATGAAGACTAGTGATTGTGACTCTTTTTACACTATTTCTCCAAATTAGAAGGCAACAATGAAGTTATCAAACAACAGCACAATTACTTGTCCTGTAGTACACAGACTGCAGAAACCTTGTCCAATTGTTGTAGTGGCCAAAAATACAGAAAGACTCAAAAGGACGAGACAGAGTGGAAGGTGCTTACAAGTATCTGCTGAACATGGCAGCAGCTAAATAATCTGATCTACATTTTTCAAGCAGAGTCCAGCTTGATGAAAAAAGTGAAAGGCCAAAACCCCAATTTGTGTTCCTTTGCTACTAACTCTCATACTCAGAGACTGATGCTATTCAGGGCAGTCTGCATATTTTCTTGGCTGCTTTAATGCAAATGCTGGACCATATTTTTACTTTTGATTTAAAGTAATTCTTCCTTTCCTTCACACCCACACCCTTGATCTCCTGTTTTGAGGCCTGTCTTACTCAAATTCAAAGTCTGTATTATAACCCTACCTTTGTCAACAAGTGCTGAACAAACACAGAACTGCTATTTACAAGTAGCTCCTCTTAAAGAACCTACTTGAGAAACTGAATTTCAGTTAGTGTTGCTTCTTGTTCGTTAATTGATGAAGAAATATGGTTATCACGTCTCATCCCTGCTTCCTATTTAAAGCTTTTTTTATCAGCTGCCTAAACCTCACCTCCAGAAGGCAGATGGAGAAGATTTTTCTGGACATGAAAACACCCAAACATAGTCTGAATTCCCTGAGTCTTTCTTCCTATCAGCCCTTCTTCCCTCTGAGCTGGAAATGTAAAGGTTCCCCTGATGGCCTGAGGTCCCATTTCTGTGAGTAACTTCTCCAGCTCAACGCCATCCTCCTCTTTTTCCACACAGAGCACTCCTGAATCATTTGTTCCAAACAGAAGGAAAATGTATTCATCTTTTTATAACTCCCGTCTAGATTCTCTTCACAATCAATTCCAAACCTTGTTTCCAGCACACAGTGAATCTTTTCTGCCTTTCCTTCTATCAACATGCCTACTTCTCCTCTACTGAGGACACAAACATGCCTCTTCTCAGTGTCAGAGCAGCTCTTTGTTCTCTCATTTTATGTCAACTCTGCATCCCTCTCGAATGCTCCTTTCTTTTGTTTCTACCAAATTTCATTATGTATTACTTTCTTTGGGGCAGATATCCTCCTCTTTTCCCCAGCCATGGCTACCACAATTCTGCTCACCTTCTCCTCATCTTCCAGCTTAGCAACACTGTTTTTCAATTGCATTTTTAATTTGTCAGCTGGTCCTTCCTTCTACCTGCATCCTCTGGTCACACTCAGTCACAGAGGCCACAGTCCCTTGGACAGTCTTATGTCACAGGCAGCATGCACCACATGTGGATGCTGGGCCCTCTGCACCTCCTATTATCACTGTCCTCATTGCCTGTGCTATCCTTTTCATTTCTCCACTGCTGCCACATCTTTGATACTTTTAAAAAGACAAGAGCACCAGCATGCTCTGCCTTTCTCCTGGGAATAAACACCGCTTGTTTCCTATGGGTTGTTCTCAAGTTGTGAGAGTCATCCTCAAGATGATTTACACTGGCCTGGACACATGACAAATGATTTTAAATAATACTGACACTACTTACAAGTAATGATGTCACATCATCTCCTGTACATGGCTGAACTGAGCATCTATCCGCTTTTTTGGTGCTCACTGCACTTCCCATGTCAGCAGAGCAACAGACCATTAGTTCTGGCATTTTCTGGTAAAGACATCTGCCTTTATGACTTGGGGTTCACCCTAAATATCTTTACCTGTACTTCAGCTCCATATCCACCTTAAGTCCCAAGTGATGTCTTTTTACATCTTCCTCTAGGAAACTGTGCTTATGCTCCATGTCAACAAATTGCTTCTCTATTTTTCAGGCAAAATAGCTCCTTTCAGAATACCTTTACCCTGTTTTTAACATGTTCAGGTTTTTCCTTGAATCTGCAACTTAAAACCTTCTTGGTTCCCTCTACCTAAATGGACAGCCAGTGTGCACAGCAGGAGAGACAAGCTGGAGAGTGTGGATGGACATTAAAGGAAAATTAAATGTTCTTTATTAACTGGTAGCATATCTTTTATACACTTTAATTAAGGTACCAAATGAATACCTAAATCAGGAAAAAATATATCTTGCCATAAACAGTTCATTTAATAGCAAAGTGCTCATTACCTTTCTCGAACAAACTCTGCCATTTCTTTCTGCATTTGTTTCCCTTTAAGTTGCTTTTGCAGAAGAATCTCAAATCCTGACACTGTGTTGTTCCCTTGCGAATCCTTCTTATCAGCCTGGAAGGAAAAAACAAGTTCAACAAAAATATATGGGGATCAAAAGCACAAACACATAGCTCCAAGCAGCTACTGCCCAAGGAGTTAGGGGAACAGGCAGCAGTGGTGGCCAAAGAGCCCTCTCTGATCACAGCTGATGGCTAAAGCACCTCAACCCCTCTCAGAGGAACAGTCCAATACCTTCTCTTTCCCCATCCTCTTATTCCTTTTTATGCTTAGAAAAGGAAGCTTTACAGTTATCTTTAGGTAGCATAAGACTATGCTGGGCCCAAAGCAGCAGCCTTGCCTTCCCTTCTTCCCATGGCCTTTCCTACCTGACAATGCCCCAACACTGGGGCTGGCTCTGGCAAGGGTGAGTCCCAGTGGCTCATCCCGCATACAGAAAGGCTCCTGGAGGCAGCACAAGAGAATAGGAGGAGGACAGGGAGGACACTTCCCAGGGGTAATGTAGCCTTAAACAACCTTTAACAGACTGTCAGATTCAACCCTAACTTGCATTCAGAAAAATGCAGCCAGTCTGCACAGGTCAGCTGTAAAGCAGGGCAAAGCAGCAACTTGTTTGACAGGTTACCACCACACATCCCATTTTTCATTGTTTCCAACACAGCCCTTTCTACCCTTTCCTCCACTGACTTCAGGATTGCTACAAGGACCAAGACAGTATTCTCTCTGCTCTTTCTGCATTTCTCAGAACTTAATTTCCTACCCTCTTCCAACAAACAGGCCTGGAAACACTTCCCTAAGGGCTACAGGTTTTGCTCTGATGCCCTGGGTGCTGCACATCTGCACAAAGGAAAATGCCACATTAATCCAGGTGTGATACTGGGCACTGGGCACCTGAGACAATGGGAGGAGTGGAGCTGATGGAAGAAGGAAGGCAAGTCATGGATAACAAGACCAAACAAGAGGAAAGTCCTGGGAGCAGAGCTATGGGATGATACAAGTTCGCAGAAGGCAGCTTTCAGTGGATTTTCACTGAGAGCAAGATTGGACCAAAACCAAGGAACCAAGTGGTGGCCAAGCTTAAATGGAAAGAACCAAACAGAGCAGTGACTTCTGTAAGACATGTGCAAAACATAAGCCTCTACACCATGAATGACATATTGCTCATTGGGATCACAACATGGGAAGAAGCTGAAGAAAATCTGATGGTTTGGGAAAGTGACAATTTGCAAATATGTCAGTGTATTACAGCAAGTTACTACAACTTGCCATTAGTTATCATACCAACACTGAGCACATGAGGGGAAGTGCTACTGTCCCTCCAATGGCTACACTTTTTGTAAGTAAAACTCTAATTTTGTTGTTTGAATGGAAATGCTTCAACATCCCACAACTGAAAACACACCCAAAATTCAGAAAATCTTCATTTTGGAGGTGGCATTTCACCCACCCGCAATAAAGTTTCCCAGTAGAAGAGTTTTTTCTATCAGCTCCACACTTGAAGAACTACTGTATCATTTTAATCTGATTCAGGATCCTGAAAGCGGAGCTAAGTGCAAGAGGGCACACACAGAAACACAGTTACTGGAGACTTCCCATGCTGAAGCCTACATTAAAACTACTCCATTTAATTGCTACCTATGAGCCTGTCCTCCTCAAACCTCATCCTTTAAAAAGTCATTTACCATCTGTCCTACAGAATATCCCAAAGGAGCGAGTTTTATAATTTAACACAAAGTTTGTAAAGGACCTTCACCAAATTCAGCGACTTGATTTTCATCTTTATGATGGATCAACCCAGAGACACATTTGAGCACAGCAGAGATCTGAATTTGATACTGAGATCTGAGCTTCCATTTCTAATTGGTTGTCTTCAAATGTAGGGTATTGAATCCAAGTGAATGCCCCATACCTGGCACTGTTCAAGGCCAGGCTGAATGGGCCTTGGGAAACATGATCTAGTGCAAGGCGTCCTTGCCCATCTCAGAGTTGGAACTAAACGAGCGTAAGGCCCTTTTGAATCCAAACCATTCTATGATTCTATTTGCTTGTTATAACTGTGATACTCCCAGACTGCTCGTGCATCCCTAGTTCTCATGCTCTGAGGAACAGCGGAAAACCATTGCCTGCCAGCCACCTCCTGCTACACAGCCCTTTTGGCTGAGGTATTTCGAGATGTGTAGTTTGTCCCACATCCTCCCCATTTTCTGACCAAAACCATCTCCTGAAAGCTGACCTTGCCTTTCTGGACATTCATCTGATAATCATCCACATCTGACACCATTGAGATGGTTTCCACTCTTGTCTTCAGTCTCCCTTGTGCTGCGCTAATATGCCGCATTTCAGCCCAAATTCTCCTTCACTTTGTACCACAAATCAAGCTGTTTGTTCCACTTTTTCAGCAGCTCAAGAGCTGCAATATGGCATGTGGCTGGCTGCCTACTTACCCAGAAATAATCACAGTAGCTCCACTCTGAAGGTTTCAGCAACTGCTGCTCTGGCATTATGTCAGGGTGGGGAAAAGTCACACAGTTTATCTGTAACGAAAAAGCAAAAGAGAGTTAGAAGGTAATGAAATGGAGCTGTTGATAAGATCTATGCAAATGAAAGGTTATGCACACACTCTTCTAATCAGAAAACCCAGTGAATGAATGTCAGAGAAGAAAAATTGGTTGTTGCATGGAAACAGCAGCCAAGTATTCCCAGAAAGCTCCTGTGAGCAAGCAGGAGCGTTGCCTCAGAGGAAAATCACCTCCCTGTTTCACATGAGGAAAATTTTTGCTTGATTTGGAAAGTGCCATTCAGGGAGTTCTCCCAGATCCCTAACAAAATGTGGGGAAAGTCCTGACGTGGAACAACCTGAACACACAAAACACTGTGAGCGGCAGACAGCACTGAAGGCACTATTGGAGTATCTCATCAGAAAACCTCAGCTATCTCAGTCTCTTAGAGGATTACAAAAAAAGGTGTTATTTGTTCATTCCAGAGACCTTTCCAATTGAAAGTGATGCTCCCTGCAAAAATGAACAGCGGCTCTCTTAAGTCGGGTAACCTTCAGTACACAAAACCCACAGCAACCTGAGACAGGATTCATCACACAATCATTAAACAAAGGCATAAAGAAGTACAAGTGCTTATTAAGTTATCACAGTAGAAAACGTAGCCTGATAAAAAGTACAACAGAAGTGAAAAGCATGACAGCTACTGCAGAAGGTGTTGCAGAGTAACTCTGGATGCAGTTGAGCCCTTCAGATGAAGCATCAGCAAGAGTCAGAGCTCACTGCCAGTATATAATGCTCCCCTGCATTTCTGCTGGGCAGGCACACTAAAATCAGCCTCTCTTATTGTCCCCCCAGGTTCACTGGACACTAAGAGTGTATTAATTGAGCAACAAACAGAAGCTGGGGATGGAAGACTCGCAAATGTAACCGTATGGGTTTGGGTAGTTAATGTTCACAGGAAATCCAGAAACAAAGCTGTGGGCAGGGTTAGCACAGCTGCATGGGCAGACCTAAAAGGAGTGCTTACACACAGTGAATCTGCCTTTTGGCTATTCAGAGGGGATCAAAAAGGACACAGCAAACTGCTGACACAGAGTAAAGCCACTATGGTAGAGCAGTGCAGACAAAGCCTTTAGCTGATACAATGCTGTTCCTACAAACCCACACTGGTTCTGATGCTGGCTGCCCACGCTGAAGTTTCAGGGGCTGTCCTGTACATAATGCATGAGCTCTCTCCACCCTCCTTCTCCACAAAAATCACTCTGTTCAGAGCTTGCCAAGTCCCTTTCAAAGCAGGCTGAGGACCCTGTACCTACAGGTTCTAAACCATGGGTCTTCCCTTCCAGCTCCCATCAGGCTTCAATCTGATCTGCAAGAGACCAAGCCTCCTGCTTCACCATCATTCTGCAAGCAGCAGCTGTGCGGCACTGCATCTCCAGCCGGAGCCAGCCTCCTCCAGCCACACAGTCCCCACTACAGGAACTGCTGGAAACACATCCCTGTTCACGTTCCACATCAGAAATGCCACATATCAGGAGATAAAAAATACCAGCTCAGTTCAGAGTGGGATGGCCATGCAAGAGAGGTGCTAGTGCTCACCCTCACATCTCTGCAGTGTTGGGGCATGCCAGGGGATGTACCTGTGTAGTCAGCTAGGCTTGCCCATGCTGCAGCATTAGGCCCTGTGTTAACCCAGGCTGACCTCAGTCACCATCACAGCCTCCAGCCCTCCTCCACAAAGGGATGTGCCACTGAGAACACCTTCTGTCTCTGCTAAAATCTTCCTCTCCTGCCTCTTCTCTGTCAGCTCAGTTATCTCAGGACAACACTGCAAGCCTATCTTGCCCTGGTTTTCTTCAGTTAGGTAGGTGGGGTTACCTTCCCTTCTCCATTCAGGGATCACCAAGACCTAAAAGCCTGCACGCAGATCCCATAATCCCTACCAAGGATGCTTCACAACTGATCAGCCCAGACGACTTATAAATAGTGGCTGTAAACCTTAAGCCAAATTGCTACCTTCAGATAGCATCCAACAAGCACTGACCTGGACCAGTGCTGGATTGGTGCACAAAGGCAGACAGAGAAAAAGCTCCACTTTGCTGGATCACCAAATTCCATACCACTGCTGCACCTGGGCATGCCTCTATGCTGCCACAGACACACACTATCTCTCAAATAACACAATATATTGTAGTTTCACCTTAAAACACTGAGATGGCCTCAGAACCTGTGAATAATCACTCTGCCAGATATCACAACTGGTTCCCATGAGTGAGCAATGCTGCAGCTTATCCTCCCAGAGCAGGGGAGATACAGGAAACACAGTCTTGTCAGCAATGACAATGTTGTAGGCAACCAACTGAAGGATTCGGTGTCAAGACAGGTTTAAACAGCTTCTGGCTTTGAGGATTTCTGGCTTGGATGCTGTATTTCACACTCACTGAATAAAAATCTGGGTCACAGCTACAGGTCACTTGGATGTCAGCCCTTCCAGTCTTCACAAACCTCTACAGCATTCCCAAATCCTCCAGCATCTCCAAGCTCTCCAGCATCTCCATCTCCAGAAGCCCCTCTCGCCCCTCCAGACCCTCTCTGGCAGCCTGCATGAAGCACTGCCCCGTGCACAGCTACCATGTGTCTTTACACAGCACACCTCAGAGCATCCAGGACAAGGTGCTGCCCCCCAAGAGCAGACTGCCAAGCTACAGGAACACTGGATTTAGCTCAAGTTAAAAATAGTTACCAGCAAAAGGCAAAAGAGGTAAAGAGACTCCACAGAAGTTTTAGGGACGTTGGAAACGATGTACACCTCCATATCAGGAGCACCAGTACTGCAGTGGGGAAAGGACAACCTATTCTGGTTTTCACGTATCTTCTTACTGGTGGACTTTCAGAGAATGGCTAGGAGGTCCCCTGTGGAAACACTGCTGAGTGGAGTTTTGTGCTGCTCAAAATGGCTTATTTCAACTGAGAAAGAACCAAGTGCTTGCCATGAAGACAGCAGTGTTTTCAAGGCAGATTTCTAGGACACAATACTGGAGAATCAAACACAGAAACACAGAATTTAATCATAGAATAGTTTGGCCTGAAAGGGACCTTCAAAGGTCACCTAGTCCAATCCCCCAGCAATGAGCAAGGACATCTGCAACTAGATCATATTGCCCAGAACCACATCCAGCCTGGCTTTGAATGACTCCAGGGATGGTGCATCCACAGCTTCTCTGGGCAACCTGTGCAGTGTTTTACCACCCTCATTGTAAAGAATTTCTTCCTCAGCTTGAATCTCCCTCTTTCAGTTTAAAACTATCACCCCTCATCCCATCATAACAGGCCTTGCTAAAAAGTCTTTCCCCATCTTTCTTATAGGCCTCTTTTAAGAACGGAAAGCCCACATTAAGGTTTTCCTGGAGCCGTCTCCAGGCTGAACAACCCCAACTCTCTCAGCCGCTCCTCACAGCAGAGATGCTCCAGTCCTCTGATCATTTTTGTGGCCCTCCTCTGGACCATCTCCAGCAGGTCCATGTCTTTCCTGTACTGAGGACTCCAAAGCTGCATGCAAACATTCTCACACTGGATAATGAGAAGAGGGGAAATAAGCACCTCCTAAGTGTATTCTGCAGCCTTTACTAGAAGACTGGACATCATCACACTGCGCCGGCACATGAAGGTAACGTGCAGCAGGGAGCATGTACAGTGGCACGCGAGTTGTTCCCGGCAGCTTAGAAATCTGCAGAGGAACTGCAAAGGAAATTCATATTCCCCACTAAAACCAGCATCTGCTTCCCAAAAACTAAACCTGTGCTGGCTGGAAGCTGCTTAATGAACTTTAAGACTCCATTACATCACTCATGACCTAAAGAAATAAACACAAAGTCACTGGAAATGCCCATGCTTGGACCGTGTATGGACCAAACACACTGCACCACGTTCACATGCACAATGGGAAGAGGAGCATTGAGTACACATATCAACAGGTGATCAGAGTACAGTTAATTCACATGTTCCTCAAAGAATATCATCAGACGCAAAGTTTTATTAAATAAATCAAACATCCTCCACTTCTCTGAAGCTTATACTTGTCTAGAAACAATGCTGAAAGGTCAGGAAAAAGTCATGAGGCCATTTGGGTTTAGTATCACGTTTAAAAGGAAACTGGTGTCAGAACTGACAAAATAAAATGCAGCAGCTTTTGCAAGATTATTTGTGTCACAAATAGAATTTAACAGAACTTACAGTTTTCTGAACAAAGTCCTGGAGGGGGCATGAAAGTTTCCGAAAACTCTACAAATACTACTGAAAGTTATATACAGCTGCATAGGAAATCCTCTGACTCCTTCTTTCTTTTCATCACCACAGATTTCATACAACAAGAGCTCTTAGATCTGTATTTCCAAACATTTCTAAAACCTCCTAGGGTTTCCCAGCAGGGAGGAGAACACTGGGCTGGCACTGAGCAGAACATGGCTGCATGCCAGTAGTGGAGTGACCACATCTCATTCCCCCCACAATCCTCCCTCTGAAATGCTCCTCTTCTTATTCCTAAAATCAAAGGCAGCTAAAAAAACCCCACTCAGGCTCACCAGCTTAGTCCCACTGATGAGCTTTTTGATGCTAGAGTCAAAGCATCTCACAATGATGTCCTGATGTTCATTAACAGCATTAATTAGCTTTATCAGTCCCACAGACAGCAATGCCCCCTGCCCATACAAGGGACCACTGTTCTCACTAACTGCATCCCTGATAGCCAGTCAGGCTACATGCAAGGTCCAAATTCAAACCATGGCAGCACTAATCTCTTTCCACAATGCTGATAGCCAGCAAAGCCTGAACAGATGCATGCAGAAGCTGGCTATTACAGGTGGAAGTGGCAGTAAGAAACAAAACAAATTAAAACACATCTCGGCTAAGGATGGAGGCACAAAACTTCAAGGGAAAACGAGGCGTTATGACCTGCATTAGATTTGCATAGGCTTCGCTGAGGTGATAATCAGCTTCACCATGATAGTAACTCCTCCTTTGGCCTCTTCACTAATAAAAATAATGGCTGTTGTCAGCTTGAAACAAAGCAAAATTAATGACAAGGTGTACTGCAGGGATAAGCTAAGCAAACACTGCCATAAGACAGCAGCCTGTCCTTCCAGCTCCCACAGGACACGAGTGGCACCATCCAATCTGTGGCAGAGCCTCGGGCTTACCAAGGCTAGAAGAAGGTACACAGACAGAGAAGATATGCTGTGAAAACTATGGTGACAACAAAGCTCAGGGGGACAGGACCCAGAGGAGCAACAGAAATTGATGCATTTCTCTTGACAAGCCTGCTGTGGACCAAACTCAGTAAATGGTTCAAAATACTTTTGTCTGTATACTGATCATGAGCAAAAGCAGTTATACTTTAAGCAGCTAAATATTCCAGCTCATGTTTCACAGGAATACATTGGCAGTGATGGCAAAATGAGCTGTTTACTCATGGGTGTAGGTAACTCTTGACCATGCCTGAGATGCAAAGGGGTGACAGAAGAAGAAAAGTCATAGTGTGGCAGGTGAGCGCACAGAATTTGCACAAAGGCAGCATGCACATGAGCAAGAAACTCTGTTGGTTTGGACACACACATTCATTTTGTGGATTTCAAACTCTCTGGAGACTCTGAAGTTGCTACCGGCACTCACAGTAAATGACACATTGCCCAGCAACATGAATAAACCAAGAATAATTTGATCAAGGCTTAGGTAATCAACTACATGTTTATTACATAAGGCACTATATAAATAAAGCAGCAGACAGTGGGCGAGCTTACTGGGCCATGCTAAAGTGACTAAAGCAGGGCAACATGCTTGTTCATTTATTCAAGCTTCAAAATGCACATTATTTTTCCCAATTTCTACACATTCACAGCACCTTAAACACATGCATGGTTGTGCCACATAGCTTAACTTCAGTATCTGCTTTACAATTCCAGCTGAGACCCAAAAAGTACAATGGCCAACTCCATCGGACGCAATGAGGGACTGTTTGAGCAAAAGAGTCAAATGCAAAGGCTGGAAATCTCAGAAGAGGCTTGGGCAGTCAGGAGAGGCCCAGAAATGCCTGGACTGTGTCTAGGTAGCTTCGATATAATAAGTTTGCATGTGGTTTTAGCGCTGACAGGGTGATGCTGCAGCTATGGTACAACAGAATGGGAGATCAAACAACTGAAATTCTGATTATTAACACAGTCAACTGATATTCTTCCTATTTCAAATGGAAGGTTCCACCAAAAGTTCTTGGGAGCCCTCTTTATTTTGTCCCTGTGTACAAAGGTTCAGAGATGATTTGGTCCATGCAAGGGACTTCAGACAGTTTCTGCTATGCAGTCAGCCCAGAGCAGAAGACAACATGCAGCCTCAGACTCTTCACGTCATGTCAGACGCAAAGCACAGCAGCAGAAAATACCAAGTTGCTGCATGTAGGCTGCCCCTCTTCCCATCTGCAGCACGTGTTCATTTATGTGTTCAACATACGCAATGCAAATGCCAGTGTTTTCCAAGTCATGCTGTATCTTGACAAGGCACTAGAGCATTCTTCAGAAGGAAACCCACCCTCGGAAGTAGTATATCATCAGAGAAGTTTCTTGCTATTCAAGTGAGACATGGCATGTTCCCCTGAGTCGATATCCTGCAGTACATTCTCTATTTAACTCTCCCTCATCTATAATAAAGAAATTCCAGCTTCCACAGGTAACTCATGTCCAGAAACAGCTCTTCAGGAATCAAACAGCAAACCATCTAGGCAAAAACTAATGAGTCCATCTTGAATCTCACTGCAAAAATCAACACAGACCACTGACCTGCACTTACTGCTTCTTAAGAGAGCATCAATAATCTGTGCAAGCAGCAGTTTCATAACAGCCTCTGATATAACCCATCCAAAGAAAACAGAAAACACAGTGGTTTTAAGATTCATTTACCCAAGAGGAAACATCATATTCTTTTGGTGTTGGGTGCATATAGATAAGAAATACTTCAGCTCCCACCATTCTTCAAGATTTCCAGAAGCCGTGTTCCTAAATGGTTATTTGGATGTAGAAGAGGTAGATGCAGTCCTAGGAAGACGGGAACAAACTCCCACTCCTCTGCTGAAAGCAACAGAACAGACAGCAAGGCTGCAGCTGCTGGACATCACCTCATGTCCACAGTTTGCATAACATGGGATTTCAGTCTGGGGAGAGATTTGCTTTTCCGAGAGCCCAAACTTAGTCACAAAAATCCCCTCTGCAATAAGAGGTTCTGCCTGAGCACAGCAACAGACCAAGAAAAAACATCTGACAGAAAGCTAAGGACATGCCCTACAGCTCTGTTACTCAGAACATCCCAATGTCAGCTTGAGTGGCGCTGAACAAATATAACCTCCCAGGAGACGGGGAAAATTTACATTGTTTTACAGCTTACACTCTGTATAAGAATTGTTTTTCACAATGCTTCCTTGATTCAGGCAATGGCTTGGAGCAAACAGCTGTAAAAATTAGCTTGGTTTTGTCTGTCTGATGCATCGTGCTTGAAAGCTTCAGACTTCTGCTGGACAAATGCACACCCAGTGACCCCAACATGACACACAACAGTTTCTTGCTTTGCAGATGCTACCAGATGGCACATGGGCCAGCAAATATGAACACTGAAAACCACCCTCAGCGAACAGCCTGTGTCCTCAGCCCTGTAAGCAGCAAGTATTTCAGAAACACAGGCACTCTTCTCTTCTGCTGCACCTTGCAACCCACCATCTCTAGTCCATCTAGACATGATGTTCAGCCCATGGTTTGCTCCTACCCCTCCAACCCGGCTTGGCAGGGGCTGCGTTAGGTGGCTTGGACAAGTTTCCAGCCCCAGCCACCACAGCCCTGCAGACAATTCCCCAGGACATTGCAAATCTAAACCAGCTTCATGACATACCACTCCCTCAATACACTAACAGCACATTTCATTTGTAATAACTGATTTTGATAACCTAGCAAACTGCCCCCATAAAACTGTACCTACATAGCAATGACTGACCTGCACTTGCTCCTTCCGGCATGTGCTCCTTCCACTCATCCCTCTCACCAGAAACACAGGGAATTGTGCCCACCAACACATAAATCCACCAACAGATAAATCAGGCTGTGTGTGATAATATAGACAACAACCTCCTCCACATAATAACAGTTAACAGTGATGTATAACATCACATTATTCTTTTTGTTCCTGTGGATTTTATACCCTGCCAATGCTTGCAGCTATACGCATGTTTATTGCCTCCTTTATCGCTGCAATTTATTTATCTGCTCATTTGTCTTCTTTATTATTTCCTTTTAAACAAACTTTTCTATTCCCAGCCACCTTCATAAACCTATTTTGATTTCCTTTCTGCATTTAAACATCTGTCCTGCACTGAGGAGTCCAGAAGTGCAAACTGCGCTCCAGATGAGGTCACCAGGCACACAAAAGATATTAATGTCAGTAAACAGGATACTGAAAAACATTTTAATTGAGTCAGCTATAATTACTAATATTAAAAGCAAATGTAAGATTAACTTCAGACTGAAACCTAAAATCTTTACCTATACCTAGCAGAAGGTGTCCCTGCCTGGGGCAGGAGGTTGGAACTAGATGAGCTTTAAAGGTCCCTTCCAACCCAAACTATCCTATGGGGATTTCTCCATCATAAATCTTGGACACTTTGGCACAGAAAAACACCTTCTGACACCTCTTTGGGAAAAAAA
The DNA here is from genome assembly GCA_017639245.1 of Myiopsitta monachus. Classification (NCBI taxonomy): domain Eukaryota; kingdom Metazoa; phylum Chordata; class Aves; order Psittaciformes; family Psittacidae; genus Myiopsitta; species Myiopsitta monachus. The sequence continues at coordinate 10,168,293 of CM029931.1, forward strand.
AACAGGATTCTGCCCTGGCAGGGCAAGGACCCATCTCCTCGGATTTGTACTTTTCCAACCTGTGCTTCTCCAAGTACAGAGGCTGTGGATGGGGGTTACCAAACGAGGAAGTTTCCTCAGGACTCCTGCTTCACATTTAGGACCTCTGGAACACGCGCCTACCCTTGCCTCCCGCTCACCCCAGATCCACTGGGATCAAAGGGATAACGACACGGGAATTCTGTCCAGGTGGAAAAACCCTGAGCCTCCCCGGGGATCTTCACTTAGGGCTGTTTCCACACCAAAATCACTCGAGGGGAAGGCTCTGCCCGCAGCCCCCTGGCACGAAGCCCCCGCCGCCCCGCGCACTCACCGTCAGGCTGCTCTCCTTGCTCTGCCGCCGCGGCGCCGCCGGGGACCCCGGGGTCTGTGGAGACAAGCGGGGCACATCGTCACGGCCGCTCTCGAAGCCCAGCATGGCGGGGCTGGAGCTAGGCGGACCCCATGGCCCAGCGGCACGGCACGGCACGACTCGGCTCCGTTCGGCTCGGATCGGCTCCGCTCCGCTCGGGGAGGAGGGGAGGCGGTGCCGCCGCCAACCCGCGCGGCCAATGGCGGAGCGCGCTGCCAAGCGAGGCGGCCCCGCCGCCCGCCCGCCGAGCCCTCGGGGCAGTCCCGTCCCGCCGCGCTGCCTCTGAGGAGAGCGACCGCCCCGGCAGCTCCGGCCCCTCGCCCCCCACCCCGCGCCCGTGGCACAGCGGTGCCCAGCGTGTCCCGACCGGGCAGTGCTCCTGCAGCACCCGCAGCAGAGCGATCCCTTCGGGTACAGCCCCGGGACCTGCGGCCAGCTCCAGTCACATCGTGTCCTGGGCCGAGCGCGTTGCAGCGGGACCGGGCTGTGCTGCCGCTCCCGCCGTGGCTGTTGTGACAACCTGGACGGGCAGCGTTCAGCTGCTCTCTAGGAAGCCGTAAACAGGGCCTGGCCCTGCGCCCAGCACAGCACAGCTCCGCGTTGTTCTCTGCTGCGGCTTTTTCCCCCCTTGACCTGCTTCCAAGAAATGTGCCTGAGGGATCTTGCCAGCGTTTGTTTGAACGATGGCTGCAGCCCAGGCCTAAGAAAGCATCCTAGGAGGATGCCTGGAAGCAGCTCTGCAGCAGGGGACAGCCTGTGCCAAGCGCAGACAAGGAGGCAGTCAAGGCGAAGCAGCTTGGGGTGGCCCAAGACAACCAAATGGGAGGGGGGCTGTCCGAAGTGTATGAGAGTGAGGGTGTAGAGAACAGCTCCTTGCAACCAGCAGTTCGTGGTCAGATGTTTTCCTTACTAAGGACTCTTCCACAAAGCAACCAGCTCCCAGGAAGAGCAGGCTCCTGAGTGGGCATGGACATGAGCTGCTGCTAATGCAGCCGGTTATAAACCAGTTATAGGTTCATAGCAGGAATGAAGCCAGGATTTCAAATTGGGAAAAACTGTAATAAAGGAGCAATGGAAAGAAAGTATCACAGCGGCTGTTTGAGTAAATGAGGAAAGTCATGAAAGGGATTTTTGTCAGTCTGATGGTTGAGGCAGCTGAGCAAAGCAGAGCATAGTAATGGGCGCCCCATATAGCTCAGAGGTGAATTTGTCCAAAGAGGTGGCTATAAGTGTGAGTCAGGCTCAGCACTGTGAACATGGAAAGTAGCAAATGTTGCTACAAAGGCAGTTCTGGAGGTGTCAGTTAATGTGACTTGTGAACCAACTGCAAAACCACTGTGAACCAGACACCTTGAGAAATGAAGGCTTTGCACAAGGCTTACCACAGCTGTTTTAAAAGGAAGGCACAGCCTGCACGTTTATTTGGGTTCTCTGAGGGAGTCACAGCAGACGTGTGGACAGGGGTGTCTGATAATGCACCACACTACACCAGGCTTTTAAATGCTTTTGACCCAGTTTGGTCGTGGCTTTTTTATATGCTCTGCCTCCAGCCTGTACAAACTGCTCAGGGAAGAAGGCAGCACGGGCAGTGCAAGATGTCTGATGTGGAAGGAACAGGGAGTCAAAGTAAGTGCTGGACTGTGTCATGGGAGATGACACATCTTCCACTGGTGTGGAAGCAAAACCAGAAATGCTAACTTAGCTGCAATAGAACACACGAGGGCAAGGCTGAAGGCCGCTACGTAGGAGATGGTGAGAAAGTGGGTTGAGGCAAAGAGGGACAACTGGCAGACAACACAAAATGAAGACCAAGAAATAGGAAACATCAGAGAGCAACAGGCAACCCAAGTTAGGATGGCAGCAGCACGCAAATCAAACATGCATTTCACTGGGAGTATTTAAGGAGATGCACTTAGAAGAACCTGTCAGTTACTACAGAAATGAGACAAGAGGACTCAGGTCTGGTACCATCAGGGTTACCAGTGGGCAGGGAAGCACAACTACAAGAGGAGTACAACCCACCAGCCATTCAACTATCGTTTTGGCAGGGAGGGAAGAGTTTCATGGGAGAAGCTGGAGGAGGGCCCTGTGTTGCATCTGCAGAGCTGTGGGGAAGACTCAGCCAAGGACACGAAGTGGTACAAGAAACAGTGCAGGGATATTTACTGAAAACTTGGACAAACAGGCAGGGAGACCGACTGTCCACGGGTCAGTGATGAGATGGGTGAGGCACACGCTATGTCAGGCACAGAGGAGGGCCTGTAAGAGGACATGCAGGAATGGATGAAGTAATTGAGAAACAAGTTTCAGACAAATTCTTTGTGAATACTGTCTTTGGGAGGGAAAGCTGGAGCTGCAAGAAAACACAATGAGATACAGACATGGGCAGATGTGCAAGTCTAGAGAGAGAACTGTGCTGGAGACAGGCCCAGGCTTCTTGCTGGAGTGGCAGGAAAATTTGTAGGGTTGCTAAGAGTGATCAGAAGTGTCAGAGTGATAGGATGAAAAAATCCCAAGTATCCTGGCATTTTGTACTGTTTTACCAGCTGGACACAAAGACCAACTGTTCTAGATGCAACAAATCTGGTCTGATCTGGCCTTTCCGAAAAGAAAATGTCTCTTGACCTCCTGCCCTGGGCGGATTCCTAAAGTACTCAAGTGGAGACCCATTTATCCATGGACAGCTCTGTTTGAATTTCTGCCCCAGACTTACCTGTGGATCCCCACTGGCTTTTCGGAGGCTCATATGACCAGAGTCAAGCTGGTGTACTGGCGTTCCAGAGATGTAGTAGCCATTCACTGTAAGAACAGATGAAGAGTTAACAGGCTTGCTGCTGGTAGCAAATGAATAAATACACATTTAAAAAACTATAATCACATAACTGAATATACAGATAAAAATCAGTGTCTTCTTTGAATTTCCAGTGCTCACTGCCTCCTGCCTAAGAAACTACTAGAAACTACGGATGCTTCTCCCCATTCCAACAGGCCGTCAATGTGTTGTGTTAGCTCCAATCCAGAAAGACCCCAGAATTGGACTCTACAGAAGCTCAGCCTATGGACCCACAGCAGGCTCTTATCAGTAGTTATGACAGGAGTTACTGAGCTGGAAAGAGCCAAGAAAAAGAGACACCCAAACTCAAAATGATTCCGCTATTGTTGTTTGGTAAAATTACGTGTTTGAAGAAGTAGGGTATGTTGTATTTGGTTTGTGTAGCAAGTTTTTGGTAGTGGGGGGAGGCACAGGGGTGGCTTCTGTAAGAAGGTGCCAGAAGCTTCTCTCAGGTCTGACAGAGCCAATGCCAGCTGGGTCCAAGAGTGCCCTCCTGCTGACCAAGGCCAAGCTCATCAGTGGCAGTGGTAGCACCTCTGGGATGAATATTTAAAAACATGGGGGGAAACTGCACAACAGCAATTGCAGCCAGAGAGAAGAGTAAGAATATGTTATAGAAAACTCTGTGGACCCCAAGGTCAGGGCAGAAGGACAGGAGGTGCTCCAGGTACTGGAGGAGACGTTCCCCTGCAGCCTGTGGTGCAGACCATGGTGAGGCAGGCTGTCCCCCTGCAACCCATGGAGGTCCACAGTGGAGCAGATACCCACCTGCAGCTTGTGGAGGACCCCATGCTGGAGCTGTTTGCTTCCCCTGCCCCAGCAGAAAGTGGGACTGGGAAAGACAGCCTGTCTTCCCACAGAGAGCCAGCAGCCCTGCTGGCTTGCTGGGCCACCATCTGCCTCCATGCTCCAAGGAAGGAGCCATCTCAGCTCTGAGCAAACACCTCAGACACCCAGCCAGAAGATGCATCATTAGGGAAACAACAGACAAGAAGATGTATCAGAAGTGAAACCCCCATATTCTGCTACACTCACATGACCATGTACATTAAATAGACATCTCATGTAATCACAGCACTCTCTTTTGCTCTGCTGAGTGGTGGAGAAGCAGATTCACCCAATGCAGTGGTCAGTCACAGCAGCAAACAGTACCTGCAGAACTCTTCTGTGACACAGGGCTCTTTGGAGTCCCAGGCACGCTGCTTGGCCGCTCCCAGGTCGTTTCTGTTGAAGGGAAACATCAGTGTAAGGGTGACAGAGGCCTTGAACACACACCAGAGTTACGTGTATTATACACAGACAAATGGGTCTGACCCTCAGTGTTTTCTGACCCAAGTTCTCACCCTGGGAGGAAGGTGCCTGCACTTCCCATCTCCTTCCATCTCTTTCTGCTGTTGCTCCCCAGCCCTGGCTCCCTTGTCAGCCAGCTGGGATGGGTGGAGACAGAGCAGATTGGGAGCTGCATCACTGGTTCTTCCAGTGCAGATCTGCCCTAGGGCTGTGCTCAGCAAGAAAGCAGGGGTACAGCAACAGCACACATCACTGTAAGCTGGTGCCACAAGGACAGCCTTTCCAGACGGAGTTAAATCAAGCTCAGCCCAGGGTCCTGCCTGCAGCCCACCGTGGACACCGTGACCTGCCCAGCCACAGTTGCTGCAGCACAGCCAGTCATGGCCCTGACCCTGGGAACAAGGACCAAGCAGTGGCAGTGCCTTCGCCCCTGCTGTCTACATCAAAGGCAGCTGTGAATGACTCAGAGATGTGGTTTTAGTGACATATACATACACCATAACATTTTTTTTCCCCTCAACAAAGCTATTTCCCTAGCAAATCTCCATTTTCTTTCCACTCGGGCTGTTTAGCAGCTGGGATATGCAAATGTACGTCACACCAGTTTTGATACTCAAAAGACTGTTGATGCTTTCCCTCTCTCAAGTTTCCTCTGAAGTTTAGCCATTCTGCTCATTTTCTCAGCAAATGGAAAATTATTTTTGACCACTGAATACAGACAATTTAATTGCAAACCTTTGTAAAGGCTGCAAACTGCAGACGGTGGAGTTACAACAGCAACTTCTGCAGAAGTCGAGCTAGAAAGCCCAAACCACCATTCCTTTTGAATAAACATACTGGTACCAAACCAAATAAATAATTCTGACTGACTGCCAATATCAAATAAGAAAATAAGCAAGTTAGTGCAATCATAGAATCATAGAATGGTTTGGGTTGGAAGGGACCTTAAAGCTCATCCAGTTTCAACCCCCTGCCACGAGCAGGGACACCTTCCAATAGACAAGGTCGCTCCAAGCCCCTGTGTCCAACCTGGCCTTGAACACCGCCAGGGATGGGGCAGCCACAGCTTCTCTGGGCACCCTGTGCCAGTGCCTCAGCACCCTCACTGTAAAGTATTTCTTTCTTACATCTAACCTAAATGTCCCCTGTTTAAATCTGAACCCATCGCCCCCTGTCCTATCACTACAGTCAAAGGCTTATTTAGGCCACTTTGTTTGAAACTGTCATTCCCAAAATCCCAACCAACAGCCATTCAACCATGCCAAAACTGAAATCCTCCATCTCTCTCAATATTCTGGATGAACATGATTAAGTGGTATTGGAGCAGGAGAGAACCCTTGGGCATAACAGTCTAGGGTTGTCAGCCAGTGCTTCCATCAGGGCACATGAAGCCTTCTATCCTGCGTGAGTGATGCTAACAGGATGCTAACATGCTTCAAGAACCAATTAAGGCCTATTGGGTAAAGAAGGGAATACTGTTTTGTCTGTCTTTATACACATATTCATGCACATACATACACATACTGATGTCCTCAAGGTTGCGTTAGGTTCCTCATTTGGGGAAAGGATTCAGGATTACAGATCCCAAATGGAGGAAGGTGCTATCCCCTACACTTGCGATGCCCAGATACTCCATCCATATTCTCTGCTTACCCTCTCTTCCCTTCTCCCCAGGCCACAGCATGCTTTTGCTTACAAAGAAAAATACTTTGAGCATTGAATTTTCTTTGGAAGTGCAAACCCTGGTGGACAAGCAGCTTTGATGAATCATGGGGAAATGTTTAAATTTTACTCAGCTTTTTGTGAATTGGGGAGCAAGCTAATAAATTCCATGCTAGGTCAATGAGGAAGAGCTGGAATGTGTTTTAACTACACAGAAGGAAAATTAAATGCTAGGAGCTGTCTTTTATGAGTCAGCTTGTCTTGGCTTCAAATACTCAGATGCATGATTAAATAAAGACAAATTCTGATTTACATTTATTGTAATGCAAAGGTAAACAACAGAATATGCTACCCATGTTTCTGGTAATGATTTATTTTTGCAATGTAACGTGTTGATTACTGAATAATGTGAGTTGACTTCAAGTCAAGCGCTTCAAAGAATGGCTTTTGGAGATCCATGTGGAGGGGCTGTGGTGTCCCCTTATGCTGTGCCCAGATGCACTCAGTGGGGTAGCACACTTTGATCAGAACTGACTTTGACGTTAGCAGTAAAAGCAGTTACCTTTCTATGTGGTTTGAGGCTTTTTATGCCAGCATATCCCTCAACAATATTTTTGCATTTTTGAGGCTGTGCAAAGAATGCAGTTAGAACCTTACAAATATATTAGAAATGTAATTTGTTGGTTAAAATGACCAGCTGCTTCTTGTAATTCATCTCTCCTTTGCCTGCTAGCTGCTGTGAAGATGGTGTGAAGTGACTGATGACTCCCCTCTGCCATACAGAAAGCCCAGATACATAATTTGCAGGAAGAAATCTCATACATGAGAGAGCAGCGCCCAGCGCTTTGCATATTTGTGAATTCAACCCAAAACACTCAGTGTCTGAACAAATTTTCTAAAATAAAGTGATTGTTGGGTTATGCACATTGAAAATTCATAGAATTCTAAAACCAAAAGTTGGAAAAGACCTTCAAGTTCATCAAGTCCAGCCGTTCCCCCAGCGCTGCCAAGCTCACCACTACACTGTGTCAGTAAAGGCTTAGTCTACAAGGAAATAAAATCTTTTATTGGGTAGGAAATGGAAAGAGCAAGAGTGTTTTAAACCCATTTACTTTGTTGGCTAGGAGAAAAGAAACTCCACTTATGCGCACACAGTAAAAGAGGGATTGTTCCTGCAGCCCAAGGAGGGAAAGGAACCAATCTCCATCAGGACTGCACTGCTGTAATGCCATCTACTGGAAGCAACTAACTTTACCAAGATAGTAACAACGTCACAAACTTCTCTTCAGCTTAGTCATGATTAGAATGAATGGGGAAGTGGGATGGGTTTTTTTCAGAACTACACAGAAAAGCCTTGGTGAGAGATAACACCCTGTTTAATACATCCAAGACAGGGTCTCGTCTTGGAGTACTAACTGCAGCCTTTGATCCTCATGCTTGGAAAATCTGAAAACTACTTGTAAACATGTGGTAAAATAATGATCAGTACTATTAAGAATAGATTCAATATCAGGCTAGACTTTATATCCCACACAATCTTCCAGAGAGGATGTTAGAGTCAGGCTAAAAGCTTTCACTCTTTAAGAGTGTAATTTAGCACTGGCAGACCAACAAGTTCTGTTCCTCATTATCAGCCACATGTTCATTATTCAATTTAGCAAATGAAGGGAAGGAATAATCAGTAGTTTCCTTGTCACTCTCTGGACTCTTGAAGGTGGTTTGTGAACAAGAGTCCTGCAGCCCTGGGAGATACCCAAGGGGCTTTGGAGCAACCTTGTCTAGTGGAAGGTGTGCCTGCTTATGGCAGGGGGTTGGAACTGGATGAGCTTTAAGGTCTCTTCACAGGGACAGCTTGAGCTGTCCCATCACAGCCAAACCAGCCTGTGATTCTATGAAGCTATTATCCTATGAAATTAGTTACTGTACAGCAAGGCAGTAGAAAGCCACTTGTTCAAACTGAAATGATGTAGTGAGAGGAAAACAGTTACAATACCCAAGCTCTACATGCCAACAGGAACCAAAGAGGGATTTCACAGATGTGGTTAAACATTTCCTCCCAAAGGAAAGCGGAAACCTGGGGTGTTAGGGGGGAAAAAAAGTTCACTTTGCATCTGTTTGGCAGAATGAGAAATAACATGATGTGTCAGGCCTTTAGGGAGCCACACACTCTGAGACATCATGTCAGTCAAGAAACACAGCTTCCAAGGACATCCGAATGCTGACGATTTTTGTGATCAAAGTTGTAGCAGCTGAAGAAGAAATGTGGCGTCCCTTCTCCATGATCCAGCAGCACTCTGAGGTCAAAGCAGCTGCTTTCTAGTCTCAACTCAACACATCAGCCAAACATCAGGACTTTAACATCTAGCATAATCCCTCCTCGGTGCGCTCATATTGCTTTCAGGACTGGATTTAGTACCTCTGCATTCTGTCATGTGTAGTGCTATTTCAGGAACTAAATGCTCCATAGTTTCATCGGCCAAACTACGAGAATACAGCAGAGCAAGCCAGGGGACCTCTGGGTCTGCTTAGTGTGCAGAACTTTCCCTGGTCCAAAAGATCTGTAGCAGCTACAACCTGTCACTCCTATAGCACCTGTACTGGTGCTAGCTCATGTCTTTATAAATAGGTTTGGAGTTTGGTTTGATTTCAACAGATCTCTCATGCTGAGCAGCTCTAAACCCAGTTACTGCCCTGAATAATGTGAAGCTCTGCAGGCTGCATCAGTCACTGACATGGATCATAGAATCACAGAATACCAGGTTGGAAGGGACCTCACGGATCATCTAGTCCAACCTCTGTAGGCAAAGCATGACCCAGAAAAGATGCCCAGCACCCTGTCCGGCTGAATCTTAAGAGTGTCCAGTGTTGGGGAATCCACCACTTCCCTGGGAGATTCCTCCAGTGGCTGATTGTTCTCATGGTGAAAAATTCTCCTACTGTGTACCAACCAGAATCTCACCAGAGTAACCTGTGAGATACATTATATTAAGACAGTATCCCTGTCTTTTCCACGTGAGTCCTTGTGAAAGAGAGTCTTCATCTTCTTTGTAAACATCTTTTAAATACTGGAACACAGTGACACAAATCCAATTCTCTCAGCCTTTACTCATACAGCTTTCCAAGTCTTTTGACCACCTTTGTGGCCCTTCTCTAGACCCTCTCCAGCCCATCCACATCTTTTTTGTAGGGCAGGAACCAAAACTGAACACAGTATTCCAGGTGTGGCCTGGAAATAGCAGAATATAGTGGGGCAGTGCCATCTTTATCTCATGCTGGCAGTGCCCTTGTTGATGTTTCCCAGCATCCTGTTGGCTTTCTTTGCTGCAGCAGCACATTCTTCGCTCCTATTGCGCTTGTCCACCAGGCCTCTTTCCACAGAGCTGCTCCCAAACTATTCCTTAAAACATGAAGAATTAGAAGTGATTTTTGCACTAGGGTAGAACAGGCCCCACAGTCTTACCTCATCATTTTTGGATTCACTTCGCTTTTGACAACGGCATGTAGGAACCACCCCTATGTGCAGATAGTTTGCTAATCTCCTGTCCTTCCTTTGCTGCTCTCCTGCATCTTTCTAGGCTTTAAGCAGCGTTTGCAGCCTGCCTGTGGCTCCTAACAGTGCAAAGACTGGTTGGACCTATGAGTGGAAGGGAGTACAAACAGCCCTGCTTTGGAAACAGGTTTTGTTTGAGAGTTCAATACTGCAGTCCCCAGTCCAAGCCTCCAGGCTGTTTGAAGCCACCACAATGCAGCTGGCTTTGCTGGAAGGAAACCTCAGCAGCCGGAAACAAAGTGCTGCCAGTGCTTTCACACCTTATCTCCCCTTCCTGGCTAAGATCTTCCCCACATTTGTGATGAATCAGAAAGGGTTTCATGGCACTTAATTTCATGGTATTGTGTGTGGGAGAAAACAGCCTAAAGGAAAGTCAGGGGGAGTGTGGGTTTGTGCATGTAAGGAGGGGAAATCACTTGCAATGCCCTGAGACTGGAATAAACCATTCAAAACTTTAGAAGCCGATGAATGGGGGAATGAGAGTACAAGGAAAATGTTTTCCTCCTATTCTGTAGCACAAGATATTGTTTCATTGGAATGATGAGGTCTAAAGAACTAACTCCAGATCAGGAAGAACCATCCTGCCCTCCCCTCGTGACCTCCTACAGAGTGTGAGGACTGTCCTGATTCAGCACAACAGCTCTCTCATCTTTACGCTCCAACATTTTGGTCCAGTGACCCCTGCAGAATGGAACCTATGGGCCACCTATAGCAATATCACCTCCAAAGCCCAAACAACCAGCCCATGCACGAGCCTCTGAACTGCAACATGGTCCTTCACATGGTGCATTCCCATTGCATTGCAAGGTCACATTCTTCCATGGGCCTCCCAGGACCCTGACCTTTGCTTCATCCTCATAATGAAGAGACTCAAGAAAAGCAGCAGAATTGACAGAGGCAAATCTCTCTGCACCTGCATGAAACAGGAGATTTAATCTCACAAGTGCTGTAGGCAGAGCACCATGTAGTACAGCTGCCGTGTCGGAACTGAAATCCAGCTCCATCCCACAGGCAGTTCAATTAAAATCGTCTAAGGCTGCCACATCCTCAGTCCCAAACTAGTGCCATGGATACAGGCACCATCCACGAGTTCTTGAAATCTTTCATCCACGTGTTGAGGATAGAGGAGCTCCTCACTACCTCAACAGCATGGGAAAAGCTGCTGACAGTAGTCCTTGATCTCTCAGAATGAGCACTGAGAACTGTACCATGCCCCTCTTTTTGCAAACACAGTGCAACAAAACTGAGCCCTTCACTGCAGGCTTAGCAGTGATAATAATGCTATTTCCAGCACTGTCTGAGACACACTTGGTTTTTCTAGGTTTTAGGCCACTTTACCAGGGCAGGTTTCTTTATCACCCTTTAGCTGAGCATCCTGTATCAGACGGAAACTTGTCACCAAAAAGTTTTATACGTACAAGACAAAACATACAATACAAATGTTTGATACCTCTTCAGTGTCTCCACAGATGGCTCACTATTGGAGCTACAGTTCATAAGTTTAGTTGGAGCAGGTGTTGACGGTAGCTGGTGAGAAATGAAAGAAAAACCTCAACCCACAGACTAAATCCTTCCAAGCTCCACAACTGACTCAGAGAGATGGAAAAATATTAGGCAGGAGAAGTACTACAGTAGGTCATGGTTATTCCTTCCATCCACTGCTCTCTCAATTCAGGTTTAGCAAGTACTTCGAAAGAGGCAAGAATTGTCTCAAGTGGTGAACTTCCTCACTGCCTTCCAGAACTGCAGTCCTGGTTGCCTTCAAGTATAGAGCCCCTCTAATGCATCTGGCTGTTGATCCCCAGGCTGATACGTGTACTCTGGATCTCAGGGAATGGGACAAGGTGTGCTGACAGGAACATGCCTATTTAAATGAACTACTGAGCCACCTGCCTCAAAGAAATGGATTGTTTTCAGCTCACTTTGGGGTTGCTTTCTAATCAAGTGAAGATAAAATAATCTTGTTTATTCTCTGAAAATAAAGAGTTTGAGATTTGGTGAAGGCTGAACGTAAAGTTCTAAAATGACTAACTTACCAATAGCCTTAGTGGCACCCTCAGCCAAATTCATTCCAGGCTGCCAGGGTAGATCTCATATGCATTTCCTCTGGAGAACTAGCCATTCTCTGTATTCGCCCTGTTCTTTTCCCCACTCACAGCAGCACCAGTGAAAGTGCACATATCTCTGTGTGATCACAGGGTAGAAAATTCTCCTACTTCATCTGCTGTTGTCCTCCATTTACCAAGCATTATTAAAATTGCTTTTATATTCTTGATTAAGGTCTAGCTTTACAATGGTGCAGTAAGCTGATGCTTACTGTACCTGGTGCTTCTTAATCTTAATTGCTTTAATCCTTTTTATGTGCTTACAATGCTCGAAAATTGTATGTCTGTGGAAAGAACTAGTTGATCTTGCAACATACTAATGTTACAGTGCTCTCAGCTCTGGCATTCCACAGAAGCTATGAGACATAAATGTAGTGAACAATGAATTTTAGGAGAACATCAAAACACACAGAAGCCCCTTTGAGTTCCCATGGGTATTCTCTGACCCGGTGAGTGTCCTAATCACAAAGGTGTCACATACAAGATGACCACAACCACTGTTGCCATGTTTTACAGAATCAATAGAATTGGGTTGGGTTGGAAGGGACCTTAAAGCTCATCCAGTTCCAATCCCCTGACACAGGCAGGGACACCTTCCACTAGACCAGGTTGCTCTGCCCATGTTGTGCCAGGTACTGCTCATGACAACAGCCCATGGGTAAGGCACAAGGAGGATTAGGTTGTTGGAGTTTCCAGCTGCGGTTTCCAATGGGGCTTAGGACATGTCAGTGATCAACCACTCAGACCAGGATGTTTTAGCAGATACTGGTTTGGTGCTGGGAAATTTACTTGCAAGACAAAGACAGCACCATGCTGCATGGAAAGAACCCGGCTGCTCACTAGCCACAGGATGCTGAAGGTCCCTAAGCACGGGGCTTGTGAGGGAAATGCAATGTGTTTACGGCACTGAATTTTCACCTATTGTTTGGGTGCCACCTAGAAGAGCACAATCTGTTGTTTCTGCTCTTCCTGGGGTCAGTGGGCAGGCTGCAGGTTGCAGTGGTTGCACAGCTGCATCAGAAACTTGCTTGGAGTTAGGAACATCAGCAGAAGAACGGTAAAGAGTAAATCAAAGTAAGCAGGAAAGGGTGCTCAGGGCACAGAAACAGGAAGGACGGCTGGTGGTACCGGAAGGACACTCTGTAATACTTACTTTTTTCAGGCAGATCAAGAAAATGTTCCTAAAACTCAGAAGTGCTGGACTTGAGATTCCTGTCAGGAACGACCGCTTGCAGCTACACATTTCAGTCCCTGCCCCAACCCTTGCTGTTGCAGGTGGCATTCTACTAATGATGTTTGTGACCATGAGGCTATATGGACCTTGATTAGGATTGAGATACTGTGAAAGCAGAATTTCTGCTTTCCAGAAGACAGAAAGCCATTTAGTAAATAGGAAGAACACAACACTACAGACAAGAAAAGCCTGGAAATAAGGATACACCATGTAAGGCTGACCTCAGCTAAGAATGTAGGATGGCAGCACGCCACACAAACGCTTGTGTCAGAAGTATATAAGTCATCTTTAATGTGATGGGCAAGGTAGCTGGCGTGCTATTGTCTGACTAATGCAAGAGGTATTACAGCTGCAGCGCATCAGAGGATTTCTTCAGCATAATCAAATATTTTCCTGCTGAATCTACCACCCACACAGAGTTGTAAACCGCTCCCAGAGACACGGAGCAGCTCCATGGCTAACCACAGAGTAGCTGTGCATTCTGGGCACATGTAATCCTGGGAAAGGGGAGAGGCTCGGCTGTAGTAAGCTGCATGAAGTTGCAGACATGGTATCAGCGATCCTGATGCCTGAGCCGAATACGAAGCATTGTAAAGCAATGCAAGTGGGAAAAGCAGTGCTGTTTTCCTTGCTTTGGGCTCTGAAAATGCCAACTAGAAGCCTGCTGGCAACCCCCCCAAACCAGCAGCAAGTAAAATACCCTTTGTTATTTCACAGGGACTGTCGAGGCGGGAGAGATCCAGAGCAGAAATTACCTCATCTTAATTGCACCTGCCTTCAAAAGACCCACAGGTTGTCCAGATGTGCTCAGAGGGGAATGGAAATGTCAGCACTCTCTTTGCCCTCTCTCCCAGAGTTTCTTCCTATTCACAGTCTTCCCATCAGCTCATGTACATTAATGGTTTTGAAAGCTTCACACAGTGATTTTGCAACCCACACACACTGGGGACATTTATTTCCTGAATTTCCAGCAAAATGCCTGAGCTTCTTGCTGACTTGCTGCAGTGGTACCTGTCTTGGGAAGGGAACGGGCAGGGACACCCCTGTACAGGCAATCTCAGCTGCGTGCTGAAGTGGACACAGGCCCTGAGGGGCTGACAGAGGTCTACAGCACCTCACATAAACACCGCTTTACTTCAGTGATACCACACACAACAGCCCTCACACAGATGGAGGAAGGTGCATAAAGCACTGGGAGATGGGTCAAGCCGGGGCTTGAGCCAGCTCACTTGGAATATGAAGGCCACAAGATAACTGGCAGTTTCTGGGGACCTTACTTATGTGTGTCCCTGCAGGTCAACACCAGGGCTGACCCGTGCACCCAGGGAGTGCAGATGGACGGACGAAGGATAGAGCCCACCGCTGTATGCTGAGGTAAAGCCTTGTTAAACCTCAAAGAGCTACTTCTCAGTGTAACCACTGGTCTCCCATTCATTGCTCTAACAGCAGGAAGGTTTCTCCTCTCCTGAATAAAACCTGCAAGTGCTGCACACATAAATGCATTTTTTTTTCAGCTCAGACCCAGTAGTTTTTAGCACACAGAAAAACTCTGTGGGGCTTACAGCTCTCTAACACTGAGCTGCACTGTGGCCAGCTCCAAGCCACGTGCTGTGGCTACCTTGAATGAGGCAAAGTGTGCTATGCAGAAGTGCTCTCCTCCTGAGACACCCCTGACGCCGTACTTGCAGATCCTGCCTTTCCTTTCCGCTGCCTTCCCGCCAGCCACTTGTGCAATGAAGGTATCTAAAGACATATTTCTTTCTGAAACCATTCCTGTGCCAGCAGCCGTATTTCTGATGTTTCCTGAACCTGTCAAGGCTTCCTGCCCCTGGATAAATATTTTTGCCCTGGTCTGGTCTGCGGAGCTGTTGGCCTGGCCTTCCAGCTCCTGATATTCAAGTAATCCCCGGGAGTACCGCAGCTTTTCAGACACTGAATCTCCCCCAAAGTGCTGTCCCCCTGAAGCATGAGCACCCGTGCAGATGTGTGTTTGTGTGCATGCGTGAGCATGCCGGGGTGTTTGCAACAGCTGTAGGAATGAAGTGTAGAAATGGGGTGCGGCATTTTACAGATGTGCTGTGTATCCTACGCACTGCTGGGGAAGAAAGCCAGGGCAGACATTCTGAGTGTGAAGGGAGGTGTGCTCACACTATAGGACCTGATCGGAAGAGGCTGTTTCACTGGGCAACCCTCTCTGTGCTTGCTGACACCATCACGGCTGCATTCTGCTATGGGAGTAGGCAGGGGCAGTAATCATAGAATCATAGAATGGTTTGGGTTGGAAAGGACCTTAAGATAATCCAGTTCCAAACCCCTGCCATGGACAGGGACACCTCACACTAGACCACGTTGCTCCAAGCCCCGTCCAACCTGACCTTGAACACTGCCAGGGATGGGCGTTCACCACTTCTTTGGGCACCCTGTTCCAGTGCCTCAGCACCCTCACAGGGGAAAAACTTCTGCCTTATATCCAACCTAAATCTCCCCTCTTTCAGTTTGAACCCATCACTCCTTGTCCTATTGCTACAGTCGCTGATGAAGAGTCCCCCTCCAGCATCCTCGTAGTCCCCTTCAGACACTGGAAGCTGCTCTGAGGTCTCCATGCAGCTTCTCTTCTCCAGGCTGAACAGCCCCAATGTTCTCAGCCCGTCTTTGTACGGGAGGTGCTCCAGCCCCGGATCATCCCATAAAAGGAAAATGAGGACATTTTTTAAGTTCCTCTTCAGTTCTAGGCTGCAAACTCAGGCCTCTGGTGAGATTCACTGCAGCCAGTTTTACCTGTCTGCGGGGTCAGGGCTGTCACTGAGTCAATAAAAACAGATTGGCACTTCCAGGGTGTAGCTCACATAAGCTATTCCAGACACTTACTTCAGAAACACAGAGGTAAAGGTGTTTATTTCCTTTCATAGATAAATGGTGAGACCGGAAAATTCATTCAAATGGAGTTGTCCACCCTGTGGATGGTACCTCGTCAGCTGAATCAACCTCTGCCCTGCTCAGACAGCAATAGGGGTGGTGAAACCTATCCTAAGGACACAGGAATAAACATCCAAGAGGCCAGTCAGTGCTGCAGACTCTGATGGGCACTCCTTTGCACACACACTTCCTTCCAGCTTATTACCTTGCTCGCTGGTGTCCTGATTATAAACAGAGAGCACAAACACGCACTTAATCCTCTGGATCCCAGGAGATGTACCCTGACTATCCTTCCAGACAGCATAGGACTCCTTGCAGAGTTAATGATGCAAAGTAAGGACCATGAGAGCTACAGAGAAGGGTCTTCCAGGTATTTTAGAGTGGCTTGCTATCTCTCTTCTCTGTCCTCTTTCTTACGTTTTGATATGACAAGCTTGGATGTCTGCAGATGTTGCACAAGTTTGGCAGCAGACATCCTGACTGCCATGTAACTGATGCAGACTCAAGCTTCCTATAGCAGGCCATGCTGTGAAAAGAAATTTTAGGTATATTGAAATTCTCTTGGGCTGCATTCTGCGGACCTTTTACAGGTCAGAGGCCTTAAAAATGGTTTCAGGATTGAGTCCAACCAGTTTCAAAGAATGATATATGTGGATAGCTTATCTGGTCGGGCCATCAAGTGGAGACAGACAGGAATGTGCTGCCTTTGTCGGCTGTGCAAATCTTCCTGCAGAGTCACCCCAATTCTTTCATTACAGATTTTTCTAAGACCTTTTTTTTCCACATAAGAACACTGTATCATAAATTCTATTTCTTTCCAGTTGTGAACCAATTTCCTTGGGTTTTTCATGCAAAGTCGCTTAGATTACGAAACAACATGCATGGTGGAAATACTATTCTGGTCAGATAAGATGTATGGATAGCACAGGCAGATAATCACCATGTGGAAGGACAGTCACCACTGGAAACAACTGGCCATGATATTAATGCCTCACAAGGAGGGGAGAGTTCTGTTGTATTTTGGAGGCTCAGAAGAATCAAGATGTTGCTTGCCCTGCAATCCCATTTCCCTCCCCAGGAATGGGAATGCGTACGTGAGTTGTCATCTCTGAACAGCTCAAGCACCAAAAGGAAAAACTACTTAATCAAAGAGAAAAAGGCTTCTGCAACATGTGAGGAGGGAAGCAAACAGTGGAGCAGAGATGGGGCAGTGCCAAGCAACTTCAGAAAGGCTGATGCTTGATGGGCTGGTCACCTTGACACCTCCTGTTTTCAGGAGGAGAGCTACATCAAGGGTTCAGCTGGGGAGCAGCACAGAGCCCCACAGCATCAAAACTTGCATAGTTTTTGCTTGCTGACCTTGTTCAAAGGCCATCCTTGCTCCCACTTCCAGCAGATTGCACGGTGTGGAGCCCACCGGCTGCTGCTGCCCTGCGTATTGCTGGCTAATCCTGCCTTTCCCTAGGGAGCAGGAGGGCAGGACTGCCCAGGGAGAAGCAGGATCTATCCCAAAGCACAGTGGGGATATTTATTCATTTGATTACATGTTCAGAGGAACCTTCCTCTGGACTCCTATCAAGATTCTTTGACTTAGACAACCAGAAAAAGCAAAGCAGCAGTTGAGTGACAGCAGCTGAGTTAGATGTGATGTACTTAAAATTGGGGAAACAAAAAGACACCAAATAAAGAACAACTCCCACGTGAGTCTCAGGCATTTGTCATCCTCCTCATTGATAAATACTTTTCATATAGGTTAGGCTTGATGGTCTGAAAGAACAGGCCTGACAGGGATTTCAGGAAGTCATTTTGCCCCTGCTGTGCCCCAAAACAAGGCCAACGCGACTTCATCGTTTTGAGTAACCTGCTTTTAGAGACCTCCAGTGATATGGACTCCCGGCAACTCCCGACTCCCACACTTTACTATCTTAAGAGAGCTAGGAAGAGTTAGTTGTCCCCATTGCAACTGAAGTGTGTAACTGTGGCTTCTAGTGATGACAGGCATTGCAAGCAGTCTTCTCTGCAACAGCATTTTATGCATTTGAAGCCTGCTTTCATGTCCTCACTTTGCTTTCTTAGGGCAGATAGACCCAATCTCTTTCATATTTGCCCACAGGCCATGTTTTACACATCTCCCATCATTCTTGCTACTCTCTTCTGGACTTTATCCAACTGGCTCACATCTTTCCTGAAGTGTAAAGTCCAAACAAGATAAAATATTCCAGCTGAGGCCTTATAATTTCCTTGTAAAGTTGGAGGTTTACTTCATGCCTCCCAGACAACATTCCTATTTATACAATGGAAAATGCTGCTTGTTTGTATTCTAGGACAACACTGCTGGCTCACAACTCAAGTTTTAGACCTTCCAGAGCCCCTACGTCTTTGTCTGTAAACTGCTCCTTCATCTGTCTTTGTCACTTAATTATTTCAGATTAACTCTTCAATCTTAAGTGCATCTTTACTGAACAGCATCCCAGTCTTCCAGTGTGCCCTCAGCTGCAGAAGGCTTGTGAATTCTGAGCCTGTTCTCTGCAGCACACCATGTTCTCTCCCAGCTTCAGTTCAAATAGACTGTTTGAATAAGTGCTCTCAATGTCAACATGCCATTCATTACTGGAAATACAGACTAGAACGATACCTCGGGCAGATCCCTGCAGGATTTCCTTTGTGCAAGCTTCCCTTTGACAAGGGACCATTGATTACCATGCTCTAAGTATGACCTGCCAAGCAGTTCTGCACCATCTTGCTGTAATTTATCTGTGGTCCCCTTTCCCTTTAGTTTGTTTTCCCTCCAGCCTGCTTTCAAACTGCCTTTGCTGCTTTTAGGACCTGTATGCCTGTGAGTGAGCTGCCTTTGGCATCTCTGCTCACAAACCTGCCCTGCCTGGAGGATGTATAAATATTTAGCCACAACTCTACCATGGGAGAGGGCACACACTTCCTCCCACCAGTGCTTGTCAGTGATGGAAGTGCTGAAATTGCCATGAACCTGCCAAGAAACCCTGCTGTTGCTAGCACCCATTTTCAGAAAGGTGGTGGGTGCTAGCAAAGCCCCAGAGTGGGACAATGGGATGCTCTGTTGTGCTCTTATCCCACCCAGGGCTCAGCCACAGCCCAGGGCTTGGTGAATACCCACGCCACACACTGGGATATGCCTCTCACTGACTGGCAGGGCAACCGGTTGGGCACACAGGACAGCTGGAGTGCTCCAAGAGAAGGACATGCCACTCCGAGGATGTCCAGATATGACATTTATAAGAACAGACAATGAACTAAATGCCTGGAGCTTCCACATATGCTTACCATAAGGCCGAGATAAATGTCTGTCTTCTACCCTCATGCACACAAGACACATGATGGAAGGGATGACCAAAGGGAGGATGAATGATAGCAATGCCTAAGAGAGATGTTTACATGTATAAAAAGCAAGCAAGAACATGGATTTGCGGGCTTCAGGCTATAGGAGACCTTGCAGAGCGCTGTTCAACCAAAAACACAGTGCTACATTTGCCACCTGACATAAGCCCTGAAGGAAGACCCACAATGCAGTTGTGGTTTTTCCACAGCTCTCTGACAGAAGGTTCTAAATGAAGGTGTAGATAAACTCATTTTCCAGTGTAGCCCAGTGTAACAAGGCCCCTGGAAACCCTTCAGTCCAAGTCTGTGTCCCAGTGTTCTGCTGCATGTTGGAAGGTCCACCCCTTTGGTGCCAGCTCTCCACCTACTCCACACAGCAGAAGGCCCTGGGAGGGCTGAGGTCCCACAACCGAAACCATAATCTTCAGTGCCCAGGGCCTTGCTGTTACCCAAGTTACCTCAAACTCACCTTCCAGTGCAGCTATGTTAATGTACAATTCTAATAAAATAATGTATTAACAACATCTAGTTTCCACAAAGCAGGTACAGATGCTTGAGAAAGACAGAAGTGGAAAAACCCCACAGTTAAACCACTTAGACACACCAACCACAGAGAGATGTGCGCCTGGTACCATGTCCCCATAACAAACACTGCCAACCTTGAAACTCCCAGGGGCACTGCAGCAGTGACAGGAGAAATAAGCAGTTGAGACAAGGCAGAAGAAGGCGCACTCAAGTGAGCTGTCCAGTCTACGAGCTTCTGATAAACATTACCCAGGCTAATGCAGCTCTGCCATAGGTAAGATGGGGAATGTAGCTTTAGATATACTGTCTTTGATTTATCACATGGCTCAAAGCCAAACAATACGTCCTGAGAGTCAAGGTGCAATCCCACTGTAAGACAGCAAGCTTTGCATGCTGCGCTGACTTTATGGAGACTGCAAATGAAGAGTTTTATCACACAAAGCCCAGGCTCTGCTTCTTACTGGTTTTATCTGAGCTCAACCCAGTGCATGTGAGTCCATCACCATAATGGCTCAGCGCTGAGTTTAATCACCTCCTCACCCACCTCTGAACTGCAGTGGGGACAGAATATCTAACGGCTACTGATCTCCCCAGCCTTGCAGGGGATGCTGCTCATGCGCCAGAGCAGACTGTGCTTGAAAATGAAGGCAGTGTTTCATGGTAATGTACCTCCTGAAGGGTGCTATGAGATGTCAGTGCATAAAACTCAGGTAAATCATTATTTGCCCAAGTTTTAAGCCAAAGGCTTCTGCAATAAAACACATCAGCCCCTGAATGGACCATGATGCACGTTGTGACAGCCCATGGCCCTCCTTGCATTCACATCGAGTCAGATAATGGAACGCCAGTGGTCACCCCTGATGGCTGTGACTCCATTATGAACAATGTGAACTCTTGCTATCCTCTCCTCCTTTGTCATCCTGTCATTCTTTTTGCTAAAGCAATCTGGTTTCGCTGGTCACAAGGCCCTGTTTTGCAATGCTGCTGTGAGGTCATGATGAGAAAAGCAGGTACACTTAGGTAAGCTGGAGGTGGTACCAGTCTGACAGGTCTTCAGCAGCTGATAAGACTGTTAGTTAAGCCTCCTTCTCTACTAGCATGACAGTGAACAAAACACACAAATATACAGTGGCAATTCTGTCTTCGATGTCCCAGAGCAGGGTGGTTTTCTTCCTTTGCCTCCATGGGCAATCTGACCCTGACCAGGCACCTTTTCAATGAACTCTTTCTGTTTTCCCCTAGCAATGCTTTAGTGACACCTGACATTCTACCAAACTTTTTTACAAACATGCCCATAGATAGACACAAAGGCCTCCAGCTAAGCAAAAGGAAATAACGAATGTGGTAAAAACTATACCCTTAACAGTGCTTTATATTCTAAAACATTTATGCCAGGGGTGTTTCCACTTTACATTCTCTTATCTTCTGTAAAAGCTTCAGATGTCTTCTAATGGTCAGGATTAAGATGACAGATGATCAGAATACTAAATCCTCTTATAATTATGGTCTTTCATATGGTGACAGGGTCATATTAATTCATTTGACTCGGGGCCTACTTTGTCATCAAAATCAACTTCAGAGCCAATTTCCTACAACAGATCTGTACTGGTAGAGTGACATATTTACTGGAGCCTCCACCCCCACTTACCATTCGTGAGGGTGTTCACATAGTACCTTCGTCCCTGGGGTGACATATAGCTCTGCCAGCCGGGGGGAAGATGGCCATTCAAGGTATCTTCTGCCTGAGGAGTTGCTTTTCTGGGTTTCTGCTGAGAAAAGAGAAAAACCCCAACCTATTAAATCAATACCTAGATAATGTAAAATCTAACCAGACACAATCTGGAAAGGGACCATGTGGTTTGGCATTCCAGAGATAGCAATGCATCCAAAGACTTTTAGTCCATTTCTCCTCTCACCTGTCCTAGCTTTGTCCAGAACATGAAGAAGCCTTCCCTCAGAGCACTGGCTACGCAGAACATCCTTTGGGAGAGAAATAAACCCCCTCTGTATTTAATGTCCCATGGCACCTGGACCTGACTAAGAAAATCCCTCTCTTTAAGTAGTAAAATGCTAAGTGTAAAATAAGCGTCTGGGAAAGAAAGGCATGCATCTGGCACTCATCTGATTTCATGTGGATATAATGGTGGCTCAAAGCACTTGGTCCTGGAGGTGCTGCCCCAATTTAATTTACAGGGACATCATCACTTTCAGACATTTTAAGAAGAAACACTACAAAGTCATGCTGTCTACAGGAGCAGTGCACTGAAGTGGATTTATCAGTATGCTGATTATATACTAATAATGCTTGCAATTATCAATGCATACATTACTGATCTAGACACAGTCTGGATCCACATCATCCAGATATGGGATCACAAGGATTCAGGTTGCTAGGAGTGATCCAGATCATTAGAACAGCAGGAGATGAGGGTCATGCTGTTGCCTGCTCTCCAGGCACACACATAGAGCTGCTGCCGGGGTGCAGGTGCCACCTCAGCTGTACATCTTCTCACCCCGGTGCAGGCTCAGGGTGCAAGGAAAATAAAAAGGTGAAGCTGAAGTGCAAGCAATGGTCCCATTACACTGCATCCCCTGCACTGTTTCCTGCTTCACAGTAGCTCTGGTGGTTCCTTGGTAGCTTGGGATTTACAGCAGCTGCTTGACGTGAGACTGGCAAAGAAAGCTTCATCCCAAGGGAGGTATGAACCCCATTCGGTCCCTTCAATCAGGAACACTGAATAAGGCAGAGGCAGAGAGACACGATGCATGGCCAAAGATTGCCAGCGGCAGCCCTGCAGAGCTGCGCCTAAGAACCCAAGAGCCTCCTCCTGGCTCACACCCAGAGAGCTCCACTTTGCCTTTCCACATTCCCTAAGGCAAACCAAGCATGTGATGTACTCATTTTTTGTTTGTTTGTTTGTTTGTGTTGCCTTCAAAGGAAGGAATACAAAAGAACAAGGGAAAATGTGTGAAATGGAATTATTTATCCCATGGAAACTAATCTCTGTTCAGGAAATGCTTTTTGACATGGGGGAACAGGTCGGAAGTGACTGCGCTAGATTCACAAGCAGCCAGGTCCAGGGAACAGTTTCAGCTTCTGGCTGAATATAATGTTCAAACACTGACAGACATGATCAGTACCAACAGAAAGAAACTGGTGATGTGTCCTTCTACACACTCAGAATCAGAGTGAAATTCCAATTGTGTTACAACCCAGAATAAAAGGAACATTTAATGATTTTGGAGCCAAAAATCTTTTATGTTTCTCTTCAGTGTCAGAAAATGCTGATTGCAATGGCCCTCAGGAGGCACTGAACTTGAGAATGATCTCGTGTTTGTGCCTCATCAGGCGTACTCACACAGACAGGTCACAGGCTCCAAGTCAGCCTAAGGCCAGCGTGAATGAACTGTCTCACTGCTGCAGCTCAGATGCAGCCTATGCTGATTAGGATTGAGCTCCTCTCCTTGAGCAGAAATACAGCCTGGGAGACTCAGCCAGCCCAATCCCAATAGAACAAGTTAGCTTAGGAGATACGAAGGGACTCTATGGGGTGAGTGACTCAAATCTCATGCGCTGCATGCCTATGGCTAGCACGGTTAATGCAGGATCAATCAGTAGGATAGCAACCACCTATTCCTGTCCTGTGTGTTTCTGCTCTCTAAGGTTCAGTCTTATCAGTTTACAGTTCCCCTCACCCTGCTGTACATGTGAGAAAGCAGAAGCTTTCACAGTTTATGTTACTATTTGATTTTTTTCCTGATCTCAGCTTACGATACAAGTGAAAACTCCTCTTGCACATTAGCCTACTCAAAGGCACATGTTCTCATTATTCTTAGTGTTATTCTATCGCCCAAAAATGCAAGACATGAAAATCTTGTCTTAGTAAAGCTAGCACAACCATGCCTGTGCTGTGATCAGAGGCGGGACCCCTCCATGCACGCTGCTGAAACACCTCGCTTTCATTCAGTTTTCTGTGAAAGCTCTGAGTCTCACTAAGGAAAATGTTGTGCCTCATTATAGAAAAATTAAGCTATCCCAGTTTTACCTCTGCATTAACCGAGGTCTTCTCCAACTGAAACAGACCTATGAGCTTATATGATTATATGCTTCAGCCATTGCACAGGACAGACCTGCTCTAGGAATGAATTGATGCTGTGAAGCAGGATCTGACTGTTAAGAGAGCTGGGCTTGTTCAGCTTGAAGGAGAAGAGGCTCCGGGGAGACCTTAGAGCAGCTCCAGTGCCTGAAGAGGCTGCAGGAAACCTGGAGAGGGGCTTTGGTCAAGGGCTGTAGGGACAGGACAGGGGAATGGCTTTAACTGCCAGAGGGGAGACCTGAGATGAGCTCTTGAGCAGAAGCTCTTCCCTGTGAGGGTGCTGAGGTGCTGGCACAGGGTGCCCAGAGAAGCTGTGATGAACTTTAAGGTCCCTTCCAACCCAAACCACTCTGATTCTGTGATATGAGCGTTTACAGACGTGCCTTGTTTCACTACGCTATGCCACTTCTAACATAGCTCCAATAGCCACATACTTATTTCCAGTTCTTTACAGCCACATATCGGCACTACCAGAAACGCACCCACACAACCGTGACACCTGCAGTATGGCCTTATTATCCAACAGCATCCTTTTATTTGGTTTTACTCCCAGTCAAGACTGAAAATAACTCACTGCAGGCTTCCCAAACATTATGTCCCTGGAAGCATCACATTTTTGCGCAGGTGATGCAGACCAGCGCACTGGTGGTATGGCATTGACACATACTTTCATCACATGGACCTTACAAACAGAAGCTGGTTTGTGCAATCATCCTTTTCATCCTGTTCAGCTTCTGGGACTTGCAATGCAGGGGAGTTTTTCCATCTCACATCTCTCTCAGTTTCACCTCACTACAGCTTCAGCTAATGCAATGAAACACAGGGCAGAAAAAAGAACTCTTGGAAAGAGTGCAGTCACTCCGGTAACTGCAGTAACAGCTAAAGCAGATGTTTGATTTCTGTCCCCATGTCTACATCTTCTGTCCCCATAGCTGCCTTTGCACCTTACCCATACATGATCCCTATCCAAACCAGGTAGGTTTGGTGAGAAAGCCACAGCTTTCCTTCCAGAGGCTGAGAATCAAGTAACATATGCAGAGAAGTCCATATCAGAAGGGAAAGCATGATAGCCCCAAACTATTTTCTGAACCATAAAACCAGTCTCTTTCCCAGCATATTCCAAGCAATAGCACAGAATGCTGGGACATATCCTGGGACTCTCTCATTAATGGTCCCCCTTTGTTGCTTGCCAAAGCCCAGTGAAGAAGAAATCAGCTCTGCAGTGTTGGAGTGTACCGGCTCATGAGGAATTTGGCAGCAGATTGGGTCCCTCAGCTTCACTGCACAGATCTCTGGCCTTGAAGAGAACAAAGTTACACCAGACTATCTCTGCTGTGCATGATCACCCCATAATGAGGAATTTGGGATAATCCAACCCTGGGTTCTGTTCTAGAATCTGGAGGGTACAGAATTTCACACATTATTACTGCAGGCTTCTAATTTCTGTCCTTAACAGCTGCTTTCCCTTCTGGAACTGAAGTCCTATCCATTCCTGCCATCCCTCTTTTTTAACATGGTCCCATAGTGATCCCAAGTACCAAGTAGGTTGAGACTCGATTTTAGGGCCCCTGGTACTACTTTATTTCACACAGTCAGCACCAGTATCCTGCAAGGACAGTTACCAATGGTTTGCTTATGGAAAGCTCTGCAATTGCCCCAACATCCTTTGAGTCACTTCAGTGTTGCTTCAGCTCTCTCTGAGGGACTACAGGAAAACCAAGGTCTTTTACAGAGAGATGCCATGGCTGTATTCTTACACAAAGGCTATGACAAGAGATGCATGTGGACTGTATAGAGGTGACCACCAAATGTTGGATGAAAATAGTGTGAAGACCAAATTTAAGCCCTTATGTTTGCAGGTGCTAATTCTATTTTTGAATTACTAATATTTCTGTCTTTGCTTCTGATTTTGCCAACAAAGAAGTGTTGCAAACACCACAGTCCCTATCAAGTGATGATCAAGGGAAACCTCAGCACTTTCCTTGGATGAGCATGGAGTATGGATATGTGGATCTCTTCCTTTTGTTTTAGAGAAGAATGTGTTCCTGAACAGCAACCCACAGTTGGGCAGGACGTTACACTCTCCTCCTCCCCGCCATCCATGTCCCTCCACCTTCCTTGCCAAGGAAGATCCTCTGGATGCTGGGACCACTTTTCTGATAAGAGTCCTTAACTGGTCCCAGTGCAATCCAATCCCACACACATGAACTCCCACTCCTATAGCAGCTCTGCTCCAAACTGATACTCCAGACGTGAAAGAGGAACTGAAAATTAAATAGGGGAGGAACTGAAATGAAACTTGGCTTCATCCGAGTTTCCTCATCATTCTATGCTCATTGAAGAAAAGGAACCAGGAGGCTCTGGAATACATGGTGTGGGACAGCAGCATATGGGGCTATAGATCAAGTACCACATAGTTTTGGCACACTCAGCAGTGCATCCCTTCAGAGTGCCATGGAGGCCATAGTGGCAGCACATCATCCCTTCTCTGCCAGACCAGATCCTCAGTCACAGGAGAGACTTTCTCACTCTTACTCAGTGGACACAACCGTGTCCTAACCAGACCCTCTGCAGTCCCTTCTTCAAGCACCAGCACGGTTAAATTGGATCCATTGTTTGCACACCCACCTGCAGAAGTTCAGGCTAACCTGGCATGCGATGATAGACAAACCTGCTGCTGTGACAGGACAGAGATGGGGGCCAGGAGACGGGACGGGAAGCAGCCAACAGATGGTGTTCAAGAGCCCAGCTACGGAGCTGGCACTGCACCCCAACAGGCTACAAACCTCCCCCCAAACCCAGCTCTTACGCACCCTGTGCCCAGCCACATCACAGGATAAGTGAGGCACTTCTGCTCACACACCTCTTCCTCAGATGGCCCGGCAAGTCCGTGCCAGTACTTTGATGTCCCGTTTCTACCTTAAGGAGAAGTATTGCCAAGACAGTTTATGAGGACGGTAAAACACAACATGGAGAAGAGGCTTTCGGTATCAGCAGAGAGCATTCCAAACCAGCAAAACCAGAAGAGAAGACAGTGACTCTGTTGAAGCTAGACAGGCTCAGACTGAAAAGAATCTGTCACTTGTGAGGGTAAGTAGTGACTGGAATGGCTTACCAGGGGGCTCTGTACTTCTTGAAGTTCCTCCATCAGGACTGAGTGCCTCTTTTTAGCAGATCTGCTCTATTCCAACCAAAGAAAAAGATGGGACCCTGAAGCCCCTTCCCCGGCAGCGCAGAAGCGGGGGCTGGTGGGTGGGTTATCAACCCCTTCTGCCTTCCAAATCTTGCAAGTCCCACAGCGCCCGTTTGCTGAGAGACACTCAAGCCACTCCCCTCACTGGGAGCGTCCCCCAGGCGCTGCATGGTGGTGGACGGGCAGCTCTGGACCTGGAAAGGATGTCTGCAGCACATCGGAGGAAACAGGAAATCTGGACAATGTGAGCAGAGCACAGGCCGTCTGACCCCACTCAAATCCTCCTGCATCTCTATTTGCTGCCTGGAAAAGGGATCAAAGTGTCTCTCAAAACAGCCATACCCAAGAACACAAGCACTTCCCTCCTATGAGATTTCCTAGGATCACAAGTCCATGTAGCAGGGGAACATGCAGAGATAGGCAACAGCCAGCACCCAACAGGCTTCATTCTACATGACAAGCAATGGGTTTCTGTCTGCAGAAACACAGGGACAGGATTCTCCTGATAAATGCACAGCAGAAAGGAACCAGAAATGAGCAGTAAATTCAAAAGGCATCTCAAAGCAGAGAGGGCACCGGAGCTCTGCAACAAACCATACACCACAGAGCTAGCAAAGACAAGCATATGAAATTAAAGCAGATGTATGGATTTAACCCACCTAGTCCAGGACACCAGCACTGACAAGAGGCAGAAAGATATGCTTTTTAGGGCAGAGCACACGAACCTGAAGACTGCTTGTGGTCCATTTCCCCTGCATCCACAGGTGATGGGTTAGGGATGTCAGGAAGAAGAGGACAACCAGTGCAGGCAGGACAGCTGCTCCACAGCATCACAACCTCCACAGAGGTGACACCCTTGACCAGGGAACAGTGTTTCATATGTGCACTGTTAAGCACAGTTCATCTAGGATCATGTTTGAAGAGAATGACAACCGGGTCAGACATATGAGATGGTACATGCAGAAAAGAGCACCGCCTATGGCCTGAGCATTGAAGCCCTTGCCCTTGCCTAGCTGCACCTGCTGAGAACGCAGCACATGTCCAGAAGGGAGATAGTGGGGGTGCCTCTCCCTCTCCACAGCTTCTGACTTTCCAACTATTTAATTTCTCTCTCTTCCTCACCAAGTTAGCAGCAGCTTTACTCGTCCCATCCCTTTGGAAGCCCACGTGGCAATGTTGTGCCCTCCCAGTGATGGAAAAAGCAAGCCAAAGAAGGGTTTTAGACAGCAAAGTGAGGCAACAGCGATTGAAGGGCCCACCACACAGTCCATCCCATGCTGACTGACCCTCTGAGACAAGTTCAGCCTTGCTCAATAGAGGAAAATCACTTCCCATTTTCGAACTGCAGGAAATCCCCATTCCCCTTCAAAGAAGGATCCTGGGGAGGAAACATCTGTGCACTTAAAAGCCCAAGCTCCCTGATGATGCGTTATTAGCTCATAGAGCTCTCCAGCAGAGTGCAGCCCCGGGGCTCTTCTGAACACACAACCCAAGGTAAAGCAGAACAACCCCAAACCCACAAATGCAGGTCCTGAGCAACCTGCTCTAACTCTGAACAGGGGTTGGACCAGAGACCTCCAAAAGCCTCTTCCAATTCACATTCTTCCATGATTTTATAGAACAGTAGAGCAATGCAGCCTCAGAGCAAGTGAAGGGGATGCCTTTAGCTGTGGGAGAGGTTTGACCTGCATGCAGGGGCAGTACCTCCCTGTTGCTGCAGCTTGTTCAGAGTCACACATGCTGAATCTCCTGCTGCAGATTCAGCTCAGCAGCAACCCTGCAATGCCCTGCCTGGTGCTGGGGGATCGCTGGTGACAGAAAGCTGGACAAAACATGCAGGCAAACTCCCTGTGAAGAGCAACGCAAGGACACAACAGAGAAGATCTGCCAGAACATGAACCTGCACCAGAACAGCCCTCTGTTCTGCAGTGAAAAGCTTGCTCTGTATTGATATTACCCAGCTTCTGTTTCCGTCAAACTATCACAGGATCACAGAACCCCAGACTGGTTTGTGTTGGAAGGGACCATAACTCATCCAGCTCCAGCCTCCTGCCATGGGCAGGGACACCTTCCATTACAGCAGGCTGCTCCAAGCCCCATCCAACCTGGCCTTGAACACTGCCAGGGATGGAGCATACACAACTTGCTCAGGCAGCCTGTGAGAGTCTCACCACTCTCACAGTAAATACCAAACTTGGCCAAAGCGTGTGTCAACCCAAGGATATGAAGCAGAAACAAAGCAGACATGGTGCAGTCAAGGAAGTGGGGTCTGTGTTTGGACACAGCTGACGCTGCAAACAGAATTTGCTAGTGAGAAAAGCACACAGAAGACCCTTGGTGGCAGGGATGCGCGCGTCCATTCCAAGTTCAGCTTGAAAATCCCAGCACTGAGAAATGCCCTGCAGACCTCTCTGGGTCCACCAACATGTGCCCTGGGGAAGCGGGATGCCTGGGACACCTCCGGACCCCGCCAGCATTACACACAGCCTCTCTCTGTCCCTCTCGTACTTTTGAGTCATTCTGTATTTTGTTCATTTTTATGCAATCTTTCTTGCTCAACATTTGGTTTCCATGGAGTCACATACACTGTGCGAAACAGATTTATATTTAGAAAGTGGAGCGGCTCATATGACCCATCCCAGTTGTCATGGCAGCCGGCACAGCTCCCCTTTGGCTGCATCTGGTGGCACATGGCTGCTGGGGACAAGTCCCCCTCCCTGAGTGGCCCTGTGGGCACTGCCGCTGCAGCAGAACCCAGCAAGACACTGCCACAGCCCCAGCCCCAGCCCTGCCACTCAGTCTTCTTCAGGCACCGTGCCTCATCTCTGGCCACCTCCTCCTCAAAGAGAAACGGTCCCTTTGCCTGTGCTAAGCGATGGGGTGTCACAGAGCGCTGCCTGAACACAGCACATACCCCATGTGCCAGTCTACCAGGACAGCTCTCATATTTCCCAGTCTTAAAAACCTCCCTGCCCTACTAAGTCCCGTCTGTGCCATGCCAAAGGCTTCTTCACTTCTTCTTGAATAACATCAGCATCTCCAAGCTGCTGTTTCCTTGGATGCCATCTCTGCCTCCTTCCTACCAACCCATCGCAGCTGTGACCAGGAAGAGGCTCTTCATAGAATCATAGAATGATTAGGGTTGGAAAGGACCTTAAGATCTTGTGCATGGGTCTTTGACCAGGGCCAGCCCTCTTGGAGCTCCACACCTCTCTACATCCCATTTGGCTCTGAAATGCAGTGTACATGCTCCCCACCCAGCTCTGCCTTCCCTGCTGAGGGCCTGCTCCGTCCATAGCTGCCAAACCCTCCCTTCCTCTCCCACCCAGGTCCCTGGCTGCATCACAGACATGTGCCCAGGACTTTGCTTTAAGGTAATACCCATGAATAGCACCATGTTTGCAGAGAGCTGGCCTTCTGGGACTGGTATACTTTTCTCTGCCAGTACTCTAAATTAGGGGAAAACAAACCATTTCTGAAGGATACATGACCCAGGGAGACAGACAGGGTGATATTTTCTAGCTCAGTGTTGTGTGAGAGACTGAAGTGAGTGGGAAGAGAAATGCTCTGATCTGTGAATCCCGCCTAGACCCTTTCAAAAGAGGGTGCTGAGCCAGAGGTGAAAATCTGTGTAACTCCAGTCCTTTCCTGCCTTCCTTCTCAATGTGTGCCTGGTGCGCAAAGCCACATGAGGGGACAGACTGGGAGAAGCCACAGCACTCAGCTGCAGCTGGCCCTGTCATAGAATCACAGAATGGTTTGTGTTGGAAGGGACCTTAAAGCTCATCCAGTTCCAACCCCACTGAATCACAGAATCAACCTCACGGAATTACAGAATGGTTTGGGTTGGAAGGGGCCTTAAAGACCATCTAGTCCCAACCCCCTGCCACAGGGCATGGGACCCATGGCACCAGGTCTGGCCCAGATCCTGCTACAGATGATGCTCACTCGCAGGAAAGCAGCAGTTCAGGGAGATGCTTGGCAATTGCTATCAACTCCTTTTAGCTGAGAGGAAAAGTAGGCAGGTGTGAGAAGTTGGAAGGATAAGATGGGGATGAGGGAGATTCAGTGTGGGGAAAGAGTGTGGGAGTTGGGCTCTGATGTGGGGAGGGTGGTTGGCAAGAAGGAGAATAACAAGCATGTGATGGCTCCCAATTTGGGGAGCAGATGGTGTGGCAGGAGGGGAACGCAGCCCGCAGAGGACAGCTCTGCTGGCTTTTTCTCCTCCTGCCCTGCCTGAGTTCAGGGCTTTCAGTACTTTCCTATGCTCCCTTTTCCCCACGCTCACAGCAGATGTGAGCGCTACCCTGTGACAGCATTTAGCACTATCTGACAAGGGCGGAGAGTCCTGGCACTGAATTAACAGCCAAGAAAAGGGAAGCAAAGCACCACCCTCATAGCAGGCGCTGAAGACCCTCAACAGCCAGGATGGGAGGGGTGTCCACTCTGACAAAACGAGTCTAGAACATGGTGACTGTGGCTAAATGCACATGTGTATCCTTGCAAGTCTAATGCATATATACCCACAGGGAGCTCAAAAATCACCTCCTAGGAAAACACAAGGCTCTTTTTCCTTTCTGTGCCAATGGACAAAGAGTAATTTAATGGACAAATCTGTCCCACTCCATTTGAGCATCCCCTTGCAGCTACTGTTACCCAGCCAAGCTATGCATGGAAAGGCGATGGCCAGAGTGAGACCGGATGGGAAAGAAGCTCTTCCAAGGAGCTCCAGGGTGGTCATACTGGGCAGCAGCAAGGAGCTGGCACTGCTACATGGTCTGGGAAGGCCAAGGAGGAGTCAATCAGGCAGATTGCAGTGATGAAGGTCGCAGCTCCATACACACAGAGGAGTGGTACCAGCAACACAATGATGAGACAATGATGGGTGGGGAGCTGAGATAACCTAATCCCACAAACAGAGCACCCCGCCTGGAGCCTCCCCTGTGCGAGAGAGCAACCAGCCCCATTGTCTGGGGTGAAAACCATCGCAGTGAGTCAAGGGAAAGGCTCTCTAGATCATCTTACAGACTGATAGTGCCTCTAGGGTTATGGGGCTCATAGGATGCAGGCAAAGAGTCTCTTGGGATTATACAAAACCAGGAACGATTAGGGGAAGAAACAAAGGTGGGGGAATGGTTCATCTGCCAGCATACTGCCAGCTTGGATCACCAACAAGCAGCACACTCAGTGCTTTGCCCTGCTACCTTTTTGCTATTAGGAAATGAAGCCGTGGCATCTTCCTACCATGGTGTCTTGAAATAACAGGATGTGGCCAGCTGTGGCAAAGCTGATTTCTCAAGAGACCCAGAGCTGACAGTAGCTCAGTTTCATGTTTCTATGCCCAAGCTATGCATGCTGCCACATATATCACTAGGATATGACAGAGCGACACGAGCTACTTGAGTCACAGCCCCATCCCCTCAACGGGAATTGAGTCCCCGAGGTCTGCCACAGGCTGCCATGGGCTGGCTGTCCTGCATCCTACAGTTTGTCCTGGCAGGAGTCATCACACCATGGGTTGGTAGGGTGGGAAAGGGCAGGAGAGAGCAAAGGCCTGGGGATGAGGCAGTGCCATCACTCCGAAAGCTCTGGGCTGGATGAGCCCTGTGCCAGCGCAACCTGGGGGGAAGCAGGAGCCCTCCTCCCCTCTCCCTGCTCAGGAGGGATGTGCCGCTGTCTCTGACATCAGCATCTGGTACAAGGCAGAGCACCAGGGCCAAGCGCTCTGAAGGGCTTTGTTGTCCTGAGGACTCAGAGACAACAGGGCTATTGTGCAGGAAACCTTGTACTGCAAGAGTCACCCCCATATGCTCAGAGAGTCACAAGGCCAGGTCAGGCCAGCTGCAGCGTTACTGCTCGTCTCCAGTTCGAAATGACATGCTGTGGGACAGACCCCCGTCTGAGTGACTGCACACCCGCAGGACGGTCAGCCCAGGAGGCAGCCAAGGATGAGGGGGCATGATGCCTGCTCCTTGGAAAGGTGACTGGAAGCACTTAAAAGAAGAAAATTCCCACAGCCACCTAAAGGCACAGCGTGTCCCCCTCGCCCTGGGCTGCTGCAATGAAAAGGGGGCAGAGGGGTCTCCCACATCAGGCTGGAGGGCAGGCAGAGAGCTGGGCAGCACAGCTGTCTTCTGTGCTCCCTGGGCCTGGGAGTGCAGCTGGTTTTGGAGAAACGAAACATCTGGGAATAACGCCAAATGTTTCTGTACGGGGCCTCCAGCCTGTGCGCTGCAGGAAAGCTCTGCCTGGCTAAGTGCTCTCTCCTCTATGTGCTGACACAACACGCTCTTACCAGCCCAGGATGAAGCCTGCAGCCTACCCATGGTCACCTGCATGCAGGAACGTGACCCCTCTCTCGGACCAGGGCTAAGAAGGACTTGAGGAGAAGGACTTGGGGGTGTTGGGTGACGAGAAGCTCCCCATGATCCGGTTTCAGTGTGCGCTTGAGCCCAGAAGCCCACTGTGTGCTGGGCTGCACCCCAGAGCGTGAGCAGCAGCTCAGGGAGGGGGATCCTGCCCCTCTGCTGTGCTCTGGGGAGAACCCCCCTGCATGTCCTGATCCAGCTCTGGGGCAGCAGCACAAGAGGGATGTGGAGCTGTTGGAGAGAGGCCACAGGAGGCCATGGGGATGCTGCGAGGGCTGGAGCAGCTCTGCTCTGGAGCCAGGCTGAGAGCTGGGCTGGGGCAGCCTGGACAAGAGAAGGCTCCTGAAGGGGAGACCTGAGAGCAGCTCCAGTGCCTGAAGGGGCTGCAGGAAACCTGGAGAGGGGCTTTGGACAATGGATGTAGGGACAGGACAGGGGAATGGCTTTAACTGCCAGAGGGGAGACTGAGATGAGCTCTGAGGCAGAAGCTGTTCCCTGTGAGGGTGCTGAGGCGCTGGCACAGGGTGCCCAGAGAAGCTGTGGCTGCCCCGTGTCTGGCAGTGCTCAAGGCCAGGTTGGACACAGGGGCTTGGAGCTGCTCCAGTGGAAGGTGTCCCTGCCCGTGGCAGGGGGTTGGAACTGGATGAGCTTTAAGGTCCCTTCAACCCAAACCAGTCTGGGATTCTATGATTCTATGCAGAAGCATGGATGGCTTCATGGGATTAGATGCAATGACAGGGTTGGATATTTCACAAGGCATTGCACTGAGCGGCAAAATGCGTGCACGGAGAACTGGAAGGGAGCCCCAAGCCACTCTAGTCTTCATGGGGACATGCCATACGCCATCTCAAACAATGCCACAGGGTCACCTGAAGACAAATGTGAAGCAGTAACTGCTTAACCAGTTAAATACTTGAACAGAAACCTAGCAGAAATAAGAAGAGGTGGTAAATAAACCTGTGCCTTGCTGGCTGTGCAGCTCTTTGGGGTACACTCTTGGCCTTGTGCACAGACTGTTAGAGTTGTGCCACACTTTGCATCAACCTCCTTGCCCCTAGAACAATACCCTTCCCAGAGGTATCCCTCCCCCAGGGATGGTAACACAGTGCCATTGCAGGAGCTATTAGTGACAGACTCATTTGCTTCTGTGATTCGCATGGAACTGGGACAACTCCACTCCAGCAATACACAAGGTGCAAAAAGAAGTGATGTGTAAAAATAAAATAACGACAAATATACAAGTCACTGGGAAAGAAAATGTTTCTCTCAATAGTACCACGTACTTGTGCAACAGTACCTTCATAAACACATGCCACTTCCAAGGGGGCTGTGCCAGAGCCTGCCTTTACTTACTTCATTTCTCATATACCACTATGGCTTTTTTAACAAGCACGATTCTACTGCTGTGTTCTGCAGCTCCCCAGACACAATGAATCTCTCTCTGTGAAAACAAGCCATCATTACTGTCTGTTCTCTTAGGAAGGAAGGGATTCTCCCTTAAATTATACAGACTCCCTCCACGTGCACACACAAGCATGCAGAGCAGAGCCAAAGCATAGCAACCTCCACCTCTGCTGCAGTCATCTGCCAAATACGGCTATTTACAAAAGCATTTTGGAGCAAGTGAGTAACATGTTTGCAAGTTAGAAAAGCAAGTAAAAGCATCATAGAGGAGTTTCTGGTCAGACCTCCAGACCGGGTGTGCTCCCTTCTCACGAAAAAGGATATTCTGAGATTGGCCAAAAAATAATCTGGGTTAGTTGCCTATTTATCTTGAATTAGTTTTTAGAAGACTTTAAATATCTTGTCTCTTTTAGCAAGAATGCTGCGACCAGCTCCCTGAGAACGTTATTGTAATGAACTGCATTGCTGAAAAGATACTTTTGTTACAAATATTATCTCAAAATCTATGCAATTAAACCAAAATTGGAATAGTTAACTCAGATTCTGTTCCTGGCCCCAGGCCTTCAGCAAAGCTATTAACGTTTTGGCATATTACAGCTACACTTTCCAGCACTTTAAAATGAAATTTGCTTCCCCCTGTTTCTGTGGTAGGTCAGGATCCCCAAATAAAGCTCCTAGCTGCTTCTGCAGGCAGCCAACATGCGAGCTTCTTATTTAAACCATCCTCAATTCTCCTTGAATGGTGTTTCCCTGCAGAGGAAATCCGTTATGAAGCCCCCGACATGATATTCCCTGGATTAAATGGCCCTGCATGACCAAACCTTCAGGAACCTCAGATGCAGAGAAAACAATGAAATGGCCAAGATACAAAGTGCTGCCAGATGCACATTCCTGCGCCCTCCCTCCTAATCTCTCTCAGGCGTGGGGAATGTAACTGCTGTGGCCCATAGCTTGCAGTAAAACACACTCAGACCCACATGAGTTTTTACTTTTGCTGTTGCTACAATTCTAAATAAGTGAGCAAGCAACAACCAACCAAGGAACGAGGGACACCCCTGCACCTTGGCAAGGCTGAAGGAGGCTGCTGGAGCCTCCACACAGAGCCAAGGCTCAATCAAGACCCCAGCCTGCGGCGAGACAGACGGACAGGACACGCAGCCACCAGAGCATGAGTGGGTGCTGGTCCAGCAGTGGAGCTGGTGTGATGGCAAGTAGGAGGCCACGTGCCCACCCCTGCTGGGGTGACAAGGTGCAATGTGTGGCACTGCCTTTGTATCCTCACAGAGGACTGAGATGTCACTAAATAAAATCCTCCTTCTCCACCAGGCTTGACGACTCTGGAGGATGCTCAGGGACGACGTGCTGAGCACGACCACAAGCATCTGTGTCTGGCTGCCTTGACTGCTCCCACAGGAAGGCCTGGACAACCATGGCAGCATTGCCTGCTGGCACCAGAGTATGCTACATTAATTTACAAACTTCTTCCCATTATAGGAACGGGAAAAAAAGGGCAAATGTGACATACAGGTAATACAGCACCATCAGCTGCTTCTGAAGATGAACCCTGGTGGGCACAGCAGCAGACACCCTTTACCACTGTACGAGAGCCATGCAGCTCTCCTTTCCCCTCTGTAGCTTCTGCTGCTCCCAGGAAGGACCAAGCTGCTTTTGCATTGGTCCTGGCAGCATGAAATACTCTCTGGAGCTGCTGTCTCCTCTCCGGCACTCCTGCACAGCGGCTCTGCTCCTCCTTCTGGCCTTCCTAATCTGGAACAGGACACCCATGTCTCTCTCCCATATGCCACCTCCCCTGGACTCTAAAGTGAGAAGTGATTTCAATAGACTGGGCAGTCCGTGGTAAAGTAGATGCTCCTTATCTCTGACATACCACAGCTGGCAGGAAAGGGTTCATTCATGTTTGCTTTCTAACGAGCAGCATACCCTCGAGCATCTGAAAAACCTCCATTTCTTGTCCTTGCAGCCACTGCTCCCAACCCTCAGCACGCTACAGGGAGCTCGGATTGCATTTCCCCACTTCATGTCTTTTTAATGAAACGCCACCATACAAACATTTTATCTCAGAAGAATATCCAGGTCACCACACTGGCGCAGTGAAATTCATTTAGTCCTGAGATGGCCCATATACAGCAACACCATTTCAGCCAGCACACCGCAGACAGTGGGAAGAATGCAGAGACAAGGGATGACACAGGCAGGCCTCAAGAAACGTGCTGGGAGACAGATGTCATGGCAGGGGGACTCATCTGTCGGAGGTGATCAGCTATAGACAGGAGAGATGCACGCAGCAAAGTGGAATGGGCAGAAACACAGACATGAAACAGACACTCAGCTTGGAAAACTGCAGGTACAAGAAAACAGTCCCCAAAACAGCCAATGGGAAGGAAATCCCTGGAAACAGCCATTGGTGAATTGGTTAATTCACCCCCGGCACTATCAGAACATCCTCAGAAGAACACAGTGAGTGTCACTGGGTCACCTCCTCCTGCCCTCTTTTCCTGGTCACTCCCCTGCCCCACTAACACTGGTTTAGAGGAAATGAATAAACTGCCCACTTTAAACCAGCCATGCCTCCCTTCTAGACCCTCCATTCTCTTCTGGACTTTACTGGACTTCAAGCTCCTGACTGCATCAGAACTGCCACTTGAACTCTAGTTCTTAGAAAAACTATTGAATAGATTATTTAACAACTTCCACGGACCCTGGGCAGACAACAAGGATGTAATTAAAAGCCTACACCATCTCATCATGGATTGATCTGTTGAACCAATCTGCATGTGACTGAACACTAGCCCCAAGGTGGAAGTGGGGCTGCAGGTGCCAGCAGTGGTACACCCCTCCTGGAGAGACAAACATCTTCCTGGGAAGGCAAACAAGAGAGAAGCGTGAGACATGGACCTCAGCAGCAGCTTGGTGGCAAGTTTTGAGCCTCTGATTCGAACAAACTGGTTAGTCCAGAAAGGAGTAAAAAACAGAGATCTAGGAAAAACACCCTGGAAGGAAAGAGGAAAAGCTGTTTACTACAGTGCACGAGTGAGTGAGAAGGGAGTACCTCAGATACTTCACCGAGCTGATGAACAGAGAAAAAAGATGATTTATTTTCCTGTCCATCACAGGTGGGATAGAAATGGATTTAAATTGCAGGAAAGAAGGTTCAGGATAGAGGTGATCTTGAAGCCATAGTATACCTGGGACTTCCTTAAGAACAGGCCAGATAAATGTTTGTAAGAAATGATGTAGGTATTGTTGAGCCTTTCTTGGAGGCAGTGAGCCTCTGACAATACGACGATACACACGCATACCCTAGGCAATGTTTTCCATAGAATCATAGATCACAAGATCACACTATGCTGACATTCGCTCATGTGGCTTGGAATAGACACACTTGATATGAGAATGGAAATATTATTTAAAGTATGACATCATGTATTAGAAAGAAAAGAAAATCCAATATAAGAAAATGCTCCTTAGAAAAGGTCAACACTTGGAGCTGAAAGTTAAGAACTGGGGTGGGGACTATGTCATCTTTCTGATGGCATTCACAATCTAATCTTTAATAATATTATCACAGATCATTTTCTTCCACAGGCCCCTGATGCTCAAGTTATGTGATTACTCAGAAACTGCTTAACTCCTACCTCATTTCCACCCTCTGGGGGGAAATATATTATAAGGGTAATGGACTCAGTTGTAAAAGCAACAATTAAGATGACCACAATTGGGAATAGAGCCCTGGAGACCACTGTGACGTGGGTTTTACTTCTCCTTGATCCTGGTATCTAAGAACAAATACAAGTCATTTTACTACCACCAGCTAAACCAGTGGTATCTCCTTGCAGACACCCATTTTCAAAGGGTTGTGGAAGGCCTGGGTTCAGGTTTGTTCATCAGTCATTTCTCAGTTCAGTCATGTTTGTTCCCCTTACATTCAAACAGTTCTCCATGCATAAGCCAAGTGCCAGAGAACCTTTCCAACCCACTCTGAATCACGAAGCCAGACAACCTTCTGAACTGATCCAGAAGGGCCTTTAAAAATGTCAGTAAGAAAATGAATGTGCTTGAGTGAGAGACACAGGGTCATTGTTTTTGAGAAGACCTGGTACAAATTAGTCAGAGGTTGATAGGATCACAGATCCTGTGCTGTATTATTCAAAGGATTCTGCAGATCAATGACCCTGGATTACTACTAAGCATGCTGGGCAGAACAGCCTCTGCAAAACCCTCTGCAGCACACCCATGCTCGGCACATCTGAGGGCTTCCGTGAGTGGCTGAACTACAGAGCTGCCCATGCCCCCTCCAGCCCAGCACCCAGCAAAGATAGCATCCTGGAGACATTCAAGGCCAGGCTGGATGTGACTCTTGGCGACCTGAAGGGGTCATTGCAGGGGGATTGGAACTTGATGAGCTTTGAAGGTCCCTTCCAACCCAAACTGTTCTATGATCCTACAGACTGTGCTTTCACATCACCCTCCTCTTCTAAGCCTGTGGCACTGCCTCTGGTCTCATATAATTACCTGGACATCACTGCCTCAAAGAGGCACAGAGAAACAATTCCTACACTATAAACCCTCTCTGCATGAACCATTGGGAACTTCTACACGTGAACCACAGCAGTATTTGCAATGGAGGTATTTCCTGGCCTGTGACTGCAAAAACCCTGAATCTTGCAAGGCAAGGAAGTTGAGTGTGCCAGTTATATCACTGCTTTAGATGGGATTCTTAAGGCTATGGGATTTTAATTCCTGTGTTTTGGTGAAAAAGGCAGAATCCTAATTTTAATTCGGACTTGATGTGAAAATAAATGGTCAGAATTTCCTCATAGCAAGATGCTGCCCTGCGGAGAGCAGAAAGAACAGAGTACTGCAGCACTTTTGGTACAGCTAACCCCGGAGTCATGGCAGCACTCCCTTTAAAATACCCTGGGCTCCTAAGCACTACCCTCTGTCAGGAGTTTGCCCTGCTCAGGGTATCTCACTGTGCCACCTCCCTCCTGAAACTTCCCACAAAGCCAAGGCCAACCTCCCAGTGACATCTGTGGGGCTGCACCCGGCTGCCTCAATACTGTGGGGCTCAGAGAGGCACGGGCAGGAATAGAAAGCATTTAGTTCTTGGAAAATTGTTCGAATTCAAACCCAAGAGCCACTTTCTGGCTTGTAAAAAAACCCACGAATTTTCACCTTCCCGTTCTGCTGCACCAGCCTCGGTTATGGAGGAAGGAATGGGGAGCCTGAGCACAGCTTTGCATTTGTAGGCAGGTCCCACCCTCCTCCTGGACACCAAACACCAGCTTTGGCCTCATGCCTAGGGAAGAAGCAGGACGATGCAGAACAGATGCTGAATTCAACTTACAGATTGATAACAACACCCCCAGGCTCCTGCTCTCCGAGTTAGCAAGAGGAAGAACAGTTTGGCAAGACATGAAAACTACATTTCAGTGTAGCTGCTTGTGGAGGCTGCCATACAGCCTTGTTTAGAGAGCAAGTACAGAGCAGAGCTCCTATGCAGAGCCGGTCAGTGCTCCCGCCTCCCTTCAGCACTGCAGACTCCACCTGAGTGAACACAGGTGCCCACAGCTGAGCTGGGGAGAAACACAGGACCCAGCTCCTTCAGCCTGGACATCTGAAAAAGCATCAGGAGAGTCTGACTTCAGAAGCATCTCTTCCTTAGTTGGCCATAAAGGAATCTGAGTGTTTTGTCTCTCTGAAGTAACGATGAACTCGTTCTTCACTGTCTGCATGTTGGACTGAGAAGTTTCTGCTCCAGGACTGTCCATACTGGACCATTACAGAAGAAACAATCCTTGAAGCTTATGAGAAAACCGCTATCCCCCTGGGCATCCCATGCTATCTAAGTGCCCACGGAGGATGTTCACTGCACAGCCTGACAGCTAACATGCTCCCTGAGGAATGGAGAAGTGTTGCTTGACTCCACACAAAGTTAAGAGGAAACTGAAGCCACTTCCTGCACTGAAGCTGCTTGGCTGCTGCAGGGGGTTGGTGGTTAACAGTCTTCTCTCCCTGCAGCTTCGAGCTGGTGGACATCCGGCACATAGAACCCTCCTGCACAGCCCCATGCCAGGCACTGCAGCTGTCAGCAGTCCTCCTTGGTCACACCAGCTCTTGGACTTGGCCTTCTCCACTGGTGAGGTTTGGGCGGCTCCTGCCAAGCATAAACCAAAACTCAGTCCCCGTTGGAGAAATCAGCATCTCTTGCATCTGCTGTACAAAAGGGCTGGATGTCTGTTAGACAGTGGAGATAACCTGCTGGAGCAGCACATCTGCACCTTAGTGATGAGGTGGAGGTCAGGCCCTGGTCCCATCTGTAATGCCTTGTGGTCTGTGTGCTCAAAATGCTTCACCCCTCACAACCCCAATCCCAGACAGGCAAGGGATGTGTTCAGCATCCCTGGAGACCCAACTACTGCAACCACAGGGCAGAACACCAGAGGAAGCATTGGATTGCCTCACAGCAGGGTTTTGCTCCCATCCCCACCTCGAGCAGGCTCTCATGCTCAGTGGTCCTGGAAGGTCACCCAGCAGAGAAGCCACCCCAAGAAAACAGCAAGTCCTCTGCTGCAGAGAGCTGGACCAGTCAGTGGAGAGAGGCGCAACAGGGTCATCAAGGGAATGCCACTGGATGCAGACGAGCTTACAGAGGCAGAGAAGGAGTGAAAGGGAAGCCAGACTGGTCAGCTACCCACGCTCACCATAGGTCTTCACCTGTTATAGCCTAAACATCCTTCACGTTGCTCTAAATATTGCTGTGCCCGTTGCTAAACTGAAACAGCGAAAGCTCACAGGCAACCTGAGATCAGCAGGACCTGTGTGCCTGTGACATGTGTATGAGCCACCTGCCTGCGCAGCCCCCACAGACAAGTGTCTGTCCACCCAACCTTCACCCATGCTACAGAGGGTGTCAGTAAGGCAGCACTCCTCCTGCCACAGCAGCTCTGTGTTGTCCATCCCAAGTGCCTGTAATCAATTGGATTAAGGGAGAAAAGTTGTTCTGATAACAGAAGGAATTTCCCTAGTGAATCCTGCATAGCTGCAGGATCTCACCATGTGAAGAAAAACAAAACCTGCTTTATATGAGGGAAATCTGGGAGATTACCCTGGCTTTGGCCTGACTCTAGCAGTCATCCTGCACACTTCAATGTATTGAATCTGTGTCTAATTAGTCATACGCTACTACACCATGGCAACACACTTCATGTTATTGTTCTTCAGAATAATATTGTTTAAAAATATAGAGAGCTCTAACTTCGCTGGAACTCGTGGTTGTTGTTCTTCAGACCCTGCTCCTGAGAGGGGGAATCTCTGGAGCTGAAAGCCGTTCTCTCAGCATGCTCTGAGCAGAAATAATGAATGTGACATTTCATGATCTCCTCTGAAAGAGAAAAGTCTTTAGACAGGAAACAGGGCTGAAATCAAAATTAGTGTTACAGGAACAGCTTTCAGACCTGGCTTGCTCTTTTCTGGGGTGATATATTTAACTCCTTCCACTGGAGAAATTGCCTTCCTCCTTCTGGAGCTCAAGCCAAGCAGACAGAGGAGAAAAGGAGCCAACCCTGAAGAATTTATAAATGTATGTATTTTATATATTTATACATTTCTCACCTTGAGGATAAAACATGGAAGCTGTCAAGGAAGACATCATAAATAAAGGAAAAAGCTTACAACAGAGGAAACAATTGTGTCCTATGTTGCAATAATAGATGACACACTTCTGCCCCTTGGAAATATTCTGTTAAGGCAACTGAGGCAGTTACACATTATATGACAGAGAGAGACATTTGCTGCTCCCGGCGGAGCAGAACAAAACATCTCAGGTGTACAGGCTCTACCGAAGGCCAAGCTGTAATCTTGTTACAATAAAAGTACTTTTAAGGAATTCAGGTGCGCTGCATTTCAGGCCATAAGAATCATAGAATCACTGAATGGTTTGGGTTGGAGGGGACCATAACATCATCAAGTTCCAACCCTCTGCCACGGGCAGGGACACCTTCCACTGGAGCAGCTCCAAGCCCCTGTGTCCAACCTGGCCTTGAACACTGCCAGGGATGGGGCAGCCACAGCTTCTCTGGGTACCCTGTGCCAGCGCCTCAGCACCCTCACAGGGAAGAACTCCCTCAGGTGGAAAGCTTCCATAAAGAGCTTCCTGTGTCCAGGCTGAGCTCAGGAGCAGTGTTGCTCCCTCAAGGCAGCAGGAGGGGGAAGGAAACAGAGGGCTCAGCAGTGTGGCTCTAACAGCATTGCATACATTAGGGACAAACACACACACAGAGCACTAATCAGTGCTAACAGGCATTCCGCTTGTGTATTTCTGATCCTGGA
The DNA here is from genome assembly GCA_017639245.1 of Myiopsitta monachus. NCBI lineage: Eukaryota > Metazoa > Chordata > Aves > Psittaciformes > Psittacidae > Myiopsitta > Myiopsitta monachus. Next base: position 10,211,567 of record CM029931.1, read on the forward strand.
GCCACAAAAGAGCCATTTCCAGAGATCCACATCTTGTCCAGCTAAAAGCCATTCCATTCAATGCAGCCAGCTTCATTCTGTGTTACAAAAATCACACTTTCAGCTTAAGTGCAGAGCCCAAGAGCTGCTGCTCTGCACAAGACAGTGCATCGCACTCTGACCAGCAATGCTCACCAGCACCAGCACCTGCCACAACACCGAAAGCTGGAAGAACAAGCCTATATACCATCGGATCAGAAGACGGAATAAGACCCATTGGCTGCGAGACCCTGAACCTAATGCAAAGTCCATTGAGGTCAACTGAGAGAAAACTGGCGAAGCAGAAGGACCCTTCCAACTGAGGCTGTGGCAGCACACAGCTGCTGCCCACGCCAGCCTGGCTCTCCATGCAACCCATCTGCAGGCAAACCAGCACCCTGCTGGCCCAGGAGTGCCAGGATGTGTGCAGCTTCCCATGTGACATCCATGCAAACGCTTCCTTCCCCTTTCACGCGCTTCTTGGAGTTGGTGGTCTTTATCTGTGGGCTCCCTGTCCACGGAGCTCCAATGTGTCCAGAAGACCTCCTGTCCTGCTCCAGCAGAGTCCCACCTCTGAGATGTGACAGGTTCCACCTCAAAATTGACAAGATGCCAGAGTGGGGATCATTAATGAGAGATATGGTGGAAGGTACACTGTTCTATCCTGCCTCCCACAGTGACGAGGCAGGCAGCATCCTGCTTGGTGCACACTGGATAGTGCGGAGCAACCACCACAGTGAATACCCTGGGAATAGTGATTTGCACCACTCTCCTCCTCAGCACGTCAGCACAGCCAGCAAGATGCACATCAGAAGAATTTGCCATGGTTCCATCCCTGAACTGAATTAGAGCTCATGATTGTATGTATCTCTGGCCAGCACTGAAAAAAAGCTTTTATCCTCACCAAAGATCCATATTCAGATGTGGTAAACTGTGTTGGCCAAGAGCAGAGGAGGAAGCAGAAGCGGTGACTCCAGCAAATCCCAAGGGAATGCAGTGGAGATAGGAGCTGGGCATTTAAAAACTATTTTCCAAAAGGACCCATAGCTAATTTAAACATTATTTCTCTTTGGAAATACCTGAGGTTCCATTCCTCATTTCCTAACAGACTGAGGCTCAGTTACAGTCTCCATTTGGTGCCAGTCATCACTGTGATAATCAGCAGTCCACAGTGCCATGAGACAAGTCAGGCTCTCCTCTAAATCTTGCTATTGAAAGTGATTACTTGGCCTTGGGTAATGAATTAGTCCTATTATACAGCAGCTGGCACAGGAGAAGCAAATCTGCTGCTCAGGCAGCTCATTCCACGGGCAGGGCTGGAACGGCTCAGCTGTGCGCTGCACACAAAGCCCTCAGCAGGATTTTCAAGCTGAATTCTGCAGACAGTACACACAGTTCTGTGGGACTGCAAAACACACTACATCCACAAAGTGTTTCTGGTTATTCCTTTCTGAGTTAAGCCTTTGCCCACCCCTTGGCAATGTAATTCCTCTTCTGCGCAATTTCTGCATGGCACTTTGCCGAATCGTATCAAATTCAAACGAAGTTAATTCCTCATTCTCACCCCTGGCAAACTCCGTCACTCCAATCTCCATTTTTCTCCTCTAAACTCCTCCATACTAATCATTCCTTCTCCCCTGCAACCAAACCCTTGCCAGCTCTTGATGCTGCCTCTTGTATGGCCAGGCCTCACTTTTGCAGCCTGAAACTACTCGTCATGCACCAGGTTGTCATTGTAGGTTTGGCTTTGTGGCTTTGTGGCACATGGCTCGAGGAGGAGCATGCGGGCAGACAGCAACTACTGGGGTTTCTCTTGGAAACATGAATAAAGTGCTAAAGAAGTGAATTAGAAAGGATCAGGAAAACAAAGCAGATCCATCCTGCCAATTTAAAAGAACATTCTGAAACTTCTTACAGATTACCAGGGGGGAAAATAAAAGGCAGAATGACAGGATACACTCATAGCAATGTTACAGCCATGGTGGCATAAACCTATGGGGTAGGTGCTCTTGGGAGTGCTGGTATCATCTGTTAGACCAACTCTCACAAGCATGCTTGTGAAAACATCAACTCCTTTCTGTGAAGACTTTAAAAAGAAGCAGACAAGGAGTGTGAAAACTACTGTGTAAAATGAAACATTGCTAAGCCAGAGAGCAAAGAGGAGAAACAAAGAGTTAGTCTTGCTCAAGGCAAAAGTCAACCACAAAGGCTTGTTGTTGCTGCTCACCCCTCAAGCGGTGCAAGAAAATGAGTGTGAGAAGTGTGTTGTAAATATATGCAAGTCATACATGAATTTTTACACAAGTAATTTATGAATCTTAAGCCTGAAGAGATTCAGGAAGTCCTCATTGAACAGATAATATCGCAGCAAGCAACTTGCACTAATGATGAATGCAATATATTACATACAGAGGTAATAACTGGAATCCTACAGGTATTTTTCACAGAATCATAGACTGGTTGGGGTTGGATAGGACCTTAAGATCGTCCAGTTCCAATCCCCCTGCTATGGACAGGGATGCCTCACACTAGACCATGTCACCCAAGGCTCTGTCCAACCTGGCCATGAACACTCGATGGGGCATTTACCACTTCTCTGGGCACCCTGTGCCAGCGCCTCACCACCCTCACAGTAAAGAACTTCTTCCTTATAGCTAACCTGAACTTCTCTTGTTTTAGTTTGAACCCATCACCCTTTGTCCTATCACTACAGTCCCTGATGAAAAGTCCCTCCCTGGCATCCCTGTAGCTGCCTTCAGATACTGGAAGCTGCTCTGAGGTCTCCAGGCAGCTTCTCTTCTCCAGGTCTTCACAAGACTTTTTATTTATCTTTTACTAAGCTTTTTTCTGCTCCATGCAATACCAACTGACCGGGCAGAAGAGAGAGGTGCAGAACTTATCAACATGGGCACATGAAGTGATAGCACACCAAACAGTCAATGCTGACATTCTTTTCTTCCTAGCATATACCCTGGGAACTGCAGTAGCAGAGATGCAGAGGGCTATCACAACCTGCCACAGAGCTGGGAAAGCCCTGGGAGATCTGTGCAGTAAATAAGCTTGCTGCTCAGACCAAGACTGGAAGACCACAGTGCTTTTGATGCCAGCATCACATTGGGAGTGTCTGTGGCTCAAGAAGAGTCTGGACAGTCTGCTCTTACTAAGTAACGTGGAAGAAGTGCACCCATGGCATCACCCTTCTGGAATTTGCCCACCAAAAAGCAAACCACATCTGTACTAGGCTAATGCTTTGTGGTCCAGGCAAGTGGTCTGTGTGAAAGGTGGGGAGCTGGTAGAGCGGCTGCACCCCAAGTTATTTTTCCAGATGGTGACCTGTCACTAGTGGAGTCCTCCAGGGATTGATATTGGGCCCAACACTGTTCAATGTCTTCATAAATGATCTGGAAGATGGGACCAAGTTTGCCAATGATACCAGACTGAATGTGGAAGTGGACATTTGGAAGGGAGAGCCACCCTGCAGGAAGACAGTGTAGGCTTAAGAGTGGGCTAACAAGACCGATATGAAGTTCAACAGGGACAAGTGTAAAGTCTTGCACCTGGGTAAACCCAATACAAGAGTGCAACACAGGCTGGGGAGCAGCCCCCTGGAAAGGGGACTGGGGGTCCTGGTGGACAAGCTCAACAGGAGCGAAGAATGTGCTGCTGCAGCAAAGAAAGCCAACAGGGTACGGGGGAACATCAACAAAGGCATCACCAGCAGAGATAAAGACATCACTGTCCACTTTACTCCGCTCTTTTCAGGCCACACCTGGAATACTGTGTTCAGTTTTGGTCACTGCTATACAAAAAGGATGGAGAGGGTCCAGAGAAGGAACACAAAGATAGCGCAAGGACTGGGAAGCCATGTGAGGAGAGGCTGAGGGAACTGGGTTTGTTCAGTCCTGAGAAAAGAAGGCTCAGGGGAGACCTTATCACTCTGTTCCAGTATTTAAAGGGTGTCTACAAAGAGGCTGGAGACTCCCTTTTTACAAGGACTTACATGGAAAAGACGAGGGTTAATGGGTACAAGTTAATCCTGGTGGACTTCTGGTTGGACACATGAAGAAAATTTCTACACTGAGAGCAATCACCCTTGGGAATAACCTTCTCAGGGAAGCGGTGGATTCCTCAGTGTTAGATGCTGTTAAGATCCAGCTGGACAGGGTGCTGGAACTTCTAATCTAAAATGTGCTTTTGCCATGAAAGTTTGGACCATGTGATCCTTGAGGTCCCTTCCAACCTGGTACTCTATGATTCAAAGTACCTGTCGTGGTTTAAGCCATAAATCACGCAGTTTGCTCACTCACTCCCCTGTCTTTCTCCCCCCCCAACTCTGAGGAGGGGGGGAATGGGGAGAAGAATCGAAAGAATGTAACTCCCACAGGTTGAGATAAGAGCAGTCCCGTAACTGAGGTATAACACAGATCATTACTGCTACCACCAATAGTAATAATGACCAGGGAAATACAAGGGAAGAGGATACAACTGCTCACCGCCTGACGACCGAGCCGTGAACTGAACTCTTCTGGGTTCCTGCCCCCAGTTTTTCCATCCTGGACATGACGTGCTGTGGTATGGAATAACCTCTTTGGTCAGTTTGGGTCAGGTGTCCTGGCTCTGCTTCCTCCCAGCTTCCCCTCCTCCCTGGCATAGCATGAGGCTCAGAAAGTCCTTGGTCAAACCAAACATTCTAAGCTGTAACTATAAGCATTGGTGTTATCAGCGCTGTTCCCAGGCCGAAAGTCAAAAACACAGCGCTGCACCAGCTACTACAAAGGAGAAAAATGACTGCTGCTGCTGAACCCAGGACAGTACCACAGCTGGCAGAGTATTCCAGCAAGTCTGTAGTGCATGGAGCATCTCCTGCTCTCACCCTCAACCAAAACAAGTGCACTTCTGCTGGTATGGCAGGTATGTGAGGGGCTCTTGCCAGCTTTTCCTCTCCCATACCTGACCCCATGATGCATGGTGCAAAACCAGAGAGCTGACAGCCCAGTTTTCCTGACACATACCAACCTTTAGCATGAGGGCCTCTTAATAAGTAATGTTTTACACAGTGGCATGACATAAAGAATTCTGGCTACACTAAAGCATACTTATATTTTTCAAGACAAACACTTGTTGAAGCACTCTGGTCTTGAAAAACAGTGGCTGAACAAACTGTTGCTCTTGATTTGAAGCTGTTCTGCACTTTTGAGTGGATCATACCAATAAAAGGGGGTGTGACATGTAATTAAATACAGCCAGGGACACTTTACACTGACCTAAACTGATGACAGTGTGCAGAGCACAGAGTGGGGACCATCAAGTCCATTATGCTTTCTTCAGATATCCCCAGGTCCTCCTTCCCTGCCTGCAAATGTGGAACCATGCACGGTTACTGGAAATGTGCACAGCAGGCAGCAGCCATCGCCACACAGCCAAAGCCTTTGGGATGCTTCCAGCAAATCTGCCATGTGTGCACAGTAAGTGAGGCACATCCCATAAGTGCTGGATTCTGGAGAAAAAAATGCAAAGAATAAGTGCTCCTGGGAAGTGTCAGAAATCAAAGACAGAAATATCGGTGCCTTATGTCAAATATTCCAAGAGACAAGTTAGCTCAGCAGGCTGGCTCCCATGCTCTTCCCATGGCGCCAACAGCATGAACACATGCAACAGAAGAAATAGCACACTTGCTGCCCTGAGCTGTAGCGTGGCCAGTGAAAACAACTTCAACAGTCCCAAATATTTCCAAAGAGATACGAACAGCAATGCTGCAGCACCACATACTTGCTCCTGTTATTGCGGGACTTCTCCAAAAGAAGAACGCAATCTTTGGGATTGCACTTCATGTCAGTTGTCAGTAAAAGAGTGAAAACAAGTCCTCAGTACATACTTAGACATATAAGATTCTGGTAACACAAAACCAGAGTTTATTACTGATAATAATGTGCTCTATGGGACATAAGCAACTGTGCAAGGTAAGGAATCATGGAGAATAAAACCAAGGTTTAATCTGCTTATTTAAATGACCATTTAATTCTACCTGGTCATTTATTATCACACTAGAAGAAGTAAAACATGTAGTGAAAACCAAACCCCACCAAATCTACCAGAATCTTCTGGTCTTGGTTTCAGAACTAAATTATCTCAACAAAAGAGTGTGAGATAGCAAACTTCAAAGATGCAGAAGAACCTACTCAGAAAGCAAAGCTGCATGCAGGAGGTGCCAACATATAAAAAGCCCAGGCTGCAGGTACTCATAGCCAGATACTTCCCATACAGAGCATTCTTCTTGGTACGGTCATCAAGAAAAGCTCTTGTTGCAACAGGTACCAACATCTCTCTTCCAAGTGTATGTTCCACATTATATGGCTTGAATGAGAGCAGAGAGCAGCTCCAGCAGCTGCTGATCCAGCCTTCACTGTGGCAGCACACAGCACAGCCATCACTGGCTACAGTACTGCTTATTTCTGACAAAATGTTTTGGAGCTTTTCTTGGTCAAGATACACTCCATCACTAATGAAGAAAGAGAAACAGAAACTTTGTTTTTCTCTGTAAAACTAGGGTTTCATCACAATCTTGTTTCACATCAATGTTGGGAGTTGAATTTTGTCATTAAATGGAATTCTCCTTGCTCGTCAGCTGTCAGGTTCTAGTTTCTCCTTAAGCACTCTGTCTCCTTGGATCCTAACAGCTTACAACAAGACACAGTTTGGCACAGAAATCCTCTACACAATCTCTGCTATTAAAAAACAAATTACAGACAGCATAATTTCTATAAATTCCTTTCACACTTTTCCCCTATAACTACCTAGGCACAAAGAATCATAGAATCATGGAATGGTTTGGGTTGGAAAGGACCTTAATCTCATCCAGTTCCAAACCCCTACCACGGGCAGGGGCACCTTCCACTGGAGCAGCTTGCTCCAAGCCCCATGCAACCTGGCCTTGAACACTGCCAGGGATGGGGCAGCCACAGCTTCTCTGGGCACCCTGTGCCAGCGCCTCAGCACCCTCACAGGGAAGAACTCCTGCCTTAGGTTCAACCTAAATCTCTCCTGTTTAAGTCTGACACCATTACCCCTTTTCCTATCACTACAGTCCCTGATGAATGAAGCAGTTCATGCCATGCCTCCTGCAGCCGAATGTGCCGCAATGTCCAGCCTCAGCCATCGGCACATTTCCATGTCCGTGTGGCAGATGTCATAGGTTGGCCTCGGTCAGGTGAGTTAACTCCTTCCCCCCAAGTATTACACAGCAGTGGAAGTGATGTATAATACCGCCGGATGCCTGCAAGAATTGCAAGGCAATTCTTTAGTTCCAAAGTGCTTCCTGGTTCTGGTAAATCAAGCTGTGGAAAACACAGACAAGCTCAGTGGCAGCTCTAAGTCCTACTCAGTCCAGCTTGCTCAGTCAGATTCCAGAGCCACCTCCATCCATGCTGGAAGCACACTCTGTGCTTCATACAGAGACTTACATCTGTGGGATGACTGAAGCTATAAAAAGTGCTGACAATTTTCAGCAAATCTGCATGTGTTGCTACTGCTGCTGCTTATATAAGTGATTTTGAGCTAACCACAAATACAAAACGCTCTGCCCAAAATAGATTTTCAAACAAACTGCTTGCAAACGTGACTGAGCGACACATCTCCCCACCCCTCTGAAAACCACTTGCCTAAGAAAGGCAGACACAACAGCCAGTGTTTCCCCAGAGGGTCCTGTGCAAAGCACCACTTAGAGTACCTACCCCAGGGGTCTAACACCACCTCGCCTTCCTGACGCCTATGCTGCCCTGCACCAATAGAGTGTGTGACAAACTGGGACACTCCTGAGACTTGTCCCAGGTTGCTCTCAGGTCTGGAGCTGTGTACATCTTTCTACCTCTTGGTACCGTCACCCCAAGCACACTTGATGCAGGTGAGGTGAGGAGGCACTCAGCCTTCATGCGTTAAGATATCCCTTGCCGTAGCACCCACAACATTCCATCTGCTCTATACCTGTGTTCACCATCGCAATGCTGGCTTTGAAGGACACCTCATCACCTGTCTGCACAGATTCCTCTTTGCACTAGGCTGGGAAGGGCAATTGCTTAACCTGGGGCTGCAACAGTCTGGTACAGAAGGTCCCTGCACGGCTCCACTCCAATGGTCAAAAGGTCAAGCAAAATACAAAAGCATGAAGGAGGAAATGGTCAGAAGACACAGCTGCTAGTCCCTGACTTTCAGGTCTCATGGCTGACACAGCCGTAAATCATCAAAGGAGGGGTGAAGGTTGAAATTGATTGTGATCTTCTCAATGGGATATGGATCACAAGCAACAACATCCCTCTTTTCGCAAGCCCCTGAGTTTGCAGAAGGGTGTTGCCAGCTCATAGACCAAGCTTGGTCAAGACGAAACCATACAAATTTGGTGTTAATGGAGTCTCATGTTCAGGAAATACTGGTATGGGACTGTTTCTCCATTAACCTACTATCTCCAAGAGCACAGGAGTATAAGAAACAGTACTTGGCTTCCCAGCACAAGGAAGACAAGGACATACTGGAGACAGTCCAGCAATGGGCCACAACGATGATTAAGAGATTGGAGCATCTGTCATACAAGGAAGGCCTGAAAGAACTGGGGCTGTTTACCATCAAGAAAGAAGGCTTGAGAGGGGTGTTATCAATGTGTACAAAAAATGGAGGGAGACAACACACAGTAAAAGAAGCAGAGACTGTTCTTAGTGACATCCAGTGAAAGGATGAGCTGCGATGGGCACAAATCAAAATACAGGAAATCCCTTTAAACACAACAGAAAACTGTGAGCATAGCCAAACACTGGAACAGATTGCCCAGAAAGGCTGCGGAGTATCCATCATTGCATGTATTCAAAACCTGACCACACATGGCCAGGGAAGCTGAACTAGCTGATCTCCAGAGGTCCCTTCCAACTCAAGCTTTCCTTTGAATAAGGCAACAACAGCATCCCCTACTGCTGCCAACCAGCCTGACCCTGGGGAGCCCATCTGGAACCCCATCACAGAGCTAATACCCTCCCTTGCTCACTTTGCTCTCTGCTTCTGATAGCCTCCCTTTTGATTTATGCTATTGCTTTTGCTCTATGACAACTGTATCCTCTCCAGAGCTCAGAAACATGTTTGTTTCTGTCTTACCCCTACCACACACTCTTCCGGTCCTTCTCCAGCGCTCATTGTTTCTATCACTCGTTAGCAGGAAACTCCAACCTGTTCTCTTCTAACCCACCACTGTGGGCTTGCAGCAACCACAGGAGCAAGAACCGAAGGATGACAAACATCTTTACCTCTTTACCTCCCTATGTCTCTCTTATCCCACATTTACTACAGTTTTGATCCCTTCCTTGATCTTCTGTGATGAATGAACTAAAACCACATTTTGCTAGCAAGAGAACTCAGGAGGCAAAAGCAGCGATCCCTCAGGAGTGCCCATCTCTAGCACTGGAGTTCATTTCCACAAGTCACCTCGTGGCTTTTTCAGAGCTGTCCAACTCCACGTTTTCCATTAAAACCTGCTCTGGTTAATCACCAGCCATGGCTACCACTCAGAGGGAGTGAGACGAGGAGCAAGAGCCCGCCCTATCCATAGCTCCTGGATGAACCAGCTAGAGCCGCGTGGCAGCATGCAGGTGATAGGTGCTGGCAGCTCCACAGCCCACCTGCCTGTGAAGAGACAGAAGCAGGTGCTGTTGGTGGAGCACAGTTCCTCCCAAGACAAAGACAGCATCAGGAACAGTCATTTCTCCTTCTTCTCCCAGCAGGAATCAGCATGGTGCAGACTGGCTGCTAAGCTAATTCCTCAAGGGTGGGAGAGCTCCCCCCTCAGCTGCAGCTCTTCATACCTTCCTTTCCTTTCAGCTCAGGACCAAGCTCATTGCAGACTTCAGAGCAGCACTAGAGGAGATTTCAGTGTCGGTGAATGTGAGGTCACATGAACGAGAGATTCCAGCCTGCCTATCTATACACGGTGGCAGGCTTAAGTTGCAAAGGATTCAGAAGACGGTCATCTCCTTTTGGTAGCATGCAGCCACCTGACAGACTTTGTTGTGAGAAGCAAGGGTATATGCAATACAGGGCAAACCCTGCCAGGCCTGGCACGCCTTGGACAATGTCGTGAGCCACATTTAGTCACTGCTGAGGCAGAAAATGCAGCCAACTGCATTGTCCATCGGGACAATGAGGTACAGAGCTCCAGAGAGAAGAGCACAGGCACCTGCTAGAGCAGACTGGGCATGGGAAAGGGAGGGGAGGGCAGAGGGCAGGAATAACATCTTCCTCTTTCAACAGCAGCGTGTAGTTAACTTCAGCTTGGAACATAACACTGAACCTTGCCAAAATCTGCAGTGCCAGGGCCACACAAAGCCTATGTAAGAGCAAGCTGGTACTGAAAGAAGAATCATGTTCATGGCTCCATCCCCATTGTCATCACCTCCCTGATGCCAGCTCCAGTGTCCGCGTGGTTGGACAGGGACCTTGATCAGAGAACAGAGAAGACACTATTTCTAGCCAGGTGTCTTTCAGTTAGATCAGGTCCCTGAGCAAGCTAGGCTGCATACCTGCACACAAGGGAAAGGCCACCTGCACAGAGCCAAGAGAGACACACACATATCTATCTTCTTCTCACACATCCATTCTATCACCAAATGTGCCACATATCTGTGGTCCCACAGCTTTGGTTAAATTGGTTAATTAGCCCTTATTTGACATATTTGTTAGCTCTGTCTCCTAGACTTCATTAGGCATGGCCTCTGGAGAGAATGGAATCACGCCAGATTGACCACCACTAGGCACTTGCTGTCCTTCGCGCCTTCTTTCCAAAGGTTTGCTCAAGAGAAAGGAGACTGGTCTGCCTGGACAACTGGTCTGCAGAGACGTTTTCAGTGGTGCATGAGCCAAGGATCAGAAGGGCACATGTGGGGGCTGCAGGCACCAATCTGAGCACAGTGAAACTCCTATAGGAAAAGAGTTTCCAAGAAGCGGATGATACGAGAGCAAAGTCACAACGCATGCAGAAATCTGCCTTTGCCAAGCAGAGTTTGTCCCATCTCATGATACATTTTGCCTCAAACAGTTCCTAAATTCCTGGCTAGGTGTGCAAATATTTAGGAATGTGTGAAACCACAAACATCCACATATCTCAGGAAATGATCTTGTAGGTGGCAAACCTGACAAACAAAAGGACTCCCACATTCTTAAACTATCCAAAAAATCCCAAGTGCTTCAGTGGTACGGAAAAGTCCCTGGCCTCACACTTGTGGCACCAGGTGGGGAAATTCTGCTTCTGCTTTCCTGTCTTTCCAGGTAAGTATGAGAAACACAAACTCAGTGGAAACACCAAGCTTTTTAAATTCATTTGGACTAGAGAAACCAAAAGGCAATGTCAGCTCTATAGCCAAATGTCCTTTTGCACAGAACCCTTCGCTCACAGAACATGGCTCTATGTGGTGGGCCTGGTTCTGCTCAGGGCTATGTTTCCTGCCACTCTGCATTCCCCAGAGGCTGTGCATGGAAAATCTGGAGTGGGTAGTGCCTGCCTTCCATGTAAGCACAGCAGCTTGTCTGATTCCCCTTAGAATCCTGGAGGACAAACAGAGGCTGACGCATGAAACTCTGTGCTGCTAAACACTTCAGCCCAGTCACTACAGGGACACTGGGAGACGGTTCCCATTTGCACATTCCCAGGTTAAGGTCCAAATGTCACCAGGCCATGGTCAGTGAGGGAAGGACTGATGGGTTCACGGCAGGTTCTTGCTTTGGTGCATGAGATGTTTCATATCTCACTTTCAGAAATGCAGAGGTTGTGAAGGCACTCCTTGTGGACATCTATTTTATACTTGCATTGTGTCTTGTCTGCACAGGAGAGATAGTAAGCAAGTTCAGACCCAAGCAGTCCTGAGGGGGGAATACAGCTGTTGCCATAGCTGTCATGGCCCGGAAAAGACCTGAAGCAAACATTGCTCCCCAGCATCCTGACAGAAGGTCAGGCAAAAGGCAGAGTCTGAGCAGCGACTTTGCTTTTGAGTCTGGGCATCTGGCTGTGCCTCTGCTGGGGCTCTCTGGGGTGATGCCACACATGGTGCAGCATGGTATCTCCAGCCAGCTGGGGAACTACCTGAGTTACTTCTTCCACACTATGAAGCCTAAAGATGTTCAGTGAAAAGAAATGAGAGCGAGAGGGGAGAGAGGGAAGAGAGAGAAAAAGGAGGAACTTGCCCAGCATCTGGCCCACATATACGACTGACCCCGCAACCACTGCTTTCTGCTGCTGTTGTTCAGAGGAGCCCGCAGCTCGCTGCGCAGCCTGAACCCTGACACTGAGGGTACCAAAGGCTCCTGCTGCCGGAGCGGGGCCGGGCTGGCTGCTCCTTCCCCGAGCGCCGCATGCCCGTACCAACACCCAGCACACTCCAGCGCTGGGGTGGATGGGGCAGGCAGAGCGATGCCGAGGCGAGTCCCCGACAGCACCGCCGCTTTGCAGCCGCGCGTTCCCCGCAGCGCTGCTGGCACCCACCGGCGCAGGGGGCACCGGGCTGCCAGCCCCGGGCCGTGCCCGGCCAGCGGAGCACGGGGCGCTCCGGAACGGGTGCTGCCACCCCCCCCATCCCCCCCATCGCCGTTCCCACCGCCCGCTGGGCGCGTCCCCGGCCCCGCTCCTACCTCCAGCAGCTGCACGTAGCTGGCCGGGAACCAGCCGCGCAGCCCGTCCTCCTTCTGCCCTTCCCACCAGCCGCCGTCCGGCACCTGCAGCACCGTGATCAGCTCCCCCGCCGCGAAGCGCAGGCCCTGCCGGTGCCGCTCCCCGGAGAACGGGTATAACGTCTGGCAGCGCGACCCCGACATCCTGCCGGGGTACGCGGCCGCCCCGGCTCCCGGCTCCGGCCTCGACCGCCGCGCAGGGCTGCGGGAAGGACCGCGATGGCCGCGCCCCTCGCCCGCCCCGCTCCGCTCCGGGGGAGCGGCGGGAGCCGAGCGCGGGCGGCGGGAGCGCGATCGGGAGCGGAGCGGGGCAGCCCCGGCGCCGGGCGCCCACGGGCACCGCCGGGGCGGGGCGGGGCGGGGCGAGGGGAGGAAGGGCGGGGGGGGGGGGGAGGAGGAGGAGGAGGAGGAGGAGGAGGAGAAGAGCCACCGGGTGCGCAGCCCCGCGTGTGATACTCGTGTCGGCGGGATAGCGTGAGACCGTGCGTGACCCTGAGGGGAGACACGGGTGTGTGAGTGCGCGGGGAGCACCGTGTGCGTGTGAGACACCGTGTGTGCCACCCGAGTGCCCGACAGCCCGGGGAGAGGGGTACAGAGGGTGAGAGACACCGCGTGTGGGAGACGGGCGCTGAGCGACCGTGCTACCCACCCGCCTGTTTGTGAGGCACCCGCGTGTGTGAGGCGATGTGACACAGAGACACCCATGTGTGTCTGTCAAAGGTACCCCGTGAGATGCTGTGTGTGACCCCCGTGTGGGTGTGCAACACCCGTGTGTGTGACAGGCAGGGTGTGACGCGCCGTGTGTGCCTTAACAGCTGCCTGTGTGATTCTGTGTGTCTGAGACAATGTGTGTACCTTCAGAGATGCCTGCATTTGTGTGACTGTGAGACATCTCTGCACGTCTGAGGCACCGTGTGGCATCTGTGACACAGCCCCAAGAATGTGAAATCCATCTTGCCGGAAAGACGCCATGCGACATGCCCAAGCATGCATGAAACATACATATGTGAATGTGATATATTCTCAAGTGCACATATGTCTGTGACACTCAGCTGAGTGCACAACTTGCTCCACGTGTGCATGTCTGACTGCAGCATGTGTGTGAATTGCACATGTGTGAGACACCTCTGTGTATGTGACACTCTGGTCTGTATGTATGTGAGAGATGCACCATATGTGTGTGGGACACGTTATCTGTGTGACACTCCTGCATATGTGCATGCGAGGCACCTCCAGTGTGTGTGTTTTGTGTATGAGCACCCACTGTATTGGCACAACCTGCTCTGGGTGTGCAGGCCTGACTCTGCAGCATGGGTGTGACTCTGTGTGACATCTGCCCTAGTGCACACAGGTGTGTGTGCACACCTGACCCACTCTCCGTATATAATACATACCATACATGCCTGTCTGTACACCTACGAGAATGGTGTGGATATGTGTGTACGAAGCCCAGGCATAGATGTATTTGAACTTGCTGCAGGGTGGCTGGCTGACCCACTCAGTGTGTGCTTGTGTGTGCATGGGGATGTGAGAGGACGCGCACACACACACAGAGTGCTTGAGATCTCCTGGTATGCACGGGGTACTTGACAGGCAGGGCACACATACCTGTGGGACTCTGTGCTACGTACACCTAGTCTGTCGCTTAAGGGATACGTATGTGTGAGCATAAGTATGTGAGAAACTCAATCAAGTATGAAACTCAGCCTTGTATGACAGTGGACATATGTTTGCTTGTGCAGGAGACACCCGTGTGCATGTGACTCCCTGTGTGTGGGACTTACCGGGATGCATGTTCACACACACCTTGAGGCTGAGCTCTGTATGTGTCACACCGTGTGTTTTTGTGTCTGTGGCTGCCCTGAAAGGGTGAGACAACACTCCTACAGGAGACAGACTTCTGTGTGTGCCAAGGGGACAGCCTCGTGAAACCCAGCAGTGTGTGTGTGACTGTTGTCTGTGTGTAAGCTGGCTGTGTGTGTACTGTGTACACCAGTGTGGCTGTGTGTTTGTGTGTAAGCCGGCTGTGTGTGCGTTTGTGTGTTTGTGCGTAAGCTGGCTGTGTGTGTACTGTGTACACCAGTGTGTTTGTGTGTTTGTGTGTAAGCTGGCTGTGTGTGTACTGTGTACACCAGTGTGGTTGTGTGGTTGTGTGTAAGCTGGCTATGTGTGTACTGTGTACACCAGTGTGGCTGTGTGTTTGTGTGTAAGCTGGCTGTGTGTGTACTGTGTACACCAGTGTGGCTGTGTGTTTGTGTGTAAGCTGGCTGTGTGTGTACTGTGTACACCAGTGTGGTTGTGTGGTTGTGTGTAAGCTGGCTATGTGTGTACTGTGTACACCAGCGCATAAGAGACTCCTCCAGACTGCCTGTAAGAATCCATGACCGGTGAACTCACTGCACCACTGGCATGTACCAGGGTCTCACCCATGTTTCTGCAACCTGCTGCATCATGATCTGCATGTGCGGCACCCACCAGGAGTGCATGTGGCATGTGGAGAAGCAGGAGAGGCGCATGCTGTGTGTGCCAGCATGTGTGTGGAACGGGTGAGGCAAAGGGAGCTGGATCTGCCTGACAAGTACCCCAGAGCCATATCCAGGCTGCATGCATTGTAGTCAGTCAGTGGAGAGGGCAAAGGAGGACACAAACCTGCTGCTGTGTTCAGACGTCAGTGAGACGTGGGTTCTTCTCCTCACTGATGGGAGCAGGCGTGCCCAGTGGACTTGTCCAGGTGTCCTGTGATGCCCGCTCTGCTGCTTGCCTCCCAGGCACTGTGTCTGCAGGTGAGCAGGAAAACCCATGTCTACTTCCAGGGCATTTGTGAGACCCTTGGGTGTGCACATGGGTGTGAGCATGTATTTGAGAGCCTTGCTGGTCCACAGAAGCTAGCTGGGTGCATAGCTGACTCGAGTGTACACATTTAAGACTGCATTTGTCTATGTGCCCGCATCATTCATTTCAATGTGTGACACAGTCCACTATAAATGTGGCAATTTTTTGCACACAATGTGTGCAACTCAAGAAAACTCAAGATGCGTGGTTTGACTGAACCCAGTGTGTGTATGTCTCAACAGCAATAGGCGTGCTCTGCATTTCTCTGTGGCTTGGTGACATCCTCCAGTTGGGGAGGTTTGAGACATAGTGTGCACCTATGCAAGCCACAGTGTATTCATGCATGCTGCTCTGGAAGGCATGAGATCTGTGTCACTGTGTGATGCCTCTGTGTACCTTACAAAACTATCTCTGTATTCCAGTCACAAGCTCTTATGATTATGATCATGTCCATGAGTTATTTTGTGTCATATTCTGCCTGTATCCTGCACATTTGGGCTTCAGGTGTCCATGTGTACAGTTCTGGTGTCCCCAGAATAAGGACATGGAGCTGTTGGAGCAGGTCCACAGGAGGCCATGAGGATGATCAGGGGCTGGAGCAAGTCCCATATGAAGACAGGTTGAGAACATTGGGGCTGTTCAGTCTTGAGAAGCTACGTAGAGACCTCAGAGCAGCTTCCAGTGTCTGAAGGCAGCTACAAGGATGCTGGAGAGAGGACTCTTTATTGGGGACTGCAGTGACAGGACGAGAGGCAATGGGTTCAAACTGAAACAGGGGAAGTTCAGGTTAGATCTAAGGCAGAAATTCTTCCCTGTGAGGGTGCTGAGGCACTGGCACAGAGTGACCAGAGAAGCTGCAGCTGCCCCATCCCTGACAGTGTTCAAGGCCACTTGAACAAGGTTGGATGGGACTTGGAGCAAGCTGCTCTAGTGGAAGGTGTCCCTGACTGTGGCAGGGGGCTGGAACTTGATGAGCTTTAATGACCCTTCCAACCCAATCCATTCTGTGATTCTATGACTCCAGCTTCTGTTGCAGTGGAAGGGCAGCAGGTGCTTTGTGAGCCACTCCAAGTTTTGCACAATTTGTGGTGTTTTGGTGTGAGTTTCAGACCCCTTCTGACCACAGACCCCTGTATGTCCTGTTCTAAGATCCCTATTCCTTTCCCGTCCTTTTTTCATGGAGGAAGAGTGTCCCATTTTTCCTTTAGATTTGTGATTGCTTTGCAACCAGTAGTGAGGAGCAAGTTCAGAACAACCACTTTTGGTGCCCATAATGTTGCACCCTGTGTGTCTCCTGGCCTGGGGCTGCACAGGCTTTTCATTTAGGTGACACACTTAGGGTATTTTTTTATCTCTCTTTTCATGGAGTTTTACAAATTTGCAATACTTTTTTCTTTAAAGTGAGCAATCAGGAGGCCTGAATGTAGCCTTTCTCTTGAACATTTCAGGAGATGACTTTCAATGCAGCTGTCCTTTGTTTAGACAGGCCAAGCAGGGATCTGAGCTGAGCCCTTCTGGGATTTTGTCAGGGATTCTTTCAACAACCCTCGGACTACTTTCCTCAGTTCTATTTTTGGCTCTCTGAATTTGTGGCAAATTGCTTAAAATCATCCCCTTTTGCTAAGCATTTAAGCTGATAACTATTGAACTATGATCCATTAGGCATTATTATCACACCAGCTGTGCCTTGCTTGGCAAACAGCGACAGACCTGGTATCATGGCACACGTCCAGGTGCATCCATCAGCAGTATTCTCTAACAATGCTCTTTATAAATGGCAAGAGCTGAAATCTAACAAAAAACCCCATATTTTTCTTCAGCATATACAAACCCAGCTTCCCCTGTGATGGAACACAGCTCCATGTAGTTTAGAGCTTTCATGGACAACAATGAATTTTAGTCATCTTTTCTTATGGTTAGTGATGCCAGAATACATTTTTTTTTCTTAGCTTTGTTCTCTGATGTTTTCTTCCTCTGCTATTTTTATACTTCCAACTTGTTCTGCTTTCTCTGTATCTCCCTTCCTGGTATTTTTGCAGGCTTCTGTCCATCTTTGTGTTAACTTTCTCGATGACAAACCCTCTAGCAGTGTTTTAGTCTGAGGGTTGTCCACTTCCTGAAGCAATTACAAGCTTCAGCTTCTCAGCAGGCAAGCCCAAAGGTAAGCACTAGCTTCATTCTTATTCCGCAGCTAGTGTATGAACATCCAGTTTACAACAGAAGGGCTCCGTACATATCAGAGGATCCCTTTCAGTCCCTGGAAGTACATAACTTTGGAGTAATCCCCGTAAGTAATCCTTATTGCATTTTGCAGATAATTACATGCTTATTTTCTCTTGAGATATGTCTGGTCCTTCTCCTCCACTTGCAAAATGACTTTACTCCTTGCACAGAGCTTTTATCAAAGGCTTAGACCTATGTTTGCTCCTCCATCATGTATTGTCTTTGTTGTGAAGGATGTTAAAGGGTGTCATGTTTACTGTCTATGAAGAAAGTTATTTCTGAGCATAAAAAGCTTTTTTATCTAGTATAAGATAATCACAGCCAGAGTCACTAGATGGAAGATATAAAAGCCATCCCAGAAACATGCAGATTTGTGACTTCAAGGGTATCAGGCATAGGAATGAATTAGTCAGCTTCCAGTCGCAGCCCTGTTTTCTGTCATCTGTTCCAGCTTGGCTGGATGCAGGTGTTCTCTGGCCAGTACTCAGCAGGTCTGCGTGAGTGATCAAACATTCCCTTTGGCTGCAAGATTTCCCTAATTTTATTTCCTGAGCCATCAGAACTGTCATATTCCCTCTGTCATCTGTTCTAGGAGGGTATTCTACTTAGCAATGAGAAAGTAACACTAAAATTAGTGCCATGTGAACATAAACTGTGTTAGGGTGAGATGAATCTCACCTTGAAAGGTTCATCTCCCTGTCTGCCACCAAACAGTCAAAGGTGAAGACCTCAGCCTTGGACATCTAGCTTTTTAACAAACCTTAGTGTCACCAAAATGCTATTTGTCAATGAGAGAGAGCCAACTTCATGTAGCACTGCAGAGAGCCTCAGTTATGGTCATTGTACCTGGAGCTTAAAATGACACCACTAAACCAAACCCAATACTAGGCGGGCAGATTCCCTAAAGAGAGACCTAAAACCAGCTGGGAGTAATAGAAAAAAGTTCACACCTGGCAGTTGTAGAAGCAGCACGGTCGATGTTTTGTTTGTTTAAAGCAACATCTGATAATCTATCCAGCCCATGGCAAAGAGCTAAATTACTCCTGCTGTCTTCACTGAAAAGATCCTGTGGAGCTCAAAATGAGAAAGGGTTGGCACAGGTACATGGGAGAGCTTTTTAGTCCTGATGGACTGGGGATTCACATGAATAGCTGATTTGCTGTACCTGTTTGCAAGACACAGCAACACCAGATCTCCTGAGGCCAAGAGCCGGGGCAGAAAGAGACTAAAAAGAAACCACATGTAGCTCTGGATCTTTAAATGACCTTTGAAGTCTAAATGACTAGCAGAAATTAATTCTGTTGTTGGAGAAGAAATGCTCTGAGCCTGTACACAAAAGATACTTCCAGTCATTAAAAGCTTAAAATCCATAGCTTTTGATGGAAGGGGTCATTCTCAGTGCTTTGAACAGCCATGACGTAAGAACAGATACAGGACCTCAGAACAATATTTCATCTAGTCTACAGTCTTCTTTCTGACAGAAACTCAAAAAGAATGCATAGGGTGGAGTGAAAGAGCAGGACAACACATAGCAGTGCTCTTCCATTGTCCACCAGGCTGCAGTTTCGGGATTTCCTAAGCCAGATATTCTTGAGTATCACAGTTGGAAATTTAGGCATCCAGGACCTCAAACATTCCAAGAAGAGGACTCAGAGTTATGAGTCATGCTCATATGACCAAATATGTGATTCAAACACAATTAAAAAATGCACTTAATGATATAGAATGGCTTTACCTTTGATTTCTGCCTTTAGCAGTGTTTCTTGTGGCTCTGGTGACCTTGGAACCCCTCTTGTACAAGGTCGGCTCTTTTCAGAATTATTTTCATAAGGTCAGATGTGCAGTGTCCTGCCTGGTTATGGCCATTGTAAAACTTAGTGATGTTCCAGGGTAGGTTTAGTCATCTTTGTTGTTAACAGTGCCCGGAGCTGTACCTACTATTTTAGAGTCAGACATGAACAAACATAGTCTGAGTCTATAAATGGACAGTGATATATGTGAACAAACAGTGTGTGGTGATTCACCTGAGACTAAACTGGGTTTGCCTGCCAGGATAATTCACCTGGAAAGCTGACTGCTTCCATTCACTTCCTTTCTTGGAAGCAGGCTGAGAACAACAAACTGTTCCGATAACATCATTCTGCTTCCAGTCAACATATTTCCCATTGAGAGACAGGGCAGGTCCCACCCGGTTACATGACAGGCACATGTTTGGTCATACAAATGTGAATCACAGTTCTGAGTCTTTGCCTTACAGTTAGGTGTCAACAGCAGCCAGTTGTCACAAAACCCTTGCTTGAAAGGGTGATGCCATGCCTTCTCTGCAGCTCCAAACAGCAGCTTTCTCTTTCTACAGCTCCATAAGCACTAGGTCACACAATTTTATTTACTGAATGTTTAACTATTTCATGCTAAGTGGAAAAGTCTTTGAAAGGAAGAAAGGCGTTATCTATAAATCATATAGTTTCAGTATCAGTAACAAGCAAGCTGTGGCCATTTGGGTCTCAACTTCTAATTGTTATACAATGACATAAGACAGTTCTGGATCAGGACACCGGTCTATCTGGTTTATTATCTAATAGCAGAAGTCTAGGGAAAAGCACAGGTTCAAAGAGGTATTTCTGCAGGATAGTCTCTTGATTCCCACCAAATGATAGCTCAGGTCTTCCCAAGTTAGGGGTCGTATCTTGTATTTAATAGTTCATTACCATTATTTAGGGCAGTTAGTTTTTGAGCCCATGCAAACTTTTGGTATCCATAAAATTCTGTAGCAAAAGTTTCCAGAGCAGTCACTATATTTTGGAACCTGTCTTTCATCTGTTTCTTCTGAGGCAATGCTGGCCCACAATCATAGGCAGAACCCACCCACAGTGACCTTTTGTCCTGGGTTCAGCAGCAGCAGTCATTTTTCTCCTTAGTAGCTGGTGCAGTGCTGTGTTTTGGACTTTTAGCCTGAGAACAACGCTGATAACATCGATGTTTTCAGTTGCTGCTCAGTAATGTTTACTCTGACCAAGGACTTTCTGAGCCTCATGCTCTGCCAGGGAGGAGGGGAAGCCAGGAGGAAGCAGAGCCAGGACACCTGACCCAAACTGACCAAAGAGGTTATTCCATACCACAGCACGTCATGCCCACTATATAAACTGGGGGCAGTTACCCGGAAGGTTTAGATCACTGCTCGGGTTGGGATGGGTATCGGTCAGTGGGTGGTGAGCGGTTGTATTCTCTTCCTTGTCATTTCCCTTATCATCATTATTATTGGTGGCAGCAGCAGTGGTTTGTGTTATAGCTTAGTTACTGGACTGTTCTTATCTCAACCCGTGGGAGTTACATTCCTTCCATTCTCCTCCCCATCCCTCCAGGAGCGGGGGGAGGAAGGGGGGAGAGTGAGTGAGGGGGGAGCGTGGTTTCTGAGTGACAGGCTGGGCTTAAGCCATGACACCTTTCTACTGTCATAGTGGCACTGATGTCCAAACCTGAGCCACTGAACTGAAAGTTATCTGCATCTGGAGATGTGGGCATGAGCCTACATGAATCACCTACTTTGAGGTGTCCAAGATCACGTGGAGAGGCATTGGAAAAGTAGGAAAACTTGCCAGAGGACTCTGATGAAAGCACCTAAACTTCCTTCAAACCTCCTTCCCTCTGGCTTAGCATCAGTCTTAATGGTGTGGTCTGGACTTGCCAGATTATCTACAACAGCTTGCTGGGTCCCAGAGCATCTGATCTTTTCTTTTGATCCCATGGAGAACCAGGCTTCTGGCCAGCTAAGAAGAGCAGTCCAGCAAGGCAGTCCTCCAGCCAAACTCCCTCTGAGTGTGCTAGTTTGGACATTGATATTTCACTGACACTAAGCTTCCCTCTTCAGCATGAATTGCTCATTACTTGAATTCCATCAGGGATTTCTTATGTCATGAAAGAGCAGAGATTCTGCCTGAGCACACTGAGCAGGACTGACTGCTTTCTGTGGATGAAGCTGTTGATCTGTGTATATGTGTGTGCCTGTATCTGTAGGACATAGATGCCTCAGTGTTTTCCTCTCAATGGTGTCTCTGTTCTGCAACCATCTGTGTATAAAGCTGCTATTCTCTTGTGAACAATGACTCATACAGGAAAGTCTCTAAGAATTAGGCAAGAACTATGTTCATCCTGAGTAGTATTAAAGATGAGGATTCGATCACATGAAGTCTTGGAAACTCAGCATTAGTTTTCCCTTGACAGCTTTAATCTTTAAAACCTGCTGTTGCTGACACATATTTACAAACAGCAGGTTGGCAGTAAGGTGCCTCTGCAAGCGGGTGCTGCAAGTCCACCGCTTGCTTCTGACAAAGACCCAGCACAGCACTGCTCACTGTGACCAAACTTTTCTTCACTGCATTTCTCAATGACGATCCACCTAGTGACACTTCCACCTCCTACATTCTTCTCAGCCGCTACAGATGACTGTCTCCAGGCCTTTCCTTTTTATTTGCAGGCTACTCTGCATCTCTGCTACCTGCAGTGGGTGCAGTTCCCGGCACCCTGCAAGCTATGCCTGGAGCTGGAGCTCCCCAGAAGACTGTGAAGTTGGTCATAGGGACTATCTGGGGCAGTGATTCATATTGGAATAAAAAAATCACAGTGATCTTCACTTCATGCATCTAGTAAGGCTTAGAAATAGCTGAAGGAAAGGAAGTACCTGGAAGATTTTATCAGGAAGTCTCCTGTGAGCAGAATGAGTGCAAAAGAAAGAGTTTCTGGAAAACAAATGAGCCTCTCTGGCTATTGGGGAAGGTTCTGATTTGTGGCACCTTGTCCTATACTGTGGAAGGAAAAGGTTGCAGGGTTCTCCTGTTCTCCACTGCCCCAGAGAGGTAAGAGTCTCTAGGGATGCAGATTAAGATGATCAAGAAAGCTTAAAATAAATAGTGACATATCCTATTACATATAAATGTAATCATAAGTCAACTCCAGTTATGAAAATGATACCCAGAAAACATGCACAAAATAAATACAATTTTTCAATTGGATTAGGTTTTTAATTATAATTTTTATTGTCATATTTTATGATTTCTCTAGGATGTTAGGTGATAAACAAGGGTCAGAGATGCTAACACATGAAAGGAAACATCTTCCTGTGAGTACGACTGAAGCTGGGTGGCTGAAGCTGGACAGAACATTAAAATCAACAGCTAAAATCAGAATCACAGAGCAGTTGAGGTTGGAATGGAGTCTTGGAGGTGACCTGGTCCAAACTGGGCTGCCTAGAGCAAGTTGATTCCACCACCTCTCTAGGCAGCCTGGCCCAGGGCTGCAGCACTCTCATGGTGGATAATGTGTTCCTTGAGTTGAAATGGATTTTCCGTGGTTTGCAACATTGCCCCTTGTCCTTTCACTGTGCGCTTGCAAGAAAAGCTTGGATGCATTCACAATCCCTTTTCCAGCAGTGTTAGTCTGCAGTTAGCTCCCCTGCTAACCTTCTCTTCTCCAGGCCAAATGAACCTAATTCCCTTTGCATCTCCACATGTGACATGTGCTCTGTCTGAGCCGGACAGGTACCGGGGGTTTTTGTTCGATCCTCTCCAATATGTCAGCATACAATGGGGAGGTGTGTCCCAAAACTGAGTACAGCATTGCAGATACAGCTTCACCAGTGCCAGGCAGAGGGAAATGACCACATCCCTCCAGCAGCTTTCTGGCCTCTTACTGGCGCAATCGCACGGCTGTTCAGCGTTCTTACTGCAGGAGGCATTGCTGAGAGGTCCAACGTTTTTCACCAGAACCCCAAGGCTTCTTCTGCAGGGCTGCACCCCAGCGGTCAATCTCTGCTCTACACTAATGCATGGAGTTGTTTCATCCCAGGTTGAAAATATGAAGAGGTTTTGTTATTTCATAGAATTAAAACAAATGTATGATGTGAATTAGGCCAGATTTATCACGTGATTAAAAAGAGTCAAACCCCAGGTCCTCCTGTGCTTGGTCTGTCTGCTATTACAAGTAAGGAGCAATGGTGGCACATGGGAGCCTGGTTTCATACCTGAGAAATCTCCGTTTTCTGGAAAATGTTTTTACAGCTGTACAAGGTCTGATGTTGGTCACAGACATAAGCAAAGGGGCTGCAACTCTCAGAACAATTTATCCTTTTCCTAGTAAAAGGCCCTGCAGGCTTGAAAGAGAATCTTGTAGGCCACTGGAATGATTCCCACTTCCATCCGTTCCCGCAGGACCTCAAAGGAGGAGCAGGCACCATGCCTAGAAGGGATGAGCTTTGTGTGTTCATGGTGTGTTTTTAAATCAGCATTTTAATCCTTCTTCTGACTTCACAGACAGGCAAACGAGTAAGAGGTATTCTTGGTATACATTGAGGTAGGACACAACTCCTGTTCTCTTAATGAACGTATTTGTTTATTATTAATTATTACTTGTTATCTCTAAATTAAAGAGTCTGCCCTTTTTTATTTTCTAAGTATATCTCACACTACCTCTGGTTCAATCAAAGCAAAAATAGTATATTTCTTGTTCTTATTTCAATTTTCTTGCAGCTTTCTGCAAGGGCTGCAAGAGTTTTTTCCCCTTTCCTATTTTCCAGAAATGGTCTACTGCTCTTCAGAATGCTAATAGGCACCTGCATATCTTACAAGTTCAGTGGCAAGAACTAAGCAGATAGATACAGAGCTCCGAAATCTCTGAGCTGGGAATAGTCTAGAGTTTCCCACTGGAACTACTTGGCACAGACCTGCATTCAAGTTCTTGCCAGTCTCTGGAGTCTCAATGCCTCTCTCCTGTCTTCTCAAGTCTCTCTCTCTATGGAGATACTTATCTGAACAGCGAGCAGTGTTTGAAGAGCAGATGAGGTGGATGTTTGCTGTTGTTTTCACAATTACAGCCAAGTTAAAGGCATGGAGTGTTTTTATTGTTGTTGTTGGGTTTTGGCTGTTTTTTCATCCATCAGCCTAAGAGCAGTTTAAGCCTCTGTCTGAGCATTGTTCAAACCATCAGATTGGGCAGTGTACTTTGCCCCTGTGCAGAGATGGCAAGTAGCATAGATTTAGACTGACTCTTTAACCTTCACCCTGCCTCTTCTGTTTCTCTCCCAGAGCTGTCCTGAGTGAGCAAGGTGACATGTTCTGTAGTCACAAAAGGAAGCCAGTGATGCTAACACATGTCCTAAACACAAAACAGGCTGCTTTAATGAAATATTCCTGTAGAGAGACAGGTGATCACAAAAAATGATCCTTCCTACTGCTGGCCAGCATGCGTAGCCAGTGCTGGCTCATGTGTAGTGCACGTGCATCTGGTCATTTCAGTGCCTCTCCCTTCCTGGTATACTGGGACAAGCAAAGGACTCTGAGGACTCTTATATATCTCATGGCAACTACAAAGCACATCTAGAAGCTTCTGAGAGTGCAAAGAAATTTTCAGACAAAGGCTTTTTTTTCAGCTTCATAAATATGTTTGCAGCTATCATCATATAAAGAAAAAATAGCTTTCCAAACCGGCAGAGCGACACTGCCGTGCGGGAGCTGTCTCTTATTGTTTCACTTTGTCTTCATTTATGGACAAATAAGAGTACTGAGAACAGGTTTGTGCCTAACAAAAGGGTAAACCCTGCTAATCTACTGATCTGTCTGCTAGTATTGTGCTTATCACAGCACTGTTTTTTGGCTGGGGCAGACATGGTCCTAATGTGCACAGCTGTGCAATAAAAACCATATCATCATGTGCAATTGTGGGCAGGACCTGCCAGTTGGAGGGGGTTGGACACAATGGCAATTCAAGTCATGGACTGTTGTGTTTGTGAAAGGGCTGTCCATATCCATCTCTGACAACAGAAAATGCCATGGTGAAGAACATGCAAGCTAGAGCCAGTGATGGCAGGTAGCCATGGAACAAGGACAAAGAAACAAAATTCTTTTTGTCAACTGGACAGGCAGTGATGGCAGATCACCATCTGATGGGGCATTAG
Organism: Myiopsitta monachus; assembly: GCA_017639245.1. Lineage (NCBI taxonomy): Eukaryota > Metazoa > Chordata > Aves > Psittaciformes > Psittacidae > Myiopsitta > Myiopsitta monachus. Next base: position 10,237,278 of record CM029931.1, read on the forward strand.
TGGGGAAAACATCAGAGCTGTGACTGGCACAAAGGACCCTGAATGCAAATGGCAGGATGTCCAGTCAGAAGGCACATGGGTTACAGCCAGCAGTGATGACAGGGTATAAAACACAAGAGGATGATGAAAGAAATGCAGAACACAGCGTACCAGACCAACCGATACAGATGAACACACAAGAGAAAGGAATGACATGGAAGGAAGAAGCATTGAAGGGATGTGAACAGCAGGCCATGAAGTGCTGTGTGTACACTGGAGGAGGCAGGGACCTTGGCAGGGTGAGCTGCTGGTGCACGAGGATGGCACTTGTGCCTGAATCAGAGAATCACATAATAATTTTGGTTGGAAGGGACCTTCAAAGCTCAAACAGTCCAACCCCCCTGCAATGAGCAGGGACATCTGCAACTGGATCAGGTTGCCCAGAAACACATCCAGCCTGGCCTGGAATGTCATCCACTAGCTCTCTGGGCAACCTATTCCAGTATTTTACCACCCTCATTGAAGACAAATATGAGACCGAGGAGAATGGCCAGAGCCACAGACTGTCACTTGGAGCGCCTAGCTGAACATGAGCACCTGACAAAGTCCAGCTCCTGCAGACAGCAAGCATCCAGACATTGTAAGATAAAAATCTGAAGCTGTTAATGTGCTCCACAGCCATTTTGCTTTTCAGAAAAAGTCAATTTTTTCACTTAGACTGTGATGAGCAGCTCAGTGAAGCCCCATGCTGAGCAATGCAGCCGGAGCATGCACTGCCCTTGTTGCATGAGGGAGGCCCCTGCGCACCAGGGAGGGCTCCCTGGCACGGGGCCTCGCAGAGGTGCCTGGGGGCAAGAGCCCAAACCCCGGCTGGTGTCTCCGAGGGGAGAAGCCTGGAGCTGCCAGAGAGCTCACCAGGGCAGGGCCTCCCTGGTGGGCTCCTGGGGCCCTGCGCTCTGCTCTGCTCTGCTCTTGTGAGACCCCACTGGGAGCGCTGTGTGCAGTTCTGGTGTCTCCAACATGAGAAGGACATGGAGCTGCTGGAGCAAGTCCAGGGGAGGCCATGGGATGATCAGGGGCTGGAGCACCCCCTGCATACAGACAGGATGAGAACGTTGGGGCTGTTCGGCCTGGAGAAGGGAAACTGCATGGAGACCTCAGAGCAGCTTCCACTGACTGAAGGGGGATACGAGGATGCTGGAGAGGGACATTCAACAGGGACTGTAGTGACAGGACAAAAGGTGATGGGATCAAACTGAAACGGGAAGCTCAGATTAGATCTAAGGCAGAACCTCTTCCCTGTGAGGGTGCTGAGGCGCTGGCACAGGGTGCCCAGAGAAGCTGTGGCTGCCCCATCCCTGGCAGTGTTCAAGGCCAGGTTGGACACAGGGGCTTGGAGCTGCTCCAGTGGAAGGTGTCCCTGCCCGTGGCAGGGGTTGGAACTGTATGAGCTTTAAAGACCCTTCCAACCCAAACCGTTCTGTGATTCTATGACTCCAGCTTCTGTTGCAGCGGAAGGGCAGCAGGTGCTTCTGTGAGCCACTCCAAGTTTTGCACAATTTGTGGTGTTGTGCTGTGAGCTTCAGATCCCTTCTGACCACGAACCATTCTGTGATTCTATGACACGGGAAGCGCTCGGCCATGGCCTCTGGGCCCCGAGTCCGAAGAGGGCCGCTCCGCTACTTCAGGCCGCGCATCCCCGACCCCGCGCCACGCCGCGGACGTCGGTCGCCGCCGCCCCCACCGCGGCACTGCAGCGCCCCCTGCCGGCGCGTCCTGCGCAGGGCTCCCGCCGGCTGCCGGAGGCCGCAGCCCGAGCGCCGCAGGACGGGAGTCCCGGGAGCGGCCACGGGCTCTGGGGGACTGCGGGGCTGAACGGATTCACCCCCTCCCCGCATGGAGCAGAGCCCCTCCACACGCCCTGCATGGAGCAGGTTCCTCCCCATATTCTCCCCGTCCCGCATGGAGCAGATCCCCGCTCGCACTATCCGGAGCCGATGCCCTCTTCTCTCCCTTCCACAGGGACAATACGCCCTTGCGGCGTACACGAAGGCGGTGTGGGCTGCTCGTCCCCAGGCGCTCCTTCCACTCGTGGCAGAGCCTTACACACATGGGCTGTCTGAAGGAGACGCTCTCTCCATGAACAGCAAAGGCAGAAGAACCGGGCAGCTCCAGTCCCAGCTATTGTGGAGAGATCCGTTCTGTAGTTTCCTGATTTAACTCTTCGCTTCTCTCAGGCATGAAAGTTGAAACTGTGGAGAACAACTGAGGAGTGTGTTCCCATTGCCCTGGGAATCCTTCTCCCTGCTGGGACATACCTTGGACTTTGGGAACCACTGCCATACCTGCTACATCCATTCACAAACACCATCAATCTCATAATAAATTGATGCGTCACCTAGGTTTATTTTTATTTTCTACACCATCTATTTAGGATTGGTTAAATATGACCAGGCCAATAGTTATTAGTATTATGTATAACTATATAACATAATAGTTATAGCTATTATGTTATAACTATTATAACATTATAGTTATAACTATTTATGAAACTAACACCTAGTTGATTACATGAAGCATATAATGAATACTCTGGTTAGATGCAGAGAAGTCAGCAGAGAGCCTGCTGCAGCTCTGGTCAGGGACGTCATATCTCTGATTTCTGAAAAAAAACAAAAAAAAAGAAAGATAATGTAGAGATTATTTGAGCAATTGAATTGGTGGTGGGGTTGCATCAGTTGCATCATAGCCTGTGGCTATTGCAAAGGTTCTGCTGTATTACTGGCAAAGAACTAGCATCTCCCAATTGTGCTGAAAAGACCTGAACTCTTAGAGTTGATCATATGTGGTCAGCCTTTTGGGAGGCACCGGGGGACTGTCAAACCACACTGGTTTTGAATAAGAGCCCGTTTCTGGCTTTCTTTTAACAGGAAACTAGTGCAAGAGTGGAAGGAGCAGAGCTATGCCTGGAGGTGTTTGGTCAGAGATCTTTGCAGCCCTCCTCTGCAGCCCTCCAACTCACCTGTCCTTCACGATTTTTGGCTCGTAACTTGTTAACCTGACATTCAGCAATTTCAGCTCGCTCTTCAGCCCCTTCCAGCTCGTGCTGGGCCTTGCGGCATCGTGAGAGAACAGCATTTGCCTGTTCTTCCTGGAAGTCATGCAGTGCCATCAGTGACACGGATACAAAGTGACATTGCCCTGTTATCATTAACTGAACACCTTATGGCTGCACCCCAATAACATCCCCTACCTCAAAGGTACATCCCTGCCCTGCCAGCACTCCGTGCATTTCTATCTAGTGCTGTCAATAGCATGAGCACCCAGCTGGGGTCAGAACAATTAGTCCTGATCAGTTCCAGATGGGAAAATTGGCTAGTGTGGCTCCAAAAGTGCAACAGCTCCTGGGTAATTACAGCAGTGCCTGCTCAGTTGTGAGCCATAAGTTTTTATGAGGTGAGGAATATTCAGAAGCAGTGGCCATAGCTGCCCTGTCAGCTGAGTAGTCAGTTCTTTGAATGAAGTTGGGAGCCCAGGCCTTTTGGAAGTCTCCACCCAGAGCCCACAAAGATTTAAGAAGAGTCTGGCACTCACAGCTTCCTCAACCTGTTTCTTGTATGCTTTCACTTTTAACTGCAGCTTGTCCACCAGGTCCTGGAGCCGGAGAATATTTTTCTTATCCTCCTCAGACTGTGGGAAGTGAAAATCATGTTGGTTTCGGAAAATGGACGGAAGTGATGCACATAAGAGGGCAGAGGATTTGAGATACCTGGTAAGTGAGCTCCTTCAGCCTTCGTTCATACTTGCGAGCACCTTTCAGTGACTCAGTTCCTCGTTTCTGTTCAGCATCAAGCTCATTTTCTAACTCACTGACCTGAAACACAGTACCATGGTGAAGACAGCAAGCTGCCAGGAATGGTTGCTGATCCTGCTGTCGGAACCTGGGAACCAAGGTTCTGTGGACTAAGGCTGCAGAGAAAGTACCAGTGCAGGGCAGTTTCCTGCAGCTGCTCCTTGGGGCTAGACTACCTAAAAACTGCTCACCATTCTTTATTAGTAGTGACATAGCTTGTCAATCCATAGTTATTTATAGAAGGAACTTTGCTGTGTGTACCTGGGACATTTATAATCAAAATTAGGCTTGAATCTGTCAGGAAAGAGGAAACTGAAACAGGGAAGTGTCAATGTTCACCAGGTAAATGGGGAAAATCTATTTAATTTGTAATCTTTTGAGTCCAGTTTATCCTCATGAGTAGTCCTTAACAAGCTCCCACAGCTTGGTGCCTCTTCTGCAGTGTATATGAGTCAAACCTGGACATCAAAGTTTTTACTTCTGTGTGGATACTTCCTTTCAAAGCCAAGACCACCTAATTCCCAGTCAGTTGTGCTATATTTTGGAGCAGTTAAGGAGTGCAACAGGCAGGTCAGACAAATGGTCTATCTAGCCCAATGCTCTGCCTCTGGGAGTGGCAGCAAGGGGACTATTGAGGAACAGCCTGGAAACCTGGCTGCTGTCTATTCCCCTCACACTTCCACGGTCATTGGATTGGTGGTGTAAGGTGGCATTTCTCTGCCTGTTCCCTTAAGTATGTCTATAAACCTGCTGATTTCTAATCCCTTTTTGAGCCTTCTACCCACTCTCTCTCCAGCTTCCCATGCAGCAGGTTCCAGAATTTTGCTGCCCTCTCTGTAAAGTACTTCCTTTTATCTATTTTTAATTGCTAACCAGGTGAAGATGTCCTGATCTACATCATGTGTCCTTACTTCTCATATTGTGCATTTTGGTGAAAACCATTCAGAATACATCTTGGTCCCTGCTGACAGGTTTCTGTAAACTCTCATAGCATCCCCTTAAGCCATCTCCTCTCCAAACAGAAGAGTCCTAGCCTGGTTTATCTCTCCTAATAAGGCTCAACCCACTCAGCTGCCATTCCCTGGATGCTTCTCTAACTGTCAGGTCCTTGAGTTGCAGAGACCAGGACTGCACATTAGTTATTTAAGATACTGGCAAGTGATGCTCTCTGTCTTGTTCTCTGCCTTTCCTATTGAAGCCAATTTTATTTTCTCTTTTCTGGTTTTGTTTCTACTGCACATTGAACAAAAAGTTTGAGGCCTGTCACAGATAAGACTGAGATCTCCTGGCTGAGCTGCAATTGCCAGATCCAAGTTCATCCGCAGGTTAAGTATGTTTTAAGTTATTTTTCCCTATATGCTTATCCTGATCATGTGCCATTTTTGCCCACTCAGTTTTTATGAAGTTGGTCTTAAGTTCCTCACCCACAGTGCAGTGTTTGACTACTCAATGTAACTCTCATCAAATCTGCTGGAGGTACCTGGGGTTGCCCCTCTTGTAAGCTTTCTAAGAAGTTCCAGGAACCAAGGGCCCACTCAGGAAATTGATCTTAGTCTAGCCTAGTCTTCACCGTACCCTCGCCTCTAGTTTCTGGAGTTGCTTCTTTCCACCCTTCAGTGCCAATTGCTCAGCCTCATCCAGACGGTGCTGCAGGTCCTTCACCATCTGCTCCAGGTTCTTCTTCATCCTCTCCAGGTGGGCGCTGGTGTCCTGCTCCTTCTTCAGCTCTTCTGCCATCATGGCCGCCTGATGAGAGCAAGGAGTCAAAGCCATTATGGGGCTGGAGATAGGGGGAGAATGCATCCATCATCAGGAACAAAAAGAGCCCCCAACTCACATCTGTGATGGCCTTCTTGGCCTTCTCTTCAGCATTGCGGGCTTCCTGGATAGTATCCTCCATCTCACCCTGAATTTGGGCAATGTCTGTTTCCAGCTTCTTCTTGGTGTTGATCAAGCTGGTGTTCTGTTGAAAAGCATCAACATGACCATTTTCTTTTTTTTTTTTCCCTTGTGATCGTATATCAAGAATATTGCATAAATATTGGTTTTTAATGTGAATTGCACCATCAGGTCACATGGGATTCTATTCTAAAGTATCTGCTGTGCAGCCGTTTCTCAGCCATGATGTGCTTCAGTATTTCAAGAACATCCTCCATAAAGTCTTCCCTCTCAGATTTTCAGTCAACAGAGAAGAAATTTGGACTTATAAAGATAAAAGATGTAATATTTCCTTACAGTTTTCAAGCTTGTGGCAGTAAAAGTTTTAAGTTCTCATAATGACATTGTTAAATGATGTCAGTAACTGTATTAGTGTATTCCTATTTTGTTAATGATCAAATTAAGTTTGACTTTACAGTCTCTAAAAGTAAACCTGAAATCTGTTGAACTCAATTGAGTTGTAGGGTAAGAACCTCACATCTCTCTCTAAGATGTATTACTTTTAAGGTATCTGCACTGTAGTCTAGTGAAGTTCATATCTGCAACTGAAAAATTACGCTTAATATTTATTATCCACCGTGTGAAAATGACAGTGCATTTTAGAAATGTTACAGTTCAGGCAGTCTTCAGTTATTTTATCTGTGTGGAGGAAAAGTATAAATAGTAAATATATTCCTACACTGACCTGGGTATGGAGGAGCTGAACTCTCTCACTTGCATCCATCAGTTCCTGCTCAGCCACTTTTCTTGTCCTCTCCATCTGTGCCAGAGCTGCCCGTAGCTCCTCAATTTCAGCCTGCAACAGGTTTGCTCTGCGCTCCACCATGGCCACCTGCTCCTTCAGGTCCTCCTGTGCCCTGAGAGCATCATCCAAGTGTATCTGAGTATCCTGGAAAGAAAGACAAGAAAGACTGTGAAACGTATTTTCCTCTTCTTTATATTCGCATGATCATAGATCTGATAGAATTGTACAACAGGGAAATATTTATCTGATTCATAAACCAGTGTGCACCTGTTCCACTGTGCCATACCTTGAGCACTCCCTGGGTGTTTCTCAGGTTCTTGTGTGCCTCGGCAGCCTGGCGATTGGCATGGCTGAGCTGGATCTCCATTTCATTCAGGTCTCCCTCCATCTTCTTCTTCAGGCGCAGGGCTTCATTCCTGCTCCTGATTTCGGCATCCAGGGTGCTCTGCAATGGACTCCACAATTCTGAGGTGGTTTCTCTTCAGCTGGTTGATCTCCTCATCTTTCTCTGCTATCTTCCTGTCAATCTCAGTTTTCACCTGGTTGAGCTCAAGTTGGAGGTGAAGGATCTTCCCCTCTTCATGTTCAAGGGAGGCCTAAAAAAAAAAAGAGTTAATATTTGTTAATTGTATAAATACCACTGTCAGTCACTTCACATGAATTATTCTCTTGAAGAATAGTGTATAGCATGAGGTCTCAGACAGCAGGAAAGATTGCTGTGTACCCAAAGATTTAATGATGTCCATAATTACCCTGTTTCCTGTGCGTGGTGTATATGACAAAAATTATATGCTCTATGCATATAATTTCTTAAATTATATCTGAGGTTGCTAAACTGTGAGTGCTAAATGACAAGCGAACAATTAAGAACAGAAGGCTGTGCCTCAGCTTCTTCCAGTGAGGCTTGTAGCTCAGATTTCTCCTGCTCAGTCTGCTTCTTGACTCCCTCCAGCTCATGAATCGCTTTTCCTCCCTCGGCAATCTGCTCCGTGAGATCAGAAATCTCCTCTGTGGGAACAAGAACCAATGGCATGGTCAGGCATAGAGCAGAATGGAAGGGCCCTCACACACCAAGGTGACAGGCATCTCTGCCCACCTGCAGGCACAGACCCATGTGAAGCGGTGGGTACTGGTGGGTGGTGAGAAAGCCCTGCCAGGAGCAGAGGGCCAGGGACTTACGCTGCAAGTTCTTGTTCTCGTGCTTCAGCGTTTCCAGGTGGTCCAAGGACTCCTCATAGGCATTCTTCATCTTAAACAGCTCTGTGCTGAGAGAGCGGGCCTCCTTCTGGGAGGCTTCCAGCTCAGCCTGTGTTTCCTCATACTTCTGCTTCCATTCTGCCAGGATCTGAAGAGAACATGGGTGTCAGTAATGGATTGTGACAATGAGGAGGGGATGCTCTGTCCAGGAGCCCCCAGTCTGAAGCCCAAAAGACCTTGTCAAAGTTCTTCTGCTTCTTATCCAGAGCTGCACAGGCAGCATTTGATCTCTCCACATCAGTCATCACATCCTCCACTTCATTCTGCAGCCTCTGCTTTGTCTTTTCCAGGGAGGCACATTTGGCATTGACAGCTTCAACATGTTCCTCTGCATCCTGCAGGCGCTGTGCCAGCTTCTTCCTGGGAGGTGTTAAGCACAGGGCCAGGTGAGGAAGCAAATAGGAGCCTGTGTTGGACAGCCAGTATGTTTGTCAGAGCATTCTATGCTACTTGGTTGTGTGTGATCCCCAATTATACATAGGTGTAGGACCTCTCCCATCCAGCCACTGTATTTCTATGTCTGAATCCCAAGCTGCAGCAATTCATGCTCTACTGTTCACTCTGCTACTCATGTCAGCATTTCTCTGCTATTTCACATCTGAACAGCTTTGCTGCTTCTGCATTCCCCCCATGCAAACCTGTTCTCATTTATATTCTCTCCCTTCCTGGCAACCCGTCCTAAAGCAGAGCATTGTCTTCTTCCGGACAATATCATAGTGGTCTCCTCAGATTTCCATTCTCAGTCTCTGCTATCCCTGCCCAACTTCCCCACGTACTTGGCCTCCTCCAGCTCCTCCGTGCGCTGAATGGCATCTGTCTCATATTTGGTTCTCCACTGGGCCACTTCGCTGTTGGCCTTGGACAGGGCACGCTGCAGCTCCCCCTTGGCTTCCTGCTCCTCCTCATATTGTTCCCGGAGCAAGTCACAGTCATGGCGAGCAGACTGCAAGGTGTGGGCCAGCGCGTTCTTGGCCTGTGGGGAAAGGATTTTAGGGCAGTAATGAATGGAAGTATCCTGGGAAATCTCCTGGTTGAAAGTATTCATGGACACGGGATTATTCTACTGTGAGAATGATGGCAAGGTACTGTAGGAGAACGGAAGATCTGGGAATCTGCAGAAGAATTAATGACTAGGCTGTAGTGGAGGTAGAGCAAAGCTAGCATGAGAACAGCTGACTACATTACCCAAGTGTTTTTTTATTCCGTCATGTTCATTGTGTAATTTCATATGTATCTGAAGCCCCTCCCGGACAAGAGAAATCCAATGGAGAAGACTGGGAAGCTTTTTCACCTTGATCTCTTCCTCTAGGTGCCTCTTGAGTTCCTCAATCTGCTGGGTGAAAGCCTGCTTGCCTCTTGACAGCTGAGAAATCAGAGCCTCTTTCTCCTCCACCTGGCGCAAATATTCCCCTGAGAGAGGTCAGATGAGTAAAGGAGCCTTTTTATGACTTACTGAAAAGTGTCAACCTTGATAATTAAATGCATATAAAAATATTTGGAGTTTAACAACATTTTATTTCTTACATGGAATTCTAATCGCTTATACCTATCTGTATCTCTGAGAACGCTGAAGTATTTATCTTGGAGGCAAGAAATGAGATACATCATGCCCCTTTTCCAATATCTGACTAGTCTTAATGTATGCTTGTACTAAGTCCCATGGTCACTTCAAGCCTCAAGCTTTTGGAATTAGTACTATATTGTGTATGTGCTCAGGTATATCCCTGTCCTCTCCTGAATGTCTCTGAGAAGAAGAAGGACGAAGTCTAGGTTATGAAGTAGATGAATTCTTCTTTGAAACTCCAGTCATAGAATTATAGAACAGTCCCATTTGGAAGAGACCTTTTGTGGGAAAAAGCACCTAGATATGGTTATGTGGCACCCTCTCCAGTCAGGTCTTGGAAACCTCCAGTGATCTGACTCTACCACATCCTCGTGAAGGGGTTGTTCCAGCCGCTGTTTGTTCCAGTCCATGTTATTTGCCCTGCTTGAGGATGTCTGTATCTCTCTGGTACGTGTAGCCTAGCACAGGACACAACACTCCAGGTGGGCCTCACCTGTGCCGAGCAGGGAGAGGGATCACCCCTTTTAGCCTGCTGGCAATACTTGTCCTGTAGCTTGGTATTCTGTTGGCTGCTTTTGTCACAAGAGCACGTTTCTGGTTCATGCTCAACTGTGGTTCCAGCAAGACTCCATGAGTCTTCTGACCCTTTTGTTTTTCAAGCCTCATGTCATCTCATGTGATGTCTTTTTAAGGCCTCATTTTCTCTTAAACACTGTCCACAAATGTCTTACCAGATTCTGTTTGGAGCCGAGCTCTCTGAACATTAATGTCATTAATTGTGCGCTGGTGTTCCTCCTCCTTTGTCCTAATCTCACTGAGCTGATCTTCTAGGGAGCGACACATCTTCTCCAGATTTGCCTGTTTGCATGAAAAACAGAATGAAAGATGATTGGTAGTTCAACACATAATGGGTTCAAGCTGAAATAGGGGAAGTTCAGGTTAGATACAACGCAGAAGTTCTTTCCTGTGAGGGTGGTGAGGCACTGGAATGGGTTGCCCAAGGAAGTTGTGAATGCTTCATCCCTGGCAATGTTCCAGGCTATGTTGGACAGACCCTTGGGTGATATGGTCAAGTGTGACGTGTCCGTGCCCGTGACGGAGGAGTTGGAACTAGATGATCTTAAGGTCTTTTCCAACCCAAACCTTTATATTATTCTATGAAATATCTGGAGGATATTTGTGTACCTTCGCTTTGGAGATGGACTCCATGTTACTGGCCAGGTCGTTGATCTCCATCTTCAGCTCACTCTTCTCCTTCTCCAGCTTCTGCTTCACTCGCTGCAGGTTGTCGATCTGCTCCCCAAGCTCAGCGGTGCTGTCCGCATGCTTCTTCCGCAGGGCAGCGGCCGTGGCTTCGTGCTGCAGCGTGGCCTCTTCGAGGTCACGGCGCATCTTCTGGAACTCGGCCTCACGCTTCTTGTTCATCTCGATCTGAGCTGCTGTGGCCCCTCCTGCTTCTTCCAGGCGCTCGCTGATCTCCTCCAGCTCTCTCGAGAGGTCAGCCCGATGCTTCTCTGCTTTTGCTCGAGAGGTTCGCTCTGCCTCAATTTCCTCCTCCAGTTCCTCTGTTCGAACCTGTCAAAGTTAATCGGTTAAATGAAGACTTCTGGATGGACAGATGTGAAATTACCATTAAGGAAGGAGCGAAAATTTACATCTGCTTATATCAGCATAAGGAGAGAAGCACCACTAGAAATTTCACTGAATTATATTCAAGGACGTACTATTTGGTTTTAGAACCACAATGAATGCAGTATCTGGTATTTCGTATTATGCTATAGCTCAGAATGTAATCATTATGTTAAGAAAGATCTAGTATTGCACTTTTCTGAAGAGGTCTGGGATGTGTCACTGGAAAATGTAAAGGAAATCATGTTTGTTCGAGATTTGCCAAAGGTCAAGCCAAAACAAAACAGTGTCTTCTCTCTATCAGCAAACAAGATGGAAGGAACCTTGAGATGACCAGCCATGGGATAATAGCACTGAAAAGAATTTTCTTCCTGGCTCTGCATTTAGAATGTGAGCTCTGTCCTGATCATGACAGATTATGTCACATTCTATTTTTTTTAATTATAAAAGTAATTCTCAGTGGCTTCACTACTGTTATAGCTTGGTATCTGATGCACTTTCAAAGCCTACCACAAACTTTACTTATGATGTTTCTTACGTAGTAATGTATGATTAGAGGCCAGAGTTCCTGTAATAATGCCCTGAGATGGGAACACCACCCAGAGTCCATGTTAGCTGTTTTATTCATGTGTAGGAAAATATTTTTGTAAAACAGTCTAAGAATAAACGTCAGTTAATTCTAAGAAAAATGTGCTTAGCTACCAAAAAATCAAGAACTCTCATACTCTACCTGAAGCTCCTTAATTTTCTTTTGCAGCTGAGAACTATGAGCCTGCTCATCTTTTATATTACCTTGCAACTGTCTGATTTCAAAATCCTTTCTGTTAAAGAACAAGAATGCAAATTCAATATGGTTAAGATTAAGTATGAAATTTAGAATTCAGAGTATAAAACAATCAGTGCTATACTTTTTTAGTCTGTCATCCATCTGTTGCTTATCATTTTTGAGATCCATGATGGAATCCTGAGACATTTTCAGATCTCCCTCTAGTTTCCTTTTTGCTCTCTCAAGGTCCATTCGCAGTTTTTTCTCTTCTTCCAGAGAACTCTCAAGCTAAAACACATAAAACATACTGTAAAACACGTAATTCTGCTTTGAAAATAATTATCATTGATTAAAAATTGATGAATAGTGGAAACAATCAGATCCTGTGTAAACTTCTCATCTCCACTTGTGTTACACTCTCGCTGCAAGATTAAAGCTGCCATTCTGATTTGATTTTGGACATTAAGCTGTCCCCAGCTTGGCTGTGCACAGTTGAAATGCAGCTTTCTGAAAAACACAGAATTTTAAATTTTCCAGTGGCTGCAGTCCCTAAAATATAGACAAATTCCTGGTGTCCATGACTTCCTGGAGTATATCCACACTGCCCAGTAAGAGACCACAAATAACTCTGCATCAGACTTCAGACTGCTACAGATGCAGTGGTCCACCTAATTGATTAAAAGAGGGCACAAAAGTCTACAATACTGAAATACCCACTGATGAACATAGTTTACATGTGCAGGGAAAGGTAGGAATTGCCCTGGATTCTGCAATACTCTGTCAACTGGCAATGGTTTATTAGCTGGAAGTATTAGAGTTGGCTTGGCTGCTTTAGGTGTTACTTGTATTACCAACTACAGATTTCTAGACTCTTCTAATCTGTCAATACATCCACCTACACAACCCCAAAACTTTTCCTTACATCATCTACTTGTTGCTCCAGTTTGGCCTTGGTTTTGCTGAGTGCCAGGACTTTGTCTTCCTCAAATTGCAAGTCATCCAGTGTCTGATGGTGGGCTTCCTGGAGGGCCTTTTTCTCCTTAGTGAGCTTAGAAATATTTTCATCCAGAGCTGCCATTTCTTCAGTAAGATTCTTAACCTGTTAGACATCCATACTATGAGGGGGTGCCTTGAGACATGACAGACTGAGAGCACAGAGAGTACATCCTTGCAAAATCTTTCATGGATGTAATCAAAATGCTCTCAACAGAAGGTCTCTTATCATTCATGGTGAGCGTAGCAACAAGTGTCATGCTTAACAGTCACACCTCTCTGGTCCTGCAGTGGTAGGAATTCTTGCTTTAGTTGTTTTTGACTACCAGCTCTATCCTGCTGAATTCTATAGTGGAACGTGCTAGATCTTCACCTGCCTCTGCAAGCATTTCCCACTGGGGTTTACAAAAGGCCTCTGAGTTGCTCTTGCTCAAAATATGTATTTTCTGTGTGTGATGTATTTGCCAGGTAAACAGCTGTAAATTCTCAGCAAGTGAGGTTCTTTATAGAGAGATTATCATGTGCTAAGCATAGCGAAAGATAAGAAATACGTTAAGTTTTCCATAAAAGTGAAACAAACACGGACAAAGTTGTGACATGACAAAGAACCTTATGCCCTTGGAACAGGTGATCACCAATTTAGGGCAGGAGCTTCTAACCAGGCTGCTGGACATAGCAGCTCTGCTAGCTTTATCTTGGAAATTTATTCCTTGTACTTCAATGGAGCACTGCATACCAGCAACCTTATCCCAAACACATCAGGTGCTGTGCATTAGTCTGCCTGACCCTTGCTTCCCATTTGTCTCATTCGGGTGGGAAAGCCTGACAGTAGGAATAAGAAAAGCCCTCTCTGCTAAGTGCTTTAGCTATGTGGCCCTGATACCTGATTAAGACACTCCCTCATCCTAACACCCAGCACCAGCTAGATTTCTTCTGAGTATTAGTTTAGAAATATCCCGCATAACTGTAATTGCAAACTTAAGATCAGGTATTGTTCTCAGTGATGGCAGTGAAGGGAACCTCAATGTTGTAATTAGATCTCTTCTAGTATTGTTTCTACAGCAGTGGACACTCACCACAGATGTGGGCTTTTGAGTTCTAAAATATATATCTCAATTCTGTCTCTTCACATTGGTTGTTGAGATGTAAGTGAAGAGACCTGTGCTTTTGCTGGTTGTTAAATGAATTAACGACTGCCTGATAGAGACCCTCCTTGCTACACTGACAATCTGAACCTTAGGAGTCAAGACGAACTCTCATCGTATTGTCAAGTCAATGGAAAGGATGTCCATCCTAGCTGAGTCATTCTCCTCAATGCATGTGAGAAAGGACCAACATAGCCATTCTGTGCTGGGCTCATAAGCATACTAATCCTCCATTTGTGTCTCACAAGAGACACAAATATACTGGTTCTTTATGACTGCAAATAGCCAAATATGGAAATTCTCTGTCAAGCACCATAACAAACTTTCAACTCTTTTTTAACTTTCATACAAAATATATTTTTTCTAAGGGGAAGTTATAATTTTCACAGATTTCCTGTCACAGGTAATTCAGTGGCAATATGTCTCTCCTATGCTGGACACATATCACTTCCTTTCAGAGAACTTAGGAATGACTGCAACTTTCCACAAAACTGAAAACTGTCTGGAGAATAATAATTCCCTGATTTCCCTGTTACCTTATTCTCTGTTGCATGCTTTTCTTTTTCCACTTTGGCCAGAGTCAGTTCAAGATCATCAATATCTTTCTTCAGCCCAGAGCACTCATCTTCAAGTTTCCTTTTCTTTGCTACCAGGTCAGCATTCGTCGCTTCTTCTTCCTCCATTCTTTCACTTACTTCTTTAATTTTAGCTTCCAGCTGGATTTTATTTTTGACGAGTCCTCTACATCTCTCTTCAGCATCAGCTAGGTTTTCACTCATCTGTTGGAACATAATGAAGGCATATTGTATTTATCATCAAAATGACAAAAGGCAACACACACTGTTCAAGTGCCATCTCCAGGAAATCAATTACACAAGTCAGGGTAAAATTTCCTATGCGAATAGGACAGTAATGCACACAGTCTAACCCTGAGCATATTGTCCTGCTTGGTCATGGCTATTAAAGTGGACCATAATCCCATGGTAGAGGTACTTCCTTTCAGCTGGCCAGCTGAATACAATACCATGCAAAAGACACACAGAGTTCAGTCATAACAAGGATCCTGCAAGGAATCAGTGAGATAAAAAGCTGGGTAGCAAACTGGATTTCATCGAAGCTTAATCTTAGATGTGGATTTCCAAATAATCTTTCATAGGATGTTGGATGATACTGTCTTCAATTAGCTCCTCCAATTCTAATGACATAGGTCAGATTCTCCCCTAACTTATTCCACTTCATTCACGAGGCTAACCTCGCTGCCATCATTCTCTAACCTCTTGCTCAGCCAAGCTAGAGTCAAGCTCAACCTAAACTGTAGCCTACAGCTTTTACTAGAACTAACATTTTAAGACATGATTGACAGATAAAATTTTGTCCAATTCTTGCTACTATGACTTATTCTAGGCAGAATACCAGAGAAAGTATCTGCTGCCTCCAAAAGACTTACAACTGAAAGTCATCACTGCAGTAACTGAAGATGGTTTGTTTCACTCTCTCTGAGATTCTGACTGAAACCCATCGTGCACTGGAAATCATGACCATAGTCATGGAAATCTGGGGACAAACTTGGAGAAGTTGGTGCTTGAGGAATCTTTCAGGTGGGGTTGATAAAAATTTCCCCAGGGAAATAGGAAGATGACAAGAAGGACTCTTCTAGTACTGAAACAATGAGAAACTGGGAGTTGAGAAAGAGTCAGACAACACACTTGAGGGCAATGATCATAACTTAGGAGTTCTTTTATGTTCACAAATCTGAGTGCTTTGAAAGGCATCGTAACATCATAACCTGGAGGTTATATAACCTGGTTAAACTTGGTCTTCTTAGTTGTGGGGTTTGTTTTTTTTGTGGTTTTTTTTTTTTGGCTTGCCATTCATAGAGGGGGTAATAAAAGTGAAGTCCAAATGCTTGTAAACTAGATGGGTTCTGGAGAACAAAGCATTAAGTACCAAGAGGGGCACAAAGAAACTCAGGTTAAGCTGAAGTTGTGAAGAAGGATTCAGGTAATGAACTTGATCTTCAGCAGGCACAGTTACAGCCTCAGTGCTTGAAACAATACAAGACCAATTTGGTGGCCTACTATGGCTACATAGCCCCATCTATGGGGCTACAGAACTGATGGACAGGGAGCAAACTCAGATGCTCAAAAACAGAGCAGTGGATGTCATCTACCTGGACTTGTACAAAGCATTTGACACTGTCCAGCACGACATCCTTGTCCCTAAATTGGAGAGACATCAATTAGATAGATGGACCACTCGGTGGATGAAGAACTGGCTGGATGGCTGCATGCAAAGAGTTGTGGTCAATGGCTTAATGTCCAGTTGGAAAACAGTAACGAGTGGTGTCCCTCAGAGATTGGTGTTGGGACTGATCTTGTCCAACATCTTTGTCAGTAACATGGACAGTGGGATTGAATGCACCCTCAGCAAGTTTGCCGATGACACCAAGCTGTGTGGTTCGGTTGATACGCTGGAGGGAAGGAATGCCATCCAGAGGGACCTTGACACGCTTGTGAGATGGGCTGATGTCAACCTGATGAAGTTTAACCATGCCAAGTGCAAGGTCCTACACCTGGGTCGGAGCAATGCCAGGCACAGCCACAGGTTGGGTGAAGAAGAGATTCAGAGCAGCCCTGCGGAGAAGGGCTTGGGGGTATTGGTTGATGAGAAAATGAACATGAGCCAGCTTCAGAGTGTGCTCACAGCCCAGAAAGCCAGCTGTATCCTGGGCTGCGTCAAGAGGAGCATGACCAGCAGGTCGAGGGAGTGCAATCCTGCCCCTCTACCATGCTCTCATGAGACTTCACTTGGAGTACTGTGTGCAGTTCTGGTGTCCTCAACATCAAAAGGACATGGAACTGTTGGAACAAGTCCAGAGGAGGGCCACGAGGATGATCAGGGGACTGGAGCACCTCCTGTATGAAGACAGGCTGAGAAAGTTGGGGCTGTTCAGCCTGGAGAAGAGAAGGCTGCATGGAGACCTCATAGCAGCCTTCCAATATCTGAAAGGGGCCTATAGGAATGCTGGGGAGGGACTCTTCATGAGGGACTGTAGTGAGAGGACATGGGGTAATGGGTTCAAACTGAAACAGGGGAAGTTTAGATTGGATATGAGGAAGAACTTCTTTCCTGTAAGGGTGGTGAGGCACTGGAATGTGTTGCCCAGGGGAGTTGTGAATGCTCCATCTCTGGCGGTGTTCAAGGCTGGGTTGGACAGAGCCTTGGGTGACATGGTTTAGTGTGAGGTGTCCCTGCCCATGGCAGGGGGGTTGGAACTGGATGATCTTAAGGTCCTTTCCAACCCTAACTATTCTATGATTCCAAGACTCTTTCAAAACCCAACTGGTTTGAAAGCACAGGGAAACAAGTGACAGGTCTACTTGCACCTTACTGTCCTTGTCCATGTAGTATCCTACTACCTTTTAAAACCTGACAGTATTCCTATCTTGTGTAATTTCAGACTTGTCTCAGCAGTATTCCAGAGAAAATCATCAGTTTTTGTTCCACAGTTTCAGTTCTGTGACAGAAAAGCACCCCTGTCCCTGCCCCCTGTTACAATGGTCAGCAGATGTGGAAACAGCTTGTATTTCCTCCAGAATCAGACTCCGTTGTTAGGAGCACACTGTATATATTGTGGAACATCTGATTCTTCCCCTGGTGATTGCTTAATAATGAAGTGGGGTTACATGGGCACCCAGTCAGAATCTCCTGTATTCCTCCTGGTAGTAATGTTTTATATGTGCTTTGTACTCACTTTGTTTAGGTGTAAATAACAAGACCAGATAAAACCAGTGGAGAATCCAGCCCTGTTACATGTCTGTTTGTGAAGGACCATGGAAAAGGAAAGGGAAAGCAGAATAAGGAGTGGGTGAAACTAAAAATGGAGGTTACTCACAGATTGAACCTGAAGTTGCAGGTCATTTTTCTCCTGCACCAGGGTCACCATATTATCCTCCAGCTCTTTCCTTATTGCCTCAGACTTTGCAAGCTCTTCCTTGGTATTCTTGAATTCCTCTTTCATGTTGGCTATCTCCTTATCAGATTCTGCCTTCTTCATCAACGGTTTAATCATGGTCAACAGCTTCATCCAGGGCCAGTGCCTGACTATCAGGAATGTACGAATATTGTCCTGGATGGTATAAACGGATTCTCTGAAAATGCATGAAAACGCAGTTTATGAGGATGGTAAAACTTGTGTTAGAAACACTCTGACTGCTGGTTAGACAGCATCATCTTTTGCCTCAAGGAACTTTTGCATGAAATTTTTTTCTTTAATTTCTATTAATAAAAGAGTAATTTCTAGGCCCTTGATTGCAGAATGGCTGGTTCAGTAGCATGAACAGTAACTATGTCTGGATATAAGAGGAAGAAATACTCCAAAGCAGACAAACTTCTCTGGTATGTTGCCTGGGAATCATTGAGACTTTCCTTAGTCCTAATGAAAGTGCAAGTGCTCAGGTAAATACCAGAGTGAAAACTGACATCCTTGCCAAGTATTGCTGCTGAAATCTGGAAGTTACTGTCAGTTGTGGAAACAGCAGCTTGATGTTCTTTGGGTCACTCAAAATAGCAAATACCATATTAGAGATACATAAATTATATTTTGGAATGCAAAAGGATGTTGTTGATGCCCATAGTTCAAAGGGAAATTAGGCAATTCCTTGCAGAAAAATCCAGTAAGAGTTACTGAGTTCTTAGAAACTATACCTGGCTCAGGAAGCCCCTGAGCTAAATATAGTATTACAAATAAAAGCAGCTGGTTGGCAGAGCACGCTATACATTTATGCAATCCTTGTTCCCCCTAAAGCTTTCACTTGTCAACATTTGAGAAGGTTTGCTTGGCTCCCCCAGTGCTGCCACTCCTACCCTATAAATTTTGCATGATTCATCCAGTTTCAAAGGGAGAGAGCTGAAAATGG
This sequence comes from Myiopsitta monachus, assembly GCA_017639245.1. Lineage (NCBI taxonomy): Eukaryota > Metazoa > Chordata > Aves > Psittaciformes > Psittacidae > Myiopsitta > Myiopsitta monachus. The sequence continues at coordinate 10,256,066 of CM029931.1, forward strand.
GAGGTGCATCCTGGATGATTGAAAGTATGGAAGTACCTTCTTTGTACAAGCTAGAATTGTTCATTGTAGATGATGAAGGCATGAAAGAAAATGAATGAGGAGAGCAGAGATTGATCATATGCCATTCCTTACAAAACACAATGTGATCTAGTGAAATTATCAGACAACTTGTTTAAATCAGACAGACCTCAGCTGGCTTAGATGACTGTCTCTGCCACAGGTTAAGTGCATTCCTGGAGAAAAAGTTCACCGCTAAATATCATGGTCCGGCTGCATGGTCCAATTGCTTAGTAACCATTGCCAGAATATGGAAGGCTATAACAACAAGGAAGCTGTTTGGGCTTGCTCTTTTTTCCCTAGTCTTTCTAAGAGTCTCTCCTGAGAACAGGTTTTTGCCTCAGACAGTATACTGCGTTGCTGGACTTCTGGTCTGACACAGCATGATTGTTAGTATTTGCGTATATTACCTTTTCCCACCCATCGTTTTGTATTTTTTTCTCATGAGGAACCCTCTGCAGATAGCTTGTATAGTAGTGATGAGGCTCACAACCTTATTATCTCTCATCTCTTCCAGGACTCCCAAGAGACCTGCCTTGAAGAAAACCTAGAACATAAAAGAGTGTCAAATATTTTGAGGCTCAGGCAGCTGATGCAGGGTAGTACAAGGCAGTTTTGGAAAAATGCCTGCAGAGTAAAGGTTTAGCAGCTAAAGAAATTTTGTGTCTGTATTCGTATCCTAAGCGTTGCTGTGATTCTTGACAAGGTACTCTATGTATGATCTAATCACATTATTGCTGTGTTATTTGATGCCTGCTCCAGTGTAGGCTGTGGAAGATTTAACTCATCAGTAGTTATTAAACCAGAAAGTAAATGTTCAACTTAGTACTGTATCTTACTCTGTCTCTTTGCTATACTCTACCTTTCTATGTCAGGCTCAAGATTTGCTCACCGACTTAGAAATGGCTTGAGAAGCATACATGATGTCTGCTCAGTAGTGTAGGTGATTTGGTTTTTGTCCAGATATAGTAGTGCCTTGATTCTGCTGGTCAGAGAATCAGTGTCCCACCTAACACTGCTTTGGATATGGAAGATAGACTTCTGTGCCTAAATGCTCTGAAAAATCTGACCAATCTTGTCTGAGCCTGTCTAATGTGCACTAGTACAAATAAGTTCAACTGGCAGGAGAAAGGAGCAGCGCTAGTTCTAGTTGCAGCTACTCTAGGTCATTCTGGTAGTGTGTTGTTCCAGGGCTGACAGTGCTACCCCCTTTCACATACCGCCAGAACCAGAAAAGTTTTCTGTACTCCTTGCTTTCTTTCTAACCATTGTGAAGGCTGATTTCATATGCAAGAAATACTTCCAATAAACAACATTTTTTTGCTAGTAATCATACCCACTCTTCCACAGGGGCTTTACCTTGGTATGGCCAAATTTGTATTGGTTGTGGTCAACATCAATGGAGGAAAGAAGCTTTTCTGAAGCCTGTTTGTTGTCAGTGGATTGGTCATCTGGAATGGCTGAGACATTAAGTATCTTGTACCTGTGGTAAGACAGGTTGCAAGGACTGACTGCAGACAAGGTGAGGAAAATAGGATCCATCATATATCATAAAATATACGGAAGCTGAGCTATCTGCAAGCAGCTGAATATGCCATCTGAAATAAGACAGTCTTGCCTAAACAGAATGTGATGACAAGGGGTCATGTCTTGCTCCTCAGTGGAATCTGTTGGCTGTGTAACAACACAGGATGTTGTTACATACAAAATTACTGTGTGTACTGAAGACTGCCTGTAGGTCCAGGAATTAGGAAGAACATAGTGAGAACATGTCAGCCTCTTCTCCTCTTGTCTCATTGATCAGAGTAATGCTACTCAAAGTTGAATTTGAATTAAAACTATTAATCAAAATCAGCTATATTCTAAAGGAAATATAGATCTTGCACAGCTCACGGCTCTATAAAGTTGTAGCACTGAATCCTTGAGTTTGGACTAAAAATAGCACAGTATTATTCTGTAAATGCTAAGAGCAGTTTAAGCATTTTTAAGGGAACTTAATAATTAAGGTAATCCTGTGTCATGGAAATGACTACCTCATCCTTCTAAAAGGATTTCTTCAGGTACATGAGGATGTGTGACTCTGCACTGGAGTACTTCTTATTCCCAAGTCTATCTTGAAAGAAAATATGTAAAATTGAGACAGTGATAGCGGTGCAATGAATTTATCCTCTATTTTAGGCTTTCATTGTAGTTCCTCCTGAACTTCAGCACATTTGCTTTGAACTATAAAGGACATCATGGTTGTGAACTATGGCCATTATGGATAGATTCCTTTAGCTGTCGCAGCAAATTATGATTTGAGAATTGAGAACAGCTTATGCGTTACTGAACGTCAGGTTGCAGGGCATTTTCAGAGAGGTCTTGGGTCCTTTTCATACCATTTCAACACAGATGATCCTGCTGTCCCATTTAAATGTAACAGCAGCCAGTTCTGGTTCAGGCATTTATAGCAACTGAGCTCATATGAACCTGTTTGTCTCCATTTTAAAGATGAGAATAACAGGGCAGAGGATGCAGGCCAGGGACAGACTATTGGGAAATCCTTGGAGATTTTCATGCTTAGTCAGTGCACAGTAAGAAGACTGTGCTGACGTGTGTTGTTTTTGTATCTGTTCTCTTGGAGACATACAAAGAGAGTCTCTAATGCCACGTAATTAATTACACTGCAAGCATTTTGCTTCTCTTTGAATCATCAGGCCTTGACTCCAGTTTAGAAACTATACTGGTTCTGAAGAATCAAGGAATCTCTGGTCTGATCAAAGAAGGAAAGACTGGGGTTATGTGACAGTCTTTATTACTTGGTTCTCTCAAATGACTCTATTCTAGTCTGATTCAGATGGTTTCTCTCAGTGATGTCACCAGACTTGTCACCTGAGCTGTGGGTTTGCTGAGGCCTTATCTTATGAGACAGTAGTAACTGAAGACCTACCGTTGCTTGAAGTCTGTATAAAGGATTCTGCTTGGAAACCCTTTTCTGCAAATTCGAATGCCTTCTAGAACTCCATTGCACCGCAGCTGATGCATCACCAAGAAATGGTCCATTTCACCTTAAACAAAATACATCCATCATGACTCTTCCTTTCTTCCAAAGAATGTCCATATGTATTAGCATTCCAGAATGAACTCCTTTTCTTTTTTCTTTTTTTTTGACAAAATTCAACCATCTTTTGATTAAAGATGCAGGAAGTGGAGGGAGAACATGTCTCCAATTCATACAAGTTGAAGAGATCTTACTAAGAAGAGCAGAGTTTGTGAATTGCCCACGGCCAAAAGGCATGAGGCCATATTACTCAAAAATGTCAGGACAATGGTTTAGGAGACCAGCTGAAAGATCTTCTACAGTGTCAGCATCCACATTAAGTGTTGGTAGAGGTGGCACAATGCAGAGTGTAGCACATCTAGACAATCAGCTCTTCACATTATGTACCTCACATTATACCTTGGATCTGCCATGCAAATATTGAGTCTACTCAAACTTGATTAGATTTGATAGCTAGATAGATTTCAATACAGGAAGGGATAAGCAGGTTGCTTAAAGCTTTCAGTCTGCCTGCAGAGGACAGTTGATTTAAATTGGAAGAATTATCTTTCTCCTCCTAATATATCTATTGGATATAATAATCAATTGTATTTCAAAGCCTTATTTCCAAGCATTACAAAGTACAACTGACAAAATAAAAACCTCCTGGAGCCACTGTGTCATGCAGAAATTTCCATCAGCTGCTAGAGACTTTAATTAGTACAGTGTGGTCCATACCCTTAACTTTATCTTTTCAGTGTAATCAATAAAGTTGTACCCAAAAAACTTGTTAGAAAAGTCGAACACAAGCAGACAAAACCCAGCTAAAAATCAGATGTCCAGTTTCTGTCCCTTCACTTCACAGTCCTTAATTTTGCTCACACAGCACTACTTTTCTTTTTCTTAAAGGGCAGAAGTTAAGATTCCCTCTGAGTCAGCTGCCAAAACAACCAACCAAACATTAAAATGACAGCAGTATCTAGCAAAATAATTAATTCAAATATGCTTTTCTATTTTAAAAGGTTTCCTTAATTCCCCACTTACACTTGACTATCAAGACCCCAGTGGGATTCCTCTTTCTTCACTTAAGATATGAAGTGTGGACATTTCCATTTGGGCTTCATTTATAGTCAGTGGAGTGAAAAAGTTTCTTCTAGGATGTGATTCATCTCATCCTAAGGTAGATGTATAAAAGAGGCCGCATGAGTCATATCTTAGAATGCCAGCTTCTCTCCACTGAATATAAAAGCAGTTTAGATGAATAGCTGAAATGTGAATGTCATTCATATATGTGTTGCTTAAATCCTGCTTGTGGTTTTTGGGGTTATACAGCCTGCCCTGAAACGGGAGGCGGTGGAGATTCCACAAATGGTGGAATCACTGCCCCTGGAAGTGTTCAAAAACTGTGTAGATGAGGCCCTTAGTGACATGGTTTAGTATTGGCTTTGGCAATTTTGAGGTAAAGGTTGGACTTGATGGTCTTAAAGGTCTTTTCCAACCTAGCTGATTCTATGATTCTATGACACCTAAAACCCACACAGGCAAGTCTCCCCCCAGGTACTTTAATTTAGTGGCCACATGAAAATACTCCCAAGCTTGACTGTGCTCAGAGACAAAATTCTTTGTGAGAGTTTAATATTTAATTATATAATGAAAAGAAAAGGGAAATTTATGTCAAAATGCTTTCCAAGTGCTAGCAGCACCCAGCAGCTTGTACATGGAATTCTGCAAGTGATATATAATTTCTTTGACAGTCCTCCAGCTCAGTGAATCAGATAACACTGAATACTTAGAAATTGGTAAGTGGTCTTGGGCTGAACCCAACAGTTCTGAATGACACAGTGGTCCTTAAAACTAGGCACTTTTTTAGGGATTTGCTAATGCTATTACCCACAACAGACAATTTCATCAGCTGTGATCAAGCCCATCTTAATCATCTTCAATGCTGAACACACAATAAGAGAAGATGGGTAATTGCTGTGGACTGTGTAAGGCTCAAAATTTCACACTCACTGTAAGCAATGAAAAAAGATTTATTTGGACACTGTCCTGCAGGCCGATTCCTACAAGAACTTCACTTGCAAAGGGAGCTGTTCTGGGAGAAGTTGATGTGGAAGGTAAGCAGTCCAAGTCCCGCCAGTCCCATGTATTCAGAGTTTAGTGATGGTCTTACCTGGTGTTTTGGTCTCATTAGGAACCAGGCATCGCACAAAGTGAGGATGGGTACTTCTCAGGTTAGTCATCAACTTGTTTAGATTTTCCTGTGGTAGAAAAAACGTGGGTTTGAACTTTGGGGCATAAAGCTTTTGCATCCTTATTCAAATATCAAGGAGTTATAGAATCACAGAACGATTTTGATTGGAAGGGGCCTTTGAAGTTCAAGTCCAATATGCCTGCCATGGGCAGGGACATTTTTCAGTAGACCATGTTGCTCAAAGCCCCATCCAGCCTGACTAGGAACATTTCCAATGATGGGGCAGCCACAGCTTCTCCAGGCAACTTGTTCTGGTGTCTCACCACCCTTACTGTAAAGACTGTATTCCTTAAGAACAGTTAAAACCAAACTTCTTTCATTTTAAAACCATTGCCTCTAGTCCTGTCATTACAGGTGCTATGAAAAGTGTTCCTCTATCTTTCTGATAAGACCCTTTTATATATTGAAAGGCTGCAGTAAGGTGTCCCTGGAGCCTTCTCTTCCCCAGGCTGAATTACACTAACTTTCTTCATAGGAGAGGCGTTTTAGCCCTTGGATCATTTTGATGGAAGCATGGCATATTTAAAAGGAAATTCACATACCCTGAACACAGCAGACACTGTCTGGAAAGAGCCACCCTTCTTCTTACCACCTTTCTTGCCACCAGAAGTATCACCTTTTAAGAAGTAGGTAAGAGGTGAATGGTTAGAGTAAACAGTATGTTTTGTAGGCCTCACCTTCCTTTCTTTGGTCATAGGTCAGTAAAATCAACTTTAAATTTTAAATACCCACTGCTGCATGAGAGTTTTAGTGAACTGCTGCTAGCTGGTTGTTGATCAGTGTATGGTATATTTGCTCTCAGATGCATGATTTAGGTTGCATCATAATGTACATGGCTTTGATGGTGTGGAATCCCTATGGCCTGACATAACTTTCATAACAGTATATGCTCTGTGCTTCCAGTCACTTTCCTTCTACTCACAGACATAGCCGCAGTTATTTTCTTTATTTAATTAGATGAAAGGCCACAAGAATGTGGCTCAGCAGTTGACATTTGTTTGTCAGTGCAGTGGAGGCTTCTTTAGAAACATCTCTTAATCCAGTGTTCCAGGTGAAAAAATAGGGATCTATTCTGGTTTATGGCACCCCTGTGGCAGAAAACAAATTACAGCCTCAGGAATACAAATCCAAGCAGCTCAGTGCCTTTTAATATTTGCTGCACCATTGAAGCCAGTTAAATTGAGACTTAAATGAAGTCTTTGTTCTCCTAATTTCAGACTTTATCCAAATTTTATCTTCACAGCCTTTTCCTCTCACTTTCCTTATATTGATGATGCCTGCAAAGACCACAGCTGACACATCCCCAGTATTTCCTAAGACCTTGCCTAGACACATTGTTATCTCAGCCAAACTGGACTGCAGGAAAGTTCCCACACAGTACCTTCTTGAACCCCAAACTCTGCTGTTCGTATGCTTGATGGCTGAGTTGACTACTGCTGTATACTGCCTCGTCTTTTTGCCCAGCACTCAGGCTGCCAGAATATTGGGAGTTTTTTGGTAGGAATCTATGTGGCCATTTTTGGTAAGGCAGACCTGTTGACTGTCTAAGTTGATAATCTTCATCCACAAAAAAGGGCAAGAGACTGGTCTGCTCTCTGATGCCCTTAGAGGACTATTACACTGTATTCTCTGTCTCTCTCATTCTTCCTTGCAACACCAGGACTGCTCAGCTGGGTATGAAATAGTTCCAAGGACTCCTTTTCGTTCTTGTAGTTCACCTCAGTAAAGAAAACTCTGTCTGCAAAGACTAGAAAGTGGTTGTACTTTACATGTATAGTTGGTTCCCGTCTAGAGGATGAGTAAGTGTGCACATGATTCACAACATGGTGAGTCACTTTGTATTGGACTCACTGTGTTTTACTTCTCTGCACTACATGAATGTGGTGCTTTCAGCAGTTCTGCATGTTGGTATCTTAATTTTGGCATAACTGAGTGCACACAAGAACAAGATCACCTTAGGGGATGATAGAGAGTCTAAAGTATACCACAGAGAGGAGAAGAAGTAGACTTTAGTTGGCTCTTGCCCTATTGATCATCACTGACAAAGCACTTACTTGTTTCTGCACTCGAATAATTAGAGAAAAGGAAGGACAGTAGCTTCATGGATGATTTCTGGTACAACTCCACTACACTTTCATTCAGGGGGTCCTTGTTCTTGTCAAGCCAGCCAGCAATGTTGTAGTCCACCGTGCCAGCATAGTGCACCAGTGAGAAGTGAGCCTCAGCCTTGCCTTTGGCAGGCTTTGGCTTCTGGAAGTTTTTGTTCTTGCCCAGATGTTGGTCATAGAGCTTGTTCTTGAAAGAGGTGTCAGTTGCCTTGGGGAACATGCACTCCTCTTCCAGGATGGAGAAGATGCCCATGGGCTGGGAGGAATATGAAAACATGAAGAAAGTGGTGGGGAGAAGAAAAGTAAATAAAATGTTGCCTTCCATATAATTTGTGGCTTGTTTCAGTGACTGTAATTTACATTGCCTAAGTTCTTAATGCACCACTACTTACTATAATAATCAGGCAAACTATAATTAGTCTGTGTTGCTCAAACTACTACCCATGAACATGGCAACTCAACAATACTGTTCGCAGCATTCAGAGATACATGCATCTTTGAATGAAAGACTATATATACATATTTTAATCTATTGTTTTGATCCTCATACCCTACATCATTAGACAGTAGGTTTCAGCATCCTGTTTGTGTGCCTGATGCTGTTGTGTATGTCTGTTACAAGCCATCAGATTGCAATTGTCAATGTGAACTTAATTTGATGGCTCCTCAGGAAAGTGCAGATAACTGATATCTATCAGCTCTGGTTTTGTCTCCAGTGAATGTGCGCGATGGATCATATTTTCCACACCTTATATGGAGTGTAAATGACAACCTGTCACTTTGGAATACCTATAGACTTTTAATTTGTCTCAGAATTGCATTTACAATGAGAAGAATTTCAATACAGGGATGTAGGCACATTCACAGAGCTTTCATTGGAGCTACATTAAGTATCTTCTGATACTGCAGACAAGCACATCCTCTGATGTTGCTGGAGACAGTGATGTGATCTGTACTTCTCTGGCCTAGAGAGAATTCTAGGAGATCCTTCTTTGTATGCCCCCCGCCCCCCCTTTTTTTTTTTCAGTTTAATTTAATAAGATGCTGTGAGATGCTTACATCTGATTTCAGCTAGGTAGCTGCCAGAGCTAGAATCAGGGTTCTTCCAGGGCAGCAGCAACCACAGAAAGTGGATGTTGGGAAGGAATGCTATGCTTTGAATGAAGATTTTGCTGTCTAGGTGTGGCTGCTGTATGAGAGCTACATCTTGCCTACATCTAGCAAGATCTAGCATACATCTTGCCTAATTGTAGGTGTCCTATAAGACAGAATCTAGATCTGAGGTAGCTGTCCTGATTGCTATTCTATTACAGAACACATTATAAAGGCGTTTCACAGAATCCCTAACAGAATGTACTAGGTGACTTGCATCCTTGAAGTATCTGCTTCTTTCCTGTCATTGCAAAAGATTTTACAACATTAGATCAGCATAGGTGTTCTGCTTCCTCTGGCTCTACTACTGTGCATTGCATAGATAGGGGATACAAAATGTGTGGCCACTGAACACTTACTGTGGATTTGGGGTGTTAAATACAGTAATAGGCAACAGGCAGTAGCTGTGAATGGTGGTGCTGCCTGTAGATGCTGCTATGTGGAGGGAAGTGTGGGAGGTTAGCAAGAAATGTGTCTCATGTGCAAAGGCATAACACATGGAATGAATATAAAGCAAGTGAACATGCATGTGGGATGGCTGTATCAGTCACTGGGCATGGGGCATGAATGACAGCACTGGGAGCAAATACCTGTATGCTCGTGAGAAGGAAAATGTTTGTGTATGTGCATATTGGATTTGCACATGATGTGCAAGAGCTGTGCACAGCCACTGGATGCTGGCTTGTAACATAGCAGTGACGGGGTTCATTTCCATTAAGATCCCCAGTGCAGTGGCAGTGAGCAGTGACAGAGGGGTCAGAAAGGGCTGTGTTGCTAGAACCAGAACTTCTACACGTTACAGCAAGTAGTAAGACTTGAGGTTCACCTTACTGTTAAAGGCAGTTTTGTTAAGGCACCAAGTTAACATCCTGTACCCCCTCTCATGTCCACTCCCAGCCATGTTGTTCAGGAAATCATTTTTATCCCAGAGGGAGCCTGTCATTCCCAAAGCTTTTGGCTTATGAACTACCTTTTCTTATGTTAGAGGGGCATTCAATATTATATGTGACCATTTATTAAGAATGACTGGACTAAAATAAATGACCATGAAAGAAACATGCTCTCCTAAAATGAAAAAAAAATTACCTTCTCAATGAGCTCAATGCAGGCAGCCAGGTCCATCCCAAAGTCAATGAACTCCCATTCAATTCCTTCCTTCTTGTACTCTTCCTGCTCCAGCACGAACATGTGGTGGTTGAAGAACTGCTTGCAGTTTCTCATTGGTGAAGTTGATGCACAGCTGCTCCAGGCTGTTGAACTGAAAATTCAAAATATATAAAAAAGCCAGTTAGTTTGGAAATGTCATCAGTGGGCAATCATACTGACTGTAACTCACATCAAAGATCTCAAAGCCAGCAATGTCCAGGACACCAATGAAGGACGCTCTGGGTTGCTTCGTATCCAGCTGTTGATTGATGCGAACAACCATCCACAGGAACATCTTCTCATAGACTGATTTAGCCAATGCACCCACTGAATTGTACACCTGTAAGAAACACAACCAAGGCAGTAATGAAAGTTGAGTTAGCTTTAAAGTTGAAAGAACTGTCTGAATAAAATGAAAAAGCTGTCGAGGTACCTGTTGGACATTTTGTCCTTTAGTTACATATTCATTCCCGACTTTCACCCTGGGACAGCATAAAGCCTTGAGGAAATCAGCAGTATTCAGACCCATCAAGGAGGCAGCTATGTCAGCCACTAGGATCAGAGACAGCAAACAAGGTCAAACGAGATAAAGAAGCGAGGCTTGGCCCTCTAGGGTGTTCCTGTTACAAGGAACTAACTTTCTGTGCTACTCAGATGAACCTATTGTTAAGGAAAGTTTTCACTTTAATACAGGCTGTGTCTCAGCTGCAGCACACTCCTCTTCCATGCCTGGAAGGCTGCAGCAATGCTTCATTTCTATGTATTTCTGTCTCCTTGTGGAGTATAAATTCAGTCACTGACTTGCAAAAAACTGAAAAAATCTAGTTTCTGGAAGGGAAATTCATTCTCAAGTGTTGGGCACTTGATGGGACAGGGTTGCTAGCTCGTCTCCCGTTGCAGTTCACAAGTGAAATCTGCAGTCAACACTACCTTCTGTGCCATCAGGCTCTGCCTGCTCCTCACGCTGCTTCTGCTTGAACTTCATGTTCCCATAGTGCATGACAGCCCCTGTCACCTTGTATATCCCCTCCTTCTCTTCGGGGCTGAAGCCCAGGATGTCCACAGCGTTCTGCAGAGGCAACAGGGTAGGTCAGACAAGCACAAGGGCTGAAGAACAAGGTGCTGTAACAAGTACATGTGCTGTGATGGGAAGGTAGGGTTTCTCCCCCTGCCTTTTTGCCTCTCTGCCTGCACTGAGCTGTGCTTCCCTGGCCAGAGCTGCTCTGACTGTGGGGTCATCCCAGGGGTGCTCGCCTGTACTCACATCCATCGCCAACAGCTCTTCAGCGTCATTAATACTGGAAACAGTGATTTCTCCTTGGCTCACGTACTGGAAATCGTAGGGGTTGGTGGAGATATGGAGGAGATCTGCAGGTATACAGGGCACCTTTGGTGTCATTGGGGCAGGTCATAGTGGAAAGAGGAAGCACTCACTGAGCTAAGCCAACACTGCTGGCACTCACCAATGAGCTCTGGCTTCTTGTTGGACATTATCTGGTAAAAAATATGATAGCTTCTTTCACTGGACAGCTGGAAAGTCACTCTGGATTTCTCCAGAAGATCTAATCAAAAGAAAGATGCCATTAGCCTCCTGGTGAAGTTGAGATCCTTATTGCACAAATTCTGCATCCACTGACTTGCTCTAACTCACAGGTTTCAATATCTGCAGAGGCCAGCTTGCCAGTTTTTCCAAAGTGAATCCGGATAAATTTTCCCTGTCAGGCAGTACAGATCAACCCATTGGTTATAGCAATCAAGGAATGGGACATGTTTGAGATGTCTTCATTCCACCAAATCTGACATAAACTCACAAAGCGCGAGGAGTTGTCATTCCTCACAGTCTTGGCATTGCCAAAGGCCTCCAGCAATGGGTTGGCACTGATGATTTGATCCTCCAGAGTTCCCTAGTTACAAGAGAAAAAGCTTCTTGGCAAATTTCACTACTGGTTAAAAACAAATATTACAAAAGGCAATTTTTATACTTCAGATGTGATTTTTAACCTAAATTTTATTGGAGTTTTTAAGCATTTATTCCCTCATGAATATTGCCATTGGTTTCAAAGTGGAGAGTTTTTTAGCTGCATGACTGCAGAAGGAATGATCAGCATGGAAAATTTCGGTATTGTACGGTGTCACTCTTGTTAACTGCAAAAATATGGGAAGAAAGAAGCTTCTGTGGCATTATGCCTCTCCTTTTCCTTGCAATATATAGGGTCCAGGAAGTAGAGTCACACTGTGCTTTTATGGAATGCTAGAACAAAGCTTTTCTCAAGGATTCTAGCAAAGTCGTAATTGATGCTGATGTAGTCAGCGTGTGTAAGGGTTGCCAGGGATAACTTCCAAGACAGAGAAAAAAAAGGGTGAGAACAAACAATCATTTTTTATCCAGATGACAGATGAGCAGCGCAGCTCAAGCTCCTGCATCTTTGTGTGTGGTGGTGTTCACTGCAGCCTTTCTCAACTTTCAATGGAGAGGGAGTGCCGTTCCCTACACTGTCTGCAGATGGCACAATGGGTTTAAATAAGCTTTTATCAGTCCACCGTGAAGATGGACCCTCTAAAATTAAGGCAACACAGTAGCATACGAAGCGCTCTCTCTCTTTTTTTGTCTTAATTAAGGCAACACAGTGTCAGATTAAGCTCCATGTATATATATATATATTTAATAAACCTCCCCAAATCCCTACAGCAATGTCTCTCACATGTATCTTCCAGCTTCCTAAAGGAACTTCCTCTTCTCCGTTTATGAGAAGAGATATATGTGTCAGTGCAGCTGACTACACCACCACCAAACCTCTTTTTAGTGCACAGCTGTGACCAGGGAACTCCCAAGGGAGTATTGTGCATGGAGAATAGCATGGAAGAAGACATGGCAATTCTTTACAAAGTTCATTCTGGAGCCCTGTCTATAGGCTGGGTGACAAAGTGCTGGAGGCTGAGACAGTATTCTAGAGAAATGATGTTACGTGTTTCCTTTATTCATATACTCTTGCCTGGCACCTGATTGCAGCCCGCATCTGAGGTAGGATGCTGGGCTGGACATAACTATAACCTGAGTGTTTTATCTAATGTTCTTATGAAGAGGCACATACTTCTGTTACAGAGATTGTGAATACTATAAAATAGGGTATTCGTAAGAAGGCAGAATAAATTGGTATCCAAGAGCCAGGTGAATTTCCTTATATCAAACATGGAAATCTCTCAGCTGTCTCCAAGTACTGCGATCAGTGCTGGCATAGTGAGCAGCTGGTGAAAGCTGAGCCCAGGATATTCTCAAATGCTGCTGATGGAAAGAGTATTTATGATGCGCTTGCCTTGACCATAACAGCCCATAAATCACAGACACCTGCCTCTAAGTGTGGAACAAATATTCAGCCTTGGAATCTCCTTACGTTCCTCTAGTGTCCTTGGGTACTCAAATAACACATTGACACGTGTCACCCATTTGATGCACATACCATCTCAAAGACTGTGGTGACACACACTTGTGCTGCAAGGATGTTTGTTGCTTGCTCTGTGCTAGGGAGTGAAATCCATGCTTTGCAAATGCACCAGTGGGCTCAGATTGTGGCAGTAAGGCTACTCAGCAGAAAGGGTCATTAGGGTATATGCTTTCTTCCCTGGAAGGATTCTTTTTGAGGTTATATTTCTACTATCAGGCAAGTGATCCTGGCTGTCCGAAATCTGTCTCTTTTCTTATGCCTCCACTAAGGGTATTACTTTGACCACAGGCAGGAGAACAAGCCAGTGGAAACTATTACCTGATGCAATTGAAATGGCTTTTAACTTCAATACAGGCACTATGGACTTCAAAGTTACTGCACTTCCCCTGTCAATAGGAGTCAAACCAATGAATAGGAATGGCACAGTGATGTGCCACTGGGAACCAACTGCTCTCTTTACACTTGCAGCCACTCAGGTGCTGTGGATGTGGCTGAACTTGTAGGGTACTGATGATCAGATACATAGTGCAGAGAAAATTGCTGTCTTACATTGTCTTCCTCTCCCTAGTGAAGACTTCTCCTGTGTAAATAAAGACTGGAGAGCAACTGAGGCTTGGACCTCTCCTACATTAAGAAAATGCTTCTTTAAGTAGAGTTCCACTAGTGTTCAGAGGGATGGAGACCGGGTAGCAGGGGTAAGTGAGCATCAATGTGCTTGGACTGTGCATCCTGACTGTCTCCTCAGCAGTGCTACACTTTCTACCTATTGATAGTTGTGCAACCCAAAAAGATGCATTGATAGCTTCTGCTCTGCAGGCACAGTCTTGAGCAAACTTGAGAAGGGGGAGCAAGAGACATACCTGCAGTTTGCCACTCTTTTCTTCTTCTTTCTTTTTGTCATCACTAACTGCAATTGTTGCAAAGTACTGGATGACTCGCTTGGTGTTCACAGTCTTCCCTGCTCCGGATTCTCCGCTGTTGAAATGAAAGTATTAATTGTTAGAGAAAACAGGAAATAGGAAACATCTTTACTTCTCTGTCAGCTTTGAAACGTGCATGAAAACATACTCACGTGATAAGGATTGACTGGTTGCAAGAATCTGAAAACAAAGTACCAGAAAGGGATGTTGCAATAAGAAGTGAAGGACTTCTGTTCCTCAGACATAACTGACTGACTTCAAGGGAAATAACTGTATTGTCACTGTATTTATCACTTCATAACCACAGAAGGTAAACTCTGCATTAGTCTCCATGCAGATTTTGGTTTTTCTTTCTTTGCACAGAGGGATGGTTCTTTACAAGGCTTCCTCCTCACTGTTTGTTTTCTCTTATGTATAGACCTTGGCTTAAACATTTTTGTAATCAGAATCAGATTCTCTGCTGTGTTGCTTCTTTACTGTTTCTTTAAATTCCTCACTAGGAGAGTGGCCACAAAGCCAGACAGCTGGCTACTGCCTTTCCAGAGAGCACAGAGATTGTTAAGATGCCACAAGCAGTCTAATCTTGAGTTGTTCCATAAGACTTCACTCTGCCTTGCTGAGACTGCATCTGGAGTTCTGGGCTTCCCAGTTCAAGAAAGACAAGGAACTACTGGCGAGGGCCCAGTGATCTGGGACATCGCTTTTACAAGGAAAGGCTGAGAGACCTGGGCCTGTTTAGCTTGGAGGAGATTGAGATGGGATCTTATTAATGCATACAAACATTTTAAGGGTGAGTGTCAAGAGGATGGTATCAGACTCTTGTCCAGTGATAGGATAAGGGGCAGCAGGCACAGATTGAAACACTGAATGTTCCATCTGAATATGAAGAAGACAAAGCACTGTAACAGGCTGCTGGAGAGGTTGTAGAGCTTCCTTCTCTGAGGATATTCAAAACCCATCCCATGCCACCTGCTTTAGGTGAATCTGCATAACAGGGGGATTGACTAGATGATCTCCAGAGGTCCCTTCCAACCTCAACCAGTCTGTGATTCTGTGACTCTGTGACTATGGGAGCTGTTGCCATACAGGCACTGGGTAGAGTACCACCTAATATGCCTTAAGTGTCAAATGTTTCTTGACCAAGAAGTAACCCTGTGTATATCATGTATATTCCATTTTGCCAAATGACTCACCAATCAGCATGGACTGATAGGCATTGTCAGAGATGGAGAAGATGTGTGGAGGGGCCTCCTGGCGCTTCTTGCCTCGGTAGCCAGCCACCACCTGTGAGCTGTACACCGGCAGCCACTTGTAGGGGTTGACGGTGACACAGAAGAGACCCGAGTAGGTCTGTGGGGAAGGGAGACAGCACGTTGGCTTCCACTTAGCCTGGCAGAGCACTTCCTCCCAGCTACCCAGAGGAAGATCGCTGCTGGTACTTACGTAGATCATCCAGGCTGCGTAACGCTCTTTGAGGTTGTACAGCACAGCGGGTTCATGGAGGTGGGTCATCATGGCCATGTCCTCTATTTTATCATACTTGGGAGGGTTCATGGGAAAGACTTGATCATCTGTTACAGTCACAGTCTGACAAGAGCAGAAGAGAACAACAGGAAAAGAAATCTAAGTGAGGGAACTGCCTGAACTAGATGGTCATGTGTGAGTAGCCGTTTGTATCACTTACTGTATCATTATATGTTTTAACTGTGACTTTGCCACCTTCTCTACTTTGTATAGTAGCTTTAACATACATTTGCTTTTCATCCACTATAAAGCAGGCTGTCTTAGCATCAAATGGACGGTTCTGGGCTTCAATTCTCTCCTTCTCAGTCTTCCGTAAATAGGGAGCAGCTTCTCCAAAAACTTCCATCTCTGCATCAGAACTCATGGCTGGAGTTGCTCTAGAGGAATTCAGAAAGTTTTCAGAGAACCTTTGCATTTTTAATTTATATTTATCCAGAAAATGGACATGTTCAATGACTAGAAGGAAGAAGACTAATCAACGTCAGGCACTTAACTTCTGCCTTGATTTTAAGTGTCTGAAGAAGTGCTAATAAAGAAAGTACCTTTTATAGACAGAGGTGTCTACAAAAAAAAAAATAAGATTTTGAAGGCATCCCCCTTGAATGATATGCCCATGTGCACAAGTGAAGGCAGAGAGAATATCAAGCTAGAAGTCTTTCAAAGCCTCTCCTGCTGTATCTTCACCTGCTATTCACACAGCTGCACAGTCACATACTTCTCAAAGCCAAGTACACTAACCACTTAGATAATTTCATTAGATATCTAAAAATCTAGGCATAAATAAGATCTGTAAGTTAAGCAGATTGGCCCTTACACATAATTTCTAAGTGGAGGTATTCTTGGCACCCTTCTATTTTCTATATTTTCATACCAAGCAAGGAAAGCTCAGGTATTTTCTGTTTGGCGCTGGAACAAACAGTGGGGGTCAATCATCATCTGTCTAAAGCCAAACCTCTTCATCATATGAACCAAATAGAAAACATCCTTTCAGATCTGTGGCAAAATTAGCTAATAAAGGAATATAATGTATGGTGAAGGTAATAATTAATGGCATAGCATTATCTAAGTAAAAAAGTACTTGATATAATATTTCAAAGAATTTAAATAACAAGGTACCTTTTAGCTTTAACATACTATATGGAGTAATATCGGTTATAAATCATTAAAAGACAATGAATATGTACCAAGAATGGAGCAGGAATTCAGCTAGGGATTTGTGTAGCAGAAATATTACAGAAAATGTCTTTATGCTCAATTTAATGTTACATATAGAATCCTAGAATAGTTAGAGTTGAAAAGGACCTTAAGGTCATCCAGTTCCAACCCACCTGCCATGGGCGCCAATATCTGGTGAAAATTCTAAATTCTTTGACACAAATAGGTGCTATTGGCTGCTACATTCAGGTGGGCTGGTGTAGATAATTCAAAAGCCTTTGGAAATAACAGAGGCAGAAATGATGTAGGCAGGAACTAACATTACCAGAATGTTCTTCCCCAGGCAACGTAATATACAGGCTAAAAATCCACTAAATAACAAAATCCAAACTCCTGATACATCATGGGCTGTTTGATACACTGTGGTATTAAAGAAATTAATGTGGCAGAATAGAACAACGCAGATGTATCCTTCCTAGGCATCACAGTACTGACTTAATCAGCATGGAGTAGTTTTAATCAAGGAAATGATGAAAGGAATCTGAAGGCATTTGTAATGCTGCTTTTGGACACATTGCTGTAGAAGTGCTGAACTGTCTCAGCAAAACCTACTTGCTATGGGGTATGCACTTATTAATTATTACTTATTAATAAGTAATTACTTATTAATTATTATTTTATTAATAAAGTACTTATTAATAAAATAAAATTAAATAAAAATTAAATTAAAATATAAAAAATTTAAGAATAAATTAAAATAATTAAATAATATTTTATTATAAGATTATATTTAAAATAACTTATATAATTAATTATATATATAAAATATATATAATTAATTATATATATAGTTAAATTATATATATTTATTATAAAATAATTAAAATAATAAATTAAATTAAAAAGAAGTAAAAATATTTTAAAAATATTAAAAAAATTAAAATAAAATTAAATAAAATACTTTTATTAATAAGTAATAACTTATTATTGCTGGACTTAGGGGGCTGCATCTCTGAAGAGCCTTTAATGCCCAGGAATTTCAAACCACAGAATCCAGGACCTTTAACTTTGAAGTTATTATTCTATGTATATGCAGCCCAGCGTTCTTTTTTTGCCTATATGATCCTGCTTCTAAGTGGCTCAAGAGAAGCAACATGAAAGAAGGAGAGAAATTATTTCAGTGTCCATGAAAATGTTAATCAGAGCATCGGAACATGCCAATAGGTCATCAGAATATTTCTCAAGAGTCGCAGTCCGTTAAGCTACCGTATGTCTTCGGTAGGAGACAGTATAAAATTTAAACCTTTACACATTCGTGAACAGAGAATAAGGTATTCTCTGGGAGAATAACTTGTACTTCCATTCTTTTCAGCTCCAGTTTCAGTGAGCAATTTTTGTTATTAGGATCCTTCTGTGTCTCTGGTGAACTCTCCCAGTCAATCACTAACCCTCCCCAGAAAAACTAGGAGGGAATAGTGCATATTAACTTCTCTGTGAAGGTGACATTTTGTACACAAACAGATCTATCTATCAGACAGGAGACAAGATTGTCCTAAGCTTTGTTCTAGTTTCAGGATGTGTGTGATAAGCCAAAGTCGGCATATAATGTTCTAGACCTTACCCCAGGGGAAACTCAAGGCAGGACAAGCTTAGACCCTTCTTGAACTGTACGTTGAGCCTCCACTCTGAAAACAACCTCAGTTTCAGGATTCCAGCAGCTGTGCATGTGGCAGGGGTTGATTTTAATCACCTATAAATCCCAGGTTACACAACATAAGGACAGTATTGTCACTGTCTCTTACATCCGCTTGGCTAAGCTTGGGTATCTGTCACTTCTCTTTCCCAATACGTGGACTATTTCCTACCAAGAATTGTGAGTATGCTCATATTGATTAAAACAGTATATGTCCTTTGCAGTGAACCTGGTTCTGGAACACAGTTCCTTGCCATCTGCCCTTGCCATTGACTAGCTGAGCTTTACTCATTGCTCAGGATTAGCAAAACTACATGTTATTTGTTAAAACCTTACCTTTAGATGAGCCCAGGAGGAAATCTGCTTTCAGTATCTGTGTGGAATGGTTAAAGAAATGACAGAGTTAGATCAAAAGCTGTCCATTGTCTTGAGCATATGCTCTATCAAACATTTATACACTTTGTGTAGTCTCTCCCAGCAGCTGAATGTATGCAGAGCTTTACAACTCTGGAGCTAGAACCAAATCCCACAGAAAATCTTATGCTCCTGACATTACTGTCACCTGGTGAAAACAAATCTAACATCTAGGAAAATATCAGCTGGATTACATATATTTTCCCAGTCAATTTCAACTCCTTTCAGAGTTAGTTTTCCTGTGCCTTTCATAGGACTCAGAGGTAGCAAAGTTTGTAGAAGGCCCCTCCAAGGAATAGCATGTCATTGCTCTTCTCTTTGTGCCACTCTATTGGAGTGGTTTGGGTCATATAACCTCGACATTGCATGCAAAGCATGACCTGGAAAATTAGAAGTGGGGAATGAGAAGAAAATGCCCCTGCATATTCCACCTCTTTGCAAAGATGAGGAGTTGTCATGGTCAGAGTAGGAAGCAAGCAGACGAGACTTACCCTGTGGCGCTGAGGTAACAAAGAATAAGGGTCCTTTCAGCGGTGGCTCTTTATATGTAACCTTCTGCCCACGCAGCATTCAAGCACTCTATTTTTGGTCAATAATATTTTACTCTTCAGTGGTAAATGTGTTGAAGCTCTAATCTCTGTGCTAATTCATCAGAGACAGGATTGGTTTAAAGTTGTATGGAGTCAGCTGCACTGACCTGTTCTTTTCACGTTGCACTGTGCCAAGATGGAGGAACCCAAAGACAGCTCTGATAATGACAAATAAGGCAACACTTGGCTCCTGACTTCCAAGATGATTTATCTTATAATTGTGCACAATTATTTATGGACTATTATTTTAATAGATCCCATCGTATCCTATCTACGCATGCTGAGGAAGACTAGTAAGGCAGAATTTTTCTCTCATTAAATGCCTTTATACCACTCTATTGGATGATGACAAGCCTGAAGCATCCACAGTCTTGGGTCAGAGAAAGACAACTGCTAGCTTATGGACTGCAAGATAAACTTGCAGTCCTGGTCCGTAGGTTTACAATACTCGAGGCCTGCAGGCATGCTCAAGGTCTCAGCCTGCAGGAAGGATCTTGGTTTCTGTGCCGCTGCATTATTATGCAGAGGATGTCATGGAGCAGGCTGAATGTCAAACCGGAATAACTTTGACTTGTTTTCTAAGTGTATGTGGAAGGAGAATGTCTGCTTCTTTAAAAGTATCAGGTTAAGGACCTTTTTTGATACCACAAGGACAGTAGGAAAGAGAAAGCCGGAAACAAGAACATAGTGTGACAGAAATATGACTGACAAATGGTAAGGGAGGAGGTGATGGGAACCAAACCTGGTCTGTCACACTACTTGAAGTCATTTTGAGCATGTGAAAATGTGCATTCAGGCAAGGAAACATTGTCAGTTGGGAAACTAAGGTAAAAGGGTGAACCAGAAACAATATATACAGACACAGATCTGTACAAAACAAACATGGAGACAACAAAAAGAAACAAACCTCACTAGTGGCACTAACTGATAGGTTATCAAGAAACTACAGGTGCCACTTCAAGGAGGATCAACCTGAACTTTATGACTGATAAAACCAAGGGAGATCTCAGGGTTGGGGTGGGTGAAGGAGCTGGCAGACCTTTAAAAACCCAGAAGGGGATGTGCAAGGAATGGTGGGGTAAGGAGGAACAAAGAAGAGGTAAACAGAAAAGGGTATAAAAGGGAATGGCTGCCTGTAAAAGAGGTTCAATCTCAGTGAGCTTGTTTGGCTGAGCCCTGCACCTGATCACCACAGTCTTTCCTGTCTTCTACCATCTTCTTATTAAATCTTCTCTTAAGTATCTCTTTGCATAATCTCAGTCTCTATCCTGGTGCTCAATGGCCTCATCTTTGACCTGGCAGGACTAGCAATGGTGGTAGCTAGTGGAAATTAGTTGTGAAGGTGCTGGTGAGTAGAACTAAAAGTGTCTGCAAAGTGTAGATGTCTAAGTGGTGTTATGTTGGGTGCATAAGGGCTGGTACAAATGGATGAAGATTTGCGTTTCTAAGAACTTTGGGGGATATGAGGTAGTTGAGAATTACTGTTGTCAAATACAGGACTGTCTAAAGTGGTGTCAGTTGGCTGGTTTTAGTCACGTGAGTTGTATCCCATGTTTTTATTCTCTATTGCTTTGTCTCAGTATATGAGCTATTAATCAGAGAAAGCACAAAATTGCTTTACACAACAAAGTAGGTGGGACTGAAGACTCCTAAAGTTCAGTTCCTAAAGCTGCTTTCTTCCTTCAACCTTCCTCTCTTTCAGTGAGAGATCTAGATACAATTCATTCAGTCTGACATGGGCCACTTAAACCCATAAAGCCGTTAGACAAAAACGTAAGAACAACCATGTTTTGACCCTCAAAACCATTGTTCTGTCCCCACCCATGGCCAAGACAGATGTATGGGAAAGAATATAAGAGTGGAGTTCACATAGTGAAGTTTACCCAAAGTAAAGCAGCAAAAGCTAATGGTTCAAGGAATCTCCAATTCTGATGTTATGCTTTTAGATTAAATGGGTTTTAATGTATTCAGTCAGTTTTGTCCTTCTTTAAGCGTTTAGCATTTACAACGTCATGTATCAGTAGGTTAATTACATATATGAAGAACAACTACTTTTATTTTTTCTGAGCCATCCATCTGAAAAATGAATTAGAAAAATCTACAGCAGAACGTTGTTTCCTACCTACTCTCTTTTCCACCCATGCTTTTATATTCCTGTCCTAGGTTCAGCAGTAGCAGTCATCTTTCTCCTTCTTGGTAGCTGGTGCAGTGCTGTGTTTTTGACTTTCGGCCTGGGAACAACGCTGATAGCACCAATGTTTTCAGTTACTGCTTGGTAATGTTTCGGTCTGACCAAGGACTTTCTGAGTCTCGTGCTCTGCCAGGGAGGAGGGGAAGCTGGGAGGAAGCAGAGCCAGGACACCTGACCCAAACTAGCCAAAGAGGTACTTCCATACTGCAGGAAGTCATGCCTAGGATGTAAAAAAGAGGGCAGAGACCCGGAAGGGGGGGGGGGTGCACTGCTGAGTCGGGCTTGATATCAAGTGGTAAGTGGCTGTATTCTCTTCCCTTGTATTTCCCTTGTCATTATTATTACTGGTGGTAGCAGCAGTGGTTTGTGTTATACCTTAGTTATGGAACTGTTCTTATCTCAACCTGTGGGAGTTGCATTCTTTTGATTCTCCTTCCCATCCCTCTGGGAGCAGGGGAAGAAAGAGGGGGAGTGAGTGAAGGGGAGTGAGTGAGCAAACTGCATGGCTGATTGGGCTTAAACCATGACAATTCCTTAATAATACCTAATTCAGAAGTGTTCCCATTGCTTTTTTCATTATTGTTGTCCTTCTCTAAGCCCTACCCAGTTCATGGTTCTCCTCTTGGGGTACATAATCACCACAGCCTTTCCTGCCTCATGCATTATTTTCTCATGTGAAAGTTTCTCTTTGTGCTCCGTTCTTTTCCTAATAGTGTAAACCAATTGATTTTGCTGTTTGAGCCATTACCAAACATACAAGTTAATGTCTTCTGAGGAACAGCTTTGCATCTGTGTGATCTCTTTTAAGTAGTAATGGTCATCTTAGAACCCATTTCTGTGTGTAAAAATGGGATTATTTTTTTGTCCTGGGCATAATTTCATATTTATTATTATTAATTTAGGCTGCAGCTTTACCACTCAATTGCAAGACAGTTACAATGAGGAAAGCAATGAATGAAACTCTCCATCATTTTTCTTGAAGGTGCTCTGATATGAAGGAAAAATTCAGAGTGTTCTGATTTAGAAGTACACTAGAGTCAGAGATAACCACAGCTCTGTAGTATCACCAGCAAGGAGGCATTCATTTATGCTATTTAATCAGTGGCTGCCTGCTATAAAGTATGCAGACATCTTTGAGTGAGGTTGAACACGTAGAGCTAAACAGATGGGTTTCCCAACCAGTGACCCTACTTCTCTGCCTATGTCCCAAGCACTCCTGTAGACTTGTTCTTTTTTTTTTTTCTCTTGGAGAACAGAACTTCGGGATGAAAACTGAGACTGTTCATGCATTCCTACATGGGCTTACACACATTCTGTGAGCTTGCTGAGAGCCATATAGCTACAGGAATGACAGCTTGGGATCTGAATTCCTCAAGCGACAGGAAGAGTTGCCAGATAGCTCTCAGCTTGGGTAAGTGCTCTTACTATTTGATTATTTTGTACAGGAGGTGAGGTGGCAAAGAAGATTTGTTATCATTACCTCTTCTTTAGTTTAAAGGCAGAAGAAACACTGGTCAGAAAATGATTCAAACTTCAGAGTCCATGAAGTCTTATCACCTCTTAATAGAATTGACCCAGGTCCCCATCCGGAAAGAGGTGGATTTTCAGATGCATTGTTGTCATTGCTTCATTTTGGCTTGATCTAGGGAATGTTCTTGGTGCATTTACAGAGTTCTCATTGCCTGTTTGTTTTGGATTGTATCCATGATGCCTACTATTTAGGTAACAGAAGCCTCTAAGTCTAGCATTGCAATATGCAGTGTTGAGATATGTCTTCTTTAGCACTTCTTTTTTGCTTCTTCAGTCTTTTTTAGTGCGCTCTTCAAATACATTTTTGAACTTTGTGAGGGTTTCTGCATTTAATAGAACAAATGTGTTGAGCTTTGAAAATATGTGCTAAAAGTTCATCTTCTCAGCCTGACTTTCAAAGACACTATTTTCTAACAAAAATTGAAAGATAATATATGTAAAAGTAAAAGAAAGTTGATCTAAACTGGTCAAAAATGCATGAACATGTATGCTGATTTTCTGCATCACCGAGCATGAATTTGACACTGCACCAAGGCCAAGTGAAATTAATGATAATCTTTGAGGCATTCCCTTCTAAAAATATATTTGCAAACTTTTTTTCACAGCTGTCTACTACCCCCAGTCAAGAAGAGCCTCTTTTGTAATGCTGAACATAGGCATTGAAGATGTCTTTCATCTAACTACTGAACAGCACAAAATGGTCAATGATACATATTGTGTATTTTGGGGGAAAGGTGATCTGTATCCTAAATTTGTTGTTCTATGATATGATCATAACTTCAAGTTATTTCAGCAGATGTAAATTTGGCAGCAATCCCTATTCTATGCACGTTATTGACAAGAACTATCTATTATCCCATGGGATGTGGGGGTATTTCCCTTCAAATGACAGGTCTTCTACTTCCTTCTGTCCTTTCTGAGGCAACCAAAGTAGAAAAAAATGGATTACCAGACCATCATTTTTATCTTGGCACTCTTTTTTCCCCAGGCAATTCCAGCAAAAAAAGCAGGAGAAGAGACAGGAGCAATTTGAATAATACACATTGTTTGCCCCCACTTACATCTGGTCTCACACCTCTGCTCTCTCCTTGTACAAGAGCAAATTATACTGCTTACTTGGAATGTTTTGTAGCAGCAGTAAAGAAAAAAAATGGTGTTGGGAAAAAATCATCTTGACTTCTATGCCAGAATTGTTCAGCTAATAAACTGATGATGATGACTGTACATTCTGCCTGTTGCCAAACAGACAAAATGAATAGTAACAAGTGGCCAAGACCAGATGGGATTTACACAAAATTTTCAAAAAGGCATGGATGTAACAGCTCAACTAATGACTGTGGTGTGGGCTCTCACTAAGAGCATTGGTTTTGGAGATAAGGAAATCACCCAGTTGAATGTTAGTTTTTAAGAAGTGTTTCAGGGAACTGTGGCCCAGTAAACCTGGTGCCTGTACTGGGAAAAAGGTAGAAGCTAATAATGAGTAGAATTTGAGGACAGAACAGTAGCTGTAACATACTGATTGAAACACTGTTTTTAAAAGGATGTCATATTCCACAAACCTTAGTGGAGAAGAAAAAAAAAAGATGGCTGGTAGGGAGCCATCTGGTATTGCCTTAATGGATATCTAAAAGCCACATGAGAAGGCATATCATCTTTCTTAAAGAAGCTATGTGTCTGTCTGTTGTTATATGAGATAGCTCTGAGAAGTGATACAGCCTGATAATCATTGCTGCAGATATACAGGTGTCTCTGGGTGTCCAAAGTGGCTTGAACTGAAACAAATCTCAGGAGCAGATTGAGGGAAAGCTCACTCCAGCAGCTCTATTTATATACTGTTAAAGGCCAGCACAGCCATCTGGTACTGCCTCAATGGGTCCTGTGTCCTCACACTCCTTAAGTAACCTCACATCCTTCCTAACACCCCACATACCCTTGCCATCCTTCTCTGTAGAGCCTGCTAACAGGTTATGAAACAGCTTGCTTTATTTTAAGTCATTAATGTACTGACTATGAATACCAGCATGTCACAAGACTCTTGTCTAGTCAGCTCTTGGCCACTCAACACCACCTGGCCAGTCATTCAGTCCAAAGCTGCTCTCCAGTGGCATCTTTGTGGGTACAAGAATCCAGCTCTCTCAATCACTGCCACTCTCCTTGTTATGAAAATATCTGGGAGGATAGATATAGGAAACTGTGGCATTTGTGAAATGTGCTGTAATTCTCTAGTTTTTAAAACAAACAGATCTCAATACTGTCTTTTTCTTCCAGATACAACAGAGAAGATCCTGCACCAACCTTTAATAGCTCCCTTCCCTGTCATCCCAGCTAAAGCCTTTTGAAGGAATGCCCGGATACTCTTGTGACAGCAATTCAGCAAGCCCAGGATTTTAGAGGAGGAAGTAACATGCTGGATTTTTTAGCTTAAGAGCAGCAAGACTGCTGCAGCTCTGTGCCCTCAGGTCCTGTACGTAGGTTACAGGTATATTCCCAGCAGGCACATGCACACAGAGCACATGTGTATACCCTGTGGTGGAGTCACACAGTTGCACTCTGCACATTATTGAATATTCCACATGCACTATACCCATATTTACAGGACTTACAGCTACAAGTTTAACTTCAAAAGAAAAATTAAAGTGAGGTGTAGAGAGAAATGAGATAGGAAAAGGGCAAAAAGAACAAAATCCTTAATATGAAGGTGAGGCTGAAATTTGTACCTTTCATCCCTCCCAAATGCCTGGAGTGTTCCTGTATGAACTGGAGCCCAGTTACCAGGCTTATAAAAGTGGAAATGGTTGAGTAAGTTGCAGACACTCATTTGCAGTTGTCAGCACCTCCGTAACTCATCTTCCAGGACGTGGTTTGCAGAGACCTGCTCTTTGCTTTCTGGTCTTGTCCTGCTTCACAGCTGATGTAATTAGGACTCAGTTTATGGTAGCGAAGTTTTTCAGAAGAAAACAACTCTACTCACAAAGCCAGTTTACACACCAGTATTCACGTACACAGTATTGTCTATGTATTTCTCAGTCCACCATCCCTGTTTCCCTCACAATCTAACGAAGGTCTGGTAATAATTCTAGCAGGCAGAACACATTTGCAAAAGGATCAGTTCCCTCCCCAGATTGAAAATACTGAATCTGCTATTTTGAGAATACTCATCTCAGCTGTCTCAGATCAGATATGTTTTTCCTCTTTGCTGCTTTGTTGTAAGACTTAGCTGCAGCAAGGCACTGCTTTGTAATGGGCATAGTATGGTATTGCCATAGTCTCTTCAGTAAGACAGTATCCATCCAATCAGACTACCTCAGATGCACAGAAGGCAGAAGTGCAAGGTATCCGCAATATGTGGCAGGTAGAGAGAGTAAGCAGTTGCCCAGCCTGTTCTTCAGGATACAACTCCTCACAGTCATCCTGTTAGACACAGTTGAAGTGTACATACGACCTGCAGCACTGCGCAGACAGAGGAGGTTTGCTGCACTTGCCACAGCATTGCACACCCCTTTGACTACATCAGAGAAAATCCATGGGTGATGAGGTGTTGTCTGTCCTACAGGAATAATGTTATCTGCTGCAGCCAGTGAGCTTACAAACTCCTCCGTGTGACAGAGCTGCCCTGGTAGGTTGATAGATTGGTAGGTCAACCTTGGTTTTTGTACTGATAGAGATCTTGGAGCTATTGCAGCCCATGGGCTTTTGCAGCCCATGTTTTGTAATTCAGGGTTTCATCTTCTGCATACACTGCAAAGTAGATAGGAAAAGGCCTGTGTGAAAGCGAAGTCATACCTTTACACTGGAATGTAAGCTGTTTTCAAAGAAAGTAGCTACTATTTATGAAGTTTGCATCTGTGGACAGTAATGGTTTGGACTATGCTTGGTTAAAAGTCCACACACTCCCTGAAAAAAGATGATCTGCTTCAGTCAGAGGCAGGAAAAAAGCATCCTGAAAGCAGGAAGTGGGGCCTCCAAAAGCCCTAACAGTTGTTTGTCAGTAAGGGGGTTTCTGAGCAAGGAGGTTTTCTACTGGTTTTGTGTCTGTGGCACACATGAAAACAGGGCTATCTACATAGTATAAAGGCTGCATGCTGATTTGTCATCTTTCGTTTTCCTCCAAAAGGAACTTGATAGCAATACTTTTCACAGGTGGCTATCAGTCCCACAGATTAATTCCTCAGGTGTCTGACATGTGACCCTGGGAATGGGTTTGGAGATACGGTGACACTCAACTAGGACTGCATTCAGGGGACGCTGTCCTCTTAAGCTGTAAAATGCTTATCAAAGCCTTGATATTGAACTCCAAAAATAGTGACTACTTTTGACCTTGATTATGTATCAGTGATGAAATAGTAATATACATCTTCATGTTACTGGATTAGTGCTGAAAAAATAGCTTTGGAAACTTTATACACGGATATTTGTGTGTGTGTGTGTGTGTATGTATGTGTGTACATGTACATGTACATATGTGTGTGTATACACACATGTGTATGTGCATAACTTGCATACAGTAAACACATTAATATGTAATATTTCACACATGTACCTAATAATCTTGGAAAGCCTATGAGGAACTTAGTATTTTCATCTGCAAGCTTGGTTTGAATAATCCTCAGTAAGAAGAAAACAAAAGGAAAAAATTACTAACCAGCTCTCAGTCACTGAATGCTGTTTTTCACATGTCATAAATTAATAATCAGACCTTTTGAAAATGAATAAATGTTGTATATCCTAATACATAATCAAATGTGACTGAGGCCAATCTAGGCAAAGTTATTTGGGTTACACTGGAGACTACATAGAAGTTAGGTGGCTGCGGCTGACTGACCAGATTAGAGGATTCATGAGACCTTTATGAACACAATATAGACAGTGAATGGCTATATGAGGTAGCAGGTTGTACTGCCATTGGAATGTTGTGTTGCACATCACTTTCATGAATGAAACTTAAAAGTAGACCTCATTGTAGGTTGAACTGTCCTCTAAAATACGTTTCAAAGTATCTTGAAGGACTGAAGACGTTTAACCTGAAAATTATCTTCTTGTAAAGCATGCAGAAGATTTATTTCTATTAAGATAAATCTTCTACACAATTTAATAGAACGATCAGTGATTTCTGCCTTAAGGAAATCAGATGAAATTCCATGATGAGAATGAAGCAAGATGTCTCATTACACCATTTTTACAGTGGTTGAGACACTGAAAATACCTGAAACAAGTTTTCAATTGAATCAATTTAAATAAATTGGAAAAAGAAATGAACTTAGAAATTAAGAATTCAGAATAATCAAAATACAAAGGTGAACCATTATTTCCTTGGGAAAATCTCTACAATTTTTATTATCTATGTGTTAATTATCTAGAGATTGATAAAGGACTAAGCAGTGATTACAAAGTCAAAGTGATAGAATTCCACATTTTGTGCAATTCTCTTTCACTTCGCACCACTTGAGGCATTTACTCTTCACTTTCTGCCTTGCCAATTTCACGGTTCTTGGCTCGGAGCTTGTTGACCTGGGACTCTGCAATGTCAGCCCGCTCCTCAGCTTCCTCCAGCTTGTGCTGGATCTTGCGGAACTTGGAGAGGTTGACATTGGACAGCTCCTCCTGGGGATTCAAAGAGAGATAAAATAGCTTTAAAAATATTTAATAATTACAGAATCACAGAATCAACTGGGTTGGAAAAGACCATCAAGTCCAAGATTACCAAGTGCTTTACCCCAGCAGTGCCAAGGTCACTATTAAACCATATCACTAAGGGCCTCTTCTACATGGTTTGTGAACACTTCCAAGGAAAGTGCAGGGTAAAGCACCAACACAGAATGCCTCCTACGTGTGGATGGAGACTGGTTCTGCACTCAGTAATACTTACAGCCTCCTCAGCTTGTCTCTTGTAAGATTTCACTTTCATTTGCAGCTTGTCCACCAGATCCTGGAGCCTGAGAATATTCTTCCGGTCTTCCTCAGACTAGAGTGGTTGGCAAACAGTAAAGAAAGTGAATTATTAGTTTCTCCACAACACAGAGAAGCATTTCGTCCAAGATTGCATTGGAACAGCTTTCGTTTTCTGGGATGAGGCCGTGTGAGCCCAAAGACACCTCCTGCCTTACCTGGTAGGTCAGCTCCTTCACTCTCCTCTCATACTTGCGCACACCCTTGACAGCTTCAGCACTGCGCTTCTGCTCAGCATCAACCTCCCCTTCCAGCTCCCGCACCTGCAATCACAAGCCCATCTTTGGAGCTTCCCTGCTATCTCTCCAAGGGACATGCTCACTCATGCACAAATACCAGCCCTACGCACTCTGGCCTCCAGCTTCTGGATTTGCTTCTTGCCTCCTTTCAGTGCCAACTGCTCAGCCTCATCCAGGCGGAGCTGCAGATCCTTCACCGTCTGGTCCAGGTTCTTCTTCATCCTCTCCAGGTGGGCACTGGTGTCCTGCTCCTTCTTCAGCTCTTCTGCCATCATGGCAGCCTGAGGAGAGCAAAGCGTCAAAGTTGTTTTGGGTCTGGAGACATTTTGGGGGATATCCACCATCAGCAATGAAAGGAGCCCCTGACTCACATCTGTGATGGCCTTCTTGGCCTTCTCTTCAGCATTGCGGGCTTCCTGGATAGTATCCTCCATCTCACCCTGAATTTGGGCAATGTCTGTTTCCAGCTTCTTCTTGGTGTTGATCAAGCTGGTGTTCTGTTGAAAAGCATCAACATGACCATTTTCTTTTTTTTTCCCTTGTGATCTTATATCAAGAATATTGCATAAATATTGGTTTTTAATATGAATTGCACCATCAGGTCACATGGGATTCTATTCTAAAGGATGTGCTGTGGCAGCCGTTTCTTAGCCATGATGTGCTTCAGTATTTCAAGAACATCCTCCATAAAGTCTTCCCTCTCAGACTTTCAGTCAACAGAGAAGAAATTTGGACTTATAAAGATAAAAGATGTAATATTTCCTTACAGTTTTCAAGCTTGTGGCAGTAAAAGTTTTAAGTGGTGATACAGACTGCTTATAATGACATTGTTAAATGATGTCAGTAACTGTATTAGTGTATTCCTATTTTGTTAATGATCAACCTAACTTTGACTTTACAGTCTCTAAAGTAAAGCTGAAATCTGTTGAACTCCATTGAGTTGTAGGGTAAGAACCTCACATCTCTCTCTAAGATGTATTACTTTTAAGGTATCTGCACTGTAGTCTAGTGAAATTCATATCTGCAAGTGAAAAATGACACTTAATATTTATTATCCACCGTGTGAAAATGACAGTGCATTTTAGAAATGTTACAGTTCAGGCAGTCTTCAGTTATTTTATCTGTGTGGAGGAAAAGTATAAATAGTAAATATATTCCTGCACTGACCTGGGTATGGAGGAGCTGAGCTCTCTCACTTGCATCCATCAGTTCCTGCTCAGCCACTTTTCTTGTCCGCTCTGTCTGCTCCAGAGCTGCCCGTAGCTCCTCAATTTCAGCCTGCAACAGGTTTGCTCTACGCTCCACCATGGCCACCTGCTCCTTCAGGTCCTCCTGTGCCCTGAGAGCATCATCCAAGTGTATCTGAGTATCCTGGAAAGAAAGACAAGAAAGACTGTGAAGAATATTTTCCTATTTTCATTTCATTATAGATCTGATAGAATTGTACAACAGGGAAATATTTATCTGATTCATAAACCAGTGTGCACCTGTTTCACTGTGCCATACCTTGAGCGCTCCCTGGGTGTTTCTCAGGTTCTTCTGTACCTCGGCAGCCTGGCGATTGGCATGGCTGAGCTGGATCTCCATTTCATTCAGGTCTCCCTCCATCTTCTTCTTCAGGCGCAGGGCTTCATTCCTGCTCCTGATCTCAGCATCCAGGGTGCTCTGCATGGACTCCACAATTCTGAGGTGGTTTCTCTTCATCTGGTCGATCTCCTCATCTTTCTCTGCTATCTTCCTGTCAATCTCAGATTTCACCTGGTTGAGCTCAAGTTGGAGGCGCAGGATCTTCCCCTCTTCATGTTCAAGGGATGCCTGAACAAGTGTGAATTAGAACACTTACTGTGTGGCAAATGCTTAACCTGAAGCTCTGAGTAATATGGAGAGCCATGTTTAAATAATATTTCACAGTTTGATGCAAACAATCGTTTCCTCAAGTCTGAGAATGACTTGAAAGTTCTTATAATGAGATAGGGATCTAAGATTTGTTAATAGCAACAAATAATGCTCTTGTACCTCAGCTTCCTCCAGTGAGGCTTGGAGCTCAGATTTCTCCTGCTCAATCTGCTTCTTGACTCTCTCCAGCTCATGAATCGCTTTTCCTCCCTCGGCAATCTGCTCCGTGAGGTCGGAGATCTCCTCTGTGGGAACAAAAACCAATGGCATGGTCAGGCACAGAGCAGAATGGGAAGGGCCCTCACACACCACGGTGACAGGCATCTCTGCCCACCTGCAGGCACAGACCCATGTGAAGCCGTGGGTACTGGTGGGTGGTGAGAAAGCCCTGCCAGGAGCAGAGGGCCAGGGACTTACGCTGCAAGTTCTTGTTCTCGCGCTTCAGCGTTTCCAGGTGGTCCAAGGACTCCTCATAGGCATTCTTCATCTTAAACAGCTCTGTGCTGAGAGAGCGGGCCTCCTTCTGGGAGGCTTCCAGCTCAGCCTGTGTTTCCTCATACTTCTGCTTCCACTCTGACAGGATCTGAAGAGAAACGGGGTGTCAGTAAGGTTGTGACAATGAGGAGGGGATGCTCTGTCCAGGAGCCCCCAGGCCGGAGCCCAAAAGACCTTGTCAAAGTTCTTCTGCTTCTTATCCAGAGCTGCACAGGCAGCATTTGATCTCTCCACATCAATCATCAGGTCCTCCACTTCATTCTGCAGCCTCTGCTTTGTCTTTTCCAGGGAGGCACATTTGGCATTGACAGCTTCAACATGTTCCTCTGCATCCTGCAGGCGCTGTGCCAGCTTCTTCCTGGGAGGTGTTAAGCACAGGGCCAGGTGAGGAAGCAAATAGGAGCCTGTGTTGGACAGCCAGTATGTTTGTCAGAGCACCCTATGCTACTTGGTTGTGTGTGATCCCCAATTATACAGAGGTGTAGGACCTCTCCCATCCAGCCACTGTATTTTTATGTCTGAATCCCAGGCTTCAGCAATTCATGCTCTACTGTTCACTCTGCTACTCATGTCAGCATTTCTCTGCTATTTCACATCTGAACAGCTTTGCTGCTTCTGCATTCCCCCCATGCAAACCTGTTCTCATTTATATTCTCTCCCTTCCTGGCAACCCGTCCTAAAGCAGAGCATTGTCTTCTTCCGGACAATATCACAGTGGTCTCCTCAGATTTCCATTCTCAGTCTCTGCTATCCCTGCCCAACTTCCCCACGTACTTGGCCTCCTCCAGCTCCTCCTGTGCGCTGAATGGCATCTGTCTCATATTTGGTTCTCCACTGGGCCACCTCGCTGTTGGCCTTGGACAGGGCGCGCTGCAGCTCCCCCTTGGCTTCCTGCTCCTCCTCATATTGTTCCCGGAGCAAGTCACAGTCATGGCGAGCAGACTGCAAGGCGTGGGCCAGCGCGTTCTTGGCCTGTGGGGAAAGGATTTTAGGGCGGTAATGAATGGAAGTATCCTGGGAAATCTCCTGGTTGAAGTATTCATGGACACGGGATTATTCTACTGTGAGAATGATGGCAAGGTACTGTAGGAGAAAGGAAGATCTGGGAATCTGCAGAAGAATTAATGACTAGGCTGTAGTGGAGGTAGAGCAAAGCTAGCATGAGAACAGCTGACTACATTACCCAAGTGTTTTTTTTCTCCGTCATGTTCATTGTGTAATTTCATATGTATCTGAAGCCCCTCCCAGACAAGAGAAATCCAATGGAGAAGACTGGGAAGCTTTTTCACCTTGATCTCTTCCTCTAGGTGCCTCTTGAGTTCCTCAATCTGCTGGGTGAAAGCCTGCTTGCCTCTTGACAGCTGAGAAATCAGAGCCTCTTTCTCCTCCACCTGGCGCAAATATTCCCCTGAGAGAGGTCAGATGAGTAAAGGAGCCTTTTTATGACTTACTGAAAAGTGTCAACCTTGATAAATTAAATGCATATAAAAATATTTGGAGTTTAACAACATTTTATTTCTTACATGGAATTCTAATCGCTTATACCTATCTGTATCTCTGAGAACGCTGAAGTATTTATCTTGGAGGCAAGAAATGAGATACATCATGCCCCTTTTCCAATATCTGACTAGTCTTAATGTATGCTTGTACTAAGTCCCATGGTCACTTCAAGCCTCAAGCTTTTGGAATTAGTACTATATTGTGTATGTGCTCAGGTATATCCCTGTCCTCTCCTGAATGTCTCTGAGAAGAAGAAGGACGAAGTCTAGGTTATGAAGTAGATGAATTCTTCTTTGAAACTCCAGTCATAGAATTATAGAACAGTCCCATTTGGAAGAGACCTTTTGTGGGAAAAAGCACCTAGATATGGTTATGTGGCACCCTCTCCAGTCAGGTCTTGGAAACCTCCAGTGATCTGACTCTACCACATCCTCGTGAAGGGGTTGTTCCAGCCGCTGTTTGTTCCAGTCCATGTTATTTGCCCTGCTTGAGGATGTCTGTATCTCTCTGGTACGTGTAGCCTAGCACAGGACACAACACTCCAGGTGGGCCTCCACCTGTGCCGAGCAGCGAGAGGGATCACCCCTTTTAGCCTGCTGGCAAGTACTTGTCCTGTAGCTTTGTATTCTGTTGGCTGCTTTTGTCACAAGAGCACGTTTCTGGTTCATGCTCAACTGTGGTTTCAGCAAGACTCCATAAGTCTTCTGACGCCTTTTTTTTTTAAAGTCTCATGTCATATACAGTTTTCTCTTAAACACTGTCCACAAATGTCTTACCAGATTCTGTTTGGAGCCGAGCTCTCTGAATAGTGATGTCATTAATTGTGCGCTGTTGTTCCTCCTCCTTTGTCTTAATCTCACTGAGCTGATCTTCTAGGGAGCGACACATCTTCTCCAGATTTGCCTGTTTGCATGAAAAACAGAATGAAAGATGATTGATTGTTCAACACATAATTACTGAGAATTTCAAGTCTTCTAATGGGCCAGAAATGAAGCCAATGATAAGAATGAAGGAATGACAAGGAAAGGGTAAGGTAGAAGAACTTCCTATTTTAGGAGAAACACAGAAGTGACATGATTAGTGCCTTTCATTTCATATCAGAATATTCTGAACCAGGAGTTCCTGTAGTTCTTTAGGGTTAGGTGCTGCAGGTGAATTGTTTTGGCTAGTCAATCAAAGGTTATAATATATTTTTATACTACAACAGAAATATACAATTCAGTTCAAGTGATGAAGTGCAACTAGTTTATTTTTAAGCATGACTAACTTAAATTTCTAAGTTAAAATATAAATACTTGCTCATGTTTGAATCACGACAAAGAAATATTCTACTGGGGCAGAAATAATCTAGAAAGTATCTGTGTACCTTGGCTTTGGAGACGGACTCCATGTTGCTGGCCAGGTCGTCGATCTCCATCTTCAGCTCACTCTTCTCCTTCTCCAGCTTCTGCTTCACTCGCTGCAGGTTGTCGATCTGCTCCCCAAGCTCAGCGGTGCTGTCCGCATGCTTCTTCCGCAGGGCAGCGGCCGTGGCTTCGTGCTGCAGCGTGGCCTCTTCGAGGTCACGGCGCATCTTCTGGAACTCGGCCTCACGCTTCTTGTTCATCTCGATCTGAGCTGCTGTGGCCCCTCCTGCTTCTTCCAGGCGCTCGCTGATCTCCTCCAGCTCCCTCGAGAGGTCAGACCGATGCTTCTCTGCTTTTGCTCGAGAGGTCCTCTCTGCCTCAATTTCCTCCTCCAGTTCCTCAATACGAGCCTGGAGAACATCAGGGACCATTCACACATGTGCCGTCTTCTTACCTGACACGTGGGGGAGGCAAAGGGGAAGGAACAGAGTACTTGCCTGCAATTCTTTAATCTTCTTCTGTAGTTGCATGCCCAGGGTTTGCTCATCCTCTATTTTGCTCTGGATCTGACTGATTTCAAAGTCTTTCCTTTGAGCAAAGAAAACCATATTAGAGCTGAAAAAAAAAACCAACACAAGGGCACCAGCCCAGCCCACAGGTGCCCCACAGCCACACTTACTTCTTGAGTTTCTCATCCAGTTGCTGCTTATCATTTTCCAAATCCATGATGTTGTCCTGGGCCAGCTTCAGGTCTCCTTCGAGTTTCCTCTTGGCTCTCTCAAGGTCCATGCGCAGTTTCTTCTCTTGCTCCAGGGACCCTTCCAGCTGAAATGAACAGGATCATCAATACTCTGCCCATCAAAGCTAATCCCATACCTGCCTTGTTCTTTCTGTACGCCTGTGTGCTTACATCGTCCACTTGTTGCTCCAGCTTGGTCTTCGCTTTGGTCAGCGTATTGACTTTGTCCTCCTCTG
This sequence comes from Myiopsitta monachus, assembly GCA_017639245.1. NCBI lineage: Eukaryota > Metazoa > Chordata > Aves > Psittaciformes > Psittacidae > Myiopsitta > Myiopsitta monachus. Next base: position 10,291,659 of record CM029931.1, read on the forward strand.
CCTGCAGGTCATCTAGTGTCTGCTGATGGGCCTCTTGGAGGGCTTTCTTCTCTTTTGTCAGCTTGGCGATTGTCTCGTCCAAGGCTGCCATCTCCTCTGTGAGGTTTTTCACCTTTGAGAAGAAAGGAGGAGGTGAAAACAGAGGAAGTAGGTACAGAAGTCCTGTAACAGGACAGCACTCTTCTGGAGCATGAGTGACAGGTTCTGCCTCATACCTTGTTTTCAGTGGCATGTTTTTCCTTCTCAACCTTGGCCAGTGTTAACTCAAGGTCATCAATATCTTTCTTCAAGCTCTGAGCATTCATCCTCCAGTTTCCTCTTCTTGGCTGTCAGCTCAGCATTCATCTCCTCTTCTTCTTCTGCTCTCTCTGTCAGGTCCTTAATTTTGCCTTCCAGCTGGATTTTTGCTTTGATGAGCTGTTCACATCTTTCCTCTGCATCAGCCAAACTATCAGCTTCCTACACATGTTTCAGTTAAATAAAGTAGTTCTCACGTAAGTGTTTTTTTTTTTTTTACTGATTTTCAAACCAGGAATTCTTATTTTCAAAGAAGTCTTTTGTAGTTATAATTCATTACTCTAAGACTATCTGTTTTGTTTAGACTACATCCATCCCAGAAAATAAGTCGATATATTATCACATTATAGATATAGACTGAGGATTTTTTTAAAGTCTTTAATTGCTTGTGCAAATCCATAATTAATTTGAGTATACCTCCTGATATCAAGTATAGCAATATCATCCTTGCAACTTCTCATCGTTTTACTGATGTTGCACTTGACTCAACTGTAAAGTGGTATAGACTTCTACTGAAGAGAACCATCTAGATTAGACCATTATTCAGATTACATATTAGGAAAAAATTCTTCACTATGAGCATGGTCTGACACTGGCACAGGTTGCCCAGAGAAGCTGTAACTGCCTCATCCCTGCCAGTGTGCAAGGCCAGGTTGAATGGGGCTTGGAGCAACCTGATCTAGTGGAAGGTGTCCCTGCCTGTGGCAGGGGTGGGAACTGAATGAGCTTTAAGGTCCCTTCCAACTCAAACCGTTCAATGTTTTTATTATTCTATGACGCAGGCAGATTTTGTAGGATACCAGCTGGTCGAAGGAGGTGATCCTGCCCCTCTACTCTGCTCTTTTTAGACATCACTTGAAGTATTGTGTGCAGTTCTGGTGTTCTCAACATACAAAGGACATGGAACTGTTGGAACAAATCCAGAGGAGGGCCACAAGGACGATCAGGGGCTGGAACACCTCCCGTGTGAAGATAGGATGAGAAAGTCGGGGCTGCTCAGCCTGGAGAAGAGAAGGCTGCATGGAGACCTCAGAGTCAGCCTTCCAGTATCTGAAGGGGGCCTATAGAGATGCTGGGGAGGGACTCTTCATGAGGGACTGCAGTGAGAGGACATGGGGTAACGGATTCAAACTTAAACAGGGGAAGTTTAGACTGGACATGAGGAAGAAGTTCTTTACTGTAAGGGTTGTGAGGCACTGGAATGGGTTGCCCAGGGAAGTTGTGAATGCTCCATCCCTGGCGGTGTTCAAGGCCGGGTTGGACAGAGCCTTGGGTGACATAGTTTAGTGGGAGGTGTCCCAGCCCACTGGCAGGGGGGTTGGATGATCTTAAGATCCTTTCCAACCCTAACTATTCTATGATTCTATGATACAGTCTTTAAAACCTGAAATATTTAGCTGAGAAAACTGTATTAAAGCTGTTCAAAAAAGATTTACTGAGCATGAATTTATTTTTTAGTTTTGGACAACTTTGCATTAAGATCTCTGTTTCAAAGAGTGTAGTTGAATCAGTCCTTTTTCTAGCCCTTGTGGTCAAGAAGAACAGTTTGGAAGGGAGAACCGTGTATATCAGGGCAGTATCAATTACCTGGGTTTCCATGCATTTTAAGATGAAAGTTATTAAGAAGTCATCTTTATTGTCTACATACTGCTTGTTCTTCTCCTCTTTGTTCTAGTGAAGAGCAATAATACTACCCAGGCAGAAGACTTTTTATAGTACAACAAGATTGCTAGGTTGGGGTTTGTCTTGTGTTGATTTAGATATCTGCCATGATATCAAGTTACAGTCCATTCAACAACAAACCAAAATTACATCTTTAAACTAATTGTATCACACTCTAAAAGGATGAATTTCTCGTTGATGAAGAGCAAAGAGTAGCTGAGGCTACTAGGTGATATGTAGACTTTAAAAGTGTAGACATCAAAATGGGGTCAGGTGAGTTGTAGTCCTTGCTCGTAGCGTCAGTTTTAGAGGATTATTGTTGTTACTTTTTATTTTGGGGAAAAAGGGGAGTACCCCTTCCATCACTGTTTTTCCTGTGGAGACAGGGACAGTAATTGCTAGAGAAATCCCTGATGATATCACACCCTCCTACTCCACCTGAATCCACTCGTGATTGTCCAAGTAAAAGGTGTTAATAGAACCTCTAGACTACCTTCATTGATCAGATTATAATATATAAGAATTATATAGCACATATGTGCCACACATGATTTAAAATGTCATACTGTAAAATGTAGTATTTGCTCACTGGAAAGTGATGATTTCTCTCTTTATTGAAAATATAAGGAGCCAGCTTCAATAACTTATTGTGAACTGATTAATATTTGTAGATTTTCCTTGCTATTTTATAAAATACATTTTTAAAAATACTGTTTGTGATAATGTGCCTCTTACTGAAACCTTTGGAATCATTTTAGAGACATTACAAGCCAAAAATATTAACAATACTCACAGCCTGTACTTGGAGTTGCAGATCGTTTTTCTCCTGCACCGAGTTTCACCATTTTCTCCTCCAGTTCCTTCCTCTTTGCCTCAGACTTTGCAAGCTCTTCCTTGGTCTTCTCAAACTCTTCCTTCATGTTGGCCATCTCCTTCTCAGATTCTGCACTCTTCAGCAAGGGCTTGATCTTGAAGAAGAGCTTCATCCAGGGCCAGTGCTTCACATTCATGAATGCACGAACATTGTACTGAATGCAGAAAATGGACTCCCTGAAAGGTAATAAGAAAGTTATCTATTGTTAAACATATAATACATATTTAATCATATATATTGACACATATAACATGAAGTTCTATGTACAATATTTTCTAGTTCCATATATCACTGTGCATATAAAATATTTATTATATATAATTAGATATATATTTATTAACTATATTTAGGATATTTAATATATATATCTCTCTGAAGAAAACTCCCTAGTGTGATGCAGATTATCAAATGTTATGAACACTTTTGAAGTACTTATGGACACAAGATGTTTGGCTCACTTTCATGGTCAAAAATGGAACAGCTCCAGAATTTGGCTTGATTTCTTTCATGAAAGTTATCCAAGGGAAGTGTACACTTCTCTCATGCTAAAATTATGTCTTTCTCACCTTTGATTATAATGGTGACTTAAAATAATCAGCTTTGACTAGATATCTAGTTTCTGGACATACATATAATGTAGCCATTGACTGAATTTAGGAAAAACTAGTAGAAAGGGTGATATAAGTTAAAAAATATGATTTCCCTCCTGTATCAAGATTTTATACTCTTCATCTACTGCAAGGGTATGCTCCCAAATACATCCATATTGGTAAATTGAACTAATGATAAATAAATGAGATTTGGTGAGAAGAAGCTTATTTTCAGTTTTGTTCATGTCATTGATATCTCATGAGGATTGGCCCAGCAAGCCAAATAAGTATCTACCTCCTGTCCATCATTTTCTTGAACTCCAGCCTCATCAGGTAGCCCCTGCACATGGCTTGTGTGTGGGTGATGAGCTGTACCAGCTTCTCATCCCTCATCTCCTCCAGGAGTCCCAGCAGCCCAGCTTTGAAGAACACCTTGAGAAAGGGAAAGTTGCTGCACATCAGTGACAGGTAGAGCAGGAGCAGTACATCAGTCAGGCAGTATTTGTACCTTTGTGTGACCCAATTTGTACTGGGTATGGTCCACATCAATGGATCCAAGGAGCTTCTCAGAAGCCTTCTTGTTGTCCATGAACTGTCCCTCTGGGATTGCACTGGCATTAAGCACCTTGTACCTGTGGGATGAAGTAGCATTTGAAGACATTCAGATTCCTGAAAGCCCAATCAAACCTGTACCAACTGATGCCATTGTTAAGATTCTTGGAAGGGAGATCAAGAGAGGAAGAGAGGTGAATAAGTCTGAACTCTGTTCCGTTGTTTAGAAATCACATTTGCGTGGGTAAACACATATTTTAGAGAGAATCTTGCACTTTCCTTAATCCACAGATTCCTCACACAGAACTGGTACGGATTTCCATTGGGAGCTGACATATTTCACGTGCCTTGTTATCTAATGCCTTGTCTTGAAATAGAATCATAGAGTGGTTAGGGTTGGAAAGGACCTTAAGATCATCTAGTTGAACTTCACAGTGCAAGAACAAAATACAGGGAGAAGAGAAACCATTCTTCATCCAAAATATTGTCAGTATGTATTATGTGAGTACTGATAATACAGAACAAGAAGCAAGATCTTTTAATTTTATTTACTTTTCCAACAAGTTAGTCTAGAATATGCTATATATTCTTTATTCACATGTCTCTGCTGATGGCTGCAAGTTAACTTCTTTGACTTGCCTAGAAGTTAAATGAGTCTGAGCTAGTCAACTTCATTTCTGGATAGTTAATTAAAAAATGCCTTATCCCATATCAGAATATGAATCAAGGACAGGAATAAATAATTTGAAAATGCCTCTTCTTTTAGTTAGCTATAGAAAGAAACTGAGTGACCAACTTGGACCATTGACCTTTTTTATGCCTAAAATGTAGGTACAATAAACTCCTCTCTTAACTCCCACGGTAGCTAAAATAATCAGGAAATGCAAGTTCTTCAGCATTTGTGGATATGGAGGAGGGTAAATCACATGGAATCTGACCTTTGCTTGAAGTCTGCATAGACTATTCTGCTGGGGAATCCTTTCCTGCAAATTCTAATCCCTTCCAGCACACCGTTACACCGCAACTGATGCAGCACCAGCTCATGCTCCATGGCACCTAATAAATGACATAATGAATTGCTAATTCATTGTACTGCGTGGAGAAGACGAGATTTATCATATCTTTGAACTTTAACAACTTACCAGGTGTTTTTGTTTCATTAGGAATGAGGCATCGCACAAAATGAGGATGTGTGCTTCGCAGATTGCTCATCAGCTTGTTTAAATTCTCCTGCGAGGACAAAGACTTGAGTTTAAGAGTGTCATGTGCATAATATCACTAATAGATGGAGCAAAGACACTGCAATAAAACCATCAGCAGTATTTTCTTTTTTATCAAATTTTTATGCAGTTCTGAAAGAATACTTCTGAGGATTCAATGAGAATCCTTTATTAAGAAGCACATGCCTTTATTTTTTCTGACAATAAGGATTTTGCATATGAAATAAATTTAAAATTTTTCTGAACTAGATTTTCTATCTTCTTTTCAGAAAATGAGAATGTTATAATGATTATTCTACTGTACCCGGAAAACAGCTGAGACAGTTTGGAAAGATGCACCCTTCTTCTTGGCACCCTTCTTGCTGCCACCACCACCACTCTCTAAACAATAATATAATTTTTGAAACAGAGAAGAACATCAAAAACATGCAGTTAGAATCTGAAGAAATTTCTGTGCTCATCTTAAAACATAGAAAATATAATAATATGATCAAAATTTGCACATGTATACAGTGTTACAAATGGAGACTCATAAAAGTTACAATGGGAGACTAGATTTTTTTCAGATGATAGCATAATAAAATCTAATGTATTCAAGTTGAAGTTAAGAAGATGCAAACATAAAATATAACACTTCGCATAGTAAGATATTTAAGGATTTAAATACATCCCTAGTGAATATATTAAATGCATTCTTTATGGATCTTTACATCTAAGAATGCCCATGAATTTAGCAGCATATTGATACATTTGATTGAGTTCTTGAAGTATTTGGGAATGCCCCATATTACAGAAATCTGGTTTGTCGGCTAGTCTATGTTAATGCTGTAGCACAGCTGCCTGGTCTTAAAACCTACAGATCTATCAAGGTTTCCAGGGAAATTTAATATTCTTTATTAGTCTGAGTGACTGAGTTCTGAAAGTTAGATGAGATTTGGAGTTTTCAGTTTTTCAAAGTTAAGTGTTATTTCAAGAAGTTACTGCAATTTTTTTTCCTTGTAAATTATAGTACAACTGATTTAAAAGAAGTCACCTGCTTCCCCCCCACCAACAGAGGCGAAGAGTAAGGCCAATGTCTTCAGGGATGATTTTTGGTAGAGCCCCACAACACTTTCATTCAAGGGATCCTTGTTCTTCTCAAGCCAGCCAGTGATGTTGTAGTCCACTGTGCCAGCATAGTGCACCAGCGAGAAGTGAGCCTCAGCCTTGCCTTTGGCAGGCTTTAGGCTTCTGGAAGTTGTTGGACTTGCCCAGGTGCTGGTCATAGAGCTTGTTCTTGAAAGAGGTGTCAGTTGCCTTGGGGAACATGCACTCCTCTTCCAGGATGGAGAAGATGCCCATGGGCTGGAAAAAGTAGCAACATGTGATGAATGCAAGTGTGGAAGCAATGAGCAGGCAGAATGTATATGAGAGAGGAATGGAAGATGAAAATCATATTAAAAACCCTCCTCAGAATGTGTAATCTTATGTTTTTCCAGAATTGGCATTTTGTTAGTGGATATGCCATCAGTTATATGAAAACAAGCTCACCAATAAGTTTCAGACTTGTAATGTAATAAAGATCTAGCATCTGGAAATACACTATGTGTGTGATAGTTGAATATAGAAAGCAAAAGAAATGAAATTAGCAGCATTCAGATGTAAGGGTTTACACTTCCTTAATGCTTTTTCTGGGAAAGAAGATAAAAAATTTCTTCATCTGTGTATTAAATCAGAAGTTGCTCAGTGCATTTACTCACTCAGCATGCATTAAAAAATACACACATTTGAATATGAGCTCCAGAACAGTTGCTAGGACTGACATTTTTTCCCCATTTAGGTCATACGTACTATCCCACAGTGTAGTAACAGACAAATTAAAATGTATGTGAAAAACGATGTTAAGTGCTGCATTAAATGTGGGTGCCACACATTACAGTGGTCTAATTTGAGCACAGAAGACTACTTTTACAATTTACATCTGGAAAACTATTAAGTGTGTAGGGCCCAGAACCTTCTCAATGAGCTCAATGCAGGCAGCCAGGTCCATCCCAAAGTCAATGAACTCCCAATCAATTCCTTCCTTCTTGTACTCCTCTTGCTCCAGCACAAACATGTGGTGGTTGAAGAACTGTTGCAGTTTCTCATTGGTGAAGTTGATGCACAGCTGCTCCAGGCTGTTGAACTGCAGAATGCAGAGATTTACTTACTTGTGTTCTGTTTCAGAAACACTTTTCATCTTCCAATAGGTTTTATTTTTAACTCATGTTTGAGATCCTGAATTTCTCGTCATGGGACTGGACAGGTGCCTGGCACAGTCTGTTCTACCCTTTCAGACCATTCCACTGTCTTAACATATCTCTGAGTTATTAAATGATTTACAGAGCTTAGTCCAAGTCCAGCTTTTCATCTGCTTGAATTTATCTACGGTCAATCTATTTACAAGCATTCAGAGCATTCCCAATGGCTTCAGCATTGAAAAAAATCTTCCTTCAAGATGGCATGTTTTAACTTCCTCACAATCTGTTTCTGCTATTACCTATCAGCTGTTGTACACCCCCCTATCACTTTTTAACACAATTTTCACTTCTGTGTGCAACAATAGACATCTCTAGAAACCTGCAGCCCTAGTGGGGTAATACATACTATGAGAACCAGAAGAGTGCCATTCCTACAGGAATGTCAGGATTATCCAACAAATAAAGACAATCCCTAATTAAAAACAAACAAACAAATCCAACCCAATACTATTCCCATTTCTTACTGTCCCTTTCAGGAAACCTGTACAAAGACACTCTCCTTACATCAAAGATCTCAAAGCCAGCAATGTCCAGGACACCAATGAAGTACTGTCTGGGCTGCTTTGTATCCAGCTGTTGATTGATACGAACAACCATCCACAGGAACATCTTCTCAAAGACAGCTTTTGCCAAGGCACCCACTGAATTGTATACCTAAAAGAAAAGTAAAAGAAAAGTTACCATCCAGAGCAAAAGGGGAAGTTCATAATTTTTAACTCATGTCATTTTTTTCTATCATCATTTTTTTCTTACCTGCTGCACAGTTTGACCCTTGGTCACATATTCATTCCCAACTTTGACTCGGGGGTAGCAGAGGGCCTTCAGCAGGTCAGCTGAGTTCAGACCCATCAAATAAGCAGCCTTATCAGCAACTAAGGAACCAAGCATAGAGCAGGATTGAGTAATAGCTCTTCAGCAGACCTATCTTGTCATTCAAGATCATTTCTGTGGAAGCTACATATGTTTCTCACATACTTCAAAATATTGTAATTTTCCTTGATTTACTGACTTTTTCCCAATTTAGTTCAGACAATTTGTAAATGTAAAGATTCTTCTAAACGCCTTTACAATGAACATGTAAGTTTTTGAAGCAAACGACCAGACAGACAAGAGGACATAGGGCCATGAATGAAGGTCAAACAAGTCAAAATTTCTGGACAAATAGAAAAAGAAACTGGTTGGTATTGAAGTATACTGTACTGAAAATTGTAGTCAGTGAAACTGTACTGTCATTAGTGAAAAAGAGACTAGTGAAATATTACAGCAAAAGCATGAATACAGTATCTCATACAACTTTTATAGTGGGTCCACATTTTCTCCTAAGGAGACACTCAAAGGTCTTTTTGAACTCTCATTTTATTTGAAACTAAACAATAAAATGCAAGCACTGTAGCACTGGATATACACTGTCATCACTTTCCAATCTGCTTCCTGTCTTCTCACAGCAAAGATGGTAGCAAGCAACAGTGTTATTTACAGAGTCATTAACATAAGAATACCAGACCTCATTGTAAACATGTATTTACAGCTGCTAATTTTGAGCTGCTTCTAGGTGTTATTTATAACTATCTAATGTACATTTATCAATAAAAAAGTAAGGTATGAAACAAGAACAAAATAGGAACTTACAGTTTTATTTCACTTTTGAAGAGTTATGCTTTTATAATTATATAGTAATCTAATACTGTTATACTCATCTATAATTCTTTCTTTTGGTTATATTCATGCAATGATCAGTTATTATTTGTAACCTATTTTACTATTACTGTTCATCATTATCAGATTCCTTGCAACTGTATTTCTGCCAGACATTTTCTTTTGTCTTAAGTTTTCTCAAAGAAACTCAAAACACACATATTAAAAAAAAAAACCTGAAGAAAAGACTCCTTGATCGTTCATGTTTCCAATACATGTAAGTAACTCTGTTTTCATAAAAATACGTCCATAAACTTTAAAAGGAATGCAGCTGTGAACAATTATAGCAAAGCAAATGTGATAGGCGTATATTTAAATGCCTATTTTTCAAACATGGACATGTTAAGACATGTTGAGACTCCACAGAAAATGCAGAACATATAAGACATAGATGCAGCATTAAGTGATGCTCCTTTTTAACAACCCTGTGTAAAATGAAGTAGCACAATGCTCAATTCAAGCATTGTGACTTGTCTTTAGCCCCAAAGCGAAGCAGCTTCAGGATTCTGGATTCTTGGCAGGCTGAGTCAATGATTCTGAACATGAGTTTTACTGCCTGTGTTAGTGAGTGCTCTGGTCTATACTGTGCTCCAGTATAGATTGTGCTGGTACCTTCTGTGCCATCCGGCTCTGCCTGCTCCTCACGCTGCTTCTGCTTGAACTTCAAGTTCCCATAGTGCATGACAGCCCCCGTCAGCTTGTAGATGGCTGTCTTCTCATCAGGGGTGAAGCCCAGGATGTCAATGGCACTCTAACAAAAGAATCACGAGTAAGTACCGTGCCTGGTAAAGGCAAGAGTCCGCCTAAGGTAACTTCAGTGCATCACTTACGTCTGTGGCCATCAGCTCTTCCTGGTCGTTAATGCTGGGAACCGTGATCTCACCTTGACTCACATACAGATAGTCATAGGGGTTGGTGGTGATCAGTAACATCTCTGGAAAGAAGGGCAAAACGCATACAGATCAATGGTAGTTGGCGCATAAAGAGTTACGTGTTGTTCCATGAGCTTTGTCTGGAGAAGTTAGTGATCTTTCCTACCAATTAGCTCTGGCTTCTTGTTGGACATGATCTGGTAGAATATGTGGTAGCTTCTTTCTGCCTTGAGCTGGAAAGTGACTCTGGACTTCTCCAGCAGATCTGGCAAGGACGGCAGGACAGCGTTAGAGCCAGAACTGAGGAAGGCTGGAAGGCAAGGGATGAGGCCAGGAGGACCACTTACACGTTTCAATGTCTGCAGAAGCCAGTTTCCCCGTGGCACCAAAATGGATTCTGATGAACTTCCCCTGAAAGGAGCAGAAAAGCCAGTGGAGGTCTCTTTGACCAGTCCTGATAGCAAGACTATTTGAGTCAGCGTGCTGACAGCTGAAAGCAATTTAGTGCCAGGCGACAACTTACAAAGCGTGAGGAGTTGTCATTCCTCACGGTCTTGGCATTACCAAAAGCCTCCAGCAGTGGGTTGGCACTGATGATTTGATCCTCAAGTGTCCCCTAAAATAGAAATCTTGTTGTCATGATAAAGCTCATGAATGAATTTGATAGTTGCAGGTTCCTACCCCTAAGATCTCACCTGCATTTTGCCTGACGTCTGCTGCTCGTCCTTCTTCTTGTCTCCACTCGCTGCAATTGTTGCAAAGTACTGGATGACACGCTTTGTGTTCACAGTCTTCCCCGCTCCGGATTCTCCGCTGTGCAACCAACAAGAGAAGCAGAGAGCGTGTGGTCAGGCAGGAGGTCCCCTGGTACCGGGCAGCCCCACAGGGACCAGAGCAGGGAGCATACATACGTGATCAGGACTGACTGGTTCTCGCGGTCTGTGAAAGAGGCAAAATGAATCATAGTGTTAGCTGCTGTCTTAAGGGACACTGAGCTGAATGAGAAATAAAGCCGTAAATGGAAGTTGTATCGTCCCCCAAGTCCAGGTGTGGTAGGCCAAGCAGTCCAAGACTACCCAATTCCCTTCCAGATCCTAACAGTAGAAAGTATAAACTGAAAAGAACGCATTGGAGCATGCCTCTTACTGTAATTGAGCTGTAAGAAGCATGTGGTCCTCACGATCTGTGTAGCCTCTTGCCCTTCACATGGTTCTCATCAAGAAATCTAATCATATTTGCTGTATGCATCCAAAACAGAGGATTATATAGAATAAGTCTTCCTGTCCCAACAGGAAAAAAAAAAAATAAAGACCAGTAGTAGATTCTGCAGTGGGCGAATGATTAATTACATGTAATAAATTGTAAATAATACACATTGCTGAGTCCAGGCTTATTTCTGGGTTACTTAAAATTAATTCCTGCGTAACTTCCTCAAGCTCTCAGTCATACAGCTCAGAGGTGGCTTTAGCTGGCTTGTAACATACCCCAGTGAGGTCAGTGGGGGTTTTAGTTTAGATTGCTGTGAGGGAATCAAGCACTCACCAGTCAGCATGAACTGATAGGCATTGTCAGAGATGGAGAAGATGTGTGGAGGGGCCTCCTGGCGCTTCTTGCCTCGGTAGGCCAACACCACCTCCGGGTTGTACACCGGCAGCCACTTGTAGGGGTTGACGGTGACACAGAAGAGACCCGAGTAGGTCTGTGGGGAAGGGAGACAGCACGTTGGCTTCCACTTAGCCCGGCAGAGCACTTCCTCCCAGCTACCCAGAGGAAGATTGCTGCTGGTACTTACGTAGATCATCCAGGCTGCGTAACGCTCTTTGAGGTTGTACAGCACAGCGGGTTCATGGAGGTGGGTCATCATGGCCATGTCCTCGATTTTATCATACTTGGGAGGGTTCATGGGAAAGACTTGATCATCCTTCACAGTCAGGGTCTGTCAAAGAATAGAAAGATTCGTAATTGACATCTGAAAGTCCACAGTATGATTAATTTGTATCCTTAAGCTATGAATTTTTATTTAACTCACCTCCCCATCTTCAGTCTTGACGGTGATCTTCCCTGGTTCTTTGCTCTGGATTTTGCCTTTCACATAGGATTCTTTAGCATGCACCACAAAGACCGACGTCTTAGCATCGAAGGGCTTGTTCTGGGCCTCTATTCTCTCCTTCTCTGACTTTCGGAGGTAGGGAGCTGCCTCTCCAAAGGCAGCCATCTCAGCATCTGTCGACATGGCTGCACTTTACTAGGAGTAATGCAACAAGTATCTGTGAGGATAGAAAATACATTACAATATCACATGGTGGAAGAAACACTCCCACAGTACAGTGGATGAAATACTTCTTTGCTGTAGGCATCAACTGCTTGAATTGACTCCTTCATTTTTCTGCTAAGTCATAGCAATGCTCTATAATTTTCTTGCCTTTATTTCTGTTTTATGTAGTCCACACCTCCTGGATGACAGCTTTTACAGGGGAATGCTTTCTGTGCATTCACTAGATACTCCCACTTCTGGTATTGTGAAAGCTCTCTTATGTCTTTTTTTTACCGCCTTTCAGACTCTGAGATTTGTTTACAGTAGAACACTGGAAGAGGCACAGCACACTGGATATGCAGAGAGCTAATATTACTAGCACTTCTCACTAAAGATATTCCCATGTAATATAATAGCTCAAGTTGTCATATATTTTAATTATTCCACAGCTCCATCTGCTAACAAACAAAGCTGATATCCTCTGCTTTGATCTTTTTTTTTTTGTAACAGAAATCAAGTAATCTTGTATCCCTTCAGTACTTTTAAAGAAACTCCCAAACAAAACAATAACCCAGTTTATTATTGCCAAATAATTGTCTTGACTGAAAAGTTTCATGCGAATGTTTCATGAAAAGCTGGACTTTATATTGTTCCAAAATTAATACTGCAACAAATTTATATGTATATATTTTTTTAGCCTGATTTTACCTTGATTTTGAGGAGCTTTTCTGAATTAAGCTAATTTCTGTATTAATACCGTCACCTATGGCAGACCTCTAGGTGAAAATCAAATAATTGGATAACTTTTCCTCGCAAAACAGTTTCACTTTGGTTGCAAGAAAGACATTCTGAACTCAGAATAATTTTAAACTAGTTTCTGAACCCCTTACCATCTAGCAAACTCCTCATTACAGTATGTCCAGCTTAACAGAAATAATATTTTATTAATGATCACAGGTTTTTTGCACTTTACAAACTTTGTTCCACTCAGCATTCCACTGCTTACACATGAACAGAATTGCTTTGCCTTCTTAGCTGGCAAATACAGACTTTGTGACACAACTTAGTGTCATAAATTCAAATGCATGGGTACAATCTCCTGACTGATGGTTTTGCTTCTAACTACATGATTTTTCACTTCATCAAAGTGTTATTAACCAAAGGAGACTATTTCACAAAATAATTAGGTAAGGTTGTAAAATGGACCCAGTCTTTCACCAGGCATTTTTATTGCTGCCTGTAATATCTCACATTTTCTTACAAGAGTCTTAACAGGAATAGCAGTATCATATTATATATATTAGGAGATACTATAGTATAGTAATGTGTATTAAGTAAATAGCATATATATTGTATATTGCATTTATTTTATTTAGATGTTGTATGCTATTATTACAATTTATCTTTACAGTATTATTGCAATTCATAGTATATATAGTAGGTTAGTATACATCATCTTAGTATGCAATACATGTCAGTAGACTGCCTTTTTAAAGTCTCTTTTTACTACTTTATATGGGTTTTTTCCCTGAAGTCAGTGATTTGCTAACTTTCCTCCACTTACTCAAGGCATGATAGCTATGTCCTTTACACATCACTGTTTGCATTTTATTATTTTGAGAGATACAATTCAGTGACAATGTTTGTAAAAATTTGTACAAATTAATGTCAAAAATAAACTTGAAAAGTTAATTTTCCTGGGTGCAAATATTTAAAACTTTGAATATGGTTGCTGTTCCATCTCTTTCTTTAGTTATCCAAGAAGGTGTCATCCTTTCTTCATTTCCCTGTGGCTGTGAATATTTGCCTATATAATCATATCATAATTGTGCAATATTTTCATAGGTATAAGCAAACCTATAAGGAAGCTCAGACTGAAATGTTTTCTTTTAGCACTTTAATGTTTTGATACACAACATTCTAACCCCATTCCCCAAGCTTCCCTGTGAAAAAAGAGAAAATATTAAGATTATTTAATTACATATGTATTTAAAATATGTATTTATATGACACTCCACAGCTAGTGCCAGTGACCCTTGACGTTTGAGGTAAATAATACATTTAATTTATGGGCAAGTAAGTGAAAACTTTTTTCTTCTCAGGACAGTTTCTCCTAAGCTTAAGACTTAATGTCTGTTAATGTAGGAATTTGCTCTCTATGGGAGAATCCTAGGGAGAATGTCGACAATGCAGCAGTGATTAGTGCTAAGACCTGTCTTTGAGAATCTTGTGGCAAAGATATCAGCAATCCAGTCCGATTATCATACTATGTTTATACAACAGACATAAATATAAAGATCCAGGGATTGCTAGCACACCTCTGCAGAAGTCCTACCATCTCTGTCCCTGAAGAAAGAATAAATCAGTATCTTACCTTTTGTGATACAAGATGAATGGCTTACAGTCTGGAAGCTGTTCAGTATAGTAAAATAGAATTAGCAACTTCCTTCTTACTGCTGCACAGAGAAAATGTAAAGACAGAAAACATACGGATGCCTTCAAAGCCGACTGAAGATCACAACTGACATTGGCAGACCCCATTGAATGAAAGCGAGCATCTGTAGGAGTGCACTGGTGCTTGCGAAATGCAGGGCCAGTTTCCCTTCATCCCCCACCTCCACAGTCCAAAGTCTTTGAGACTCTTACCTTAGAGATTTCTGAGGAAGGACAAGACACACTGATCCCAGGGCACTTTTATAGGGTCTGATCTGCATACGTAGCCACCACCTCCTCTTTCTTAAGTCAAAACATTTCTGGCAATCTTAACTGCTAGCAGAATTGCCATTCATATTAGAAGTAAATGGATATAATTAGACATAACAGGTCTGTGAATCAATCTCCTATAAATAATTTGACGAGAGAGTCTGAGAAGGAGGTGGGGGGGCAGAAGGCTGTGCTAAAGGAGATGAAAAGGGTTACATTGGTACTGTAATCCATCAGATGCTGACTCGAGCAGACACAATGAAAAGTAAGAGACTGTATTGTAGCAGCAGGCACAGAAATGGAGAGGTGAAGGCACAGGCTCTGCATGCTGCAAATGCTCTGAGTCTGCAACGTGGAAGAGCATGAGGGATCCCACTGAGGTGCAGGACCACTGTTAAAGAACGGAAATCCATATGTAAAAGGAAGCATCTGAACAGGAACAGAAGTCTCAGGAGTGAGCATCAAGGGATGATATGAATGACTGAGTAGTAAAATGGCCCATAGCCAAAACAAGAGAAGCAGGAGGAAGGATGAGTCTGAAGGTGATGATAAGGAAGAGGTGATGGTTTAGGCTGGGATAGAGTTAATTTTATTCACAGTGACTAGTATGAGGCTGATATTTTGGATTTGTGCTGGAAAGAGTGTTAATAATACAAGAATGTTTTCCTTATTTCTGAGCAGTGTTTACACATGGCCAAGGGCTCTTATGCTTCCTACCCTACCGCACCCCACCAGCAAGTAGGCTGGGGGTGCAGATGCTGTTGAGAGGGGACACAGGATGGACAGTTGATCCCAGCTGACCAAAGGGATATTTCATACCATAATAACAACATGCTCATCATATAAACCGGGGGGTGTGGGGGGGGGGTGGGGGTGGGAGTGGTAAGAGGAAGGAAAAAGGGAACATTCATTGTTAACAATGTTTGTCTTCCCAAGTAACCATTATGCTTGACAGAGCCGTGCTTCCCCGGAGATGGCTGAACACCTGCCTGACCATGGGAAGTACTGAAGGAATTACCTGCTTTGCTTTGCTTGTGTGTGCAGCTTTTGCTTTACTTATTAAAGTGCTTTTATCTCAACCCACAAGTTTTCTTACTCTTCTTATTCTCTTCCCCATCCCACGGGCAAGGGGGCAAGTGGCTGTGTGGGGCTTAGTTGCCAGCTGGGGGTAAACCACAACAGAAGGTTACTGATTAAAGAATAGGAAGTAAATAGGGGTGTGATTCCAAGGGGATAACAGCAAGACAGAGGGGCCAATAAAAGGGCAAAACAAGTTACGTGTAGAGTTGAAGATAGAAGTCTCAAAGTCTGAACTCACCAAGTTTAGATCCCAGAGGAAAGGCGCAGAAATCCAACACTTGTTTCTGGGGCTGGAGGGTTTCAAAAATCCCTCAGGAACAGGGCTATTTAACCACTGTACTGAACTGAAGAAATGTATCCTATATGAAGCAGCAGAAATAGGTGCTGTCTCAACATAGGGGAGTCATTCAGCACTATTTTTGCAGGGTGAGAGTGCTAGACAGAAGGAAAGGACTAATAAATCTTCATTATCTAGAACAGAATCAATCATGCCCTATGCTAGTCTGGAGGACAGGCAGTTATAGTCGGAAGGAACTGAACACCATGTGAAAAATACAATCTACTTTGCTGATCCCTGAGTGTTCTCCACCTACATTAAGGAGAGGGATACACCTATTCTGCAGCAGCAACAGCACAATTAGGGAAGTGATGAAGAGGTCAGTGGGACCTTTTTCTTTATTGAGAAACAATTTCATCCCCATGCAACAGTGTTCTTTCACAGCACTTGAAGGCTGGCTGGAGGACTTGAAAAGGTATCCTAAAAGGACGCATGAAGGTCAGCTAGGGATTGACAATTTTGACGGGATGACCAAAGATGCTTAACACTTGCTTTAAATAAACAGCAAGTTTGAAGGTAGCTGCTGAAGCTTGTCACGTATGCCAAAAATACCAACCAAGTCAATCTCACATGTTTTTAATGTGGCTTCCCAAAAGAAAATTTAACAGGAGTCCCTATACAGTTTCACTTCTAATTTACCAGAGCCCTTAGTCATACTGAATGTAGTCCCAAACCATCTAATCTGCTTACCCATCTGTAAAGGGTGATAGTAATTAGACACCATATACAATCAATGCTGTACTTGCTCTTACGTTACATTTGCAATCAACATGTAAATGTTGAATGTCTAGTTCAGCTTAACTCAGGACATTATGTTTGGGCTGATGATCTAGTTTTAGGTTAATGAACAGGCCCAGTATGCTCTGTTGACCTGAGCAGCTTACGCACAACAGGCAGCACCAGGAGTGGTGGCCACCCGGCAGGACCCAGAAGCCCAGCAAGCTTAAGAGTTAAGCTTAGCCAGTGGTCACCGAGAAGGTGCTCAAGGATAGTATTCTCTTGGTGGAAGGCAAAGAAAACAAAGTCACCTCTCCTGGCCAGAAAGGACATAGTGATCCAGAGATCCCTCAGAAACATGTAGCCATCCAGGCTGTAGTGAGTGCCAGAGCCTGTCAGTGTTGCTGGATGGTAGCTGTGCAAGATGCGATCACGTTGATGATTTTCTCTACATGTTGGTAGAACTACAGGAATTCTGTGAGGAGGCAGCTATGCCTTTGCTATGGATCTGGAGACTGGAAGAAACACTGCTTCCAAGGCCTGTTCTTGGATAACTCTGCATTAAATTTTCGCTGGACAGAGTAAAGACTCCTAGAAGGGCAAGGGAGAGCTTGACTCAAATTATAAATAGATTAAATATACTATGACAGCCAAATCAACTGCCCACCAACTCTAGGGTGCCCTTCAGCTCCTCTAAGGATTTTGTGAAATAAATAGCAATGGAGTGTGAAAAACAAAGGAGGGGCTTGAGGAAAATCACCATGTAATTTTGCCCCTTATTTACCCAGTAAGTCTTCCATTTGGTGAAAGGCGTCTGAACCCAGAAGCTGTGGCAAGTATCACTCCTTTATCCCGCCTGGTTCTGCTGTGTTCCCACACAGTGCCTGGTAGAAAGAGCCTCCAGCTATGGTTACAATGTCCCTTATATTCCCCTTCCGGGAATCCAATCTCTTCTGGTCTCCTGCATTCTGGACAACACAGGATATTTCATAGCAAAGATGTCGGTTTTTGAGAGCAGGAGACCTTTAGGAGACTGGCCTGAGCAGGTATCAGCTTAAAGTGACTATTCTGCTTGTACAGACAATTAAGAGAACAGATGTGCTTTCAGGAATCCCCCTTGGTACTTTCCCTCTCTGACACATTCTTCTAAGACAGCATTGCTGGCTGCCAAAACGTATCAACATGATGATTATGTCTGATTGATTTTATGATTTTTGGGATATGAATCATAGTGATTGCCTCTCACAATTGAAATGCACAGGACAGTTCTCCCCTGATATTTCCCCTGCTTTGCTGGTACAGGTACACACCACTACATTTGAGATATGTACTGTGTGTGTTTAATAGTCTTCACTCAGATGTCCCACTAAGCTGACCACCCGGCTGTACTTCTGTGCATCTTTACTGTCCAACATTACACAAACTGTGACGTAATACCTTGGAGAAAGGAATGTTTTTCTTAGGCCTTTGCATGAGATTCCTTGAACTTTGGCTGAAATATCTTAGAAGTATATGTGAGGCTGGCCTGTGCAAGACTGGTTGTGGAGCAGAAGGGCATGCACACAGAGAAGAGGAGTAAGGGTCAGTTCTTAACCAGGAGGAGAGAGATTTTTTTGCAAGCTAATCTCTGTTCTTTGCAAAAATCTCTACTGTCTTCATTACCTAGACATAAATGATAGTTACAGAAACAGCAACACTGAGATTCACATTTTATGCATCCCTCAGGTCACTTTTTAGCCATGGGACCCTCATTCTTCCTCTTCTATCTTCTTATGAACCTCTTGGCTCTTAGCTTGGAGCTTTTGGGCAGGATTGAACTGTAGCAACCAAAAGCACTGCTTCTGGTGTATATGCAGAGGAATCTATGGTCTTTATTCTCTAGACATTGACATTACTACAAAGACTAATTACAGGAGAAAGCGACTGAGAGGTTCACATTTTGTGCAGCCCTCAGTCACTTTGCTGCTTCATGACAGCCTCACTTCTTCCTCTTCTATCTTCTTGCCATGAAACTCCCGGCTCTTGGCTCGGAGCTTGTTGACCTGGGACTCTGCAATGTCAGCCCGCTCCTCAGCTTCCTCCAGCTCGTGCTGGATCTTGCGGAACTTGGAGAGGTTGACATTGGACAGCTCCTCCTGTGTGGGGAGAGGGAGTTATGAAAAAGCATCAGTGAGATTAATATCTGAAAATTGAGCAAACAAAATTGAAATGCCACAGCTGGGCGAGCAGGGCAGGTTCAAAAACAAGGTAAGAAGCTCCTCAGGATTGTTAAGTTTGCCAGAAGACAAAGAACAACGGAAGGTCAAAAAGGCCCCATAGCACACAGCATTGTCTGGGCAGTGTTAATGGCAGAGTTCCCAACAATCAGACCAGAAGCTGCCTCTGACACACAGAGTAGCGTAGGAAGGAAGAAACAGAGGTGAAAAGTGAGGCTTAGAGGAAACCAAATAGAGATGGGGAAGTATAGTTCCTCACAAAACCAGAAATCCTTACATTTACAATCCCCAGTTTCTTGTAGCAGCTAAATGCATCAAAACAGTCAAGGTTTCAAAAAGTTGGATAGATGAAAATACTAAAATTCCACTTCTACCAGAAGGAATTCTGGCTTCAGCCAGGCTGGTACTTACAGCCTCCTCTGCTTGTCTCTTGTAGGACTTCACTTTCATTTGCAGCTTGTCCACCAGATCCTGGAGCCTGAGAACATTCTTCCGGTCTTCCTCAGACTGCAGAGAATGGCAAGTAATACAAAGCTTCATTTGCCTCTTTCTACAAATTTCATAAATGTGAAACAAGGAAGTAACATTCCCTATGGAGCATTGCTGTCCAGAAAGACAGAGGCCAAAATCTTGTAAAGTGTGTCACTGACAGAGGTATAGAAAGAAATCCCTCTGTTAGGCAATGAGCCAACATTTTGACTTCCTGGAAAAAGAGTATATCCATACAAAGGAAGCTCCTGCCTTACCTGGTAGGTCAGCTCCTTCACTCTCCTCTCATACTTGCGCACACCCTTCACAGCTTCAGCGCTGCGCTTCTGCTCAGCATCAACCTCCCCTTCCAGCTCCCGCACCTGCAATCACAAGCCCATCTTTGGAGCTTCCCTGCTATCTCTCCAAGGGACATGCTCACTCATGCACAAATACCAGCCCTACGCACTCTGGCCTCCAGCTTCTGGATTTGCTTCTTGCCTCCTTTCAGTGCCAACTGCTCAGCCTCATCCAGGCGGTGCTGCAGATCCTTCACCTGTCTGGTCCAGGTTCTTCTTCATCCTCTCCAGGTGGGCACTGGTGTCCTGCTCCTTCTTCAGCTCTTCTGCCATCATGGCCGCCTGAGGAGAGCAAAGCGTCAAAGCTGTTTTGGGTCTGGAGACATTTTTTGGGAGAATACATCCACCATCAGCAATGAAAGGAGCCCCCAACTCACATCTGTGATGGCCTTCTTGGCCTTCTCTTCAGCATTACGGGCTTCCTGGATAGTATCCTCCATCTCACCCTGAATTTGGGCAATGTCTGTTTCCAGCTTCTTCTTGGTGTTGATCAAGCTGGTGTTCTGTTGAAAAGCATCAACATGACCATTTTATTTTTTTTTACCTTGTGGTCGTATATCAAGAATATTGCATAAATATTGTTTTGTAATGTGAATTGCACCATCAGGTCACATGGGATTCTATTCTAAAGGATGTGCTGTGGCAGCCGTTTCTTAGCCATGATGTGCTTCAGTATTTCAAGAACATCCTCCATAAAGTCTTCCCTCTCAGACTTTCAGTCAACAGAGAAGAAATTTGGACTTATAAAGATAAAAGATGTAATATTTCCTTACAGTTTTCAAGCTTGTGGCAGTAAAAGTTTTAAGTTCTCATAATGACATTGTTAAATGATGTCAGTAACTGTATTAGTGTATTCCTATTTTGTTAATGATCAACCTAACTTTGACTTCACAGTCTCTAAAGTAAAGCTGAAATCTGTTAAACTCAATTGAGTTGTAGGGGAAGAGCCTCACATCTCTCTCTAAGATGTATTACTTTTAAGGTATCTGCACTGTAGTCTAGTGAAATTCATATCTGCAAGTGAAAAATTACGCTTAATATTTATTATCCACCATGTGAAAATGACAGTGCATTTTAGAAATGCTACAGTTGAGGCAGTCTTCAGTTATTTTATCTGTGTGGAGAAAAAGTATAAATAGTAAATATATTCCTACACTGACCTGGGTATGGAGGAGCTGAGCTCTCTCACTTGCATCCATCAGTTCCTGCTCAGCCAATTTCCTTGACCGCTCTGTCTGCTCCAGAGCTGCCCGTAGCTCCTCAATTTCAGCCTGCAACAGGTTTGCTCTACGCTCCACCATGGCCACCTGCTCCTTCAGGTCCTCCTGTGCCCTGAGAGCATCATCCAAGTGTATCTGAGTATCCTGGAAAGAAAGACATGAAAAACTATGGAAGCATATTTTCCTATTCTTTATATTCGCATGATCATAGATCTGATAGAATTGTACAACAGGGAAATATTTATCTGATTCATAAACCAGTGTGCACCTGTTCCACTGTGCCATACCTTGAGCACTCCCTGTGTATTTCTGAGGTTCTTCTGTGCCTCAGCAGCCAAGCGGTTGGCATGGCTGAGCTGGATCTCCATTTCATTCAGGTCTCCCTCCATCTTCTTCTTCAGGCGCAGGGCTTCATTCCTGCTCCTGATTTCGGCATCCAGGGTGCTCTGCATGGACTCTACAATTCTGAGGTGGTTTCTCTTCAGCTGGTCAATTTCCTCATCTTTCTCTGCTATCTTCCTGTCAATCTCAGACTTGACCTGGTTGAGCTCAAGTTGGAGGCGCAGGATCTTCCCCTCTTCATGTTCTAAGGAGGCCTGAAAAAAAGGGTAACATTTTTTAATTATATAAATACCAATGCCAGTCACTTTATTCTTGAAGAATAATATATTGTACAAGGTTAGACAGCGCAAGTGAGATTTCTATATATCCAAAGACTTTAATGATGCCCTAGGTTCCTTAGATTATTCTCTATGCATAGAATGTCATAATTTGTATCTGAGGTTGCTAAACTCTGTTGTAAGGGAACAAGTAAGAACACAAGTCTGTACCTCAGCTTCCTCCAGTGAGGCTTGGAGCTCAGATTTCTCCTGCTCAATCTGCTTCTTGACTTTCTCCAGCTCATGAATCGCTTTTCCTCCCTCGGCAATCTGCTCCGTGAGGTCGGAGATCTCCTCTGTGGGAACAAGAACCAATGGCATGGTCAGGCACAGAACAGAATGGGAAGGGCCCTCACACACCAAGGTGACAGGCATCTCTGCCCACCTGCAGGCACAGACCCATGTGAAGCGGTGGGTACTGGTGGGTGGTGAGAAAGCCCTGCCAGGAGCAGAGGGCCAGGGACTTACGCTGCAAGTTCTTGTTCTCGCGCTTCAGCGTTTCCAGGTGGTCCAAGGACTCCTCATAGGCATTCTTCATCTTAAACAGCTCCGTGCTGAGAGAGCGGGCCTCCTTCTGGGAGGCTTCCAGCTCAGCCTGTGTTTCCTCATACTTCTGCTTCCACTCTGACAGGATCTGAAGAGAAACGGGGTGTCAGTAAGGTTGTGACAATGAGGAGGGGATGCTCTGTCCAGGAGCCCCCAGGCCGGAGCCCAAAAGACCTTGTCAAAGTTCTTCTGCTTCTTATCCAGAGCTGCACAGGCAGCATTTGATCTCTCCACATCAATCATCAGGTCCTCCACTTCATTCTGCAGCCTCTGCTTTGTCTTTTCCAGGGAGGCACATTTGGCATTGACAGCTTCAACATGTTCCTCTGCATCCTGCAGGCGCTGTGCCAGCTTCTTCCTGCAATGTGGTAAGTAGAGGTGCAGGTTAGAGGTAAAGGGTCTGCCACACCTGTGTCCCAGCACCTACGGATTATTAGGCCTGTTTTAACCATTCTAGCCATAAAGGTGACATTTGTCCTTCCAGTCAATTTTTCCACAGGACACTTTGTCTCTTTCCCTCTCTGACCTCTACCTCAAATACACTAAGTCCCAGCCTTAATCCTCCCCTGTCATAACCCGGTCTGAGAGACTCCCATCTCCCTGCAGAGTCTCAGTGTTCTCCAGTTCTCTCTATATCTCACTTGTCACGTACTTTGCCTCCTCCAGCTCCTCTGTGCGCTGAATAGCATCCGTCTCATATTTGGTTCTCCACTGGGCCACTTCGGTATTGGCTTTGGACAGGGCACGCTGCAGCTCCCCCTTGGCTTCCTGCTCCTCTTCGTATTGTTCCCGGAGCAAGTCACAGTCGTGGCGAGCAGACTGCAAGGCGTGGGCCAGCGCGTTCTTGGCCTGCAAGAAAAAGAGTGGGGAAAATTTCATTGTGACAATGAATGGAAACATCCTGAAAAGTCTCCAGTATTGATGGACACTGCAAAGAGAATTAATAGCCAGACTGCAGGGCTGGAAGACAATTTCCATGTTAGAAAGCACAGCATTATCGAAATTATAGAAATTATCGAAATTATTGAAAGCACAGCATTATAAAATCTGTGATTTTATACATTTAAGATAATATGTTTTCACCTTTATCTCTTCCTCTAAGTGCCTCTTGAGTTCCTCAATCTGTTGGGTGAAAGCCTGCTTGCCTCTTGACAGCTGAGAAATCATTGATTCTTTCTCCTCCACTTGGCGTGAATATTCACCTAGCAAAGCATAAAGAAAGGAAATATATGATGTCATTTGCTAACCAAAATACGTCTTTCGGCATGCTCTCCCTTCCAAGGACATAGAGGAGGTTCTCCCACCTGACTCTGTCTGCAGACGAGCTCTTTGAGCACTGAGGTCATTGATCATGCGCTGATGCTCTTCTTCCTTTGTCTTTATCTCACTCAGCTGGTCTTCAAGGGTGCGACACATCTTCTCCAGATTTGCCTGTGGGGTAATATATGGTAGTAGTTAATGATGCTAATTCTTAATAAGAGCTGCTCAAAACCTTAAATTTAATAGAATTCCATTGGGGCAGAAATACCTAGAAGGTATCTGTGTACCTTGGCTTTGGAGACGGACTCCATGTTGCTGGCCAGGTCGTCGATCTCCATCTTCAGCTCACTCTTCTCCTTCTCCAGCTTCTGCTTCACTCGCTGCAGGTTGTCGATCTGCTCCCCAAGCTCAGCGGTGCTGTCCGCATGCTTCTTCCGCAGGGCAGCGGCCGTGGCTTCGTGCTGCAGCGTGGCCTCTTCGAGGTCACGGCGCATCTTCTGGAACTCGGCCTCACGCTTCTTGTTCATCTCGATCTGAGCTGCTGTGGCCCCTCCTGCTTCTTCCAGGCGCTCGCTGATCTCCTCCAGCTCTCTCGAGAGGTCAGCCCGATGCTTCTCTGCTTTTGCTCGAGAGGTCCGCTCTGCCTCAATTTCCTCCTCCAGTTCCTCAATACGAGCCTGGAGAACATCAGGATCCTTCACACCCGTGCCCTCCTCTTACCTGACCTGAGGCTGGATGAGAGAGGGGAAGGAACAGAGTCTTGCCTGCAATTCTTTAATCTTCTTCTGTAGTTGCATGCCCAGGGTTTGCTCATCCTCTATTTTGCTCTGGATCTGACTGATTTCAAAGTCTTTCCTTTGAGCAAAGAAAACCATGTTAGAGCTGAAAAAAAAAAACAACACAAGGGCACCAGCCCAGCCCACAGGTGCCCCACAGCCACACTTACTTCTTGAGTTTCTCATCCAGTTGCTGCTTATCATTTTCCAAATCCATGATGTTGTCCTGGGCCAGCTTCAGGTCTCCTTCGAGTTTCCTCTTGGCTCTCTCAAGGTCCATGCGCAGTTTCTTCTCTTGCTCCAGGGACCCTTCCAGCTGCAATGAACAGGATCATCAATACTCTGCCCATCAAAGCTAATCCCATACTTGCCTTGTTCTTTCTGTACGCCTGTGTGCTTACATCGTCCACTTGTTGCTCCAGCTTGGTCTTCGCTTTGGTCAGCGTATTGACTTTGTCCTCCTCTACTTGCAGGTCATCTAGTGTCTGCTGATGGGCCTCTTGGAGGGCTTTCTTTTCTTTTGTCAGCTTGGCGATTGTCTCGTCCAAGGCTGCCATCTCCTCTGTGAGGTTTTTCACCTTTGAGAAGAAAGGAGGAGGTGAAAACAGAGGAAGTAGGTACAGAAGTCCTGTAACAGGACAGCACTCTTCTGGAGCATGAGTGACAGGTTCTGCCTCATACCTTGTTTTCAGTGGCATGTTTTTCCTTCTCAACCTTGGCCAGTGTTAACTCAAGGTCATCAATATCTTTCTTCAACTCTGAGCATTCATCCTCCAGTTTCCTCTTCTTGGCTGTCAGCTCAGCATTAATTTCCTCCTCATCCTCAGCTCTTTCAGTCACCTCTTTAACTTTTGCTTCCAACTGGATTTTGGTTTTGATTAGCTGGTCGCACCTCTCTTCAGCATCAGCTAAAGCATCAGCTTCCTGTTAGAGAAACATTCTATTGTTCGCTAACTGCAAGTTTTAGCAAAAGCTGAATAGAGAAATGGTATTTCCTATTGAAAAATCCACATGGAATTCTATTTTTTATTATCTTGTGGGAAATTGTTTTTGCACAACCTCTTTTAAATTAGAGCAGGATCTTATTCTAATTTTTTTAATCTCACTGTTTATTCTTTCTTGCTTATTTGGAGATGTGTAAGTATCTAAATATACTTATTTTCTTAAGGATTTTGACTGCTTTCCCTGAAAGTTAAGCACTGAAAATAATTGTGCACAGATCTTTGTGCTTTATCTCTGTAAAATCTTCCCTTGGCAAGACCGACTTAGTATTGGTCTTGTTCCAGATATAGTGGTACATAATATATTTGCGATGGGTGGTTTTTGTTTGAACCGGACTTTGTCTTGAAGCTGTGAAGCACACACTTAAAGACAGAAGAGTATTGTGTAAATGTTGCCAAATCTTTTGATCTTCAAAGGAACATTTGAAACTCATATAAGGCTCACAGTTAGGATGTAAAAGGTTTGTGAGTCTTTCTTGAATAGCAGCTGAGTAGGACATTTGAAACACCTTGCGTATAAGAAAAAAACATAAGGCTCTTTTATTTTAGGTAACTGATTAAAACCAGAGTCAGGAGGCAACTGAATTGATTTCCAGGCTCTGGTAATAAGTACTATATCTCTAGTGACTTCAGTTGAACCTTACATTGTGAGCTTGCATTGAGAAACATTCCTGTAGACACGGAGACTTAAAAAGTCATTCTCAATTTAGAATCTGGCACTGAGTGATCTGTATTTTACCTTTAGTGATTCTGATCAAAATACTTGCTAAGGAAATTTAGTATGCAGTGCGAGAGTTCCAAACTATGAGAGAGAACTTAGACCTTATGCATTTTCCCCTGCGAGAAATGTGCTAATAATACTTACAGACTGCACTTGGAGCTGCAGATCATTTTTCTCCTGCACCGAGTTTCACCATTTTCTCCTCCAGCTCCTTCCTCTTTGCCTCAGACTTTGCAAGCTCTTCCTTGGTTTTCTCAAACTCTTCCTTCATGTTGGCCATCTCCTTCTCAGATTCTGCACTCTTCAGCAAGGGCTTGATCTTGAAGAAGAGCTTCATCCAAGGGCCAGTGCTTCACATTCATGAATGACCTAACATTGTACTGAATGCAGAAGATGGACTCCCTGAAGAATAATTAAGATGTACATCAAATATTTTTGTGAGGACGAGTGTCAACACTTTCCCTCTAAGTGACTTTAACTGAAGATGAGGAATGGGTACCTTCTCTCCACCATTCTCTGGTACTCCACTCTCATCAAGAAGCCCCTACATCTGGCCTGTGTGCGGGTGATGAGCTGTGCCAGCTTCTCATCCCTCATCTCTTCCAGGAGTCCCAGCAGCCCAGCTTTGAAGAACACCTTGAGAAAGGGAATGTTGCTGCACATCACTGGCAGGTAGAGCAGAGCACAGAGGTGCAGTGAATGACTCAAGAAAGGTTTGTACCTTGGTGTGACCGAATTTGTACTGGGTATGGTCCACATCGATTGACCCAAGAAGCTTCTCAGAAGCCTTCTTGCTGTCAATGAACTGTCCCTCTGGGATTGCACTGGCATTAAGCACCTTATACCTGTGGAATGAGAAGGAAATATGAATGAAGGCAATTTCAGGCATAAGGGTATAATGCTTATTGAAATTACTATTAGTCTGTGCAGCAGAATTGGGCTGAGGAAGTTGGAAATTCATCTCTTCTTTAGAGATACAGTTATACTGAAGTTCCTTATCTGATAACAAAGTTAGGGAAACTTTTACTGTCTTTAGGTGATCTGTCACTAGATGAGGACACTTGATCTTCAGCCGTTTCATTCTGAGATCTTTTTCGCATTAGCTATGCTGTAGAAAATTTCTAGAGAAGAGCATTGCCACTGTGTACAGGAAGAAAGCATCTTCCCCTGAAACTTGCAGCTGATACAATGGCCAAAGCACTCTACTGAGTTTGTAAATTTTGTTTGAAAAGTGTAGTAGCCACATGCCAATCTGCATTTTTAAATCTTGTGACCACTGGTTTGTAGTAGCTTTATTGTGCTTCCATATTAAGAGACACTGGTAAGGTTCAGCTGTGTGACCAGCAAATAGTGAGGACACCTGACATCTCTTAATTTCTCAACAATTTCTCTTTTTCTAGCCTTACATGTTACACTTTGGTTACGCATTTCATTTTCCTCTTCTTTCAGTTTTTTGATATTTATCTTGTGGTACTTATCTTTCAGATATTTGGCATTAAAAAGTAATGACAAATGTTAAAATTGTTAGGACTTGTAACTTACGTAGCAAGGACAGAAGGGAGAGCAGAAAAGAGACTGACCTCTGTTTGAAGTCAGCATAGAGGATTCTGCTGGGAAATCCCTTCCTGCAAATCCTGATGCCTTCCAGCACGCCATTACAGCGCAGCTGGTGTAGCACCAGTTCGTGCTCCATTGCACCTTGAGCAAATAAGACACTTCATGTTAAAGCATAGAGATCAATGGCTGCATTGCAGTATTATTTCTTTTTACTTGAGGTTCTTACCAGGTGTTTTCGTTTCATTGGGGATGATACAGCGCACAAAATGGGGGTGAGTGCTCCGTAGATTGGTCATCAGTTTGTTTAGGTTCTCCTGTGGGTTCATGAGTAAAGCTTTTTCGTTAGCAAATGATATCTCCACAGTTACACTGTCAAATGTGAGAAAACTGTTAGAAAACTATGACAAATTTATTTTCCCCACCTATAGCCATATGTTTTCTTCTGCCTTTCAGTCTTCAGCATGAGAGAAAGTCATAAAACTGTTTAATATGTTCTCATGAGACTGAGGGATACACGCACTCAGACAAGACACCTATTGATAATAGTGATGAGACGTTCGTAGCAAAAATCATAATTTTGAGTGAAAGATGATTCTCACTGAATGGAAGATGCTGACTATTGATCGGCATGGGAACAAAACCAAAAATAGGACAAAAGGTAAGAGGGGCAAGGACTAGTTTTGCAGAAAGTGATGGGAAGGGGAAGATTAATGGCATTAGGTGCTACTTGTGAAGACATATTTGGTTGATCAGGGGAAGACAAGAAAGACTCCCTGTTCAGTTAGAATGGGGCCACAAGTCACAGAGAAAAAGCATGAGTGGCAGATCCCAGAGCACCACTTTCTAGAAGTGCTTCTAAAAGCAAACCCATGATCTCTCTCTGATTTTAGCAATTCCTTTTATTTGCTAGGTCCTAACAGTTCCCAGTTTAGCCCTCTTTTGGTGCAGGAGCAAAGCTGCTCACATACTTTTTTTGTCATGTGAAAAACTGTTCAGGATGCCAGGCAGTATCTAGATGCATGCAGGTGCTGAAACAAATGTGTTTTCACCTGCCTTAAGCTCTGTCCATTGGTGGCATATCCCTATTGTCCTTGTTTTCATACGTATAATCATGCGCAAATACACATACACTTGTATGTAGAGATCCAGACTTGAGATTCCCTGTAAATGAAACTAGTAGCCTGACCTAAGTACTTTTTCCAGCATTGGAAGAAAAGCCAAATGAAGATGTATCTTCCTGAGCTGACCTCAGCTGACTTGAGTCAGTTCTTTTATGAGGAAATGAAGAAATGTTCTTAGTGTCTTGGTGCAGAAAAATGTTCATAGGAGCAGTAAAACAGCCTTGTTGGAATATGTGTGAGATTTCACAATCTTTAACCAAAATTAAAATTAAAATAGAGAGAGAGATGGAGAAAATAGAATGACTATCGTACTTACCCTGAAAAGAGCTGATACAGTCTGGAAAGAAGAACCCTTCTTCTTGCCTCCCTTCTTGCCGCCGCCACCTCCACTAGCCTCTGAAGAACAGCAAAAAACCCATGGTTTTAAAACTCTGTTTTGTAAAATTTTTCTCTATGAGACTCCAAGAAGCTTCCTTATATGTATCAGTCATGCTAAGAAAGGAACATAGGAAGCAGTAAGAAACAGAGTCAACACTCTGCCTAAAGGTAACCTTTACAGAACCAAAGGTGCGTGATAATCCAAGAGATTATCATGCCTGAGTGGAAGGCCTGAAATAGATTTAATCTTTACTGAAAAATTGAAGACATGGGAGACTCTGAACAACATGCAGTTCTTTTAAAACACTCTAGCTGATAAAAATACAAATTTCACAGAACTGACCTGCTTCTCCTCCAGCAGATGCAAAAAGTAAGGCCAGTGTCTTCATGGATGATTTCTGATACAGCCCCACAACAGTTTCATTCAGGGGGTCCTTGTTCTTGTCAAGCCAGCCAGTGATGTTGTAGTCCACTGTGCCAGCATAGTGCACCAGCGAGAAGTGAGCCTCAGCCTTTCCTTTGCCAGGCTTCGGCTTCTGGAAGTTGTTGGACTTGCCCAGGTGCTGGTCATAGAGCTTGTTCTTGAAAGAGGTGTCAGTTGCCTTGGGGAACATGCACTCCTCTTCCAGGATGGAGAAGATGCCCATGGGCTGGGAGAAACAGAAGGAAGAAGGAAGAGGTGAAAAGGCAGAAAGAATCACAGATAAAGAAAAAGTTTCCTGAGGAGGACAGCATTAAATCCCCAGTCCCAGGGATTTTTCTTCTCAGTGGAGTGAACTGTAAAATAACCTAAGCTTACAATGTATTTGTAATGTATTTACAATAGAATACTTACCCTTTCAAGCCACATTTATAAAGATACAAAGGATTAATGCATTTCTGAAATATTAGGTTTGAATTGCACAAATACCTTTTCAATGAGCTCAATGCAGGCAGCCAGGTCCATCCCAAAGTCAATGAACTCCCATTCAATTCCTTCCTTCTTGTACTCCTCCTGCTCCAGCACGAACATGTGGTGGTTGAAGAACTGTTGCAGTTTCTCATTGGTGAAGTTGATGCACAGCTGCTCCAGGCTGTTGAACTGCACAGTTTTAAATAAAGATTACTATTAATGTAAATTTAGAAAGTTAGGGAAAAATCACAGCAGGATCTGCAATTGTTTCTTCTTTGCTCAACCAGGAGTTTGGAACTGCTGTCATTGTCTCTTTTGCCAGTCTAAACTTAACCTGAATGTTTATGACCCCTGAAAGTTTGGGCCACTTGTTAGACTCTTCAGTTTTGATAGCTGGGCTGATTCAGTTACTGGAAAGCCCAAAGTGCAACAGTTTATCCAACATTTCCAAATGCTGACTGCAAAGCATGTCCTGAGAATTCTAATCACAAGTTTTGACTAAGGAACTGATGCCTCTGCACATAGGTATAAAATGCCATGTTAGTCTACTGTTTGTAAATGGTAAAAAACCCTGCATTTATAGATTTCCACGGGTATATGTGCAACACCAAAACTTGCTCCAATTAAAAATCTGTGGGAATCATGATAAATGCAATCTCAAAGGATCAAACCACTCCTGAGGAAAAAAAAAAAAAAAAAGCATGTAATTCCTTCTAAAGTACTTTGGCATATAACAGAGTTACTTCTAAAGGCATGGTAATAAAACACTGTTCTTACATCAAAGATCTCAAAGCCAGCAATGTCCAGGACACCAATGAAGTACTGTCTGGGCTGCTTCGTATCCAGCTGTTGGTTGATGCGAACAACCATCCACAAGAACATCTTCTCAAAGACGGCTTTTGCCAGGGCACCAACTGAATTGTAGACCTAAAATGAAAAAAAACAGAAGGCTCATAGTTATTATGTAAATCAAAAGAGAAAGGTGAGAGGATTTGTCAATAAAATGGGAGCTTTGTTACCTGCTGCACGGTTTGACCCTTGGTGACATATTCGTTCCCAACTTTGACTCTGGGGTAGCAAAGGGCCTTCAGCAGGTCAGCTGAGTTCAGACCCATCAAATAGGCAGCCTTGTCAGCAACTAAAGACCAAAATAAGGTACCAGTAGACATTAGTGTTCCCTTAAAACAAGTATTAAAACCCAGTTCTGGCAAAGATAAAAAGGTAAAAAGTGCAAATTATGCCTTTAGGAATAAACATATAAGCCTGAAACAAAGCTTGGCATTTAACTTTCTGCTCTTGCTTTTACTGCTGAATTAAAATGCTGCCACCAGACACAGTATGTATTCATCATACAGAAGTATAGCAGATTTATGCATGAATGTTGGACATGATCTAACAGTCTGAAATTGTGTCAAGAGACATTTAGGCTAGAAACCGAGGAAAAGTTTCCAATGAGTAAGGGTAGTGAAATACTAGAATAGGTTGCATGTTTTCCTCAGTGTTCTCAAAAGCAGATAGAAAGATGGCACAGTAAGCAGGATCCACAAGAGGTGGAGAAGATGCACTGCCACACTTCACTCCCAGCTTCATGAGCAAATAAAATGAGCAAAATAAAGACACTCAGAAATTTGTTCATAGGTTCTGAGTAATCCTCAGAAGAGGATTCCAGTGTCTCTGCAACAGAACTGATTTCAACGGAAACAGTGCACACGACTCCAAATATTTCCACTGCAAAATGTCATCACCTAAGTTACAGCTATTATTTGTAGCCTATTCTACCATTACTGTTCTTCATTATGAGATTCCTTTCAATTTTACTCCTTCTAGCCATTTTTTAATACATTACTAACATGTGTGGAAATGTGCAGGCTGAGTCAATGATTCTGAACATGAGTTTTACTGCCTGTGTTAGTGAGTGCTCTGGTCTATACTGTGCTCCAGTATAGATTGTGCTGGTACCTTCTGTGCCATCCGGCTCTGCCTGCTCCTCACGCTGCTTCTGCTTGAACTTCAAGTTCCCATAGTGCATGACAGCCCCCGTCAGCTTGTAGATGGCTGTCTTCTCATCAGGGGTGAAGCCCAGGATGTCAATGGCACTCTAACAAAAGAATCACGAGTAACTACCGTGCCTGGTAAAGGCAAGAGTCCGCCTAAGATAACTTCAGTGCATCACTTACGTCTGTGGCCATCAGCTCTTCCTGGTCGTTAATGCTGGGAACCGTGATCTCACCTTGACTCACATACAGATAGTCATAGGGGTTGGTGGTGATCAGTAACATCTCTGGAAAGAAGGGCAAAACGCATACAGATCAATGGTAGTTGGCGCATAAAGAGTTACGTGTTGTTCCATGAGCTTTGTCTGGAGAAGTTAGTGATCTTTCCTACCAATTAGCTCTGGCTTCTTGTTGGACATGATCTGGTAGAATATGTGGTAGCTTCTTTCTGCCTTGAGCTGGAAAGTGACTCTGGACTTCTCCAGCAGATCTGGCAAGGACGGCAGGACAGCGTTAGAGCCAGAACTGAGGAAGGCTGGAAGGCAAGGGATGAGGCCAGGAGGACCACTTACATGTTTCAATGTCTGCAGAAGCCAGTTTCCCTGTGGCACCAAAATGGATTCTGATGAACTTCCCCTGAAAGGAGCAGAAAAGCCAGTGGAGGTCTCTTTGACCAGTCCTGATAGCAAGACTATTTGAGTCAGCGTGCTGACAGCTGAAAGCAATTTAGTGCCAGGCGACAACTTACAAAGCGTGAGGAGTTGTCATTCCTCACGGTCTTGGCATTACCAAAAGCCTCCAGCAGTGGGTTGGCACTGATGATTTGATCCTCAAGTGTCCCCTAAAATAGAAATCTTGTTGTCATGATAAAGCTCATGAATGAATTTGATAGTTGCAGGTTCCTACCCCTAAGATCTCACCTGCATTTTGCCTGACGTCTGCTGCTCGTCCTTCTTCTTGTCTCCACTCGCTGCAATTGTTGCAAAGTACTGGATGACACGCTTTGTGTTCACAGTCTTCCCTGCGCCGGATTCTCCGCTGTGCAACCAAAGAGAGAAGCAGAGAGCGTGTGGTCAGGCAGGAGGTCCCCTGGCACCAGGCAGCCCCGCAGGGACCAGAGCAGGGAGCATACATACGTGATCAGGATAGACTGGTTCTCACGATCTGTGAAGGGGACAGAAAGAAATAGATTTTGTAAATGAAGAACAAAACCAGACAGGAAATTAATGTAGTATGTGCAAGTTATGACAGGAAAAGAATTCTGCATGGTTTTCTATTCCTTTTTGCTATTTTTTTTTCTATTTCAATTCCTTGCAAAGCAATTTGTTCCATATTCTTACCTCTAAACGTACTCACAACACTTTTGTCTCTAAGCTAGAGATGTATGGGTTTGATGGGTGGACTGTCAGATAGTTAAGTAATAGGCTTGATACAAAACATTGCAGTCAAACGCTCAGTGTACAGATGGTTAATGACTTGTGTCGCACAAGGTTTTGTACTGGACCAGTACTATTCAATAACTCCATCAATGACATACATAGTAGGATTGAGTGCAGACTTAGCAAGTTTGCAGATGACACCAAGCTGAGTGGTGCAATTAATGCATTGGTGGGAAGGGTTTCCATCCTGAGGTACCTTTACAAGCTTCAGGAGTGGGCCCATGTGGACATCATGAAATTCAGCAACGTGAAGTGCAAAGTCCTGCTCTCAATTATGGGAATCTCCAATATCAGTCTAGACTTTGAGATGGCTGCCATGAGATCAGCCCTGTAGAGAAGGATCTGGGGATACTGGTGGATGGGCTGGCAATGTGCACTTACAGCCCAGGAAGCCAACCAGATCCTGTGCTGCATGAAAAGAAGTGTGGCCAGCAGGGCAGGGTACATGATTGTGTCCCTCTGCTTTGCTCTTGTGACATCTCACCTGAAGTATTCCCTTGGGTCTACAATACAAGAAAGACATGGACCTAGTAGAGTTGGTCCAGATGAGGGCCATGAAAATGAATCGAGGTCTTGAGCACCTCTTCTGAGATGCTCCAGAAAGGCTGAGAGAGTTGGAGTTGTTCAGACTGGAGAAGAGAAGGCTCCAGGGAGACCTTATTGTGACCTTTCAATACTTAAAGGGAGCATATAAAAATGACAGAGAAAAACTTTTTGCCAGTGGTCTATAGTGACAGGATGACGGCCTGTAGTGGACAGAACAAGAGGCAACAGTTTTAAATTGAAAGAGAGTAGATTTCATTTGGATATAGAGAAGAAATATCTTATGATGAGCATTGTGAGACAGTGGAGCAGGTTGCTTGGAGAAGCTGTGGATGCCCCATTGTTACAAGCACTTCAGGTCAGGCCGGAGCAACCTAATCTAGTGGAATATGCCCCTTCCAATCCCAGAGGGAAGGACTACATTATTTTTAAGTACTCTTCCAGCCCATAGAGTCCTATGATTCTATGACTCTATAGTACTTTTCTATAGACATCAAAAACCTTGAAAAGTCACATGGTTCCTCGCTACTCCACTCTATGGTCTTTTTTTTTCTCCTGCATAAATTTTCTGCGACACAGACTGTATTTAGAGAGGGACAATAAGAATACATGACAAAAGAATCCTGAGACTGGTTAATAGTTCTGAACTCAATAGCACAGGGAAAGAGGAATGAAATGGTGGAAGCAAAATTAGAATCAATATATAATTCTATTTAAATTTTTGTGTCATGACTTTATCAAGACAAATCTGAATTTGTGATATAGATGTTTTCTGTAACCCTCTGGTGAAATAATTTGACATGACTAGATGGAATTTTCACATCATATATGGATTTGATACCCTTTCAATATTTCATTACAAGTGCATGTAACATCCCCGCTCCACCTAGTCCATTTGGCTTATGGGTCTTCCTGAAAACTATCTGTGGAAATATACTTCCTTTTCAGAAATATTAGCATAAAAAATTCCTGTTTAAATTATCAGTGATTAATGCTATGACTGAAATAAAACTCTAATGATGCCTTAAGAAAAGGAAACTCTGTGATTACTGTTAAAATATCTTTTGGATAGAATCCCTCTGATAGCCACTCACCTGTTCAAATGAACTTAAACAAGAAAATGACAGAGCACCTCACTGAATGCAGGGGTGTCTTTCATTTAGAACAGTAGAAACAATTGTGTGAAGATAGTAAAGCACACAGTGTATGTGTGCATCAGGGCCATGAAAGCTTTCAAGAAGTCTCCTCACATTACTGAGACAGAGGTAACCACTCACCAGTCAGCATGAACTGATAGGCATTGTCAGAGATGGAGAAGATGTGTGGAGGGGCCTCCTGGCGCTTCTTGCCTCGGTAGGCCAACACCACCTCCGGGTTGTACACCGGCAGCCACTTGTAGGGGTTGACGGTGACACAGAAGAGACCCGAGTAGGTCTGTGGGGAAGGGAGACAGCACGTTGGCTTCCACTTAGCCTGGCAGAGCACTTCCTCCCAGCTACCCAGAGGAAGATCGCTGCTGGTACTTACGTAGATCATCCAGGCTGCGTAACGCTCTTTGAGGTTGTACAGCACAGCGGGTTCATGGAGGTGGGTCATCATGGCCATGTCCTCGATTTTATCATACTTGGGAGGGTTCATGGGAAAGATCTGATCATCCTTCACGGTCAGGGTCTGTCAGTGGAAAGAAAGGCACATGCGTGTCATCTAGGAGCTCAAAATGGGAATTTCATGGTGTTTATAAATCTTGCATTTTGCCCACCTCTCCAGCTTCAGTCTTGACGGTGACCTTCCCTGATTCTTTGCTCTGGACTGTGCTTTTCACATAGGATTCCTTAGCATGCACCACAAAGACTGATGTCTTAGCATCAAAAGGCTTGTTCTGGGCAGCAATTCTCTCCTTTTCTGACTTCCGGAGATAAGGAGCTGCCTCTCCAAAGATGGCCATATCAGCATCTGTTGACATGGCTGCAGTTTACTGAATGCAGCACAGCACGGGGCTGAAGTGGAGAGACATGGTACAGCGTTGAGTGAAGGAAGCAATGCCTTAGCACCACACACCTGACTCTCTGTAGTGTTCTCTGCCTATTCTTACAACTTCGTTCTTTGTCTTATCTGGTTTTCACTCTAGATATCCTTTAATTTATTTAATTAATTTATCCTAAATAAGGTATGTGTCTTTGATTTGTATTAACTTTCTTTCCCTTAGTCCTGTTTATGTGTTCAATTCTTTAGATCTTAAAGTGTGTTAGTATGCTCTGCAGAAAAATTAGACTGACTGGCATAATATAAAAATTTTTAATACAAAGCAGCAGATACCATGGGAACTAATCTTACTGAAATCTTGAAATCCCACTTATATCCTTTCTTTCTTGCACATTTTATACCACGTTATTTGCATCTAATATAGAAGATGAGCAACATTAAGAAAAAATGTGTGAAATAAGCAGAAGCACAGGTGTGAATTGTCTATGCAAAGCTTTTTTCAGTTAGAAATCAGACAGCTAGCTGCTCTGGTTTTAATGTTTCCCATTTCAAGCTGATCCTTTAAGATCAACTTGTATCAAAAGAGGAAAAACTTCTCAATAAAAAACACTTAGAGGCATTTGATAAAATCTCTCTGTGTGCACTGTTCATTCATCTTCTCTTTCCTGGATTTCTGTTTACAGTCAATCTGCTTTAAATAGTTCTGTGTGTGGTAAAAGGTCATCTATTTTCCAGCAGGTACGAAACAAGTGTGTCCAACGCAGTTATGCTATTTTAGGCAGTGCACCTCAGATAGAATTGCACAGCATTAGCATACACAGATGTAAAGGGGTATGGGAAGTGTCCTTACTGCTGCATAAAAAATAGAAAAATAATTGAATCACAGATTCACAGACTATTTTGATTTGCAAGGAACCTTAAAGCTCATCCAGTTTCAACACCCTGCCATGGGCATGGACACCTTACACTAGAACAACTTGCTCAGATCCCCATCCAACCTGGTACTGACAGGGATATCTATTCCTATAGAGTAGGTAAATTAGTCTTACCTCTTGTAATACCAGCTGCCTCTCAGGCTGGAGCTGGTCAATACTGAAAAACAGAAATTACAACTTCCTTCTTATTTTGCATGGAATCCCAAGGGCAAACATATGCTGGTGACTTGAAAGCGGAAAGAAAATCTATTGATACAGACAGTCCTTTGATGAAAGCAGCCCCACAAGCAGCAGGATTGCAGTGGCATTCTGCTAGCACCCAGCCCTCCACACTCTTACCTTGAAGCTTTCCGTGGAGACAGAACACACTTGGGCATACCAGCACTTTTATAGATTCTGGTCTGCATATACAACTCCCTCCTCCTCTTTCTTAGGTCAAAAAATTTTTGGCAAAGCATTGTTTGGCAAACTTGACCGAGTGCATGATTCCCATTCGTGCTAATGGATATATTTAGAAATATATGAAGTCTTACTAGCTATGTGAATAAATCTCCTATAAATATTTTGACTAGGAATCTGAAAGGAGGAAGTGCTGTCCAGCAAATTGAGCAGGACACTGGGACTTGAACAGTTGGCTTCTCTTCTCCTGAATCAGAATTGCTGTTTGACATTAAAGATTTATGTGGCTCAGGGCTCAGCAGTAGTGGGAGGGTTTACTGTTATAAAGAGCTTTGGGGAGATTCTATTGTGAAATATCCTGGAAATAAAGAATAGAAACAATCTAGTCTAGTCTTAGTTGAAAGTTTGGACAACCATATCATGCTTCTGCTACTGCACCTGTTTACAACTCCTTAGCTATTTCCTGGCTACTTCCAAAAGATCAGAGAAGACTGTTCATCCCTCTTGATTCATAATTTAATTACATCTTTTTCCTTCTTCTGAAGTACTGCCAATTGGCTAGAATATGAAATAGGATTTTAAAAACATTGTTTTGCTATTCTTCATATCTGCCTGTGCTGGTTTCCTCAGATGTATTTCTAGCAGAACTATTGGTATGGTCACATTAGCTGTGCTCACTGGCATTTTGTGTCCATTATCTTTTAGGTTAATTGGCAGTTTTAAGTCACCAATTTGTTGCTATTGCAGAGACCTTGGACAGTAGCTATAGTTAACAAATGCAAGAATAAGGTTTAGATAACAAACACACCTCCTCCAGCCTTCCCAAACACAAACTCCACAGAAATTCAGAGAACCCCTGAGAGTCTCTGGGTCTTGACATATCTAACCTGTAGGTGTGAAGATGATTTCATTTTTCCTCTCCTCCCCTCATCAAACCAGTGAAAATCCTAGGTATTCTAGGTAGGTTTATTCTGTCAGAGCTTCATTCAACAGAAAATATTAACAAATGCAACCTAAACCTCACCCTAAAAATACAAATCAAGATGAAGAAGGAAGTTTTTTCTTAATCTTAAAATGCCTTGAAATTTCTAAAACAAACAAAAAACCAAAGAATAATTAGTTCACAAAGGTTTTTGATGTTGCTTGAATGCAGAGAAAGAAGAGCACTTGACCTGTTTTGATACATCTGTGACAATGAATTGTACCTTAAGAGAGGCATGATGCTTATCTATGGACAAATATGTTTATTTTTACAGGTCTCTTTTAAATTAAGCATGATAGTTCTTAGTGAAGGTGAACCTAAGGTAAACGTGGGAAGAGATGCATTAAGTAATTGGAAAAAAAGCCACTCATGGCTTTTAGCAATTCATAGGGGCTTACAAAGATGTGGCCACTTTACGGTGGTGGGACCATAACCTCTGGAGCTGCAGATATTCATCATACAGCAGAAAATTTGTATCATATTTTGTGGGAAGGGTGCAGAGGGAAAAGGCTCAGGTAGGGCACTCTAGCTGCTTTATATAATAAAGTTTGAGATTCATGAGATGTATGGAAATACCTTCTGGGTCCTGCTGAGCTGTCATATTCTGGAGCTTCAAGCTCTCCCTCAGATGTCTGGGAGGTGAAGCAGTGTAAGAAGGGTCAGAGAGGATGACCAGTCTTCTCAACTCACTGCTTTGAAAAACTTTTGTATGTTTCCAACACTGCATGTACAACTGAAATACCTGAGGTCAAGTATTCTTTTATAAGGCTGCCAATGATTTTCTGAACAATAAATGTAGAGATTTTGTTTCTGTTTGAAAAATAATGTTGAATACTTGTAGAAATGTCATTGAAGAAAATGGAAAAGCCTTATTGCAAAACAGGATAAAGGGAGGGAAAGAAAGAATAGATCTCCTAATTGTTTAGCAAATTAAAAAGTTATTGATAGATCTACTAATCGTTTAGTAAAGAATAGACTTGACTGTTCTTTCTATGACACATGAAATTACCTCCAAGTTCTGCAGTTCTTTCTTAAATTTGCTTCTGACTTGGCATAGTAACTTCAAATTGTTCAGGAATGGAAACCTTAGCAGCTGACATCCACCTAGCTGTAAGAAACTTCCAACCTTTTTAATTCTGATAAAGGCTCTCTCTGACCCTGGCAATATCCACTGTTACGGTCATTAATTTGCTTACGTTTCTAGTAGTAACTGTAAAACGATTCTTATTATTTCAGTTTCCTTCTTGGATCCTCTGCACATGTTAAAGAGGATGACTTGAATTCCAGGACACTAGTTCAAAGATCACACTTGAAGTACATCATCTTCCCTGTCAGTTTGACTTATGTTTTGTTTCACCTCGCATGTTAATGGAAATCATATGGGAGGGCAACAGAAGGGATGACAGCTGACTTGTTTTTCTGTTCCCATGTCTTTAACTTCCCTTCCTAGAAAGCTGGTGATAAAGGTCCACCTTCTATAACACACGGCTTTCCTCTGCCTAGCTCAAGAAATAGCACCTCACATATATTTGCCACACAGGAAGTACACTTGCCATCCTGGAGCCCTGAATTCTTGTGGTTTGCCTTCCATTTCCCTTCCATTTAGCTTGGAAAAGTGAAAATGGGGAGGCTCTAACCTGTCTGAAAAAATGTTCTACCCACTACCTATATAGAAAGACAACTTGCCAAGGCAGAAGCATTTCTGTTCACTTTGCTGCACAAGAAATGGATGAGGTACTCCTATTACTTCTATCCTGATTCTCAGCCTGCTGAGAGTATAAAGGGCAATAAATGAGCTGTTCCTACATTGCATAGGATATTTAGCTTAAAGATCATGGTCCATCTTCTGAGTGAGGCTGATTCTGCCTGGGGTGTTAATGCAAGGTCAGAACACAGTAAAGGATGACGGTCACAGAAGTCATCCTCAGTCCCAGCCAGGAAGTACTGCTCTGGTCTTCAACATCAAATTTCCTATTCCTGAGGAGACTGATGTTGTTACGAAGCCTACGGTCAGATAAAGGCTTTTGTAAACAAGGTCACAACCCTACAATCAGCACTTCCTGGGCCTAAAATGGTGGAAAGGCACAACTATCAAAAGTAGGCCTGGGAATTTTTCAGGTCAAGATCTTTCTAATTTTTGTGGTAAACTGATGTTTTTTTTCCCCCACATCCAACAACATAAGGGTGCAATAGAGGATGAACAAATGCCAGAGAAATAGTAGACCATATCATAATGCAAGTACCTGTAGAATGTAAGTCAAAGCTGGAAAGATCCATAGTACACCCCCAAATTTGGATTTTTATTGCTTGAAGTGATCTCTGTAATCTTCAGTGTCTAGAAAATAAGAAACCAGAAAGTTATTATTACAGAAAAGCAACAATTTAATGTTCTGTCAATCTTCTGAATAATTTTTCATGTTTGTGACATTCCCTGATCCCATTAAACTCAAAATATTTTACAGAATTTGTTCAACTGGGATGGCATAATGTCAACCTGCACTTCAGATGCTCCCTCCTATTTTTAAAGTTGTGGAAAAAATTGCATGAAAATTTTTCACTTGTGGATGGAAAAGGATTCATAAGTACAACAGAGTGATGGTTATACTTGTCCTGTGATTGGTTGTAGACATGGACTTTATGTTACTGGCCAAATCACTGATCTTAATCTTTAACTCATCTTTCTCCTTCTCCAGCTTGATGCTTTGCAGGTCTTTGCTCCCCAGACTCATCTGTCTGCAGTAGAAAAAGAAAAATGACTCTATAAAACCACATGCATGTTGGTGGTAAAGGACCTCTGGAGGGCCCTAGTCATGTTTTTGAGTGATGAAAATACTCCACCTCTTTCAAAAATTTGTTTTCATGGTGCACTATTGTCATACTGAAAAACAGCGTCAAGGCTGAAATTTCCGAGCCTCTACTTCTGTTTTATTACCTGACACTCCCAAGAGTTTGCCTTCAACACTTATTTATCAACATGCCAAGTCGTTATAGGCTGCTGTACCACTTCCAAGCCTCTTTGCCAGACTAAACTCCTTGCAGGTTGTGTGTGCTGATTAAATTGTTAACCAGCTACTGCACTCTCCAGTTATTCCACATCCTTCTTGAACAGAGGGGAAAGAATAGCCTCCTTCAGGATGATGGTGGCACTCTTCCTAATGTAACCTAATATAGGGTTTGTTTCCTTTACAATAAGAGCGCACTGCTGGCTCATATTCACATTTGTCACCTGAAGATTTCTCAAGGATTTCCCTGTATTTTCCAGGATGCTGATGAAAATGTCAAATAATACGGCCCACAGTGTTGAACCACCATGCTTGTTATTGACAGCTAAGTGAATATCAAGCCATTCATAACTGTCTCTTGAACTCAGAGGTCCAGCCAAAATTCAAGAAACCTTATAGTCCATCTTTCCAATGCATGGCTTGAGTAAGACTGCTGCAGAATACAATATAAGATCCTTACTAAAGTTCACTTGTTTTTTCCCCTCATCCCTCTATTTGTTTGTTCACGGAAGCAATCTTTTCAAGCACGATTATTTTTTCTCCCTTTTCTTCGCTCCAGTAAGTGTCCTGCAACTTCTGAGGGCTTCTTATGTTTTTCAGTTACAGAGAGGATAAAAAGAAAAAAAAAGAAATGAAGTAAAAAATGCTGAGAAAATTATAATTCGATCCTCCTTTAAACATACAGCACACACATTTTCCACTGCAAGAAGAAAACCCAGTGCTAAATGACTCAACTCTATGTATTGGGCGTCTGTGGCAAGGTTTTTGTAGCAGGGGTTGCAGGGATGACCTCTGTGAGAAGAGACCAGGAGCTGCCTCCTTGTTGGACTCAGTTTTGCCAACCCTGCAGTGAACAGACGAGCTATGTAAATGTCAGATTTTGTTTCTAATTTGATAAGCCAACCCAATGTAAACAGTGTCACAAGGAGTCCCTTATAAAAATCAGCTGCAAAGTTTTGATCATTTCAGGGTCCTGGCAGAATCAGACATCTCAGAGACTTCAGAAAAAGGAAGTAAAAAATGTGATATTAAAAAAAAAGAGAGAAATGCAAAAATAAGTCAGAGCTTGGCAGCACTCAAAACATTAATAGAATCTAAGCCAAGAA
This sequence comes from Myiopsitta monachus, assembly GCA_017639245.1. NCBI lineage: Eukaryota > Metazoa > Chordata > Aves > Psittaciformes > Psittacidae > Myiopsitta > Myiopsitta monachus. The sequence continues at coordinate 10,334,348 of CM029931.1, forward strand.
GGCATTACTCTGATATGCTAATAAACTCATTGGGCACCCACAATTAGGCATGGGAGTCCATGTAGCCACTTTACTTAAAACCTGATGTAAATAGTAGAAAAACCTCCCCCCCCCCGCCCCCCAAAAAAATCACCATGGGATAGTGACCAGGGATTGGCAGTGGCCTTCACATAAAGGGATACTACATAGGACAGAACCCTTCTTTTTTGAGAGTGGCTGATTACATTTAGGTCTGGAAGAAATCTGGAAAATAATGTCAGGCACGCAAAAATGAGTATGAAAAAAAGCTAAGGGATACCCAGGACTAATGAAATAGTTTTTCTTAGAGTGTGCAATTTAAGCATAGAAATAATTTCCACAGAACACTGTGAGGGTCAAAAGGTAAATGAGATTAAAAAGAATGAAAAAGCTTTCTTCTGGTTGTTATTTATTTTTTTTAATGGCCTTTTTTGTTTGTTTGTTTTTTTTTTTAATTACATAAAAATTTAGACTAATCATTGGAGAATAAGTCCATAAGAAGCAATTATTCATATGAGTCCAGGTAAACCATCCTGTTCAAATCTAATCCACTATCCTTATTGTTCTCTCCAGACAGTTCTGCTAGTCCTGCTAGAACTAGATAGAACTAAATAGTTCTGTCTTGTTTTGCTGTCTCCTCTTGGACATTAGGGATAAGAAGAGCCACTGTACTCAGGTATTACAGACTTATCTTGTACTACAGCAAAAATCTGGGACTCATTTGTTTGGTTTTTTTTGTTTTGTTTTGTTTTGTTCTGTGCTTATTTTGTGGTTTTTGTTGTTGTTCTCTGTTTCTCCACTCCCTGTTCTGATAATGTCTGCAGTTCGTTTTACCTCATTCCCAGTGCTAAGCAGTGAGGAAGCATCACCTCCCTCAACCTGATTATGATGCTCTTCCAAATGCAGCTCAGGTTGCTTGGCCTTCTTTGCTGCAAGGGCACATCGTTGTCCACCAGGACTCCTGGTCCTTCTCAGCAAAGCTGCTTTTCAGACAGTTGGTTCTCAGCCTGTGCTGGTGATTTGGGATTAATTTTAGTCATTTACTTTGACACTTGACTAATTATAATTTCTTTTTGGTTTAAAAAAAAAAAAAGGTTTTTTAGGTTTTTTAAAGGGAAATTTCTAGACTGTCGCATTCTAAACTTCTCTGACCAGACTTTTGGATATTCTACACAAAGGGTTTTTAAAGTATTAATAGCAGATTTAGCTATTTGAAGATATTTTGTCATTACACATTACTTTTATTTAGCAGACAGTGCAAAATATGGATTGGACATAGCCTTGGGTGGCATGGTTTAGTGGGAGGTGTCCCTGCCCATGGCAGGGGGGGTGGAACTAAATGATCTTAAGGCCCTTTCCAACCTGAACTATTCTATTATTCTATGATTCTATGAAATCACAAAATCACGATATTGTACCTATAATACACAGTTGAATCACAATACAAACATGATTCCTGTTATATCTCCAGGTGCTCACCATCATGATGCTGGGCATCCCCAGTCACTGGGAAGGAATATGAGGGTTGAAGCTAGCCCAGGGCCATTGCTCTCTTCAAAGTTTTGTTTTATTATTTGATTTTTATATTCTGTGTTGGCCTGAGCCACATACACACTTCCCCCACCCCTTCTCCCCTCCTGCTTGATCTCAGCAGCTCAGGAGGATTATACCTTCTACTGGTTGTTCTTGGGAAAATCTTTTACATGAACAGTTGTGCCACTCAACTGTTACAGCTATTATCTTTGTGTTAACTTCAGCTCCCTTTAGGATTGCTGTTATCACTTCCTACGTTCTTTTCTGAGCTTCCTGGGCATCTTTGCTTACCAGCTCTGAGCCTTCTGATGCAGGGGGGTTGCTGATCAGTCACTCAGTCTGTTTCTTGAAACGATGTTATTGAATGCTCTTGCTGTATTGTATGCTTCTATACAGAAGGACCTTGACAGGCTGGAGAAATGGAAAGACAGGAATTTAATGATATTCAACAAAGGGAAATGCAAATTATGTACACAGATCAGTGTCAGGTAGGTACATTCCAAGGGAAGCTGATAATCACTCAAAACACCCACAAAATAAAACACAAGAAGTGTACAAAAGAGAAGGTGATTATGAGCAGAAATACAGAATAGCTTCTGAAATATGCAATGAGATTGCATTCAGTCTGTGAATTCACATGCCATATCTAATAAAGATTCAGCTTGATGATGAGGACAGTCCTGAAAGAGCCATCAATGTTTGTATGTGAAAAGAAAACCAAGTAGGGGGCCAGCCCCTAATTGACCTTCTGCCATTTCTGTTCCCATCTATGCAGGGTTGGACACCATTGGCCTTAGAAGCAAAACATAGCCAAAGCCAACTGGTTGATTGAAAGCCATCTCTGGGTATAGAATATCCTGCACAGCAAGGCACTGGAGTGCTGACATTCCTACAGAGGAAGGAGGATTTGGGTATGCTGAAAATAGATCTTTCTTGAGATGGAGATCAGGCAGCTGCCTTACTTTCTCCCAGCTCTGAAGATATTAATTCCCTTCCCCCATACTGAGAAGCACCAGAAACGACAGAGAGGTATTTTCAGCAGTTCAAATAAAATAAAGTTGAGGTATCTTAAACTCTCACTTTATGGCCTGCTTCTTCCAAGATCCCTGAAAGAAGTTATCTTCCCCCTGTTCATTGTGCTTTGGAGGTTACATTTGTATTGCAATTGGGAATAACTGATATGAACAGTGCCTTGCTGTGAAAGGAGCATTTACTCATAAGCAATACAACTGTTATGCTACTATCCTCATCTGATATTAGCCGCTGATTTTAAGAGAGCACACTAGACAGCCAAAGACAGAAAAGTCAACATTGCTGTAATACTTGCAAGAAATCTGTGAAGGCTCATGATATGTAGGTGCAAGAAAATAATTCTTGTCAGATGTGGCATGCCCACAATAATGCTTTCTGTAACCCTAAAATTCTCACTGATGGGTTTTGTATTTGGACTCTAGCTTACATTAAGCTCTTTCATTAATGGATTAGGTGCTTTTTCCTTTTTCCCCACGTCTAATGCTGTTGCTGGACTCCTAGAGTTTCCATCTTGTGGTCTTTTTCCCATGCTGTAAATTCTGATCTTGCCCTTCACTGATGTGGTCTGAAGCTTCTCTACTTTGCCTAGTCACGTCTGCAGAGGGGGTTCAAAGCTTGAGACTGTAAGAATGAGGCAGCATCTCTCTCAACATGGGCTCAAGAAAAACACATGACAAGCGTCTCAGGACAGGTGGCAACTCTAACTAACTGCATGTAGGCACTGCAATGTAGCAGTAAGACAAGTCCCTCTGGATGGTCTGAACAGGTTCTTTTGCATGATCAGTCCAATTCTATACTGTTGAGATCATACACTGTCACCTCAGGATGAGAGGAAGAACTTAATTTTTTGATTCAAAATTTTCCCCTGCTTTTGGGTGCAGACAGAGACATAGAAGGACTTAAAGAACTTCACTGAAGAGACTGGCAATCATGTTAAAGAAATTTATGCCCTCAGAAACAGGTTTTTTCATGCTATATGAATTTTCCAAGACACATAAGGGGAAAGGGACAGGAGTGGGAGAAAAGCAATGAGAGGAGCTATAACAGCTGATAAAACCTAGCAGTCTGTACAGGCAGAGGCTCTGGGATTGGAAACAGGAGAAAGCTACTGTATGGGAGAAAGCAGCTGAGCATTGATTGGTGATCTTTCCTCTTGATCTCTTCTTCCTAGGCAGAGCCTTCAAACTCTAAATTCCACCTCTCCAGGCCATTTTCTATAGGTCCTCCTCATGTCCTCTCTTCCCCTCCTTCTTTCCCTCCCCACTCCTATTAGATACAGACCCTGGAGAACCTAATTTCTGAAAGTGTGGGGGACAAATATCACATACATTAAATATTGGTCTCACAAAGAGCAGTTTAGTGTCTGGTGGAGTAGGGAGAGTGTTTGGAGAAGACAGAGGTTTAAGAACCTTAACTTTCATAGCTGGTGGCTGGGATGACACGCTTGTTTTCTGCTAAACCATTCTCTACTTTGGGATGCTGAATCCTGCATGCTTTGTGTCTGCTCCCATAAGCCTCAGTTTCAGAATTAGGCAGAAGGTGATTGGGAATCTGGACATCTAAATTTTGTGCACTGGCTCTGCCAGTACTCATTCCTTGCTACCGACCTTTCCAAGGTACGCAAATGTCTATTTAGGCCATTACTCATCCTGTCTATTTCAATTGGAGGAATTGGGTGATGTGATGTTCTGTTCTGCTCTGTAATTATGTGAAACAACCCTAACAATATTTTTCTACAGTCATCAATGTTTTTCACAGTAATCAGTAATCACAGTAATCAGTTATTTTATTTTCATACTCCTCAGTTACATTTCATTTCCAGTGAAATTCACCCAAGAGCTGCGGCAGAGATTTGATTTGGGGTGATGGGATGAAATATAAATCCTATTTGGAACCTTGTGTAAGACACTGTATTCAAGGAGTCAGTGAACTTGAACAAGCCATGTCTACTCTGTTGGTCCTTGTACTTAGGGCTTGAGAATTCCTTATCTTATTAACGTAAGCTTTAACTTATTATATCTAAGAGAAAGGTAAACTGTATCTTCATCAAGGGGTAGAATGCCTTGATCCTGACAGGGAACCTACTGTACATAGAGTACTTGGTGATCTACATCGCAGTTAACCTGATCATACTCAGGCCCATGCTGCGCTGTCCTGCCCATCCAGCATGGCCTTTGGATCTGTTCTACACAGATCTCTTGGCTTCAGAGCACACTCAGCCACATCATGATAAGGGAGCACCCTGTAAGCAGTTCCCCCTCGGTGCTGGTGATTACAAAACTCTGCCTGGCCTTGCCTGCATCCAAAAGTGCAAAAAGTTCTCAAGTGGGCTCTTCAACCTTTATGAATAAAATTACTATTTGTAAGAAAATTGTAGTAGCACAAATGACCTGAAAACAACGAACCTCCCCACAGATGGTATTTGTGCAATGTACCATGGGAAAATCCATCCAACGCTACATGAAGACAGGGTGCCCAGCATCTGAAGGGATGTGAATTTTACTCAGAATTAAAAGACGAACACAGATGCTATCTTATGCAACTGTCTTCTTTATTAAGGCATTTGTTGTTGGACCTTTCTTATTGAGATACAGAAAGCAACCAGCATTGTCTATCCCCTCCTGCCTCCCCTTGCAGTACTATTGAATATTGAGATTTTATAGCCTGTTCACATCTCATCTCAGGCCACAACTTCGTCTTCTGTTACTGTGGAAGTCCTTCTTTGGGGCTAATTAGAAAGAGCACATTTTTGGGGGGAGGAGCAAAATGTAACTATCTGAAAAGGTTTTTTCTTTCTAAGAATGTTTCTACTATTAAAAATAATGATGTTCTAGGACAATTCACTTCACTACCTTCCCTACCTTTGGTGGAAGCAAGTTACTATTTCAGGAAGTGAGAGTAAATTGATGTAGATTTACCGATCTGAGCGAAGAAGAAATAGAGGGCTGTAGCCTTCCCCAGTAGCTTTATGGTGTGCTGAAGGCAAATTCAGATAAAATAAACAGCGTGACCAGTATTTAAGTCACAGCAGTTTTCACAATGCAGTAGTTTGGAACTCTAGAAGCTAGTGGCTTGCTAGCTTGGCTTTCATCAAGTTCTTATTAATTCTTTTACATTCTTTCCTGTTGGGAAGTTCCCAGAGGGATTTGCATCCCATACAGATTCAGCAACATCACCAGCTCCTCAGTAAATATAAGCTGGTCCAGAGCCTACTTCCTTTCTATCTGTGGTGATAAGCAGGATATTCTCACCATGCCTACCCACAACAGATCCATACGTGAGCACCTCCTGTGGGATTACATCAGAGGCTAATAATCTTTGGTCCTTTTAGATATTCCACATAAGGAGGTTTTAATGTTTAATACCAAATTTACTTATTTGAAAATATTTCATGTTACATGTGTTTTGGAAATAGCAGAGTGACACAGCAGTGGGATGAAATCACAATATTAACACAGGAGAGCAATTGCAATGCAGAATTGAATCACAAACCAAATGTGACTCCTGTTACCCACCTCTACATACTCATCATTGCTGGCCATTTCCAACTGCCAGGAAGGAACACCCTTCCTATGATGCTGAGAGAGTTGTTTTCCTACTCCATAATGGCCATCAGGTTAAGATGCAAATGCTGGCTTGAGCAGCTGCACTGATAAGTGGGTGGAGGTGGCCCAGGTGTAGATACTCTGAGAGTCTGTGGGTTTCCTCTGCCCTTTCCTGAAATGCTGTTCTGCCCCAGGCACTCCTCATCATCTGTGAATCACAGCTTTTTGTGAGACTTTGACAGATTTTAGGCTTGCATATTTTCCCAAGGCTCACTGGGTCTTTATGAGGAAATGTTTGGTGTTAGAACTACAACTTGTAGGTTTGAACAAGTTTCTGGCAGCGGTAAAAAGTGAGCAGTCTACTCAACTCTGATCTTTCCACACAAGCTTTTCAGAAGGAGTGGGTAATTAGATGCTGTGTTATGAGCCAGAACACAGAACTGTCATTATTCCTATCTCCAGCAGTACATTTCCCACAACTCTATTGCAGACATGAGTGCCTTATGGGAGTGCAGTGCTTGGGACACTACACAAGCAGCAGAGTTTCTTCTTTTTTTTTGGGGGGGGGAGCATCATATTAGAATAGCTGACTTAATGGCCCCCAAATAGTATGGATCCTTAGTACAAACTCAGGCTTTGTCTGTATTATTAAACTGAAAATATGGCACGGGCTGTTCTTTTACCCAGAGGCCAACAAGCTTAGTTTTGCTTTGTCTCTGACACTAAAGGAATCACAGGCACCCTCTAGGTCCTGCCTCCATGTGCCAGAGATATTTGTGTAGGCAGCCCTACCCACTGATCATTCCTCACTCAGTTACACTGTTGATATCTGAATTAAAAGTATTGGAAAGCTCAGAGCAAGGAGGTGAATATGTAAGAGGTTTGTCTAATGTTCTTATTTCTCCGTGATACAGAGAAACATGAAATGTTATGGAGATGAGAAGAAATCTCAATACAGAGTGTCTTCTAGTCTTTCAATCAGTGCAAGCTCCGACCTTGGAAGACTATGTTGTCCCCTCTCTAGGCATGATACAAAGAGGATGTTCCAGCCCCCACTGCCCTAGGAAGTCAGAGCAGGATTGTTAAGTCACCAGCGTGATCCCTAACACAATCAGGAGTTCAAAATAGTTGTTGTACAACTGTGGAAATGTTAAAGCTGCTGTATGAGCCCCTTTAGAATACTGGATGGGGTACTTGCCATTTCTGCACAAATAGAAGAGATGTATTCAGGATGGAAATGGTACAGGAAAAAAAGCGATCTGGGAAACTAACTACTGACTTAAGTAGCAAGTAAAACAGCTTGTTTGGTTTCGTCTAGTCAAAACCAGGACTTGCAGTGAAAAAGTGTACATGAAGAGGGCTTATTCCAGTGGAAGGAAAGAATGGCTGGATCTAAAGAATTGCTTTATAAAAGCACTGTAAAACTTCCAAGAATATAACATAGTCACAAGTAACTCTAGGTGAGAATTTGGTTTCTAAGGATGGTTTTGTAGAGTTAGGGCCGCCAAGATGGCCAGAGGACTAGAGCATATTATATATGATAAGAAGCTAAAAGAAATGGTTTAGTTCAATCTGATGAAAAGGAGGGTAACTAGAGCTATCTGATGTAAGAGTGGACAGAAGCTAGAATATGGGAAATTCAGGTTAGCTATAAACAAAATAATTTTCACCATGAGGGCACAGCAGCACCCAGGCTCCAGGATCTCCATTGTGCAGCTTTTTCCAGGTGCTGTCCCCTAGGGGACCTACCTGCCTTGCTGCTGTGTGTTGGCTTGTTGTGACAGACGTGTCAGGACACGGCAGTTGTCCTGGGTCAACGCAAAGGACAGCCTTGAGCAGTGTCTCTGGCAGTGGCTGAGAGCCTCACTGGTGTCTGAGGCTGGCAAAGTTCTGGAATGATGGGTACAGACACATGTGTTGGGGCTTTCCCTGATCACTGCCCCATTCCCCATGTGCTCTAGGTTTGGGCATGTCCTAATACTGATGCTTTTGTTGTGTTTGGGATCAGGAAACTACTACTGGTTCTCCTCCCATGGATTTGTGTGGCAGCTTGAACAAGTGAAAACATTCATTAGCCACTCCACTGATGCTGAGGAGCTGTGCAGAGCAACTATGAGTGGCTTGAAGGGTCCCATTCTTCTATGTTTGATTGACTACTAATTTCACTTGATGCCCTTACTTCTTGTGCAGGAAAATTCCTTCATCCATCCACTTCTCTCGTTGTCCTCTCTTGAGTTTACAGACCTTATCTTGCACCCGTTGGCTGTCTCCTCTCCAGCTTGAAGGACCCAAGGCTGACTAGGCATTTTCAAGTGCTAAAGGACATATCAGATGCTTGCGCCAGATGACATTGAATGTTCTTTCCAGTGGGATGAACTCCTGCTGGGTGCTTGAAAAGATCTCTCATTCTGATTCATGTTTGTGTTGAAGAGATGAAAAAGATATCTGTCTCCTCAGTATGCATAAAGTGCATGCTGTTCTTCTCAAAAAGAACTCTCCTATATTGGGTGAACCCAGTGGAGCCTGATTTATATGAAAATCTCTTTGCTTAGCAATTCCAATACAAACACATCTCTGAGCACCCAGCTGAAGTGCCTATTTTTATGGTTATTGATATCACTGCTCTCCGGAGTCAGGTTTCAGAAGAAAGAATCTAATTTTTCGCTGACATTGTAAAATTTGACGGGGTGGTCAGAGGTCTCTGGGGGACAAGTGAAGCATTTGGCTCCACCACCTGCATAGGGAATATGATCTGGGCCAAATATAAGAACTCAGGGATTTATACATTTGTTTTAAATGTTACAAGTTCATTTAAAGTGATGGTTCTCCTTACAGCCACAGTCACATACGCCTGCCCTGCATCATTTATGGTATTCTAATGTTTCTCCTCTAGATTTGCTTTCAGAGCAAAATTAGATTTGCTGTTCAGAGTCTGAAGCAATCCTGTGGAGGAATATCTGGGTAAATGTGTAAACAGAGTAGTTTTTTCTCAGAAAACTGTGGACACTGTTGACCATGACCATGACCATGTTCACCCTTTGTTTAACCATCACAGTTCTCACATAAGTACATGAAACAACATTCATAGCTCTTTCTAGTAAGAAAAGAGGATCCTGTGCGCCAGTGAATAAAGTTTTCCTCTCCTTATGTGATAAAATTGTTCTACAGAGAGGGGTTTTTCCACCGCTGTTTTTGCAGTGGGAGGTAGACTCATTTCCTTCTTTGACAGCAGAAGTACGGCTACGGAGCAGCAGGAAGAATAAAACAAGAGTCCTCACATCCTGTTGAACCAATGCTTACCTGTTCTCTGTGTAATACAACAGGAGGAAGGTCTCCTATGTGGCTTCAGATTTCCACGGGGAGGCAGGATCATCATGTGGTGGGCTTACGAGAAGTGTCTGCAGCAGCATCTCCGTCTTCCAAGTCTTCAATATCAGGGGTCTTAAGAGGTAGTAACAGAAAAATTCTGGAAGGAAGTTCTATCCCTTGTATCTGGATGTTATCATGGAATATTTCACTTAGTAACCTGCTTTGTGCTTAAATGGGTTATCTCCTCTTTATATTCAGGCAGGAATGCTACATCTGTGCCAGAGAAAACAGCATGTGCTCAGTGGTCACAGATGTATTGCAGCAGAGTAAGTTGTGTTATCAGGAACTTGACATTGTAGCGCATGGTCTGGAGAGGACTGAGCTGGTTTTGACAGTGGCTTGCATTCAGCTCAGGGGAAGGTGCTGGGCTTCCACAAATGGACTCTCGCCAAAGCAGCAGTTCCCTCTTATCCTCAGCTGAGATGTCCATGCGACAGTCCGCCAATGGCAAAGGGCTTGTTAACATGCTCAGGAAACAATCCATGCATGCAATGGCTACTTGGATTGTTTGGAAAAAGCCTGTGGCATGGCATCTACTAAACAGTGGATTATCTGCATAACAAGGAATTTTGGCACCTAGGAGTTTGGCTTCCACATTATGCAAAGCATCCAGGCTACTTCCAGCACAGGCCAACCATACAGTGTGGTAGAAGAGACACATGCACAGAATAAGTAGTTCAGAGCCAGGACAGGGTACAGACCTTGTGAGCTCTGTCTTCTCGGAAGGGAGAAGGAAAAGGGAGGGGTTTGACCTCAAGATTTAGAGGAGAAAATGCTGGAAAGGTGTTTCCTGAATTGTGGCTGTCAAATTGCAGGTGCCAAAAAGAGACCTTTTCAGGCTATATACAAGTGTGCAAGAGAGTGTGTGCATGTGTAAGTTTGTGGCAATATGCAGGGGGGTCCCACAGACACCTACATTTTTTATTGCTTTGAGCCAAACGCTGTGCCATCTCTCCTACTGGGAAATATCCCAATTGAACAAGGCTGGTTGGCCTATGGAAAAGGGCTTTTGCAAATAATCCTTTGAGGGCATATTGGACTAGACACTTTGATCACAAATGTGCCATTTTGGTTGGTTCCTCTCCATTTTATTTTGATTGATTTGCTTTCCATCAAGCTTCTTCCTTGTCAACACTGAGCAAGTTACAACATGGCTAATAAAGAGAAGGAATAATGAGGTTTGTGCCCTCCCAGACAGGTCAGCCAGAGGAACTTGCCAAATATTCTCGTCTCATCATTCATTTGTTATCTCAGACACTGCCAGAATATTTCGAGCAGCAGTTGGAGGGGGCCAGCTGGCAGGCTGGCTCTTCAGTAGGGAAACACTCCTTTCCCCACCTCACAGTGCTCAACACTTCTAACAACAGTTTTCCTGCTAGCTTTATCCAGATGTGGTTCTTGTGAGGGAACAGGGTGAATCTGGCAGTGTAACAGGGGCAAGACTGCCATGGTTCCAATCCCAGGTCCAGCCAAGCAGTGAGGCTAAGCATGTGCCCAGAAAGCACAATGCACATAGAGCACACATATGCAACATGTGTGTACATATATGCACAGCTGGCCACACAGGCCAGCACAGACGGGCACACTCAGCACTCGCACAAATACAAACAGCACAAACAGCCTCCTGTTCCCACCTGACAGTTCGGGATGAAGTTCCAGTAGTGGCAATATAGATGCAGATACGCACATAGTGAGCCTGCCGGTACCTGGGAGCAGATGCCCGGTGTGCCCAGTGACTATCCCTGGCTCCCAGTCTCCCCCAGACTCCATGATATGTTCCTCATGGTTTGTAAGAAGGCAGCTCTGGAAATCCTTCCTGAAGATGGACTGGATAGCTGTTAAATATCCAAAGGAATGGGAGGACTTTCCCTGTTTCCTCCAGATCACCTCAAAACCCATTGCTTTTGCTTTTGGTTTTGTTTTTTGTTTTTCCTCATGCAAAACCCTGATTTTCCCAACTCCTCTGAGTTACACCTTGTTGAATTCTGCAGAACCTGCAGCCTCTGATGTTTCCAGAAGTGTTTTGTATGTCTGGGCCCCAGCAGTTCCAGTTCTCTGATGACTGTACTTGTTTTACAGCCGTCATCAGATCTGTGGTTGTTGTAGGAATGCCTTTCTAGAGTGAAGATGGATGTGCTGTTGCTTACCTGTACTGCTTTATGGGGCAGTTGCTCTTAATTCCTGTGGGTAAAACTCTTCCACGTTGTTCAACAAGGGCTAGATTACTGGATCATGCAAGGGAGTAAATGAACGTGGGTTGCCTATTCCTTCCCTTGTATTGGACTTGGCTTCAGTGTGTACATTCTTGATGGAGGTCAGTCTCATCCCTGTGTTGGTGCCTGATATGTATTGGCATCTTTCTTGTCCCTGATCCATCAAATACTACATTACTTATTTCCTTAGTTCAGAAAAGGAATGGGACCACCTGGACATTGGAAATCACGGCCTTTGGGCAATCCCTGCATGAGTATCCCATAGGATTTTCTCTCCCAGGTCTTTAACGGTGATATCTGGTTACAGAAATTGTACAGCAAATTTGTGCTGTGGCTGCACTGTGCCCAACCAACTTTTCCTTGGTGTCAGAAGGTCTTTCGGCACTACAAGCTTATTGCTGCTCTTCAACCCAGAGGCTGCACTAATTTACATTTAACTTCTGCCTGGCTTTGTTTTACAGGCAGACTAAATATCTATTTTTGTTTTATTTATTTGCTTAATGTCTTAATTACTTTCTTAAAGTGCAGTTGATCTCTGACAGTTGATTTACAGTTAAAGTGTGAAGAATATTGCTTTTTCTTTCTTTTTTTTCTTCTTTCTTTTTGGGCTTCTTATACCTATATCCTTTCTGATATTGTTCAGCTGGGAACCCATTCCTGCAAATCTTTTCCATGTGCTTATCAGGATAGAAATCCCTAATAATGTTAGGAACACTGATTAGGAGTTACTTGGGTTGATCCACACTCAGGACTTTGAAAATGGTTGTGAAGTGCTTTGGTAGCAATATTGGTTAAGCAAATTCTTGTGCTCTCCTGTGTAGAGAAAAACAGCTATTTACTTCTGATACTGCAAAAGAACTGATTAAAATAGTTAAAACCAACTTAACTTTGCAAAAAAAAAAAAAAAACAAAAAACAAAACCAAAAACCTGCTTATCTTTCTTAACTTTTTCTACTTTCTTCACAATTGGACTGCTGTCACTGAATCCTACTGTCCTAGCAAATAGAAGGATCTTAGGCCTGGGATAAAAATAAGAGTAAAATGCACAGATCTTTCTCATCTAAATACAGTCAAAATGAGTTACCATCGATGGACAATTCTGTTTTCCTTGATAACCTTTTGAATTTATTTTAGATCTAAACAGGCATAGCTCTGCTCTGGAGTGGATCTGGTCTCAACCAGACTGAGATCTGGCCTTAACCAAGTAAGCTGGTTACTGCCTTACTGCTAGCTCAGGGTGGCAGCAACCTTATGCTGCTGCCACTAAGTTTTTCCAGCAGAGACATATTTTCAGAAAGTACTGACTAACAATGACTTTCTGTCGTGGTTTAAGCTCAGACAGCAACCAAGAACCACGCAGCTGCTAACTCACTCCCCCCCTTTCTGCCCCTGCCCCCGGAGGGATGGGGAGGAGAATCAAATGAATGTAACTCCCACAGGTTGAGATAAGAACAGACCAGTAACTAAGGTATAACACAAACCACTGCTGCTACCACCAATAATAATAATGATAAGGGAAATAACAAGGGAAGAGAATACAACCACTCACCACCCACCAACCGATACTGAGCCCGACCCAGCAGTGATCTAACCCTTCCAGGTAACTGCCCCCAGTTTATATAGTGGGCATGACGTGCTGTGGTATGGGGTAACCTCTTTGGTCAGTTTGGGTCAGGTGTCCTGTCTCTGCTTCCTCCCGGCTTCCCCTCCTCCCTGGCAGAGCATGAGGCTCAGAAAGTCCTTGGTCAGAGTAAACGTTACTGAGCAGTAACTGAAAACATCAGTGTTATCAGCGTTGTTCCCAGGCCAAAAGTCCAAAACACAGCACTGCACCTGCTACTAAGGAGGATAAAAATGACTGCTACTGCTGAACCCAGGACACCTGCTTCCATGCCTTGCATTGCTCTGATTTTTATGCCTGCATTAGTGGCAGAAAAGTGAGATAAGCAAGGGCTTCTTAAAAGCTGGTGTAGCAATACAGAAATGTGCAAGGCACAAAGCCAACTTGCATGGATCCAGAGACTTACTAGTGAGAGAAGTGCAATTTCATCTTTACCACACCTAATGGCTTCTAAAGCATTACTTTATTCTACAAAAGCTGTGCTGGTATTCATGTGGTGTATTTTCTTTCTTCCTTTTTTAGCAGTATCTGTTGATAAAGAAATCACACATAGAATCATAGAATAGTTAGGGTTGGAAAGGACCTTAAAATCCTTTTCCTTGGACCTTGGTAGTTCCAACCTCCCTGCCATGGGCAGGGACACCTCCCACTAAACCACTAAACTATGCCACCCAAGGCTCTGTCCACCCTGGCAAAGCCTAATGTTGCATTTGCCATTTCAGTTTCTTCGGCACTGATTTATGCACTGGTTATATACCACAGAAAATAATTCAGTTTCGTGAGATTTTAATTCATTTAGCAATATTGGGTGAACACCATCTATTCCTGGTGCATTGTTCCTCTTCTATTTATTTCAAATCACCTTGTATAAAAAAGTAGGACTGTCCTTAATTTCCCTGTAGTAAAAAAGCAGCTTCCCTGCAGAGGTCTTATTTTCTTCTGTGCTCTTTTTCAGCCTGATCATACGTTGGCTTTTTAAATGCTCCTGAAATCTTCACTGCAACTAAAAATCTTACAAGCAACTCCGCACGGTTTCTCATAATCTAGACTTAGCTCCACAGTTGCTTTTAACGCGAAAATAATTTTTCTTTTAGTCATATTGATACAAACTGTTCTTGCGGCAGCACCTTTGTGACAGCTAACCTTACTCACAGAAGCAATTTTACTCCCTTCTGTGAACAAAGTTTTACTTCTTTGCAAGTATCTAAGTAGCCAAACCAGGTATGAATCTTGCCAGATAATGACTGTACAGTGATTCAGAAGGAAATAAATCAATCAAGATCTCAAAAAAAAACCAAAAACAAACCCAACCAAACAAAAAAAATAACAAGAAAAAACCGAACAAACAAAACAAAACAAACCCCCACCAAACAACGTGGGATTCTATGGATTGTCAGTACAACACTTTATTTGAGAAACATTCCCCATGAGATTTGCAGTTTGCAAGTGCTGTTGTCAGCCATGCTCTCAGTATGAGCAGGGCATGCTGGAGGGATCAGTGTGCCCTGTGGACCCTGATGAACTGCCTAACGGAGAATGCCCAGCCTCTGCCACAGCAGCATTTCTGCTGCCCTCGGTGTAAAACGAGAGTTCCCAGGAATGTTAGCACCAAAGAAACAGAATTGCTGAAACACTGATTGCTCAGAGCAAGATTTCTCATCCCAGGACTTCCCAACACTAAGATGAAGCTGGCCACTGGACTCTGGAGATGGTAGGACATACTTCCCTTATGAAAACCTCTATTTCTTCTGCTGACAAATGAAATGCATGCTTTAAATATTCCCTGCAGGAAGTATCTAGTCCCAAGTGGTGATGTGCTATGTAGTTAAAAAAAAATCCTGTAATAAGCATGGAATAAAATTAGAGGTATTAAGTATCTTTGAGGGAAACAGATTGATGAACAGAACTACCAGGGGGAGACATACATGGTGGGTTAAGGGCAATTTTGGCTTTTCATGACATTGGTCAATGGCAAAGGTAGGCTAACATCTCTGGGGCCAGAAGTTACTTGTAAAGACTGACCTGCCCCATACGCCAAAGCATGGAGAGACTGTGAAGATCTTTCTATCTCCTAATTGTATGCTTTTGACTCGGCTCCTAGGTTAGTTTTTCCAATGTATTTGTGGTATAGCTTAATGGTAAAGAGAAGTATGCCACCTAAGTATGTACAATATTTCACACTTAAAATGCCTTTTCAGAAGAGAGACCAGGAGGAGAGCAACTGGAACTCCAGAAATAGCCCAGCACCACCTAATTGTGGAGAAGAAGGTAAAAAATAATACCTGGGCAGGTGTTAAATGAATGTCAAAGTTGAAGTTAGGCTCTTCCTAGCTTTCCAGCAACCATCAGTGGAAGAGAACTGGAGAGTGAGTCTTGAATGATGATGTGACATTCAGGATGCCCTTTCCATCACCCACTAAAGCAGCTGAGGAGCTCCTCTTACAGAGCAGGTTAGTGGGGCGAGTAAGCTGGGTGTTCTTTGGGTAGAACAGGCAAGAAGAGAGACAACAGGTGGTAGAAAGAGGTGAAGAATGAGACAGATTTGGAGTGAAGGGAAATCAGGGTTACTAGCATAATCTAAGCTTGAGAAAGTGACTACTCTTCCAGAGAAGGTCTGAGAACATGTGGATCAGATGCAACAGGTCACACAGGTAACACAGGTACCATATCAGCTAAATAAAATAGTTTTGATGCCTTGTTTTTGAATGCTATGAGTGGAAAGAACATGTGTATCATGATTTGTCTGAGCTGTGGCTGTAACCTTCTTCGGCACTGTCACAAATTACTTATGATGCAAACACCAGTTTGAACACACAAAACATCTGAAGTCTCCTTCACTCTCTTCCTTGCTCTCCCTTTCTCACTTTTCCATCAAAAGTGAGGAAAGCACTTCTTGGTCAAGTCAATGTTTCTGTGACTGGAGTGCATGGCCTGTAAGAACTTAGAGAACTGGAAAGCTGAATCAAAAGGAGCAAGGTTAGGTATCAAAAGCTAGATGATGTTCATGTGATTGCTCACTCTCTGTCCTCCTTTTCTGTCACTGGGTAGGAATGCACATTTTGGTGTTTCAGTGGCATAGCTTGTAAGTACTTAGAGAACTAAAAACAGAATTTGGCATTGTTGGCAAGAGAACTCTTAAGAAGCCTCTTTCTGCAGGGCAGAAGTACTTTCTCCATGTCTTAGCACCTCTCACAGGGCTGATGCTTTTGTGCTCAGGAGACACACCACGCTCTTTCATGTCCAAGCTGTTTAAGGTCAGAGAACTCCACAGTCCACATGCAGCAGCAGCTCTAGTGGAGCTCGTCAGCTGCATCTATTTTAAACCTTCTCTTAGCGATGCTCCTTTATGCCTATTATGGATCCATGTTTTTCCCAAGATCAGTTACCTGTGCATCAGCACAGTATTTTCTGACTCCAGAAATAGTGTGTCAATGCAAAATGACTCCTGCCCTCAGCTAAGGCAGCAAATCACAAAGTGAGGAGAAACTAGTTTTCCTTACCCCTCCCATTAATATTGCACTCTGATTCCAGGAAGTCTCCAGTCATGCTTTCTAGAATGTCTGCTGGCAAGGCCAGGTCAGCCCAGTGTAGTGTGTGGGACTTCTCTCCATTTCCCACACATGCATTTTGAAGTAGATAACCTGATCAATAATTGTCATTTAAGGAACCTGCAGCCTTACCTTTCATCAGTTGAAACACCATTTAGGAACAAATCCTTAAGCCATAATTTCTTACAGGTGAGAGGTGAACCCCAGTGTTTTCAAGTGCTTCACAAGCATCCAGATTCTTCCACAGTCAGATCAGGTTGTTCATTTTAGATGGTTCTTGCAATATTGTCCAAAGGGAGCAGTGATTTTAGGTACCAAAACATGGTCTCCAAAGTTGTGGTGTTTGCTAGTCAGTCAGCAGGTTTAAAAAGGTACCCATTGAGTTAGAAATGCTTGTTCATGCTTTTACTGAGCCACAGTTGCAATACACTGACCTCCAAATGAAGCTTTTGGGGTCATTTCTTTGTTTAAAGGATTATGTGCTTTGGTAAAACAAAATCCTTTTGCTTCCTTTCAAGTTTTGACAACAGAGATTTTGTCTGGAAAGAAAGAAGTGTAGGAAAGGGGAGAGGAGAGAAGTTGTTTCCCTTCTTTGGTGCCCAGATACTGCTGGCATTGACGCAGCTTTCACAGCTTCACACATAAAGATGGTCTGTCTCAAGAGCATCACTTAAGGTGACGCAGGAGTCAACACAGGGTGTCATCTTTTCCTTTAATATATTTAGCTGCTGCCCAGCAAACTACTTCCATATTTAGAACATGGGAGGATTCCTGGGGTCTAAGCCTCAGCATGTTTGTGAGAAGGAGGACCTCCTAATCCTGTAAACAGCTGACAGCTGTGGTCAGTGCAAAAGGTTTTCTTCCTACTGCCTCCTCTGCAGCTCCCCTCCTGCAACTCCAATCCCAGCTCCTTTCCCCAGCAACTTCACAGCTTCTTGAGGTGCTTCCTGGCAATGCAGCAGTGTAGAGCTAGCCAGGAACCTCGAGAGACCCATAAGTGTCCCTGCAGTGTGAGAGAAGAGTCTCCTTTACCATTCCTGACATCTTCCTGTAGAACCTGCCCTGAGCAGCTACGTGATGCAGAATGGTCCAGTGTTGCCAGAATGGCTGTTCCGTACTGTAAGATGCACTGTTGGTTCCTGTGCAGTTATGTAGTCAGTTTTCTCTGTTAAACACCTCTTCCAGATAAATGAAACACTAACGTGTTTCTGTGATCTCCCTAGTGGGTACAACCGTCTTTGCTTGGGCGAAAGCATCAGCCAGTTGCCGTCTGCTCAGGCTGCACAGCCCCCTTGTGGCACTGATGGGAATAGCTGGGGTTGGGAGCCATCCTTTCTGCCGTGAAACTCTTCCTAATGCGTAGCTTTTCCTTACTTCTATCCTGTCTACACATTATATTCTAATTTTAATTGTTTGCACAGTTAACCCATGTGGGATAAAAAAAGACAACCGTCAGTGACTGTTGGCTATTTCTGTCCTCCCAGTGTTCAGCTCACTTACACAAAAAGCCTCATCCATTGCTGGAAAAAGGCAGACAAAAAGCACTGGTTGGAAGTGTGGAGCTACCATGTTTAATTCTTCCCTGTATTATTAGAGTGCCAGACTCTGTGATTTCTCTCATGATGTTGTGATCCCTGAGTTTTTCTCATTTCCATATTTAGATAGTCAAAAGCAGTTCCTGTTGATATGTATAGTTGCAAACCTTGTAAAACATAGGTTTACAATTTCTCTTCTTATAGGAAATAATTCTAACTTTAAATTGCAATTCTGTTGCTAGGAAGCACTACAGTGTAGAGCAAAAAAAGTTTGTTTGCTCTGATGGATGTAACTTACAGCAGCTGGAGTGGTACAGTTTCAGGATCTTACTCTAGAAATTCAGTTAATTTCTTGAGCTTACTCCTACTTCAGATATGTAAACAAGCAGAAACAGAAGGAAAATAATAGCTGCTGTTAAGCATGTAGGGGGAGCCTGCTTAACAGCACCAAAAAAAGCAGGGATTCTAAACACTTTCTCCAACTCTGTCTTTACCCTAGCTATTGAGCTCCAGGCCCTGGCAACAACAATTCAGGTTGATGCAAACACAGACCTCACATCAGTGAAGGAAGAGTTGGTATATGAACTATTAAAGGAGCTTGACACCTACAAATTGATGGGCCCAAACAATATCTGCACAAGGGTACTAAGAAAGCTGGCTCACATTGTCGCGAGGCCACTTCCCATCATCTTTGAGTATTTGTGGAAGGGGGGTATGTCCCAGAAGACTGGAAGAAGGCAAATATCAACCCATCACCCCACGAAAGGCTCAGAGAAGGATCCAGGAAACTGTAGACCCATCAGTCTTGTTTTAGCCTCCATGAAGTTAATGAAGCAAATCCTCATGGGGCTATCACAAGTCAAATGAAGCACAAGTTAGGAAAAGCCAGCATGGATGCATCAGGGGCAAATTGTGCTTGACAAACCTGATTGCCTTCTATGACAAACCTGTTCAGTTGGTGGGGATGAGCAGTGGCCATCATCCGCCCGAACTTCACTAATGCTTTTGATACAGTTTCCACAGCCTCCTCCTAGAGAAACTGATGTGTTATGGTCTAGACAAATAGTCTGTGTTTAACAGCTAACCAGCTCTGGGGAGCTGGTTAACTGGCTGCACATAATGCTTATATTCCAACTGGTGACCTCTCACTAGTGGGGTTACCCAGGGATTGATACTGGGCCTAGAACTTTTTCAAATCTTCATAAATTATCTGGAAAGTGGGATCAAGTGCACTCTGACCAGGTCTGACGATGATACCAAACGGAGTAGAGTGGGGTGGAGAAGCCGACACTTTGGAAGAAACAGTCTCTCTGAAGTACATAACCGGGATAGGTTGTAGGAGTAGGCTAACAGGAATTTATGAAGTTCAACAAGGACAAATGTAAGCTCTTGCACCTGGGTAAACCCAATCCAGGAGTGCAGCACAGCCTGGGATCTACTTAGCTGGGGAGCTGCTTTGTTTAAAGGAACATGGGGTGCTGGTGGACAGTAAGCTAAATATGAGTGAAGAGTGCACTGCTGCAGTAAAGAAAGCCAATAGGATGCTTGATTACATCAACAAGGGCATCACCAGCAGAGATAAAGATGTCATTGTCCCATTCTACTCAGCCCTTGGCAGTCTACACCTGGAATATTGTGTTCAGTTTTGGTTCCTGCTATACAAAAATTATGTGGACAGGCTGGAGAGGGTCCAAAGTAGGGCCATGGAGATGGTCCAAAGGAGGGCCACAAAGATGGTCCAAGGACTGGAAAACCATGTGAGGAAAAGCCGGGAGAACTGGGTTTGTTCAGCCTAGAGAAAAGGCGGCTCAAGGAAGACCTCATCCCCAAGCTCCAGTATTTAATGGGTGTCTATAAAGAAGATAGAAACTCTCTTTTTACAGGGAGTCACAGGAAAATAAGAGGATTAATGGGTACAAGTTAATCCTGCTGAGGTTCTGGTTGGACACATGAAGAAAATTTCTACAATGAGAACAATCAGACAAGGGAAGTGATGGATTCCCCAACATTGGACACTTCAAAGATTTGGCTAGACAGGGTGCTGGGACTTCTAGTCTAGACTGTGAATTTGCCATGGAAGTTGAACCAGGTGATCCATGATTTCCCTTCCAGTATGGTATTCTATGATTCTATGATACTATGAAAACTAATTGCTTATAAAAAACCAAAACTTAGGTAACTGCAAAATTGAATTGTAACAGCCAAACACATTGCTTCTGCTGTGAATGCAAGGGAATCTACAATCTTTATTCTCTAGACATTGACATTGCAACGAAGACTAACTACAGAAAAGACAGAGGGTGTACATTTTGTGCAGCCCTCAGCCACTCAATGCCTCATGACAGCCTCACTCTTCCTCGCCTATCTTCTTGCTGTGAAACTCCCGGCTTTTCACTCGGAGCTTGTTGACCTGGGACTCTGCAATGTCAGCCCGCTCCTCGGCTTCCTCCAGCTCATGCTGGATCTTGCGGAACTTGGAGAGGTTGACATTGGACAGCTCCTCCTGTGCGGGGAGAGGGAGTTGGTGGTGAGGAGCCCTTTCAGAGCTGCGGATCTTCTGCGGAAAGGCACATACTTCCATCCTCCACCCACCACACAAAGGCCTTACGCAGACCTACTTATCCTCCCTTATTCAGGATCCCACTGTGACAAGCTTCCACCTTACTGTGTCACACTTGGTCAAGTCATTTGTGTACTTACTGTGCCACTTGTTTACCTAGATATAAAGACCCCAAAACCTTAGAATGTTGATGACTTGTAGTTTCTAAATATCTGGTATTCATCTCCTCAGCACATGCTTGACACCCACAGAGAGCAATGCCTGACTATTCTCCAAGCAATACTTACAGCTTCCTCTGCTTGTCTCTTGTAGGATTTCACTTTCATTTGCAGCTTGTCCACCAGATCCTGGAGCCTGAGAATATTCTTCCGGATCTTCCTCAGACTAGAGTGGTTGGCAAACAGTAAAGAAAGTGAATTACTAGTTTCTCCACACCACGGAACAACATTTCGCCCTGGATTACATTGGAAAAGATTTGGTTTTCTGGGATGAGGACGTGTGAGCCCAAGGTCACCTCTTGCCTTACCTGGTAGGTCAGCTCCTTCACTCTCCTCTCATACTTGCGCACACCCTTCACGGCTTCAGCGCTGCGCTTCTGCTCAGCATCAACCTCCCCTTCCAGCTCCCGCACCTGCAATCACAAGCCCATCTTTGGAGCTTCCCTGCTGTCTCTCCAAGGGACATGCTCACTCATGCACAAATACCAGCCCTACGCACTCTGGCCTCCAGCTTCTGGATTTGCTTCTTGCCTCCTTTCAGTGCCAACTGCTCAGCCTCATCCAGGCGGAGCTGCAGATCCTTCACCGTCTGGTCCAGGTTCTTCTTCATCCTCTCCAGGTGGGCACTGGTGTCCTGTTCCTTCTTCAGCTCTTCTGCCATCATGGCAGCCTGAGGAGAGCAAAGGGTCAAAGCAGTTTTGGGTCTGGAGACATTTTGGGGGAGAATACATCCACCATCAGCAATGAAAGGAACCCCTGACTCACATCTGTGATGGCCTTCTTGGCCTTCTCTTCAGCATTGCGGGCTTCCTGGATAGTATCCTCCATCTCACCCTGAATTTGGGCAATGTCTGTTTCCAGCTTCTTCTTGGTGTTGATCAAGCTGGTGTTCTGTTGAACAACAACAAATATTGACCCCTTAGCTCCAGAACCAATCACTGGTTTCAGTAATTGACTGTTTTAATTTAAAGTTGTCATCTATGTATTTCAACTTAGCATTGTCCTTCAAGTGATGCATTGTGAGGCCTTACAAAGCTAGAGAGCAGAGAGTCCTTGAAATTTTAAGAAACATTTCTGACTCCTGTATGTACAATCCTAGTCATTTAGCGGTAACCCAATTCTTTGTACAAGGGTAAGAGTTCTTGTTCAGGTTAAGCTTTTTGCTACAAGAGGTGATTTAAGAATTCACACAGATGAAAAATCTGGAAAGTGAAATAAAAAAGGCTCTTGAGACTTTGAATTGCATTAATCAACCTGGGTATGGAGGAGCTGCACACGTTCAGTGGCATCCAGAAGCTCCTGCTCAGCCAATTTCCTTGACCGCTCTGTCTGCTCCAGAGCTGCCCGTAGCTCTTCAACTTCAGCCTGCAACAGGTTTGCTCTGCGTTCCACCATGGCCACCTGCTCCTTCAGGTCCTCCTGTGTCCTCAGAGCATCGTCCAAGTGTATCTGGGTATCCTGGACAGGGAAATAAGAGAGATCGGAGGTTTGGTTTTTTTCCTATTTTCCTGTTTGCTGGTTTTCCATCAGTACAGATCTGACAGAATTGCACAACAGGGAAGTATTTAGTTGACTCGTAAACCAGTGAGCACCTGTTTTGTTGTGCTGTACCTTGAGCACTCCCTGTGTATTTCTCAGGTTCTTCTGTGCCTCAGCAGCCACACGGTTGGCATGGCTGAGCTGGATCTCCATTTCATTCAGGTCTCCCTCCATCTTCTTCTTCAGACGCAGGGCTTCATTCCTGCTTCTGATCTCAGCATCCAGGGTGCTCTGCATGGACTCCACAATTCTGAGGTGGTTTCTCTTCATTTGGTCAATTTCCTCATCTTTCTCTGCTATCTTCCTGTCAATCTCAGACTTGACCTGGTTGAGCTCAAGCTGAAGGCGCAGGATCTTCCCCTCTTCATGTTCAAGGGAGGCCTGGATAAAAAAGAAGCAGGGTGTCAATGAAAGAATTTTACATACAGCTGCCATATTTCAAACTACCTCTTATGAACAAAAATGGGACTCTTTTTCTTTGGATGATGTGGAACCTGAGGGTTTGATTTTCCTTGACATCCCAATCTTAAACTGCTTGTCAGTAGACCTATCAAAAAACAATGAATATGTGTGTGTGTACCTCAGCTTCCTCCAGTGAGGCTTGGATTTCAAATTTCTCCTGCTCAATCTGCTTCTTCACTTTCTCCAGCTCATGAATCGCTTTTCCTCCCTCGGCAATCTGCTCCGTGAGGTCGGAGATCTCCTCTGTGGGAACAAGAACCAATGGCAGGGTCAGGCATAGAGCAGAATGGGAAGGGCCCTCACACACCAAGGTGACAGGCATCTCTGCCCACCTGCAGGCACAGACCCATGCGAAGCGGTGGGTACTGGTGGGTGGTGAGAAAGCCCTGCCAGGAGCAGAGGGCCAGGGACTTACGCTGCAAGTTCTTGTTCTCGCGCTTCAGCGTTTCCAGGTGGTCCAAGGACTCCTCATAGGCATTCTTCATCTTAAACAGCTCTGTGCTGAGAGAGCGGGCCTCCTTCTGGGAGGCTTCCAGCTCAGCCTGTGTTTCCTCATACTTCTGCTTCCACTCTGACAGGATCTGAAGAGAAATGGGGTGTCAGTATGTTAGTGATAAACAGGAGGGGATGCTCTTTCCAGGAGCCCCCAGTCTGGAGCCCAAAAGACCTTGTCAAAGTTCTTCTGCTTCTTATCCAGAGCTGCACAGGCAGCATTTGATCTCTCCACATCAATCATCAGGTCCTCCACTTCATTCTGCAGCCTCTGCTTTGTCTTTTCCAGGGAGGCACATTTGGCATTGACAGCTTCAACATGTTCCTCTGCATCCTGCAGGCGCTGTGCCAGCTTCTTCCTGGGAGGAGATAAGTGCAGGTCATAATTTGAAAGCAAAGTAGAGGCTTTTCACCGTAGGGTTTTTCACTATAGGACATTTTAACACTTCGTGATTATATATCCTATGTACAGATACCCACAACTAGGAAGTCTTTTTTTTTAACATTTCTGATTCCCAGGCTTGAGCAACCAATATGCCTTCTATATCTACTGTCCAAAGGTTTTCTGTGCCATTCTCTGAGTCAGGGTATGGTTTTCCTCTACGTAACCTACACCACAGCCTTTGTATGATATACTTTACCTCAACACTTACCCTGCCCAAGAGCACAGTTTCAATTTTTTATGACAATATCACAGTTTTGTCTTCAATTTCCCTAGTTAGTATACCCTTTTTTCAGTCTTCCTCAACTTTCCCACGTACTTGGCTTCCTCCAGCTCCTCTGTGCGCTGAATGGCGTCCGTCTCATATTTGGTTCTCCACTGGGCCACTTCGCTGTTGGCCTTGGACAGGGCACGCTGCAGCTCCCCCTTGGCTTCCTGCTCCTCCTCATACTGTTCTCCGAAGCAAGTCACAGTCATGGCGAGCAGACTGCAAGGCGTGGGCCAGTGCATTCTTGGCCTGGAGCAACAAGAGTATTGGGACAATGAATGGACATCGGGGCAAATGTGCTGACTGACATGCTGTACATTGGATTATTCTTCTATGCAAAATGGCAACAGTATGTTGAAGGTAGAAAGAAGCTGAGATTGAAAATAGAAATAATGTTTTAACTCCAGGGAATAATTAAGAAGCACTAAAAATTAACTAAGAGGTTTTATGATAGTTCTACTGTTGCATGCCTAAAGAGCCTGTTGGAGAAGAGGAACATAAAAGATAAGAATGAATGCAGAATGCCTTCTGACCTTGATCTCTTCCTCTAAGTGCCTCTTGAGCTCCTCAATCTGTTGGGTGAAAGCCTGCTTGCCTCTTGACAGTTGAGAAACCAGACTATCCTTCTCCTCCAAATGGCGTGAATATTCACCTGCACAAGATAAGAGATACAGAAGCTTTTTCTTGCATTGATGACAGTATTGTGGACATTTGGGGCTGCACCAGACTCTTAGCAGACCTTGTAGAAGCTTCTGATGCCATTTCACAAATTTCAACATTAGAAGTCAAACAAATCATCTTGAACAAATTATGTTCCCAGAAAGACAATTATAAATTAACTGCCTGACATTGTTAATTTGCGCATCAGAGATGTGTATGTCTTACCCGCTTCTGTCTGCAGACGAGCTCTTTGAGCACTGAGGTCATTGATCATGCGCTGATGCTCTTCTTCCTTTGTCTTTATCTCACTCAGCTGGTCTTCCAGGGTGCGACACATCTTCTCCAGATTTGCCTGTGGGGTAATATATAGTAGTAGTTAATGATGCTAATTCTTAATAAGAGCTGCTCAAAACCTTAAATTTAATAGAATTCCATTGGGGCAGAAATACCTAGAAGGTATCTGTGTACCTTGGCTTTGGAGACGGACTCCATGTTACTGGCCAGGTCGTCGATCTCCATCTTCAGCTCACTCTTCTCCTTCTCCAGCTTCTGCTTCACTCGCTGCAGGTTGTCGATCTGCTCCCCAAGCTCAGCGGTGCTGTCCGCATGCTTCTTCCGCAGGGCAGCGGCCGTGGCTTCGTGCTGCAGCGTGGCCTCTTCGAGGTCACGGCGCATCTTCTGGAACTCGGCCTCACGCTTCTTGTTCATCTCGATCTGAGCTGCTGTGGCCCCTCCTGCTTCTTCCAGGCGCTCGCTGATCTCCTCCAGCTCCCTCGAGAGGTCAGCCCGATGCTTCTCTGCTTTTGCTCGAGAGGTTCGCTCTGCCTCAATTTCCTCCTCCAGTTCCTCAATACGAGCCTGGAGAACATCAGGGATCCTTCACACCCGTGCCCTCCTCTTACCTGACCTGAGGCTGGATGAGAGAGGGGAAGGAACAGAGACTTGCCTGCAATTCTTTAATCTTCTTCTGCAATTGCATGCCCAGGGTTTGCTCATCCTCTATTTTGCTCTGGATCTGACTGATTTCAAAGTCTTTCCTTTGAGCAAAGAAAACTGTGTTAGAGCTGAGAGAGAAAAAAGAACAGGGGCACCAGCCCAGCACTCAGGTGCCCCACAGCCACACTTACTTCTTGAGTTTCTCATCCAGTTGCTGCTTATCATTTTCCAAATCCATGATGCTGTCCTGGGCCAGCTTCAGGTCTCCTTCGAGTTTCCTCTTGGCTCTCTCAAGGTCCATGCGCAGTTTCTTCTCTTGCTCCAGGGACCCTTCCAGCTAAAGCAAAGACCATCAGTGTTCTGCTGGTAATGTCTGACTGTGTAACACCTTTAACCTTCTCACATGCATCTTTACTTACATCGTCCACTTGCTGCTCCAGTTTGATTTTAGCTTTGGTCAGCGTATTGACTTTGTCCTCTTCTGCCTGCAGGTCATCCAGTGTCTGCTGATGGGCTTCTTGGAGGGCTTTCTTCTCTTTTGTCAGCTTGACAATGGTCTCATCCAGGGCTGCCATCTCCTCTGTGAGGTTTTTCACCTACAGATATAAGCAATTGTCAAAACAGGGGGGAAAGCATGCAGTGAAACGTTCACTTTGCAGTGCTTAGCCAGGAGTTGCGTTTTCCTTCTGCTATTCAAGTGAGGGCCAGCTAAGAACTTCCAAAGCTAACAAGTCCTGGGTAGCAGGCTCTTTTGCTTCAAGAAGCAATGATTTTTTGATCCCTTATGTGATTCCCCATGAGTGTACCTTGTTTTCAGTGGCATGCTTTTCCTTCTCCACTTTGGCCAATGTTAACTCAAGGTCATCAATATCTTTCTTCAGCTCTGAACATTCATCCTCCAGTTTCCTCTTCTTGGCTGTCAACTCAGCATTAATTTCTTCTTCATCCTCAGCCCTTTCAGTCACCTCCTTCACTTTGGCTTCCAGCTGGATTTTGGTTTTGATGAGCTGGTCACATCTTTCCTCAGCATCAGCTAAAGCATCAGCTTCCTGTGGGAAAATACAGGAAAGTTTATTCTATGCTGAAGGAATGCGTGTGCATCAGCAAGACGTTTGGGATTGCTTTTCGGAAAAAGATTACTGCATAATTACATTGCAAATTAGCAATTTTGAAAATTGTTTCATTCACTTTTACTTTTACCTGACCTTTTTCTTCCTCACATACTGTGTCCAGATCCATTACATTTCACCTTGTTTATTGCAGGTATGTGGATGGCTTACTTGGATTTAATGGATGTTTTCCTTTTCTCTTTTAGAAAGTTATGAGTGATACTATTTTATAATTCCACATATTCAATTTTATGTAGAAGAACTGGGAAATGTAAATAATTCCACCCCGAGAAAATATTTGAAACTCCCATTAGTAGATTTGTACCCAGCCAGTACAGTAAGTGGATACTAGAAGTCAGTGTTCCAGAAGAAGGTTCACCTTTCCCTGAAATGGACCCTTCAAGGATACTGCCTACATGTTGCCTAAGTGTCCTGAGAAGCCAAATGGCTTTGGAACAAACATATAAGGCTGGTCTTGTGCGGTAGGATGCAATGGGCATCTGTGTCTTGTGGGAGGTACAGGAGCCTGAGTGAGATACTCTGTAAGAAATGGTACTAGGATCTTCATGTTGACAACTGAATTTAGGCATAGTTGGTCAATCCAATCGCTGTCCCTACTCCACTAAGTACATAACAGTGACTGCACTGAGGCTTTATGTCACAAACTCGCATGAAGACGTATAGATGTTAGGACTAAAAAGTGATTCTTTGGCTTAAACACCACTTTGCAATAGTGAGACTGAGTGGGAAAGAAGATGGCCTGAATTTTCCCTGTTTTTACACGGTATGCAGTTTAAAATATTTTGTAAAAATTAAAATGTCACTCACAGCCTGCACTTGGAGCTGCAGATCATTTTTCTCCTGCACCAGTTTCACCATTTTCTCCTCCAGCTCCTTCCTCTTTGCCTCAGACTTTGCAAGCTCTTCCTTGGTTTTCTCAAACTCTTCCTTCATGTTGGCCATCTCCTTCTCAGATTCTGCGCTCTTCAGCAAGGGCTTGATCTTGAAGAACAGCTTCATCCAAGGCCAGTGCTTCACATTCATGAATGCACGAACATTGTACTGGATGCAGAAGATGGACTCCCTGAAGAATAATTAAGATGTACATCAAATATTTTTGTGAGGACGAGTGTCAACACTTTCCCCTAAGTGACTTTAACTGAAGATGAGGAATGGGTACCTTCTCTCCACCATTCTCTGGTACTCCACTCTCATCAAGAAGCCCCTACATCTGGCCTGTGTGCGGGTGATGAGCTGTGCCAGCTTCTCATCCCTCATCTCTTCCAGGAGTCCCAGCAGCCCAGCTTTGAAGAACACCTTGAGAAAGGGAATGTTGCTGCACATCACTGGCAGGTAGAGCAGAGCACAGAGGTGCAGTGAATGACTCAAGAAAGGTTTGTACCTTGGTGTGACCAAATTTGTACTGGGTATGGTCCACATCGATTGACCCAAGAAGCTTCTCAGAAGCCTTCTTGCTGTCAATGAACTGTCCCTCTGGGATTGCACTGGCATTAAGCACCTTATACCTGTGGAATGAGAAGGAAATATGAATGAAGGCAATTTCAGGCATGAGGGTATAATGCTTATTGGAATTACTGTTAGTCTGTTCAGCAGAATTGGGCTGAGGAAGTTGGAAATTCATCTCTTCTTTAGAGATACAGTTATACTGAAGTTCTTATCTGATAACAAAGTTAGGGAAACTTTTACTGTCTTTAGGTGATCTGTCATAGATGAGGACACTTGATCTTCAGCCGTTTCATTCTGAGATCTTTTTCACATTAGCTATGCTGTAGAAAATTTCTAGAGAAGAGCATTGACACTATGTGTACAGGAAGAAAGCATCTTCCCCTGAAACTTGCAGCTGATACAATGGCCAAAGCACTCTACTGAGTTTAGAAATTTTATTTTAGAACTTCTTGTAGCCACATGCCAATCTGCATTTTTAAATCTTGTGATCACTGGTTTGTATAGCTTTATTGTGCTTCCATATTAAGAGACACTGGTAAGGTTCAGCTGTGTGATGAATAAAAAACATTAAGGACACTGACTCACCTCTTCATTTTATAGCTCTTACCTCTGTTTGAAGTCAGCATAGAGGACTCTGCTGGGGAATCCTTTCCTGCAAATCCTGATGCCTTCCAGCACACCGTTACAGCGCAGCTGGTGAAGTACCAGTTCATGCTCCATGGCACCTAGCAGTGTAGACCATAAATGAACACCAGTCTCCATTGCAGAGGGGGATAGCTGTACCGGAGCAAGTTCTCTTTCTGCTTGAGTGTCTTACCAGGTGTTTTTGTTTCATTTGGGATGATGCAACGCACAAAATGAGGGTGGGTGCTCCGTAGGTTGGTCATCAGCTTGTTTAGGTTCTCCTGTTGGACCATGATTTAGTGTGTGTTTATATGAAATATGGAAAAACTAACTCTTAAATTCTGGGAACTTAGCATAAAAGCCTATCAGTGAAGGTGCACTGTGATGAAATTATAAACTGATACCTCAGTAAATAGTTCAAGGCCCTCTGATTCTGAACATTGAACATGATCTTTTCGAGTAAGAAAAAAAGTTACTATCAACCCAATGAATGATAGAGGGTGTGTAATTCATAGGTTCATGAGAAAATTATTGCATATTTTAAGTGGAGGTTTAGGACATTAGAGAGTCATTTTTCTTCCATAAGTGGGGTGGGCTCGTTTTTAATGATAATTTGAGCAAAATTTTTTACTTTTTTTTTTTTTTTTTTTTTTTTTTTTAGTGTTGTTGAGTGATTTCAAAGTACTGTTTAATTCTAATTTGCATAGCTGAAAAGATAGTGTTTACTTACCCGGAAAAGTGCTGACACAGTCTGGAAAGAAGAACCCTTCTTCTTGCCACCTTTCTTTCCTCCACCACCACTAGCCTCTGACAAAGTAAAGATAATGAAACATTTATGACTCTGGAACTCATTCATGACTCCACAATTTTGAAGAACCACTGTACAAGAAGAAAATGAGATTTTAGAAAACTCACCTGCCTCTCCACCAACAGAAGCAAAAAGTAAGGCCAGTGTCTTCACAGACGATTTCTGGTATAACCCAATGACTGTTTCATTTAGGGGGTCTTTGTTCTTCTCAAGCCAGCCAGTGATGTTGTAATCCACTGTGCCAGCATAGTGCACCAGTGAGAAGTGAGCCTCAGCCTTGCCTTTGCCAGGCTTTGGCTTCTGGAAGTTGTTGGACTTGCCCAGGTGCTGGTCATAGAGCTTGTTCTTGAAAGAGGTGTCAGTTGCCTTGGGGAACATGCACTCCTCTTCCAGGATGGAGAAGATGCCCATGGGCTGGGAGAAGCAGCAAAAAAATGACAGCAATAAAATATAGATTTGCCTTTGGAAGGAGACTGCAGTAAGGCACAGGGAACTGAGAAATGGCTTACATTTTTGGATCAAAAAGTGGATCAAACCTTTGTTTAGTTTGCATACGCAGTTCTAGACAAGACAGGAATTTGTATCTGAAACTAATGCATTTCAGAAGTGATAGTATCACATTCATCACACAGTTTTCTAAATAATTTAGTAACTGATGACTTGAAAGATTTTTGTTTTCTGCATTAATGTTTTAATGATGTAGATTTTTGCAGATGAAACTGTCATACTAAAACTATCCTTTGTTCAGCAGATCAACAGATCTTTCAGCTACTTCCTGAGATATTATTTCTTATGAGATATCTTTGCCTTTTTATTCCTCTACAGAATGATGTTGCACCAAATGGTGTCAGCTCACAGTGATGGTTTTATTCATCCCAGTTCATCCAGTACCTTTTTCTATATACACCTGTGATTTCAATCTGAAACTGTGTTTCAGAAATCATAGGATTAGTCTTATAATCATAATACTGAAAACTGTGTCTGGATTTCTGAAAAGAAGTCTTTCACCTTTGTAGACTAGAAAACACACCTACAATGAATTCTTGTCATCAGATGATGTGTGATCACATTATTTCTTCTATTGCCTTTGCCAAACAAGAAAAATTACAGTTACTTTTTTTTTTAAATGCATCATAATGTAGCTAATAGGTAATCTAAAGTTATTTCATTTGTAGCCTAATCAGAAGTGTCCTCAGAAATTACTTTCTGAATAAAAACAATATTTGAAATTAAAAGGTACCCAAAGCTTTTTGAAGTCAAAGAGCCAGACATGGCTATGATTAATAATGACAGGTAGTTTTGTGAAGCATTAGGGCAAGAAAAAATAAAGCTGAAGAAAAATCCTATAATTCTGTCACAAAGAAGAAATAACAAAATCTTAAATGTAATCACCACTTTTTTTCAATGAGCTCACAGATAAAGTAAGTTACATATATGTATCTTGAATAACTGATTTGGACATGAATGTGGAAGAGTCCTCTGAGAACTGATGCCAAGTAACAAAAAGATTCCCAGATGCACAATGCACCTGAACCGGAAGGGTACCTTTTCAATGAGCTCAATGCAGGCAGCCAGGTCCATCCCAAAGTCAATGAATGTCCATTCAATTCCTTCCTTCTTGTACTCCTCCTGCTCCAGCACGAACATGTGGTGGTTGAAGAACTGTTGCAGTTTCTCATTGGTGAAGTTGATGCACAGCTGCTCCAGGCTGTTGAACTGCTCAGTGCAAAGACAAGATTTACTCATTCTCAAGGTGAAGAACCACCTGTATAGCTTCTTCCTGCACACTTAGAATCACATGCAGAGGATGTCCAGTTAAAACTAAGATTTTTTTTCAACGTTAAAGCATCTAATTAATTACTTTTAATGAGTTTTGGGTTTTTTTGCTCTTTGCTACCTGAATAATGTTTACTTTTTTTTTTTTTCAAATCAGATTCCAAAATGATTTGTTAGTCTTACCCCTATCAAGGTATCGAGGTGCAACTTACATTACTCTGTTCTGTTGTATTATGTAAATTTTCCCATTGCCCTTATGATAAAATTAGACATTGTCAGTGTTTGCCAATCCTGGCTTGGACTTAGGGAATCACCCTTTGGCTCTTCAGAAGTAAAAGATATATATTGCTCTCTTTTTCCAAAGCCTAGGCCCAATTTTGTGAGTGGGGCTTATGTCTACCTTTCTCTTCCTACAATTCATCATAGTCAGCATTTGTGTGCTTCTGTTAGTGGATTTTTTTAATACTAAGCTTAATACTAATGTGTATCGCAAAAAGCTATTACATGCAGATCCCACTGAAGCTCATGGACTGTCCTGAAAAAAACAGTGACATGTAAAAGGAATGTAAACATTTGCACAAAAAAAAACCCAACAAAACCTAATAATTAAAAAACAAACAACAAACAAACAAGCAAAAAAAAATTACCTAACAACCCCCACCTCCACACACAGAAAAACCCAAACAAACCAACAAAAAAGACAACAACCAAACCAACACACAAAACTTGATTTGAAATTGCAAGTGAATAGAATTTTTTCAAAAAACCTATTGGAATTCTCCAGTTTCTCTTGAGGCCTAGGTGCCTTTTCAAGACTTTACTACGACTTCTGTAGCACTTACATCAAAGATCTCGAAGCCAGCAATGTCCAGGACACCAATGAAGTACTGTCTGGGCTGCTTCGTATCCAGCTGTTGGTTGATGCGACAACCATCCACAAGAACATTTTCTCATAGACAGCCTTTGCCAGAGCACCAACTGCATTGATCACCTGAAACAAAGAAGAATGAAGCATAAGGAAAATAATACCCAGAGCAAGAAAATAAATCAAGACAGAAGTTCCCAGTCTCTAGGTGGTTGTTACCTGCTGCACGGTTTGACCCTTGGTCACATATTCATTCCCAACCTTGACTCGGGGGTAGCAGAGGGCCTTCAGCAGGTCAGCTGAGTTCAGACCCATCAAATAGGCAGCCTTGTCAGCAACTATACTCAAAGAGACAGCAACAGAGGAGAAGTCATCACTGAAAGTCAACGTTAGATGTAGCTGTAGGTTTCAGCACTGCAATCTTATAACAGCTTGAAGGGAAATTCAGAAGCATGAATATGGTAGAAAATGAGATTCATGTCTTTATGAAAGTAACTTGGAGAAAGATATCTGAATACCAGCTTCCAGCTATGTAACTGTTTCTATCATTGAGAGTTCTAGATTTTGTTTATACCTTCTGTGCCATCAGGCTCTGCCTGCTCCTCACGCTGTTTCTGCTTGAACTTCAAGTTCCCATAGTGCATGACAGCTCCTGTCAGCTTGTAGATGGCTGTCTTCTCATCAGCAGTGAAGCCCAGGATGTCAATGGCACTCTGCAACAGTATCAGTCAAATAAACCTCTGGACCGTTAAAAGGAATTTTCACCTTCCCATTATGCTCTGTGCCACTTACGTCTGTAGCCATCAGCTCTTCCTGGTCATTAATGCTGGCAACACTGATCTCACCTTGACTCACAAACTGGTAGTCATATGGGTTGGTGGTGATAAGGAGCATGTCTGTAAAGAGGAATAGAATATATTTAGGCATAAGAATGAAGATAAATGTTAAACACATTCAGATGCCATCAAACAGTTTCTCATACTACCTACCAATTAACTCTGGCTTCTTGTTGGACATGATCTGATAGAATATGTGGTAGCTTCTTTCTGCCTTGAGCTGGAAAGTGACTCTGGACTTCTCCAGCAGATCTGGCAAGGATGGTAAGACAGAGTTAGGTCTGAGAAAGTACACTGAGGTGGAAAGGGGAGAAGGAATGTGGCCAGGTCAGAAAGTCTCTTACATGTTTCAATGTCAGCAGAAGCCAGTTTCCCTGTGGCCCCAAAGTGGATTCGAATGAATTTGCCCTTTAGAGGGGAGAGAAAAAAAGCATTTTGAAATTTCACTAAGATGGTAAGTAAGTACGCTACCTTATATTCTCCACAGAGGACAAGATTTAAACTTAGGAGTTATTGTATTGCTTGGTTTTGGTTGGATTTGATTGTTTGTTTGGTTGGTTTTTATTTTATTTTTATTTTCATTAGGGTTTTTTTCTTAAAAAAAGTAAAATGAAACAGAAAAATATATTAAGAAACTCTCTATACTAGGAATACTCAGGTAAAGATCTGATCTGAGATATTATTTTTTAACAGATAATTCTGAATGCACAGGAACAAGAAAAAAAACAGTAAGCAAGCCTTTCATTAGGGCAATTATGCCTCAATTCAGACAGATGGGTATAGAGAAAGTAAGATGAAGCTGCTTCAAGTTTTACTCAGCTAGGACACTGTGAAGGTGGATTCTGATGGCATAAATATTAGGTGAGATTTTTAGAAGCTGCAGAAAAAGCAGCTGTTCCTTTCTGAGTTGTGGGGATAAGGGCAACTCACCCAGAACATGGAACTTTAAGCTGAGGCTAGGGATTGGTATTGTGATTTCTCAAGGACATTCACAAGTTGTCTAATAAAATTTACAAATGTCTTTTTGCATTAAAATTATCGAGAGGACATATCATAGGTTTGTTTGGTTTCTAATAGGATGTCTTGAAGTCATCCCTTTCCAGAAAACTTGTATCAATGTCTAATTAATAGACCTGCTCAGTTCTGTGTCTACAGAAAAAGAGGTCTATTATTTTTGCTCAGCTGATGAAGGCAAATTCCATCTTGTCTTTTCCTCTCTCCCTCCCTTCATTCTACATTATCTCAATTCACACAAATTTGTTTATTCATGCTGTATGAGAGATATCAGGAGTATAAATATATATATTTACAAACATTAAATAAGAGAGATATTTATACATCTTTGTTGTACTATGCTTTTAAAGTTATATTGTTAATTAAATAGTCAAGTTAAGTAGTTATTATTGACAAAATATACTAGTTCAATTAATTCAATCATCTGACCATGACAGTTCAAAAGTGACAGCTTCTGTTGTGACATCCTTGTTCAACTCTAGATGTCAGCTTCCCCAGTCACTTACAAAGCGTGAGGAGTTGTCGTTCCTCACAGTCTTGGCATTTCCAAAGGCCTCCAGCAGTGGGTTGGCGCTGATGATTTGATCCTCAAGCGTTCCCTGCAGGATGGTAATTGTTTCTGGTTATCCTTCAAAAAAACATGTCAGAAACAAACTAAATCATTGATTTTAGCCAGAGTCTATCAATTTGCCTGCATTTTGCCTGATGTCGGCTCTTCCTTCTTCTTGTCTCCACTCGCTGCAATTGTTGCAAAGTACTGGATGACACGCTTTGTGTTCACAGTCTTCCCTGCTCCGGATTCTCCGCTGTGCAACCAAAGAGAGAAGCAGAGAGCGTGTGGTCAGGCAGGAGGTCCCCTGGCACCGGGCAGCCCCACAGGGATCAGAGCAGGGAGTGTACATACGTGATCAGGATCGACTGGTTCTCAGCGATCTGTGAAAGAGGCAGAAACAAATGGACTTCATAAATGAAGAACACGAAAAGACTGAAAATGAATGCAGTGTATATAAGTCATGACAAGAAAAATGTCTGTAAAGGTTTTCCTTTGCTTATTAGTTAGATTGTTTAAAAATTCAATTCTTTGTGAGGTAATGATTTTTTTATCTTTTATAGGAAAGATAAAACCCCCCGAGGGGACACGTGTTTCTTGCCTACTGCACTCTTTACAGTTTTTTTTTCTCCTGCCTACAGTAAATTGCTTCTTGTTTCGTTGTTTTGATTTTCAACTACACAGACTGTAATTAGAGCAGCAGAGAAAGGGATAATAAGAACCCATTTCAAAGGAATCCTGAGATTGGGTAATAGTTCTGAACACAATAGCACAGAGAAGGAAAGGAATGGAATGTTGGAAGCAAAACTAGCACCAATATATAATTCTATTTAATTTTTTTTCATGTCATGGTTTTATTAAGACAAATCCTATCATTTCTGATATTGAAGTACCCTTCAGTGGTGTGAAGATAATAAAGCACAGTGTTATGTATGCATCAGAACCAGGAAAGCTCTCAAAAAGTCTCCTCGTATTAGTGAGAGAGAGTATTCCTTCAGAGAATTTCATGGTACAATCCCTCTGAGAAAAAGAAAAACACTCACCAGTCAGCATGAACTGATAGGCATTGTCAGAGATGGAGAAGATGTGTGGAGGGGCCTCCTGGCGCTTCTTGCCTCGGTAGGCCAACACCACCTCCGGGTTGTACACCTGGCAGCCACTTGTAGGGGTTGACAGTGACACAGAAGAGACCCGAGTAGGTCTGTGGGGAAGGGAGACAGCACGTTGGCTTCCACTCAGCCTGGCAGAGCACTTCCTCCCAGCTACCCAGAGGAAGATCGCTGCTGGTACTTACGTAGATCATCCAGGCTGCGTAACGCTCTTTGAGGTTGTACAGCACAGCGGGTTCATGGAGGTGGGTCATCATGGCCATGTCCTCGATTTTATCAGTACTTGGGAGGGTTCATGGGAAAGATCTGATCATCCTTCACGGTCAGGGTCTGTCAGAGGAAGAAGGAGATGCATGTATGTCAGCTAAGAGCTGAGAGTGGGAATTAAATGGTATCCTTCAGCCTTGCTTCTTACTCACTTCTCCACCTTCAGTCTTGACAGTGACCTTCCCCGATTCTTTGCTCTGGCACTGTCCCTTTCACAAAGGATTCCTTAGCATGCACCACAAAGACCGATGTTTTGGCATCGAAAGGCTTGTTCTGGGCAGCAATTCTCTCCTTCTCTGACTTTCGGAGATAAGGAGCTGCCTCCCCAAAGATGGCCATCTCAGAGTCTGACTGACATGGCTGCAGCTTGTGGAGGGGCTTGTCAGCAAGAGAACACTGTGGAAGAGCAAATGTGTTGCCCAAATAAGTCAACTTGCTTCATTGCCACACAGTTTATTGAAAATCGTAAACAGCATCATAGAATGTGTGATTTGGGAAGGCAGTTCTTAGGTGCATCTTTCCATGCAAAGGAGGTCAAATATCAGATCAAATTACCTAGAACCTTTTCCAGTGAAGTCTTGATTCTCTCCAGGCATGTAGATACTTCATTCCCACCTCATCCCTGTTTGATATTTGACCACCCTGATCGTGAATTTTTTCATTTTCATACCTAACAAATTTCTATTGTTGCAACACAGGTCTGTTGTCCCTCATGCTTTCACTCTGCACAGTATGAGAACAGTCTGGCTCTCCTTACCATATAACCACCCACTTTTCGTTAAGAGTAGCAATAAAACAACCACATTTCAACACTGTCTCCAGAGTCAACAGCCCTCACCCTTTCAGCCTCTCCTCATACAGCATGTGTTAGAAGCACTCCACTGAACTCCCTCAGGAATGTCAGTGTCTTTCTTGTCATGGGGGAGCACCAAATTGAACACAAGTACTCCAGATATGGGACCTGAATGCAGGGCAAG
Organism: Myiopsitta monachus; assembly: GCA_017639245.1. NCBI lineage: Eukaryota > Metazoa > Chordata > Aves > Psittaciformes > Psittacidae > Myiopsitta > Myiopsitta monachus. The sequence continues at coordinate 10,371,741 of CM029931.1, forward strand.
AATCAAATTCCTTCTACTTGCTGACTACAGTTATGACTGCCTGACAATGCATTTGGCCTTCATTCCCCCAAAATGCACACTGCTGGCATATGTGCATCAGGACAGATAATCCTTTTCTGCAAAAGTGTTTTCTAGCCAAATGACAGCCAAGGTATCCTGTTGTATGGGGCTATTCTTTCCTATACGCAGGACTTCATAATGCCTTTAGTAAAAGTCATGAGCTTCTTTTCAGCTCCAGGCTGAAGAACTTTAGAAGCCTTCTTAAAGGTAACATTGGTCTGTAGCATACTTATGACTCCCTTGGTTTGATCTTATTTGCCCAGCTCCTGAGGATACATTCTATCTGTCATTGGATTGCTAATGGCGATGATAAATACCAGGCTCCTAGCACTCACATATTCCTAGCACTGGCGTGTTCTATACTGTGGAAAGTGCCAGCTGAAAATTTGAGTTTTCTTTTGACATTTCTAGGTATCTGCACAATTTCAGAAAATGGTGAAGTCATACCTTCTCAAGCTGAGCAGGGTAACTTTTACACTCCTAATATTCTGTGTCTAGGGCTCCCAATCCCTCCTCAAAACCTCGCTCTTTCCAGTTAGATTGCCAGATCTCAGCAGATTGGAGATTTCACCAGGAAAATTTTAAATGAAAGCATTTGTGGAGGAACGCTGCTCTGATTGACTGCAACAGCAATAAAGCACTTGCAATTTTTTAAGCTCAAAGATTTAACACCATGCTGGAAGTGCTTTGTGTCCCTCTGCAGGTAAATATTAAGCAATGGATTCCAAAGCAGAACTGAGGCACCACAGTGAGGCACCATGCCAGAGGAGGAAGATATTCACACCGACCTGGAGCTGCCAAACCAAAAAGCCCCACTTGCCAGTACACAGAATACAGACAGGTGAGCTCAAAAGGTGTTCTGAGGACTAACTAATGCACAATGTCTTTTGCTGCTGCTCTAAATAATTCACTAGAGTTGTTTGCTTCTCATCACAAAATGTTTAAGCAGCCCGACATGGTAGCATTAGTGTTTGAAATAAGGTGTGTACTTTGCCTCTCAAAGCAGAGTTTTAGGGCTAGAAACACCAAATGCAGTTTTACAAACAACTGCACCCTTCCAGGAACTACCATCCTGCCACACTTAAGAATGTTACTTTCTTCGCTTCACAATGCCACACCTCTTCCAGCAGAAAGGTCCTGTGATGAAGAGTACCTTCAACCATTTGGCAAGGGCAATCATCTGAAGCATGAATGGGGCAAATCAAACCCCCTCAGGCTAAAGGAAGCTCAGCTTCCAGTCTCCTCATTTTTTAGTATAGACTCTGATTATACAGTGGCAGTTAAATGTGTAAAACTGCTTTCTTACTGTTGAAAGGACCTGTGAATATTAGCTGTTTTATCAAGTGTTCTCTGTGACCCCTTTGCCTATCAAATTGTGTCCTTTAGGCGTCTTATGGAGACAAACAAATTTATTTCTGGGTTTAAACAGATATATATACCCATGTCTAAATTAGAAATAATCCTGGATGTAGACAACAGAACAATCTCAGTGATTTAAGAAAGTCAAACTGGAAATTTTAGAGATCTGCCTGAACAAAATACTTTTCCTCCCCTGTTCTACTTGTCCAAGAACTTTAAAGTCTAGTTTCTAGTTAACTTCATATTTGGTCTCATGCTTAAATTTTAGTGTGACTCTCACCTTAAATCAACTGCATTGATATTTCTTTGACAATGGTATAAATCTGTTGTTAGTGGCTTAACTCTGGGAAGTAGTATTTGAACAGTGATATATAAGGAAAGACAATATGTTAAAATACTGCATCGCCAACTATTTATTTGTGTGCTAATTGTGTAAAGAATTACACAAAATTATGCAAAGTTATAATCCTTAGTTCAAGAATTTACAAATCAAAGCCTGGATATCTAAATACAGTACTGGATTTCTAAGGGAAAACCTATGTCTAGTAAAAGAAAGCACCTGAATTTCTAGGAAGTCAGAAAAATAAGCAACTTAATTAGATGTCATGTCATGACTTTTAGTTACCAATATTAACCCAATCAAACGTTAACATTTGCATCAACTCCTAGCAGCATGCAGATCCTCCACTTTACTCTGTTTTGCTTCAGAGGAATAGGAGCACTACATCTCCTTTTTTGTTTTTTAGTTAGTTAACTTTTATGTTTTTACCAAGTTTCCTTGTACAAAGCTCACATGCAGCTCATCACCCTGCAGTACCATCTGAAAAGTATTTTCATATAAACTTTTGTCCAGTATCATATGCAGTAGTACATAGAATTTGTTACAAACCTTTAAGATTTTGTGATAGTCTGTTCTGTTGGCTGGCTCTGTCTATCTGGACTTTGTGCCAGAATGTATCATTTACTTCACTGGTCCATAATTAAACATAAGGAATCCCCAAGAAGGATTCCCTGGCATGACATCAGTGGCTACTGACTTCAAGCACAGCCACTTTGGAGAGCCTTCTTGCCATGAGTAGCCTGCACAACCATGCTGTATTTACCATAACCAAGCAGTGGCCAGGACTATGTGAACACACAGCAATTGCCCACAACATTTTACAGAAATTTGTCACCATGAAGAAATCCGTTCTACAGAAATTTACCACCTTCTTGTATGTCCCTTAATTATGAGCAAAGTAGGCTCTTAGCTAATTACAAAGATGACTTACCTAATGAGAAGATGCCTTGCAGGCTGGAAGACAATCAATGCTGTAAAGCAGAAATGGCAGATTCCTCGTTACTGCTGCAAAGAATTCCACAGGCAGGTCAGAAAGCAAAAATAACAACATTCTTTATCTTACAGATATTAAATCCTTGCAGACACACATGCACACACCAGGACAGCAGGGCTGAAGTGGGATGTGTGGACTGCAAGGACGCTGCTGCTTTCTGCCGGCCACAGACATGCACTTACCATGAAGTTTTCTTTGGAGACAGGACAACCCAGATTCAAGGACTCTTTTATAGAGTCTTGTCAGCGCATGCTGCAGATGCCTCCCTCTGTCTTTGGGCAAAGCATTTTTGGCAAACCTTGTTTTTGGCAAAGCATTGTCTGGCAAACTGAATGAACTGAAAATTGGGAAGTGATGCTACTGGTTATAATTAGAAATATTTGGTCTCTGACTAGCTATGTGAATAAACCCCCCATAAATAATATGAGTAGAATCCTAAGGAGGGAATTTCAACTAATGCTGACAAGAGAGATAAGGATAACTACTAATAACTGTAGACTGGATGCTGCTGTACTCTTGAGTATCTGATGCATCCCATACTGTTGTCCCTAGCTATGTCTTCACGGAGGAAAAGTGGTCATACCACTGTGGCTGGACTGCTTAAGTTTCATGTTCTACTATTTCATTTGTTTATTCCTCTGACATTAGACAGGGCTCCTCTCTGTGGAAAAACATTTGGTGGTGGTTACCTCACCTTCTGAGCAGTTCAGCCAGTTATGATTGCTCTTACTGACATTTAGGTGGTGCTTGTCCTGTCCACCAGAGGTGGCAAGGACCATTTTGAGCTTTTTCTCTTTTTGTTATCTTTGACATTCTCTGCTGGATGGCACAGGAGGCTAGGTCTCATTAGTGAGGGATATAAAGAGCAATAGCTTCATTCTCGTCATGTTTTGCATGAGGCCTGAAGGCTTTCAAAAGCCTGAGAGAGAGAGAACGAGAACTAGTGCTCGAACAGTTTTGGCAGATGGTGTCATGCAAACTGAAATAAACAATATGGATAAGATGGCTTACAATTACTGGTGTTCTGAGGTTCACGTTACCTTGAAATGCTTCTTCCCAAGCAAAGGGAAATCCTTCAGATGTGCTTTTGAAAGCCACAATGGAAGTATAAACATTTCCAGCACAGTAATACACCCCACTAGAGAGTCTCCCGCTGCATGGCAAGTGCACCCTTTCACCTATTGGTGCTACGTGTTGCCATCAGCATTCACTCATTTATCACAGTCTGATATATTATTTATCTAGTCTACACAGGAATAGTTAAATTTACCACTTCTGTGGTGTTCCCTGCCTTGCAACCTCTTGCTACCCTTCAGGCTGCTAAGTTGTCACCATTTTGGTTAGACGAATCCTATACCACATTTTTCTGTTTGGCTTGCAATTTCAATCCAAAGAAATTTTCTGCTACTTATTAACATGTGCCTTTTGCTTCACAAAGTGATTCTAGTCATTTGTTTCCTGCTTCCCTGGCATTATGTACTATGCCACTGCAGGATCATTTCTTTTTCCTCTCTTCTGCAAGAGTCCAGGAATTCCTAAGGCATCTCACGTGGAGAACTACAGCCTCCTGTGGAAAAATCACTTTTTCTGCTTGAAAAAGTGATTGTGGCTTTTGTACTCTTCCTTGGAAGATCCAGTGATGTTACTCAGGATAGAGCTACCAGTTAACTATCTGTCACTACCTGTTGCTATCCGTTTATCTTCCAAATAAAAACTTAGGTATTGCTCAGTGAAAGCCTCCTGAGCCGATCGAACAGCTTGCTTCTGATGAAAATAGATTTTGTTCTCCCTTTTCTTTCCCCTGCTCCTCTTTTTTGTTCAGTCCTGGAAAAGGAGGATTTGGAGAGGAGATGTGGGATCTTCCACCATATGCAGACCCTATTTACCATTTCAACTTGACCTCATCTTGAGGAACTCCTTCTTTAGATTCAGCTATAGTTTCAGTGTTAATAAATCTGTCACTGTCAGCTTTAAGGAGCTAAGTGAGGTTGAAGATCCAAGTCAGGTTCATTTGAGCGAGCTCCCAATGAAACAGAAAGCATTTTCTTCTTTTTCTAAACCTACTAAAAGAGAAATAAATATCTTAACATTTACCATGTAAAACTGCTCAAAATTCATTTGAGTAATGTTTCTGCTCATCTAATGAATGAAACAAATATTGAAGCAAAGAGAAAAATGAAGTGGTTCCTGCTAATCATTATTTTGCTTCCATTTTTGTTCCCATCCATCTCTGCAGGGCTGGACTCCATCCACACTGGAAGCAAAGCATGGAACAGCTGAAAGAGAAGAAGCAGATTGAAAGACAGCTCTGGATATAGACTGCCCTGCACAGCAATGCAGCTTGGGCAAAGTGCTGGGGTGCTGATACTCCCTGTCGAGGAGAGTAGATTCATGCTGAAAACAGATCCTTGAGAAGAAGATCATAAATTACAGAATGACAGGGTGGCTGAGGTTGGAAGGGATCTCTGGAGGTCATCTGGTCCAACTCACCTGGGGAGCAGGGCCACCTAGAGCCATATCAGACACCTGCCTCACTTTCTGCCATGTCAGGTACTACTGCTTCTCCCCCATATTCTGTGTATATCAAAAAAGGCCTGAGAGTGAGGGGCCACATTTTTGTGCAGTTTGAATTGTGAAAGTAAGTGGAGATGTCACAAGAATGCCTGTCTCTGACCCTGTGAAACTCCCCTTGCCACATATGAGTCCTAGTCATTCATATTATAGGAAGGAAGATAAGCCCAGTATCTCCTCTCTGACACTTGCCAAGAGGAGATACCCAGTTAGAATATATGAACATAAGTGTGTAGTGATATTACTGAGAATACTTCCACAGCCCCTCTGATGTATTGTTTGAAGACTTTCTAAGCCAGTGATAATGTCTTTGTATTTTGCATCTAAACCTAATTTTTATTCTATGAACTTGTCCATTTCCTGGAGCTGGAGTTTGTTAGTTCTATACCAGAGGGACACATGTACACCACTCTGGCGCAAAACCTGATGTATTCCATTGCAAAAAAATTCCATGTTATCATGAAGCATCATTATAATAAACTTTGCTATCCTAACTCATTGCATCATCAATGAATTTTCTATGATAAAAAGTGCCTTATAAAATAAGATAACAAGGTCTTTCATTTATTTACAAAAACAAAGCAACAGTTCTGCAAATGGAATATATCCCACAGTGGGGAAAAACCTTTCTAAGCAAAGCTCCTGACAAACTCATGCTGACCACAGGAAAAAGCATGGTCTGCAAGATGTCAGCCACCAGCAGGCTTATGGTAAACTTGCTCATCCTGCTAGCTCAACACAGGTGGTTGTGAGTAAGACAATCACAGACTCCAGAGAACTCACATTGAGATTACCTTGTGTTGCCTGTAATAGATCTGTAGTCTCACTGCTCGGTACTTTCCTTAATAACAGAGGTCTGAGTTGTGTTGCTGCTGGCAACCAGGCCGTTAAAGCCACATTTGGCCTGGCCTTAGGTGGCCTCAAATCAAATCCTCAGTGTCTTTGGCTTTCTATGGAAAACATTAGATAAGCAGGTAGCAAGAGGGTAAAAGAAGTGCTACGGAGCAGCTAGGATTTGTTTGGGAAATAGCCTCTTTCATAGTGAATGCTGCTGTGCTCATGAGTTAAGTGGCAGAAAAGTCATGTGCACATTGTATGCAATAAAGATTAAGGTTGTGGAAATCCAGAGAGCTGTGAAACAGTTGTCATGCCACAGTGTCTTGCAGCCCATACACAGAAGGAAAACAGCACACCATTCAAGAGGCCACAGTAGTGGTGGTACCAAGGCTGCACTATCTGCTGCTGTGCCCAAGACATGCTCTCTTGGGCACAAAGATTATGGAGATGTTGAGCAACCACTTTGAGGAGATAGTGTGCTTCAAGGATGCTTTGCTGGGTGCATAGTTGGGCCATAGGATGTGGGATTCATCCTGCTGTGTCTCCCAGAGACACTGCAGTTGAGCACTGTGGATTGTCACATGAGATGCCGTTTAAAGCGTGCCAGATGGCACAGGAAAATTTATCTTCTGTTCCCTCACGTACCGGCTGACAAGGAAATGCAGAAAGGCATGTCTGTGCTACTAACATCAAAAATAAGTTTACTTGCTTACACATGACACAATCTATTTATCTTGCCCTTCTCCACACAACTTAGTTTTATAGATGTCTATCACATCCTGCCTCAGTCATCTCTTCTCCAATCTGAAGAGTCCTTGTATGGAAACAGTTCTCTATCTCTGATATTACTTGAGACCCTTCTCTGCACTTTTGGGGGATCTGGTTACCACAACTAAATTCAGTATCCAAGCTTTGGGCACATGAAGAATTTATACCATGACATAATGATATATTCTAATCTGTCGTCAGTATCTTCCATAAAAACATAACAAAAATTTCCATCTGTGTCAATCTGCTTTTGGGATGTCAGTTCAGAGAATCATAATAAATTTACCAAGACCTTTTTCATGAATAAACAGGTTTTGGGGACGTAGAGAAATGGTTAGTTTATAAATGTTAAATATCACTAACTTATGTTTCAGCTCACCTGTTAGAAAATCAACCAATTATTCTGTGTCATGACATTGTGTCATTGTCGTGTCACAGCAGATCTTATCATGATTTTGTAATTTTTAAAGTCCTTTCTCCCAGACCGTTTATACAGAAAAGTTGAGCTGCACACGTCCTGACTCACATCACTGTGGGAATCTTTTGATGGTTTCCCACCTCAGCTAAGCATTTATTTCCACATTTCAGGTACTGTCTTTTGGTTCACAAGGTAAATATTTCTTTTCAGTCAAAGCAATTTTTGCCAATATCATGTGGGAGCATGTGTATGCTTTTCAGAATCCCATCATACTGTACTTGACTAGATCCACGTCCCTGTCAATTCTCTTGAAGTCACATGTATTGTGAGACATGGCTTTCATCTGCAAGTTCTGTTCCTATTGTGGTTTCTACCGGTTTGCCTTATGCAGGTGTCATACTGACAGATCTATTTCCCCACAGTTAGGGAAGTTTTAGAAGTCTGATATCACAGATAGCACATTTTATTCCTGTCATATTAATCACAATTTAAACAACAGGTCACTTCTACAGCAATTCAATCCGTTTCCTTGTTTGTTTCAACTATTCCTGGGGATAAACAAATTGCTTCAACATATGTGTTCAATGTTTTTTTTTCTCCTAAACCCGAAAGTATTGAATGAAGACCTTAAGTTAGCTGGGTTTCTCAAGTTTTTCCTCTATTAATAGATGTTCTTTCTGAAAACTTACTCCCTTCTGAAGGAAAAAACAGCACAAACTGTTCAGCTTTTCTGCTTGTTTTCCTTTAGTGCTCTTTTTAAAATATAGTTGTTACTGTTTCTTATGTAATCTCTCACACAGTCCCTCTGTTCATAAAAGGCTTATAATATGCATATAAATATATAGACGTATAACCATCTGGGCTATCTTTTGGAACATTTTCTCACATTGGAAAAAATAAGTCCAAGTGATGAAGTTAATGTAATCACTCTTCAGTGATAGTTTTTGTCACTTTCAATGTTAATACTGTAGCTGTCAGAAAGGTTGTAGCAAACACTGAAACAGACGTGCAGACGTATCTGCTATAAAATAAACTACATTAAAAAGCTCACAGATAACACACACATTTCCAGTTAAATTGAGTTTCTTACTTTTTTAGATTATATATCAGATACACCACGTTATTTTATTTAAAAATACTCCCCATGAGATTTGAGGTTTGCAAATACTGTTGTTGGCCATGCTCTCAGTGCGAGCAGAGCACGCTGGAGGCATCAGTACACCCTGTGGACCCCGATGAACTCTCTGACAGGGAATGACCAGCCTCTGCCACAGCAGCATTTCTGCTGCCCTCTGTGTAAAATGAGAGCTCCTAGAAATGTTAGCACCAGCCAAAAAGAAATGCTGATGCTCTAATCTACCAATGCAAAACTTCTGATTACTGCCTTTCTGCTAAGATGCAGCTGAGTACTGGACCATTGCAATGGTAAGGACATACTTTGCATATAAAAATCAGTAAGGATTAGGTTAGATTAAATTTAAGTGAGGGGATATTTTGTATTTCTTGCAGGCAGTTTGTTTGCCGTACTGTGGCTGGTACAATGTGTTGCCTGCTAAGGCAACATGCTTTAGAGACCTGCTCTGGCATCCCTAATAGAGAATTCCATGCTGGTACAGAGAGAAAAAAAGTCAAAAAGTGTGAAACTTGTACTGAACTCTGGAAGAAAGTTGATAATGATCATAACTAACAAGGGACTTGAATACATCCTCTTGAATGAAAAGCAGTTCACGATGTTCATTGCATGGGCTATGAGAGATGCAAGCTAAAATCCATGCAGCTAGAGCATAAGGCTGAGGTTAGTGCCTCTGGTGAAAGCTGTGTGGAGTTCTTTCGCTTTGTTTATTTTATTTATTAATTTAATTTAATTGAATTTCTTTTTTTAAAATGTAATTTAATTTAATTTTTTATTATTATCTGGCTTTTCCCTCTCCAAATCCTGTCCCTCTGTTCATAGTGCTTGGTAGGCATGCTTGTGATTTTGCTTCAGTTAATGGACATCAGCTCCTCTGGTACAGAATGTTGAAAGTTGCATTTTTGTAGAGGCGATGCCTTTCTTTTCCAGAGTGAATTCCTAAAGACTTCCTGAAAAGCTACAATGACAGATAATCTGCAGTTAAAGAGAAGGTATTTCACTGAGCAGTGGAAGGGAAGGTGATATTCCATGAAGGAACTATGTTCTGTGATGTTAGGATAAGCAGTTCTTGAAAGCGTATCAGAACTAGCCAATTATCCTCTTCCTACCATCAGGGCAAACTTGAGAGGATGATATTTGAGCAGTGTTTTAAATAAAAGGAGGGCAGTAGAGAGGATACTTTTTCCACCACACAGTGGAGGTTCAGTTACACAGGAGAGGACAAGGGTGGAAAGACTAAAGAAGTCAACGGGAAGAAGAGGGTCTCTGGAAATGTCTGAGACGTTGGAAAATGAATCAGAAATGACAGAAATCAATGTTCAAAGTTCAGTATTAGAAACAGCAAACAGTTTGTATTGACACAAGAAAAAAGATGATGAGGCATGAACTACCTACAGTAGAAACTTAAAGATCTTTGTATGGAAGTATATCAGCTTCATTTTCATTTTAGTTGTTCAGACATTCCATATCTTTTGCCACAACCTTCTTTATGAAAAATCTCAAAAATCAGAATTTTTGAACAACCCAGGTTGAAAGTGACATCAAGAGATCCCCTGTCTCAGCATTTCATGAGAAAAAGAGCCTAGATGAAATTACCTAGCACCACTGTCCAGTCACATTGTGAAAACCTCCAGTGATAGAGAGTCCGCCCATTTCTCCGGGAAGGTTTCCCTGGGGAGGTTGTTCCAGTGAATGATTGTTTCACTGTAAGAATACCTTAAGTACAACAAGGCAAAACCTCTTCTGGTGCAACTTGCTCCTATTATCCTTTGTCCTCTCCATGTGCTCTTTATGAGAAGAGAGCCTCTAGCCTCTTTGTAGTGACCTTTAACTACTGGACAAACTGTGATGAAGCCTTCCCCTGAGCCATCTGTTTTCCAGGGAGAAAAGCGCTAACTCCTTTAGTCTTTCCTCACAGGCAGGTTCTGCAGTCCACTGATCATCTTTATGGTCCTCCTTTGGACTCTCTCCACTCTGTCCATGTCTTTATGGAATTGTAGGCATCAGAAATGGACACAGTATTCCACGTGTTGTCTGACAATTGCTGAGTAGAGTGGGAAGATCACATCTCTAACTCCGCTAGTAATACCCTTATGGACGCAGCCCAGGATCCACTTTGCCATCATTAAATGGTGAATTTCAATTCTTTGTTAGCTCACATAAGGCTACTGGTCTATTGAAGGGAGTATAATGTTGTGGCCCTTCAGGATAGACTTATGCCAATGACCTCATAGCAGCCTTCCAATATCTGAAGGGGGGCTATAGGGATGCTGGGGAGGGACTCCTCATGAGGGACTGTAGTGATAGGACAAGGGGTAACGGGTTCAAACTTAAACAGGGGAAGTTTAGACTGGATATGAGGAAGAAATTCTTTCCTGTAAGGGTGGTGAGGCACTGTAATGGGTTGCCCAGGGAAGCTGTGAATGCTCCATCGCTGGCGGTGTTCAAGGCCAGGTTGGACATAGCCTTGGGTGGCATAGTTTAGTGTGAGGTGTCCCTGCCCATGGCAGGGGGGTTGGAACTCAATGATCTTAAGGTCCTTTCCAACCCAAACTATTCTATGATTCTATGAGAAGGTTATAGCTGTGAGGAGGAGGACCATGACATCACTGCTCTGTACTTCATTGTTGTTTGCATGAAGGTCGCATTCACACTAACTGTACCTCAAAGAGTTACCTGCTTATGAAAAAGCATCTGTTGCAAAGATAAGTGTGGCCTTACTTTCCCCACTCTCTCAGAAGCTTCCTATACTCTACACATCCACCCAGTTTCCACCAATACCTCAGCTTTCTCAAGGTGCACCTTTCTTCAGTGTTTTCAGACAGTCACTTGGCACATTCACTCAAAAGGACTTGGGGTGTGAGGAGGCACCAGACATAGGCTGCCTGACTGCTTTTCCTGCAGCTCCAGGATGAAGCAGAGATTCAGAAGACAGATCTGTTCCCCAAGGCACTTTTCCCCAGGAACACAGCAACCAAGGTACTAAACTCAATGAGCATGAAATGGGTTAAGAAACAATGGGTTTTCAAGATTAGTGTGGATTCCCCTCTGGAGTGTAGGAACAGCTGTTACAGATACTCCTGAGTTCCCTGCATCTCTTTGTACTTCTTTCCACGTATCTGGCAACTGAAGCTACAATTCTGCACCTAGTAACAGCAGCTACATGTACCACGACCCAGTTGTTTTGAAGAGAACTTATGTAACTAGCAAATGCTCTCACAGATGACAAAAAGGAGCTGGCTCAAAGTCCAAGGTCAGGTACTAAAAGCTAGATGATGTTCATGTGATCGCTCACTCTCTGTCCTCCTTTTCTGTCACTGGGTAGGAATGCACATTTTGGTGTTTCTGTGACATGGTTTGTGAGTACTTAGAGAACAAAAAACTGAATTTGGCATTGTTGGCAAGAAAACTCTTAAGAAGCCTCTTTCTGCAGGGCAGAAGTACTTTCTCCATGTCTTAGCACCTCTCACAGGGCTGATGCTTTTGTGCTCAGGAGACACACCACGCTCTTTCATGTCCAAGCTGTTTAAGGTCAGAGAACTCCACAGTCCACAGGCAGCAGCAGCTCTAGTGGAGCTCGTCAGCTGCATCTATTTTAAACCTTCTCTTAGCGATGCTCCTTTATGCCTATTATGGATCCATGTTTTTCCCAAGATCAGTTACCTGTGCATCAGCACAGTATTTTCTGACTCCAGAAATAGTGTGTCAATGCAAAATGACTCCTGCCCTCAGCTAAGGCAGCAAATCACAAAGTGAGGAGAAACTAGTTTTCCTTACCCCTCCCATTAATATTGCACTCTGATTCCAGGAAGTCTCCAGTCATGCTTTCTAGAATGTCTGCTGGCAAGGCCAGGTCAGCCCAGTGTAGTGTGTGGGACTTCTCTCCATTTCCCACACATGCATTTTGAAGTAGATAACCTGATCAATAATTGTCATTTAAGGAACCTGCAGCCTTACCTTTCATCAGTTGAAACACCATTTAGGAACAAATCCTTAAGCCATAATTTCTTACAGGTGAGAGGTGAACCCCAGTGTTTTCAAGTGCTTCACAAGCATCCAGATTCTTCCACAGTCAGATCAGGTTGTTCATTTTAGATGGTTCTTGCAATATTGTCCAAAGGGAGCAGCGATTTTAGGTACCAAAACATGGTCTCCAAAGTTGTGGTGTTTGCTAGTCAGTCAGCAGGTTTAAAAAGGTACCCATTGAGTTAGAAATGCTTGTTCATGCTTTTACTGAGCCACAGTTGCAATACACTGACCTCCAAATGAAGCTTTTGGGGTCATTTCTTTGTTTAAAGGATTATGTGCTTTGGTAAAACAAAATCCTTTTGCTTCCTGTCAAGTTTTGACAACAGAGATTTTGTCTGGAAAGAAAGAAGTGTAGGAAAGGGGAGAGGAGAGAAGTTGTTTCCCTTCTTTGGTGCCCAGATACTGCTGGCATCGATGCAGCTTTCACAGCTTCACACATAAAGATGGTCTGTCTCAAGAGCATCACTTAAGGTGACGCAGGAGTCAACACAGGGTGTCATCTTTTCCTTTAATATATTTAGCTGCTGCCCAGCAAACTACTTCCATATTTAGAACGTGGGAGGATTCCTGGGGTCTAAGCCTCAGCATGTTTGTGAGAAGGAGGACCTCCTAATCCTGTAAACAGCTGACAGCTGTGGTCAGTGCAAAAGGTTTTCTTCCTACTGCCTCCTCTGCAGCTCCCCTCCTGCAACTCCAATCCCAGCTCCTTTCCCCAGCAACTTCACAGCTTCTTGAGGTGCTTCCTGGCAATGCAGCAGTGTAGAGCTAGCCAGGAACCTCGAGAGACCCATAAGTGTCCCTGCAGTGTGAGAGAAGAGTCTCCTTTACCATTCCTGACATCTTCCTGTAGAACCTGCCCTGAGCAGTTACGTGATGCAGAATGGTCCAGTGTTGCCAGAATGGCTGTTCTGTATTTTAAGTACTACTTCTTACCTTGCAGGAAGCAGGCTGTCATTTGTTTAAGAATCCATATCAGCACACATCATGTTGGTGACTTTTTTCTTCTATATCCAGCCAGGATGCATTTAATATCTACATTACTACTCATCCATTGATGGAAGAGTCAGACAGGTAGGATGTTTGGGATGTTTTATCTCTGTAAAGTTCCAGGTACTGTGATTTCTTTAAAGCTGTAATGTGTCCAGAATTACTTCCGCTTGGAGTCCTATCTTCATGGTCAAAAGTAGCTCCCTTAGGTTTTTGTATTTACATAAGTACACGTTATTCTTTGGCACAAAAGCTTATTATAGAATTATATTGATATTTCAGTACTAGAAAACACTGTACCGTACTGCAGCAGTCTGCTGCAGCTAGCAGTTAGTTTTGCTGGCTGTACACATTATGTTGGTTGGGGTTTATCCCATAGTGAGTCCTCGTTTTCACACTTACTTCTACCGATCTGTTCATCAATCTGCACTTAATTTACCACAGAGGCATTATGTCTTAATTTTGGCTATTTGGTCTAACAGAATTTTGGCTATTCTTTTTCTAAGAGATAGTAAAGAACTGCAATGTCTTCTTAACCAAATACATTACTTGTTTTTCTTTAGAACTAATTATTAATGTCTTCTATAAAAAAAGCTTTACCTGATCTTTAGCTTTGCCAAATAAAAAAATACTTTCTACAGTTCATGGCCTTCACCTGCCTTGTTCAAAGAAGAAAGCACCTCAGTTCTTCCATAAGTTACCCCATGAGGACTCAAAGACATTCAGATGGGTTTGCGACTCCATTTTTTCCTTTTTAATGGGACAACTTGTGTCTAAATCCAGCTTGTCAAAGTGCGAATGGGACGAGTAAAGAGAGCCTCTGTGCACTGCACCCACTCAGAAAAAGAACCCCCCAAGGTAGAAATATATTTGCTGTGCTAGGACAGACAAGATACTTCTCCTGCCTTTGTCATGATCCTAAACTTTTCCAAGTGTGGGAATTAAATCAGTGTTATTTCCTACCCAGTAGTGTAATAAGATAGTGGAGAAATACTGGAGATGGAATAATTAAGAATCCGCTGCTATCCAAGAGTTACGTGATATCAAATGTTTTGTTTGTAAATGCCTCATACTTATGCAAGTGCAGAATTGAATCGCAACAGCCTGTCATGGGTTCAGCAGCAGCAGTCATTTTTCTCCTTCTTCGTAGCAGGTGCAGTGCTGTGTTTTTTATTTTGGGCCTGGGAACAGCACTGATAACACCAGTGTTTTCGGTTACTGCTTGGCAATGTTTTGGTTTGACCAAGGACTTTCTGAGGCTCATGCTCTGCCAGGGAGGAAGGGAAACCGGGAGGAAGCAGAGGCAGGACACCTGGCCCAAACTGACCAAAGAGGTTATTCCACACCACAGCATGTCATGTCCAGGATGCGAAAACGGAGGACAGAGACCAGGAAGGGTGTGGTGGTGCACTGGGGAGTTCGCTGCTGGTTGGGGGTGCATGGCGTGGGCGGGCTTTTGGTATCTGGGGGTGAGCAGTTGTATTCTCTTTCCTTGTATTTCTCTTGTATTATTACTGGTGGTAGCAGTAGTGATTTGTGTTATACCTTAGTTACTAAACTGTTCTTATCTCAACCTGTGCGAGCTGCATTCTTTCGATTCTCCTCCCCATCCCCCCGAGACTGGGGGAAGAAAGAGAGGGAAGAGAGTAAGGGAGAAAACTTCGTGGATGAGGGACTTAAACGACGACACAACCAAAAGCACTGCTTCTGGTGTATATGCAGAGGAATCTATGGTCTTTATTCTCTAGACATTGACATGGCTACAAAGACTAATTACAGGAGAAAGAGACTGAGAGGTTCACATTTTGTGCAGCCCTCAGTCACTTTGCTGCTTCATGACAGCCTCACTCTTCCTCTTCTATCTTCTTGCCATGAAACTCCCGGCTCTTGGCTCGGAGCTTGTTGACCTGGGACTCTGCAATGTCAGCCCGCTCCTCAGCTTCCTCCAGCTCGTGCTGGATCTTGCGGAACTTGGAGAGGTTGACATTGGACAGCTCCTCCTGTGCGGGGAGAGGGAGTTGGTGGTGAGAAGCCCAGGGCCGGGGTTTCACTCCATCTAGACCTCAGCCTTGAAGGCCTACAGCTCTTCCCTGGGGAAGGCACAAACTTCCATCCTCCACCCCCTACACAAAAGCACCACACAGACCTCCTTACTCAGGACCTCACTGTGACAGTCTTCACCAGCACAGTGTCACAATAGAGGAGAAAACTCATCACTTGAATTTGTCATTTATGTACTGATCCTCCCACTGTATCATGGACAATGTATGAAGCAAAAACATTTTAGGTCGAAGAAGAACCTGGAGCCTTCTGCTGTTGATTACTAGCAGAGTTATGAAATTCTCAGTCAGTTGATGTGGCCCCTGGAATTGTTTGGTCTGACCTGCTGTATAACGCAAGCTGCAGAACTTCCCTCAGTTCATCCCTGGCTACTTCAGGGTGCCCAGAAATCAGAAAGGCCTACTGACAGGAAACTAAATGGCACGGCCAAGACTGATATGCCGTGGTAGTTTCTTTCATGGCGCTTTCCTGGTAGGTACAGTCATGTCAATGAGCCTGCTGCCCGGATGAAAGGTGCCTGTCCTTCAGCCAATACTTACAGCCTCCTCTGCTTGTCTCTTGTAGGATTTCACTTTCATTTGCAGCTTGTCCACCAGATCCTGGAGCCTGAGAATATTCTTCCGATCTTCCTCAGACTAGAGTGGTTGGCAAACAGTAAAGAAAGTGAATTATTAGTTCTACATCATGTGAGGTTAATAATTCCCCTTGGGGATGGTGTGTGCAAAATAGGACTTGCTGTGAGCAAAAAGGACACTTCCTGCCTTACCTGGTAGGTCAGCTCCTTCACTCTCCTCTCATACTTGCGCACACCCTTCACGGCTTCAGCGCTGCGTTTCTGCTCAGCATCAACCTCCCCTTCCAGCTCCCGCACCTGCAATCACAAGCCCATCTTTGGAGCTTCCCTGCTATCTCTCCAAGGGACATGCTCACTCATGCACAAATACCAGCCCTACGCACTCTGGCCTCCAGCTTCTGGATTTGCTTCTTGCCTCCTTTCAGTGCCAACTGCTCAGCCTCATCCAGGCGGAGCTGCAGATCCTTCACCGTCTGGTCCAGGTTCTTCTTCATCCTCTCCAGGTGGGCACTGGTGTCCTGCTCCTTCTTCAGCTCTTCTGCCATCATGGCAGCCTGAGGAGAGCAAAGCGTCAAAGTTGTTTTGGGTCTGGAGACATTTTGGGGGAGAATACATCCACCATCAGCAATGAAAGGAACCCCTGACTCACATCTGTGATGGCCTTCTTGGCCTTCTCTTCAGCATTGCGGGCTTCCTGGATAGTATCCTCCATCTCACCCTGAATTTGGGCAATGTCTGTTTCCAGCTTCTTCTTGGTGTTGATCAAGCTGGTGTTCTGTTGAAAAGCAACAACAAATATTGACCCCTTAGTTCCAGAACCAATCACTGGTTTCAGTAATTGACTGTTTTAATTTAAAGTTGTCATCTATGTATTTCAACTTAGCATTGTCCTTCAAGTGATGCACTGTGAGGCCTTACAAAGCTAGAGAGCAGAGAGTCCTTGAAATTTTAAGAAACATTTCTGACTCCTGTATGTACAATCCTAGTCATTTAGCGGTAACCCAATTCTTTGTACAAGGGTAAGAGTTCTTGTTCAGGTTAAGCTTTTTGCAACAAGAGGTGATTTAAGAATTCATACAGATGAAAAATCTGGAAAGTGAAATAAAAAAGGCTCTTGAGACTTTGAATTGCATTAATCAACCTGGGTATGGAGGAGCTGCACACGCTCAGTGGCATCCAGAAGCTCCTGCTCAGCTATTTTCCTTGACCGCTCTGTTTGCTCCAGAGCTGCCCGTAGCTCCTCAATTTCAGCCTGCAACAGGTTTGCTCTGCGTTCCACCATGGCCACCTGCTCCTTCAGGTCCTCCTGTGTCCTCAGAGCATCGTCCAAGTGTATCTGGGTATCCTGGACAGGGAAATAAGAGAGATCGGAGGTTTAGGTTTTTTTCCTATTTTCCTGTTTGCTGGTTTTCCATCAGTACAGATCTGAGAGAATTGCACAACAGGGAAGTATATAGTTGACTCGTAAACCAGTGAGCACCTGTTTTGTTGTGTTGTACCTTGAGCACTCCCTGTGTATTTCTCAGGTTCTTCTGTGCCTCAGCAGCCAAGCGGTTGGCATGGCTGAGCTGGATCTCCATTTCATTCAGGTCTCCCTCCATCTTCTTCTTCAGACGCAGGGCTTCATTCCTGCTCCTGATCTCAGCATCCAGGGTGCTCTGCATGGACTCCACAATTCTGAGGTGGTTTCTCTTCATTTGGTCAATTTCTTCATCTTTCTCTGCTATCCTTCTGTCAATCTCAGCCTTGACCTGGTTCAGCTCAAGCTGAAGGCGCAGGATCTTCCCCTCTTCATGTTCTAGGGAGGCCTGGATAAAAAAGAAGCAGGGTGTAAGTGAAAGAATTTTACATACAGCTGTTCTATTCCAAGCTACCACTTATAGTAAAAAAAAAAGGGACCCTTTTTCTTTGAATGGTGTCTAAACTGAGGCTTTGACGTTCATTGACAGCTCCAGGCTTTATGTTTCACTCTGTCAGTAGACCTCTCTGGAAAGCAGTCAATACAGACATGTACCTCAGCTTCCTCCAGTGAGGTCTGAAGCTCAGATTTCTCCTGCTCAATCTGCTTCTTGATTTTCTCCAGCTCATGAATCGCTTTTCCTCCCTCGGCAATCTGCTCCGTGAGGTCGGAGATCTCCTCTGTGGGAACAAGAACCAATGGCAGGGTCAGGCACAGAGCAGAATGGGAAGGGCCCTCACACACCACGGTGACAGGCATCTCTGCCCACCTGCAGGCACAGACCCATGTGAAGCGGTGGGTACTGGTGGGTGGTGAGAAAGCCCTGCCAGGAGCAGAGGGCCAGGGACTTACGCTGCAAGTTCTTGTTCTCGCGCTTCAGCGTTTCCAGGTGGTCCAAGGACTCCTCATAGGCATTCTTCATCTTAAACAGCTCTGTGCTGAGAGAGCGACATTCTTTCTGGGAGGCTTCCAGCTCAGCCTGTGTTTCCTCATACTTCTGCTTCCACTCTGACAGGATCTGAAGAGAAACGGGGTGTCAGTATGGTAGTGATAATGAGGAGGGGATACTCTGTCCAACAGCCCCCAGTCTGGAGCCCAAAAGACCTTGTCAAAGTTCTTCTGCTTCTTATCCAGAGCTGCACAGGCAGCATTTGATCTCTCCACATCAATCATCAGGTCCTCCACTTCATTCTGCAGCCTCTGCTTTGTCTTTTCCAGGGAGGCACATTTGGCATTGACAGCTTCAACATGTTCCTCTGCATCCTGCAGGCGCTGTGCCAGCTTCTTCCTGGGAGGAGATAAGTGCAGGTCATAATTTGAAAGCAAAGTAGAGGCTTTTCACCGTAGGTTTTTTCACTATAGGACATTTTAACACTTCGTGATTATATATCCTATGTACAGATACCCACAACTAGGAAGTCTTTTTTTTTAACATTTCTGATTCCCAGGCTTGAGCAACCAATATGCCTTCTATATCTACTGTCCAAAGTTTTTCTGTGCCATTCTCTGAGTCAGGGTATGGTTTTCCTCTACGTAACCTACACCACAGCCTTTGTATGATATACTTTACCTCAACACTTACCCTGCCCAAGAGCACAGTTTCAATTTTTTATGACAATATCACAGTTTTGTCTTCAATTTCCCTAGTTAGTATACCCTTTTTTCAGTCTTCCTCAACTTTCCCACGTACTTGGCTTCCTCCAGCTCCTCTGTGCGCTGAATGGCGTCCGTCTCATATTTGGTTCTCCACTGGGCCACTTCGCTGTTGGCCTTGGACAGGGCACGCTGCAGCTCCCCCTTGGCTTCCTGCTCCTCCTCATATTGCTCCCGGAGCAAGTCACAGTCATGGCGAGCAGACTGCAAGGCGTGGGCCAGCGCGTTCTTGGCCTACAGCAACCGAGTGGGATTGTGACAGGAATGGTGAAATCCCAGGAAATCTCTCCTAATTAATTAGTTTAACACTGAGAACATGATATCTGAGGGGGTTTTTTCAATGAAGGACAGATGTAGACCTGAGTATAGAATCCAGTAATGACCTTCCCTGCAGAAATGAGAATCTTCCCCCAGTGTGGTTTGTGCTAAGCAGACCCTATTTCCACTAGGCAGTGTGGAGGTTAGAATGTTTTAACTGGCTGGCTGTAGGAAAAGTCATTACCTTTATCTCTTCCTCTAAGTGCCTCTTGAGTTCCTCAATCTGTTGGGTGAAAGCCTGCTTGCCTCTTGACAGCTGAGAAATCAGAGCATCCTTCTCCTCCACTTGGCGTGAATATTCACCTAGCAAAGCACAAAGAAAAAATAAATATGACTGTCATTGGTGTCCCAAAATTTAGAAATGCTCTCCCTTCCAAGGACATAGAGGAGGTTCTCCCACCTGACTCTGTCTGCAGACGAGCTCTTTGAGCACTGAGGTCATTGATCATGCGCTGATGCTCTTCTTCCTTTGTCTTTATCTCACTCAGCTGGTCTTCAAGGGTGCGACACATCTTCTCCAGATTTGCCTGTGGGGTAATATATGGTAGTAGTTAATGATGCTAATTCTTAATAAGAGCTGCTCAAAACCTTAAATTTAATAGAATTCCATTGGGGCAGAAATACCTAGAAGGTATCTGTGTACCTTGGCTTTGGAGACGGACTCCATGTTGCTGGCCAGGTCGTCGATCTCCATCTTCAGCTCACTCTTCTCCTTCTCCAGCTTCTGCTTCACTCGCTGCAGGTTGTCGATCTGCTCCCCAAGCTCAGCGGTGCTGTCCGCATGCTTCTTCCGCAGGGCAGCGGCCGTGGCTTCGTGCTGCAGCGTGGCCTCTTCGAGGTCACGGCGCATCTTCTGGAACTCGGCCTCACGCTTCTTGTTCATCTCGATCTGAGCTGCTGTGGCCCCTCCTGCTTCTTCCAGGCGCTCGCTGATCTCCTCCAGCTCTCTCGAGAGGTCAGCCCGATGCTTCTCTGCTTTTGCTCGAGAGGTTCGCTCTGCCTCAATTTCCTCCTCCAGTTCCTCAATACGAGCCTGGAGAACATCAGGGAACCTTCACACCCGTGCCCTCCTCTTACCTGACCTGAGGCTGGATGAGAGAGGGGAAGGAACAGAGACTTGCCTGCAATTCTTTAATCTTCTTCTGTAATTGTATCCCCAGGGCTTGTTCATCTTCAATTTGCTCTGGATCTGGCTGATTTCAAAGTCTTTCCTTTGGGCAAAGAAAACTATGTTAGAGCTGAGAGAAAAAAGAACAGGGGCACCAGCCCAGCACTCAGGTGCCCCATAGCCACACTTACTTCTTGAGTTTCTCATCCAGTTGCTGCTTATCATTTTCCAAATCCATGATGCTGTCCTGGGCCAGCTTCAGGTCTCCTTCGAGTTTCCTCTTGGCTCTCTCAAGGTCCATGCGCAGTTTCTTCTCTTGCTCCAGGGACCCTTCCAGCTAAAGCAAAGACCATCAGTGTTCTGCTGGTAATGTCTGACTGTGTAACACCTTTAACCTTCTCACATGCATCTTTACTTACATCGTCCACTTGCTGCTCCAGCTTGGTTTTAGCTTTGGTCAGCGTATTGACTTTGTCCTCTTCTGCCTGCAGGTCATCTAGTGTCTGCTGATGAGCTTCTTGGAGGGCTTTCTTCTCTTTTGTCAGCTTGACAATGGTCTCATCCAGGGCTGCCATCTCCTCTGTGAGGTTTTTCACCTACAGATATAAGCAATTGTCAAAACAGGGAGGAAAGCATGCAGTGAAACGTTCACTTTGCAGTGCTTAGCCAGGAGTTGCGTTTTCCTTCTGCTATTCAAGTGAGGGCCAGCTAAGAACTTCCAAAGCTAACATGTCCTGGGTAGCAGGCTCTTTTGCTTCAAGAAGCAATGATTTTTTGATCCCTTATGTGATTCCCCATGAGTGTACCTTGTTTTCAGTGGCATGCTTTTCCTTCTCCACTTTGGCCAATGTTAACTCAAGGTCATCAATATCTTTCTTCAGCTCTGAACATTCATCCTCCAGTTTCCTCTTCTTGGCTGTCAACTCAGCATTAATTTCTTCTTCATCCTCAGCCCTTTCAGTCACCTCCTTCACTTTGGCTTCCAGCTGGATTTTGGTTTTGATGAGCTGGTCACATCTTTCCTCAGCATCAGCTAAAGCATCAGCTTCCTGTGGGAAAATACAGGAAAGTTTATTCTATGCTGAAGGAATGTGTGTGCATCAGCAAGACGTTTGGGATTACTTTTCAGAAAAAGATTACTGCATAATTACATTGCAAATTAGCAATTTTGAAAATTGTTTCATTCACTTTTACTTTTACCTGACCTTTTTCTTCCTCACATACTGAGTCCAGATCCATTACATTTCACCTTGTTTATTGCAGGTATGTGGATGGCTTACTTGGATTTAATGGATGTTTTCCTTTTCTCCTTTAGAAAGTTATGAGTGATACTATTTTATAATTCCACATATTCAATTTTATGTAGAAGCACTGGGAAATGTAAATAATTCCACCCCTGAGAAAATATTTGAAACTCCCATTAGTAGATTTGTACCCAGCCAGTACAGTAAGTGGACACTAGAAGTCAGTGTTCCAGAAGAAGGTTCACCTTTCCCTGAAATGGACCCTTCAAGGATATTGCCTACATGTTGCCTAAGTGTCCTGAGAAGCCAAATGGCTTTGGAACAAACATATAAGGCTGGTCTTGTGTGGTAGGATGCAATGGGCATCTGTGTCTTGTGGGAGTTACAGGAGCCCGAGTGAGATACGCTGTAAGAAATGGTACTAGGATCTTCATGTTGACAACTGAGTTATGGTATTCTTGGTCAATCCAATCGCTGTCCCTACTCCACTAAATACACAACAGTGACTGCACTGAGGCCTTATGTCATGAACACGCATGGAGACATATTAGCATTAGGACTAAAAATTATTCTTCAGCTTTTTTATAGTGAGACTGAGTGGGAAAGAAGGTGGCCTGAATTTTCCCTTTTTTTACATGGCATTGCAATGTAAAGTATTTTGTAAAGGCAGATAAGTGTGCAATCTGAGAGTTCTGTAGTACGGAAGAAGGGTTAGATATTATTTACTCACTTTCCCTGTTAAAAATGTAACAGGGATTCTGTATTCAGAAGTCACTCACAGCCTGCACTTGGAGCTGCAGATCATTTTTCTCCTGCACCGAGTTTCACCATTTTCTCCTCCAGCTCCTTCCTCTTTGCCTCAGACTTTGCAAGCTCTTCCTTGGTTTTCTCAAACTCTTCCTTCATAGTGGCCATCTCCTTCTCAGATTCTGCAGCTCTTCAGCAAGGGCTTGATCTTGAAGAACAGCTTCATCCAAGGCCAGTGCTTCACATTCATGAATGCACGAACATTGTACTGGATGCAGAAGATGGACTCCCTGAAGAATAATTAAGATGTACATCAAATATTTTTGTGAGGATGTGTGTCAACACTTTCCTCTAAGCGACTTTAACTGAAGGTGAGGAATGGGTACCTTCTCTCCACCATTCTCTGGTACTCCACTCTCATCAAGAAGCCCCTACATCTGGCCTGTGTGCGGGTGATGAGCTGTGCCAGCTTCTCATCCCTCATCTCTTCCAGGAGTCCCAGCAGCCCAGCTTTGAAGAACACCTTGAGAAAGGGAATGTTGCTGCACATCACTGGCAGGTAGAGCAGAGCACAGAGGTGCAGTGAATGACTCAAGAAAGATTTGTACCTTGGTGTGACCAAATTTGTACTGGGTATGGTCCACATCGATTGACCCAAGAAGCTTCTCAGAAGCCTTCTTGCTGTCAATGAATTGTCCCTCTGGGATTGCACTGGCATTAAGCACCTTGTATCTGCCAAAGGAGAAAGAGGAAGGGTACTTTTCCCCATCCAATACACATTACCTACTGGACCCACCAGCTTAAATGTAACTAGCTGGGGCAACAGAACACAGCCTGAATGAACCAGAGTCACTTTTAATGATGCTGAGAACTGCAGTGCTTTTACCTCTGTTTGAAGTCAGCATAGAGGACTCTGCTGGGGAATCCTTTCCTGCAAATCCTGATGCCTTCCAGCACACCGTTACAGCGCAGCTGGTGAAGTACCAGTTCATGCTCCATGGCACCTAGCAGTGTAGACCATAAATGAACACCAGTTTCCACTGGCAGAGGGAGACTAGCTGTATGAGAGCAAGTTCTCTTTCTGCTTGAGCATCTTACCAGGTGTTTTTGTTTCATTTGGGATGATGCAACGCACAAAATGAGGGTGGGTGCTCCGTAGGTTGGTCATCAGTTTGTTTAAGTTCTCCTGTAGTAACACATGTTGCAGCTTAGGTTAAAATTTTACTTTTCTATTTTCTGTATCTTCATGCCAAAAAACTAATGTAGTGAATCTTAGGAGGAAGTAGCTTTCAAATTCAAAATATAGATTTAATTAATCTTATGTATTCTCATTAAAATAAAAATACCAAAATAAATAAATCCTTCACCTTAATCTGGAGGAAATAAACAGTACTGTCTGAATATTTTAACATAAATCTTTACAGGATTAATATTTATGTTACATCCCAGACTCTAAAAGACTTTTTTCACAAAGAATTTAAGGGAACTTTCGAATAAAACTCAGGGAGCCAGCTATAGACCTGCTTGAAACAAATCCCAAATGTGAACAAATAATTACTGGGAAAAGGCAGTGAATAATGTCTGCTCAATTCGTAATTTCTATTGTTTCATTATAAAACCAACGTTATGAAAAGAACAGAATTTTATATAGTTCAGATTTGAAACTGTGTTTATGTTAATTTACTGATAATGTAATTTATACTTTACCCGGAAAAGAGCTGAGACTGTCTGGAAAGAAGAACCCTTCTTCTTGCCACCCTTCTTTCCTCCACCAGTTCCACCACCACCAGCCTCTTCAAAAATAAAGAGTTTTTAAATATAATCTCTTTTCTGTTGCATCTTTTCATATAAAAAAAAATATTTGCAAACAAAATTTTAGAAAAAAAAAAGAATTTTAGAAAACTAACCAGCTTCTGCTCCACCATAGGAGGCAAAGAGTAAAGCCAGTGTCTTCACAGGACGATTTCTGGTACAACCCAATGACTGTTTCATTCAGAGGGTCTTTGTTCTTCTCAAGCCAGCCAGTGATGTTGTAGTCCACTGTGCCAGCATAGTGCACCAGCGAGAAGTGGGCCTCAACCTTGCCTTTGGCAGGCTTTGGCTTCTGGAAGTTGCTGGACTTGCCCAGGTGCTGGTCATAGAGCTTGTTCTTGAAAGAGGTGTCAGTTGCCTTGGGGAACATGCACTCCTCTTCCAGGATGGAGAAGATGCCCATGGGCTGGAAGATAGTACAATATAGAAGAGATAATGCTGTAGAATAATGTGATCACTACCTATTCTTAAAGAGAATAGAGTAAAATACAAGAAGCTGAGAAACAAGCCAGAACCTTTGCCATCAAGAATATTTCCTTCTAGAAAAGCGAGTTAAAAAGATTCACCTGCTTGAATCCCACTTTGGCAGAGTGCTTCAGGAATGTTTTTTTTATGCTAAATACTATGTTAAAAAA
The DNA here is from genome assembly GCA_017639245.1 of Myiopsitta monachus. NCBI lineage: Eukaryota > Metazoa > Chordata > Aves > Psittaciformes > Psittacidae > Myiopsitta > Myiopsitta monachus. The sequence continues at coordinate 10,396,847 of CM029931.1, forward strand.
TCGTGGGAAGAAATATTATATTTAAAAATATCTTTCACAAATGTGTCTATTGGATATTTACTCTAGTTTCTCTACTTTTAGTCAAATCCATAAGTTATACGGAACGACAAGAAATCTCTTTCAGTTTCTTGCACTCAAAGATCAGTTACTGACTGTATTGGCCTGTACTTACTTTGCTTTGAGCCATCTAGAATATAATGTATTGTCCAAATAACTTCATGCCAGGACCTTAAGAAAACATTTTATTTTACTTTGGGTGGTAGTCTGTGCTTTTGAAATTAAAAAAAAATAATAAAAATACTTCAATAAAGCAAATGGAGATAGTTTCCACTCAGAGTAGGTGTGTGAGGAATAACTTCCATAGTTACCATGTGGACTTCTTAATATCTCTAATGCATAATAAGCAATAGTACAGATTAAAAGGTATTTCAAGCACTGTAACTGAATGCATTAATCTGATCATGGAAGAAACCTTATTTTCTAATAGCATTTACCGTTTTTAATTTAAAATAATGAATTTCTAAAAATACCAAGTATTTTGAGTTAAAAAATTACCTTCTCAATGAGCTCAATGCAGGCAGCCAAGTCCATCCCAAAGTCAATGAATGTCCATTCAATTCCTTCCTTCTTGTACTCCTCTTGCTCCAGCACAAACATGTGGTGGTTGAAAAACTGTTGCAGTTTCTCATTTGTGAAGTTGATGCACAGCTGCTCCAAGCTGTTGAACTGCTCAGTGGAAAACAATCAACAACCACCCATCATCAATATGCACAGTTCTCCATCATTCTCCACCCTTTATAAATCTCCGCTGTTAAAACAAAACTGTATTATCAGGACTACACCATAACAATACCTATATGGAGCCCCCCACAGAAATATCTGCATAATGAAAACTGGATTCTTTCTGGAGCAGATATTTCCGGTGGACCTCCTAAAATTCATGAAGCATTTTGGCTTTTTTTTTTTTTCTTTATTTGGCCAAAACAGCCCCAGTCTCCAATTTTTAATCTCTGATTATTTAAACAGTTTACACATTTAATCTCTTATATGTCTGTCAATGGGTCTTCAAATCTTAGTTCTGCTCTGGCACTTCTCCGACAATATTATTACAATTATGTTGGTTTTTAAAAAAATCACTAATCTCAAACTGTTGAAATATTACAGCATATAAAATTCTATTAGCTACTTCTACATAAACAACAAAACTGTTCCTGTACAGATGAAGCTTCCGAAGATTTCGCTCTGTGCTACAAAAGAAAATGAAGGACTTTTCACAGAAAATTGCAAATGACTATCATGTTAAACCTTCAGAAGTTTATTACCCTGTGATATAGCAATCTACCCCTGCAAGAGTAGTCCTTATACCTAAAATCCTTACATCAAAGATCTCAAAGCCAGCAATGTCCAGGACACCAATGAAGTACTGTCTGGGCTGCTTTGTATCCAGCTGTTGGTTGATGCGAACAACCATCCACAGGAACATCTTCTCATAGACAGCTTTTGCCAGGGCACCAACTGCATTGTTCACCTAAACCAAAAAAGAATGGAGAAGAAAAATGATATTCAGAGCAAATAGCAAGAGGTACTAGCCAGAAGTTCCCAGTCTCTAGGTGGTTGTTACCTGCTGCACAGTTTGACCCTTGGTCACATATTCATTCCCAACTTTGACTCGGGGGTAGCAGAGGGCCTTCAGCAGGTCAGCTGAGTTCAGACCCATCAAATAGGCAGCCTTGTCAGCCACTAAGGATAAGGAAATAGAAAAATTACGACTAACAATACATGCAGCATTTTGAGTGATAAACCTTTTCCAAAGCAACTGAATTATTGAACAACATTATTGAATGTCCTTGTGGTCAAATTCTTCTTAGTGGTTCTCAGAGAAAACACTGAAGTCATTAAAACAAAGTTCGTCTTTGTTTTGAAAGCTTTTCAGAGCAGTGCAACTAAATGCTATTTGTGTTTTTTAAAATCCTCACGGAAGTATCCAGAAACAATGTATTTATTAAAAATCCATCATGAAAGCTGAATTTCATCACTTCAATCCATGTTAATTGGCATTTGTAAGCCAGGCAACAAAATACCGAAGTATTAGCAGGTTGGCCACATGAATGGTGGCCGCTAATCCAAAGCCTACACTTAAGTACTTGGGCTACCTGTATTCTTTGGCAGCAGCTATAGTTCTAAATGGGAATACATTTCAAAACTAGAGGTAGCAGTTAAGAAGTGTCCTCTGGTAGACTTACTGTTATTGTTGTAGCACAAAGCCAAGCGTATTCATTCGTTCAGGAGCAAAACCTAAAAATTCAGTCCTGAAGCTGGCCATCTGAGAGCATTCTTTTGAAGTAGACAAGACTTAATAATTTTAAACCATATATGCATTAGATGATAGATAATATTTAAATGATTAAGTAGTCAGCTAAGAAGTAGAGATCTAAGTCAGTTCCTCCCTATCATATGCTTCACTTAGGTAATAATACTACACAGTGGCAGTTACAGATTTGTGTCTCCAAAGGAGAAGAAATAAATGGAAGGAAAGTTCCCTTTTATCTGAGAAAAATTCCTAAATGACATGTTATTTATGAAGGAGAAGTTCTAATACTGGTGGCCCAGGAGAGAATTATGGACACATATACAATTTATACTTCAAAAGAAGATTAGGTAGTAATTTAAAAAAGGGCATATTTTGGATGGCAGTTTCATATGCATGTACTAGCTCACCTAAACACTTTTTCATACATTTCCATTGTTCTCTTTCACCATCTTGCTTATACTTAATTATTATTGATACTTCTATTTCTAGCAGGTAAACAGAAGATGTTGAAAATACCTTCAGTGCCATCAGGCTCTGCCTGCTCCTCTCGTTGTTTCTGCTTGAACTTCAAGTTCCCATAGTGCATGACAGCCCCTGTCAGCTTGTAGATGGCTGTCTTCTCATCAGCAGTGAACCCCAGGATGTCAATGGCACTCTGCAAGAGGTGTAATAAAATAAAGCTTTGTCTGGAAGAGATGAAAATAGGTAAAATATTTGTAATCCTTACTTACATCGGTAGCCATCAGCTCCTCCTGGTCATTAATGCTGGGAACAGTGATTTCACCTTGACTAACAAACTGGTAGTCATATGGGTTGGTGGTGATAAGAAGCATGTCTGAAAGTAAGAACAGGGGACATGAAGGCCGAGTTTAGCCATGCAAGAAATAATGTGAACTGAAGTTCAGCAATTCTTCCTTCAACTGGTCATTCTTCCTACCTATTAGCTCTGGCTTCTTGTTGGACATGATTTGATAGAATATGTGGTAGCTTCTTTCTGCCTTTAGCTGGAAAGTGACTCTGGACTTCTCCAGCAGATCTGGAAGAATAATTTAGTTAAAACCAAGAAGAAATGGGAAAAAAAAAAAAAAAAAAAAAAAAAGAAAAAGAGGAGGCAGAACAGGTGGTTGAGTGAGAAGGTGTTGGATGGATGGATGGATGGATGGATGGATGGATGGATGGTTTGTGAAAAAACAGTTCAGGCAAATGTCTTACATGTTTCAATATCAGCAGAAGCAAGTTTTCCTGTGGCACCAAAGTGAATTCTGATGAATTTGCCCTTTAAAGGAATAAAAGTGTCTTAATACTTACGTCATAAAAATATATCTAAAATTAAGAGGTTTGATATCTATTCTACTGGGCACAATATTTCTACCTAGAGACATTTTCTTAAGAATCTTCTATATTTCCACTATTGACATAAAGTTGTCTTCTACATATTTGACCATGAAAGTCATCCACAGAGGCACAGCTCTATATGTATGCTGAATGTACAAATGGGAAGGAATGGGTGGATTGCATTAGCTGGAGTCTTTTAACTATCTCCTGCATACAGAGGGCAGTCACCTTAATGATGCTGAAATAACAATTCAAGTAGTTCAGTCCTTTAAATGTCTTGTATCGAATAAGCCATTTCAGTTTTGATTATTTAAACTTGACATAAATCAAACTTATTATTCAAGTAGAAACTCTCTCTCCCCACCCTCTGTCTCCCCACCCCCTGCCTGTTTCTTTTAGTCTTCTTTTACTTTCTTTGTCTCTCTCTTACTGTCTTTCTTTCCCATTTTTCCTAACCTCCCTCCTTTTCTACCTGGCATTCTGTCTGTCTGCATTTTAGCAAAAGAGCAGAGATATAAGTAAACATAAACAAGACCATTGTTTAACACTACAACACATAATAGGAGAAAGAGTATGCTATCAGTTACTTTGATTTGCATCTCAGTGCAAAGCAGAATTAATTTTTTTTTACAGAATCACTCTTCCTGAAGTCCGGAGATTTACCTTTAGAAAAAGTGATAAAGCCATGTTAGGAAAATTCAGTCTTACTCTTGAAAACACAATGGCTGAAGAACAAAAAAGAATGACTGCCATAAACTCCTGTTTACTGGTTTTTTTCAGGAATCATTTGCTTAATCCACTTACAAAGCGTGAGGAGTTGTCGTTCCTCACAGTCTTGGCATTTCCAAAGGCTTCCAGCAGTGGGTTGGCGCTGATGATTTGATCCTCAAGCGTTCCCTGCAGAATGATAATTATTGCTGATTATTCTTTCCAAAAAACAGGTCAGAAGCAGAGATAAGCATAGATTCCAGCCAGTGTCTATCAATTTGCCTGCATTTTGCCTGATGTCTGCTCTTCCTTCTTCTTGTCTCCACTCGCTGCAATTGTTGCAAAGTACTGGATGACACGCTTTGTGTTCACAGTCTTCCCTGCTCCGGATTCTCCGCTGTGCAACCAAAGAGAGAAGCAGAGAGCGTGTGGTCAGGCAGGAGGTCCCCTGGCACCAGGCAGCCTCACATGGACCAGAGCAGGGAGTGTACATACGTGATCAGGATCGACTGGTTCTCGCGATCTATGAAGGAGGCAGAAATACAGTACATTGAGTTTTGAAACTCGATGAACAGCACAGAAAGAATGAAGCATAGCTAGGTAAGTTTAATGTTTTCAACTCTAGGCTGTCATATTGACTTAAAAACCAAACCAACTAAACAAAAATATCTCCACAACACCTCAGTAAGTGCAGAAGTGTCTTTCAATTCAAATATTAGAAAAGAAGGTGTGAAGATAGTAAAGCACAGTGTTATGTATGCATCAGAACCAGGAAAGCTCTCAAAAAGTCTTCTCGTATTAGTGAGAGAGAGTATTCCTTCAGAGAATTTCATGGTACAATCCCTCTGAGAAAAAGAAAAACACTCACCAGTCAGCATGAACTGATAGGCATTGTCAGAGATGGAGAAGATGTGTGGAGGGGCCTCCTGGCGCTTCTTGCCTCGGTAGGCCAACACCACCTCCGGGTTGTACACCGGCAGCCACTTGTAGGGGTTGACGGTGACACAGAAGAGACCCGAGTAGGTCTGTGGGGAAGGGAGACAGCACAGTTGGCTTCCACTTAGCCTGGCAGAGCACTTCCTCCCAGCTACCCAGAGGAAGATTGCTGCTGGTACTTACGTAGATCATCCAGGCTGCGTAACGCTCTTTGAGGTTGTACAGCACAGCGGGTTCATGGAGGTGGGTCATCATGGCCATGTCCTCGATTTTATCATACTTGGGAGGGTTCATGGGAAAGATCTGATCATCCTTCACAGTCAGGGTCTGTCAGAGGAAGAAGGAGATGCATGTATGTCAGCTAAGAGCTGAGAGTGGGAATTAAATGGTAACCTTCAGCCTTGCTTCTTACTCACCTCTCCACCTTCAGTCTTGACAGTGACCTTCCCTGATTCTTTGCTCTGCACTGTCCCTTTCACAAAGGATTCCTTAGCATGCACCACAAAGACCGATGTTTTGGCATCAAAAGGCCTGTTCTGGGCCTCGATTCTCTCCTTTTCTGATTTTCGGAGATAAGGAGCTGCCTCCCCAAAGACGGCCATCTCAGAGTCTGACGACATGGCTGCAGCTTGTGGAGGAGCTTGTCAGCAGAGAACACTGTGGAAGAGCAGGTGTGTTGCTCAAATATGTCAAAAAGTAAGCAGTTGTTAGTAGAAGAAAAGATGGGAAAAGAGAAATATTGTATTAATATTATTCATAGCTTTTTTGGATGTAGTTGTATATTTTTACATTGGTGTGAGTCAACATTTGTGGAAATTGTGGAAATTACATTTCAGGAGATCATTTGTGGTAGGGTCTACTCTACTGAAATTACATTTAAATAATCCATAGTCACTTAGTAGTCAAGTGTTTAGGCACCACAGTGTGGAGTTAAGAACCTGAAAATTCCTTTCAGCAGCTGAGGCATTCTTTTGAAATTCATTTGAAATTATGATAATGCAGTTTCTTCCCAAGTGATACTAATTCAGAAAGCTCAGAAGTCTCGTACACCGTTGTCTTATGCTATATAGACAACTCAAGAATCTTGATGGCTTTGTTTCATTCTCTAAAGTGCTTTTATCATTGTATTAATGCTCGAATTATTTGCTGATTTTAGTGAGTTCTCAAATCCAGGAATAAATGGCTACAATGCCTGTGAAAATAAGAGTAATGATGTTCCAAAACACACTGACATCTTGATATTAGTTTCTTTACCTTTTAAAAATTAATATAATTTCAGGGATAACAAGTTGAAACACGAAGACTGAAAGTCAGGAATTCTAAAAGTTAGGTATTTTAAAGGCAATACTATTTCTCTGAAAAACTTTTCCCCCACACATGAAAACTGTAGGCAGCTAAGGAAACATGTTTTTTAATTGCTCTCATGTATAGACATATGCACCTAACATTCACACAGCCTTTAATACTCTGTTCTATTAAAATGAGAGAGCAACATGGTAATTCTTTCTTTGTCCCTGGAGGAACAGGTGGCTGCTTACAGAGAAGGGCTGCAGCTTTCATTTTTTGAGGTAGAGAACAGGCAGAGTGTTAAGGGGAAAAAACAACAGTGTTGAGTTTTACAGATGACAAGCAGTATATGCTGCTCTTATTACAGCTCTTTCTACTCCTACTTCTTTAGTTATTTCATAACATGTTTTGGCCATAATAACACATAAATTCACATGATCTGTTCTAATTGCTCTGCTCATCTTGGACCAGTTCTACTGCTGCAAGAGCAAAGATCGGAAGCCTGCATGCCTCGCTTCTTGTTAAGTCAATTAAGCAGAAGTGAGGAATGTGCCCATGGGGATTTACTGATCTGCCAACAGTGGTCAGAGACTTCAAACACAGCCACTCAAAGATTGGACCAGATGATCTTCCGAGGTCTCTTCCAACCTGGACTGTTCTGTGATTCCATGATTCACTTGAGAACTTTACCAGCCTTGGGTACCTCAACGCCTTTACTGTAATCACGCTGGGTTTGAATATAGGGTGAAGCAGTGACCCTTCCAGAAATTCCAACCAAAAGGATTTTTCTATGCACTCTAAGAATTAACAAATCAGGCTCTTACCTCTCTCGATACCAGATGGGTGGCTTGCAGGCTGGCAGCTGGTCAGTACTGTAAAAGAGAAAAGGCAAATCCTTACTTGCTGCTGCAGAGAAATCCAGAGTGAAAACAGGCAGGTGGCTTGAAAGCAGATTTAAAACTTGAGCTGCGAAAATGCATGCTGTCCTGGAAATGAGCACTGGAGGCAGCAGGAATGTTGTGGCAGGCACATAAGGGCACCATCCTTTCCCTCCAAGACTGTGGATACCATACACTTACCTTGAGGCTTTCCCTGGAGACAGGGCAGACTTGTCGCAGGGATGTTTTATATGATCTAGCCTGCAGATGCTACAGATGCCTACTCTTTCTTCGGTCAAAAAATTTTTGGCAAACCTTCTTTGGCAAAGCATTGTCTGGCAAACTGAACTAAGGGCATAATTGTCATTTGACATGACTAGATATAATTAGAAATTTTTGCTGTCTTACTGACTATATGAATACATGTCCTATAAATAATTTGACAAGGGTGTTAAGGAGGGAATCTGGACTCTTCAAGGCACTTAGGGAACTTGGATACTGGACTTATGGATTCTATTGCTGGCTTTCCCACCGACTCACTGTCGGTCCCAGGGTGGATTGCTTGGTATGTCTGTGCTGCAGCCATCCCAGCTGTACAATGGAGATGACAACATTAATCACACTATGTGATGGTGTGAGGCTTATAAGAAATGCCTGAAAACAATACATTAAACAGTCCACTAACAGGGAAATAAGTATTACTAAAAGTATTTGGCAGTTGTGTTGTAAAAATTCTGAAAGTAGAGGAGGAATCTGGATCAGTCAGTGTGATAGTACTGGTGCCTGTGAGTCACAGACATGCAGAGAGACAAAGAGACAAGAGACAAAGGCCAAGAGACAAAGATTTGGTCACAGCAATAGGAGGCTGGGGACTAGATGAAATACTGGGTTGGAGTCTCAGAGGGAGATACAAGGTCAATTGTGATGTGTGAAGAAGAGCACACATACACTCATGCACATATGTCCATCTGTACACTTGAACAGGAGATTGTCCAAGAAGGGTTATTACAAGCCTGTACATAAATTCGTGCTAAGAGGGATGTCATAAGGTATTCTATGATTTCTTCTGTCTGTCTAGGTCAGTGTAACTAAACAACAGGTGCTCCTTTCTTTTCCTAATGATATATTTTAATTAATCAGACAGTAGACACATTGGAAATTCAGGAAAGGACATCGATTCTTTCTTATGTCTTTTTTTTCTATGTCTGACCTGTCAATCTGTACCATAAATAAAGCAAATTGCTGAGGTAAAGATTTAGGACTGTAAAAATCTATGCAATTTGAATACTCATTCCCCTTTTCAACAAGGAGTTGGTAGTCTCTAAATAAACCAAGGGTGTTTTTTTTCCATTCCTACTGAAATGTCTGCTCCAGCAGAATTACAGAGCCCTTCCACCATCCCACAGCTCAGCTCACACATCCAGAAGACAACCTAGGTAAAGAGACTAGCAGTCAGTGCGTACATAAATACACATCACTTCTTTCCTATTCCTCTAACATGAAAACCCCACAGCCTCATCTGAAGCCTGTCTCCCATATGCATGCTCGCACTGTCAAATTCACTAACCGGGATGAAAGCTAAGATCCCTTCAGTCCTTCCCTATCCAAAACTGACAGAAACTACAATCTTGCACATTCACGTATTCATATAGTTCCTGCAACAAAAGTTATCAACAGGTTGCTGCCTGTGTCAGAGCACTAGGTATAGATGGAGGACAGCCCTGATACACTGAGAAAGGGGGATTTGCTGGTAGTCCTGGGGAATGACTCATCTAGTTTTAGGGAAAGGGCGCTGTTATTTGAGCTGCTTTAAATGCTGTCAGATCTAAACACACTCTTCTTCTGGTCATTACCATTTTGGTTAAGAGGTCAAGGACACAGGGACAAAGTTAGAAAAATGATGCCTAGTATACAAGGATCCAGCATCAGGTGCTACCCTGCACAGTAAGAGCTTGCTCCAAGAAGGGCTCTGACATTGCAGCACCCACATTTTGTGAGGCTGGGCCTCAGCCTGGAAACCCAAACCTGTTCCGAACTGAGGCACTGTGGTGTTATGTGGTGTCTAGCAGCCCAGTGGGTTATTGGTCATGGCAAAGAAGGGGACAGGAGGGCCTTGGCAGATCAGAGAATAAGGTTAAGAAGACCATGGGAGGAGCAGAGATGCCTAAGACCTCTCCCAGGACATGAGAGCTGAGGATTTTTTCCCATCAGGTTAGAGAGGGAGCTCTGGTTTCCTATTCCCAGGGAAGCTGTAATATCTGAACTGTAAAGGCAGCTTCCACTGGCAGCAACAGGTTAAGTAGAATGATAAAATGGCTTGCATTGGAAGGGCCCTTCAGACACCATCTAGTCTCATACACCTGCTGTGGGCAAGGATATCTTTCACTAGATTAGATTGCTAAAAGCCCCATCCAATCTGACCTTGAACACTTCCAATGGTGGGGCACCTGTTATTTCTCTGGGAAGCATGTTCCAGTGTCTCACCACACTTATCGTAAAATATTTCTTCATTATATCTACTCAGAACATACCCTCTTTCAGTTTAAAACTATTGCTTCTTGTTCTGTCATTACAGGGATTGATAAAATGCCTTTCTCCCTCTTTCTTATAAGCCCCCTGTAAGTATTGCAAGGTGACAAAAAGGTCTCCTCAGCCCTTTCTCACCTCTAGGCTGAGCAACCCAACCTTCTTTATAGGAGAGATGTTCCAGCTCTCAGGTCATTTTTGTGGCCCTCCTCTGAATTGACTCTAGCAGGTCCATGTCTTTCTGGGGGTGGGGATCCCAGAGCTGAAGGGAATACTGCAGGTAGGGTCTTAAAACAGCGTAGATGGGGAGAATCACCTCCCTTGAACTGCTGCTCACACTTCTTTTGAAGCAGCCCAGGATCCAATTGGATTTCTAGGCTTCAAGTACACATTAGTGGCTCCTGTCCACTAGTATCCCCAAGTTCTTCCCTGAGTAGCTGTATTGCTTTTCCTTGAGGTCCTGCTCTCAGTAGTGCCTAGCAAGGCTGTCTTAATGCAGCGCTATAAGACTGGGACAAAATGCCCTCAGGATGTTCTTGGATCTTCAGGAGCTATATGGAGAGTCTAGCCGAGTGTGACTTTGGGGGCTGAAAATCTTTGAATTTCCAGTGGCCAGTGACAAAGCCTGTCTTCTCAGTAAAGCTATTCTGGGGTTTTGCTGGGGTTTTGTCTAGTTTGTGGACCCAGCTGTGTAACAGGCAGGAGTAAGGCACATGGCCAGGCAGCTATGGGCATGCAGTCAGCAGAGAGAAGGTCTAGCTTGGAAAGGGAAGCAGCCGATGAGTTGAGGTGTCTCTAGGTGTTGACAGTCACTTAGCAGTGCTTTTAGAATGGCAAACTTCAATGCAGGTCTGTTCACAAAAGACTTTAGAAACCAGAAGCCTTCTGTGGAACTGGTTCCAAATCCAAGGTAGCTTCTCGCATGTGATCCGGGCTGTGGGAAAGAAGAATTCCTTCCTTGCTCCCTAATATCCTCTCAGTATTCAGATGACATTTCCTTTAGCTGTGAAGAACTGTTCAAGTAGGTTTGATCAGTGTTCCCAGGACAATATAACTGCACTGTCTGCATTATTCCAGAGCTATATTTTATGAGGGTGTTGCATTAACGGTACATGAAAGATATGCCCAATTCCCAATTTTACTTAAGGAAAAAATTTTAGTTTTCTGTACATTTCAGTGTGGTATATCATTAATATCAGGGAAGATACTTGAAACAATATTCATGAAAATTTGGAAAAAATGGTGAAAATATTATATCTTTAAATTTCATTTCCCACAGTCCTACGATATCCATATGTAAGCATATAGGGATATTCAGGTCTTAACTGTCACGTTGCTTTACAACTTTTCTGTGTGTGAGCAACATGCTGTTTTCCAATGTATTTCACAGTCCTAAACTCAGGTGACTACCTGTATTGTTATAAATAGAGTTAGAGTGTTTTTTCTGTCTTTTTAAATACCCTAAATTATCTGGATTTTTTTTCCAGTCTTCATCTTTACTTAAAAGTCTGCTTTACAGAACTATCGTTTTACTGAATTGTGTTATCAAATTCAAACTATAGGCAATTTCCACCCTGTGGTTGTCTTATATTGCCAAAAGACAATGCAAAAATTTCAAATTACAAAATGATGAAGAAATTTTGATTATCTTATGGAGCCTCACACAATTTCTACACATTGAGTGAAATGAATTTGGAGAGAGCAATAGCAATTTAAACTTGATGATGTGTATGTGCACTCAGGCACAATGTCAAATTCAGTTAATTTTCAGTCTGCAGGGGGAAGAATATAATCATCTGTGCTCTGCCAGGAAAGCTGAAGAAAATGGCTATGTACTGAGCTCACCTAAACCATGAAAGCTTCTCATAAAAGAAACTGTCCTGCTGGCTTTTCCAGCAGCGGCATGGTCTAGGGCAGCACTGACCTATCTTCTCAGTATGACCTTGAGGTGAGCCTTTCAAGGCTCTTTTCAGGTTACAGCAACAGCTGAGAAAAGAAGTAGCTGATTCCAACTGCTGCCAGGATTTAATGGAAACTCAGCACAGGATGGCTGGAGAAATTAATTCCTTCTTATGTCCCCTCTCTGATATTAATGTTCCCTGCTCTTTGCCCCCATTCCCAGGGTGATATATAACTGAACCCTTCTCATTGTCCCTCTCACATCTCATTCTATGATCAAGCATAGTTTCTGAGGGAAATAACACCATGTTGAGCTATCACGGCAAAAGTTTGTAGTGCATCAGTATCTGCTTTACAAGATCTAGAATCCAAGGTAATGGAGACAGTCACAGTGGGATACATTAATAGAACTGAAATTCTCCAGTATTTTTATCCTTGACCTAACTCTAATCCTACTCAGTAGCAGACAATATTTGTTCACTCAGGTGTACCTGGGGCAGTACCATGTGTGTTGAAAAACATGGTCTTATATTTGAGTCAATTATGTCTGTGCTATAGTTCAAAGAGAAAATTCAGTGCAATTAAAAGTATCTTAATGATGTTGTGATAACTGCACCCTCAGTCCACTTAAGTAGCAAAGGAAAACCATAGTTCCTAAGGATGTATCATATGAAGGAAACTGTGCCATCTCAGAAGGCAATGCTGCAAACATCCTCCTGCAATGCATTAGTATCTTGTCAGGAATGGGAAGCTATGTTTCTTCCAAAATCAGGTGATAATTTAGAGACAACTTAGCTAAGGGATTGAGAGAAAATCCTCATGTCTTGGAAGAAACTCTCAACTATCTGATGAACTCAAGGACCAATTAAACTCTGGCTTCCTATAAGCTACAAGTACTTTATTATGACATGAGATTTAAGTAACCATGTTTTCAATGTCAAAACAAAGAAACAGTGTAATTACATAGCTGGAATGCAAAGCTAAATTCACTGGTCAAGATTTATCTTGCTCAACGTTGTTTTGTTGACACTGATGCCGAAGTCAGGAGTCCAGACATCATCAGGTTCCTATTAGCTCCAACAGACCAGGAAGACTGAAAAGGCATGGGCAGGCAGCATTTATATCCATTCACTTCAAGAATACTAGAGGAAAATCTCATTGCTGTGAGATCTTTGCTACCATGTAATTACATCCCAAATTACAAAAAGCCTCTCAACATAAAAAGACATTTGAATGTCTTAGTTGTTTAGGACAACTTTCATTAGTCCTTGCAAATCTGGTCATCTTTGTCTCACAGATCACAGCCAATAGCCCCGTCTCGGTGACATCCCACAGTTCATTTCCTTCTAGAGGAATCCCCTTGCTGACATTAGATTTGACAATCTGAGAAAAAGAAACATGTTAAAATCTTTTTTTTTATTTTGTTAGTTGTGTTATACCTTCACCTGAATAAGAATATATAAAAAGGGATAATTCCTTACTTGATTTTTTAGTGATCAGCTGTAAAACACTTTGTTCATTGAAAGAAAGAGCTATAGATCACTGAAAAATGTTGCCAAGATTTGACATTTTGACTAAAAAACCCAAGAAGTATAAAGGGAATTAAGATGAAAAATGTAGTTTATGTGTTTTCCTTGAAAGTACATTGGTAAAATCATTCCAGACCAATATGGCGTCATGAATACTTGGATGTATGTCAAAAGTTTGCCAGAACTTACAACCCATAATATTAGCACAGTACTACAAAAGTCTTCCAAGAGTAGATATTAGCAGCCTCTTCACGGAGACTGGCTGGCTGTTTACAGTTCTTGGAAAAAGCACTTGGTGTCCAAAAGGAAAACTTACTTAACCAGGACTTAATCGGTATTGTCATTAGTGTTTTGAACTGCAAGAACACACAAAGACAATAGAAACACAAACAAGGAATACTGAAGAGTAATTTAGGTGGAAAACTTGAACTAAACCATGTGGAAACTATAGCCTGAAACATTTCTAGGTAATCTTTACCAGGATACCAGTGATTTTTCTGCTTTCTGCAGCTTTCAACAGAAAGGTAAAATATTTCGCTGATTTTTTTTTGCTTTTTTATTTTTTTGTCCATCTCTGCTCCGTGGTCAGAGGCTGAGGATTTCAGGGAGTAATCCCGATGATTATTACCAAGGAAAATAAACTAAATGTCAGACTGAGATTTTTATGGCAAAGTGGACAAGCAATTTGGACAACATTTATAGAGATCAAAGATGGAGATGAGCACCAGAGGAACACCATGCAAAAAAAGCTGGATATCCAGTGCTTCCATGTCACTGAAACTATCAATACAGATAGCAAGCACTTCTTTAATTTCCTGCAATCGAAAAGGCCTGGTGAAATCAAAGAAGGTCTGTAGGCAGCCTATTCTTGAGTGCTCTTCTTCTGTGAGAAGCAAAACTTTCAAAGAAGACTCGCGTTCAGTCGCTTGGCCGCTCACATGAACATACCCTGAAGGGATGTGAGCTACTCATCCTTTGTGGCAGCTTAATTTTCTTTCACAAAGTTGATCTTTCCCCCAGCAGTGACTAATTTGTATTTCCTGACATGTTGGCCGGTAAGCTTCTTGCAAAAACGTCTATATCCCAAACTTCTCAATTTTATTTACCTGCTCTAAGTTCACAGACATTGGTGAATTACACTGGGGAAAGCTCCACCTTGTGCTTAATCTTTGCTAGTATAATGCACTATCCAAAGGAACATCTGCCGATATGGGAAGCCAATTACTTAGACTGATAAAGTATTAGCAGAGTCCTTGCCAAGCTTTTGACCTGTGCCATCTACACAACTCCTGAGCAGATTCAAAGACATAACTGGACAGCTGGCATCTTCTGGGACAAGTCCCAGTACAGCCTGCATCCAGCCTCATCATGCTTGAAACAGAAATAGTTTACTCCTACAAGCATAAGCAGTCCCATGCCAGTTGGCCTAAGTTCCTGGACGTGTTTAATTTACTAGTGTAGCTGTAGTGCTCCTGTAGAAAGGTTTGAAACAGCCACAGAAATAGCTGTCCCAAGGGAAGGAAGGACCTGCTGGAAGAAGCAACAATACCTGAATGGAAAAAGGGAGAGGAAACGGATCTTGCCTCTGTTAACTTTCTGACTACGTTTCCACCTCTGCAGGGCTGGTCTCTACTGCAGCTGAATGTAAAGCACAGCAGAGTGGAAAGAGAAGAGACGGAATGAAAGCAGACCCTGGATACAGGCTGTCCTGGACAGCAGTGCAGTGTGGGCAAGGTTCTGCAGTGCTGACATTCCCATGGAAGAGGGAGGATTTGGGTGTGCTGAAAATAGATCCTTCAAGATGGAGACCAGGCAGCTGCCTCACTCTGTGTCACCCCTTGAGACACGGCCCCAATATACTGTCTGTGAGACCGGGAGCAAGAAGTCACATCTTAGCAAGGCAGAACAAGTCAAGTGGGAAAGTGGAGGCATCTCAAGTCTGCTAATCTGTATCCCATTAGGACACCCCACCCATGGTTTTTTCTCAGTGCCATTTATCTCATGAACTGGAAACTTCATCTGAAGTAAGTGTGTGAATGAGGAGACAGTGGTGGAAGCAATAGACCTTGTGAAATACTAAGCTGAACAACTTCAGGCTCTGAGTAAAGGTGTAATGATTTTCTCAGTTCATCTTGCAGGTGTCTCATTTGGAGGCTGAGGATGTATGGGGTGGAAGAATGGGTTGCTGTGACATTTGAAAATTGTCTGGACTGTTCACGGGGTAGCAATCAGCAGCTAAACAGAAGCTAGCTGGCAACTTTAATGAGAGCAGTGCCCCTGTGGCCCACAGTAAGGCCATTATCTTTCAGAATCTCCATCAGTACCCCGGGTGATGACACCTTGTGCACCTTTAGCAGATAACACTAATCTATGGGGAATGAACATCACAAGTGGCAGAGGTTCAATTCAGTGGGACCTTGGTAAACCAGAGGGTAAGGCAAAGCGAGACTTCATGAAGCACAGTAATGAGAAGTGAGGTTTTCTGCCTGGAGCAGAATAAGACCATATGGACAGGGAAGTGCCTTAGCAGAAGCCCTGATGGAAAGGATGTGTGCATTTTGGAAGATTTTAATTTGAATGTAAGCCAGTGTTGCTTTCTCACTGTGAGGAAGCAAATGCCATAGTGGGCTGCATCATGAACATGTCCAACAGAGTGAAGGAAGTTACTTTCTGTCCTGTACTTGGGGCTGGTGCAGTCACATCTGGAATACACGGTTACATTTGGGGCTTTGCAGTTTAAGAGGGATGTAGAAACACTGGGCAGGATCTACTGAACGGCTACAAAATGGTGAACGACCTAGAGCACGTTACCCAGCTATAAACCACCGGCAAGTAGAGGGCAACAATTTGCCTTTGTACCTTCCACTATTTTCTATCTGACTCCTTTGGTCAGAGTAATTGTGACGAGTGATAAATTCTTATCCCCTTTCCTGTGATACTTACCAGGATGCTGCAGTTGCACACAAATAATCCTTAGGAGTGCAGTGCAGTCTGTGCAATCCTAGATAGTTAGGACTTGGGCTGGTGATTTAGTGGCACAAAAATTAAAATCTAGTTCTAGAATGACTGAAAATAAGAGGTTGGAGCATTAGGGGAAATGATGTGCGCTATGGGTTTCCCAAACAGACACAGTGACATTGGCTGCACCACAGTGGTAGCTTAGAATCTGTTAGGGGAGCACTGATGCCTCTGTATAAAGCTCTGGTGACAGCTGCTTTGAAGTATTCTGAACTGTCCCAGACATACACATGCAGAAATTACTGACTCAAGGTTTACAGGGTGCCAAGAGAATTGGTGAGACCACAGGGGAATGGAGAAGCTCCCTGAGGGGGAAGCCTGGAAGAGTTCAGCTTAGCAAAGGTTTACTATTGCAGGGCAAAGGCTGAGGTGGGAGCAAGCGCTGGAAATAAACCTGCATAACTCTCCCATCAGCTTTGGCCTGGGAGTAAAGCTTGAGTCCACTTCTGGAGATCACTGTTGGGTTCCTGTTTGATGTCCCCACTCAGCAACACTGAAGCTATGAGTGAGCTCCCATATTTGCAAATGATGATGCCAATGCCCAAGAAAACAGAGGTGCGTGCGAGGGAGAGTAAGGTCAGGGAACATAAAACACCAAAACTTCCTTTCTGAAAGAACAGACCTAAGATTATTGAGACAACTGGGAGAAGACTGTGGTAATTACCCTATGCCTAACACAACAAATATGTTCTTCGTAATGTGTGATTGCCAGGGCCCAGGACCTATCCTGACAGGAGAAAAGACATCCTTGAGCTTCAACTGATCCCATAAAGGAGCTGCTCACCAAACTGCTGCTCAGCTCCAGACCCAGGGCAATGTGCTGCAGGGTGACTGTCTGTCCAGCTGCTACACATTCAAGCCACCGTACCTACCTGCCTTACTGCTGAGTGTTGACTTGCTGTGACAGGCATGTCAGGACACGGCAGATGATCCGGGTCAGCCCAAAGGCCAACTCAGAGCAGTGTCTCCCTGGCAGTGGCCAAGAGCCTCACTGGTGTCTGAGGCTGACGAAGCTCAGGAATTATGGGTACAGACACATGTGCTGAGGCTTTCCCTGATCACTGCCCCGTTCCCCAGGTGTTCTGAGCTTGGGCACATCCCACTCCTGATGCCTTTGTTGTGTGTGGGATGAGGATCAGGTGGGAACTGCACCTGGTTCTCCTCTAATGGATTTGTGTGGCACCTTCTTGAACAACTGAAAACATGCAGCAGTCACTCCATTGGTGCTGAGGGTTTGCAGAGTAATTATATGTGACAATAAATGGTCTCTAAAGAACGATTCTTCCCAGAGTGGAGGCACCCTCTTGGTCTGTGAACATCCTCTCCAGTGCCTCGGGGCTTTTTGGCTATACAGCAAGCTAAAATGAGACAGAGGGCTGATCCTATTCCAGCACACTTGAACTGTGCAAGTAGCTTTTTCAGATTTGTGTTGCTGGTTTGAAAGTTCTGAGCGACATCTAATATGACATGGACATCTGCACTATCTTGGCCTGAGAAACTCTGTCAATGACACATCCCTACGGATCCCAGGCCAGACATGGATGTTAATATCATTACTCCTTGCAGTTGGGTTTTAGCAACATAGATCCCATTCTTCAATGACATCTTAAAATTTGAGGGCGAGGTTCAAACTCTCTGGAGAGCAAGCTTAGGATTTGGCTCTGTCAGCTGCACAGAATATAGGATCTGTGCCTATAACAAGAACACAACGATTTGTACAATTCAAAGCATCACAAAATCATCCAAAATAAGTATTTCTGTCTATGTTTGGGAAATTACACTCATGGATAAATGAAAGTACACCCGCATATGCCCACACAGTGTTGATGGACCTCTAATATTTTACTTCTGCGTTCGTCCTCCGACGGCTGTGAAGTGCTTGGACTCTTCCTGGAAAGAAATCTCTGCAGAATACAGAGTGGTGACCTTTTCTGAGAGAGCCGTGAATGTTTCTGAACACGAATTCCAGGATTCCACCCTGTTTCATCTTCCCAGTCCTCACTGTACTTACTGCCAAGTAAATTCATCCAAATACTCACTTCTCTTTTTGGTAGGAAAACAGGTTCCTTCATGTCAGGGGGGTGAAAACCTTCCTAGGCTGATGTGAAGAAAGGCTTCCTGCTGGTTTTCCATGGAGAGGGTGGACTCATTTTCTTCTTTGCAGCAGGAGTGAGGTGGTAGATATGTCTCTTTTCTCTGATCTCCATGAAATTCACCTGGAGAGAGGTCTCTTACATGGCATCAGAGTTCGTTAGGACTAGGATCATCATACGTTGGGGACATCACAGGTTCCCTTGAGAAATGTCTGCAGCAGCGTCTCTGCTCCCTCTGTTTTCAGTATCAAAGATTGCAACAGGCATTATGTCAGCAAAGTTTCAGGGGGGTTCCTCAATTCTTCCATGGAAAATTTCACACAGCAATGTGCTCCATGCTGAAATGTGTCCTGTCCTCTCTCCATTGCAGCATTACTAAGCAGTTCCAGAGCTTTTGGGAAAAGGAGACAGTGAGTGGGGGTGTGGCTTGGGAAAGCCCTCCTGTAGGGACGTGTGCTCACGGCAGTATGAAGGAGACAAGAGGAAACCTTTGCAGAGGTATTCTGGCCCCCCACGCTGTGCCCTCCTGTGGCCTCTTCTGCTGCCATCCCAGACCCACTGAACAGGGAGGAATGGGAAAGCCTGGAACCTCACTGCTATGCAATCACCACGGCACAGTCAGCCCTGGGGTATAACACTGTCAATATGCCCCAACAGAGTGGGGATAGAAGGAAGGTGAAAATGGGCCAGAGAGGAGTCCTAGAGCTGCTTTGCTGCTCTGCTGCAGTGCAGCAGTAACGCACCCACTCCAGAGTAGGAAAACATCACTGACCTTGTGTCAATCTCACAGTCTTTTTCCTCCTTCTCCTCCTTCTGTGGCAAAAGTCTGGTCCCCTGCCATGGCAGGACAACCCTGTTGTAGGTTTCCCCATAGCTGTATGATGGTGTCTTGCAATTATCTCACAGGAAGGTGCTGAGATTCCATCAGTTCAGTCTTGCCAGAGCAGCAGTCTCTTCATGTCCTTAGATGAGATGCCCATGAGGCAGTCCTGCCAGAGGCAGTCCTGTAGCAAAGGGCTTGTTAACACACCCAGGAAACAATCCACACATTCAATGGCTTCTTGGATTGTTTGGGAAGAGCCTGAGTGGAATGACATCTACTAAACAGTGGATTATCTGCATAACAAGGAAGTTTGGCTTCTGCCTTATGCAGAGTATTCATGGCTCTTCTGATGCAGGCCAACAAAGTGTTAGGCATGTGCAGGCAGAATGTGCTTCCCCTTTTAGTGTCATAATCAGCAAGTACAATGTGGCATGAATGAAGTCTTCCCATAGCACAGAATTGTATAACCTCCAGCAGGCAGCTCATCCAGAAGGCGCAGGTGGGTGCCAGGGAGTAGAGAGCAGTGATCTCCTGTTAATAACAGAAACAAAAAGAAGCAAAGTGGGGAAAAAAAAACATAATGATGTGCTATAGAAATTCTGGAAAGAGGATTCAGTCATTTTAGAAGATGAAAAGCCACCAAGAGTCAGTGCAGTATTCCCCCCTCTTGTTATAAATTCAGTATTTACAGGGGATGCACATTCTCTCCTTGATGGTGAGAAATGTTTGGCCTGTCATGTAAGCTTTTGTTAAAGTATTTTTGTTCTTTATAGATTACTATTGCTGAGTGGGCATTTTGGCATATGAAATTGTCTATCTAATAATAATAGTACAGTTTGTGCTATACTAACCTGGACAGATAAAGAAACTTGACAAATATTCCCATCATTCATTTGCTATCCATGACACTGCCAAAACGTCTTGAGCAGGACACTGTGCTGCTGACAGTCCAGCTGCGATCAAATGACTAATTGTGAACTTTGAATTGAAAACAAGAGTGCTGTTAAACAAAAGGATAGGAACACAGAACACCTTCCCAGTCTGTCTGTATCAATCAACACGTCTTAGAATCAATTCTGCAATCTCATCACGTCCCACGTTACTACCATTTATAATGAAGAACAGTACAAGGATGGAGGAAAATTTATAATATAGAGCTCACCACTGCAGTGACCAGAATTTGATGGCATCTTTCAAATTCTCAATTTCTACAAAATTTATTTGTTTACCTCTAAGATTCTCAAAAGATGGATCCAGCATGTAGGTGCTTGAGCATCAGAAATGGACCTTTAATTCTCAAAATGAGCATATGGTCTCTTTACAATCATTCATTTACTACTAATATTTTCTTTCAGCCTAAAGAGGTTCTTTTCCTTTATGTTTTTCTGTCCTGGGTACACTTAAACAAATCCCTCTTGTATCAGCTTCATCTCACTGGACTAACCAAGCCAACCTTTTCAAGTCACTCACCCTAAAATAGTTCATCCATTCTCTTGATCATTCAAATAATTTTGAGCTGCACTCGTTCCACATAAGTGAATCTTTCTGCAATATCTCATCACTTCTTCTTTTATTGAGATCACTCTATGATGAACATGGCTTGCCTATTTTTCAGTCCAGCTGGGGTTTTTTGCTGTAGTTGACTGCCAGTTTGACAGATTCACATGACCACAAAATGGCATACATAGCTTCTGGGGCTGGAAAGGATCACAGCCACATTTGCTGCTCCGCAGGAATGTGTCTGTGCCTTCAGTACAGGCAGCAGAACTGACATGCTCACAGAAGTTGCTGTCTTCCAGCTGGAGCCACAGGCTGCATGAAGGCAGAAGTCATAGCCTGGATAAGAAGGAGCCAGGGGCACTCAGAGTAAAGATATGTAGGTTTTAAATGTGCATCCATTTCATGACTGCAGTAATGGAAGAAGATGAAAAAAAATGTAATGCAGGATTTAACCTCGGAAGGTCACCTCAATTAAGTATCCTTAGCTATTTTTTATCACCTAATACTGTTTCAGAAGTTAAAGTTCTGGCTTGTAATCCCCTTTCAACTTTTTCTCTGTAGATCTCTGTTGTTCCATGTGCCTCTTTACTATCCTTTGGAGAGGAAGGGAGACTCTAATGACTCAGTCATTATGACCAGCTCAAGTATGCAAGCACCCAGAAGAGTTGCTTGCACATTTTAATGTACATGGAAATCTTCTCAGACTTCGCCATTTTGCTACATCATTTACCCTTCTGCATTTGTGAAATTACAGGATTCAGATAGCTCTGGGCTCCAGATCTAATATTAATATTATTCTCATGTCATTCATAAGTCTGGTGACAATTTTTGTCCATTTGCTTATTGAAATAGCAGCCTACACTGATCTGTCAAAAACAAACCACCCCTGAACGTTCTGTGGCATTTCGAGATGCTCTCAGGATACAAGAAAAACAGTAACTTAAGTAAAACTTCTGAGAAGTCCTGATATTTCCTTAGAACGTACAGGAACTCTGGAGATAAAAGATTAAGATCAAAATACTAAGGAAACTCTCTGCTGAAAGAGTGGTAATCTCACGATCAGTATCAAAACGG
This sequence comes from Myiopsitta monachus, assembly GCA_017639245.1. Classification (NCBI taxonomy): domain Eukaryota; kingdom Metazoa; phylum Chordata; class Aves; order Psittaciformes; family Psittacidae; genus Myiopsitta; species Myiopsitta monachus. Next base: position 10,418,764 of record CM029931.1, read on the forward strand.
AAGACTGTACTGCTCTGAGCAGCAATTACACACACAGAGTTTTCATTGTGAATTTTCAGGTGGTCCCACAAGTTAAGAGGCTGCCAACATACCAGAAGGCAGTACTGAAAAAGTGACATGGGAAAAATCAACTTAAACTATTCCTTCAGATGAAAGAAGTAACTCCATAGGGACAAGTTCAAGCTATCCAAATGACAAATGATCAATAAATCACACAAGATGAAGAGCAACGGGTTAGGTCTCATTTTTCACAGAGAGAAGCAGAAATGCTGTTGCAGCAGGGGCTGGACATTCCCAGTCACATGGTTCATCAGGGGTCCACACACGTCCCAAAATGGAGAATTGGTTGTATAATGCCAAGTGGCAGCATGTTGGAGCTTCATGCTCAGTCACAGCAATCCTCCCTTCACAGCCAAAGGGAGAAGAGATCTCAGAAGTGTATGCTGTGGCAGAGGTGACACTGACAGCACTCTCCATGGCAAGCTGCAGCAGCTATCAGGCTTCAGTAAGAGAGCAGATGAATGAGGTGGAACAGGAGAGGCAGGGAGACAGAAGGTGCAGTAGGCACCAGGAGGCAGGAGCCAAAAAGCAATAGGGAGGTGAGTAAAAGGAAAGCTGGGTGACATGGTCTAATGTGAGGTGTCCCTGCCCATGGCAGGGGGTTGGAAATGGATGATCTTAGGGTCCTTTCCTACCTGAACTTATCCGTGATTCTGTGAATCTATGATTCAAGCAGTGTGGGAAAGCACTCACTCCCACCTTGTTCAGAGAGCAGTATTTCTTCCCAAATCAAACCTTTCAATGACCAATCAGTTAGTGAGTGGTCATTAAACACTGGGTAGTGTTTTCCACCCTACCCAAGACTGCCCAAACTGCTTCTGGACAGCGCACTACTCCTTCAGCGCTTAGGTGGGCACTGTGAGAAGGACCATGATCTCACTGCCCTCTGCTTCATAGCTGGTTGCAGACTACCTCTGTCTTGAAGAGTCATCTGCTTGTAAAGTACCTCCTCATGCACTGCCCAGCGCACACGCTCTCGCAGCCCTCTCAGGAGTGTCCTCCCGGTCCCCCCCAGGCGCTCTGCTTTCCCTTCTCTTGCTGTTCTCAGCCATTTCTTTTGGCTCGCAAGCACCTGGGGTGTGAGGAGGCACCAGATGCCTCTTCTGCAGTGATAGGACAAAGAAAGACTTGGCAAATGGATTCCAAAGGCGCTCTTTCAGTACCCAGTGAGACAGGCGTTGAGGTACTCAGGCAATGGGTGTGAAATGGGTGGAAAACCACAGAATATGCTCAAGGCTGGTAGATATTTTCTGCAGACATTTCTGAGAGATTGACCTCCACTCTTTCTTATGAAATTATACATTTGGCTTTAAAGATTGCAAACCTCCACTCACCACTGCTTAAATAATATTTATAATACTAGTACTCTTTTTATTTTGAAGGAGCCCAACCGCATGCGCAAATGGTGAACATTCCCCACTGCGAAAAAAACCTGACGTATTATCAAACCTTAAATTACATCTCAGGAGTCAGATATAGTTTCCTCCTGGGCATCAGATTACTAGGGTTAAAGCAGTTTCACTAGTTAGTCTTACAGCACTTAAATCCCTCAAGAAAATACTTTCTGTGGAACTGAGATGTGTCCATCTAACTCTGATGATAGGAAAGGGAATGGAGCTCACATATTCCTAGAAATTCACATCACTTTCACAGCAAGGTTGTTGTGGACCCAAAGTCTGTGCAACACAAACAAGGTGTCAGATGCATCTATTTTAAACTTCCTCTCAGAGGTGTTCATTTATGCCTATTATGGACCCATGTTTTTCCCAAGATCAGTTACCTTCACATCAGCACTTACCAGCTGACAGGCAGCCTGACTCCAGAAATAGTGTGTCAATGCAAAGTGACTCCTGTCCTTCCATGTATGACAGCAAATCACAAAGGGAGGGGAAATTAATTTTCCATTCCACCTCTATTAATATTCCATTTTGATCCTGATAATCCTCTGTACTTCGCAGGGTGTCTACTGGAGTTCTGCACAGTGCAATGTATGGGAATTTTGTGTTTCTTGAATGTACCATTTATAACAGAAACCCCAACAGAAACTTTCAGTTTTAAAAACCTGTAGTTTTTCTAGACAAAAAAGACAACAATAACAGTAGTTTGTGCAAAGCACTGTGAGAAAAGACCTTATTAATAACAAAGAAATATAAATTTTTGATTTAAAATACTTGTGATTGCTTTAAAATAAAAATATATAATCTATTCTTTATGAGATCATCCAAAATAAACAGAATGGACTATGGTTAATCATGTAGTATGTATGATAGTGTATGACTATTTGTCCTTTAGCAAACAGTCATAAAGCTCAACCTTTTCTACACTTCAAATACAAACTTTTTATGGATTCACAAAAGTGGAATGCAGACTAAAGGCTTCACATTCCTCTCTTACTCTGTGTTGTGGAAGGCTGTAGGATGGCTTCAACCACTTTCAGTAGCTCTGGTGTTACACAGGACTGGTATCCAGACATCAAGAATTGTAACTAATGCCCAATAATCCTAGACTCATGGAATGGTTTAGGTTGGAAGAGACCTTAAAGCTCATCCAGTCCCAACCCCCTGCCACGGGCAGGGACACCTTCCACTGGAGCAGTTGCTCCAAGCCCCTGTGTCCAACCTGGCCTTGAACACTGCCAGGGATGGGGCAGCCACAGCTTCTCTGGGCACCCTGTGCCAGCGCCTCAGCACCCTCACAGGGAACAGCTTCTGCCCGAGATCTCCAAGGATTTGCTCCCGCAGCTCCATGTCCCTCTTGCGCTGTTGCCCAGGAGCTGGATCAGGACTGCAGAGGAGGTCTGCCCTGAGCACAGCAGAGGTTCAGGATCCCCTCCCTGCGCTGCTGCTCACACTCTGGGAATGCAGGCCAGCACACAGGGGGTGGTTCTGGGCTCTAGTGCACTCTGAACCAACACGCCCAAGTCCTTCTCAGGGTGCTCTCCATCCAGTCTCCCCCAGCCTGTGTTTGTGCTTGGGATTGCCCTGACCCAGGTGTAGGACGTTGCACTTGACCTTACTGAATTTCTTGAGGTTGGTGCTGGCCCACCTCTTGAGCCTCTCCAGGTCCCTTTCGATGGCATCCCTTCCCTCCAGCACGTCAACAATATGGTGTCATTGGCAGACTTGCTGAGGGTGCTCAATCCCTCTGTCCACGTAGCTGACAAAGATGCTAAACAGCTGTTTTAATTCTGTAATGGTAAATACACCAAAAGAATAAACATAAACAGGCTGAAGTCCTTACCCCTGTGCAAGGTCCCACACTGGTGCATATTCTGAGGACAAACCTTTTTCTATTCTGTGACAAGGAAAATTGTAACTCTGAGCAACAGCCCACAGGAAAACATCAAGACCCTGCCATGTTTTCCTGCACACAGATCTTCCTTTGGCTATGAGATTCTTTGCCACAGTTGAGCATCCCAGCCTTTTCCCTTGCACACACAATGCTGGTGGGATGTCAGTTACATTTATCTATGCAGCAATGTTATCCTAAACATTTTATCAGTCCTTTGTATAATCACAAGATACTATGTTAAAATGATCAATCCAGACCAATCCAGTTAAGAAATACCAGGACAAAAGAAGACGCTGGAGAGGAGGAGTTAATTTGCTGCATTTAAAGTGTGTGTGAAAGAGTCCACTGAGCAGGACTTCCTACAAATGTTAGTTCTTAATAAACAGTTCATGCTCCATAGCAAGAGTTCTTGCTGGATCAGCAATAGTCCATTTGACGTGACATGTTAGTAAATCACAGAAGAAATTCAACACTGTATTTGACAGTGGCAGAAGAACAGGTGCATCACGCTGATGTTTCTGGACTTTGGCAAATCTTCAGGAGTGTTCAATTTCATTTCACAACAAGCGAAAGAAAGATGAGCATTTTTCAGATTGGCAGCAGCTTACTTCTCCTTTAACATGTTTCTGTTAACAAATTTTACCTCTATAGTGACACCAACTAGGCAGGCCAGTAGTTTCAGACTGGGATGTAACCAACTGAGACAAAGCAGATGGCAAAGCACCAAAGCCATCCTAATCTGGCATCTCTTCTTCATTTCGGTCTTGAACACAAAAGTCAGGCATAAATTTAATGTGTTCTTGTGAGACAGAGGGACACATCCAGTCAAGACACTTCTGGGCACCAGAACACATCGGGCAACAGATGTCATAATTATCAAGGAAAGATAATTCTCAGCCATCACCAGATTCTTGCTCAGAAGAGTAAGACATTGGTTTACAAGCAATTTCTCTGAGACTGAATAGCAACTCTACAGTAAGAATAAAGATATGCTACCCTTCCTCGTCCCCCAGAGACTTCCGATGGACATTTTACCCTGTGTTCAGTAGTTATATTCTTGGCTACTGTTTATTCAGATTTGGGTTCCATAAAATCGGTCTTGAAACCTTTTTGAAACTTTGGAGTCTCTTTTTACATACTTAATGGGCTGAGGCAGAGTGCAAAGTTATACAGAAGACAGAGCAGTTTTGATGCTGTCAGCTCTCCTGGGAGACCACCTTTCAAAGTTGTCAAGTTATCATGTTCCAAAACCTCCTCTTCAGACTCATGTGGAAGGAGTTTGGGACTAGATTCTCTTTGAGCATCCAGTAAAACATTCAGATTTCCGAGTCTGCCATGAATATGGCCTCCTTGCTCAAAGGAAAGAAAACTTGAGGCAAGTAACTAAGACCAAATGAGCTGCCACATTTTATAGCCCATTCTCTTAATAAATTGTCAACAGCCAGTTAAAAAGTATTACGGCACTGATAAATCAGATATTAGTGGAAATTATTCTTTACAGTTAAACTTTTTTCATAGATCATTTAAACCAACTTCTAAGGGAAATAAGGGAGAAAACTCAGATTCCAGCATATTGGCTCAAAAATTACATTTACAATATAGCATCACCTTGGTTTGACATCTTATATTTTCACCTCCCAGGCTAATAGGAATTATCTTATCAGGGAACAGATTTAAGAAGGAATGATGTACAATTGTATCACTCTACTTCTTTCACTATTTCACTTGATATCTGAAAATGAAAGTCCTCAACCCTTGGGCTCCCATTCTATGAGCAATATTTAACTTTGTTTCTTAGAAATTAAAAAAAACAAATACACCCCCCCCCCCCATATATAAATGAAGAATACTCCAGTATTTTCATGGGAGGCAACTTCAGATTCATACAGGAAATACTGCTCTAGCCAACTGCTATTTAGCATCAAACTTCTCACATCTGACTCTGAGGAGGCAGAAAAGGCCAGCCAAAAGCTATTCTAACCAAGATCATTATTTTAAAACCAGCACGGTCTGGCTGGTGGAATGAAAACAGCTCTTTAGTGGCACTGATAGATTGTGCCCTGATGCCAGTAGATGGATGCAGAAACATCCATTCTCATACTCCTCTGCAGCGTCAGCACTGCCAAACATGACAGTGATGTTCTGCTTAGGTTATCAGTGACAGAGAGTTTCATAAGATGTTTAATTGTCTGGATTTTAGTGTGTATATAATATAACATACAGAGAAAATTTCCATTTGACATGAGCTGTAAATGCCACTATCTGCTTAGCTTCAATTGCAAAAGACTGTCTTGCCCATTTAAACTCAGACATTTCCAGTATAGTAGGTTTCACTGTCTAAAAATTTGACTTCTGGTTTAACTTGGTCTTCCGAACTCATCTTCCTTGGAAACAAATAGGTACCTCTGTAAGTGATACAGTCTTTTCAACAAAACGGTCATAGAAGGAAGTGCCTTTCAGAGTTATTTACTTCTTTCCATGCGCTACAGATTGAAACTCCAAGTTAATGGCTTGAACCATGACAATGACCGTTCCAGGCCAGGCCTTCTAGCTAGTCCAGAAGGTGCCTAAAGCTGTTTCCTAGTGTAGTCCCACAGCATCTTACATTTCCTGTTGCCATTACTATCAGTCAGAAGGCCAGAAGTCATGAATTAGGTTAGCTACAGAAGGACTCATCAGAGCTTGCCTGGACTCGTTGAATCTTAGGCTTGATTAGTTTTGTTTAGCTGAAGCAACAAGTTTCCTAACAGTCTGGAGGCAAATCTGTAACTTGATTTTAGTTTTAGCCTGGTTTGTGAGAAGAAATTATACCATATAAGTTAAAGATCTAAAAAAAAGTCCAAGTGAGTACTAGGTAACTGGATTTATGGACTGAATAAATAAATACATAAATATTAGCAACAGACTGTTCAATAGCATATAAAAATAATGCCAAGAGGACCCCAGACAGAGGACAATGAAATCCCAGCAATGTCATACCCTAAGTGGCAAAGAACTCAAGATGCTGAAGACTCACTCTATCGGGAAGGACCCTTGACCTCAGAAGGCTTGAAAAATGAGACCTTCGCATTTTTAGAGAAGGAGCAGATACTATTAAATTTGTCGTTTATTCATTTTGACTGTATCACAAAGCACCACTGGGAGAAATTGGGCAGTTTAAATTATAGGCAATGGTGACTGGACAAATAATACATTTTTTTGACTAGACTGTTGAAACAGTGATTAGACTAACAATGAATTTTCTTGGATTCAAGTGTGCCTTACCACTGACATCTGGGGATGTAATGGATCATGGCATGGTCCATTGCAGATCCACAGGACAGGGAGTGGCAAACCTCAGTACTGTTTTTCCTCTCCCAACAGCTCCATCTATATGTGAAGTATTTTTCCTTGTCCATGTCCCAGACACAGTTGCCCAGGTTCCCTGCAGCCCTCTTCGTCAGCTCTGGGTAGGGAAACAAGGAAAGCAGATCTTATTCAGCATGCTTTGCTGTTCCTTCTGGGATATTGCTTGAAGGACGAGGTTCCCATCTAGCCCCCAGCCCAGGTGGGGCCCCTGTACAAAGCTACCACCACAAATCACCCTTTGGGCTGTGGCTGTGGCAGACTTCTGCCCCAAAACCCCTTCCCCATGCAGGCTGGAGGCTAGAGCTCATCATGTGCCTAACTGGTAGCTGGTTTGCACTCCTCCAGCTCTCTATTGGCAGTGGCATCTCCCCAGCAGCTGGCATCACCAATTGTTTGCACCCCTGACTCAGTGGGTCCTTTAGGCACCGCAACAGCCTTTACAGTGGCCAACCTCCTCTTCCTGGACCTGTGGGAAATATTGTCCTCATGCTGGAAGATGCACAGTCTTACAGGACTGTGGCCCATGGATGTATGCTTGCAAGTTACACCTCAGCATCTGAACCCAGTGAGCATCCAAAGTCATGGCTTGGCAGCCATGGGATGAATGCATGGAGTGCTATGTGCAGTGGCAGCATCTGAATCTGCCTGTACTCGGCCTACCTACCAGTGCAAACAGAGAGATGTCCTCCCTGCCTTGGAACAAAGCCTCTCCTGGCACCAGAGAAGCAGCACACGGGTTCCAAGATCTCTGTGGTACAGCCTCCTTTTGGTTGATCCCGGGTTGGACCCATAGCCATCTATCAGTAGTAATAATGACGACAGTAATTTTCAGAGAAAATACAATTTCTCAGGAATATCAGTAATTTTCAGTTGGGAACATACAGGGACACATGGCAAACCTCTCTTCCTGCCATATATAAATTGTGCAATGACTTCTTAAAATGGACCAAGATGAAATAGGGGCCTCTCAAGCTCTGACTTGCTATGAAAATGCCTGTTCTATACTGGGCTCAATAATCCAAGAGCAAACACTTCTTTAAGGACCCCAGCCGAGACAGTTATTTTTATGGATGCTTGTGTCACTGCTCCTAGGAGTTGGGTTTCAGCAGAAAGAAGCTAGTGTTTCGCTGACATCTTAAGATATGAAGGAGAGCTTTGAGCTCTCTGAGGAGTGAGTGAAACATTTGGCTTGACCAGCTGCACAGGGAATGTGATCTGATCCAAATATAAGAACTGAGGGATTTATACATTTGTTTCAGGCATTGTAAATTCACTTTAAGGAATTATTCTCCCTGCACACATGCACACGTGTGTACTCCCTTACACCTTCATGTACTCACGCAGCACTTCTGATGCTCTGACATTTTCCTTCAGGGTTGGTCTTGCTGCTGCTGTGCAGAGCCTGAAGTCTTCCTGGGAAGAAATCTCTACATGATGCACAGAGTACAAAGAAATGGAGTTAATTCATGATCAGCCAGACATTGCATTACATTGGCATCTAGGTATTTATGTTACTCAGCAGACAAAATGCTGGATAATTCAGTGAAGTTTATGCTTGAGTTGTTTCTGCAACTCAGAATAACTTCTGAATAGAAAAGAGTTGTTCTTGACTATATATGTACCTTTTATAAGCCAAGCGCTCTTTAGATGTCTTCTCCATCTCCACTGATATGGTTTCTACGTATGACTGAATTTGGCTTAAAAAATCCAACTCTGTTCAACAAGAAGACGTAAGATTCAGAAGGACAATTTGCCTTCCGGAATCCTGTCGCTTTTGAAGGGTTCTTCTCCCTTCTTCTTTGGCTGATTTACTTTCTAAAAAGCTTCTCTCTGTCAACACTGATTGGTTAATTACTGCATTTAAAATAGATGAGAAATGCTAAGATTTGTGTCTCACAAGACAGCAGGCTGTGGAGCTTTCCAAACATGCTTGTCATTCACTAGTTACCTAAGACACTGCCAAAATATCTTTAGCAGTGGGTATTGAATTTCTCCCAGTGCAGCCAAGGTCAGCTAAAAGGTTAGCTTTATCATAAGAAAACAAGCCTAGAGGAAGAGTGGCATAGGAGTCCTGAACAGGCAGTGAGTCTCACCCTCCTTTATTATGAGCTTCAACATTAGAAATAGAGGAAAATGGCAATTGCCTAAATTCTATTAAATGCAACACTAATGCTCTGCAGCATTAGTAGAACTTCTTACTGCCTAAATAAGTGCCAGATACAATTGTTCTTAAATGTTTAGTGCCAGCTGTTACGGTGACTCAGAAGCAGCCTCAGCCTGGGGAGACAGGTACCTTTTTAAACCCTATATCTTTTAGGATCTTTTTAGGTTATACAAAGTGCAATCTAAAAATCTCTTTCAGTTTCCAGGATGCGTAATCAAATGTATGGTGCCGGAATGCCTAGTGATTACAGCACATGCTGAGATAGCAAAATAGCTATGCTGTGGAATGGGCCCCCAATAGCCTGAGTGACCATCAAATAACATACTATGACAGTTCTGTGATGATTAGGATATAGGCCACTTCATGTAGAACAGCATTTAACATTCAACATTTGTGGACTAGAAGAACAGCAGACAAGAGAATACAGTTAGCAAACCTCTGATTCTCTATCAGCTTGCTTGACAGTTAACTTAAGCCAGCTTGTTTGTGACAAAATCGGGGGTGTTAGAGAGTATGAAAGGGAAGCATCTGGGGATGAGAATAGTGGAAAACAAAGAAAAAGAGAGTAGGTGTGTAGCAAGAGCAAGTGTCCTGCAAACATTCACCTGACTGATCTCTGAGATGCAATTCTCTTTTTTTACCCAGAAAGAAATGAGTTAAACTCAACTCTACCTACCAGGAGGTAGTTCATCCACAAAACTCAGCCTATGTTTTGTCCATAAAAAGAGATCTGGGACAAAATCTGGATTCCCTTGAGCTAATTGGTACACTCATTAAAACAAAAAAAGCAAAGAAAACAAGCAAACAAACAAAACCAAACCAAAACCTGCACAAAACAACCAACAAAAACCCCCAAAACCAACACGAAAAAACAACACACAAAAATAAGCTAACGACAAAAAAAATCCCCAAAATCTTTGTGTGATATTGTTGTCAGCCATGCTATCAAAATTAGAAGAGAATGCTTAGAAATATCAATATGGCCAGTAAATCAACAGTGTACATGGTATGATATAGGAAACATAGACTCATTCTGCTGTTCTCTCAGTAAAAGGAGATCTCCCATGAATGTTGGAAGATGATAAGCAGAAATGCCAGAACACTGATCCTTCAGAGCAAATCTCCTCATTGCTACACTTCGACTTAGATGTTGCTGTGAAGGGGACATGGAGATGGTAAGGACACACTCTCTTTATTAGATTTTATAAGTATTGGATCAGATTAAATAAATTCCAGGGAATACATTCTATATCTCCCATGGCACTTGCCTGTTAAGTGTGGAGTTTAACATGCCATGTTACCTTCTTAAGATGTTCTCTAAGAATCTGTTTGAATGCTCCTCTGTGCACTGAGGTGGGGGGGGGGGGGAATGTAATTTTGAACTGATTTCTTGAGATAAGCCAATAATTATTATTACCAATGTGCGTTGTGGAATAATTCTGTGGGAAGAAAGGCAGTTGGGACCAATAATGCAAAAGGCAATGTCTGGGCCTAAACATAAATCTCCAGAGAATATTATTTGTGAAGACTGGCTTGTTCTACAGTTCATAGAAGGCAGTGGCAGTGATGTCCATCCTCTTTCTTAATCCTGCTCTTGCCCTCAGGGACTAATACATGCCATGCACTGTGTATTTGTAATTCAGCCTTAATACACAAAAAAGGAAGCAAACATTCCATGTCTCTACATAGCGAATTTGGAAAATGTGCTCTTAATACACATGAAGTCTTTTTCCATCACTAACTCTCTTTTCCACACACAGACTAAAGCCACTTAGCCCCTGGCATGTTCCTGGAGCAGCCAACTGAGAGTAGAAAGGTGAGTAAATGTAAAACCTTCATTGAAAATTGGCAGTATGAATGTGCAGCCAAGGTAAACAATGCATACACCTCCTGTTTCATAGCAAATATGAAGTAACTCTTAAGTGACACTCAGAATGCCATTTCCTTCACACGTGTATTTAAGCAGCTGAGTGACTCCTGTTACAGAGCAGGTGAGTGAAGTAAAAAGGGCTTAGAAGCCCCTGAGTAAAGTGCAGAAAGCAGAGAGATAACAGGTGGCTAAAAGAGTCAGAGAAGGACAGAGAGGGATGACAGGGAAGTTGGATGGAGATGGAGTTGGAAGTTGGATGGAGCTTGGTGTTACTATTAGGATGCCAGCGACTCAGAAAAAGAGCTTAGGTGGCATGTTCTGTCTGTCACAGAATTGGAGAGGTGTCATGGTGCCAGCAGATTATCATAACGCTGATGCGTGACTCTCAGACACTATAAATGGAAAGTACAACTGAACTGCGTGTTGCCTGAGCTTCGTGTGAATATTTCCCAATCATCTTCAGCTGTAAAGACAGATTCACTTAATCACTGCTTTATCAAGCATGCAGGCGTAACCTTTGCCTTCTGCATCCATGCTCTGAACTCCCAGATGCTCCCTCAAGGATTTCTCCGGCTAGCCTGAGTCCTCCTGGAGCAGGGTGACCTCTAGGGGCCTATGGGCAGAGCCGGCATGGAATGGGCATGTCAGTGCTCTGCCCCACACTGCCTTGCAAGTTTGCAAACCTTGGACTTTCTTATTAGTGCCCCCAGTCTGAGACCTTTGTGTATCTTGAATCATATATTCCCAGCAGTACTGTCGTGTCCTCCAAAGGACTGCCCAGGTAAGTAGAATAAGACAACAAACTTCTTCTTTTCTCTCTTTCATGAGAAAGATGGGATCTTTTTCAGCTAGAAGTTTCTTTTGGGCTTTCAATAGTCATGAAGAGCTGAACTGATAAATCTGATTTGTCATAATTCACTAAGTAGAAGTTTCTTTCTGCAGAACAGGAATGCTGGAACTAGATGATCTTAAGGTCATTTCCAACCCTAACTATTCTGTGATTCTATGATTTTCAGTTAATGTTATTCTGTCAATGAAATAGTGTTTATTTACTTCGGAGGCACATAACTGCTGTCTAGATTATTATAACTCTAAGAGCCTTGGCAATCCATGCAGCTTTACTGGAGTACACCAGCTGCGTCTATTCTATATTCATATTTATGGCAATTATGAACCACTGTATTTTTCAAGGTCAATAACCTTTGCATTGCTTACCAACTAGCAGGCAGTCTGACTACATGGGGTGTTTATACAAGCTGATTCTAATCTTCAAGGTATGGCATCAAATTATAAATACATGAGAAATTAAATATGCTTTCATTTATGTGAATGAATGAGAGATATTTCCCCAATACAAATAAGGAACATTTCCAGATTCATAAAAACTAAACACAGAATTAGGACATAATAGTTATTATTTGAAGGTTTCTGGACAGGTGCAGCCTAATGACATACGCAGGTTGAGGTGTTGCTATTAAACTCAATCACCACCATAAATGTTCAGCACATTAATTGTAAAAGTAGTTGAATATTTTACTTAAAAAACCCTCGATCTCTTATTATAATTATAGAGTACTCATCTCCCATGCAGAGAAATTATCAGATCAAACATGTAAAGTCTTTGCAAAATTTCATTACAAAATAATACTGTGGCTCTGTGTATGAATGTTATGAGGTCTGTTTACTGGATTCTACCAAGATAATTTTTCTGGTCACTGAACAAACGGAAAATAGAGAGAAAAAAAATGGTTTTGTAATAACACCAACTAAAAATGTCTTAGTCCAGCAACTTTCTTTTTATCACTCACTAAAGTAATAGAGAAGGAATAAGTAGTTGGGAAATAGATGGCAAAAAGCTGTATCCTGACACAGCTACACAAAGGTTATGAGCCAAAATGGTGCCCAAAGGCTAATGATGACACAGCCCTAAACCAGTAAAAAGAGAAAAAAATGAAAACTACCAGTCATGGTGTGAACAGAAGCAATCTACTGTTTATTCCCTACATATTGAAGTGGTTGCAAATCTAAAATGGAGAAGAAAGAGACTGAGAGGTTCACATTTTGTGCAGCCCTCAGTCACTTTGCAGCTTCATGACAGCCTCACTCTTCCTCTTCTATCTTCTTGCCATGAAACTCCCGGCTCTTCACTCGGAGCTTGTTGACCTGGGACTCTGCAATGTCAGCCCGCTCCTCGGCTTCCTCCAGCTCGTGCTGGATCTTGCGGAACTTGGAGAGGTTGACATTGGACAGCTCCTCCTGTGCGGGGAGAGGGAGTTGGTGGTGAGAAGCCCAGGGCTGTGGTTTCACTCCTTCTAGACCTCAGCCTTGAAGGCCTACAGCTCTTCCCTGGGGAAGGCACAAACTTCCATCCTCCACCCCCTACACAAAAGCACCACACAGACCTCCTTACTCAGGACCTCACTGTGACAGTCTTCACCAGCACAGTGTCACAATCGAGGAGAAAACTCATCACTTGAATTTGTCATTTATGTACTGATCCTCCCACTGTATCATGGACAATGTATGAAGCAAAACCATTTTAGGTCGAAGAAGAACCTGGAGCCTTCTGCTGTTGATTACTAGCAGAGTTATAAAATTCTCAGTCAGTTGATGTGGCCCCTGGAATTGTATAGTCTGACCTGCTGTATAACGCAAGCTGCAGAACTTCCCTCAGTTCATCCCTGGCTACTTCAGGGTGCCCAGAAATCAGAAAGGCCTACTGACAGGAAACTAAATGGCATGGCCAAGACTGATATGCCGTGGTAGTTTCTTTCATGGCCCTTTCCTGGTAGGTACAGACATGTCAGTGAGCCTGCTGCCCGGATGAAAGGTGCCTGTCCTTCAGCCAATACTTACAGCCTCCTCTGCTTGTCTCTTGTAGGATTTCACTTTCATTTGCAGCTTGTCCACCAGATCCTGGAGCCTGAGAATATTCTTCCGATCTTCCTCAGTCTAGAGTGGTTGGTAAGCAGGAAAGAGAATGAATTATTGCTTCTGCATCATGTGAGGTTAATAATTCCCCTTGGGGATGGTGTGTGCAAAATAGGACATGCTGTGAGCAAAAAGGACACCTCCTGCCTTACCTGGTAGGTCAGCTCCTTCACCCTCCTCTCATACTTGCGCACACCCTTCACGGCTTCAGCGCTGCGCTTCTGCTCAGCATCAACCTCCCCTTCCAGCTCCCGCACCTGCAATCACAAGCCCATCTTTGGAGCTTCCCTGCTATCTCTCCAAGGGACATGCTCACTCATGCACAAATACCAGCCCTACGCACTCTGGCCTCCAGCTTCTGGATTTGCTTCTTGCCTCCTTTCAGTGCCAACTGCTCGGCCTCATCCAGGCGGAGCTGCAGATCCTTCACCGTCTGGTCCAGGTTCTTCTTCATCCTCTCCAGGTGGGCGCTGGTGTCCTGCTCCTTCTTCAGCTCTTCTGCCATCATGGCCGCCTGAGGAGAGCAAAGGGTCAAAGCCGTTTTGGGGTTGGAGGTAACACTTATTTTTGAGCAATGAAAGGAGCCCCTGACTCACATCTGTGATGGCCTTCTTGGCCTTCTCTTCAGCATTGCGGGCTTCCTGGATGGTATCTTCCATCTCACCCTGAATTTGCACGATGTCTGTTTCCAGCTTCTTCTTGGTGTTGATCAAGCTGGTGTTCTGTAACACAGAAAAGACACAGGTTGTACTTTTACAACAAATGCCTCCATATCACTTGCTTAAAGTGCAACTGTTGTTTGGGAAAGTTAATGTAAGTGTCATCTTTGGAGCCATAGCAGCAAACCAGACATATGTGGCTGGCTGCAAAAGCTTTAACACAGCATGTTGCTTTAAGAGATTGCATAGTAATCACGTTCAGTGTCTAGCAACCACATTGTGTGCTGTTCCTTGCTGATGGGATTAATTTCCAGCAGAGTGACAGACCTGGGTATGGAGGAGCTGCACACGTTCAGTGGCATCCAGAAGCTCCTGCTCAGCCAATTTCCTTGACCGCTCTGTTTGCTCCAGAGCTGCCCGTAGCTCCTCAACTTCAGCCTGCAACAGGTTTGCTCTGCGCTCCACCATGGCCACCTGCTCCTTCAGGTCCTCCTGTGTCCTCAGAGCATCGTCCAAGTGTATCTGGGTATCCTGTAAAAGAGGCAACAGAAATTTCACGGTGCAGTGTGAGCTTGGGTGTCAAAAATGTCAGGGATGTCTCTTTCTACAGCTTTGGTGAACAAACCTTGAGAACTCCTTGTGTGTTTCTCAGGTTCTTCTGTGCCTCAGCAGCCAAGCGGTTGGCATGGCTGAGCTGGATCTCCATTTCATTCAGGTCACCCTCCATCTTCTTCTTCAGGCGCAGGGCTTCATTCCTGCTCCTGATCTCAGCATCCAGGGTGCTCTGCATGGACTCCACAATTCTGAGGTGGTTTCTCTTCAGCTGGTCAATTTCCTCATCTTTCTCTGCTATCTTCCTGTCAATCTCAGACTTGACCTGGTTCAGCTCAAGTTGGAGGCGCAGGATCTTCCCCTCTTCATGTTCCAGGGAGGCCTGGACAAGTCAGAAGGAACAGTGATTTAAACTACTGATTCTTTTCTAAGTAATCTTTTTTGCAGCACTTCACAAACCAAGGCTTGCTTTCCTGTCATCTCTGTGGATAACTGTTATCATATATTTAATCAGGACATGATTATTAGTTCTGTGTGTACCTCAGCTTCCTCCAGTGAGGCTTGAAGCTCAGATTTCTCCTGCTCAATCTGCTTCTTGACTTTCTCCAGCTCATGAATCGCTTTTCCTCCCTCGGCAATCTGCTCCGTGAGGTCGGAGATCTCCTCTGTGGGAACAAGAACCAATGGCATGGTCAGGCACAGAGCAGAATGGAAGGGCCCTCACACACCACGGTGACAGGCATCTCTGCCCACCTGCAGGCACAGACCCATGCGAAGCGGTGGGTACTGGTGGGTGGTGAGAAAGCCCTGCCAGGAGCAGAGGGCCAGGGACTTACGCTGCAAGTTCTTGTTCTCGCGCTTCAGCGTTTCCAGGTGGTCCAAGGACTCCTCATAGGCATTCTTCATCTTAAACAGCTCTGTGCTGAGAGAGCGGGCCTCCTTCTGGGAGGCTTCCAGCTCAGCCTGTGTTTCCTCATACTTCTGCTTCCATTCTGCCAGGATCTGAAGAGAAACGGGGTGTCAGTAAGGTTGTGACAATGAGGAGGGGACGCTCTGTCCAGAAGCCCCCAGTCTGGAGCCCAAAAGACCTTGTCAAAGTTCTTCTGCTTCTTATCCAGAGCTGCACAGGCAGCATTTGATCTCTCCACATCAATCATCAGGTCCTCCACTTCATTCTGCAGCCTCTGCTTTGTCTTTTCCAGGGAGGCACATTTGGCATTGACAGCTTCAACATGTTCCTCTGCATCCTGCAGGCGCTGTGCCAGCTTCTTCCTGCAATGCGGTGAGTACAGCTGCAGTTTAGAGGTAAAGGGTCTGCCACACCTGTGTCCCAGCACCTATTAAGTATGAGGCTGTCTTAACCATTCTAGCACTAAGGACAACATTCCTCCCACCAGTCTACAACTTTCCACAGGACACTTTTCCTCTCTCTTTCCCTGCCCTCTACCACAAAGACACTACATCCCAGCCTTTTTTTAATCCCCTGTCCTAAAATGGTTTCAGAGACTCCCATCTCCCTGCAGAGTCTCAGTGTTCTCCAGTCCTCTCTATATCCCACTTGCCACGTACTTGGCCTCCTCCAGCTCCTCCGTGCGCTGAATGGCGTCCGTCTCATATTTAGTTCTCCACTGGGCCACTTCACTGTTGGCCTTGGACAGGGCACGCTGCAGCTCCCCCTTGGCTTCCTGCTCCTCCTCATACTGTTCTCGAAGCAAGTCACAGTCATGGCGAGCAGACTGCAAGGCGTGGGCCAGCGCGTTCTTGGCCTGTGGAGTATTGGGCTTTGTAAGCAGAATGTCTCTTGACAGTGAAATTGACAGTGAAATTAGAACACAACTCTGATCAGGCAATGCAAAGCTGCCAGCTGATGAAGCCTACAGCAAAATGCTCTGCAGGATCAGGATGTGTCAGTGACAGGTTCTCTGGGGACAGGAACCTGCCGTACCTGTAAATGACTAGACCTAAGACAGGATAACCCCTCTCTTAGAGACTATCGTTGGAATCTCATGACAGCCTTGTGGGTGACTTCCTCCAGCATAAAAATCATTATGCATCAATCCCTCTCTAGCTTAGGGGTAGAGGCATATTCATTACTGCTGTTCCCTCCAGTATTCCATGTGTTTGGAGACAGAATACTGAACCAGTCTTAGATCAGACAGGCTTCTCCAGATGCTTCTAAGGGTGACGCAGCTTGTGGACAGGTGGGTACATCCATACCTTAATTTCTTCCTCTAGATGTCTCTTGAGTTCCTCAATCTGTTGGGTAAATCCTTGTTTGCCCCTGGACAGCTGAGAAATCAGAGCATCTTTTTCCTCCACTTGGCGTGAATATTCACCTTGGAAGGGTGAATTGAAAGAAGGTAACTGGAGTGTTCACAACAGGACAGTTTCTGGCTACGAAACCATGTGGCCAAGAGTGGCCTGAGAGCTAACACCAGTTGTCACTTTTCAGCCTTTGGTGTCCTCCCATTGTACCTCAGGAACGAAGATGTCCCTTACCTGACTCTGTCTGCAGGCGAGCTCTTTGAGTATTGAGGTCGTTGATCATGCGCTGGTTCTGCTCCTCCTTAGTTTTAAGCTCACTCAGCTGGTCTTCCAGGGTGCGGCACATCTTCTCCAGGTTTGCCTAGAGAAGAAACACAAGGAGCGACCAGTGTTGAACAGCTCAACTCTTCCTTATTCTCACAGCAAGTAACACTTTTTCAGGAGAATGTGGGTGGCATAGCCGATACCTTGTCACTGCGAGCATGTTCCGCCGTTATTGCGTACCTTGGCTTTGGAGACGGACTCCATGTTGCTGGCCAGGTCGTCGATCTCCATCTTCAGCTCACTCTTCTCCTTCTCCAGCTTCTGCTTCACTCGCTGCAGGTTGTCGATCTGCTCCCCAAGCTCAGCGGTGCTGTCCGCATGCTTCTTCCGCAGGGCAGCGGCCGTGGCTTCGTGCTGCAGCGTGGCCTCTTCGAGGTCACGGCGCATCTTCTGGAACTCGGCCTCACGCTTCTTGTTCATCTCGATCTGAGCTGCTGTGGCCCCTCCTGCTTCTTCCAGGCGCTCGCTGATCTCCTCCAGCTCTCTCGAGAGGTCAGCCCGATGCTTCTCTGCTTTTGCTCGAGAGGTTCGCTCTGCCTCAATTTCCTCCTCCAGTTCCTCAATACGAGCCTGGAGAACATCAGGGACCCTTCACACCTGCGCCCTCCTCTTACCTGACCTGAGGTTTTGTGAGAGGGGCAAGGAACACAGGCTTGCCTGCAGCTCCTTGATCTTCTTCTGCAATTGCATGCCCAGGGCTTGTTCATCCTCTATTTTGCTCTGGATCTGGCTGATTTCAAAGTCTTTCCTTTGGGCAAACAAAACCATGTTAGAGCTGAAAGAAAAAAGACAAGCGCACCAGCCCAGCACTCACATGCTCCACACCACACTTACTTCTTCAGTTTCTCATCCAGTTGCTGCTTATCATTTTCCAAATCCATGATGCTGTCATGGGCCAGCTTCAGGTCTCCTTCAAGTTTCCTCTTGGCTCTCTCAAGGTCCATGCGCAGTTTCTTCTCTTGCTCCAGGGACCCTTCCAGCTAAAAGAAACAAGACCATTAGTACCCGTCTGGCTGTTCTTTCCCTTTTCATTTAACCACACAGGTGCTTACATCATCCACTTGTTGCTCCAGCTTGGTCTTAGCCTTGGTCAGAGTATTGACTTTGTCTTCCTCTACTTGCAGGTCATCTAGTGTCTGCTGATGGGCCTCTTGGAGGGCTTTCTTCTCTTTTGTCAGCTTGGCAATGGTCTCATCTAGAGCTGCCATCTCCTCTGTGAGGTTTTTCACCTAGTGATTAGGAGAAAACAGTCTGTGTAGAAGACTTGACTGCTAGCGCAGGGACCTTTTCACTTTGCAGTGTTCAGCCACGAGTGTGTTTTTCATTTGGGCTGCCTCGCTGTGATGCTGTTGGTGTGTTCCATACCTAGCTTTGTTCTGAGCCTACCAGGCAGATGTGGGAAGCACCTGTCCCTTCAGCCTTTTTGTGTCTCCCCATGAGTGTACCTTGTTTTCAGTGGCATGCTTTTCCTTCTCCACTTTGGCCAACGTTAACTCAAGGTCATCAATATCTTTCTTCAGCTCTGAACATTCATCCTCCAGTTTCCTCTTCTTGGCTGTCAGCTCCGCATTCAGTTCCTCCTCATCCTCAGCCCTTTCAGTCACCTCCTTAATTTTGGCTTCCAGCTGGATTTTGGTTTTGATGAGCTGGTCACATCTCTCCTCAGCATCAGCCAAGCTGTCTGCTTCCTGGTGGGGAGACACAGGTATTGTGGGTTGTAATGTTTCACCCCTTTGTCATTTCTAGTGCTAAGCAGGCATGTCTTAAAATGGGGGCTGAACCTGGCCTTCAACTTCAGCAAGTGGAGGATCTTGCCTGGAGTCCACTGGCAAACACTGTCATCAACAACACTGTCAACACCACTGATTCCAAATCTTTTCTGTCTCTGAAAAATTCCTCACACAAAGGGTAGCTATGAAAATACCTCATGCACTCACAGGCAGAAGTACACAGTGGTCACTTCAAATAATATTTTCAGGAGGAGCAAGGTCTTATTGTGGTTTTTCCTGACAGAAATGTATTTTGTAGTTTTTTCTTTTCAATTGTCTCATCAAGAACCTCATAGTATTTCAGATGTAATGGCTTTTCCATTTTTGAGAATAACTCAACTAAATTTAGTTGAGAAAGGCATTTATCAGTTTCCTAAATACATTAAAACCACTGCAAGACCAATATAGTTCTTGCCTTTTTCATCACCTTCTCTTGTGCCTTACTTTCACTCCACATCTAGCATTTCCAGAGCTTTCAGTTTGATCACTTCATTTGTTGTTACGGAGTTGCCATTTCCTAGCTGAGTCTGAATGAGAAGTAGCCATGCTTCTTAAAGCAATCAGAGCTTTGTGGTGTAGGTCTAAATAGGAAAACTCATTATTGCCTTTAGACAGATACACTGTCTTGAAAGTTGAGTTACATGGAGATAATTCCCTTCCAGTTGAGAGATTTCTGCTCTGGATTAAATGCTGGAAAGTGTTACTTGGATCTTTCCTCAGATAGAAGTAATGCCAAGTTTCATGTGGAGCTGCCATGAGTCTCAACATGGCCCTTCCAGTGCCAGTTTACTCCACATCAGAGTGCCTTACAGTGTGTGATTTAGACTGTTTCCTACTGCACATTAGTCAGCTCTCTGCAAGTCTCTGCTTAGGGTCAGCAGCATTCTCAGTATATGTCATTATTTTCTTGCAGACAAGTGAACAGTGATACTCACTGCCTGTACTTGCAGCTGCAGGTCATTTTTCTCCTGCAGCAGGGTCACCATTTTCTCCTCCAGCTCCTTCCTCTTTGCCTCAGATTTTGCAAGCTCTTCCTTGGTTTTCTCAAACTCTTCCTTCATGTTGGCCATCTCCTTCTCAGATTCTGCACTCTTGAGCAAGGGCTTGATCTTGAAGAAGAGCTTCATCCAAGGCCAGTGCTTCACATTCATGAATGACCTAACATTGTACTGGATACAGAAGATGGATTCCCTGAAATGACATTCACATGGCTCTTTCATATCTTTGTTGTGGTAAATAAGGCACGTTCCATGAGAACAAACTCAATATGAGAAATGTCTACCTCCTCTCCACCATTTTCTTGTACTCCACCCTCATGAGGAAGCCCCTGCACCTGGCTTGCGTCATGGTCATAATTTCTGCCAGCTTGTCATCTCTCATCTCCTCCAGAAGTCCCAGCAACCCAGCTTTGAAGAACACCTTGAGAAAGGAAATGTTATAGCATATCATTGTATAGTAGTACAGAATAGAGGCACAGAGGCTTTCAGGTTCCTGGTAGACCTTAATATTAGCGCATGAGCAGCCTTGGCTTGGGCCTGCTCCCAAACAGCATTTAGTCCACATCTGAGCTATGTGGTATGAGTTGTGGCTTCCAGATCAGCCATAGCCACAAACACACCTATGCCTGGTCATGAACTCCAGTAAGATCTACCATGATGTGCAAACTCTCTTCCTGGCTTGATGTTAGGTTATTGCAATTGCTGTGAGTATGTCCAGAATTAATGAGCAGAGCCTGGGCCTTGTTAGCCTATCTATATCTGACCCTTGCCAAACTAGATAATCAGGCTTTACGGCTTCATCTCAGACTTCTATTGTCACAAACCTCCCTGATGATCTGGAATCTTGGTTGAATGTGTCTACCATTACTGGGACTTCCCCACTTGCTTTGCTTGAGTACTGAGGGTTTGGGCCCCTACACTGACAGATGTGGTCTTTTCCTGTGCTCCCTCCCCCTGGCAGAGCTCCCTGATGAGCTTTTAACAAAAGTCTAGTTTCTACCTTGGTGTGACCAAATCTGTACTGGGTGTGGTCCACATCAATGGACCCAAGGAGCTTCTCTGAAGCCTTCTTGCTGTCCATGAACTGTCCATCTGGGATAGCACTGGCATTGAGCACTCTGTATCTGCAGAAAAAACAGAACATGGAGCAATGCCCATCAACAAAACTCCCAGTCTGATTAAAACCCACAGCCTTCTCATGGAACCAGTCTCATTCCTGCAGACAGTTCACCATTTCACAACAGGATAGGGAGAGTGTTTTCACTATTAACATTAAGTTCCAGAGAATCCTGATCTCATCAATGTCATATCAACATCAACTGGCAGTGAAAAAATTTCATATTACTGTTCAGTACCAGTTTAAAGTATAAAGTTTCAAGTATATCATGATACTCAGGGATCATCAGTTGGTCTGAATGGGCAAAAATGTGGAGCACTCTTACCTCTGTTTGAAGTCAGCATATAGGACTCTGCTGGGAAATCCTTTCCTGCAAATTCTGATGCCTTCCAGCACACCGTTACAGCGCAGCTGATGCAGCACCAGCTCATGCTCCATGGCACCTAACAATGACCACCGTTAGATACTACCCCACTCTTTCACACTCAGAAGAGCTTCTGCTGCTCACGTTTCCCTCCTATTGAATCCCCTTACCAGGTGTTTTTGTTTCATTTGGGATGATGCATCGTACAAAATGGGGGTGAGTGCTTCTCAGGTTAGCCATCAGCTTGTTTAAGTTCTCCTGTGAGATGATTAAGTTTATATTATTAGGAGTATAGTACTGGAAGCTTGATAGTGGATATATCAAACTGAGTGTTCAGGATGCAGACCTGTGTTCTCTAAAGCATCTTGCAATGCTCCCAAAAGCATACTTGGAAACTCTAAATTTTTGGCTTTAAAATTCTTCTGTAGAGTAATGGTTAGTATAACTTAAGCTTGATCTCCTTACACAAATATACAGCTGACATTCCCCAGCTTCATTCCAGCTGGTATTTCTTGTGATATTTAGTTAAGCATTTTAAGTGGTTGAAATGTACTCTTGGTTGCATGTGACTAGTGTCTTATCTGGCAGTTAAAGAAGTTATTTTTTAAATGGACGGACTATTTTCAAAGCCCATATGATCTGACATTTTTAGTAGTAATTCAGTCTCCCTAAATATCTCCAGCTCAGCTAAATGGTAATCTTGAAAACCTAAATGAAAACTCATGTCAAAAATCATTGATTTGTAATTTAACAGCAGCTCTCTTTCCCCACTGAAATTAAAACACTGCCTTAAAATCTTCCATTCACAAGGAAATTTTCTTTGCTTATGATGTCTAATCTATTATTTTTAAATTCTACAATGTGTGCATACTGAAAATCTTCATAGATATGTAAAACATGTATAGAAAATATCTCTAGAATTCTCCAGGGAAGGTTTTAAGGAAGTTGAGCTGTTATGGTATTCACTCCCAGTCTGAGTAGGTGAACTTCAACCCCTGGAGTTTTTTATTGAATATTCAGAGAAAGTAATAGTAGAGAAAGACAGGTGGAAGAAATCAGGAAAATACAAAGATCGATATCAATAACTAGATGGAAAAAAAGTGCCTAACACAACTGCCAAGCAAATTCCAGGAGGCTGACAATATAATTCTGTCTCCTGAAATAAAAGACAGTTCATACACGTATTGGGTAGAATTTTTGTGGTGTTTTAACAGCCTAATTCGCTAATTTCCAAAACTGAAATAGACTTTTCAGATTTAGGGTAAAAGATTTCCATCTTCAAAGACATGATGAATTCTGTACATACCCGGAAAAGAGCTGAGACAGTCTGGAAAGAAGAACCCTTCTTCTTGCCACCCTTCTTGCCACCACCACCAGCATCTGCAAATGAAAGAAGAGAAAATAAAACAACATTAAAATATGCATGGTGCATACTGAAAACTACAGAATGCAAACCAGCATCGAACGCTTAGTGTTCACCGCCTTAATTCTGTGTCAGAATTGCCTCATACTGAAAGTACACTTTGCACAAAGCTGACCTGCATCTGCTCCACCATAGTTGGCAAAGAGTAAAGCCAGTGTCTTCACAGATGATTTCTGGTACAACCCAATGACCTGTTTCATTCAGAGGGTCTTTGTTCTTCTCAAGCCAGCCAGTGATGTTGTAGTCCACTGTACCAGCATAGTGCACCAGCGAGAAGTGGGCCTCAGCCTTGCCTTTGGCAGGCTTTGGCTTCTGGAAGTTGTTGGACTTGCCCAGGTGCTGGTCATAGAGCTTGTTCTTGAAAGAGGTGTCAGTTGCCTTGGGGAACATGCACTCCTCTTCCAGGATGGAGAAGATGCCCATGGGCTGGAAGGTACCACAAGCAGTGACAGAGAAAAATTGTAATGATGTGAAGCATGTTCTATGAACATCAAAGGTATGAACATGTTGCTGGTAGCATCTCAGCCTGCATAAGGGCCTACGATTGTTAGGAGTTGTTCTCATCCAGGAAGCTTATTTCTGTTTTCCCTTGCCTTCCTGCAGCCTATTTTCATGGAACTGGTAAGAACATCTGTTCAGTTAAGGTTAGAATTGGGAGTAGAAATGGAGGGAGAAGAGGCATACAGAAAAATTATTGGGACAATAGCTACAAGAGGTGCCTAATTTGTTTGTGGAGGAGTTCCGGTTTGACTCTTCAGAGAAGAAAAGAAAAGGGAGTGATCCCAGTTTGTTTTAAGAAAGTCTGTTGGTGGGAATTCAGCCTACCCTTTCCATGCTTGAAAACCAAGCAATGCAGGATTGATGGCACAGGTTTGCATTTCCTAATTTCTATTCCCCAGATGAAAATACATTTCAGAGCAAAATATTTTGTTTACCTAACACTGAATATCAGGCTGTGAGTTCTTTCTGAGCTGAATCTGCCTCAGAGAAACCACAGAATTCCAATATACATTGCACACTTGTATGGAAAAAGTACCTTCTCAATGAGCTCAATGCAAGCAGCCAGGTCCATCCCAAAGTCAATGAACTCCCATTCAATTCCTTCCTTCTTGTACTCTTCTTGCTCCAGCACAAACATGTGGTGGTTGAAGAACTGTTGCAGTTTCTCATTGGTAAAGTTGATGCACAGCTGCTCAAAGCTGTTGAACTGCCCAAAGCAAGGAGAGGAACACAGGTTCTCAAGTTGAGGCAAACACCACACAAGTTTGCTAGCACAATCCTAGTGCTGTTGGAAGTTCCCCAGCTGAAACACCACTCCTAAACTGTTACAGCATGTGTTTCCTTCAGTAATCTTAGCTGCATCATGGTGTAGGTGTCTCAGCTCTATGACCTCCCAGAGAGTGGAAGCCTCCTCAGTGTCCCAGCCAAGCAATTCTCTGCCCTTAGAGCAACAAAATGGAGGTTTCTCTGCTGTGGTGCACATGTCCTAGCACTATCACTGCTTTCACAGCAGAGGAAACATGCTGTGAACTTTCCCAGAGCACTACCGTTTCCTTAGCTTTTCCACACTTTTGGCCCCCGTCTGTGTGAGCCTGAGTCCTAGAACTGTCTCTTTGTTTGCAAAACCAAAAACCTTTGCAAGCTCAAGGGCTTCTAAGATCATTTGTCAGAAAGTAGAGCTTTCTTCTATCTGATGGCAACATTAGAATCCAAGAGTTGGTGGGTAAATGCATTGGAGGGTACTACTGTGACAGTGAAGTGGGAAGGGTTTCTAGAAAACTGCAGATGAGGAGAATAAACTTCTGATTCCTTTTAAAAAAAGAAGTGTGTTTCTGAGTCCTCATGACTCCTCCCTTGACTATGGTACCAAATCCTTGTTTCTTACATCAAAGATTTCAAAGCCAGCAATGTCCAGGACACCAATGAAGTACTGTCTGGGCTGCTTGGTATCCAGCTGTTGGTTGATACGAATAACCATCCACAAGAACATCTTCTCAAAGACGGCTTTTGCCAGAGCACCAACTGCATTGTTCACCTACAGCAGAAAAGAAAGGACAGGAGTTATCCCCTAGGACCAATGAAGAATGCTTAAGTACTTTTGAAGCCATTTTCAAACTATCTTCTATTTACCTGCTCAACAGTTTGACCTTTGGTCACATATTCGTTTCCGACCTTGACTCTGGGGTAACACAGGGCTTTGAGCAACTCTGCTGAGTTAAGGCCCATCAGGTAGGCAGCCTTGTCAGCCACTAGAGAGGGAGAGAGATAAACATTTATCTTTGGACAATGGCTAGAATTTGGTCAATGTGAGTAGCTCTGTTGTCCTTGTTCTCAAAATGGAAAAGCAATGGCCTGGCTGATACAGATGGTCTGGGAAGGAATATTAATTCCAGAAGATGTCCTTCTTTAAAGGAAACTCAGGTATGGCTTGGATAGGAATAGTCTGAATCTGAAATTTCCCAGAAGAAACCCCAGATCCTCTGGGTATACATGAGGCATGTGGGGAGCACATTTCTGGGTAAAGTGGATTTCTGCATAGCAAAGAACGCAGGATTTATTTCACAAAAGCTATGATTACACATCATCATAACCTAGTGGTGGAAACATTTAGAGAGAGATTCTGTGTTCCTGCCTTAGGGCTGTGAGCCTTTGGGATGTACCCATTGCATAAAATAAAGGTATTTCCCATGATCAGGGAAGCTTTTCCTCAGTGTTTTATGTGCTGACTCTGGCCAAGAAAGGCCTGTCTTTGGAGGTCAACATGTCATTTCTGCAAACAGAGAATTTCTTTGAACAAATCAGTTGCTGAATCTACTGTTACCTTCAGTGCCATCAGGCTCTGCCTGCTCCTCTCGTTGTTTCTGCTTGAATTTCAGGTTCCCATAGTGCATGACAGCCCCTGTCAGTTTGTAGATGGCTGTCTTCTCATCAGCGGTGAACCCCAGGATGTCAATGGCACTCTGCCGTTGAAACAATGCAGTAAAAATATTACATAACCTAATATTATATTAGGTTATATTATATGTATAGGTAATAGCTAAAATATTATGCAATATGTATTACATATATATAGGTAATAAATATAGTTAACGTACATTTATATATAGGTAATATATTATTATATATTATATAGGTAATAAAGGTTTAGGTAATATAGGCATAGGTAGTAATACATAAAATTACCAAACTGAAATAAATAATCCCGTAAAACTGTTTTCTTCATAGTACTTACATCTGTAGCCATAAGCTCCTCCTGGTCATCAATACTGGGAACAGTGACCTCACCTTGACTCACGTAGTGGAAATCATAAGGGTTGGTAGTAATGAGGAGCATGTCTGAAAACAGGAAGAAGCAAGACACAGGCTTAGTTTTGCCAGCCAGGTAATAGAAGGAACTATTGCTCAGTGATCACCCTTACAAAGTCATAATGATCCTTCCTACCAATTAGCTCTGGCTTCTTGTTGGACATGATCTGATAGAATATGTGGTAGCTTCTTTCTGCCTTGAGCTGGAAAGTGACTCTGGACTTCTCCAGCAGATCTGCAAGGAAGAGAGAAGGACCGAGGCACAGGAATGCACATGGACGTTGGAACTTAGGAACAAAAGGGATAAGGCCAGGAGAGTGTCTCACAAGTTTCAATGTCAGCAGAAGCCAGTTTGCCTGTGGCCCCAAAGTGGATTCTGATGAACTTGCCCTGTAAGGAGAAGCAGCAGCGTTTCAGCATGGATGGGTTTTTTCATGTCTCCTTTATGGAGAATATTGGTAAGGGATCATGTGTCGTGTAATGAGAGGGAGAGATTTTGTCTAAAGCAACAACTTACAAAGCGTGAGGAGTTGTCGTTCCTCACGGTCTTGGCATTTCCAAAGGCCTCCAGCAGTGGGTTGGCGCTGATGATTTGATCCTCAAGCGTTCCCTGCAGGATGATAATTGTTTTGGCTATTCTTCCAAAAATCATGTCAGGAACAAAGGAAAGTGTTGATTCAAACTGGTATTTATTAAATAATGATTTCATCCTCAAGCATTGCCTACAGGATGACAATTAGTCACAGTATTTAGTTGGCATCGCAATTGTCACACACCAAGTGTTGGGTCTCTTCTTCCTGACTCACCTGCATTTTGCCAGGCTGATCTTCTTTCTTCTTCTCCCCGCTCGCTGCAATTGTTGCAAAGTACTGGATGACACGCTTTGTGTTCACAGTCTTCCCTGCTCCGGATTCTCCACTGTGCAGCCAAAGAGAGAAGCAGAGAGTGTGTGGTCAGGCAGGAGGTCCCTGGCACCAGGCAGCCCCACAGGGACCAGGGCAGAGAATGTACATACGTGATCAGGATTGACTGGTTCTCGCGATCTGTGAAGGAGGCAGAAACAAACATGCTGTCAGTGGCATCCTTGAGTAATACAGAACACAATGCGTGTGATAAATACATCAGCACTTTTTGAGAGCCTATGTACTATATAGAGAGTTCTGGAGTTATGAAGTCTGTATTTCCTCAATGTTCTTTTCACCTGTGGGGTGCTCATTTAAGCTCACTTTTTGGGCATTGAAATAGGACATTTTTTTCTTGATTTACCTAATTCTCATAGTAATCGCTGAATGAATACTGATGCAGGAATGCCTGTTATTGCAAGAAGTGAAGGATTATCTTCCTCCTGTGAAGTTTCTTATAGATATTGGAAGATTTTGGCATGAAAGTACTCCCTGTGGAATCCACAGATTAATATCACAGTCTCTTTTGTGTCTTTTTATGGTTCCAGCAAGCATAACGATACATCAGTGAGTCCTCAAACAATTTAGAAATCCGAGATCAGTTTATGCTTGCTTTCTTTTATCAAAATGCCTTTTGGGATGTCTGATTAATTATTATCTCTAAGTAGTGAGGGGCTGTAGCCACTAGCGGTATGTGTCAAAAGAATTCTCATCTCTCCCTTGATGAAATTTGTAGAACTGTAGAGATTTAATCACTGTTGGCAATCTTTAAACAAGATAATTTTTTTCCTTTTTCTCCTTTTCTTACTTTTCCTTTTCACCAGTGAATTCAAAGGAATGGATTTCTGAGGTAGGAAAGAATGTGGGCTTTTCTTGTTTTCAGGTTTTTCTTGTTCCAGGATGTTCCTGCTCATTATTTGATTGTTTCTTTACAAGTCTGTTCTTTAAGGCACTAGTTAGTGCCTGAAGAGAGGAAAGAAAGATAACAAATGTAAATAAAAATGCCAGACTACTTGTTATACACGAACCTGATCCAGAGGTGGAAAAGGAGAAAACCAAACTCCATTCAAATTGCCATTCTATTTTTATCCAATATTCAGTACTTTTTTAACAGTCAACATGATTATTCTCTGTTGTTCAGTTCCTTGTGGAATCATGAAACAACTATAGATGTGTGACCATAAAATCACTGATTCCCTTCTGTGTATTGCAGTTTTGGTGCACAGAATTCTAGACCCTTCTGGTCAAGCAACTTTCATGCCTAAGAAGCAAATTTGTAATACAAGAGTAGCAACTAACAGCTAATTTGAAATGAAGGCATTTATCATTGTTTCCAGATGCTGCAGCTTCTCTGGGGATTTTGGCTGTTAGTATTTCCCAAGAAGCAGAAAATATCAGAATAACACTTGAAATCAGATCATTTGCTTTTCCAAAAAAGTTTCCATGAAGCCAAAACACTACAGTTTTGGGAGAGATTAAATAATTTGTTCAGAGGTTTCTTAATATTTTCTGTCACATTTGGAGCAAATCAAATCTCATAACAGGTAGGGGGGAAATTTTGTTTCACCTAAACCAATTAATCTTACCAATTATTATTTAACTTCTTCAGTGCTCTTGTCTGCATGCTATCAATTAGAGTTTTAAAAATTATTTGGACAGAACTGGTTTTCATGCAGAATATCAGGAACTGCTAAAATAAAATAATTAAAGGCTCAAGCTGAGGTTTACAATACAAATATTTTTCTTTTTTAAAAAACCCCAAAGTTATATCATGATGAAGATGATTTCTCATTTTCTCACCAGTCAGCATGAACTGATAGGCATTGTCAGAGATGGAGAAGATGTGTGGAGGGGCCTCCTGGCGCTTCTTGCCTCGGTAGGCCAACACCACCTCCGGGTTGTACACCGGCAGCCACTTGTAGGGGTTGACGGTGACACAGAAGAGACCCGAGTAGGTCTGTGGGGAAGGGAGACAGCACGTTGGCTTCCACTTAGCCTGGCAGAGCACTTCCTCCCAGCTACCCAGAGGAAGATCGCTGCTGGTACTTACGTAGATCATCCAGGCTGCGTAACGCTCTTTGAGGTTGTACAGCACAGCAGGTTCATGGAGGTGGGTCATCATGGCCATGTCCTCGATTTTATCATACTTGGGAGGGTTCATGGGAAAGACCTGATCATCCTTCACGGTTAGGGTCTGTCAGATGGAGACACAGACACATGGATGTCAGCTTAAAGCTGACAGTGGGAATCACATACAGTTTTTAAGCTTAGATCTTTCCTCACCTCTCCACCTTCAGTCTTGACAGTGACCTTCCCCGATTCTTTGCTCTGGACTGCCCCTTTCACAAAGGATTCCTTAGGATGCACCACAAAGACCGATGTTTTGGCATCGAAAGGCCTGTTCTGGGCCTCGATTCTCTCCTTTTCTGATTTTCGGAGGTAAGGAGCCGCCTCCCCAAAGGCAGCCATCTCAGCGTCCGGAGACGTCATGGCTGCACTTTACGCAGGAGTCACAGTCAGCAGAGTGTTCTGTAAGAAAGAAGGTATGCTGAGTCAGTGAGTGAACAGCTTTGTGTGGAAGAGAGGATATCTCTTGCACTTTGATCTATTCAAATATTTAAATAGGTATAAACAAGTCAAAAGTTGGTTTGAAACTTCCCATTTTTTAATATACTTGGATAGCTTTCTGAAATAAATCCTTAGATATTGTATGCAACAAAGAATAGAACAGTTCTTTAGTGTTGCAGTATTGTAGTACAGTTTTGCAGTATTATTTCAACTTTGTGAACTCTAGCGAAATTTGGACACTCTCATAAAAGAGATGTCATATTAAATAAGTCTGATTTTTAATTATTTTTTAATATTACTTGAGAGTTTCTGAAAGACTTCTTTGTGTGATAGCAAATAGTAGCTTTTCATTGGAAAATTTACTCAATATGGATGTATCATCTTGCATTATGCTAGACATAAAAGTCATTATTGCTTTTTCTGCTTTTTAGAAATCTTAATCTTTTGGATTGTGTTACACAGATATCCAGAGCTAATATATAAGCTGAAGGTAAAAATGCTGCCTTCAAGTCTACAAAAAAATCACTGGTGATAGAGACAGTCCCTGACAGAAATGGATAGTCAAGGCTTAAAGGAAGTTAAATAGAATAAAAAGGTCTATGTTTCACCCAGAAGTTCACAGAAGCCATACACTTACCTTTAAATTTTCTGGAAGACTGGGCACAGCACTCCAAAGAGACTTTTATAGAGTCTGGTATGCAGATGCTCAGGATGTTTCCTTTTCCTTCAAGCGAAATGTATTTTGGCAAACTACCTTTGGCAAAACATTGTCTGGCAAACTTAACTAATGGCATAATTGTCATTTGATTTGACTAGATATATTTAGAAATGTTTTACATCTTACCATTCCTGTGGATACATTTCCTATAAATAGTCTGACAGGATTATTAATAAGGGAATCTTGACTAGTCAAGGCACCTAAAGAACTCTGATGTAGAATTTATAGGTACCCCTACTGCCTTTACTGATAACTTAATCTTTGACCCAGACATTCAGCATTTTTGTACTGCAACTATTCCAGATGTAAAATGGGAATAATACAATATATCTTGTGGCACATGGTCCTGTGAATTTAGGGGTTGCCTTTACATTAGAGAGGACAATTTCACAGAAGACAAATCATGACAAAATGCCATTTTGTAATTCACTATATGTTATATTGAAAAAGAGAAAACCAAGCACACATTGTGGTCCAGGACTTTGACCGCAGTAGCACTAGATACTGAGGAATTCAAGAGACAGAAAGTCAGAAAACAAGTTCAAGTTTGGACATGTAACTCATGCTCAGAGTGTGAAAGGTGACTCCTTTGCTATAAAAAGAAATAAATACATGTGTGAGCAAATCTGCACTTGCTTTTTGTTTGGCTTTTTTTTTTGGGGGGGGGGTGTCAGAAATTGAAAAATTCAAAAAGTGTATACTGGAGGAATTGTTCACTGTTGCTGTAGTCAGTCCTAGCTGATGTTAGGGAAAAGCCTTACCTAGCCTTAAACAAACGAGTCACTCATGCTGCCTCATACCCTGCACCAAAATAAATTATACTGCTTTTTTTCTTCAAAAAATTTCTGGTTTTAAAAGATTCAATGCTTTTCTTACAGAGCAGATCTAGAAGAAATGTGTAGCATTTAGTGACTAGCACTTTTATTAATGGGGAACTTATTCACAGCCATAGTTATTTCTGTTTCCCAACCTTTAGTAAAGATACTCTAAGGGTTAAGAGACACAAATCTGAAAAAATAACCTAGACCAGGAGATACCCTCAACCCCAAATATATGCATACTCAATAAATACTGTGATACTTCTCATTTCCTCTCACATAAACATTGTTAAGTGTTAACACGCCTTAAATAGGTTAAGCCTGTGTTTCCAACATGCATGTGTCCACTGTCAGCATACATCAAGAAATGTCCTCAACTCAGGAAAGCAGGAGGTCCCTCTAGCCCTTCACTACCTACAACTCCCCCACAAAACACCCATCTACCTAGACACAACTCTACACACAATCACACATCCAGCATACACTCCAAGATCTTCTGCACTCCAACACTCTCAGTCCAGCACTCCCATCCCATCACACACACAATCACACAGTTCCAGCAACAAAAGCTATGAACGCAGCTGCCTATATCAAGGAATTAGAGGTGGCAGGCAGTCCTGTAACAATGCTGATACACTAAAAAATGGGGAATTTGCCAGTATTCTTTGTAAGGTGACTGTAGCTAAAAAGGCACTGTCACTTGAGCTGCTTTAAACACTGTCAGTTCAAAACACACCCTCCTGGTCATTGGCATTTTGGTTACTAAAAGTGCTCAGTGAATATGGCTTGAGGAAGAGCAGAGTAGCAAGGTCAGAAAAATGATGCCTGTGATCCAAGGTAGTATCCAGCATCAAGCACTGGCCTGTGCATGAAGAGCTTGTTCCAAAGAGGGCTCTGGCACTGCAGTACCCAATTTTCTGGAGTTCAAATTTGAGAGCTCATCCATGGGCTCCCTGCACAGGGCATGGGGATGCTGATGGAAGCACCCTGTACCCCTGATGTCTCTGAACAATCTCTGACTCCCTTGGTCATGGAGAAGTTAGATAATGGAATCACAGAACACTTTGCGTTGGAAGGGGCCTTAAAAAGATCATCTAGTGCAACACCCTGCTCTGAATAGGGGATATCTTTGATTAGATCAGGTTCCTCAAAAGCCCCATCCAACCTGACCTGGAACACTTCCAACTATGGGGTATTCCCTAATTCTGAGGCCAACTTGTTCCCATGTCTCACCAGCCTCACCTTAATAAAATGTCTCCCTTGTCCAATCAGAATCTACTCTCTTTAGTTTAAATCCTTTGCCCCTTGTTCTGTTGCTACAAGTCCTATAAAAAGCCTTTTTCCATCTCTCTTATATGCCTCCTTTCTGTACTAAATGGCCACAGTATAGTCTCCTCAGAGGCCCAACTCTCTCAGCCTTTCTCCACAGGGGAGGTGTTCCAGTCCTTGGATCATTTTTGTTGCCCTCCTCTGCACCTGCTTGAGTGAGTCTTTGTCTTTCTTGTGCTGGAGTCCCAGATCTGGATACAGCACTCCAGCTGGATTCTCATGAGAGCATCCCATGCATTAGCACTAGTGAGCAGCAGTCCAGCAGTACCTCTCTTCAGGTTGAGCTCTCCATCACCTCTGCTAGGAAGCTCTCCTCAATGTCCTCCAGTAGCTTCCTGTATTGCTTGCAGCTTCCTGTGCTGCTTTTCCAGCAGATGTTATCAACATAAGAAGGATATGGGGCTTTTGGAGCAAGTTCAGATGAGGTCCACGAAGATGATCAGGGGGCTGGAGCACCTCCCGTAAGAACATAGGCTGAGAAAGTTGGGGCTGTTCAGCCTGGAGAAGAGAAGGCTGCGTGGAGACCTTATAGCAGCCTTCCAGTACCTGAAGGGGGTCTACAAGAATGCTGGAGAGGGACTCTTCATGAGGGACTGTAGTGATAGGAAAAAGGGTAATGGGTTCAAACTTAAACAAGGAGAGTTTAGGTTAGATATAAGGAAGAAGTTCTTTACTGTGAGGGTGGTGAGGCACTAAAACAGGTTGCCCAAGGAAGTTGTGAATGCTCCATCACTGGCGGTGTTCAAGGCCAGGTTGGATGGAGTCTTGCGTGACATGATTTAGTGTGTGGTGTCCCTGCTATGGCAGGGCATCTTAAGGTCCTTTCCAACCCAAACCATTTTATGATCTATGTTTTTATGTCTGGGTAGTTAAAGTCTCCCATGAGGTTCAGGGTCTGTGAGAGTGATGCTTCCTGCATCAGAGAAAGAACACTTAATCAACCTTATCCCCTCAGTCAGGTGGCCTGGGGGAAATACCAGTCACAATTTCTTTTGTTGGCTTGGCCTCTAATTTTTACTTATAAGCTCTTAACCTGGATCATAACTGTTCTTCAGAGATAGCTCTATACAAGCAATCCATTTTTCACAGGCGGCAACCTGCCAACCTCTACTTTCTTGCCTTACCCTTGTGTATGGTTTATAGTTGTCAACCACAGCACTCCAGTTGTGCAATTCATCCAACCAAGTTTTAGAGATAGCAATCAGTTCATAGTTTTACATCTGGGCAGCAGCTACAAAGTCCTCCTGTTTATTTCCCATGCTGCATGTGCTATTACAAAGGCACTTCAGCTGGACTATTGGCCATATTCCCTTAGAGACGTTCACCCAAATTCCCTTAAAACAATTCACAGGTGTTTCCCTGTGGAGCAACCAGAAGGCACAAGGTCTGTGCGGCCAAATGGGCCTGACTGAAAGAAACTGATGTGCCTTTGGACAACAGTAATGTTTTCTTCCCATTCTGACATGCTTGTCATTTAGATGGAGATGCACCTAAATACAATCAGCTGCGAAGCACAAGTCAAAAATGCTTTAGGCCTGCCCACTAGTTCTTTCTGTCACATTTTTCTTACTGGTGGCAGTGATGCCTGTGACTGTCTGCCAGCAGAAAGCCGTCTGTTGGTCCTGCACACTGCAGGAGGGATATCGATTGGAACCAGCCAGTAGTCATGGCTGAGAGACCTCAGATCTCAGCTAGTCCTCTGAGGATTGACAGCAGACTATTCCTTGACCTGGGCCACAGTTTTTGTTCCCAGCCATTGCAGGCTTTTCCCCCAGTTGCTGCTGAAACCGTTGCTTCACATATTACACATGCTGTTATGTTCAATAATTAACACATCCCTGGTAAAGTAACAAGCCATCCCAGAAACATCAAAGACCAGGATGGAGTTTCCCTTTCCTCAGCTGTTTTCAAACGCTTCTATAAAATAAGAGCTGAACTTACAACTCTTTTGCTAAGCCCTTCTTGATGGGAAAGAGCTTGTGGTTCTGGTAGATGGCCTTGAAAAATCAGTCCCTGTGGGATTTGCAGCATGTTGGTGTTGTTAACAGCCATGCTGTTTGGATTAACAGAGCATGCCTGTAGGGATCAGTGTGCCCTGAGTTATGTGACGTGGAAGATCTAGCTTGAAGCTAGATCATAGCAAGGCAGGCTTGATAGAGAACACTGGTTGCTAAGTGGCAGCTACAGCAGAGGTAAGATGTCAGTACATCATCAAAGCATCCACCGTTCTTTCCTTCTTTTCTTCCATCCTCACAGATTTTTTTATTTGCTTCACAGAGCAGATTTACAATCCACAGGCCTAATGAGTGGTGTCTCTCACAGGTGATATGGCACTTCTTAGGTAAAAAAATTAAGACATGGCAAACAACTATTTGATAAGGGGTAAGGATTGTGTTTGATTATCACTGAACCCAGGGTGCTATAAGGTGAAGCAAAAGCATTTTCACATGATCAAAAACAGAGCATGTTAGAAAACACACACTGTAAGAAGTGCAGCTTTCAAATCATGTTGTCACTTATGCTGCAGTTACTTGTTAAGCATGCTGAGAGAAATGTCACCAGACCAGATAGGCTGTCTGACAAGGAATGCCCAGCCTCCACTCCAGCAGTGTTTCTTCAGACAGCAGTCCTCTGTGTAAAAGAACTCCGCCCAGGAATCTTAGCCCTGGCTGAACAGAAATGCCAGCACACTGATCCTTTGGAGGAAAGCTCCTCTTCCCTGACCCTCTGCTAAGACATGGCCCAGTGCTGGAGCCTACACATGGTACACACACACTTTCTTCATTAAAAAGCCAGTCTATTCTGCTGATGGGCATCGGCTCGTGGAATTAAACATGAGGAGTGCTTTCTCCACACCTGGCATACTATGCCTACTCCACTTAGGTGTTTGTGGGTTTTCTGGTTGAGATGCACGCCACCTCAGGATAGCCATGAAGAGACCAGGATGGCCTTTAGCCGTCTCCTCATGCTGCTTTTCTGCTCAGGGACCAGTTTCTGCAGATCTTTCCTGACCAAGCAGCAGGGGAAAGGGGAAGGAATGCATCTTTCCTTTCGGGAGTTTCTTCACAGCTTTTCCTATTGGTCTTCACTTTCTAGTAAGAACATTCTTACTTGGCTTCCTGAGGCCTGAAAAAGACTAAGTGTCTCAGTGGAGAAAGACCAGATTGTCTAACTGGAAAGGTGAGTAGATGGTAGGACATACCTGCCATTTGAAGTTGGGCTGTACTTGAACAACTGCCTGAATTGTGCAGTTACTGAGATACCCCTTATTTCTAAGCTAAGATCTCTGGAAGCAATCGCTGCTGGGCAGTGGGTCCTGGCTGAGAAGGAGATCTGAACACCCTTTCCATCACCACCAAAGCAAATGAAGGGCCCCTACTACAGGGCAGGGGAGGAGATGATCAGGCCTTTTTGGTAAGAACAGGGAAGGAAATCAGACAGAAATGAAGATATGATAGTAATGTGCCACCAGGTAGCCAGCAACCATCGTGACAGGGGGTTCTAAAAGCACTGGCATGCCCTTGTCCTGAGAAGATTTTCTGCTCCCATCACTAAAGGCTCCTGCAAACACACATTTCTCCTCATGAGGATTCTGCTTGTCCAGGTGAAAGTTTAATCCGAATAATGGGGACATTATATGAGCTCTAGTCAGGCAGCCTTGGGAAAATGCATCTCATATCCTCTCCAGCTCAAATGAAAATGGCTCATAGTCTGTATGCAATAGAATCTGTGTTCTTTAATCTCTAGACATTGACACACTGGCATGGTTGCAAAGACTAAATATGGGAGAAAGTGACTGAGAGGTTCACATTTTGTGCAGCCCTCAGTCACTTTGCAGCTTCATGACAGCCTCACTCTTCCTCTTCTATCTTCTTGCCATGAAACTCCCGGCTCTTGGCTCGGAGCTTGTTGACCTGGGACTCTGCAATGTCAGCCCGCTCCTCAGCTTCCTCCAGCTCGTGCTGGATCTTGCGGAATTTGGAGAGGTTGACATTGGACAGCTCCTCCTGTGCGGGGAGAGGGAGTTGGTGGTGAGGAGCCCTTGCAGAGCTGCGGCTCTTCGGCAGAAAGGCACATACTTCCTTTCCCATGCACACCACAAAAGCCTTACACAGAACTCCTCATTCTGTCTTTATTCAGGACCCGATTGTAACACACTTCACCAGCACCATGTCACACTTGAGGAGAAATTTTGTCACTTGAACTTGTCATCTGTGTACCTATCCTGCCACTACTTCATTCCCAAATATCAGTGTGACTAATTATATTGACAAAGATCCTGAAGCCTTCTGCTGTTGATTACTAGAAGAGATTCATGAATTCAGTGGATGAAGCACCTGGAATTCTTTAGTCACACCTGCTGCATAACACAAGCTGCAGAACTTCCCTCAGTTCATCCCTGGCTACTTCAGGGTGCCCAGAAATCAGAAAGGCCTACTGACAGGAAACTAAATGGCAGGAAATACTAGTGTGTCTTGGCAGTTTCTCTCATACCCCTATCCTGGAATTCACAATCATGACAATGAGCCTGCTGCCCGGATGAAAGGTGCCTGTCCTTCAGCCAATACTTACAGCCTCCTCTGCTTGTCTCTTGTAGGATTTCACTTTCATTTGCAGCTTGTCCACCAGATCCTGGAGCCTGAGAATATTCTTCCGATCTTCCTCAGTCTAGAGTGGTTGGTAAGCAGGAAAGAGAATGAATTATTGCTTCTGCAACATGTGAGGTTAATAATTCCCCTTGGGGATGGTGTGTGCAAAATAGGACATGCTGTGAGCAAAAAGGACACCTCCTGCCTTACCTGGTAGGTCAGCTCCTTCACTCTCCTCTCATACTTGCGCACACCCTTCACGGCTTCAGCGCTGCGCTTCTGCTCAGCATCAACCTCCCCTTCCAGCTCCCGCACCTGCAATCACAAGCCCATCTTTGGAGCTTCCCTGCTGTCTCTCCAAGGGACATGCTCACTCATGCACAAATACCAGCCCTACGCACTCTGGCCTCCAGCTTCTGGATTTGCTTCTTGCCTCCTTTCAGTGCCAACTGCTCGGCCTCATCCAGACGGTGCTGCAGATCCTTCACCGTCTGGTCCAGGTTCTTCTTCATCCTCTCCAGGTGGGCGCTGGTGTCCTGCTCCTTCTTCAGCTCTTCTGCCATCATGGCCGCCTGAGGAGAGCAAAGGGTCAAAGCCGTTTTGGGGTTGGAGGTAACACTTATTTTTGAGCAATGAAAGGAGACCCTGACTCACATCTGTGATGGCTTTCTTGGCCTTCTCTTCAGCATTGCGGGCTTCCTGGATGGTATCTTCCATCTCACCCTGAATTTGCACGATGTCTGTTTCCAGCTTCTTCTTGGTGTTGATCAAGCTGGTGTTCTGTAACACAGAAAAGACACAGGTTGTACTTTTACAACAAATGCCTCCATATCACTTGCTTAAAGTGCAACTGTTGTTTGGGAAAGTTAATGTAAGTGTCATCTTTGGAGCCATAGCAGCAAACCAGACATAGGTGGCTGGCTGCAAAAGCTTTAACACAGCATGTTGCTTTAAGAGATTGCATAGTAATCACGTTCAGTGTCTAGCAACCACATTGTGTGCTGTCCCTTGCTGATGGGATTAATTTCCAGCAGAGTGACAGACCTGGGTATGGAGGAGCTGCACACGTTCAGTGGCATCCAGAAGCTCCTGCTCAGCCAATTTCCTTGACCGCTCTGTCTGCTCCAGAGCTGCCCGTAGCTCCTCAACTTCAGCCTGCAACAGGTTTGCTCTGCGCTCCACCATGGCCACCTGCTCCTTCAGGTCCTCCTGTGTCCTCAGAGCATCGTCCAAGTGTATCTGGGTATCCTGTAAAAGAGGCAACAGAAATTTCACGGTGCAGTGTGAGCTTGGGTGTCAAAAATGTCAGGGATGTCTCTTTCTACAGCTTTGGTGAACAAACCTTGAGAACTCCTTGTGTGTTTCTCAGGTTCTTCTGTGCCTCAGCAGCCACACGGTTGGCATGGCTGAGCTGGATCTCCATTTCATTCAGGTCACCCTCCATCTTCTTCTTCAGGCGCAGGGCTTCATTCCTGCTCCTGATCTCAGCATCCAGGGTGCTCTGCATGGACTCCACAATTCTGAGGTGGTTTCTCTTCAGCTGGTCAATTTCCTCATCTTTCTCTGCTATCTTCCTGTCAATCTCAGACTTGACCTGGTTCAGCTCAAGTTGGAGGCGCAGGATCTTCCCCTCTTCATGTTCCAGGGAGGCCTGGACAAGTCAGAAGGAACAGTGATTTAAACTACTGATTCTTTTCTAAGTAATCTTTTTTGCAGCACTTCACAAACCAAGGCTTGCTTTCCTGTCATCTCTGTGGATAACTGTTATCATATATTTAATCAGGACATGATTATTAGTTCTGTGTGTACCTCAGCTTCCTCCAGTGAGGCTTGAAGCTCAGATTTCTCCTGCTCAATCTGCTTCTTGACTTTCTCCAGCTCATGAATCGCTTTTCCTCCCTCGGCAATCTGCTCCGTGAGGTCGGAGATCTCCTCTGTGGGAACAAGAACCAATGGCAGGGTCAGGCATAGAGCAGAATGGAAGGGCCCTCACACACCAAGGTGACAGGCATCTCTGCCCACCTGCAGGCACAGACCCATGTGAAGCGGTGGGTACTGGTGGGTGGTGAGAAAGCCCTGCCAGGAGCAGAGGGCCAGGGACTTACGCTGCAAGTTCTTGTTCTCGCGCTTCAGCGTTTCCAGGTGGTCCAAGGACTCCTCATAGGCATTCTTCATCTTAAACAGCTCTGTGCTGAGAGAGCGGGCCTCCTTCTGGGAGGCTTCCAGCTCAGCCTGTGTTTCCTCATACTTCTGCTTCCATTCTGCCAGGATCTGAAGAGAAACGGGGTGTCAGTAAGGTTGTGACAATGAGGAGGGGACGCTCTGTCCAGAAGCCCCCAGGCCGGAGCCCAAAAGACCTTGTCAAAGTTCTTCTGCTTCTTATCCAGAGCTGCACAGGCAGCATTTGATCTCTCCACATCAATCATCAGGTCCTCCACTTCATTCTGCAGCCTCTGCTTTGTCTTTTCCAGGGAGGCACATTTGGCATTGACAGCTTCAACATGTTCCTCTGCATCCTGCAGGCGCTGTGCCAGCTTCTTCCTGCAATGCGGTGAGTACAGCTGCAGTTTAGAGGTAAAGGGTCTGCCACACCTGTGTCCCAGCACCTATTAAGTATGAGGCTGTCTTAACCATTCTAGCACTAAGGACAACATTCCTCCCACCAGTCTACAACTTTCCACAGGACACTTTTCCTCTCTCTTTCCCTGCCCTCTACCACAAAGACACTACATCCCAGCCTTTTTTTAATCCCCTGTCCTAAAATGGTTTCAGAGACTCCCATCTCCCTGCAGAGTCTCAGTGTTCTCCAGTTCTCTCTATATCCCACTTGCCACGTACTTGGCCTCCTCCAGCTCCTCCGTGCGCTGAATGGCGTCCGTCTCATATTTAGTTCTCCACTGGGCCACTTCACTGTTGGCCTTGGACAGGGCACGCTGCAGCTCCCCCTTGGCTTCCTGCTCCTCCTCATACTGTTCTCGAAGCAAGTCACAGTCATGGCGAGCAGACTGCAAGGCGTGGGCCAGCGCGTTCTTGGCCTGTGGAGTATTGGGCTTTGTAAGCAGAATGTCTCTTGACAGTGAAATTGACAGTGAAATTAGAACACAACTCTGATCAGTCAATGCAAAGCTGCCAGCTGATGAAGCCTACAGCAAAATGCTCTGCAGGATCAGGATGTGTCAGTGACAGGTTCTCTGGGGACAGGAACCTGCCGTACCTGTAAATGACTAGACCTAAGACAGGATAACCCCTCTCTTAGAGACTATCGTTGGAATCTCATGACAGCCTTGTGGGTGACTTCCTCCAGCATAAAAATCATTATGCATCAATCCCTCTCTAGCTTAGGGGTAGAGGCATATTCATTACTGCTGTTCCCTCCAGTATTCCATGTGTTTGGAGACAGAATACTGAACCAGTCTTAGATCAGACAGGCTTCTCCAGATGCTTCTAAGGGTGACGCAGCTTGTGGACAGGTGGGTACATCCATACCTTAATTTCTTCCTCTAGATGTCTCTTGAGTTCCTCAATCTGTTGAGTAAATCCTTGTTTGCCCCTGGACAGCTGAGAAATCAGAGCATCTTTTTCCTCCACTTGGCGTGAATATTCACCTTGGAAGGGTGAATTGAAAGAAGGTAACTGGAGTGTTCACAACAGGACAGTTTCTGGCTACGAAACCATGTGGCCAAGAGTGGCCTGAGAGCTAACACCAGTTGTCACTTTTCAGCCTTTGGTGTCCTCCCATTGTACCTCAGGAACGAAGATGTCCCTTACCTGATTCTGTCTGCAGGCGAGCTCTTTGAGTATTGAGGTCGTTGATCATGCGCTGGTTCTGCTCCTCC
The DNA here is from genome assembly GCA_017639245.1 of Myiopsitta monachus. NCBI lineage: Eukaryota > Metazoa > Chordata > Aves > Psittaciformes > Psittacidae > Myiopsitta > Myiopsitta monachus. The sequence goes on from CM029931.1 coordinate 10,459,965, forward strand.
TTAGTTTTAAGCTCACTCAGCTGGTCTTCCAGGGTGCGGCACATCTTCTCCAGGTTTGCCTAGAGAAGAAACACAAGGAGCGACCAGTGTTGAACAGCTCAACTCTTCCTTATTCTCACAGCAAGTAACACTTTTTCAGGAGAATGTGGGTGGCATAGCCGATACCTTGTCACTGCGAGCATGTTCCGCCGTTATTGCGTACCTTGGCTTTGGAGACGGACTCCATGTTGCTGGCCAGGTCGTCGATCTCCATCTTCAGCTCACTCTTCTCCTTCTCCAGCTTCTGCTTCACTCGCTGCAGGTTGTCGATCTGCTCCCCAAGCTCAGCGGTGCTGTCCGCATGCTTCTTCCGCAGGGCAGCGGCCGTGGCTTCGTGCTGCAGCGTGGCCTCTTCGAGGTCACGGCGCATCTTCTGGAACTCGGCCTCACGCTTCTTGTTCATCTCGATCTGAGCTGCTGTGGCCCCTCCTGCTTCTTCCAGGCGCTCGCTGATCTCCTCCAGCTCTCTCGAGAGGTCAGACCGATGCTTCTCTGCTTTTGCTCGAGAGGTCCTCTCTGCCTCAATTTCCTCCTCCAGTTCCTCAATACGAGCCTGGAGAACATCAGGGACCCTTCACACCTGTGCCCTCCTCTTACCTGACCTGAGGTTTTGTGAGAGGGGCAAGGAACACAGGCTTGCCTGCAGCTCCTTGATCTTCTTCTGCAATTGCATGCCCAGGGCTTGTTCATCCTCTATTTTGCTCTGGATCTGGCTGATTTCAAAGTCTTTCCTTTGGGCAAACAAAACCATGTTAGAGCTGAAAGAAAAAAGACAAGCGCACCAGCCCAGCACTCACATGCTCCACACCACACTTACTTCTTCAGTTTCTCATCCAGTTGCTGCTTATCATTTTCCAAATCCATGATGCTGTCTTGGGCCAGCTTCAGGTCTCCTTCAAGTTTCCTCTTGGCTCTCTCAAGGTCCATGCGCAGTTTCTTCTCTTGCTCCAGGGACCCTTCCAGCTAAAAGAAACAAGACCATTAGTACCCGTCTGGCTGTTCTTTCCCTTTTCATTTAACCACACAGGTGCTTACATCATCCACTTGTTGCTCCAGCTTGGTCTTAGCCTTGGTCAGAGTATTGACTTTGTCTTCCTCTACTTGCAAGTCATCTAGTGTCTGCTGATGGGCCTCTTGGAGGGCTTTCTTCTCTTTTGTCAGCTTGGCAATGGTCTCATCTAGAGCTGCCATCTCCTCTGTGAGGTTTTTCACCTAGTGATTAGGAGAAAACAGTCTGTGTAGAAGACTTGACTGCTAGCGCAGGGACCTTTTCACTTTGCAGTGTTCAGCCACGAGTGTGTTTTTCATTTGGGCTGCCTCGCTGTGATGCTGTTGGTGTGTTCCATACCTAGCTTTGTTCTGAGCCTACCAGGCAGATGTGGGAAGCACCTGTCCCTTCAGCCTTTTTGTGTCTCCCCATGAGTGTACCTTGTTTTCAGTGGCATGCTTTTCCTTCTCCACTTTGGCCAACGTTAACTCAAGGTCATCAATATCTTTCTTCAGCTCTGAACATTCATCCTCCAGTTTCCTCTTCTTGGCTGTCAGCTCCGCATTCAGTTCCTCCTCATCCTCAGCCCTTTCAGTCACCTCCTTAATTTTGGCTTCCAGCTGGATTTTGGTTTTGATGAGCTGGTCACATCTCTCCTCAGCATCAGCCAAGCTGTCTGCTTCCTGGTGGGGAGACACAGGTATTGTGGGTTGTAATGTTTCACCCCTTTGTCATTTCTAGTGCTAAGCAGGCATGTCTTAAAATGGGGGCTGAACCTGGCCTTCAACTTCAGCAAGTGGAGGATCTTGCCTGGAGTCCACTGGCAAACACTGTCATCCCGTAACAACACTGATTCCAAATCTTTTCTGTCTCTGAAAAATTCCTCACACAAAGGGTAGCTATGAAAATACCTCATGCACTCACAGGCAGAAGTACACAGTGGTCACTTCAAATAATATTTTCAGGAGGAGCAAGGTCTTATTGTGGTTTTTCCTGACAGAAATGTATTTTGTAGTTTTTTCTTTTCAATTGTCTCATCAAGAACCTCATAGTATTTCAGATGTAATGGCTTTTCCATTTTTGAGAATAACTCAACTAAATTTAGTTGAGAAAGGCATTTATCAGTTTCCTAAATACATTAAAACCACTGCAAGACCAATATAGTTCTTGCCTTTTTCATCACCTTCTCTTGTGCCTTACTTTCACTCCACATCTAGCATTTCCAGAGCTTTCAGTTTGATCACTTCATTTGTTGTTACGGAGTTGCCATTTCCTAGCTGAGTCTGAATGAGAAGTAGCCATGCTTCTTAAAGCAATCAGAGCTTTGTGGTGTAGGTCTAAATAGGAAAACTCATTATTGCCTTTAGACAGATACACTGTTTTGAAAGTTGAGTTACATGGAGATAATTCCCTTCCAGTTGAGAGATTTCTGCTCTGGATTAAATGCTGGAAAGTGTTACTTGGATCTTTCCTCAGATAGAAGTAATGCCAAGTTTCATGTGGAGCTGCCATGAGTCTCAACATGGCCCTTCCAGTGCCAGTTTACTCCACATCAGAGTGCCTTACAGTGTGTGATTTAGACTGTTTCCTACTGCACATTAGTCAGCTCTCTGCAAGTCTCTGCTTAGGGTCAGCAGCATTCTCAGTATATGTCATTATTTTCTTGCAGACAAGTGAACAGTGATACTCACTGCCTGTACTTGCAGCTGCAGGTCATTTTTCTCCTGCAGCAGGGTCACCATTTTCTCCTCCAGCTCCTTCCTCTTTGCCTCAGACTTTGCAAGTTCCTCCTTTGTTTTCTCAAACTCTTGTTTCATGTTGGCCATCTCTTTCTCAGATTCTGCACTCTTGAGCAAGGGCTTGATCTTAAAGAATAGCTTCATCCAAGGCCAGTGCTTCACATTCATGAATGCACGAACATTGTACTGGATACAGAAGATTGAGTCCCTGAAATAAAATTCACATGGCTATTACATACGCTGTGAATAGTGAATTTTTCTCAATCAGCCATGTACTATGAAAAGATGACAAGTGGCTGAGAAATGTCTACCTCCTCTCCACCATTTTCCGGTACTCCACCCTCATGAGGAAGCCCCTGCACCTGGCTTGTGTCATGGTCATAATTTCTGCTAGCTTCTCATCTCTCATTTCCTCAAGCAGACCTATCAACCCAGCTTTGAAGAACACCTTAAGAAAGGGAATATTGCAGCACATTAGCCTTAGGTATTGCATAACACAGGCACAATGTATTTGAATGCAGGACTTGTTCCTACCTTGGTGTGACCAAATCTGTACTGGGTGTGGTCCACATCAATAGAACCAAGAAGCTTCTCTGAAGCTTTCTTGCTGTCCATGAACTGACCATCTGGAATAGCACTTGCATTGAGCACTCTGTATCTGTAGGGGAAAGCAGAACATGATGACATCAACAGTGCTAAAACCACCACTGCGTCTGAACCCCGCAGTCTTCTCAGTAACACCTGTCTCAGTAAAGTCGTGTCTGACGGTGCGTTCTTTCAAGACAGTGTAATTGAACTTTTCATAATATTAACTTGGTTAAGTCAGGAGAATGCTCACCTTCAAGATAAAATCACAAACTCACAATAAAAAATCTTCTTTTCTACATATGTCCTTTCAAAGTATAATATATTTCGAATATATAAAGAATATATACTTTCAAGTACATCATGATACTCAGGGATCATCAGTTGGTCTGAATGGGCAAAAATGTGGAGCACTCTTACCTCTGTTTGAAGTCAGCATATAGGACTCTGCTGGGAAATCCCTTCCTGCAAATTCTGATGCCTTCCAGCACACCGTTACAGCGCAGCTGATGCAGCACCAGCTCATGCTCCATGGCACCTAACAATGACCACCGTTAGATACTACCATGATGCTGGACACTCAGGAGGAGTGTTTCTGTGGCTTGTGTTTTCCTTCTATTGAATCCCCTTACCAGGTGTTTTTGTTTCATTTGGGATGATGCATCGTACAAAATGGGGGTGAGTGCTCCGTAGATTTGTCATCAGCTTGTTTAAATTCTCCTGTGAGATTATATGGCAAAGTTTAGATCAACAAGTGAGAGATCTGCTTTCCTGCAGCTGCATGTGTTTAATCCACAGAAAGGAGTCAACAACTTGTCAGATTTAAATGTGATAGCAAAATTTCCATAGGACTGTACAAAATCTTATGTGTTCATCCACGGAAATGCAATGATTTCTGTGCCATTGTAATTTATAAGTTACAAAAACTGATACAGAAATTTTTTGATATGCTGAGATTCACGGCTTTGAAAGACATGAGAAATTTCATATGCCTCTCTCCTCAACTGTAAAATCAGATTTTTCTATGCGATTATCTCAAAAAAAGACTGTTTTCCTAAACTGCTGCATTACTTATGAATCATGCATGGCAGTAGGCTTGAAAGCATGGAGAAATCCACAGTCACTATTTGGTAAAACAGTCTGAAACCTGAGATACAGCTGAAAGAAACGAACCCATTTTAGTGTCATACTTAGCTCTAAAAAAGAGGTGCATGAAAAAAGATCTGAATGACAAGATCCTTAAACATTTAAAAGAGTTTTTGCTTATCTGTATTAATGAAAGAACACTATCCCATGTAGACAAAAATAAGAGTCCATCATTAAAATAGAAAATTTCCTATAGTACATAAACTTCATCCTCTTGCAACAGGACTTAGAATGCCACCATGCATATTTTAATTCTGCTTTATTCAAGTAAGAAGACAAAAATGGATTAAACCAGTACATACCCGGAAAAGAGCTGAGACAGTCTGGAAAGAAGAACCCTTCTTCTTGCCACCCTTCTTGCCACCACCACCAGCATCTGCAAATGAAAGAAGAGAAAATAAAACAACATTAAAATATGCATGGTGCATACTGAAAACTACAGAATGCAAACCAGCACTGAATGCTTAGTGTTCACCGCCTTAATTCTGTGTCAGAATTGCCTCATACTGAAAGTACACTTTGCACAAAGCTGACCTGCATCTGCTCCACCATAGTTGGCAAAGAGTAAAGCCAGTGTCTTCACAGATGATTTCTGGTACAACCCAATGACCGTTTCATTCAGAGGGTCTTTGTTCTTCTCAAGCCAGCCAGTGATGTTGTAGTCCACTGTACCAGCATAGTGCACCAGCGAGAAGTGGGCCTCAGCCTTGCCTTTGGCAGGCTTTGGCTTCTGGAAGTTGTTGGACTTGCCCAGGTGCTGGTCATAGAGCTTGTTCTTGAAAGAGGTGTCAGTTGCCTTGGGGAACATGCACTCCTCTTCCAGGATGGAGAAGATGCCCATGGGCTGGAAGGTACCACAAGCAGTGACAGAGAAAAATTGTAATGATGTGAAGCATGTTCTATGAACATCAAAGGTATGAACATGTTGCTGGTAGCATCTCAGCCTGCATAAGGGCCTACGATTGTTAGGAGTTGTTCTCATCCAGGAAGCTTATTTCTGTTTTCCCTTGCCTTCCTGCAGCCTATTTTCATGGAACTGGTAAGAACATCTGTTCAGTTAAGGTTAGAATTGGGAGTAGAAATGGAGGGAGAAGAGGCATACAGAAAAATTATTGGGACAATAGCTACAAGAGGTGCCTAATTTGTTTGTGGAGGAGTTCCGGTTTGACTCTTCAGAGAAGAAAAGAAAAGGGAGTGATCCCAGTTTGTTTTAAGAAAGTCTGTTGGTGGGAATTCAGCCTACCCTTTCCATGCTTGAAAACCAAGCAATGCAGGATTGATGGCACAGGTTTGCATTTCCTAATTTCTATTCCCCAGATGAAAATACATTTCAGAGCAAAATATTTTGTTTACCTAACACTGAATATCAGGCTGTGAGTTCTTTCTGAGCTGAATCTGCCTCAGAGAAACCACAGAATTCCAATATACATTGCACACTTGTATGGAAAAGGTACCTTCTCAATGAGCTCAATGCAAGCAGCCAGGTCCATCCCAAAGTCAATGAACTCCCATTCAATTCCTTCCTTCTTGTACTCTTCTTGCTCCAGCACAAACATGTGGTGGTTGAAGAACTGTTGCAGTTTCTCATTGGTAAAGTTGATGCACAGCTGCTCAAAGCTGTTGAACTGCCCAAAGCAAGGAGAGGAACACAGGTTCTCAAGTTGAGGCAAACACCACACAAGTTTGCTAGCACAATCCTAGTGCTGTTGGAAGTTCCCCAGCTGAAACACCACTCCTAAACTGTTACAGCATGTGTTTCCTTCAGTAATCTTAGCTGCATCATGGTGTAGGTGTCTCAGCTCTATGACCTCCCAGAGAGTGGAAGCCTCCTCAGTGTCCCAGCCAAGCAATTCTCTGCCCTTAGAGCAACAAAATGGAGGTTTCTCTGCTGTGGTGCACATGTCCTAGCACTATCACTGTTTTCACAGCAGAGGAAACATGCTGTGAACTTTCCCAGAGCACTACCGTTTCCTTAGCTTTTCCACACTTTTGGCCCCCGTCTGTGTGAGCCTGAGTCCTAGAACTGTCTCTTTGTTTGCAAAACCAAAAACCTTTGCAAGCTCAAGGGCTTCTAAGATCATTTGTCAGAAAGTAGAGCTTTCTTCTATCTGATGGCAACATTAGAATCCAAGTGTTGGTGGGTAAATGCATTGGAGGGTACTACTGTGACAGTGAAGTGGGAAGGGTTTCTAGAAAACTGCAGATGAGGAGAATAAACTTCTGATTCCTTTTAAAAAAAGAAGTGTGTTTCTGAGTCCTCATGACTCCTCCCTTGACTATGGTACCAAATCCTTGTTTCTTACATCAAAGATTTCAAAGCCAGCAATGTCCAGGACACCAATGAAGTACTGTCTGGGCTGCTTGGTATCCAGCTGTTGGTTGATACGAACAACCATCCATAAGAACATCTTCTCATAGACAGCTTTTGCCAGAGCACCAACTGCATTGTTCACCTACAGCAGAAAAGAAAGGACAGGAGTTATCCCCTAGGACCAATGAAGAATGCTTAAGTACTTCTGAAGCCATTTTCAAACTATCTTCTACTTACCTGCTCAACAGTCTGACCTTTGGTCACATATTCGTTTCCGACCTTGACTCTGGGGTAACACAGGGCTTTGAGCAGATCAGCTGAGTTAAGGCCCATCAGGTAGGCAGCCTTGTCAGCCACTACAGAGGGGGAGAGAGAGATAAGCATTTATCTTTAGAAAAACGCCAGAATTTAACAGTGGGAACAACTCTGTTGTTCATGTTCTAATAATGGAAAAGTAATGGTCTGTCTCATATCCCCCACAACCAGGGAAGCACCTCAGCATTATATAGACAATGAACAAAAAAATGGTTTTCCTCAGTGTTTTATGTGCTGACTCTGGCCAAGAAAGGCCTGTCTTTGGAGGTCAACATGTCATTTCTGCAAACAGAGAATTTCTTTGAACAAATCAGTTGCTGAATCTACTGTTACCTTCAGTGCCATCAGGCTCTGCCTGCTCCTCTCGTTGTTTCTGCTTGAATTTCAGGTTCCCATAGTGCATGACAGCCCCTGTCAGTTTGTAGATGGCTGTCTTCTCATCAGCGGTGAACCCCAGGATGTCAATGGCACTCTGCCATTGAAACAATGCAGTAAAAAACATTACATAACCATTTTAACAAATTCAGTAAAACTGTTTTCTTCATAGTACTTACATCTGTAGCCATAAGCTCCTCCTGGTCATCAATACTGGGAACAGTGACCTCACCTTGACTCACGAAGTGGAAATCATAAGGGTTGGTGGTAATGAGGAGCATGTCTGAAAACAGGAAGAAGCAAGACACAGGCTTAGTTTTGCCACCCAGGTAATAGAAGGAACTATTGCTCAGTGATCACCCTTACAAAGTCATAATGATCCTTCCTACCAATTAGCTCTGGCTTCTTGTTGGACGTGATCTGATAGAATATGTGGTAGCTTCTTTCTGCCTTGAGCTGGAAAGTGACTCTGGACTTCTCCAGCAGATCTGCAAGGAAGAGAGAAGGACCGAGGCACAGGAATGCACATGGACGTTGGAACTTAGGAACAAAAGGGATCAGGCCAGGAGAGTGTCTCACAAGTTTCAATGTCAGCAGAAGCCAGTTTGCCTGTGGCCCCAAAGTGGATTCTGATGAACTTGCCCTGTAAGGAGAAGCAGCAGCGTTTCAGCATGGATGGGTTTTTTCATGTCTCCTTTATGGAGAATACTGGTAGGGGATCATGTGTCGTGTAATGAGAGGGAGAGATTTTTGTCTAAAGCAACAACTTACAAAGCGTGAGGAGTTGTCGTTCCTCACGGTCTTGGCATTTCCAAAGGCCTCCAGCAGTGGGTTGGCGCTGATGATTTGATCCTCAAGCGTTCCCTGCAGGATGATAATTGTTTTGGTTATTCTTCCAAAAACCATGTCAGGAACAAAGGAAGTATTGATTCAAACTGGTATTTATTAAATAATAATTTCATCCTCAAGCATTGCCTACAGGATGACAATTACTCAGTCACAGTATTTAGTTGGCATTGCAATTGTCACATGCCAAGTGTTGGGTCTCTTCTTCCTGACTCACCTGCATTTTGCCGGGCTGATCTTCTTTCTTCTTCTCCCCGCTCGCTGCAATTGTTGCAAAGTACTGGATGACACGCTTTGTGTTCACAGTCTTCCCTGCTCCGGATTCTCCACTGTGCAGCCAAAGAGAGATGCAGAGAGCGTGTGGTCAGGCAGGAGGTCCCCTGGCCCAGGCAGGCCCACAGGGATCAGAGCAGGGAGTGTACATACGTGATCAGGATCGACTGGTTCTCGCGATCTGTGAAAAAGGCAGAAACAATGACATTGTTAATATGTATCATGAATATCCTGGATAAAATATTCCTGGAACTTTTAGAACATGCACTAGTACCTAACTCCTTCCATAAACCTGTGTGTCTTCCCCCCTAATTCCTTTTGAACATTTTAAAGTTTCCTGGTGGTAAGCAGACATGTCAATACAGACATCGATGTTGTTAGGTGCAGTATACACACTTCTTGTCTGGTTACGCTTTTTATGTCGAGCTGTTAATCTTTTTTATGCAAAGGATTCCAACTAAGGAGTTACTGATGAATTGTACTATCTGTAAGCTAAAGTGAACTCTAGCAGGTGCATCTCATAAGTGTCATAACCACAACCACTCCTGATCACTCCATGGGCCCCCCAGAGTGTTTCTCTATGGCAAATGGATTGTTACCTATAGAAAATCACAAAAACATTATAAGTATTTTACAGAATGCTCTCCGATACTCTAGAACATTGAAGTTTTGCTTTTTTTCCAGAGCTAGACTTGATGCTTCTATGTGTAATAACTTGGGCACAGTTTTCTTTCCAGAATTTTGTCTGACTGCTGTTTGAACCCATACCGAGTTTTGACTTTTATCATCCAGTCTGCTCTATTTTTGAACCCTTACTGTGTGAAGAAAAAAAAAAGTGTTTGGTTTTGAACTTGGTTTTTCATTTGTTCTGTCTATTCATCTTTTCCATGGTAGGCATAATTTTATAAAGTAACACATATCATTTGACTAGAGCTACCAAGCAGATATCGTTACGAAACACTTTCATCTGTCTTCACCCGTTCCATTTCTACTATATTCTTTTTTGAAAAAGGAAATGTATACAGTACACAAGGTGCAAACATTCCTTGGGTAACCACACTGATATAATGACTTCTTCTGGTTTGGTCTCTATTTCTTGCATTCAACTTGTTATTTTGTTAATTTCTTATCACTGAGCCAAAATTGTTGAAGCTGAATTTAGAAATACCTATAATAGAACTCCTAGTTTTTAGCAATGAGCTCATCTTTTGGGTTTGTTTTTTCTGATTATGTTCACTGGCTTGCATTCTTTTCAACCAAACTTTGTTGCACATCACTGAATAATTCAATCATTTAATATCGTCAAGTCCCTTTGAGATCTTTTAGTGTTAGAGCTTATGTTTATTGGCCTGAAGGACTTAGTCAAATCAGAAAGCTTGTCAGCATTTCCAGATAATTAAAAAAAAATATTAGACAGCAGAAGTCACAGAGTAGATCCCAGTACGAATTCATTGATAAAATCTTCCATGATTACTAAAAAAAGAAATGTATTTCTACCACATCTTCTTTTTTCTTAACTAGTTCTTTTTGAACCTTTTCAATTAGCAGTGAATGTAAGCATGACAAATTATGCTAAGAATAGCTGCTCTATCATGCATACTGAAGATCTTTGTTGAACTCAGACAGACTACCTTGACCAGCTCTCCTTTGTTGAAAAAATAAGTAAACAAAAATAGTAGTTTCTTAACACAAAACTTCACTTTAACAAAAATGGATCTTTTTCTCTTGGTAAGTCTCATACATCCACATGCCTAGTAACTGCCTTATTTAGAAATTGCTGGCATCAAGCTTACTGGCAGCTCCTTACAACACCCTCACAACTCTTTTTAAAAGTTAGTGTAATAGTCGTCATTTTCCAGGCAATTTGCAGTGAGAAGTTTTGATCTGTAGAGTTCCACTGGAATGCCTGGTTGAATTCTGCCTTGTCAATGTGCTAGTGGATGTTTTTTGATGGGTATTTTAAGGACACTTTAATCTGAAGAAGTTCCTCTGGTGAATCTCACTATAAGGAGGAATTTCAGAATGGATACTTCCAAAAAAAATCTCAATTAGATGTTCTGATATGACCTTACATTTTTCAAGTTTTCTTTTTAAATTTTGACTGTGTCAGTACAGACTCTACAGGCTCATTTTAAACCTTTCTGTTTCTTATGTGTTTAAGGAAGAAAGAGGTATAAGTTTTCATGTATGCTGCAAGTTGTTCTCAAACCTTTAATTCTGCATGCATTCTTGTGTTCTCACAGCTAACCAGCCAGAATTCTATTTTGAAGAAAGTTTATGTGTGTTTAATAACCTGCTTTAATAGCCTGTGTAACTGGACTGGCTTTCAAAGAAAATGCTTTTTGCCAGATAATCTATGTTTATTTTATGCCTCTAGGATGATGTTTTCCAATAATCGGCATGCAGACAGAAAATACTAAGGCAATAGATAACTAATTCCTTGTGGAAAAGTCCAGGTTTGCATTCATCAAGTTTCTGCACACCTCTTGAAGATCCAGCAAGAGTACTTGCATGATGACTTACATAAATACTGCCATCATGAGACACTAACCAACCATCAACTTATTGTGTTCCATTTTCATGGTACCCTCTTCAAATTAACCTTCTTACCACCCTGAATGTTAAAGACTTGAGTGCATAGTAAATGGGGATGAAGGGGGGAACAAGGTTTATTTTAACAAATTTAAATATACAGCTCTTCATTTAATATTTTTCTTACTTATCTGATCTTTCTTGAAAGTCTGGAGATTTAGACGGTGCTAGAAAAGTTTTCACTACCCTTCTTTCTTGTTGCTTCCCTTAAAAGTAATGAATTGAAAAGAATAAATTGTTTCTGAGATGGAGGAAGTACAGATTTTCCGAGCAGGTTTCACTGTAAAGACTGACTAAGTCAGCTTCCTGGGTTTTCATAAAGCCACCATATTTAGCATTGGCTTCAGTACTGAGTCTCCTTTCCTTTGAGACCTGACCTTACTTACAGAACTCCACCCTAGTGCCTTTCAGTCCTGCAAAGCAAATCATTCAAAAAACAACCCTCTCAACAAATTAAAAAACAGAACATCAGAAGTTCATCCAAATTCCTTTGAAAGAAAATCTGACAATGCATTCAGTGTTAAATCATATCCTCAGAAATATCTTGGGCAGTAAATTCTAATGTTAATTGTTAGAAACATGCATTTCCAGTGATAAAGAGGACATTCACCCACTCAACACCATTAAACTAAAATAATTTGCAATGAAAATACTTTTTTCGTTTCTGTGAATCTTCAGAGACAAATAATTTTAAAGAAAATGAAGCACTCACCAGTCAGCATGAACTGATAGGCATTGTCAGAGATGGAGAAGATGTGTGGAGGGGCCTCCTGGCGCTTCTTGCCTCGGTAGGCCAACACCACCTCCGGGTTGTACACCGGCAGCCACTTGTAGGGGTTGACGGTGACACAGAAGAGACCCGAGTAGGTCTGTGGGGAAGGGAGACAGCACGCTGGCTTCCACTTAGCCTGGCAGAGCACTTCCTCCCAGCTACCCAGAGGAAGATCGCTGCTGGTACTTACGTAGATCATCCAGGCTGCGTAACGCTCTTTGAGGTTGTACAGCACAGCGGGTTCATGGAGGTGGGTCATCATGGCCATGTCCTCGATTTTATCATACTTGGGAGGGTTCATGGGAAAGACTTGATCATCCTTCACGGTCAGGGTCTGTCAGATGGAGACACAGACACATGGATGTCAGCTTAAAGCTGACAGTGGGAATTACATACAGTTTTTAAGCTTAGATCTTTCCTCACCTCTCCACCTTCAGTCTTGACAGTGACCTTCCCTCCTTCTTTGCTCTGGACTGTCCCTTTCACAAAGGATTCTTTAGGGTGGGCCACAAAGACCGATGTTTTGGCATCGAAAGGCCTGTTCTGGGCCTCGATTCTCTCCTTTTCTGATTTTCGGAGGTAAGGAGCTGCCTCCCCAAAGGCAGCCATCTCAGCGTCTGGAGACGTCATGGCTGCACTTTATTGAGGATACGTCAGAAGAGAACCCTGTGAGACAAAAGAAATGTAACGTCAATAAATCATTAATGTACCTTGCTTGTGAGGAGATCTTTTCCAATGTCTTAAAATTAAGCGTGTACTAGAACTACTAAATGTAGCAAAACTAGCCTTCCTCCTATTTAATGATTTAAACCCAGGAGAGAAAAATCTTGTTTCTGTGCTTGAATACAGACATTTGTCACATTTGAGAATATGAGTTATGTGAAAGGAACCTTCTCATTCTTATGCAAAATAAAAGAACAAAAAAGTATAGGCTGAAAATGTAGAGATGCCTTAAAAGAAAATAGAAAAACTTATTTGGAAACCAGTTTCCAAGTTAAAAATATGCTTCATAATATGCAATAAAGGTGGATATCTAATTTCAAAAACTCTCTAGACCCAGCACACTTACCGTGACACCTTTCTTGGAGACAGTGAAGAGAGTTGCAAAGACTCTTTTATAGAGTCTGTTTGGCAGATGCTTTGGATTCCTCCTCTTTCTTCGGTCAAAATATTTTTTGGCAAACATTCTTTGGCAAAGCATTGTCTGGCAAACTTAACCAAGGGCATAATTGTCATTTGATTTGACCAGATATATTTAGAAATATTTTGTATCTTACCTATGATGCGAATGCATTGACTATAAATAATTTGACAAGAGACTTAAGGAGAGAATCTGAATTAGTCAAGGCACTTGGAGAACTTGGATGTATGACTTAGAGATTCTATTGCTTCATTTCCAGCGATTTCCTCCTGGACTCCAGGCAGGTTTTTATTGCATGTCTGTGCTACAACTCTCTCATGTTGCACTGTGCAGATAACATTAATGTTTTCTACATAATGAGACTAATGAGGAAATTAATTAAGGACAGTAGACAAACTGTGTGCAAAAGAAAAAAAAAAAGCTAAAATGTACTTGTTAAAGAAATTTAACCCTTATGTTCGCCTAATATTTGAAATGAGAGAAACAAAATGTATTACAATCCAAATTCCTGCATAAAACATTCTTTGGAACAGAAATGCAGACCATGACAAAGAAACAATCACATTCTTCTTCTAAACATTTTTCTTAAAAATAGATGCATTAGATACACAGCTGAGTAAGAAGAAACGTGTAATATTTGGTGACTGGTACTAAAGTAACAAAGTTTATACTGTACTTCTACATTTAGTACAGATTTTTATGAACATGATAGAGTGAAAAGTGTAAAGTAATGTGCTAAACTGCTTAAGCCTCACCTGTATACTCACTGTTAACACACACTAAGCAATGTCCCCAACCAACTCAGGAAAGCAGGAGGTCCCTCTAGCCCTTCACTACCTACAACTCCCCTAGACACAACTCTACACACAATCACACACCCAGCACACACTCCAAGATCTTCTGCACTCCAACACTCTCAGTCCAGCACTCCCATCCCATCACACACACAATCACACAGTTCCAGCAACAAAAGCTATGAATGCAGTGCTGCCTATATTAAGGCATTAGAGGTGGTAGGCAGTCCTGTAACAATGCTGATACACTAAAAAATGGGGAATTTGCCAGTATTCTTTGTAAGGTGACTGTCACCTGAGCTGCTTTAAACACTGTCAGTTCAAAACACACCCTCCTGGTTATTGGCATTTTGGTTACTAAAAGAGCTCAGTGAATACGGCTTGGGGAAGAGCAGAGTGGCAAGGTCAGAAAAATGATGCCTGTGATCCAAGGTAGCATCCAGCATCAAGCACTGGCCTGTGCATGAAGAGCTTGTTCCAAAGAGGGCTCTGGCACTGCAGCATCCACTTTTCTGCAGTTCAAACTCGAGAGCTCATCCATAAACTCCCTCTGCAGGACATGGGGATGCTGATGGAAACACCCTGTGCCTTGCCCAGGTGGAGCTCAGAAACAACCAATGGGAAACAGTGAGCACAAGGGTACAGCTGAAGTCTCTGAGCAATCACTGCATCCCATGGGCATGCAGAAGTTAGAGGATAGAGTCATAGTAATGATTTGGTTTGGAAGGAGCCTTAAAAGGGACTTTCAAAATTGGGCTCTCTATCAGCTGCGCTAGGAATCTGTCCTCAGTGTACTCTGGTACTTTTCTGGATTCTGTGCAGCTTCCTGTGCTTCTTTTCCAGTGTGTGTTTGGGTGATTAAAGTTTACTGTCAGGATCAGGGCCTGCGATAGTAATCAGGTCATAGTTTTCTATCTAGGCAGCAGGTAACAGGTCCTGTTTATTTCCTATGGTGCATGCACTGGAATAGGGGCACTTTAGCTGGGCTATTGGCCATGTCCTCTTTGTAGAGGAGTTTGCCCTAATTCACTTACATAAGTTCACATGCATTTCCCTGTTCTTTCTAATGCGTCAGCAGCCCCTGGCTCTTCTCAGGTGCTTAGAACTCCATCACTTTACTCCACTAAATGGAGCTTAGTATTCCATTAATGGAGATAGTAAATAATATTGATTCCAGTACAAACCCTTAAGGGACACTGTGGTGGGGGCTGTCTTTGGTATGATGGAGCAAAACCTGAAAGGTGGCTGCTATTAATCAAGGAAGAGTCAGGAAGATTGTTAAAAGACGGAAAAAATCTCCAAACTGCTATATACACAGGTTCAGCCATTACACTGAGAATACTTCTGCTAGTAAGTTCGGCTAAAAAAAACACAAGATCTCTCCATCAAACAGTGATATCACCACCACTGTGTGACTTCTGCAAGTGGCACCAGGTGTGTCTTTTTGTCCTTCTGTCAGTTGTCTCGTAGTGCAAAAATGGCACAAGCTCAGTAGGTCAGGCCCAGTGTTCGTGGTGACAGGGTTGAGTACTACATTATTCCAGGCTCAGCTTTAAACATTTAACTGTAATACAAAGTAAAAAGACACAAAGTAAAAAGAACACTGGAGAATTCCCATTCTATGTCATGGTACCCATTTAGCATGCCCACCATTCATAACCATAAGCTTAACATGTCCTGTTGGAAATTAATGATAGTTAATTCTTGGAGCAGCAGTAGCCCCGTAACCTGTCTACTTAGAATAACATTGCAGTGTCCAGTGTCTCCATGTCATTGTCAGAAAAACACCTTCAGGCCTGCTGCTTAGGTCCTCCCCTCCTTCCACCCTGGACCAAGGTGACCTGAACCTCCTGGCAGTTGCAATATCAGAAAAAGCAGCATGATTGCAAGCCTCTAGCCTCCATTTTCAGACTCATTGCTCTTTTCTGCTCAGAGAGAAGCAACTAAGGCAAACCCAGCTGAACCATGTGGGAATCAAAGAGCACAGTTCAAGAAGGCATCTTCCTGGGGCTCAGCGTGTGTGGTGTAAATTCTAACCTTGGCAGCAGTGAATTCCAGTACAGAAAGGTAGCTGAGCTGGTGGGCTCCCATCTGAGTTCAGTGCTGAATCCAAGGCTTTTAGGGGTAAAGCAAAAGCATTTTCACATGATCAAAAACAGAGCATGTTAGAAAACATACACTGTAAGAAGTGCAGCTTTCAAATCATGTTGTCACTTATGCTGCAGTTACTTGTTAAGCATGCTGAGAGAAATGTCACCAGACCCGATAGGCTGTCTGACAAGGAATGCCCAGCCTCCACTCCAGCAGTGTTTCTTCAGACAGCAGTCCTCTGTGTAAAAGAACTCCGCCCAGGAATCTTAGCCCTGGCTGAACAGAAATGCCAGCACACTGATCCTTTGGAGGAAAGCTCCTCTTCCCTGACCCTCTGCTAAGACATGGCCCAGTGCTGGAGCCTACACATGGTACACACACACTTTCTTCATTAAAAAGCCAGTCTATTCTGCTGATGGGCATCGGCTCGTGGAATTAAACATGAGGAGTGCTTTCTCCACACCTGGCATACTATGCCTACTCCACTTAGGCGTTTGTGGGTTTTCTGGTTGAGATGCACCCCACCTCAGGATAGCCATGAAGAGACCAGGATGGCCTTTAGCCATCTCCTCATGCTGCTTCTCTGCTCAGGGACCAGTTTCTGCAGATCTTTCCTGACCCTTGCAGCAGGGGAAAGGGGAAGAACCTATGTGTGTTTGTGCTTTTGAATACCTTGCCTTGAGGTAAATTCATTTGATGTACACACACAGACCTTTCTTCACCCTGTGCCCTCTGCACCCCCCTGTTCCTTTTAAGGGGCATTCTGATATTTCTTCATTTCCAAGTTTTTGGCAATGCATTTCAATTACATATAGTCTGTATCCTCCAGAAATCAAAAAAAAACATGGGCATTACGATCAGACTTTATAAGTAAAATCTATAGGCTATTCGCTCTCTGGGAGAACTTCCATAGACATCTAACTGAAACATCATCTGTTCATTCTTCGTCATATCCTATGGCTATTTTCAGACCTCAAAATGATCATCCTGCACTGTGGTCCTGTTAGACAAAAACTTACCACTTGACAAGGTTCTTTGATTTCTATTGAAAGAAAATAGAGGCCTAGGATCCAGACTAGGACATTAACCATGGAATTAGATTGGACATGAGGAAGAAATTCTTTACTGTTAGGGTGGTGAGGCACTGGAAAGGGTTGCCCAGGGAAGTTGTGAATGCTCCATTCCTGGCCATGTTCAAGGCCAGGTTGGACAGAGACTTGGGTGGCATGGTATAGTGTGAGGTGTCCCTGCTCATGGCAGGGGGGTTGGAACAGGATGATCTTAAGGTCCTTTCCAACCATAACTATTCTATGATCCTATGTTTTGAATAAATAGCAAGACAAAAGCATACAGTACTGTTTTGTTCTACACAGACGGATGATTTGCTTCCATTTTGACCAGAGATCCTGAAATTAAATTTTACACATCCATAACACTTTATTTTGGATCAAACTTTCTCTAAGAGTGGATAGTCCAGGAATTCTCCACATGTCAACCAATGCTTCTTTTTCCTGTGCAAATTGGGTAAACCACAGGGTTCAGTCACTGGTTCTTGACAAGCTACTGGCCATCTGTTCAGAAAGTGAAGTGATTTCCAGGTGATGTGTGAACAGATCAAGATGAGATGTATGAGATGTTTCCTTGAGAAATCCATACTTCATAGCACAAAATACCCCTTCTTAAAACTTTCTATACAAGCCCTTTGTGTTCCAAGCATTTTCAGATCTAAAGCCTGTAAAGCAAAAACTCTCAAGATTTGAATGTTTTAAATAACTCTCTTCATACTGGTTACTGAAATAGCTCAGTTTCAGTAGACTGAACCCAGAAAAACAAAACAAAACAAAACAAAAACAAAAAACCAAACAAAAAACAACAAGCCAAAACAAACAACTTATTCAAATGCTACGGCTGGAACACATGCACGTTTCGCACAGGATTTAGGAAATGGACTTAACACCCACAAGTTCACAAGAATACTTAATCTTGGGAATGAGAGTGGTAGGACATGACAAGCTTTTAGCTAAAGGAGTCAAATGATCAACATGAAATGGAGTGGGTTGTCTCATAATGCTGAATTGCTCACAAAATGCAGGCACCCATGTTTCTTGTTGAAAATGAAAGATTTTTAAAAATTTGTATTGTTTAGTGTTGGTTTTTAAACTAATCTTGAAGAAGATTCCTGATGGTATTTGCAGCTTGCAAACGCTGATCTCAGCTATGCTGTTAATATTTATAAAACATACCAAGAGGAACCTTTGTGCCTGCGGATCCTTAATGAACAGACTGATAAGGAATGTGTTGCCTCATACTGAAGATCCCTGGGTAAAATAAGACCTCTCAGGAATGCTGGCTTGAGACAAGGAGAAATGCCAGAACACTAATTCTGTGGCGCAAAGCTTTTCATTCTGACACTTCTGCTAAGATGTGGCTAGGCTCTGGATCCTGGAGATGGTAAGGACAATTTTCACATGAAAAGTTCTTTTTATTCTACTGAAAGGTAGTTGTTGTGCTGAATTGGAATCATAGAAACATAGAATAGTTTGGGTTTGAAGGGACCTTCAAAGACCATCTGGTCCAACCCCCCTGCAATGAGCAGGGACATCTTGAACTAGAGCTTGAATTAAAGGGAATATGGTGAGTCTTTTCTGTGTTCCTGCCATATCATATGTAGTCTGGGAAACTGTTTATGTTAAGACATGTCTTTCAGAGATTTGAGCTTTTATTCTAGATGAGCAGTGTTAAAAAAGATGGAGTAGGAAATGAGTTTGAAATAATTTCTAGGGAAAAGCCAGGGAAAAGCCTAAGAAAGAGAAGACTAACCTGCTAATAGGTAAGGAACATTGGGACAGTTATTGATTTGGCTACTGCAAAGACGAAGTGCAAGTGAGTTAACTTTTGTGTCTGTTGCTGTTCCGAACACCCTTGTACATCAGGCTAATTATGAATGGACTGATAGTGCTTTTGCTGCCTTCCGATCCCGTTACTTTGTTTGGAGACTAATTTCTGCAATGCTTGATACAGTTATTTGACCTCACAGCACAGAAAAAAGAAGTGACTCTTACTTCAGAAGTTTCAACAATAGTTTTTAAACCCAGGAATATCTTTACTTTGTTCTGATGAAACTTAAGTAGCTGCCCACTGAATAAAAGCAACAGTCATGCAAAGAAGAATGAAGAGGGAGGGCAAAATCAGCTGAAGACAGTTAACACTACAGCTCTTGAGTGTGCATGAGATTTCTATGGTTACTCAAATTCCTCCTATCTCCACAGCAAATGTCAGAGAAGATATGTGAGCAGTAGGTCCTGGCCGAGGAGGTGACATTTAGGATGCCCTTTCCATCACATGACAAAGCAGCTGAACAGCTTCAGTTACAGAACAGGTGAGTGGGGCATGGAAGGGGAAGAAAAAGGCAAAAGGAGTTGGAGAATGACATGAAAGGAGAAGAAACAAGGACAGCAATACAAACTAAAATTACCAGACACTTGATGAATTGGCTTATTGCTCTGTTGACAACACACCTGTGACAGAAGCAGGGAGAGGCTACAGTATGGGGATAGATTTGTTTAGATTTTCACAACTAGCTTTTTGTTGCTATAAGCAGGTGTTACAATCACAATCCAAACTTTTTGTCCCACTTTTGTCATAAAACAAGAAAGTGTTCTGAACATTAAAACTATTTAGATTACACAAGGCATTCTCAGGTGAAGGAAGAGTTTGCAGTATTGATACCATGTGAAATGTCTTCTATTGGTAATTCCCATATTCATTATTTACACTGAAAAAAAGAGGATTCTCAAAACTTGCTTTCAGTTTGGAGAATAATAGGATAAAACCTCGCACTGGAGGACAGGAGACACACTGGTATTCACACAAAATTACCCTTTTCTAATATTAGACTAATAGCTAAATGTACAATAACCACTTCTTTTTGTCACTGCCATTTTTGTCTGCACGGATCAGTCTCTTCAGCTCCTTGTCAAATCCCTTCAGTTGGCCATATATTCCCGAAGCAGGGTGCCTTGTAAGCTCTCAAAGTAGAGCCATCCCATGATCCCACACTGCTGGCTGATTCAAATGTTAGCTAAGCTTGAACTTTACCTCCTGGGGCTTCCAAACCCTTCATGTGTGTTGAACTGTATTTCTCACAGCAGTACTGTGCTGGTGTTGGGGCTGTGCTGCTGGCATGGTGGGGCTGGGGAGATACCTATTCTGTGGAGGGAGCAAGAGCACTGTCATGAAGTAGCAAAGCTGAGGTGCTAGGTGATAACCTGCTCTTTGCTTGGAGTGTGATGGGGAGCTCACAGTGTGAACTGTTGAATTTTACTTTATTGACAAACAGTGTCGGACAGGAAATATCTTCAGCCATTTGTGCTACTATTACTAGACCACTGCTTTTGTGTTCCACATATTCCCTGTCAGTCCCCTACTGACCATATCGGCCACAAGCTCTATTTGAGCCCATTATCTGCATTTATTTTAAACTTCTCTCTGAGAGGTCCACATATAGAAGATAATCTCAAGTCAAGAAAAAGAAAACTTCAGTTTTTCACTGGTGTTCTACATGCCTTCTAATAACATAACATATCACATCCTTAATAAAACTGCACTGTAATTCAAGCACAGAACAACATGTAGGGCTAGAATAATCTAAAGATTGCTTTAGGAAGAGCACAACTTGACTGAAGTGATTAGTTCAGATTGAAAAGTGCAGCAACTTGCAAGGATCAAAAAAAAATCCCTGCACAATAAAACACCTTATAAAAGCCACATGAGTTTAAAATCCTAAAGAATATGATACTTTTCAAGTAAGGCAGATCATATATTAAAGGTATTTCTAATTTACACTAAATATTTTCATTATCTTATGTTTTTCAAAATATATTTTCCACAGAAAAGGTAGTGGTTTTCCTATTAATTACCAATCAAACCCATTGAAATGTGAATTGTTCCCCAATATAGACACTTTCTAGATCTTCAACAATACACCCAAACACCAGTACAGACCAAAAGCCTGCCTAGAAGCATTCAAAACTATCAAAATGTCCTCTTTTTCCCCAGTGTTAACTTCTGTTAAGTTACAATCCCCACTTCCTTTCCTTCTTGGTTCAACAGCCATAAACCATGCATTGTCTGCAGCTTCCCCAAAGTACATTGTTTCTCTTCATTACATGTCCTTCTGAAAATCTGAGAAAATTTCTCCAGTTTCCCATAACTACTTTTAATTCTGGTGCCATTTCTCCCTGAAAAAGTGCCTCGAGATGACCCTCTCCTATAGACTGTCAGGCCCTTCACAAACTTCAGCGTAACAACCATATGAGGTAACTGCACCAGGCAGTCACGGCAATCGTGGTGTGGTAAAAATGGCTGCTCAAGTTGCAGCTATATGTTGTGGTTCTCAAGTGTAGCACTGAATACCCCTGCTTTAAAAGCCAACAGACATCCCAGGACAGGAAGCCCAAGTGCTCTTTACCAGACATTGTGTATTTTATCCCAAAGACTCTTGACTCTGAAGGTCCAGGTCTCTGGCAGTCTCATGCTGGGACACCCTGCCACCATCTCAGTACTTGTATCATGAAGGAAATGTCACATTCTTGCCACAGGCTCCTCCTTGAGAGAGGATCCACAGAGTCAGGGGCATGAAGCACAGCTTTCCTAAATAAGGCAAGTACTTGGCCTTCCAAAGCTGCCTCCTCCTGCAGTCATTACTAACTCCCTGCCACATAGCAGGGTAGAAGTAGAGGAAAGACTTCACCTTTGTCAACAAGAGGAAGGAGAGGTTTTAGGGCACTGCAGCTGGAGGGCATTTCTGTAATTGCAGCCTCAGCTGCACAGAGACTCCCAGACTGGACCATCCCCTGTGGGGCAGGGACAATGTCTTTGGGGTAGGTGTCACCCAGTGCCTGCCTCACCTGGGGACTATACATGCTGCCATGGTGCAATCACCATTAATTGCATGGGGAATCATTAGTGCTTAGTTTCAAACAGGAAAATGCTATTGAAGCAAATCTCTCTCCAATCTGCCTCCAAGAGCACATCTGATTGGCATCCATCTCCAACTGGCATTCAGTCCTTGTCACTGCCACTCTTATCCCCCAAAGGCCATTTAGTCCAGGTGCCAAATCCTCAGCACTTGCTGTTTTGCCCCACTGATCACCTATCCTGCCACTCTACTCTCTAAGGGAGACAGCCTGTATTTCAACTGTGTTAGTGACTTATCGTGCCGGTCACAGGAGCCCTGTCTCCCAGGGGGCTGATCTTTCTGGGGGAAAGAGGATTGCTCTCGCCCCAGCCCCAGGCTTCCTTTACAGGAGGAAACCTCAGGAGAGAAGGTGAGAGGCACGATTTCTTCTTCCCACTGTAGGCCTACTCTACTTTCCTGTTTAAACAGTGAAGGTCCAGGGGAGCTTACCTTGGGTCACAGTGCCATTTTCACACGCACTTCACAAGGAAGAAAGTTGTGATTACTTGAGTGTTTTGAGATAGCACAAAGGTAGACTATGAGAATGGCTTGTCTACCTTTTAGGCTGCAAAAAGCTTTCTCTGTCACTGTTGCTGACCTAACTGCCTAGGAGGTCGTCATCTGTGAGGCTAGATCTCACGGTCATCCTAAGGCAAGCAAGCGTGATCCAGAATTTTGGGCCTCTCCTTGTACCGGTGCTGTGAAGCTCGGACAGGCAGATCATGGCTGTCAAAGCAGGTGCTGCAGTCACTCTCCTTAGGCTGCTCTACCACGTGTGTGGTGGACTTGACAGGGCCATTCCTGATGTTATCCTTTCGATAGTCACACGCTTCCAAGCACCTGTGAGGTACTCAGGAGAGTGCCCAGCGCAAATGAGCCCCTTCACACTGACCTGTGGCTGCTTCTGTCAGCTCAGGGTCCTTTCGTTCAGCATTATGCCCTAGCAGCTCCCGGCCTCCTTTGGCCCATTCCACCTGTCTTTGTTCTGTCCCAGTGGAGCACACATGAGCCTGCCCGGCCCAGCAGGCTGCGTTTTAACGCAGCTGCTGTGACTCCATCAAAACCCGTGGGCCGGGCGGCTCCAGCAGCTTCAGAAGCACCGTTTCCAAATGAGACCCAGGTGCTGGAAGGCAGCGCCCCGGCGCCCAGGGGAGGCTCCACCTCGGCGGCTCCATGGTGCCACCCGCTGGCAACGGGGCCTCGGCCCCGGCTGAGCTCCGTGGGACGGATGGACGGGAGCTGCTGCAGCCCTGCGACCGCGGCCTCTGGGAATGAAGGCACCGTGGTCCTGCCGAGGATCCCTAAAAGAACTTGTCTGTCCCTTCAGTGCCAGGTGACAAGACCAAGCTGAGAATAAAGCTGGAGGGGCCCGTGTCCTCTGAACCACAGTGCCAGTGCTGAGGCGAAAGGCGCAGCCTCTGGCCCAGCCCATGTCTCTGGGCCTCCATTTCCTCGGCCTGATTGCTTGTGGTGACCGCACCAGGCAGTGCCTCCGGCTTTACCTGAGCTCTGGCAGGGGCTTGTGGAGTCAGGCTGCGGGCAGAGCTGGGTCTCCATAACCACCCCTGTGACAGCCACCGGTCTGGCCAGGGCTTCGTCTGCAGCCCTGACACTCCAGTGGCCCTTGAGGGATCTCTGGTGTACGGCATGAACACCTTCATCCTCACCCAGACAGGGGCTCAAAGGGGGGCAGCTGTAAAATTCTGCACGTTCAGAGCTACAGCTCAGCCCACCCATTTAATTTTTTGTTTACAAGAGAAGGGGTGCCCCCATCCACCCCACAGTGAGCCCTGGGCAGCTGCTGTGTTTCCCGTGGGGCAGCATGTTTTTAACCTTTCAGCTGAGGAAGGAGCTGTGCCGGAGCAAGTCTCCCTGGGGTAAGAATAGCATCTGCCATCTTAGGACACAACGCAGTTGTCCAGCTCCTGCATGGCAGCACGTTGTGCTGAGATATAGAAGGCAACCTACCCGCCAAGGAATGTCTTTGAGCGCTATTAGTGGAAACGGATCATCTCCACAAACAGGCATGACCCCGTGCAGGAGTCTTGCAAGAGCAGGGCTATTCTGAGCTCCTGACACTGAGGTTGAAGGGAGACACAGCACGGGCTGGTCCTCCTGCCATGGGCCACCTCCAGAGCTCTCTGCGGCCCTGCCTCCTCCGCTGGGAATGACTCTTGGGAAGGCTGATGGGTGGATTTGTGGGACCTCAGAGCCCAGGAGGAGGGGTCCAGGAGGGAGCTGGGAATTTGCTGGGGATACAAGGCCAAGCTTTGCCTGTCAGCACTTCCCATGCTTATGGCAAGTCCTGCCCGAAGATGTGTACCTGTCCCTGAGCTCAGGGCACGTGGCTGCCTGCTTCATTTTGAAGCCACATCGTAGAGTCATAGAATCATAGTATAGTTAGGGTTGGAAAGGACCTTAAGATCATCCAGTTCCAACCCCCCTGCCATGGGCAGGGATACCTCCCAGTAAACCATGCCACCCAAGGCTCTGTCCAACCTAACCTTGAACACCACCAGGGTTGGAGCATATCCATGTAAGCACATCCATGTAAGCTACACAAGACCAGAGGCTGTGTAACTATGCAAGTGAAGAAACAGTTGACTTTTCAAAACAGAGTCTGAGAAAGGCTATGGTAGGTCAGAAGAGACAGAGTCATACCCGTCATGCAAGAGCTTCAGTGAATTGCCTGTCCTTTCCCATCAACGTCCTTTGTAACAGTGCTTTTGTACAAGCCACCAGAGAAGCTATCTCCAGGCATCACATTTTGGAGATGACTGCAGGTGGGGCTAGAGATTCTCGGGATGACCAAGAGGAGCAGCTAGCTCATGAGTGGGCTTAGCAGGCAAGGCTCCCACGAGAGACCCTGGCTGTGGACACAGGCCAATGCACTCTGCCAGGCAAGAGAAAGGCAGCAGGGGATGAGAAGTGGTGAAAAAGGTTGGGCGTCTGCTAGTGACCCATGGGGAAAATGTGCAGTGTCATGAAAAGGGACAACTAGTCGGGAGTCTCTGCAAGGTCCTGGGTTGCCTTCTTAAGGTCCTTCTTTTTAAAACCTGAGGTCTGCTCCTAAAGAACCATTTCCTATTGCTCTCTATATTAGTGACAGCACTGACATAGGATCTGCTCTCCAATGCTCAATAGTGATATTGGAAGCAGGCTGGACTTCCTTTTGACAGCTGGTGTGCTGATGTAGCTGACTGGGAGGCAGGAAGGTGAGAACCCTCTGCATATTGTGTCATAGATGTGCAGCCATGAAGCTGTCAGTTACAACTTCCCTGCACTATAAGCATCTATTTGGAGACCAAGCCTCTGGCCCTGACTTAGACCAAGCAGTGTCAGCCCTAAGGATAACCCCAAGGATCCACTGACAAGCTCTACCTTGAAAACACTGTAGGTGAATTAAGGTGAAAAGCATTCAGCGGCTACCTGCCTCAGGCTTGCGCACAATCATTTTCTGCATGACCTGTGCTCCTTCAGCACACACCATCAGCCCCACTCCTATCCTTGTGGCCCTGCTAGGCAATAATGCCTCATGAAGGAACCACCTCTGCTTCTGAACATTAGTACTTTGTATGGTTGTAGAAAAGGAGCTAAGCTGTGGACTGTCACAGAATCATAGAATAGTTAGGGCAGGAAAGGGCCTAGAGATCATCCAGTTCCAATCCCCCTGCCATGGGCAGAGACACTTCACACTAAACCATGTCACCCAAGGCTCTGACCAACCTGGACTTGAACACTGCCAGGTCACAAGTTTTCAACACCAATACACACCTTGGCCTCTGCTCCTGAGTCTACTTCTTCTTTCCTTTTAGTGCCAGCTGCACTTCACTCCTCAGTTGCTGTTAAAGTGTTTCTCATTCCCTCCACACTGGTGTACATCAAGAGCTCCTGCAGCCTGGAGTCACCTGGGGTGCCTGGCAGTGAACGCTTCAAACAGGCAGAGCTGCAGCAGTGGATGCAAATCTGTAAGTTGATATGGCCAAAAGGATTTCAAATTAACTAAACAGCCCTCAGTTACTGCTAACCTGTGGTTGATGCACTGTAGACACAGCCCTGCAGGCAGTGACGCTCCTGAGAAAATCCTCCAAGGCAGTGGGGTCTCCCTGGAAAGAAGGGACAGAAATTATTTGGAAGCCGAGAGCTGTGGATTCTTTGAACACATCATCTTAGGCAGACATTTAGTGGGCTGGTCTACAACATAACTTGACATTGTGTGTGTGTGTCCTTCACCCAAACTAGAGGCGAGGCTTAATGCATCAGAATAATCCAGTCGAGATGGCTGATAGAGCACATGAGACACCACAGCTGCACGTGCCCACTGTGCCTCTGCTGTTCAGACCATGGGCTGAATGAAGGAAAAGTCTTTAGCAATTCCCCCCTTCCCTTCTCCTCCAGAATATATTGTCTCTTTAGCCAGTAGGTAAGCCAGAAGCAAGGTACCATGTGTGAGAAAGGAATAGAGGTGATGTGTTGAGGAGGATGCTGGTGCCATGCAGTGCACAAAGGGACTGTCTTTCCACCAGGAGCAAGGGTGGAAGCACCTGAGGGGATCATCAGGTAAGAGAATGGCACAACTTAGGGGCACTATCAGTGTTTCCTGACAGTGCTCTGTGTGCCAAAAATCCTGTCTGCCAAGGAAATATCTGTTGTTCATGTGCACTGCACTGAAACTCCTGATAACTGATGTTTAGGGTTTGTGACTGCCAGGATCACACACAATAGCAGGGAAAGGAAAAAGGAAAGGGACCAGCCTCTCTTGCCCCTCACATGGGAAGTAAGCTGTGATGAAAGGACAATGGGAGAAGCATTACGGGTACGTGAGGGCAGGAGCAGGGCAAGGAGCTGGTGGAGATGGAACAGGCTGGACTACCAGTAGCCTCCACAGGAACAGACAGCCTCCAGGTTTGTGGGCTCTTTATGTAGAGCTTGCACTAGCTTCTCCCTTCCCCAAGGCAGGGAAAGTGAGAAAACTTGTTCTGCAACGCAGTATCCCAAGCTTGATCAGAAAAAGAGAAATGAAAACAAAGGTGGCACCGTTTATACTGTGCATGCAGAGGAATCTACCGTCTTTATTCTCTAGACATTAAGGTGGGTACAAAGACTCATTGCAGAAGAAAGCGACTGAGAGGTTCACATTTTGTGCAGCCCCCAGTCACTTTGCTGCCTCATGACAGCCTCACTCTTCCTCTCCTATCTTCTTGATGTGAAATACCTCCCGGGTCTTCACTCGGAGCTTGTTAACCTGGGACTCTGCAATGTCAGCCCGCTCCTCGGCTTCCTCCAGCTCGTGCTGGATCTTGCGGAACTTGGAGAGGTTGACATTGGACAGCTCCTCCTGTGCGGGGAGAGGGAGTTGGTGGTGAGGAGCCCAGGGCCGTGGTTTCACTCCTTCTACACCTCAGCCTTGTGGACTGCAGGTCTTTGCTGAGGGAAGGCACAAATCTCCATTCCCCATACACACTGCTTACACGTAAGCCTCACACAGACTTCCTCATCCTCCCTTGCTTAAATTATTCCATCCAAACCAACCAAAACAGCTTTTGAATTGTCCCGGTCCTGTCTTCTGGAATGTGCAAAGTGGGGTGGACAGCACAGCAGTTTCTGATTTTAGCTGCCAAGGAAAAGCTCTTTAGGCTGCAGTTTGTTACTCTTTGCACTCAAACATTAGGGCTAAGAAAAAGCAGCAGCACCAGGAAACATGTATACTCCCCAGAGGGGAGTTTATATCGTGTCTTCAGAGAGAAAGTACCTGCTCCCTACTGGCACTCCCCACTAGGTAAGTGTAGCTTCTCATTCTTTTTCCATGCCTGCTATGACAGCACTGTCAGGTAACTACCTCTTTCTTCTTCCAAACCGATAAAACACCATGCACAATCAGCCCTCCTCTTCTAGACATTGTCTCCAGTCACAGGCATCATTGTCTTATGAAGACAGTTGCTTTGCAGAAGAAATAGAAACTAATTTCCAGTTCATCAGATGAGCTAAACATCTCTGTCTCCTGTTCTGGCTCAGTATTCAAGGTCTGCACTCTCTGAAATAAGGGGAAGAACTTAGAGGAGATGAGTCAGAACGCATCCATGTCCCTCTCACAAATCATTCACTTACCATAAAACAGGAATACCTGCCTATACTGGGCAACTGAAGGAAAGAACCTGAAAAAAATTATCAGTTGAGAGGCTGGTTGTGAGCCACATCTCTCACTCTGTTCACTTGTACAAAAGATTGCAGGACATCCCTTTAGTTCATCCCTGACAGGAGCCTGACCAAAAGAAAGCGATGTCAACCATACTCAGGATTCTGTTCCTAGAGTCATAAAATTTCTCATGGCTAACCACTCCTTGCAAGCTTTACATGGAGGAATTTCTTGTAGGCATACACTAAACTATTCTGTGATGACTGACATTTCTTTCCTTGCACTTGCAGTTCATCCTTGTTCACCAGATTGCACGCTTTCCAAAAAAACACATATTCGTTTCTTATATTTGTGTTTCTCCTCAGAAAGAGATGCTGGTTACCACCACAAGTAATACTTACAGCCTCCTCAGCTTGTCTCTTATAGGATTTCACCTTCATTTGAAGCTTGTCCACCAGATCCTGGAGCCTGAGAATATTCTTCCGATCTTCCTCAGACTAAAAGAGTTGGAAAACAGGAGAGTGAATTGGTTTCCTCACAAGTGTTAGCAATTATCCTTGTCAGAGAGAGTGTGTGTGAGCCCAAGGACACCTCCTGCCTTACCTGGTAGGTAAGCTCCTTCACTCTTCTCTCATACTTGCGCATACCCTTCACAGCTTCAGCACTGCGCTTCTGCTCAGCATCAACCTCCCCTTCCAGCTCCCGCACCTGCAATCACAAGCCCATCTTTGGAGCTTCCCTGCTATCTCTCCAAGGGACATGCTCACTCATGCACAAATACCAGCCCTACGCACTCTGGCCTCCAGCTTCTGGATTTGCTTCTTGCCTCCTTTCAGTGCCAACTGCTCAGGCCTCAGTCCAGGCGGTGCTGCAGATCCTTCACCGTCTGGTCCAGGTTCTTCTTCATCCTCTCCAGGTGGGCGCTGGTGTCCTGCTCCTTCTTCAGCTCTTCTGCCATCATGGCCGCCTGAGGAGAGCAAAGGGTCAAAGCCGTTTTGGGGTTGGAGGTAACACTTATTTTTGAGCAATGAAAGGAGCCCCCAACTCACATCTGTGATGGCCTTCTTGGCCTTCTCTTCAGCATTGCGGGCTTCCTGGATGGTATCTTCCATCTCACCTTGAATTTGGGCAATGTCTGTTTCCAGCTTCTTCTTGGTGTTGATCAAACTGGTGTTCTGTGCAAAGAGATATGGCAAGACTTGTAATCTGAGGTCTGCAATGCTAAACCTACAGCAGACGCCAAGTCTTTGCTCTTCCAGCCTGCAATTCAGAGCCTTCGTAAAAACGGTTGTTTACAAAATGCCACTGGTGGCCTGAAATGATGGGCACTGAGCATGCCTCTCCTTCTGGACAGCAGTAGACAGCTCATTCCAGTTCTCCCTATCCTCTGGTATATAGCAGCACTCTGTGTTTGGTAGGTGTCAACACAACTGTTTTTGCACCATGTCCTGACCTGGGTATGGAGGAGCTGCACACGCTTCAGTGGCATCCAGAAGCTCCTGCTCAGCTATTTTCCTGGACCGCTCTGTCTGCTCCAGAGATGCCCGCAGCTCCTCAATTTCAGCCTGCAACAGGTTTGCTCTGCGCTCCACCATGGCCACCTGCTCCTTCAGGTCCTCCTGTGTCCTCAGAGCATCATCCAATTGAATCTGGGTATCCTGTAAAAGAGGCAACAGAAATTACATGGTGGCAGTTGGAGCTTGGGTGTCAAAAATGTCAGAGATGTCATATCTCCTCTGTAGCTTTGATGAACAGACCTTGAGTGCTGCCTGTGTGTTTCTCAGGTGCTTTTGTGCCTCAGCAGCCACACGGTTGGCATGGCTGAGCTGGATCTCCATTTCATTCAGGTCTCCCTCCATCTTCTTCTTCAGGCGCAGGGCTTCATTCCTGCTCCTGATCTCAGCATCCAGGCTGCTCTGCAAAGACTCCACAATTCTGAGGTGGTTTCTCTTCAGCTGGTCAATTTCCTCATCTTTCTCTGCTATCTTCCTGTCAATCTCAGACTTGACCTGGTTCAGCTCAAGTTGGAGGTGCAGGATCTTTCCCTCTTCATGTTCTAGTGAGGCCTGAACAAGTCAGCAGGAACAGTGATTTAAACTACTGCTTCTTTTCTAAGTAATACTTTATGCAGCACTTTAAAAAGTGAAGTGAGCAAGCCTCACTTGCAGGCTTGCTTTCCTGCCATCTCTGTGGATAACTGTTATCATATATTTAATCTGGACATGATTATTAGTTCTGTGTGTACCTCAGCTTCCTCCAGTGAGGCTTGGAGGTCACATTTCTCCTGCTCAATCTGCTTCTTGATTTTCTCCAGCTCATGAATCGCTTTTCCTCCCTCGGCAATCTGCTCCGTGAGGTCGGAGATCTCCTCTGTGGGAACAAGAACCAATGGCATGGTCAGGCATAGAGCAGAATGGGAAGGGCCCTCACACACCAAGGTGACAGGCATCTCTGCCCACCTACAGGCACAGACCCATGTGAAGCGGTGGGTACTGGTGGGTGGTGAGAAAGCCCTGCCAGGAGCAGAGGGCCAGGGACTTACGCTGCAAGTTCTTGTTCTCGCGCTTCAGCGTTTCCAGGTGGTCCAAGGACTCCTCATAGGCATTCTTCATCTTAAACAGCTCCGTGCTGAGAGAGCGGGCCTCCTTCTGGGAGGCTTCCAGCTCAGCCTGTGTTTCCTCATACTTCTGCTTCCACTCTGACAGGATCTGAAGAGAAACGGGGTGTCAGTAAGGTTGTGACAATGAGGAGGGGATGCTCTGTCCAGGAGCCCCCAGGCCGGAGCCCAAAAGACCTTGTCAAAGTTCTTCTGCTTCTTATCCAGAGCTGCACAGGCAGCATTTGATCTCTCCACATCAATCATCAGGTCCTCCACTTCATTCTGCAGCCTCTGCTTTGTCTTTTCCAGGGAGGCACATTTGGCATTGACAACTTCAACATGTTCCTCTGCATCCTGCAGGCGCTGTGCCAACTTCTTCCTGAGAAGAGTTCCTTAGTTAGCACAGAGAAACCAGTGTGCTTTTCACAAGAGCTTGCTTAATTATTTTGCAATCTGCCATCAAACAGACGGAAGGGCTTCATATATGCTGTTCTTACCCTTTGCCTTTACTAAAACCCTAGGCCTTCTACGTAATAAAGATTCCCACTCTCTGTTACCCTTCCCCAAAGCAAATCTGTGACTTATTCCTGAGAATATCTTGGTGTGTCTCTTTCCAATGTTTTCTTTATATTTTCAGCCCCCATTGGATTTCTCACATCCTAACACAACATACTTTGCCTCCTCCAGCTCCTCCGTGCGCTGAATGGCGTCCGTCTCGTATTTGGTTCTCCACTGGGCCACTTCGCTGTTGGCCTTGGACATGGCACGCTGCAGCTCCCCCTTGGCTTCCTGCTCCTCCTCATACTGTTCTCGAAGCAAGTCACAGTCATGGCGAGCAGACTGCAAGGCGTGGGCCAGTGCATTCTTGGCCTGAGTAGAGAGACAGAGGGATTAGGAGAACTAATTGCTTATGAGATAATAAACCAGCAATTTAAGGAACACTGTTGAAAATCTTTTCGATCTGACACTTAAAGTCTGAGGAAGAAATGTACACTCTTCCTTATTCTAAGAAGCTTCTTATTGCTTCATTCATCAGAATCTAGAATGTTACCTTAGGAGAGATTATGGGCAAAATGTAAATTACAATTTTAAGGCTTGGAATTGCTGAATCCTTTTAGATATGTCCTAAAGTTTCAGCTTCCATTACAAAAGCAGAATAAGAAGCAAAGTTTTTTAGACATACCTCAACCTTTTTTATATGCCGTTTGCAATATGAATAAAGACCTAATGTTGTCCTTTCCTGTCTCAGTAACTAGGTTAGAGGTGATGCTACCCTCAACTTTTCTTCTCAAATGAGAGACGGAAGTGGCAATATTGTTAGTCTAGTTTGAAAGCTCCCATAATAGAACTGCATGACTAAGATATTCTGATTTTATGTAAGTGTAGGAAATATCCACAAATAAAATGGAATCTGAATCCAAAGCCAATCCCCCTACAGGAAATATAAACATATTTCTTACCTTTACTTCTTCATCTAAATGTCTCTTTAGTTCCTCAATTTGTTGAGTAAATGCCTGTTTGCTTCGGGATAGCTGAGATATCAAACCATCTTTTTCTTCTATCTTGCGTGAATATTCACCTGACAAATTTTAGAGAGACTGTAATTTAAAAAGCAATTCTAGACCTATGGGTCTTCAAATCACTGTATACCAGCTTACAAAGTATAGACCAATTTGAGTAAAACACCACTCTTTTTCTTGTCATCATCAATTACAGGTTCTCCCATTCCAGGGAGAGGGAGGGGTGTTACCTGCTTCAGTCTGAAGGCGAGCTCTTTGACTACTGAGATCATTGATCATGCGCTGATGCTCTTCTTCTTTTGACTTAATCTCACTTAGCTGGTCTTCCAGAGCACGACATGTCTTCTCCAGGTTTGCCTATAAATCAAATACATTTAATGAAAGAGGACTATCAATAAGTTCCTGAATCTGTCCTCATGATGAAAACAAAACAACTGTGTGTGACAGAAAAATGTAATCCTGAAGTTTCAAAATCATCTATCAGGTCATGTACCATAGGGCGGTAACCTGACAGATGCTCTGTACCTTGGCCTTGGAAACAGACTGCATGTTACTGGACAAGTCGTCGATCTCCATCTTCAGCTCACTCTTCTCCTTCTCCAGCTTCTGCTTCACTCGCTGCAGGTTGTCGATCTGCTCCCCAAGCTCAGCGGTGCTGTCCGCATGCTTCTTCCGCAGGGCAGCGGCCTGTGGCTTCGTGCTGCAGCGTGGCCTCTTCGAGGTCACGGCGCATCTTCTGGAACTCGGCCTCACGCTTCTTGTTCATCTCGATCTGAGATGCTGTAGCCCCTCCTGCTTCTTCCAGGCGCTCGCTGATCTCCTCCAGCTCTCTCGAGAGGTCAGCCCGATGCTTCTCTGCTTTTGCTCGAGAGGTTCGCTCTGCCTCAATTTCCTCCTCCAGTTCCTCAGTACGAGCCTGGAGAACAGCACGGACCATTCACACCCACATCCTCCTCCTACCTGACCTGAGGATGGGTGAGGGAGGGTGTCCTGTGTTCAGCTGTAACAGCTATATTTCTCCTCCTTAGTATCTGAGGCACTTTTCAACTATAGCCTGAGAACAATGCTGATAACACCGATGATTTTAGTTGTTGCTAAGCAATGTTTACTCAGATCAAGGACTTTTTCAGTCTCATGCTCTGCCAGTGAGGAGGGGCAAGAGAAGCTGGGAGGAAGCAGAGACAGGACATTTGCCCCAAACTAGCCAAAGGGGTATTCCATACCATGGTATTTCATGCCAAGTATATAAACTGGGGGAGTTACCTGGAAGGCCTAGATTGCTATTTAGGTCGGGCTGGGTATCAGTTGGTGGGTGCTGAGTGGTTGTATTCTCTCCCCTTGTTATTTCCCTTATCATTATTATTACTGTTAGTAGCAGTAGTGGTTTTGTGTTATACCTTAGTTACTGGACTGTTCCTATCTCAACCCATGGGATTTACATTCTTTCGATTCTCCCCCCTATCCGTCCAGGAATATGGAGGAGAAAAAGGGGGGGAGTGAGCAGCTGCATGGTTCTGGGTTATTGGCTGGGCATAAACCATGACAGATGAGAAAGAGCAGAGACTTGCCTGCAGCTCCTTGATCTTCTTCTGTAATTGCACGGCCAGGGTTTGCTCGTCCTCGATTCTGCTCTGGATCTGGCTGATTTCAAAGTCTTTCCTTTGGGCAAAAAAAAAGCGTGTTAGAGCTGAAAAGAAAAAAACACACAAGCACACCAGCCCAGCACCCAGGTGCCCCACAGCCTCACTTACTTCTTCAGTCTCTCATCCAGTTGCTGCTTATCATTTTCCAAATCCATGATGCTGTCTTGGGCCAGCTTCAGGTCTCCTTCGAGTTTCCTCTTGGCTCTCTCAAGGTCCATGCGCAGTTTCTTCTCTTGCTCCAGGGACCCTTCCAGCTGAAATGAACAAGATCACCAATCTTCCAGACAGTTCTAACTCCATACCTGTCCTGTTCTTGCTGTATTCTTGTGTGCTTACGTCATCCACTTGCTGCTCCAGCTTGATTTTAGCTTTCGTCAGTGTATTGACTTTGTCCTCTTCTGCCTGCAGGTCATCCAGTGTCTGCTGATGGGCCTCCTGGAAGGCCTTCTTCTCTTTTGTCAGCTTGGCAATGGTCTCGTCCAGGGCTGCCATCTCTTCTGTGAGGTTTTTCACCTTTGAGAAGGGAGCAAGTGCAGATAAAACATATTGTTTAAATTTAATCATGTATAACAAAACGTCTTTCGTGGAGTGACAGTGACAACTTCTGCCTTATACCTTGTTTTCAGTGGCATGCTTTTCCTTCTCAACCTTGGCCAGTGTTAACTCAAGGTCATCAATATCTTTCTTCAAGCTCTGAGCATTCATCCTCCAGTTTCCGCTTCTTGGCTGTCAGCTCAGCATTTATTTCCTCCTCTTCCTCAGCCCTTTCAGTCACCTCTTTAACTTTTGCTTCCAACTGGATTTTGGTTTTGATGAGCTGGTCACATCTTTCCTCAGCATCAGCCAAACTATCTGCTTCCTGGTGGGGAGACACATGTTCTTGGTTTGTTTTCTGAACTTTTTAATGTGTGTGTTAAAACGTGATCTGAAGTTGACCTCTCCTCAAGCAACTTTAAACTTGCTTTTTGCTTACTTCTGGAATGCTGCTCAGTTGGAAATAATTTTGTTTCAGAAACTTTTTTTCTCTGTCCTAAAAATGACTCACTAATGTGGTACGTGTGAGAATTTCTCATTTACATAAAAGGGAAAGTGTCTGAAGACATTTTTCTTCACAAACATAGTATTCAATATGTTTTTGTAACTGAATCCTTCTGAACCTTTTATTATGCTGAGAGTAAAGGCTCTGGTAGTATCAGTAGTAATTCAATGAAAAAAAGTTTGCTGTCTCTACATGTATTATGATTGCTGCTTGTGCAAGTGGCTCTTACTCGTCAGTCAGCTGTGTGTTATCCTTCCATACTCTGTCTGGAGTGGCAAATGTGGCTTTCAGCTGATCACCTCATCATCTTACTCTTTGATGGGCTTTTGGTATAATGAATTTGTTTTGTCCCAAATGAATGCGAAACACAAATCTTATAAGAAAGTCCAATGGGATATACTAAGGCAAACAAGTAACACAAATTTTCCCTTTTCTATAGCAATTTTCAAATACACAGGAAATTAAGTACAGTGTTCTGATTTTAGTTGGTAATTTAAGAAATTTAATGTGTACTTTAAGATAAATTTGTAAAGTGACATTTGAATATCAAATACTTTTGAGTATATTTAGAGCAATATTTTATTCGTGAAGTGCTGTGTGTCTGTAAGGTTCATAGGACTGTGGTGGTAAAATTATTAATATTTAAAATTGAGGGGTCTGGCTATGAAATATCTGTACTAAAAGAATATTCCTTTCAACTAAAAGCAATCCATGATTGTTTTCAATACCCCGCTTTTGAGCTAAGATAATACTGGCTATACCACTCCACCAAGAGCCACTCTCCCTATTGTCATGCTGTTTACTGTTGGAATCCTTAGAACTGTTGCAGTTAACAAGCTACTTCAGTAGAATATCCCCCCCAAGGATGGATACCTGGCTTTGTTAACACTGAGCTAATTGATTTTCTTCACTGCTTGCTTCTTTTTTTTTTGTGATACAATATATAGGATGCGTCTCTGCAATCAATTGGCAGAGGAGAGCAGAAGAGGAGATGCTGTCCTAATGCACTCTCACTATATTTGTAGCTAAAAAACTTCAGTCTAACCTGTTCTAAATTGTGCCACCCAGACTGGGGACCCCAACACAAGTATATCATGGAAAGGCGGCTTTTAGAGGAAAGGAATGTTCTCCAGCCTCTCAATATTAAGTATTAATATTTTACCACCACAGAATGTTGCTTATATTGGAACTACCATAGAAAATCCAGATTAGTAATGAAACAAACTACAATGTTGAAGAAAAACCAAAACTTCTATTTCAGTATAAATTTCATTTATGACCTTGATTCATACCAGTTAAGTTTAAATCATACAGAGCTCTTGTGTGTATAACTAAGGGAATAAAAAAAAACCCTTGGATGTTGTGAATGTTTCTCAGAAACAGGGACTCTGTGCCTATACATACATAGACGAAAGAAAAATTTGAAGCTTTCTTTCCCAATCACTGAATGAATGATTAACTCTTAGCTATTAGACACAGGGTGGATGGCTTTTTTGGCACCTGAATTTACAAGTACCACTTCAACTCTGACTCTCCTTTACACTCCAAAATTAATTCATTGTTCTACATCCTGGTGAGGTGGAGATACACCCTGAAGGAATCACCAGCTCAGACAGAGTTGGGAGTTCAGGCAAAACTCTGTTCTGAGTATTTCATGTTGGCTAGCTAAATCTGCTTCCTTCCTCTGAAGGCAAGACCACCGACTCCCCCTTTGAGCTCTGTTTCTTTGTACTGGCTGTCAGAGTGCTCACAATGCCACTGCTAGACACTTGTTTCCGCAACTTCACACACACATGATAGATAATTTACCAAATATTTGACTTTGGTTCTTCTACAGTCTGACCTTCTGCTTTGTAACTAACAGTCTGAATGCATAACCCTTTTTCTGAGTGATAAATCAATGGTGACAAACTCACAGCCTGCACTTGGAGCTGCAGATCATTTTTTTCCTGCGTCAGTTTGACCATTTTCTCCTCCAGTTCCTTCCTCTTTGACTCAGACTTTGCAAGCTCTTCCTTGGTTTTCTCAAACTCTTCCTTCATAGTGGCCATCTCCTTCTCAGATTCTGCGCTCTTCAGCAAGGGCTTGATCTTGAAGAAGAGCTTCATCCAAGGCCAGTGCTTCACATTCATGAATGCACGAATATTGTACTGGATAGAATAGATGGACTCCCTGAAGAATAATAAAAATGTACATTGAATATTTTCAGTAGGATCAGTGTTAACACTTTCATCCAAGTACAGTGAGTTTAACTGAAGATGAGGAATGTCTACCTTCTCTCCACCATTCTCTGGTATGCCACTCTACTCAGGTAGCCCCTGCACACAGCCTGTGTGCGGGTGATGAGCTGTGCCAGCTTCTCATCCCTCATCTCTTCCAGAAGTCCCAGCAGCCCAGCTTTGAAGAACACCTTGAGAAAGGGAATGTTGCTGCACATCACTGGCAGGTAGAGCAGAGCACAGAGGTGCAGTGAATGACTCAAGAAAGGTTTGTACCTTGGTGTGACCGAATTTGTACTGGGTATGGTCCACATCGATTGATGCAAGAAGCTTCTCAGAAGCCTTCTTGCTGTCAATGAACTGTCCCTCTGGGATTGCACTGGCATTAAGCACCTTGTATCTGTCAAAAGATAAAGGAGAAGTAAAGGGTATTCTTTCCTACCCAACACACACTAGCTACTGAACCCCAGCAGCCCATATATATCTTTTTGACAACAGAGTGCAGCCTGAATGAAGCCATATGAATGAACCAGTTACTTCTAGTGATGATGAGAAGTGCAGTGCTCTTACCTCTGTTTGAAGTCAGCATAGAGGACTCTGCTGGGGAATCCTTTCCTGCAAATCCTGATGCCTTCCAGCACACCGTTACAGCGCAGCTGGTGAAGTACCAGTTCATGCTCCATGGCACCTAGCAATACAGACCATAAATGAACACCAGTTTCCACTGCAGAGGGGGACAGCTGTATCAGAGCAAGTTCTCTTTCTGCTTGAGCATCTTACCAGGTGTTTTTGTTTCATTTGGGATGATGCAACGCACAAAATGGGGGTGGGTGCTCCGTAGGTTGGTCATCAGTTTGTTTAAGTTCTCCTAGAGGGACCAGTTAGTAATGTGAGTGGCCTATGTCCATCATTTGATGCATCAAACCCATGGTGATGACTTTACGACTTCTCAATATTAGCTGGGTTTCAGAACACAGATAAAGCCCCAGAAACCAAATATTTCTATTACTTGAAGATACTGAACACCATTTTTAAAGACTGAAATACTACTACTGGTCCAGTGGGAACATACATGATTTCACGCTTTCCCACAGTGTAATAACTTTTAGGGGCTTTAAGTTTTGCCATTTAAAGTTGATCCTCTTGTGTTTAAAAAGTAGGGTTTGTTTTTTCTTTTCAGCTAAGAAGAATACCTCCTTGGGGAATGTTTGTAGAGGGATTCCCAATTCTCTAACATATCAACCTCACAGAAATGCGGGAATGCTAAAATTTTAGTCCTAGTCTAACCTAAATATAAATATCTGAATAATATCCTCTTGTCATGGTTTAAGCCTCTAAAACTCACGAAGTTTTGCTCACCCACTCACTTCCCTCTTTTTCTTCCCCCAGTCCCGGGGGAATGGGGAGGAGAATTGAGAAAAAAAAAATGCAACTCGCACAGGTTGAGATAAGAACAGTTTAGTAACTAAAGTATAATACAAATCACTGCTGCTACCACCAATAATAATAAGAGAGGTACAAAGAAAGAGAATACAACTGCTCACCAAGCCCGACCCAGCCAGTGCACCCCCCAGCAGCGAACCCCCCAAAGCACCATCACACCCTTCCGGGTCCCTGCTCTCCATTTTCACATCCTGGACATGACGTGCTGTGGTATGGAATAACCTCTTTGGTCAGTTTGGGTCAGGTGTCCTGTCTCTGCTTCCTCCCGGCTCCCCCTCCTCCCTGGCAGAGCATGAGGCTCAGAAAGTCCTTGGCCAGACAAAACACTACCAAGCAGTAACTGAAAACACTGGTGTTATCAGCGCTACTCCCAGGCCCAAAATCAAAAACACAGCACTGCACCAGCTACCAAGAAGGAGAAAAAATGACTGCTGCTGCTGAACCTAGGACACCTCTCCAAACAAAAAACAAACAGAAGAAATTATTTCACTTTAATGATCTTTGAAGACTGAATGCTTATTTTTGAACATGACATGTTAGCAATATAAAATTGATCCTGGAAAACCTGATGTGGAATTTTTCCACTGTTACAGCAATACAAAATATTCCCTTATTCCCTATAAAATCTAATATTATATCCCCTCCTTCCTTCATATTACAAAGAGAGAAAAATGCATTACTGTACCCGGAAAAGTGCTGAGACAGTCTGGAAAGAAGAACCCTTCTTCTTGCCACCCTTCTTGCCACCACCACCAGCCTCTGTAAATGGAAGAAAAGAAGAAAAGCAGTTCAGTATTCACTGTTTTAATTCTGTTTCAACATTGTCAATGCTGATAGTACAATTTTTACAAAGATGACCTGCATCTGCTCCACCGTAATTGGCAAAGAGTAAGGCCAGTGTCTTCACAGACGATTTCTGGTACAACGCAATGACTGTTTCATTCAGAGGGTCTTTGTTCTTCTCAAGCCAGCCAGTGATGTTGTAGTCCACCGTGCCAGCATAGTGCACCAGCGAGAAGTGGGCCTCAACCTTGCCTTTGGCAGGCTTGGGCTTCTGGAAGTTGCTGGACTTGCCCAGGTGCTGGTCATAGAGCTTGTTCTTGAAAGAGGTGTCAGTTGCCTTAGGGAACATGCACTCCTCTTCCAGGATGGAGAAGATGCCCATGGGCTGGAAGACATTACAAGAGGGAGAAAGAGATTAGAAAGGAGAAAGGTTGGAAAGTTGCTGAAGTCAGAAGAGAAAGCTGTGTTTTACAGAACTAAGTTGAATAAAATTAACTAAGTCTCTACTTTTTTCAGCATTGCAGTTTCATTCAAACTTATGTAAATGCCTTTGCCAATGAAAAAATTGCAAAGACATTATTGTGAAATACAATCCTCTCCATAAAACCTCTGTACTGATAGGTACTTACAGAACATGGCAGTCTTTTATATAACTTCAGTTTGTAATGTGGAAATTAACGCTCTCACCAAAATCTTGACGTCTGAGTATCATCTCCAAAAACATTTCCACCCTGTTGCCATTTTCACACAGTATATATTTGAAAAAGCTAGAATATTCTCACATGCTTCTTCAATATGTCTCTTGGAAAGTGTGGAAGATCCAATGTATAATAGACTTGAACAGGAAGGATACCTTCTCAATGAGCTCAATGCAGGCAGCCAGGT
Organism: Myiopsitta monachus; assembly: GCA_017639245.1. NCBI lineage: Eukaryota > Metazoa > Chordata > Aves > Psittaciformes > Psittacidae > Myiopsitta > Myiopsitta monachus. The sequence continues at coordinate 10,500,198 of CM029931.1, forward strand.
CCATCCCAAAGTCAATGAATGTCCACTCAATTCCTTCCTTCTTGTACTCCTCCTGCTCCAGTACAAACATGTGGTGGTTGAAGAACTGCTGCAGTTTCTCATTGGTGAAGTTGATGCACAGCTGCTCAAAGCTGTTGAACTGTCAGATATAAAAAAAAAAACACGCAGAGTTTTTAAGTGTTAATAATAGTAGCCAGATGTTTTCTTGTATGACCCATGATGAAATATGATTGCACTTTAAATACAAGTCTTCTTCCTTTGTAGTTTTCTTACGTTATCTCTCTAGGATAGGCTTTGAATTTAAAAAAGAGAGGAGGTTAGGAGACTAGCTTTCTATTACGACTTTTTTTCTGGGGGGAGTGGGTGTTAAAAATGAGATTCTGAAAGCCCTGCAAATAAGTGTAGGAAAATACTAATTGCTACTAAAAATGTATCTCAAAATTTCCTCTATTCTCAATTGTAACATCAATGAAAATGCTACAATTATTTTCCTTACATCGAAGATCTCAAAGCCAGCAATGTCCAGGACACCAATGAAGTACTGTCTGGGCTGCTTTGTATCCAGCTGTTGGTTGATACGAACAACCATCCACAAGAACATCCTCTCATAGACAGCTTTTGCCAGGGCACCAACTGCATTGTTCACCTAAAGCAAGGAGAAAGGTTTGGAGTTGTATATAACTATATACAACAGAGGAGAATCAACAGGAACCATCACAGCATATTTCAGGTTACCACATTTTTCTTACCTGCTGCACGGTTTGACCCTTGGTCACATATTCATTTCCAACTTTGACTCGGGGGTAGCAAAGGGCCTTCAGCAGGTCAGCTGAGTTCAGACCCATCAGGTAGGCAGCCTTGTCAGCCACTAAATATCAGAAAAGAGACAGAAATAAATATTGGCAATTTGTAAAATTTTGTACTTGAGGGAATGTCTCAAAAGCAACAGGAAATATTCACTGTTCGGAGGTGCACAAAAATATCTGAGTCAAAGCAACAAACCTGATTTCTCTGTGGCTTCAGGATTCAGAGTCTGTAACACCTCCTGAGCTTTGGTTTGTACAAATGTCCTCCAAAAGAATTTATTGCTTTCATTCTTTTTCAGGCATGACTATGGGACTTCATACTTTCTTTTAAGTCTTATACCAAGAGGGTCATCACTCAGAGCTGGAGGCATGGATTGTACTTACTGCTGTAGCAGAGACTAATCAAATACACATCTCAAATAGAAGTTTCCCCTATTAGGTGAGGGTGCATAGGAGCATAGTCTCCTACTCTGTAAGGACCGAGACTTTACAGCACTATATTCCACTATACAGCAGATTCTTTACAGCAGTTATTCCACTATACAGCAGATTACAAGGTGTATTCCAAATAAACCGTGATTAATAATATTACTATGTTAATACTGTTAGTAATAATGTTAATAATAAAATTTTAATCTTAATAAAAATGCTTGTGACTATAACAATGTTACTGGAATTGACATGCATGCTTCCTGGCAGTGTAGTGTACACCAGATCTCTTCATTAGTAACTAGTAACAGAATAAAATTACAGGTATCATTGAATGAGGTACATGTCTTAACAGCTATCTATCCAAGAAACAAATATTTTTTTTAGTTTACAGATTTGCATACTTAGAGCCTGAAATCTGCCTAAAGTCCTTCATCTGGTGACACAGAATCTCTTTTGGAGAATTTGCTGAATCTGCTGATACCTTCTGTGCCATCTGGATCTGCCTGCTCCTCACGCTGCCTTTGCTTGAACTTCAGATTGCCATAGTGCATGACAGCCCCTGTCAGTTTGTAGATGGATGTCTTCTCTTCAGCAGTGAAGCCAAGTATGTCAATGGCACTCTGGCAACAGATACAGTAAGTACATGTATGAGTACCAGGACTCAATGTTCACTACATGACCTGTTTGATAAGTTACTTACATCTGTAGCCATAAGCTCCTCCTGGTCATTAATGCTGGGAACAGTGATTTCACCTTGACTCACAAAGTGGAAATCATAAGGGTTGGTGGTAATGAGGAGCATGTCTGAAAGCAATAAAAGAGGAAAAAATGAGCTTACTTTAGCTTTCCAGATGACTGTTGCTCATTGAAATTCCTTCAAAATGTTACTGATCTTCCTTACCAATTAGCTCTGGCTTCTTGTTGGATGTGATCTGATAGAATATGTGATAGCTTCTTTCTGCCTTGAGCTGGAAAGTGACTCTGGACTTCTCCAGCAGATCTGGCAAGGAAGGGAGAAAGATCCAGGCATAGGAAGGCATGCAGAGGTGGGAATTTAGGAAGGAAAGGGATCAGGCCAGGAGAGTGTCTTACAAGTTTCAATGTCAGCAGAAGCCAGTTTGCCTGTGGCCCCAAAATGGATTCTGATGAATTTGCCCTGTTAAGAAGCAGCAGCAGCATTTCAGCCAAAATACATTTCATTGTCATCTCTTTACGTGAGAATACCACTAGCCCATAACTACTGTTACAATGAGGAGGGATTTTGTCCAAAGCAACAACTTACAAAGCGTGAGGAGTTGTCATTCCTCACAGTCTTGGCATTTCCAAAGGCCTCCAGCAGTGGGTTGGCACTGATGATTTGATCCTCAAGCGTTCCCTGCAGGATGGTAATTACTCAGTCATAGTGCTTAGTTGACACAACAGTTACATGTCAAATGTTCAATCTGTTGTTCTTAACTCACCTGCATTTTGCCTGATTTATCATCCTTCTTCCTGTCACCACCCGCTGCAATTGTTGCAAAGTACTGGATGACACGCTTTGTGTTCACAGTCTTCCCTGCTCCGGATTCTCCGCTGTGCAACCAAAGAGAAGCAAAGACCATGCGGTCAGCCAGGAGGTCCCTGGCATCTGGGCAGCCCCACAGGGATCAGAGCAGTGAGTGTACATACGTGATCAGGATCGACTGGTTCTCGCGATCTGTGAAAAGATAGAGAAAAGAAAACTTTTCCTAGTGGTCATAAGCAACAAAAAGCTCAGAAACTAGGAGAAAAATATGAAGTAAAACTTCCAGAGAATGGAGGAACAAAAGACAAGAAGCCCTGGTAATTCTAGTGGGTACTTTTGATACTCACACCTACTTCAGATGTCATCAACTGGATCATCACTTCAGAACAGCTTTTGTAGCTTTCTGCCTTTCAAGATATTGACTTATCAGGCTACCTATTTTAATCTTACAATGTAAGTAAATGTAACAAAAATATTGAGGTTGGGCTCTGACAGCATGTGAATTCTTCTGAAACTAAAACTTTCCTGAGTGATAGCACGGATTTATTTTTTTTTAACCCCTATATACACAGAAATTCTGTATTCCCAAGATCATACATAGACAAGATTAAATTTTCCTTTTTGTATCCTGGTTCTATTTCCTATTTTGTAACAAAAGATCAAGAATAGAAGGTCTAAAATCCTGCACATCTTTGATTTCACTACACACATAAGAAAGAGAAAATAAGAGGTAGAAAGAATAAAGGAAAGGAGACTTCATTTTATTCTTTTTTTTTAAGCCATTCAGTTTAAATCTAAAAGCTTTAGTTTTTCCTTGACACTTTTTCTGAAGTTTACTTTTGACTATAAGGTACAACTGATTTAAAGTTGCATAGATCAGTGTAGGAGTTATATAGATCATTCAAGGCCGCATGTACTTTAGACCACCTGGTCATCTTTTCCATCATGAATGCCATTTGCATACTAATCTTATTAAGCTTACTGTACGTGTTCAATGCAGAGATACTGTTTTACTTGTTAGCACTGATACTTGTAAATTTGAATTGAATGAATACACATCATTTATAGGGTAGATGTAATGTTAGTGCACTTTGTAGTCTCCAGCTGACATTAGTTTAGTGATTATGATACATAAACTTATGAATATATGTATGATCCCCTTACAGTCAGTAAATTCTACACTATAAAATAGGTGACTTCTTTCCAGTGAATTTCCTCCTTCTAGATTGTTTCCATTAGGTCCAAGTCTTTATTGATTCTAATGGGAACACAGACACTCAGCTCAAAAAGATCATTACAGTTAAGTGCATTAATCTTCCATTCTTACCACACACACTGTATTTTAAGTATCGCATCATATTTCCAGAGAATTTCCTCTACAGATAGATCACTGCAAGAGACATTCAAAAGAAATCAAGCACTCACCAGTCAGCATGAACTGATAGGCATTGTCAGAGATGGAGAAGATGTGTGGAGGGGCCTCCTGGCGCTTCTTGCCTCGGTAGGCCAACACCACCTCCGGGTTGTACACTGGCAGCCACTTGTAGGGGTTGACAGTGACACAGAAGAGACCCGAGTAGGTCTGTGGGGAAGGGAGACAGCACGTTGGCTTCCACTTAGCCTGGCAGAAGCACTTCCTCCCAGCTACCCAGAGGAAGATCGCTGCTGGTACTTACGTAGATCATCCAGGCTGCGTAACGCTCTTTGAGGTTGTACAGCACAGCGGGTTCATGGAGGTGGGTCATCATGGCCATGTCCTCGATTTTATCATACTTGGGAGGGTTCATGGGAAAGACTTGGTCTTCCTTCACAGTCAGGGTCTACAAAGGAAGCAAAAGATCTATATATGTCAGCTAAGAGCTGAGAGTGGGAATTAAATGGTATCCTTCAGTCTTGTTTCTTACTCACTTCTCCAGCTTCAGTCTTCACAGTGACCTTCCCCGATTCTTTGCTCTGGACTGTCCCTTTCACAAAGGATTCTTTAGGGTGGGCCACAAAGACCGATGTTTTGGCATCGAAAGGCTTGTTCTGGGCAGCAATTCTCTCCTTCTCTGACTTTCGGAGATAAGGAGCTGCCTCCCCAAAGACAGCCATCTCAGCATCTCCGGAAGCCATGTCTGCACTTTAGTGAAGGCGCAACAACAGATGTGTCTTATGGGGAAAACAAGGTTATGGATCAATGTGAAAAATAATATAATCTCTTTAAGTGAGAAGACTCCCTGCTCTTAGGCTTGTGAAGTGCTAGCTACTCTCCCAGAAACTCTCTTAGAAGCAACCACTGAAATCCACTTTGCTTTGAACTTAAAATTACCTTAGTCCCACCAATGAGTAAGACTTAGTCGTCTAAACCACACAGGCCTTGGAACGATAAACAGAAATTCTTTTGAATATTTACTACATTTTTGTAATGTTATGAATTCTGCCCAGATTTGAAGTCTTCACGTAAAGGAGTCTACAGGCAGAGGAAATCCATGTTTGTTCTGTTCCTTAATTATGAGTGATGTACCTTCAAGAAAGTACTTTCTTGTTAAAAGTATTACCTTATGTGCTCAAAATTCAAAATTACTTCACTTTTCAGATCTTCCCTGTTTTCAACAGTCTTGCCTATACTAAAGTCAGCAGAAACAAGCAGATTTATGAAAATAACTCATGCAGCTTTATAACTTTCTGTATAAAATTCGTGCAGTCTAGGAATGCATTATTCAAGGTATTACCTTTGGAGAAGGCTTGTATCCTGGAAGCTGGACAACTCTGTAAAATAGGAATGGCAACTGTTTCTTATTGCTGCATGGAATTCCAGAGACAAATCATGAGCTGAAGATCAGACATGCATTAAAATGATATTGAGAAGTTTTGCTTTACATGGGCACTCCCTCATGGGAATGGCTGCAAGAGGCAGAAGAAATGGAATAGGGTATTGCACGGGCTTTGTCCTCTTTCTTTAAGCTCACAAAATGCATGCACTTACCTTGGAGCCTTCCTTGGAGACAGGTCAGACTTGTCTCTGGGAGATTTTATAGTGTCTCATCTGCAGATGCTGCAGATGCTCTCTCTTTCTTCGGTCAAAACATTTCTGGCAAACCTTCTTTGGCAAAGCATTGTCTGGCAAACTAAGGGCATAATTTTCATTTGATTTGAATGATATAATTAGAACATTTTTATATCTTACTATGTGAATACATCTATAAATAATTTGCCGAGAGTGTTAAGAAGAGAATCTAGACTACTCAAGGCACTTAGAAAACTTGGATGCAGGGACTTATGATTCCTATTGCTGGCTTTCTCAGTGATTTGCTGATTGGCCCATGGGAGTTTCCTTGGTATGCTTATACCAGAACTTTTCAGTCATGCAATGGGGATGATAATGTTTGTGATGCTTTGGAAACACATGCATCGAGAAAAACAGGAAAGGTATGTCAAAAACCAGCAAATAATTGTTCTTGAGACACTTTTCAGTGGTATTTTTGAAAAAGTAGAAGTCAAAACGTAGTACAGCTGAGGTTTCTATGTGGGACACTCTCAATAGCTGAAAGGGCTTGAAATACAGCGAGTTGGAAGCCTGAACCGAAGTAATGGGAGACTCTGCTTTGAAACACAGCTCTTGAATAGGATCCTGAGCTGACTTCTGAGGTATCAAATTAAAATATATACTTGTGCATGCATAGATAATAGATAGTTTTGTGCATATTTTGTGTAAAAGGTGATTTCCCAGAAACTGCTTTCTCACTGTTCACACTCTTTATTATTTGCATTTGACCTATGTTTACTCCTATATTGTCTTCATAAATAACCAGTTCCCTCTGTCAAACCTGAAGTTCCAGAGGCACCAATAGCCCTTCCCTACCTATAACGCCCCAAAATAGTGTGGCTCACCCTGCCATGTTCGTACATACAATCACACATATCACCTCAGCATATAGTTCTAGATACTATGCATTCTGAGAAATCCTCAATCTAGCACTGCCTTGCCATCAAAATATACATATTTACACATTTACAGTCCCAGAAAGCTTTGTACCAAAGCATTAGAGGTAGCAGCCAGTCCTACATAATGCTGATGGATTGGGAAAAGGAGATTTGCTGGTAGTCCAAGCTGATCTAGTTTTAGGAAAGGTTGTAATGACTTAAACCTCTTCAGATTCTCCATATCTAAACACATGTCTAAACACATGCTTCTCCTGGTTATTTACATTTCAATAATTAAAATAGCTTAGCAAATGAGACAGGGAAGAGTTAGAAAAACAATGTCTGGTGTCCAGTGTAATATACAGCATCAGATGATGCCCTGTGCTGTAGGAGCCCCTTCTAAGGGCGCTCTGGCACTACAGCACCCAGATTTTGGGCCCCAGACTGGAATCCAAACCCAGAGCTCACTACACAAGGTACAGAGATAGCTGAATTTCTCAGAAGGCTAATATTTTCACATAGATTAGGAAGATGAGCTGCCCATTACCAGAGGACTAGCATGGTAATTTTGAATTCCTGTCCAGTGCAAAACAGCAGTGTACAGGGCATTTGATACCTGATTCAGTCACACAACCTTCACAAAATGATCCATCATAGAGGAACAGAGGCCTGTTAAATTTCACTCTATGTCCAGCTGCCACCCATAGATTCTTGGAGAAAGATGCTGGGAACATACACTGCCTTGTCTTCCTTTTTGGTTGAACAGTAAATTCATACCAAACAGACTACACTCAAGAGAAGTGGAAATTGTCAAGCTGAATTCCTTTAGCTCTTGACATGTCCAGCACTGAAGTCCTGTGTTAATGTTTTTCCATGCTCATGCTGTTCAGGGAATTCACGTCCCTCAAGTTTCCTGCTTCAGGCCCTTCAGAAGTCTCTCCTCATTTCTTAACAGCTGTTCTCTCAGGACAGTAACACCAACTGCAATTGAGAAGACTAGCAGACTGCTAGAGCAATGAATGTGACACTAATAGGAGACCCCACTACTACTGCACACAAATGGCAAGTGTTATTTTAGATTGTAGTATCAAAACTGTATTTGCAGACACTGTCAACAAATGCTTCATGAAACCACTAGTTAGAGTATAAAGGAAAAACAGTGTTGGCTTACCTGGTTTAAATACAGACTTCGACATAGTTAAGAATAAAGCTGTTTAAGGATTGATCTGTGGCAATATATGTAATATAACATCCCTGGAGGAGTTACAATAGCCCCCAAAATCCTATATGATTGTGTCTTAAAGCACATACAAATAAGGAATCAAAGAGAAGTAGGTAAGTTTTAGTAGACTGAGGAACAGTTAATGATACCATAGTAGAGGTCCAGGTCAAAGATTGTCAGAAAAGAACTGATAAAAGAAACAGTCACTTCATCATAGAAACCAGGCAGGTTAATCAAGTATGATTACTTTCCCTGTTAAATACACGTTGGCTGCTTTCAGTTATTGCCTAGTCCTTCACATCCTTAGCAATAAATACCAATGACATATTCTGTGATCTTTTAAGTAACTGAAGTGAAACTGAGCAGCTTGCAGTTTCACTGCCCTTTTTAAAAAACAGGCATAACATTAGCCTTTTTCTACTCGTACGGGACCTTCCCTGTGTGTCATCATTTTTCACTAATGATAAACATAGGCCTTGGAATTACATGGGTGAACTCCTTTAACATCCTTTAATGAGACACACCCACCCCATAGGTATGAATACATCCAGCTTCTCTTAGTAATTCCAGCTTCACTAGGTAACAAGTTAGTACTTGCCCACTGTTGGCTACCCCTGTCTTTCTCAAGCTCCATTGGAAGATACAGATGCCTGGGGACAAGTTCGTCTACAAAGACTGATGGAGAAAATGTGCTACATTACTTAAGTGCTTTCTGCATCTTCTCTCAGTAGGTGGTCTTCCACATTCAGCAGTAGATTGACATTTTCTTTGAACTCCCTTCTGTATCATTCATGCAGAACCCTTATGCTTAATGTCCCTAAGTGCCCGAGCATTGTTTTATATTCCTATTTTTGTTACTAGTCCTTGCCTGAACCTCTTATACACTTCTGTGTTTTAGTTCAAGAAGATTGCTGCTTAGCTAAGATCAAAATCCCAATCTTCCTGCAGAACAAGGTAGTTTGTTCCTGAGGTGTCCATAATTTTCCTTAAAACCCTAACCATCTCTCCTGAGCAGTGTTCTCTTTCACAGCTGCTGCCAAGTGTGTTCTAACTAGCAGATCCCTGAATACAACAAATTCCAGTCTTATGAACTCTAGAGTGTTAATTCTGTTGCTTACCTCCTCAGCTTTCCACTAGTCATCATGCGGTTGCTGCAGCCTGAGCTGTCATCTGTGATCATATTTAACCCTGATTCCAATACTCAGCATTGCCCATCCAGTATTTACACTAGGATATTGTCATTAGCACAGTCTAAGAAATTTGGGCATTAGTTTCCCAGTGCCGTTGCCCTCCTAGCAGATGTCCAGATGGCTGAAATCCTCCCAAAGGCTGAGGGGACTTCTGCCTTTCAAAAGTTGTAGAAATACTCCTTCACTATGTTGTCTTGGTTGGGTGGTCATAACAGACCACATCACAATATCCCTCATTTCCCTCCCGTCTCTGACAGATTCACTCCGGAGCTTTGCACAAGCAAGAAGCACTTTGACATAAAGCATAAATCCTCCTCATCTTCCCTGTCTATTGTTCCTGAACAATCCATATCCTCCTATCACCATGTTCTAGTAGTACATACTATCCCACCAAATCCCCATGATTCTGACCATGTTCCCCTTCTCCCTTGCAAAATTCCTACATTTGCAGTTATTCATCTACAGCTTCTGGACTTAAGTCTTGTTCCCATGATGAAGCTGATTTCATACCCTTGTCATGAGGTTAGTGGTCTCATTGCAAAGAATCCTTTCTTTTTTTCTTATTTCTCAAATACCGATGTCCAAAATGCTAGAAGAACTCAAAGATGAAGTTGCTAAGCTTCCCAACATGGTGTGTAAGCTGCTACTTAAAATATATTTCCATATCACAGGACTGCCAGGTGATCAATGTAATCCCATGGTATTAAAGGGGCTTACAGGGAAATCAAGGGATATACAGTGTGGTGAGGCTGATGGCTATATTGGACAAATCAGTAGAAATTATAATACAGAATGAAATTAAAAGATACAGGAAAAATCAACAGTCTTTCATTGGTATTTGTAAAGGGAAGTCTTACTTCATAAACCTGCTTGCTTCTTTGAAGGCAAGTATATTTAACTACGAAGACTGTGTCTGTAATGCCAAATAAATCCACTCCTGAGTGCAGACTCTGGTATCAGGCAAAATGGTACAGGATGCCTTGCAGCCAACCTTCAGTGCTTGTGACCACCAGAATTGTCTGGTTGCAATCGTACTGCATAACCCTTGGCTTGGGTCTCAAACAGTTAGCACATGCCTCCTTTCTCTTTCACACCACCTAAATTAAGTATCAAGCTGAAGCTTCCCCCCTGAAGATTTTAATAGGTAACATTAAACAGTGGTATAGAGGGAAAATTGTAAACTGCAGCACTGGCTGCATGCACACTGCTCACAAAAATGGAGCATTAGCTGTCAGCAGTTTTCAAAAGGAAACCAACCTTACCCTATGGAATAGATCTGGAGGGACTAGAAAAAGAAAGAAGAAAACAACAGAAGAAAACAATAAAGAGAGAAAAAAAGAGGGAGAGAAGAAAACAAGATGTAAGCTTTTACCCTTTCTCCCACATGTTCTTTATGGAAGATAAAGATTATATTAATTCATATTTGCAGGCAAACTAACTTGAAGATTTTTCTTCCATAGATTTAAAAATCCTGGTCATATGGACACTCAGATAGGTACCTTGAAATAAGCTCTGGGATACACACCAACTGCTTTGCATCTGCTTTAGTTCATAGGGATTATCAATCCCACACAAGCGATAAATTTTTGTTACATGGCCTATTAGGCATTCCAGCTTCTTGCAAAGGAGTACTCTGTAATTTGACTTACCAGATTCAGACTCCAAACAGATTTAGCTCCACAGTTCTCAGTGAGTTAGGCCACAGAAAACTGGCCAATTTCCTCTCTCATTCATGGGGCAACTGTGACACCACATGTCCGTGGGAACAGGTATCTGCTGAAAAAGGCAGCTATGCCCTGATGCAAAACAAAGAGGGAAATGGATCCAGCCATTGACTTCCTGCCACTTCTGTTTCCACCCCTACAGGGTCTGGAGCCCACTGGGACTAGAAGCAGACCACAGCACAGTTAAAAGAGGCAGAATGAGAGAGATCCCTGGATACAGATGGTCCTGCATAGACACACGGTGTGGGCAAAGTGCTGGAATGAATGACATCCAAGACTGCTGAAAAGTGATCCCATCCCACTTTCTGTAAGTCCCCATAATGTGATTTCCTGTTCCCTTTTGTTCAGTGAGCATGAGCTGGGGAGAAAGAGGGTAGTGCATGACGGTAGGTGAAGAGTGAAAGTTGAGCACCATCAAAGGCACTTGAGTTTGTGGCCCAATGGAAACCTCACTCTCTGCTCTGCTTCTTAGAGCAGCAGGAGCAGCAGCCTTAAAACCTACCTAGTTAGAAAGATATACCAGGAGTAGTATCTCTATGTCACTGTCATGGAACCACCTTCAGGCCTCCACTCCTTCAACCATTGACCAAGGTGACCTGGACCTCCTGGCCAGTTGTAATATCAGGAAAAGAAGCATGACTGCAAGCCTCCAGCCTCCATTTTCAGGCCCATTGGTCTTCTGCCCAGAGAGAAGCAAACTCAGCTGGACCATGTGGGAATCAACCAGCAAAGTCCTAGAAGGCATCTTCTTGGATCTCAGTATGTGTGGTATAAACTATAACCTTGGCAGCAGTGAATTCCAGTACAGGAAGGTAGCTGAGCTGAGTCTTTGAAGGAGCACATCAAGGTCACTCTCACAATAGCATTCAGTACCTTTGTTATTCTCATTAGGTCCTTTAACAATTCAGCCATTCTAGACCAGCTACACCGTGGGTTTCATAGACATTTTGTCAGGTGCATATCCAGTTGGTGGATATCAAAACAGAATATTCCGATTCATAGAATCTCCCCACCAAATGGAGGGTACTTTCCAAAAGATAAGTAGTTCCCTCCTTTGCACTGAGCTTGCCCATCTCTTCCATGCTGCTTTTCCTGAAGATTACCACCAATGGTATTAAATTGTCATCCTCTGCAAAAGTGGAGTGAGTTTATTCACATAAACATACATATATGAAAGTATGTGCTTTTTTTTGTAGGTTGCTCTGTTAAGTTTGAGTTAGGTAATTTATAGTTCTCTAGTAGGCAATGAGATCTTTGATCAGCTTTAACAGCCTTTTCTGTTAAATCACACCTCCAGCAGCATATTGAAGATTTCTTTCATCATTCTGAGAATTTTAGCTGAGAAGCTCAATATTCCAAATTTATGACTTTTTCCATATTGTCTACATTGTAGCCTATGGTGAGATGAGCACTCAACTCCCACTTATCAGACAGAGCAAGATTCCCAGGTGAAGAGATAGATCAGATTACTTGTGTTCTACAGAAGCCACAGGGAGCACCGTACAATCTGAGTTCCATGAACAAAGTGTCTGTGCTGCAGAGATTACCAATGACTAACTGGATGCATTTAACAGTGCTTGAAGTGTTTAGGTGGGCTGTTGTTCAGGAGGAAAAGGTCTAATTCTATCCATATTCATAAATCTGCATAGGCCAGATACTGAGGAAATAGTGTAAAGTGGAACCCAGGCTGGAGACCAGAGCATGAAGCAGATATTTGTGAAGTATTGCAGACAGAAAGAAAACCAAGTAAGGCAATGTGACACCTAGCTATGAAAAGATCATTTTCTGGTTTTATGCTGCTTCTTTCCAGATTCTGTAACTCATACAGAGTAGAATAGCATCAACCCCAGAATATATGGCATCATTTCTATTCTGGAATAAGTACATTAACATATAGCACTTTCCAGGTGAAAAAAATTACAAAACCCAAACCAAACCACCAACACTCTGTAACAGCAGAGGCTGAGATAGTGACAGACCTGGGAGATACAAAAATCCTGTGGAAGAGAGCTACACTTATGACTCTTCTAGAAAGAACAAAGATACAGGATGGAGTCTGAATTTCCCTGACTTTCTCATGATTTTGCTCGTTGCAGGATTTTTAGCCTTTCAAGTGCTGTTGTTGGCCAAGCTGTCATTATGGTAGGACCTGTCTAGACGGATCAGTTCTCTCTAAGGCTGTCATGGACAGTCTGACGAAGAATGCCCAGCCTCTGCTGGCCTCTGTGTAAAATGAGAGCTCACAGGAATGTTAGCACAAGACAAGCAGAAATGTCAGAACACTGCTCCATAGCAAGACTGTTCATCCCTACACTTCTGCTAGGATGTGGCTGGACACAACTCTAGAGATGGTAAGAGCACGTTTTCCATATTGAAATGTTCTTTATCAATTCAATGTAGATTTGCGAAGGTGCATGCTTTCAACATTATGTGCAGAATGTGCTCAGTCCATATTTCTGATGAGTCACGGCTTCGGAAATGTGCGATTAAACTAACATTTCTGATAAATGTGGCTGAAAGAATAGGCTGAGAGAATTGCTGGAAGCTGCAAGTGATGTCCCAGGAAGAACTACTGAGGATCATAGCTACTGAGACTTGAAACCTGCTGGTTTTAAAGTAGTGTGCATCACCCATGGCCAATGTAAGCAAAAATGCAGGGTCTACATGCGAGCACCTGTGAAGACAAGCTGATGTCACTGGCTGGCCAGAACAGGGCTATAACAGCCTTGCTATCCCCTGTCCCTTCTGCTCTATTCAGAAACAAACTCTGCAGATCTTAACACAGTCGGGATTTACCTTCACTGCATGTCAAGGGAAGTGAGTGCATCCGTCCTAGGAGGAGCTTTGATGACTAATTTGTTTCTAAGTAGTTTCTCACAGTGTATTCTTGGAAGTTCTCAGCATGAGTTAACTGAACATTGAGAGTCAAATAAAACCCACAGCCTGGGATGAGAAGAGGGGCAGCTTTCAAATGTGCACCCATCATAGGTGCCCCATTACTCACACTCCTTCTGTCTCCACAGCTAACATCAGTGGAAAAGATCTGGGCAGTAAATTCTGGCCAAGGAGATGACATTCAGGATGCCCTTTCTATCACCCACCAAAGCAGCTGAGGGTCTCCTGTTACACAGCAGGTGAGTGGGGTGGGCAAGCTGTGCGACCACTTGGGTAGAAAAAGGTAACTGAAAGGGCAAGCAGCCGGAAGAGGAGGAAGGAAGGGGAAGGAAAAGAAAGTAAGGAGGGAGCATGGCATTAATCCCTGCAGGCAACTGTAGCATCACCTAAAATAAGCTGTTCTTATGAGATCAAAGGTCCATGTCTTTGAAAGTGATGCCCAGGAAGGAGTGTCTTCTTGCCTAAGGCAACGTAGAGCAGCACTTCTCTAAATACTCACTAATTTGTATTTATGGAATCCCTGGGCAGGACACTGTATCTGAGTATTTAAAAGCTCATGATGGATTTTTAGCTGATTAATTTCTCCAAACACTTTTTGAACCCATGACCTGTTCCCTGGATATATGGCAGTTTACTGTCATACTCTACAAAGGCTAACTCATAGAAAGCAAACATTCCCTTATGCAATTGAATTCACTTTATTGTTATCTTAGACTGTTAGAAATAATATATCTTCTTTGCACTTTATCCAAATTTTCATATAGTCACATATTTGAGGAAGTATAAATAGTGATTTAACTGCAGAGAGAATCTCACAGATGCTAAGCTAGACTATGTTACAGTTAATCTGCCATACATATTTATACAACAGGATTTTCTTCTTCTAGCATTTCAAGGGAATTTTTTTTTTTTCACAAACACTATGGCTCCTGTCACTTCAGAGACTCTACCACAGCCTCCTATGTAAAATTAGCAGACAGATTTCCTTGGTGTCAGCCTAAATGTTTCCTTAATTTCTCTCTGCATCCCTCTGAGATGGCAAGCAAAAGATACAAGTCCCTGCTCCTCCTGAAGAGCAAATCACTTGTGCAAAGCAGAACAACTCCAGCAGGACACAATGATGGTGACGTGCCACCAGACTAGCCTGGAATAGCTAGCTGAGGAGATAACGATGTCCATCTAGTCTAGGAGTTCACAGAGGATCTGAGATCCTCTGCCGTGGGGCAGCAGTTCTGTTGAACATATGCAGTGTTTCTGTTTTAAACTTTCTCTTCAGTACCGTCCTTTACAGCCACTTTGGAGCAATAGGTTATGGCAATAAATAACCAAGAGTAAGGAATACTTGGTTTCCCTCACCCTGGTATGCTATTTGCTTCCTGGTAATTTATCATAATTTATGGCCTCCTCAAGTGGGGAGTTAATTCAGCATGAAAGAAAACCTGACAATACCTTTATGAGCCTTTATGTTCCAGCTATATGTGATGTATCCTGTTTAGGTTACCACATTGCTATAATTCATACTGCATCACTAAAGAGGTATTTTTTTTTACAAGTTAATGAATTCTTAAAAAACTGTCATAACAAGAGTTCTCATTTTTAAAGGGTGATTACAATATGTCTTAAAGGCAAATTATTTACCCTATATATAACCTAAAGTATATATTAAATATAAATTTAGATTTAATCATTTAAACTCAAATTACTTTACATTAGTAAAATGATATATTAATGAATTAAGAAATAATTTAATTAATCCATTTTTAAAGTTTAATTACATATAAATTTATAAATCAAATATACACCTTAGAATGTATTCCCCAAACTAAACTTGTTGTTCAGGGAAGCTAATAAACAGAACCTTAAAATGGGAACTCTTTCCAACTGGGAAAAGAAGCTTTTAATAGATAAAAATAACACTTCAGGTATTAACACATCTACATAAGTTTGCTAGGTATGAGGCAAAGTGGGGTATATACACCTCAGAAATTCTAGCACCTTAGCACCTTTCCTAGGCAAGATCAGTAGCTGACTATAAAATGTAGACATAAAAATAGACATGATGAGCATCACAGTTTCAGTTGCATGAAAGCTGTTGATACATTTGCTATTTTTCTATAAAAGCGCATATGATACCATCCATATCTAGACAGCCCTTCAGAGATGCATGTCTAAAACAGAGACTTAAAAGCATAGAGTGAAGGAGATGATGCACTATTATACATACTCTGTTCTACCAAATACTTTTTCTCATTCAAATATTTCCTTATTATTTACTCCAAGTCCTTTTTACTTCAGATGAAATAGTTACAGTCCTGGCAATATAACCTTCTATGTTCCTTACTGAAAATCTTTTTCATTTGAAAAAAATATTTTCATACTCCTATACCCAGTCTTTACTTTCGTTCTCCCGTAACTTAAAATCTGAAGCTTTATCCATACGTTTTCTCTAAGTCACAATTTTCATATTTGTCATTCTGGCTTCTTTCCTCCTTACTCTTAAAATTATATTTGTTTTTCAGAAGAGGCCTACAAATTAAGCTCTATTTGGGATACAATAGACTACCACTGAGATTAGCCATTGCTGAGGAAAGCAAACATTCACATCCAGCAGCGTAGAACGGATACTTATACCAATATTTGCAGTAATAAGGTGAAAAGTTTTTGCAACTGTTTGACATTGTTGAGTTGGATAAAATGGTGCCCCCGATTCCTTTTCTCCTTGTCTCAGATGACAAAGCCCATGCATTTCTCTGTCTGATTTCATCCTCCAAAAGTACTTCGGTTACCTTCATTAAATTTCCTCCTGAAAGTAAGAGATACTTACTCCAGTTTCCCAGAGCTACTTTTAAGCCTGGTCTCACTATGCCCTGCAAAGTTTTTAGATACTACCTTTCCCAAAGGACGCAACACTAGCGGATGCTTCTGTCAGCTCAGGGTCCTTTCGTTCAGCATTATGTCCCTAGCAGCTCCCGGCCTCCTTTGGCCCATTCCACCTGTCTTTGTTCTGTCCCAGTGGAGCACACATGAGCCTGCCCGGCCCAGCAGGCTGCGTTTTAACGCAGCTGCTGTGACTCCATCAAAACCCGTGGGCCGGGCGGCTCCAGCAGCTTCAGAAGCACCGTTTCCAAATGAGACCCAGGTGCTGGAAGGCAGCGCCCCGGCGCCCAGGGGAGGCTCCACCTCGGCGGCTCCATGGTGCCACCCGCTGGCAACGGGGCCTCGGCCCCGGCTGAGCTCCGTGGGACGGATGGACGGATGGACGGATGGACGGATGGACGGGAGCTGCTGCAGCCCTGCGACCGCGGCCTCTGGGAATGAAGGCACCGTGGTCCTGCCGAGGATCCCTAAAAGAACTTGTCTGTCCCTTCAGTGCCAGGTGACAAGACCAAGCTGAGAATAAAGCTGGAGGGGCCCGTGTCCTCTGAACCACAGTGCCAGTGCTGAGGCGAAAGGCGCAGCCTCTGGCCCAGCCCATGTCTCTGGGCCTCCATTTCCTCGGCCTGATTGCTTGTGGTGACCGCACCAGGCAGTGCCTCCGGCTTTACCGAGCTCTGGCAGGGGCTTGTGGAGTCAGGCTGCGGGCAGAGCTGGGTCTCCATAACCACCCTGTGACAGCCACCGGTCTGGCCAGGGCTTCGTCTGCAGCCCTGACACTCCAGTGGCCCTTGAGGGATCTCTGGTGTACAGCACAAACATCTTCCTGCAGTGTGAAAGCACAGCCTGAGAAAAGGAAGAGCCATGTCCTTTTGCAAGGCTGATGAACCATGGAGCAAGCCCTGCCTCTGCCTTCCTCCTCGCCCAGACAGGGACTCAGGAGGAGGCAGCTGTAAAATCGTGCACATTCAGAGCTACAGCAAAGCTCACCTTTTTCATTCATTGTTTTACAAGAGAAGGGGTGCCCCCATCCACCCCACAGTGAGCCCTGGCTGACTGCGGGAAGTACCTGGGCAGCTGCTGTGTTTCCTGTGGGGCAGCATGTTTTTAACCTTTCAGCTGAGGAAGGAGCTGTGCCGGAGCAAGTCTCCCTGGGGTAAGAATAGCATCTGCCATCTTAGGACACAACGCAGTTGTCCAGCTCCTGCATGGCAGCACGTTGTGCTGAGATATAGAAGGCAACCTACCCGCCAAGGAATGTCTTTGAGCGCTATTAGTGGAAACGGATCATCTCCACAAACAGGCATGACCCCGTGCAGGAGTCTTGCAAGAGCAGGGCTATTCTGAGCTCCTGACACTGAGGTTGAAGGCAGACACAGCACGGGCTGGTCCTCCTGCCATGGGCCACCTCCAGAGCTCTCTGCGGCCCTGCCTCCTCCGCTGGGAATGACTCTGGGGAAGGCTGATGGGTGGATTTGTGGGACCTCAGAGCCCAGGAGGAGGGGTCCAGGAGGGAGCTGGGAATTTGCTGGGGATACAAGGCCAAGCTTTGCCTGTCAGCACTGCCCATGCTTATGGCAAGTCCTGCCAGAATATGTGTACCTGTCCCTGAGCTCAGGGCACGTGGCTGCCTGCTCCATTTTCAACCACATCCATGAAAGCTACACAAAACCAGAGGCTCTGTAACTGTATGCAAGTGAAACATATGGAAACTATCAGAAAAAACAGTTGACTTTTCAAAATAGAGTTTGAGAAAGGTTATGGCCTATAAGAAAAGACAGAGTCATACCCATCTTGCAAGAGCTGCTTCTTCAGTGACTTGCCTGTCCTTTCCCCGTTTGTGACAGTGGTTTTACAGAGGTCAATAGAAAAACTGTCCAGGCTTTAGACTTACCAGTGTGGCCAGAAGACATCAGCTTGCTCACTTCTCTTCAAGCCTAACACCTTTTCTCTTCCATATGCCTGGCTTGCTTTGCTGGCTGCATTCCTTCATTCTGACCACACATCCTCAAGTTCCCATGATGGAGGGACTGTGGGGCAAAGGATAGCGCAAGGTCTGTAAAGCAGGATTTCAGAGGGCCTCATAAGTTTATGCTTGTATAAGCCATTACAGATAACAGGGGTACTTACTGGCTCCCGGGTGTCCTCTAGACTCTACCCAGCCCCACCTGAAGCTCTTTGAGATACCTGCAGGTGGGGCTAGAGATTCTTGGGGTGACCTAGAGGAGCACTTAGCTCATAGGTGGATTTGGGCAGGCAGGCTCCCATGAGAGACCTGGCTGTGGTGGTAGACAAATGCACGCTGCCAGGCAAAAGCAAGGCTGCAGGGGATGAGGAGGGACGAACAAAGTTGGGCGCCTGCTTCTGAACACTAGCACTTTGTACTAGTGCTCAGTAGATAGGGGTGCCAAGCTGTGGACTGTCACAAGTTTTCAACACCAATACACACCTTGGCCTCTGCTCCTGAGTCTACTTCTTCTTTCCTTTTAGTGCCAGCTGCACTTCACTCCTCAGTTGCTGTTAAAGTGTTTCTCATTCCCTCCACACTGATGTACATCAAGAGCTCCTGCAGCCTGGAGTCACCTGGGGTGCCTGGCAGTGAACGCTTCAGACAGGCAGAGCTGCAGCAGTGGATGCAAATCTGTAAGTTGATATGGCCAAAAGGATTTCAAATTAACTAAACAGCCCTCAGTTACTGCTAACCTGTGGTTGATGCACTGTAGACACAGCCCTGCAGGCAGTGACGCTCCTGAGAAAATCCTCCAAGGCAGTGGGGTCTCCCTGGAAAGAAGGGACAGAAGTTATTTGGAAGCCGAGAGCTGTGGATTCTTTGAACACATCATCTTAGGCAGACATTTAGTGGGCTGGTCTACAACATAACTTGACAGTGTGTGTGTGTGTCCTTCACCCAAACTAGAGGCGAGGCTTAATGCATCAGAATAATCCAGTCGAGATGGCTGATAGAGCACATGAGACACCACAGCTGCACGTGCCCACTGTGCCTCTGCTGTTCAGACCATGGGCTGAATGAAGGAAAAAGTCTTTAGCAATTCCCCCCTTCCCTTCTTCTCCAGAATATATTGTCTCTTTAGCCAGTAGGTAAGCCAGAAGCAAGGTACCATGTGTGAGAAAGGAATAGAGGTGATGTGTTGAGGAGGATGCTGGTGCCATGCAGTGCACAAAGGGACTGTCTTTCCACCAGGAGCAAGGGTGGAAGCACCTGAGGGGATCATCAGGTAAGAGAATGGCACAACTTAGGGGCACTATCAGTGTTTCCTGACAGTGCTCTGTGTGCCAAAAATCCTGTCTGCCAAGGAAATATCTGTTGTTCATGTGCACTGCACTGAAACTCCTGATAACTGATGTTTAGGGTTTGTGACTGCCAGGATCACACACAATAGCAGGGAAAGGAAAAAGGAAAGGGACCAGCCTCTCTTGCCCCTCACATGGGAAGTAAGCTGTGATGAAAGGACAATGGGAGAAGCATTACGGGTACGTGAGGGCAGGAGCAGGGCAAGGAGCTGGTGGAGATGGAACAGGCTGGACTACCAGTAGCCTCCACAGGAACAGACAGCCTCCAGGTTTGTGGGCTCTTTATGTAGAGCTTGCACTAGCTTCTCCCTTCCCCAAGGCAGGGAAAGTGAGAAAAATTGTTCTGCAACGCAGTATCCCAAGCTTGATCAGAAAAAGAGAAATGAAAACAAAGGTGGCACCGTTTATACTGTGCATGCAGAGGAATCTACCGTCTTTATTCTCTAGACATTAAGGTGGGTACAAAGACTCATTGCAGAAGAAAGCGACTGAGAGGTTCACATTTTGTGCAGCCCCCAGTCACTTCGCTGCCTCATGACAGCCTCACTCTTCCTCTTCTATCCTCCTGTGGAAATCCCGACTTTTGGCTCGGAGCTTGTTGACCTGGGACTCTGCAATGTCAGCCCGCTCCTCGGCTTCCTCCAGCTCAGTGCTGGATCTTGCGGAACTTGGAGAGGTTGACATTGGACAGCTCCTCCTGTGCGGGGAGAGGGAGTTGGTGGTGAGGAGCCCAGGGCCGTGGTTTCACTCCTTCTACACCTCAGCCTTGTGGGACTGCAGGTCTTTGCTGAGGGAAGGCACAAATCTCCATTTCCCCATACACACTGCTTACACATAAGCCTCACACAGACTTCCTTTATCCTCCCCTTTTTAGTAGGTATATGGTAGACTGAGCACAACAGGCTTTAAACAGAATTCTGCTCTGCAGTGTGAGAAGGGAACAAACTAGGCAGCTGGAAATTAGATTTTGTTAGCCCTGGAATTCAATGTTCATCTACCTCTGTTGACCCTCAGATAGGGCTAGGAATGTGTAAGGGACATTGAGCCCCTGATGTCTCCTCAGTATCCCAAGTATCCCTGATATCCCCTCAGTATCTCATAAATTGCCTCAGTGTCCCTATGAGTCCAGAAAGCCTTATCTGTAACGGACTGTTTGCAACAACAAAGAAGCAATGCTGAGACATTCATAAATTCAGAGGCTGCAGGGCTTCCCTCAGGTCATTCCTGATGACTCCATGCTGAGAAAAGGGCAAAGGCTCCTTGCACAATTCTAAATGCAGTGCTCAATATGGTTTATGGGCATACTTCAAACAACTTCTCTACCTGCTGAAATTGCTCTGGCCAGATATAAAATATGGCATCCCCTGTTGTAGATGAGCATATAGTGAATGACAGGATTTCTTATGCAAAGTTCCTAGGCACAGTAGCCCTAGGCACAGAACTCTGGAGTTTCGGCAAGTCCTTTGCTTTGTAGTAACTAGCAATCTTTTCCAAACTCCAGGGTCACAGGCATCTTTTGTAAGGTTACTTATATGAATTTCAAATCTGATTTAGTTCTAACGGAAGAAAAAAAGAATTAGCCTTTTTATTTGCTCATTGATTTCATTCTCAAAGGCTAGGCTACTGTATAAGCATTTCACAGAACCTGAAGAACTCCATTATTGAACAGGGACACTTTCCAAGTTTCCTATGTTCATCTCCTCAATGACCATTCTACCCAATTAGAAAGTGTTTCTTGCCATGCACTGAGAGTGATACTTACAGCCTCTTCAGATTGTCTCTTGTAGGATTTCACCTTCATTTGAAGCTTGTCCACCAGATCCTGGAGCCTGAGAATATTCTTCCGATCTTCCTCAGACTAAAAGAGTTGGAAAACAGGAGAGTGAATTGGTTTCCCTACCACTCGAGTAAGCAATTCCCCTTGGAAATCAGGAGCAAATATTTTTACTTCCTACAGGAATGTGTGTGAGCCCAAGGACACCTCCTGCCTTACCTGGTAGGTCAGCTCCTTCACCCTTCTCTCATACTTGCGCATACCCTTCACAGCTTCAGCACTGCGCTTCTGCTCAGCATCAACCTCCCCTTCCAGCTCCCGCACCTGCAATCACAAGCCCATCTTTGGAGCTTCCCTGCTATCTCTTCAAGGGACATGCTCACTCATGCACAAATACCAGCCCTACGCACTCTGGCCTCCAGCTTCTGGATTTGCTTCTTGCCTCCCTTCAGTGCCAACTGCTCAGCCTCATCCAGGCGGAGCTGCAGATCCTTCACCGTCTGGTCCAGGTTCTTCTTCATCCTCTCCAGGTGGGCGCTGGTGTCCTGCTCCTTCTTCAGCTCTTCTGCCATCATGGCCGCCTGAGGAGAGCAAAGGGTCAAAGCCATTTTGGGGTTGGAGGTAACACTTATTTTTGAGCAATGAAAGGAGCCCCCAACTCACATCTGTGATGGCCTTCTTGGCCTTCTCTTCAGCATTGCGGGCTTCCTGGATGGTATCTTCCATCTCACCTTGAATTTGGGCAATGTCTGCTTCCAGCTTCTTCTTGGTGTTGATCAAACTGGTGTTCTGTGCAAAGAGATATGGCAAGATTTTTATTATGAAGCCTGCAATATGAAACCTACAGCAGCAGCCAAGTCTTTACTCTTCAAGTCTGCACTTCAAAATCTGGAATTCTTTGTAAAATAGTTGTTTACAAAATGCCAGTGGTGGCCTGAAATGATGGCTGTGAACAGCAGTAGATAGCCCTTTCCAGTATTCCCTATCCTCTGGTATATAGCAGCACTCTGTGTTTGGTAAGTGTCAACACAACTGTTTTTACACCATGTTCCTGACCTGGGTATGGAGGAGCTGCACACGTTCAGTGGCATCCAGAAGCTCCTGCTCAGCTAATTTCCTTGACCGCTCTGTCTGCTCCAGAGATGCCCGCAGCTCCTCAATTTCAGCCTGCAACAGGTTTGCTCTGCGCTCCACCATGGCCACCTGCTCCTTCAGGTCCTCCTGTGTCCTCAGAGCATCGTCCAAGTGTATCTGGGTATCCTGTAAAAGAGGCAACAGAAATTACACGGTGCAGTGTGAGCTTGGGTGTCAAAAATGTCAGAGATGTCATATCTCTTTCTACAGCTTTGGTGAACAAACCTTGAGAACTCCTTGTGTGTTTCTCAGGTTCTTCTGTGCCTCAGCAGCCACACGGTTGGCATGGCTGAGCTGGATCTCCATTTCATTCAGGTCACCCTCCATCTTCTTCTTCAGGCGCAGGGCTTCATTCCTGCTCCTGATCTCAGCATCCAGGCTGCTCTGCAAGGACTCCACAATTCTGAGGTGGTTTCTCTTCATCTGGTCAATCTCTTCATCTTTCTCTGCTACCTTCCTGTCAATCTCTGCTTTGACCTGGTTCAGCTCAAGTTGGAGGCGCAGGATCTTCCCCTCTTCATGTTCCAGGGAGGCCTGGAAAAGTGGATGTAAACATTTGTGATGTTGATATAGCTTTCTAGGTAATGACAGAATATTTTAGGAAAACTCAGCTGAATGCACTCCCCAGCCAGAACAGAGGATCACCAGGCAGTTTTTAGTTGTGTTTTCCCATTGCTCATATTTTTAGTGCAGAAACCAGTGATTTAGTGCAGAAACCAAGCATTTACCTCAGCTTCCTCCAAGGCAGCCTGGATTTCAGCTTTCTCCTGCTCAATCTGCTTCTTGATTTTCTCCAGCTCATGAATCGCTTTTCCTCCCTCGGCAATCTGCTCCGTGAGGTCGGAGATCTCCTCTGTGGGAACAAGAACCAATGGCATGGTCAGGCACAGAGCAGAATGGGAAGGGCCCTCACACACCAAGGTGACAGGCATCTCTGCCCACCTGCAGGCACAGACCCATGTGAAGCGGTGGGTACTGGTGGGTGGTGAGAAAGCCCTGCCAGGAGCAGAGGGCCAGGGACTTACGCTGCAAGTTCTTGTTCTCGCGCTTCAGCGTTTCCAGGTGGTCCAAGGACTCCTCATAGGCATTCTTCATCTTAAACAGCTCTGTGCTGAGAGAGCGGGCCTCCTTCTGGGAGGCTTCCAGCTCAGCCTGTGTTTCCTCATACTTCTGCTTCCATTCTGCCAGGATCTGAAGAGAAACGGGGTGTCAGTAAGGTTGTGACAATGAGGAGAGGATGCTCTGTCCAGGAGCCCCCAGTCTGGAGCCCAAAAGACCTTGTCAAAGTTCTTCTGCTTCTTATCCAGAGCTGCACAGGCAGCATTTGATCTCTCCACATCAATCATCAGGTCCTCCACTTCATTCTGCAGCCTCTGCTTTGTCTTTTCCAGGGAGGCACATTTGGCATTGACATGCTTCAACATGTTCCTCTGCATCCTGCAGGCGCTGTGCCAGCTTCTTCCTGGAAGGTGTTAAGCACAGGTCCAGGTGAGGAAGCAAATAGGAGCCTGTGTTGGACAGCCAGTATGTTTGTCAGAGCACCCTATGCTACTTGGTTGTGTGTGATCCCCAATTATACAGAGGTGTAGGACCTCTCCCATCCAGCCACTGTATTTCTATGTCTGAATCCCAGGCTGCAGCAGTTCATGCTCTACTGTTCACTCTGCTACTCATGTCAGCATTTCTCTGCTATTTCACATCTGAACAGCTTTGCTGCTTCTGCATTCCCCCTGTGCAAACCTGTTCTCATTTATATTCTCTCCCTTCCTGGCAACCACATCCCAAAGCAGAGCATTGACTTCTTCCTGACAATATCACAGTGGTCTCCTCAGATTTCCATTCTCAGTCTCTGCCAGCCTTGCCCAACTTCCCCACGTACTTGGCCTCCTCCAGCTCCTCCGTGCGCTGAATAGCATCTGTCTCGTATTTGGTTCTCCACTGGGCCACTTCGCTGTTGGCCTTGGACAGCGCACGCTGCAGCTCCCCCTTGGCTTCCTGCTCCTCCTCATATTGTTCCCGGAGCAAGTCACAGTCATGGCGAGCAGACTGCAAGGCGTGGGCCAGCGCGTTCTTGGCCTGGAGATAAAATGATTGCTGTAAGGAATAAAGGTATCCTGGGAATTTTTCTCTCAGTGGTACTTAGACTGTGGAATATATCCCAGATAAGCTGTGATTAACTCACTGCTTTTATAAGGTCTGACATACTGCAAAAATGCTGGGAATCCTGCACCAACAGGATCTCTGACAGGATCTCGGTTACGTGACCTAATGGGATCCACTTTTGAACTCATGAACAATGAACAAAAACTGTGTGATGCAAAGTATTTATTTCACATCTAACATGAAATATCTTCACCTTTATCTCTTCCTCTAGTTGCCGCTTCAATTCTTCAATCTGCTGGGTGAAAGCCTGTTTCCCTCTAGACAGCTGAGAAATTAAACCATCTTTTTCCTCCACCTGGCGTGAATATTCACCTGGAAAAGTTTGCAATTAAGAAGCTATTTTAACAGCCAAAGAGTCAGTTACAGGGTTGTCCCATATCATGGTTTAACCTCAGTTGGCAACTAACACAGCCTCTTGCTCACTCTTCCCATTGGGATGGGGAAGAGAACTGGAAAAAAGTTGAAACTCATGGGTTATAAGAACAGTTCATAAGAACAGTTTAATAGTTAGCATTAAGGAAATAATAATAGTAATAATAATGGGATAACAAAAAGAAAAATACAATTAAAAAAATAAAGCCAAACAATAAACCCAAGTGATGCCCAATATAATCACTCCCACCAGCTGAGGCATACCCAGCTTTTCCCAGGCAGTGATTTGCCATTCTGCCTAACTCCCCCAAGTTTCTATCCCATTTCCAAACCAGAGAAGGAAGTGCCATACCAGATTCTGTCTGCAAACGAGCTCTTTGAGCACTGAGGTCACTAATCATGCGCTGATTCTGCTCCTCCTTTGTTTTATATTCACTTAGTTGGTCTTCCAGCGTGCGGCACATCTTCTCAAGGTTTGCCTCGGTGCCAATCACACATAAGAAAATAGAGTTAATACCTCAATTCTGACTTTGTTACAACATGAAAGTCTGTCCAGAGATGCAGTTTATATATCTGCACATTGCACACAGTTCTATGCATTAGATTTAGAGAAAATAGTTGTATTAAACCTGATAATAATTAAATAAAATTAAACACAAATATTACATAGTTTTCAAATTATTAATAATTGAGACAAAGTATCTGTGTACCTTGGCTTTGGAGACGGACTCCATGTTGCTGGCCAGGTCGTCGATCTCCATCTTCAGCTCACTCTTCTCCTTCTCCAGCTTCTGCTTCACTCGCTGCAGGTTGTCGATCTGCTCCCCAAGCTCAGCGGTGCTGTCCGCATGCTTCTTCCGCAGGGCAGCGGCCGTGGCTTCGTGCTGCAGCGTGGCCTCTTCGAGGTCACGGCGCATCTTCTGGAACTCGGCCTCACGCTTCTTGTTCATCTCGATCTGAGCTGCTGTGGCCCCTCCTGCTTCTTCCAGGCGCTCGCTGATCTCCTCCAGCTCCCTCGAGAGGTCAGACCGATGCTTCTCTGCTTTTGCTCGAGAGGTTCGCTCTGCCTCAATTTCCTCCTCCAGTTCCTCAATACGAGCCTGGAGAACATCAGGGACCCTTCACACCTGTGCCCTCCTCCTACCTGACCTGAGGATGGATGTGGGAGGGGAAAGAACAGAGACTTGCCTGCAGCTCCTTGATCTTCTTCTGCAACTGGATGCCCAAAAGCTGCTCATCCTCAATTCTGCTCTGGATCTGGCTGATTTCAAAGTCTTTCCTTTGAGCAAAGAAAACTGTGTTAGAGCTGAAAAGAAAAAAACACACAAGCACACCAGCCCAGCACCCAGGTGCCCCACAGCCTCACTTACTTCTTCAGTTTCTCATCCAGTTGCTGCTTATCATTTTCCAAATCCATGATGCTGTCCTGGGCCAGCTTCAGGTCTCCTTCGAGTTTCCTCTTGGCTCTCTCAAGGTCCATGCGCAGTTTCTTCTCTTGCTCCAGGGACCCTTCCAGCTGAAATGAACAAGATCACCAATCTTCCAGACAGTTCTAACTCCATACCTGTCCTGTTCTTGCTATATTCTTGTGTGCTTACGTCGTCCACTTGTTGCTCCAGCTTGATTTTAGCTTTCGTCAGTGTATTGACTTTGTCCTCTTCTGCCTGCAGGTCATCCAGTGTCTGCTGATGGGCCTCTTGGAGGGCTTTCTTCTCTTTTGTCAGCTTGACAATGGTCTCGTCCAGGGCTGCCATCTCTTCTGTGAGATTTTTCACCTTTGAGAAGAAGGGAGCAAGTGCAGATAAAACATGTTGTTTAAATTTAATCATGTATAACAAAACGTCTTTCGTGGGGTGATAGTGACATCTTCTGCCTTATACCTTGTTTTCAGTGGCATGCTTTTCCTTCTCAACCTTGGCCAGTGTTAACTCAAGGTCATCAATATCTTTCTTCAACTCTGAGCATTCATCCTCCAGTTTCCGCTTCTTGGCTGTCAGCTCAGCATTTATTTCCTCCTCATCCTCAGCCCTTTCAGTCACCTCTTTAACTTTTGCTTCCAACTGGATTTTGGTTTTGATGAGCTGATCACATCTTTCCTCAGCATCAGCCAAAGCATCAGCCTCCTGGTAGGAAAACAGCACTTTTAGGCATACATTTTTTGAGGCAATATTGAGGTGCTTACCTTCATAGTTCTGTATCCTGCATAGCAAATTTGTCACTAGAAGTTTCGGTTATGTTCCAACAGAATGAAATATAATCCAGAATTGATTGCATATTGTTAGCTTTTAAACAACCAATTTTGAAAGGTAAAACTGCATAAAAGTTCTTTTCAATCTACATAAAGACGCATGTATTTACATATTTCTGCAAGGTATTGGATCCAACACTATCCCATAATATCAAGCATTAGAACAAAGTACATAAATTTGGTTTAATCATAGGAATATCTCCCACATTTATGAAGTGCCAAGTCATAACCATATTCCAAGCTGCATATAAATACCAAAGTCACAGTTATGCTTACATGATTCCTGTATTTTTCACCCTAGTGTTTTTCTGGAACAAGCATTTCTGATTTTGATTTTCATCACCATGGCCCACAAATACTCATCTAACAGAGTTGGCTTTCCTATACGAGACTTTCATCACCTAAGAAGAAAAAGAGTTGCTGGGAAATTTGTCTCTAGACCTTTTTTTTTTGTGACAGATGTCCTGGGTTATTTGTTATGCTTTGTCTCAATACTCAGTATAGCAGAAATAATATGAAAGAAAGAAAGAAAGGTATTGTAGCAGCAAGTGGTTTTTTCATCTTTTTACAGTTCAGGATACTTAAAAAATGAGGCATATAAATATTCCTATATGCCGCATATGGTGCATAGTGTTACTTTGAAGATACAGATTTTTCTATTATGAGGATTATTTAATCCAGAAGGCACCGTATGAAAACACTGCAGATATAGCACATAATTTTATGTAGTGATACTGAATGATTTAGGAGAGCAAGTGAGAATATTAAATTCCATTTCCTCTCAGTTAGTTCAGTATTCCAACACAGTAATATCTGTAACATCTGTCACCACCTACACTGGTAAAAAACAAGTTATCTTGAAGGATAAACATGTGAAATAGATGTCCTTTTAAGTTGTCCTAAGAATTCCCGATCAGGTTTTCATAGCGATAGTTATACTCAATTTTGGAGAGATACAAAAAAAATCCTAGGAGAACATTATATAGTAAATGTAAATGTTTCTTGTTTGCTCTAATGCAGTTTAACTGAATGTAAATGATAGAGACCTCAGAAAAATCTCACCCATGTATTATATTAACTGCAGCCTTCGGAGTCCTTACTGAAGCTAGTTATGTTTAAAAGCACCACTTAATGAAATACAATTGAATTTAATTTAATTAAGTTGAAATTTCTATGCGTCTTTTGAAAATGTAGCTCTAAATAACAGCCTGCTAGTCACAATGCACTTAGGATGAGGCACACTGGTAGTACTCACAGCCTGCACTTGGAGCTGCAGGTCATTTTTCTCCTGCACCAGTTTCACCATTTTCTCCTCCAGTTCCTTCCTCTTTGCCTCAGACTTTGCAAGCTCTTCCTTGGTTTTCTCAAACTCTTGTTTCATGTTGGCCATCTCCTTCTCAGATTCTGCACTCTTCAGCAAGGGCTTGATCTTGAAGAAGAGCTTCATCCAGGGCCAGTGTTTCACATTCATGAATGCACGAATATTGTACTGGATGCAGAAGATGGACTCTCTGGAAGGTAAGTCAAATTAATATGAAGTATTTAGGCCATGATGACCTAATAAGCCATATACAGTGAACCTAATTTGAAGAAATGTCTACCTCCTCTCCACCATTTTCTGGTACGCCACTCTACTCAGGAAGCCCCTGCACCTGGCCTGTGTGCGGGTGATGAGCTGTGCCAGCTTCTCATCCCTCATCTCTTCCAAGAGGCCTACAAGCCCAGCTTTGAAGAACACCTTTGGTAAGAACAAGAAAATAGGTGCAGTGTATGTGCTTGTTATTCAGTGTAGCCCAGTATTCTATTCTCCATGGAAGAAAATATGGGAAGTTAAGAGAAAGAGTAAAAGCACAAAAAAGGTAGGTAGTGACAGACACTCTTGTATCTCCAAGTATCCAGTTACCTGCAGTTGAGGAATTATAATAGCCAGACATTTTGCTTTTGTTTTTATTAACCCTTGATTCCTTTACTCTACAACTTTGTCTTAAATTCAGAACCTTAATTATCCCTTAATTAAATAATCCCATGGTAATGAATTTCAGTTTTATTCAAGTGTTGAGTAAATAAGTACTTAGATGATTTCTTTTAAGTACACTATTTGATCATTTCACATGCTACATGGAGGATCCGAGTATCATTCTCAAGCCACACAAACCAAAAATGGAAACAAACCGTTCTTGTACCTTAGTGTGACCAAATTTGTATTGAGTGTGGTCTATGTCAATTGATCCAAGAAGTTTCTCACAAGCCTTCTTGCTGTCAATGAACTGTCCCTCTGGAATAGCACTTGCATTTAATACTTTATATCTGCGAGAGAAAATAGAAGGACTTGCATTGGACTCGATGTTCTTAAGGGTCTTTTCCAACCTAAATGATTCTATGATACTATGAATATACCGCTGAGGTCCACTGTTGAGACCAATTGGCTAGTACACTCCAAGAAAGAGTCTAAGAACTATTGTGAACATAAACTTTAGATAAGGCTTTAGTCACCAGAGGTGAAACTTTAATTTCACAAGCTACTCAAAACTGACAAAATGATTCAGTAAGGGGAAGAAGTCTGACCTTTGTTTAAAATCTGCATACAGGACTCTGTTGGGAAATCCCTTCCTGCAAATCCTTATGCCTTCCAGCACACCGTTACACCGCAGCTGGTGAAGCACCAGTTCATGTTCCATGGCACCTAGCAATTCAGAGCACAAATATATGCTGTGTTCTGTAATACAGAGGGGAAGAGCTGCACCATACGGAAAAACTTCTATATGTGACTATCTTACCAGGTGTTTTTGTTTCATTTGGGATGATGCAGCGTACAAAATGGGGGTGGGTGCTTCTCAGATTGGTCATCAGCTTGTTTAAATTCTCCTGGGAAAGTCATTAACAAAAGTTTGTATTAGCAAATGTAAGTTCCACTACAAGCATCAGGCCCTCTGAAAGGAGATCATGAGATAAAAAACATCTTGCAGAACCCTGAAGCCGCCTGCTCCAGTTTCTCTGACTTTCCACGGATCTTTGCTGCTATTAACTTAACGTATAAAGTTCTTCTGAATAATCTGAATAATCAGGCATACAACAAGTAGGCATTCAAGATGGGTCATATGGAATACTACATAGAACCTTCCTGTTTTCCTGAAAGGCAAACTGAAGGCAAAAAGAACAAAAACTACATGCTTTTATATATTTATCTTGTGAGGTAGATGAGAATAAGGTGAGATGAATCCCAGTCTTGGTTTGTAATTAATATCTGTATACTTATTTATAAATAATTATTGTCTGTAGTTAATGGAGTGAAGCAGGTGCCTCCAAAGACCATCACAGAGTCTATAAATTAAGCAGACAAAACATTATGATGACTATACACCAACATGTCTAAACAAGAGGGATAGTGGAACAAATAATAAATAGCTATTTTAAATAGTGGGTTTATCCCTCATCTTAGGAAAAAGCAGTGAAAACTCTACCGTACTCTGAAAAGAGCTGAGACAGTCTGGAAGGAAGAGCCCTTCTTCTTGGCACCTTTCTTGCCAGCACTAGCCTCTGCAAAATTGAAAATAAATAAAACAGGGTTTAGATTTTTGCTTTTGCCTTTCATGATTCCTTTTTTCAAGGTGTACATGAGTGAAAACATAGGACCAACCTGCATCTGCTCCACCATAGTTGGCAAAGAGTAAGGCCAATGTTTTCAGTGATGATTTCTGGTACAACCCAATGACCGTTTCATTCAGAGGGTCTTTGTTCTTCTCAAGCCAGCCAGTGATGTTGTAGTCCACTGTACCAGCATAGTGCACCAGGGAGAAGTGAGCTTCAACTTTTCCTTTGGTAGGCTTGGGCTTCTGGAAGTTGCTGGACTTGCCCAGGTGCTGGTCATAGAGCTTGTTCTTGAAAGAGGTGTCAGTTGCCTTGGGGAACATGCACTCCTCTTCCAGGATGGAGAAGATGCCCATGGGCTGGGAGAAACGCACAAGGGAGGCAGATTGTAATTTAGTTTTCAGGGCAATAATGACCTTCAACTAGGCAGAGTAGCAGAACATAGACTAAGATACACACTGGAAAGGATTATAATTCAATTACATTTTCTGCTAGAAAGGGAAATTAAGCATATTGATACTTACATGATATAACCTCAAACGAATCATAAAGACTAATGGAAAGTGACTTAGTTTGTGTTGAGAATGGGCTTTAAAGAATCAGAGCGCTACCTTACCCAGAGGGAGTTGGAGCACGCGTAGACGTCTTAGAAAATTCAACACGGGGCAACACCGCACCCTTGTGGCAAAGACAGCCAGCTCATCCTGGGCTGCATTAAGAGGATCGCCAAGGGAGCTGATCAGCCTCTAATCAACTCTCATAAGAGCCATTTGGAGTGCTCTGTCCAGTTCTTGGCTCCTCAGTACAAAAGAAATGTGGACATAGTAGAGAGAACGGACTCTAACTGTTTTGGAAGTACAAATTAAACTTGTTCTTCTTGTTTGGAAGAACAAGTTAAACTCCCAGTCCTACTGGGGGTTTAAGAATCTTTTGGCACTTGAAAGGAGGAAGTACAGACTTGCTGCCGCAAAGCTATGTGAAATGTCCTCTGTGTCTCGCTTCACACACACACACACAAAAGTAAACTACAGGGCAATGCATTTTAAATAACAAAAGCTGAATATTTGGACATGAACACAGAATATCACTTTGAAAACATGACACTAAGTAATTATAGAATTTACCCATGTAGGGTATTTCAAAGGAAGGATACCTTCTCAATGAGCTCAATGCAGGCAGCCAGGTCCATCCCAAAGTCAATGAATGTCCACTCAATTCCTTCCTTCTTGTACTCCTCTTGCTCCAGCACAAACATGTGGTGGTTGAAGAACTGTTGCAGTTTCTCATTTGTGAAGTTGATGCACAGCTGCTCAAAGCTGTTGAACTGGAAATAAATGAGAAATATCCATATATTCATGAGGCAGCAATAATTGCAAAACTTCATCCGTTAAAAATAAGGAATGCAGTTATATTGGCTTCATTGTCAAGTCTGTGAATTTCTTCAGTCTGCTTTATGTCCATGTAATGAAAGATAAGGAGAAATGCATCAAAATAATTGTCCACAAGGATTTCTTTTTTTTCCATTGCTAAATGTGTGAGGATAAAATATATTTTCTATATAATCTGGGACCAAATTACAGGGAGGAAAAAAATCAAGCTTAGGCCTATCATGGTATACATGTTCTTATATTATCTTGGCTTCCTCATTTTAACCAAGACATTTTTCTTATTGGACCATTCTGTACTTTTGAGTTTGTACAACTTGAAACATGACAAGTCTTTTGAGAGATAATTTTTTATTTCATGAGAAAAAAAGGCAAATACCTGCTAATAGTTATGTGATGATATTATGTATTCTTTAAAGATGTGTCTCGGAGTGATCATAAAGCCCAGTGTTCACTTCCAAATAGCTCTTACCCAGTCTTTGTTACTTACATCAAAGATCTCAAAGCCAGCAATGTCCAGGACGCCAATGAAGTACTGTCTGGGCTGCTTTGTATCCAGCTGTTGGTTGATGCGAACAACCATCCACAAGAACATCCTCTCATAGACAGCTTTTGCCAGGGCACCTACAGCATTGTGCACCTATAAGAAAAATAAATGCCTGGAGTTAGAGGAGAATAAATGGCTACAGAGCAGAGGAGGATCAAAAGGATCTTCATTCTAAACATGGTTCCAGGTTACCACATTCCCTACCTGCTGTGCAGTTTGACCCTTGGTCACATATTCATTCCCCACCTTGACTCGGGGGTAGCAGAGTGCCTTAAGCATGTCTGCTGAATTCAGACCCATAAGGTAGGCAGCCTTGTCAGCAACTAAAAAGAGGAAAAAGGGAGAATTTAGTGTCACATAGACTTTGAATCCTGGACTCTTCCCTAAAGGCTGACAGATTCAGAGCTCTATTCTTTGAAATCTTTCAGTAGACTCCCATAGAGGAGAGAATCTTGGTAACAGCAAAGCCATCATAATGCATATAAAGCTTAAAAATGCTTATCAAGGTTTTCTAAAAGAATTCATGTTCAAAAATCTTCACTGAAGCATGTAAAAAGTACTGATGTTTTCAAAAATCTCGTGGCACAAAACTGAAAGCTGTGGCTTGCCAGTCTCCATATCTGTAGTACATGTGCATCTCCTGAGCTACAGTGCCATCAGCCAGGTACATCAACATTCAGGTGCTCAAACAACACAGTATTTAGTGTGGAACACAGGTACAGTATCTGTTCGCTTTCAGATCTAGAGTCTGCCACCCTTTCTGAGCTTCGGTTTCCGATGTTTGGTAAAACTCACTGGGTTTCATCCTTTTACCTACAGGACTTCCCACTTTCTGCCTTGTCCTGTAACAACAGGAGCAATTGCTCAGAAAGCTGGAGACACGGGTCGTAGGTACTGCACCAACAAAGGAAAGGAATCAAATGTACCTCTCACACCAGAGTCCCCTGAGTGTCTGACAGATGAGTGTGAATGGGAGCATGGTCCCACATCCTCTTAAAGCTGAACCACTTGGCTGTTTCACAATTGCAAGCCATATTCTAACAAAGATATGTCTAATAATGACACAGGAAGAGCACCCATTGCTCCTGACTTCCTGGAAGTGTATAAAGGACACTTTAAAGTACTAATTGTTCATAGCATAAGATACAAAAATCCTGAGATCAGGCAGCTTCATGTAGTAAGAGCACAAGAGGCAGGTGTTTTTTCTGGCTTACTGTTTTCCTTAGGATCCTGAAATCCAACAAAGAACAACTTTTGCTGTGTAGTACCTTACAGAAGGGATAATTATTGAGCTTGATAATACCTTCAGTGCCATCAGGCTCTGCCTGCTCCTCTCTTGGCTTCTGCTTGAACTTCAAGTTTCCATAGTGCATGACAGCCCCTGTCAGCTTGTAGATGGCTGTCTTTTCATCAGGACTGAAGCCCAGGATGTCAATGGCACTCTGATAATACAATCAGCAAAGTATTAGCATATTATCTGATATATGACCTGTATCTGTTGACCTGCTTTGTAAGTTACTTACATCCGTAGCCATCAGCTCCTCCTTGTCATCAATGCTGGGAACAGTGATCTCACCTTGACTCACAAAAGGGAAGTCATATGGGTTGGTGGTAATGAGGAGCATTTCTGAAAACAAATGGGTTCATGGGTTAAATTTCATTTTTTTATGTACTTCAATGTTGCTCAATGATCTTCTTCCAAAGCCTCCTACCTATTAGCTCCGGCTTCTTGTTAGAGGTGACCTGATAGAATATGTGATAGCTTCTTTCTGCCTTGAGCTGGAAAGTGACTCTGGACTTCTCCAGCAGATCTGGCAGATGGTAGGACAGAGTTAGCAGAAGACTACACTTACAGGCGGGAATTTAGGAAGGAAAGGGATCAGGCCAGGAGAGTGTCTTACAAGTTTCAATGTCAGCAGAAGCCAGTTTGCCTGTGGCCCCAAAATGGATTCTGATGAATTTGCCCTGTTAAGAAGCAGCAGCAGCATTTCAGCCAAAATGCACTTCACTGTCACCTCCTTATGTGAGAATACCACTAGCCCATCACTACTGTTGTAATGAGGAGGGATTTTGTCCAAAGCAACAACTTACAAAGCGTGAGGAGTTGTCATTCCTCACAGTCTTGGCATTTCCAAAGGCCTCCAGCAGTGGGTTGGCACTGATGATTTGATCCTCAAGCGTTCCCTGCAGAATGATAATTATTGCTGATTATCCTTCAAACAAAACCCATATCAGAAACAGAGGAAAGCATTAATTCAACACAGTGTCTATTAATTTACCTGCATTTTGCCTGACTGCTCTTCCTTCTTCTTCTCCCCGCTCGCTGCAATTGTTGCAAAGTACTGGATGACACGCTTTGTGTTCACAGTCTTCCCTGCTCCGGATTCTCCGCTGTGCAACCAAAGAGAGAAGCAGAGAGCGTGTGGTCAGGCAGGAGGTCCCCTGGCCCAGGCAGCCCCACAGGGATCGGAGCAGTGAGTGTACATACGTGATCAGGATCGACTGGTTCTCGCGATCTGTGAAAGAGGCAGAACGTAAGATTAGCAGTTGGCCTGGGTAACACTAAGATGACAGAGAAGTAAAGGAGCAAACAGATAAGTTGGGGCTTCATCCTAAAGTGAAAAGGTACCCAGTTCCCCTCCAGATTCTACCAGTACTACAAGCCAAATATGATGCATAGGGCTGTCATAGGCACATAGACCCAAAACAAGCTGCGCACCCACTCTCCCTCAGTTCTCATCAAGAATTAAAATGCTTGTGTTAGAAATAGTGGGATACATAGAACAACAACTTTTTCTTTCCTACCAGTGAGAAAAACATAGTAAGCTGAGTCAAGTACTATTTCCTCAGTGGCAGAGTAAAGAATTTCATACACTAAATTGTAAATAATACACAGTGCTGAGTCCAGGCTTGCTTCTGGGACATTTTCACTTGAAGTCAATTCCTGTGTAACTTGCTCAAGCTCTCAGTCATACAGCTCAGAGGTGGTTTTAGCTGGCTTGTCACATGCCCCAGTGAGGTCAGTGGGGGTTTTAGTCTAGATTGCTGTGAGGGAATCAAGCACTCACCAGTCAGCATGAACTGATAGGCATTGTCAGAAATAGAGAAGATGTGTGGAGGGGCCTCCTGGCGCTTCTTGCCTCGGTAGGCCAACACCACCTCCGGGTTGTACACCGGCAGCCACTTGTAGGGGTTGACGGTGACACAGAAGAGACCCGAGTAGGTCTGTGGGGAAGGGAGACAGCACGTTGGCTTCCACTCAGCCTGGCAGAGCACTTCCTCCCAGCTACCCAGAGGAAGATTGCTGCTGGTACTTACGTAGATCATCCAGGCTGCGTAACGCTCTTTGAGGTTGTACAGCACAGCGGGTTCATGGAGGTGGGTCATCATGGCCATGTCCTCGATTTTATCATACTTGGGAGGGTTCATGGGAAAGATCTGATCATCCTTCACGGTCAGGGTCTGTCAGAGGAAGAAGGAGATGCATGTATGTCAGCTAAGAGCTGAGAGTGGGAATTAAATGGTATCCTTCAGCCTTGTTTCTTACTCACTTCTCCACCTTCAGTCTTCACAGTGACCTTCCCCGATTCTTTGCTCTGCACTGTCCCTTTCACAAAGGATTCTTTAGGGTGGGCCACAAAGACCGATGTTTTGGCATCGAAAGGCTTGTTCTGGGCAGCAATTCTCTCCTTCTCTGACTTTCGGAGATAAGGAGCTGCCTCCCCAAAGACAGCCATCTCAGCATCTCCGGAGGCCATGTCTGCACTTTAGTGAAGGCAGGACAGCAGAGGACTGTAATGGGGAGGGATAATATGGAAGCGAGGAAAAAATTATTTACAATGAGTATGGTAAAACGCTGGCACAGGTTGCCCAGAGAAATGGTGGGTGTGCCATCCCTGGAGCCATTTAAGACCAGGCTGGATGTGGTCTGGGCAAGCTGATCTACTTGAAGATGTCCCTGCTCACTGAAGGGGGATTGGACAAGATGAGTTTTGAAGGTCCCTTCCAACCTAAACTATTCTATGATTCTATGACTATGGCACTGATTATTAAGGTCTGATCTGTACAACTGGGAAAAATTCACATCCTGTGCCTTGGTTTCTCTTTATACTCTGAGTATTTGGAACATCTAACATGAGCTATCCAGAGACTTCTTTTTTAGGTCAAATTGGAAAATAAGAGGTTTTCATTGATGAATCTAGGTCTTCAAGCATTTAGGAGAGCAACTTTTTATAACCTTTCAGAATTGTGGGTTTGGTGCTTTAAGAATACTGTGTCTGTGAGATAAGAGCAGATTTGCAGAGCAAGTTTCAGTAAGACATCAGTGTTGGGAATGTGTCCTTTTAATATGCCATCATAATTGAATTTCTTTTGTGCATTTGTCATTCTTAGGTGCAATATCTGCGTAATTTCAACCCCAATGTTCTGACTTAGGTGAAATAAAATCCATGAATTGACAGTGGAATTCCCAAGCTCGTATGAAGATCCAGACTAAATACTGAAAAAAAAATCTAGGAATACGTAAGTTCTCAAAGCTTTAAAATAATTACAGCATTTCTTCTGATGCTTTATTAAACATGCAAGTATTTAAACTTAGCCAACAGCACTTGAAAATTCTCTAGCTACATCAGTAACATTTATTCTCTCTTTACTCATCAGGTAACAAATATTATTTATGTTTTGTTTTTTTTTTTGTCTGGAGTAAGAAAATGGGTATCTAGGAGAGCTCTGGCATTTTACAAAGGCGGGTAGAAGGTTTGTATGAGTCCTTAATTCATGCATTCTCAGGTAGAATGCAGAGTTTTCATGTTTTCCTGCTGTGTTCATCTTGGTCCAGTTCTATTGCTGCTATAACAAAGATGGGAAGCCAGCATGGCTTGATCCCAGTTAAGAAGAAGAGAAGAATTTCCCCATGGGGATTTTCTGCTGTGTCATGAGTGGTCAGAGACTTCAAATGCATCCACTTTAAAACCTTGGCCACTCCACCACCTTCTACTCTCATCACACTGGGTTTGAATATAGGGTGAAGCAGTGACCCTTCCAGAAATCCCACCCAAAGGATCTTTCTCTGCCCTCTAAGAATTAATAAATCAGGCTCTTACCTCTCTCGATACCAGATGGGTAGCTTGCAGGCTGGCAGCTGGTCAGTACTGTAAAAGAGAAAAGGCAAATCCTTACTTGATGCTGTACAGGAGTCCAGAGTGAAAACAGGCAGGTGGCTTGAAAGCAAATTTAAAACTTGAGCTGCGAAAATGCATGCTGTCCTGGAAATGAGCACTGGAGGCAGCAGGAATGTTGTGGCAGGCACATAAGGGCACCATCACCTTCCTGCAAGCCTGCGGACACCATACACTTACCTTGAAGCAGTCCCTGGAGACAGGGCAGACTTGTCGCAGGGATGTTTTATATGATCTAGCCTGCAGATGCTACAGATGCCTACTCTTTCTTCGGTCAAAAAATTTTTGGCAAACCTTCTTTGGTAAAGCATTGTCTGGCAAACTGAACTAAGGGCATAATTGTCATTTGACATGACTAGATATAATTAGAAATTTTTGCTGTCTTACTGACTATATGAATACATCTCCTATAAACAATCTGACAGGGGTGTTAAGGAGGGAATCTGGACTAGTCAAGGCACTTAGAGAACTTGGATGCAGGACTTACGGATTCTATTGCTGGCTTTCCCACCGACTCACTGTATGACCCAGGGTGGATCGCTTGGTATGTCTGTGCTGCAGCTATCCCAGCTGTACAATAGATAAATCAGAATGTTAAAGGAGAAATTAGCATTATTGAAAGCTTTTGGTGGTTGTGATGGTAAAATCCTGGATGCAGAAGTGCAGATATATAACAGTTCATGAGGGTTACAGGCATAACAAGATGGTCAACCAAACACTACAGCAACGAGAGTCTGGGTTCTACCTGGACTTTTAAGCTGGTGTCTCAGGCAGAAATGTGAGGTATCCCCAGGCATTTCAGGAAGAGTGTGCATGCACAAAAGCACACAGAGAGGCATGTGCATGTGTGTGTCTCTGTACACACTGCAGATTGCAAACAAGTGGGGGACTCTCCAAGGAATGTTGTTGGGAACCTGTGCCCGACCTTGTTCTATGGGAGGGATTATGGCTGCTGAGACTTCTGATCTGCAGGTCAGTGCCAGTGAGCAAGAGATGCTCCCTTCTTTACCAGGCAATTTCTTAGCTTATCCAGCTGTTCCCATGCCTATAACCCTACGAAAGATAACTCTGATCTAGGAATGGCCCCTTTCCCTATTTTTTTTTCCTATGTATAAGTGGTAGAAAAATCCTCTGGTCAGCCATAACTATACAAAGAACTGGACATGTGCACAGACACATCATCTCAGTGTGCAGTCCCAGATGCTCTACACCCAGTACATCCTCAGTCTAGCATGTCCATTTCATCAAAAATCTTTCACATGTACAAAAAGCCACAGTGATACCTTTATGAGAGCATTGTGGGTGCAGACGTGCCTGTACAATGCTGATAGACTTGAGGAGAAGGGGGATTTGCTGGTAATCCTGTAGAGAGATTCATTTAGTTT
This sequence comes from Myiopsitta monachus, assembly GCA_017639245.1. Lineage (NCBI taxonomy): Eukaryota > Metazoa > Chordata > Aves > Psittaciformes > Psittacidae > Myiopsitta > Myiopsitta monachus. Next base: position 10,539,836 of record CM029931.1, read on the forward strand.
TAGGAGAAGGGCACTGTCATATGAGCTGCTTTAAGTCCCGTCAGATTTAAACACATTCTTCCCGTGCTCATTAGCATTTTGATTATTAGAAAAGCTTAGTGGATAACTCAAGGGCAAAGTTAGAAAAATGGTGCATGGATCTGATGTAATATCCAGAATCAGGCAATATCCAATGCTTGTAAAGGCCATTCCAAACAGAGCTGCAGCACTGCAGTGCCCATGGTTTTGAAGGCCAAACCCAGAGCTCCATGCTGAGGGCGTGGGGAAGCTGATGGAAAAATCCTGCACCTTGCCCAGAAGGAGCCCAGGGCCAGCCAGTGGGAAATGGTGAGTGCAGGAGTACACCTCATGTCCTGCCACTCCTGGGAGCGGGCATCAAAGGGTGCTAGTAGGGATACCTACCTCCAGTGACACCTGGCTTTGTCACTTCTGCACCCTCCCCTCAGGTGCTTATATACATTGATGAGATCCCCCTGATCCTTTTCTTCTCCAAGCTGAGCAGTCCCAACTCTGTCAGCCTTTCCCCATAGGAAAGATGCTTCAGTCCCTCAGTCATCTTAGTGGTCCTTTGCTAGAGTCTCCCCAGTAGCTCTCTATCTCTTATACCTGGCAGCCTGGAACTGGACAACCAGTACTAAGCAGAGGTTAAAGGATCATCTCCTCCAATCTGCTGGAAACTCTGCTCCTAATGCAGCCCAGCACAAGGCTCACCTTCTTTGCAGCAAGCGCACATTGCTGGCTCATGGACACTTAGTGCCCACCAGGACTCCCAGGTCCTCTTTTGCAAAGCTGCTTTCCAGCCTGTCAGCACTCAGCACATACTGATGCAGGTTATTCCTTTCCAGGTGCAGGGCTTTGGCCTTCCTTTGCACTGCTAAACCCAGCAGTATTAACTTCTGGGTTTTGCCTAACCAGTACCCTGTGGCACACCATCCTTAACACAGAAAACACTTCATGTTAAATGGGCCCTAACAGTTGCAGAATCACAAAGACTTCAAGTCTTATCACCATGTTTACCAGTATTGTTAATTGAGTGAACTAAATCATGTGTGGACTTCCAGCTAAGACCTTTTTTGACATTAAAGCAAAGCAACCAAAGTTCACAAGCACTTCTCCATTTCAACAGTAAACCCCATGCTTTGCATACAAAGAGGGTGAGATACCTGTAGGTTCAATATAATGTCGGTGGAGGTAAGAATGCATATGCTGGCTTAGAGACCAAATAATTTTTCATTTACTTCAGGGACTTGGCTCTCACTATCTCAAGTATTGGACTATCCAGTCCACTGAAGCTAGTCTCTGTTTGATCCTTGGAAGTGAGTCTGAATGGCAGGACTACCAGACAGCAGGATCTGGTTCTAATAGTGGTTCTGGCCCACTCAGACTTAAGCTGTTTTCAATATAGGGTGATAACAGCCAAGTGGAAATAATAGACATCCTGAAGGTTGAAGGGTAAGAGCTTGTGATCCTGATCAGTAGAAGAATTAGCATCATTGTCCTGAAGCTGTGTATCTGGCAGCTTTCCAGTCACCAGAAAGACCATTGACACGGAGAAACGGCAGCTATAGAGCTATTCACTGAAACAGGAAGGAGCAGGCTGCCTGTCCACAGGGAAGATAATTTCTGCCAATCTATTGTTCTTGGTCTGAGACTACAGACCTTGGGCTCTGTCAGTCCAGGTATACTATGTCTCTGGTCATCTTAGGAGGGAAAGCTACCTTGCATACAGAGAAATGACACAGGATTTACACAAGAGAACTTGGATAACTGCAGACAGTCACATCCTGTAAGGAAGATTGGGAATGCTGCCGGACTGCCCAGTGTGTGGAGGGGCTGCAGGACATACTGCCCCACCCAGCAGCTCATCAAGTGTTGGAGGAGGTCTTACTGTGGCTGAAGGTTTCTGTGGACAAATGCAAATACAATACGTATGCTGGCTTCAGTTCAGAGAAGAAATTGTTGTTACTGTGAATCCCTAATTTGCATTTCTGTGCCCATCAGAAGTACCGATCAATGTGTACAGTAATAGCTCTGCATTAGTGCCTCAGTATCGTTATAAATGCCAAAGTTATAAACCTCATAATGTGACTACAAGCATATATGCACTTTGCTTTGTATCTTGGAGTAAAATCCCTGAAAGGTGCTTGGTATAAAAGAGTCTGAAATACAACAAAGTTCTCCAGAATTTTGTATATGGAGATGCAGCCCTCATGCTAAGAACAATTTGCATACTGAGTTCAGCTAAAACTTATATACTTTATATTAAATAATCCAACCTTCACCACGAAGCAGAACTTATAGATGACACAAAGTGTGTCTGCTTACTCTTCTGTCATCTGCACTGTAATACAGAAATAATCCTGGTGGGTTAGACCAGCAGGAGTGAAAGGGCCTGGCTGAATTCAGCATTAAACAGTCCAGTGCCATTCAAACTGAGTATCAAGGCTATTCTAGAAACTCCTCTGGAAGAACTAGCATTAAAAAACTCTGTTAGACAGTCAACAAGAAGATATAATATTAAAGCATTGACTACTTTCACTTGAAAACTAACTTCAGACCCATTTCCTTTTCTTTCCCCCTTTTGCATTAACTAAATAAAACATGGGAAACACAAACTTCTCATTCAGTGTTTTCAGGAGATGTTTTTAAAATACCTTTTTGAAGGAAATTATTAGCAAAAGCAATGGCAGTTGTGACAGCATATGCTGTGAACACAGGTAGTATGCGAACTCCCAGTGAATGTCTACAGGGGAAAGACATCTGGTAATTGTACTAAGTTTGTGGAGGCTGGAAGAGGAGGCAGAAGAAAGTGCAAAAAAGGTTGGAAGAATAACCCAGCATTCAGTGGTTTGATGTATGACATCAAGATCACAAAAGATAAGTGTTTGCTCACCTGGCATAAGCATCCATGAAAAGCATTCTAAGCTACTGAGCTCCTGCTTTGGTTTTAATTTATGAAGCTCATTTGTCCCACCCAGGTATCAGTTACTGACATTGGCACAGTGGCTTATTAGAAAGCTTCTTACAAAGAAGCAGTGTCTAAGCTGAAGGAGATGATACAGATTTCACTGTAGTTTAAATCTATTGATCACAGTAAGTTATAGGAGGGAAAACTCTGCCCTGTTTCCCATGTCCTTTTGCAGCCAAGGAGAAATATGTTGAAAGAAGTGCCTTAATGCAAAAGAATACAACATTTCCTGCTAGTCACTCATTTCTTGTCAATCCTATTTCCATCTTTCTAGGGCTGGACTTCACTGTGACCAGAAGCAAACCACAGCACAGTTAAGAGCTGGACTGAAAACCATCTCTGGATACAGCCTGTCCTGCACAGCAACACATTGTCGGCAGTGCACAAATTCCTCAGGGAGGAGAAGATTCAGTTGTGCTGAAAATAGACCCTTCTTGAGACAGAGATCAGGCAGCTGCCTCCCTTCTGCCAGCCTTTAAGATGTATACTTTCTTCTCCTGATCTCTGTGGTTAGCTATGAGACAAGGAGTGAGAAGGCATTTTTTAGCTGGGCAGCACAGAAAGGCTGGAGAGGGGAACTGGATGTGGCTACAGATGGCTGGAGCTGGCTAGCAAGAGCCTCCCTCTCACTCATGTTCAGGGTCATCAAACTCCTGGAAATATGAGAAACAGGAGGTTTTGCATTAGGAAAAGGAATAGAATTATAGAATGGTTAGGTTTGGAATGGACTTTAAAGATGATCTGTTACAGCTGTGGTTAGCTGATTGTAGGAAGCTATTACCCGTTTTGTATGACACTGGTTAGCCCTCAGCTGAAACAGTTTGCCCAGTGTTAGGCTCCCCAGTTCAAACGGGATGGGAACTAATGGGACAGGGTCCAGAAGAAGGCTAGCAACATGGGCAAGGGTCTAGAATACTTCTGTTATGAAAAGAGTTTGAGGGCTTGTTAAGTCTGAGGAAAAAGGAGCTAATATAGAAGAGAGCAGACAATGAGTCAAGCTTTTTATTTTTTCATGTGTAGCAGACAATGTAACAAGGGGCATGACAGCAAATTATTGCTTGAAAGTATCTAGCTAGACATTAGGAAAATACTTGACTACTGGGTGATGCAGAGTGGCATAGGCTCCTGGAGAAGCTGTGTGGCCTGTGTCCAAATAGCTTGGCTAATCAAAGCCATGACTAATCTGACCAGCATCGGCAATAGATCTGCTGAAGGGGTAGAATGAACTACAGATCATCAGATGTTCTTCACAACAGCATTTCTGTGGCTTTAATGTAGAGGTTCCCTCTAGCTATCCAAAGCAGATAACTGCTCAAAGCTAAGCAGCAAAGGTATCTGTAGCTTCTAAGAAAAAGAAATTTTCCTGGAGTGAGTCCTGAAAAATAGCTTTTCTCAAGTGGACCCCAGGCATAAATTTTTGATCTCAATGCATTGCTCAAGGCAGTTAATCCCATGCAACTTGTCAAAGCATGTGTTCCCAGAACACCAATTCCAGAGCAGCAGTAGGCTTTGGTAGTTTTCAGTCCTTGAAGAACAGTGTGGCATGGAGGCAGAGAACTACAGAGCTTTCTGGGGCAGTGAAGTGCATCACATCACATCATAAAGTTTTGCCAGGTGAAGAGCAACATGGCAGGCAGAGTACAGGAGGATCCTCTTGTTATCACAGGCTGGACACATTCACAGTGCTAATTGCATGCTGCTGAGTATCTTCCTGGTACTATTTGTCAGAAAATGTGTGTATGATATAGTGAACTGTGGCTGACATCACCACTGGGTGTTATTTCTGATCATAACATTGATGGTAGTAAGATTACATGATGCCCCTGCCAATGGCATGGGGTTTTGGACTAGATGATCTTTAAAGGCCCCTTCCAACCCAAACCGTTCTATCATTCTGTGAATGGCTGTACTGAGTAAGATCAAAGGAACATGTAGGCTCTCATACCTGGGATATTTCTTATCATTCCAATCTCTGCAGATACCCACCCTCCATACAATGTCCCACCAATGTGGTGAAGCCTTCTAGGGCATAAACCAGCTCAAGCTGGTGAAAAATGCCATGTGAATGGAGCAAAACCAGATAACGCCCACACTTTACTGAAAACAGCAATGAATTTTCTCTATCACTGCCAATAATGCAAGATAGAAGCACAAGCATGTTTTGTATCTCTATATGAAGCCTAAGAAGAAGCCTTTGGCCTTCTCAAGTGACCTACTTGTCCCCCCACATGGAATCTATAATGCTCATGGGATACAGTAGACATCCCCTTCAACAGGGGTCCCCTTGCACACCCTGCTAGTGTCCCCAGAAGGCTGGAGAGAGCTCAGAGCTGCTCAGCTTCTGCTCGAGTAGGACACCTCCTGTGGGCTGATGGCCTACACAGACAGCAGTGTCTCCTGTGCCTGGGTACAGGTCACTTCAGCTGCTGATCCTCAGGTCCCTGATAAAACACTGTAAATACTCCATAACATAGATTTTGTATACCTCCGTTCAGTGCTTATATACACATCAATGTTTGATGTTTTACCAACTGTCTCTAAACACTATGTCACACAGGTGACAGACTTGGTGACAAGCAGCTTTGCTTGGATGTGCTTCTGAAGTTAGGTTCCTCTCTTTAATAACAACCAAATATGATTTGGTGTTGAGAAATTCAGAGATGATTGTCCATCCTGTGCATGTGTTACTTACTTTCAGAGGAATTAGCGTGTGTTCCCTCAAAATTCCCAGAGGAAGCACATCCTACCTAGTCATTAGTACTAAAGAAAGAGATTGGACAGCAAACCCGTTTTGCACCAGTTTTGCTTTCTTTTGTTTGCCAAAGCTCCCTGAGGTACTATAGCACTAGGATGCTTCCTAATTAGAGTCTGATGCTGTTTCAAGCTATCTTCTCCCTTGTGTTCCCACCAGTTATCTGACAAACAGCACTTGAGGAAAGGGAGGTTTTAGCAAAGAACAGGGACTGACTTGTTCCTGCAAAGGGAGGTGGAAGTGGCTGAGCTTGAACAGATAAATGTAGTTTACAAAGCCTGAGTTTCCAGGCTTGCAGCTGCTGGGATAGATGGGGAAAAGCAGAGGCTGTAGTTTCTGGGAGTGACTATTTAACACTACCCACTGCTCCATGTGCCTTCTCACAGTGTGATCTGGCCTTGCAGAGCTCTGGCATAGGCAAACCCATTTTGCTGTGATCACTGTGTGATTTTTATCCCCTGCTTCCCAACACTACTGATTACAACAGGCTTTTCTTAAGCAGCAGGGTTGTGGTTTACTCCCTTCCTTCCCTTTCTCCAGGTCTTTAGAGAATTTTACTCCCAAATAATTTGCTTTTCCAGCTGCTATATGAAACTTAACCTCAGGCCATTTGAGTGAATATGAAACAGCAGCTGTGCATCCATCTCCCAGCTGAAAACAGGGAGGATCTGTAAGGCTTGCTCAGCTGCCAGCAAGCAGGAACAGAAAAAAGCATCAAGCAGAGATAGTCTCATAGATTTGAGAATCAGCAGACAGAGCAAAGGTCCCATTGGTATTTTGTGCAGGAGTACACTGGATGCTTGGTGAAAATCCAATTCAATTTTTTCCATACTATTTGTAATATTGTGTAAGAATATCATCTTCCCACCTGGTTGTTCCTTTCCCAAAGTGAAAGATCATTGTCCACACAGCTGTGTCTTCAGTGCTGCCATGAATTCTGTCATCTTTCTCTGTGTCATTCCAAATTGCACAAGCCAACACTGCAGAAAGCAGGTGGTCTGTGGGCCTGACACAATTATTTCTGTTTGTTTTCAGTTGATCTCAATAATTCCTAATACTCTGCCTTTTGTCACCACCTGTAAGCACTGATTTGATGTCTGGATGTAATTATTCACTACTCTAGAGGCCTTCCTATCTCCTAATCCTGGTTCCCCTTGCAGAGACTGAATTTCTATGGGTTTTGGTCTATACGTGGCTCAGAGTCATCATACAGACAGAAGCTGATGTTCTTTTTCCTCTGCATAAAGGGTTTTTATGACTGATGATTATCCAGTCTGCCTTAAAAGGATGACATCTTTCTTAGCGGCTCTCAGCTAAACGATAGCTAGACTCAAGAGCAGCACAGCCCAATCAATAGAGCAGTAGAGACACGGGTAAAGCAGCAAACTTATGTGGAGGTGAGCAGCTCTTCACTGAGTATCAGAGTTGTGCCATTTACTTACACTCCTCATGTTCACAGCAAACATCAACGGAAGAACTGTCCGAGGAGGTGACATTCAGGATAGCCTTTCTATCACCCACCAAAGCAGCTGAGAAGCTCCTGTTACAGAGCAGGGGAGTGGGGTGGGCAGGCTAAGATGCCTCCGGGTAAGACAAAGAAAAAAGAGAGCAAATGGCAAAGGGGGAGGGAAGGAAAGTCAGGATTAGGTGCATAATATTAGCACCAGCAACAACTGTATCCTAAAAAAGAGAGCAATGAAGTGATATCTTCCTAGGTTGACACTCATCTGTGACAGATGCACAAATCCCATTTCTGGGCAGATTTCAGTGCTGTGAAGCGAATTATGCTGGTATGGAATTTGTATAAACCTGTTCACTTTAAGCATTAGACTTTTCAAGGTTAAGACAGCCCACTGGATTACCATAGGATTTTGAATCACTGCAGTGAAGTTACTAACAGCTTACTTAGCAGAGTTTTCCGGTGGCATTTCCTGAACTTTTTATGATGCAGAAAATTTCCTTTTTCATCCTCAGGAAATTTGTCAACAGCCTCCTTATTTCATGTTGGCAGACGGATTTCCTTGGTGTCAGCCTAAATGTTTTTTTAATTTCTCTCTGTATCCCCCTGAGATGTCAAGGGAAGGATATGAGTCCCTGCTCCTCCTGAAGGGCAAATCAGTTGTGTAAAGCAGAACAGCTCCAGTAGGAGACAATGATGATGACATGCCACCAGGCAGCAGCAGCCAGGGTGTTTTACAGCTCAATCACAGCCATGGCCTGAGAAGATATATGCTAAGTCTGCTGGAGCTCAAGATGCAGTGCCAAATCCATCACTGCTCTGCTGAGCAACATAGGCCTACGTTGCCTTCCATCCAAACCAGTCCCGCAGGTCCCTCAAAGTGCCTGCTGCTCCTTGAGAAGTGCCTCCAGCGGGACAGTATCTTTCAGGGTGCCTCTTAGGGTCTCACAGCAAACTCATCCCACGACCCCACACTGCTGCCTGCCTCTTACAATAGCTAAGCTTGGACTTCACCTCTCTGGACTCTGATCCCAAAAGCCTTCATGTGCTGAACTGTGTTCCTCTCAACAGTACTGTGCTGACATCAGGTCTGTGCTGCTGGCAAGGGGCTAGGGGGAGGCAGGCCCTATAAGACCAGTCATGAGATGCTAACAGCAAGACTTAGATGATTCCTCCCCTCCTGGGAGCTCCCGATAGGAGCTCACGGTGTGAACGGTTGAATTTGAATTTACTGACAAAGAGTTTCTGTAGGGAAATATTTTCGACCACTTGCTCTACTATTACTGGAATGCTGCATTTGAGCTCAGGAGATCCCTGGCCATCCATATGGGACAGCAGCTCTATAAGAGCCCTTCAGCTGCATCTATTTTAAACTTTCTCTCAGAGATGTTCGTTTATGGCCACTATGGACTGATGTTTTCCTCAAGACCTTTGCACAAGCCCTTATCAGGTGTCAGGCAGCCTCACTCTACAGATAGAGTGTCAATGCAAAATGACTCTCCTTCTCCCTAAAGCAGTGAGCAGTTCATCTTCCTCACACTGGTGTCCCACTTTGATCCTGATAATCCAGCAGGTTTTATAGCAGTGGCTGCCGGTGGGGATTTTTTCCCAGCCTCTGCTCCTCCTGTAGCCTCCCCTGGCTCAGAACCATTAATTTGTTCTTCTCCACTTTATATGGTCTAGTGGAAGGTGTCCCTGCCCATGGCAGGGGGTTGGAACTGGATGATCTTAAGGTTCTTTCCAATCCAAACTATTCTATGATTCTATGTTTCCATGATCTATCTACAGCCTCCTCCCAGGATGGGCAGGACCAGCTGGCACCACTCAGACACTCAGCTTCTGCTCACGCCTCCTCTCCCACTTCTAGGCTGCTTATTTTCTTGGAAGATTCTTCAAAACACACACGCATGGGTGGTAGCCCCAGGCTGGGCTCACACAGAGTGACAAGCTGGGTCCCCATGGGGCAGACCACGGCAGCAGTTCAAACCTTGGGGCACTCTGCACTGTCCCCATCCACTTACCCCCTGCCAGAGAGAGCAGTTGCTCCTGTGGACCCATCCTGGGCTGCCGTTCCTTCCTGGGGAGCTGAGATCTGGCCACGTTTGGGACTTCCAGACTCCAGCTGGGGTCTGCCAGTGCCCCTGAAGTCTTCAACCCTCTGGGAAGGTATGGCTGTTCACTGCCTCCTCCCGGTACAGCTTGTGCTCCCGGCTTAGGGATGCTTTCATCTCCGGGGCGCAGCCAGCTCCCCACAGCACAGTGTGCAGGCACGGGTGACAAGCCACGTGCAGGAGCAGTGAAACAACATACAGCTTTACTTCACAGATTCAATGCAGCAAGTTATTTTTTCAAACCTAAAGCTAGGCTTTACAAAGCTCTCTCGAGGTGGCCTACAAGCTAGACTGGCATTTGTGGGTTATTGTAGTGTTTCCCAGCAGTTCTCATATTCTTTTTTCCCCAGACCTGATGCTGAGTTGTCATTTCTTCTACTCTCACATCCTCTATCATCAATTATCTGGTTTCCTCACACATACCCATATCGTTCCCCACCTCCCAAACTCCTCCCTGCACTCCCCGGCCCAATGTCAACCCTGCCTCTCCAACTGTGCTTACTCTGACCTCCTCCATCTCTCACTCACAAGCTTATTAACTTTTTCTGCAGTGAGAGTGGCATGAAGGCAAGTTCAGCTGCTGGCATCACACTTAATGCACCGGGGCCCCAGCTCCGTGCTGGATCTGAACATGCTCATGAGCTGCTGCTGCTCCATGGTTTTCTGCAATGCTGCCAGCCCTGGAGCAAGTTTGGAGCAAGACCTGCCTTCCTCACAGGGGAAAGGACTCATGGATTGGGTCCTCTTGCTGATGAGCAAAAAATGGGCTTTCAGGTCTCCGAATCATAGAATAGATTGGGTTGGAAGTGACCTTCAAAGCTCATCTTGTCCAACCCTGCTGCAATGAGCAGGCACATCTTCAACTAGATCAAGCTGCCCAGAACCACATCCAGCCTGGCCTAGAATGTCTCCAGGGATCGCTCTAATTCATTGTTTTACAAGAGAAGGGGTGCCCCCATCCACCCCACAGTGAGCCCTGGCTGACTGCAGGAAGTACCTGGGCAGCTGCCGTGTTCCCCGTGGGACAGCATGTCCAATGGGGGGCACAGTGAGCACCCAGGTGCTGCGCTGGCACAGCGTCACTGCACAGACTTCCGAGGGCCACTCTTGATGTGTCTCTTACCAGAGCGAGCACACTCACGCCTGCTTCTGGCTTTTAACCTTTCAGCTGAGGAAGGAGCTGTGCCGGAGCAAGTCTCCCTGGGGTAAGAATAGCATCTGCCATCTTAGGACACAACGCAGTTGTCCAGCTCCTGCATGGCAGCACGTTGTGCTGAGATATAGAAGGCAACCTACCCGCCAAGGAATGTCTTTGAGCGCTATTAGTGGAAACGGATCATCTCCACAAACAGGCATGACCCCGTGCAGGAGTCTTGCAAGAGCAGGGCTATTCTGAGCTCCTGACACTGAGGTTGAAGGGAGACACAGCACGGGCTGGTCCTCCTGCCATGGGCCACCTCCAGAGCTCTCTGCGGCCCTGCCTCCTCCGCTGGGAATGACTCTTGGGAAGGCTGATGGGTGGATTTGTGGGACCTCAGAGCCCAGAAGGAGGGGTCCAGGAGGGAGCTGGGAATTTGCTGGGGATACAAGGCCAAGCTTTGCCTGTCAGCACTTCCCATGCTTATGGCAAATCCTGCCCAAAGATGTGTACCTGTCCCTGAGCTCAGGGCACGTGGCTGCCTGCTCCATTTTCAACCATGAAAGCTACACAAAACCAGAGGCTCTGTAACTGTATGCAAGTGAAAGAAATCCTTTGCAGCCAGAAATGTATTCATGTATTACTTCTGAAGCTGACTATCTCTGAGGGGTCTTCGGCACCACAGGTGTTTGAGAGGCCCCTTTTCCTCTTCCCAGCCATCAAAATTCCCTCCCCAACTCATTTCAATCCATTTAACAGCACCTTTCTTGCTGTGGTATGGATTTCTTTCATTCCCATTTATTTTTGTCTCATTTTTTGTTTCATTTTCATTGCCTTGTCAAAGCTGGATCTGCACATTAAGCTCTCAGCAGGGCTGAAAAACATTCTCCCACAAGTTTTCCAGCTGGATCAGCTGGCCAAGTCAATCTCCCTCAGGACCCCACATTCAGCTGGGCAGATGCACAGCAGCAGCGCTAGCAGGCAGGAACAAGTGCTCGTGGAATTCAATATGTACCAGGTAGCTTATAAAGTGCTGCCACTAAAGGCTGTCCCACACCCTTAGGGGATGGATCTCATGCTGGTTCTTGGAAGAAGGCCCCTTGGCAGTCTTCTGAGCCATTCCCAGGCATGCGCAGCACTCCTGCAGATGAAGACTCGGTTGATTCAGCAGACCAGAGGCACAACTATTCATTCCAGCACCCTCGTAAGTTAAACTGACTCCTCCTACAGCCCCCAGCAATCTGGCCTTGCCATGAACTTCTGCACTAGTTGGGCATCTCCCTGTGTCTACCATAGGACAGTACAACTGCTCACGTAAAGACAGGCAAGTGATAAAGAGAAAGGCTTTACCTCATCTTGGCACCATGTGATCAGGCTCAGGTTCCTATAAAGAAGCCTTCCTAGGTGGAGACTCAAACGGTATCTTAAACCCCTTTCCCTGGCATGGCAGGCTGCGTGATGGGCATGCAGACAGGGCTGTGTGCACCTCTGAGGCTCCCTAGCAGCAGAGCGCTTCTGTTTGTGTTGTCCTGAACCACCACGGCTCAGCATGGGCTGAGCTTCCTTGCTGCAACTCAAGCTGTGAAGCTTTGTGACCACAGACATGCATGTCTTTCAGTCTGTTTTATTCTTACTGCATGAAATTAGCAGCGCACGAAGTGGGTCACAGGCTCTCCACAGAGCTGCACTGCTACCAGCAAGCCCTGAGCCTCCTGCACTTGTGCTCTCAGCTCCTCAACTCTGACTGAGGAGCTGAACAGAAGTCATCCCTTGGGAGAGCAAAAGAGCAACACATCCACATCTGTCCCAGTTGGTGTGAAAAACTAACATTCAATTCCAGTTCCCCCAAATCACATGCCTATAACAGTGGACAGAGGCCCCCCTTGAGAAGATCGTGCTGTGAAGACAGCTTTTGGGGAAACTAATGGCTAGACTGACTGAGAAGGTTTATCAAAGATCCAGGTTTCTTAGACAAGCTGAAGATCTTGCAGCTCATCAACTCAGTCCAGAGGAGGGCCACGAGGATGATGAGGGGACTGGAGCACCTCCCGTATGAAGATAGGATGAGAAAGTTGGGGCTGCTCAGCCTGGAGAAGAGAAGGCAGTGTGGAGACCTCATAGCAGCCTTCCAGCATCTGAAGGGGGCCTATAGGGATGCTGGGGAGGGACTCTTCATTAGGGACTGGAGCGACAGGACAAGGGGTAACGGGTTCAAACTTAAACAGGGGAAGTTTAGATTGGACATGAGGAAGAAGTTCTTTACTGTAAGGGTGGTGAGGCACTGGAATGGGTTGCCCGGGGAAGTTGTGAATGCTCCATCACTGGCAGTGTTCAAGGCCGGGTTGGACAGAGCCTTCGGTGACATGGTTTAGTGTGAGGTGTCCCTGCCCATGGAAGGGGGGTTGGAACTGGATGAGCTTAAGGTCCTTTCTAGCCCTAAGTATTCTATGATTCTATTGCCAAATGCTCCTAAAGGAAATGTGAAAACCCACGTGTGTAACTCGTTCAGAGACTGGGGGGGATAAACTTCAAGCAGCTACTCAGATTTTGCTGCTATTATTATAGACCAGTTGATAAGTATTTACAACTTAACAAATATGTGAGACACTGAAGTTCAAGTCCTTATCTGCTTAGAGCTGCAACACTGGACAGCTCAGAAGTGGGGCAACTTTCTGAAATGCAGGTTGACTACAAGGAGAACAGAAATACTTAATTTGTAATTCACACAGATGGCTGTTGGTTCACAGGCTGGACCAGTCGTTCTCCCATGAACAGATACAGCAGTGAAACTAAGCAGGAATACTGTAACTCTGTTCACGTTGCATGTTTGACATACCACATCTGCTCTGACAGTAGTTTATTCTCAGCTTCATTTGACAAGGTCAGGATATCTGCTTTCAAGCAGAAGCTATGGAGGGAGCCTGTCAAGTACCTAGGTTCAAAGGTCAGGACAAAATTGCTCAAACATGGTCAGAGAAGCAGTGGGACTTGAACCCTTAGCTTAGAAAGAAAATTACTCTCATCTGAACACCAGCATCTGGAGCATCTGAAGTTGCAGGTATCTACTTTATTAACACCAGTATAGCAGCAGAGGGGCAAAAATGTCTGTGTCTGTAAGCAAGTGGAAGATTTCCTCCTACCAGCGTTGCTCTAGCTACTGCAAATCCACAGCTGGGAAGATGCTTTGTGTAAGTTCTGGTTATCCCAGAGGAAGCTCATTTTTCACTTCTGAACACTACCTGGAAAGGAGAAACTTTGTTTAGTCCACACATTAAGGTGAGTCTTTTGGTCTCCAAAATTATCTGTCTCAATGCAGCTAGGATGTGCAACCAGAGCCAGGTCAATGTAGTGGTGTCTGCAACCCTGAAGACCTCACATCACCTGGTGTCATGCTGGCAGACTAGTGGGTTGAAATGGAGAAACGCTGGCTTTTCTGAAGTGCGACTTTACTGTTGCAGTGCTCCAGCACTGCTCTGAGACAAGATGCATCCCAGCATTTCCAAAAGTGAATGCAAAGGACAGAAGGGAGCAAAAGGAGGTATTGATCCACTGGATCTATTAAAAGATTTAGACATTACAATCCTTAATTTTTAGGCCTCCCATAGCAGAATCCAAAACTCATGCCAGGTGCCCAGGCTCCCTGTATACTTCACAGTATCGAAGCAGGATATGAAACTATAGCATATTGCAGAGAGAGTCACCCATACTCACTAGGTTCAACCTGCCTTTACCTGGGGATATCTCACAGGAGATATCTGAAATCTTTCCCCATCAGGCTGTTGATTCAACTAGAGATTCGGCGTTCCCTCTGTAAGGTAATCTCATGTCTGTAAACTTTGGTCAGGACTGGACTCAGCTTTCCAAGTGCTTCCCCTGGGGTCTTGGTGAGATAACCTTATAAGCACTGGGTTATCAAAGCCTTTCACTGGAGTGTGGTGGGGGGCAACGGCAGGCCCATGGATTCCCTGACTGAAGACATGAAGTTAGAACTCAGTCTCGAAGATGTTAAAGTGTATCCATGAGAAATGAGGCACAGAAGGTATCCGAGTGGGAAAGTAGAAGGCATCTGGAGGAGTGAGTCAGATAAGGGGAGTAACTAGCTACAAAGACAGAACTTGGCAAAACAACGGACTTCAGTAACGTGGTAAAGGGTCATCCAATAATGTGCCGTTGCTATCTAATATTAACCAATGGCTAAAAAGACACGTGTGTGCCAGAAAAGGTATATAAGTAGTGGTTTGTAGTACTAAAGGATCTGTCTATTTTTTCTTCCTACTAAGTCACCAAAAATAGGTGTGTGTGTGATTTTTGGCCGTCTCAACTGTGACACTGGAGCATCACATTAAGGGACTTACTGAAAGGTGCACACCATCCTCTGGTAGAATCAACATTGTCCTATCGTGTGTCAGGACAGAGCCTTCAGGAGAAAGCATGTCTTCCATAGCATCTCTCTAGAGTCAAAATGCTGTATGAGTAAGAGGATGCTGTGGGGAAGCAGAAGGCAGTCTGGAGCCAAGGTTCTCCATTTCCTAGATATGTGCAGTCAAAAGGCATTACCTCTGCTCAGATCACACTAGGAAAAACAGGCTCTGGATCTTGTACCAACCAGTCTTGGGCTGGAGATAGACAACTGCCCGGGAAGTTCAGCTAAGGACACAGCGCTGCTGCATCAGAACATTAATTCTGCCTAAGGCCCACAGGAAAGTTGTTTTAGGGATGCTCAGAGTTAGGTTGGCTCTCATTACTGTCACTTTATGAGGCTGCTTTTTAAATCTGAAGCAAATGGGATGAAACTAGCCAGAAGGCTCATGAGCCTTCAGGCACCAGAGCCTGAAATGCTACTCACAGAATCATAGTAGCTCAGAATTGTTTGGGTTAGAAGGGACCTTCAAGCATCATCTAGTTCGAAACTCCTGCCATGGAGATGGACATCTTTCAATAGATCGGGCTGCCCAAATCCAGCCTGAGGTTGAACACTTCCAATGACGAAGTATCCACGTTTTCTCTGAGCAACCTGTTCAGTGTCCCACCACTCTCACTGTAAAATGTTTCTTTGTTATGTCCAACCTCAGTCTCCCCTCTTTCAGTTTAAAACCATTGCCTCCTGTCATTAGAGGCTCTGGTATAAGCCTCATTAGAGGCTCTTTCGTATAAAGCCCCCTTTATACACTGAAAAGCCAGAATAAGGTCTTCTCAGAGCCTTATCTTCACCAGGCTGAACAACTTCAGTCCTCTCAGCCTTTCTTCAAAGCCCCTTCCTTCCAGAACACTCCTTTCTGAGTGATGGC
This sequence comes from Myiopsitta monachus, assembly GCA_017639245.1. Taxonomy (NCBI): domain Eukaryota; kingdom Metazoa; phylum Chordata; class Aves; order Psittaciformes; family Psittacidae; genus Myiopsitta; species Myiopsitta monachus. The sequence continues at coordinate 10,555,552 of CM029931.1, forward strand.
TATGTCCACCAGCAAGGCACAAATCTACTGCTTGACTTGCTTGAGCAAACAGTACAGACTGCACAACCTGCCTCCTGCAATAAAGGCTTACCTTTGCAGAAGGGACTGCTTGGGTTTTAGCTCTGAGCTTGTTTACTTGGCTTTCAGCAATATCTGCCCTTTCCTCAGCCTCTTCCAGTTTGTGCTGTGCTTTTCTGAATTTGGAGAGATTGGTATTGGCTTGTTCATCCTGAAACGGCAAAACAAAAGGAATTAAACATCCCCCTGACAACATGCTGGTGCACAGAGATGACTTTTAAACTGACAGTCCTAGAAAATGCTGAATAAGTTTTTGATTCAGTTTAGTGACTCACAGCTTCCTCAGCTTGACTTTTGTAGGATTTGATTTTCATCTGCAGTTTATCTACCAGATCTTGTAACCTCATCATGTTCTTCCTGTGTTCTTCATTCTGTAGAAAGGGAATGTGCAATTATGCATCCTTGGGAGATAAAAGATCAGGATAATTGCTTTCTCTTTACACCCACCTGGAAAGTCAGCTCTTTGACACGCCGTTCATATCTGCGGATGTTTTTCATAGCCTCTGCAGATCGTTTATGTTCTTCTTCCAGCTCAGCTTCTAACTCCCGGACCTGGTGAATTAACCAACAGTTGGCTCGAGCCCTCACATAAGACTTAGAGAAGAAAGGCATCTTTGACACCATTGTTCAGCACTGGTACCCACCCTGGCCTCTGTCTTCAAGAGCTGTTTCTTTCCTCCCTTCAGTGCCAACTGCTCGGCCTCATCCAGACGGTGCTGCAGGTTCTTCACCGTCTGGTCCAGGTTCCTCTTCATCCTTTCCAGGTGGGCGCTGGTGTCCTGCTCCTTCTTCAGCTCTTCTGCCATCATGGCTGCCTTGAAAGGAAGATGACAGAAGAAACTGGAAGCACGTGAAAGAACAGTGCACGCTGTGTACCATCTGAGGATGTGTTACCAGTTCCTAATGATCCTGCCACCACATTTCCTGCTTTGTGACATGATAGTGGCAGAAATAGCAGGAAAAAGGATAGGAAAAAATCTGCCTCACTGCACACGCAGAGCTTGGAACAAAGAACGGGAAAACGCTCCATCCCAGTGGTCATGGTCGTTGCTGTGACCTTCACTGACACACAGGTGCCCTGTGGTAGAGCAACAGCCACAACAAAGCCTGAGAGCAGTACATGGCACAGCTGAGAGGCTTCTCGGCATAATACACGTGCAATGTGATGGAGTCTCTGTGTTGTGCCTTAGTGCATGCCCCGTTATTGCCACGATGGCCTAGATGACAGTGTTACAGTGCAGAAAACAGTTAAACCAGCTACGTTATTTAAGGCAAAACTAGGATACATTTTGCTCTCAAACATTTGATTCTACAGGATCAAACTAAGTGTTTTGGTGAAATACTGAGTAATGTTGCTTACAAATAATGTAAAATTCAGCAAATTGCTTTGGCAGCAAAATACATTAAAAAGTCTAAACTGAAAACTGTGAGAATGAAGTAACAGCATTTACATTTGGTATGTACATGTATGTGCCTAATTCATTACAATGTTCTATTTCTGTTTAATTAAAAGAGAATAAAATGATTTTTTTTTGTTAGCAAATGAAGACATTTTCCTTCTATTTTAACTCCAAATAACGTTTTTAAGTGTTAAGATTTTGGTCTGATCCTATGCATCAAAAATCAGCAGCAGGTTGGGTACCAGCTCTATGTCCTGGCTGAAATTCACTGGCCTTTCAAAGGAGCACAAAGGACCAATTTTGAACGGAAATCACAATTCTCAGTTGAAAAGTTCTTCAGTAGGATTTGGAAAACATAAATCTTTAAATCCATTACCCACTTCACTCGTTTCAATACTGCAAGGTTATTTTGTGGTTGACATTCCCATGCAGCACTGGACAAACCTGGTTTAGACTGACTAAATGTGAGTTTAGTTCATTATGATGACAACAGCCCCAAGAACTCATTTAGATGTCAAGCAGGACAAGTTCCCTGTTGCTCTAATCCTCCTCTGAGGGCCTCTTCAACCGGCCCACAGACTGGTTTTTCTCTGTCCAACTTGTGACAAGAGCATTTACATTAACTCCCTGCAGCAATGCCATTGGGAAGCCCTGAAAATTCAAAGAGAAAAGCACAGTAACATCCTCACATCTGTGATTGCCTTCTTTGCTCTTTCTTCAGCATTTTTTGCTTCATCAGTAATATTTTCCACCTCATTTTGGATTTGTGCCATATCAGTTTCAAGCTTCTTCTTTGTATTATGAAGGCTGGTGTTCTATAAGGGAGAAAAAAAGAGGCTTTAAGTGTTTGCATTTGGTCTCTTACACAGTGAGACCATGAATTACTATCACTTTATGAATCTCTGGACCCCCAAAATATGTCTTTCTTAGCAAAGTAAACACCTGGGTATGGAGGAGCTGCACACGCTCAGTGGCATCCAGAAGCTCCTGCTCAGCCACTTTCCTGGACCGCTCTGTCTGCTCCAGAGCTGCCCGTAGCTCCTCAACTTCAGCCTGCAACAGGTTTGCTCTGCGCTCCACCATGGCCACCTGCTCCTTCAGGTCCTCCTGTGTCCTCAGAGCATCATCCAACTGCCGCTGTGTGTCCTAAATATAAAGAGCCAATTTTGTCCTAATGAATTTCTTGGATACTGTGCTTACAAATAAATCAACCAGAAAGGTAAACCAGGACCTTGAGAACTCCCTGGATACTTTGCAGGTGTTTCTGTGCCTCAGCAGCCTGGTGGTTGGCATGGCTCAGCTGGATCTCCATTTCATTCAGGTCTCCCTCCATCTTCTTCTTCAGCCTTAAGGATTCACTTCTGCTCCTGATCTCAGCATCCAAAACACCCTGCATTGTCTCCACAGTCCTTTGATTGTTCTTTTTTAACTGGCTGATCTCCTCATCTTTCTCAGCAATCTTTCTGCTGATTTCTGATTTAATCTGAGTCAGTTCTTGGTTGATGCCAAGAATTTTCACCTCTTCATGCTCAAGAGTTGCCTTTAAATGGTGAAAACCAAACACAAAAGTAACAGTTCAGAGAGCACCATCATTGTGATGGTACTCCGTGACTAACACAAACTCCTAGTTTGTGGCAACCAACCTTGCACATAGCCACTGCCCAGGAAAGAGAACAGAAAGCTCTTCAGACTGCTGCTTTTCCCAGTAATATGTAAACTAACTCACCTCTGCTTCCTCCAGAGCTAATCGCAGCTCAGATTTTTCTACCTCAGCTTGCTTTTTGGCTTTCTCGAGGTCTCCAATCATTTTGCCATTTTCAGTAATGTGTTCAGTCAGATCAGCTATTTCCTCTGTGAGAAAAGAATGACATCAGCCTGGGGCAGCCAGAGAAGCTGAACTCTCTGCTTTGTGACTGTGCTCAACACACAGATGTACATGTGTACACAGTTCTATACGTATGTACAGATAAAACCAGATATATCCAACTCATGCACGATGACATAGACACAGGGGCGTCAGTGTGGTTTCATAGCCCTCCTTACACTGGAAGATATCTGCATGTGTTTATGCCTCTGGGTAGGCCATCAGGGTCTTGTTATATGTTCACAGGTCATCTGTAAAATTCACAGGCTGCACAGCCTCTTGAGGGCACCATCCTTACCTGGGAGCAGCACCTAAATGCCCTTGATCTTGCGCCTCTGCAGTAGATAATGGAGAGCCAGGACATTGGTTTTATTTGCTTAATCACTTCCCTTACTTGCTCAACAACTTTTGATGAGACATTTATATTCTCCATTAAAATAGTGAGAATAGCAATGACAGAGTCCTGTAACTTAGCATAACCCTGGCAGCCACGAGCACGCTTGTAGAGCATGGCTTGCTGTGGCAGGACTGTGGGCAGCTAATGGGAAACCAGAGCCAAACACTTACGTTTGAGAGCCTTGTTCTCCCGTTTGATCATCTCAAGCTGATCTAAAGTTTCCTCATAGGCATTTTTCACTTTGAAAAGCTCTGTGTTTAGTGAACGTGATTCTTTAGAGAGGGCTTCCCGCTCCAGCTGGCTCTCCTCATACTTCCCCTTCCATTCTGCCATGACCTGAAAGACATTGCGTTTCATTTCCTGCTAGTACAGAAAATGTTATCTGTGGTTATTTTCAGTACTAGATAAACACTGCAGTCTCTGAAAACAGGCAAATCCTCATTGCCGTGCTCTAGAGGAACTTCTAATTTAGTCTCAACTTGATTTCAGTACTGACTTAAGTGAGGAGTATTAGTTTGGCCTTCTAGACTAGGCCAAAAGACTTAAAGATACTGTGCTAGATACTGTGCTAGATACTGCTAGACTTAAAAGACACTGTGCTCCCTCCTCACCTTATCAAAGTTCTGCTGTTTCCTGTTAAGAGCAGTAGCCAATGTGTTTGCTCTCTCTCTGTCCACTGTCAGATCCTCCACCTCCCCCTGCAACTTCAAGTTAATCTTCTCCAAGGAGGTACACTTTGAATTCACAGTCTCTGCCTGCTGCCCTGCTTCCTGGAGACGCTGACAGAGCTTTTTCCTTAAGGAATATAAAGAAAACAAGCATATGATTCAGAAAATCATTGTATTATCATAGAATCATAGAATGGTTAGAGTTGGAAAGGACCTTAAAATCACCTAGTTCCAACATTATAGTTATGGACATGAATTTCCTGAGTACAGTATCAGAAGTAATTGTTTTCATTAAGTGCCTATACAAACCCCAATAGAATAGTCAGGCTACTAAAGGTAGGTCTATGTTCTGCACAACGTACATAACCTCTGGACAGCTCAATTCAGCTATCACGTACTTGGCCTCCTCCAGCTCCTCCGTGCGCTGAATGGCGTCCGTCTCATATTTGGCTCTCCACTGGGCCACCTCGCTGTTGGCCTTGGACAGGGCACGCTGCAGCTCCCCCTTGGCTTCCTGCTCCTCCTCATATTGTTCCCGGAGCAAGTCACAGTCATGGCGAGCAGACTGCAAGGCGTGGGCCAGTGCGTTCTTGGCCTAAAAGTCACCCATAATATCATGTACATATGTTAGCTGTGACCAGCAGGTGACACCCTCACCATGCACGCTAAAGATACGGTCGCTGCAGCTTGGGCAGAAGACAAAGGGCTTTATAAGTGTTCAGGCAGCTATCTTCAGCTGCAGTCAAGTTTTCTCAGCTCTACCACTGACAAAGACCAAGGGTGGTGCTTTCACCTTGGCATATACTGTACCTTTTCTTCCCTGGGGCCACAGGAGCAAAAGAAATCACATAGATCATTGCTTTAAAGTTAAAAAATTTCACCAAAACTGAAACCACTTTTCACATGTCAGGGACATCCTCAGCGAAGCACTTAAACACAGTACTCCCTCTACACATCCTGCCCAGGGCTACCTTTATTGGGTTAGACCGCAGGCAAAATTACTTACTGAAACACTTCCAGAAGTGTTTTTAAAGTGAACTAAGCCCTGATTCATTTTGAAGCCTTAGCATGTGCTCAGTGCTCAGCACTACCTTGCTCTCTTCCTCTAGCTGCCTCTTAAGCTCTTCTATTTGCTGTGCAATTGCCTGCTTGCTTCTGGCCAGCTGCATAGTTATGGTCTCCTTCTCTTCGAGGTGATGGCTCAGTTCACCTGTAACAGGAGAAGACAAGTTTCCAGCACTGTCAGGATTAAACATTCTGAAAACAGGTATAATATATAATAATGCATAACAATAATCAGTAACAGACAAATGAAATCACATATTACATCTTTTCTGATCGCTTGTTACCTTTACGTGTATACTTTTACCATACTTTAACCATTCTCACTGCCTATGTTTTTTTACCATGTCATCTTTATCCTCAGAGTAATGCAGGGTTTAGTAATGAAATTATGAGATAGGTGTAACTGACACTCATCTTCCTCAACATTACTCCTATTCTGCTTCAGTCATGAGCTTTACTGTTCATTCAGACTTCCATATATGCATGTTTAACCCACAACTCTCTCAGCTTTAACTATTTAAGTGCGTACCAGACCTAAGTAGGTTTCAAACCTACTTAATAATATCCTGTACTATCTTCACAACTAATTCCAGACAGGTTTCCCTATTTTTTTTTCCACACAGGCATTTGCAATATACAGTGCAGTGCATACGGGCACCCAGTGCTACAAGGAACCTGATTCATCTCTGCTGCTGCCGGAGGACAGAGCTACCTGTGCTCCACCAACAGGCATGTGAGGGGGTTGGAACTGGATCATCTTAAGGTCCTTTCTAACCCAAACCATTCTATGGTTCTATATATCCTAAAGTTTCACCTTATAAGCTTTACAAGAACTGGAAAACATTTATGCTACATCAGCCTCTGTACTGTGGGCTGAAGCAACATCTCCTTTCTCGGAGAGGTATAGCCCATGCTGCCACCTCTACAATTCTTGGATCTGCTTGTAGCCCTCTAAAATTGTATTTTTCAGACTTCCTGAGCCAATTTAGGTTTTTGTCAAGCTTTCCATTTTGCTCTAAGATTCCCCTTGAGCACTATGCACAATGACATTACAACAAGCTGGTCAGATCTATAGCATCATCTTGTAATCACGGTCACTTCAGAAAGGTCGCTCAGAAGAAAAGAAGGAAGAATGTGATTATAGTCTGTGTATCCCATGACATTCTCCACCAGAAGGTGTTTAAATGCCCTTTTCCTTGTTAAGGGATGGAGATGGGGGAGTCACAGATCACAACCAGTATCTAGTTGAACACCTTTTATTAATAAAGTCACTACAGTGATTAGCCTCGAGCTGTTAATGCCAGGCAACTCTGAACACAGCACAGGTATGCATTTTTTCACAGCTCACTCACACACACATTCACTCATATGGCTCTAGTAGGAGCAATACCTGAAGGCCAAATCCAGCTCTTTGCTCAGAAGCAGTCTCAGTCAAAAAGAGCCTAAGGGGCTCCTGGTTCCACCAAGTGGTATATTTAATGCTGTAGTCTTTGCATACAGCAGCCACCATCCTCCTGGATGTAGTCCCAGTTATACAACCCACTGTTGATGCTGCTGATGGTGTTTGCCAGTGGCTTTGGGCTGGTTTGACAGGTCTTAGTGTTCTAAGTTTGGCAGTTCTTGTGGATTCATCAGGACTACTAGCCTCCAGAGATTACCAGATTTTGGGAGACTTTCACATGCAATGCCCTCTTTGGCATGCTGTTCCCTCGTAACTGTGTCAGCACCCACATGCAGATGTGTCTATAGAGTTCATTCACATAAATCCATATGAATTCACATAAAAAGGGGTTTCATGGCAGGTGTAGCTCTGTGCTTCAGCTGCTAGAACAGCCAATGTCAGCACTCCCTGACCTGCTGTTCCGTAAAACCCCTAAAATTCAGGTTAGTTTAAGTCAGTTCAGTGGCATTTAAATTTGAGATGCCTGACCTTGCAGTCAACCAGACCAAGGAGCATTCGCGCTCATCACACCCACTGTTGCAACAAGTCTGCGTGGGAGCAGTTACAAGCTTCATGAGGGTAGCACACACAGAGATACTGTACACACAGTGAATACGTGCACTCTACTCAAGTCATTTTGGACAGTCTTGAATTCCCAGTGCCTCTGCATGGAATCAGCTATGTCACGTCATTCTAGGACCTAGTCATCTAAGCAAATAATGCCTGCAATTGGCATATGAACTTTACAGTGTCACTCATGGACTCACTGCCTTGGATTTATTTCTAACGCTTTCCATGCCTGTAACCAATGAGTCTGGAAGTAGAATGTGCACCTTGGGTACAACAAGTCTCACTCACAGTGCACATTAGAGGGTATGGGAAAAAATATGCCCTGAGCAGATCTTTGTGCCTTCCTTACCGGACTCTGTCTGAAGCTGAGCTTTTTGGATCACCATCTCATTCATGTTTCTCTGGTTTTCCTCAAATTTGGCTTTCATATCTCTCAGCTGGTCTTCCAGAGTGTGGTACATTTTTTCCAGATGAGCCTGAAAGGGAGTAAGAAATTGGAATCTGTGTATGTGTGTTTGAATGTATTAACCTCCCACCAGACAGAAACAAAGCCAATGCACGTATTTAACTTATAAAGAAACACCTTGGACTTAGTAATGGTCTCTGTCCTACTGGCCAGGTCGTCGATCTCCATCTTCAGCTCACTCTTCTCCTTCTCCAGCTTCTGCTTCACTCGCTGCAGGTTGTCGATCTGCTCCCCAAGCTCAGCGGTGCTGTCCGCATGCTTCTTCCGCAGGGCAGCGGCCGTGGCTTCGTGCTGCAGCGTGGCCTCTTCGAGGTCACGGCGCATCTTCTGGAACTCGGCCTCACGCTTCTTGTCGAGGTCACTTCGAGCAGTGGTGGCTCCTGCAGCCTCTTCAAGCCTTTGACTGATTCCCTCGAGTTCATTCGACAGCTCATGACAATGCTTCTCGGCCTTTGCCCGCATCACCTTCTCACTCATAGCCTCCTCTTCCAGCTCTGCCACACGGGCCTGTATAACAAGGAAACAGCTCATCAGGACTAACATGGGAACAGACAATTCAGTGCTTAGTTTAATACATAATTGTCGTAGTAGAATACAAGGCCATTGTTTTGGAGACTATAAACATCTGCAGCCCATGGAAGATCCCATGATGGAGCAGGGGGATGCCCAAAGGAGGCTGTGACCCTGTGGGAAGTCCATGCTGGAGCTGGTTCCTGGCAGGACCTGTGGCCCCATGGAGAGAAGAGCCCATGCTGGAGCAGGTTTGTTGCAGGACTTGTGACCCTGTGGTGGGCCCACACTGGAGCAGTCTGATCCTGAAGGATGCACCTCATGGAAGGGACCCACTTTGGAGCAGCTGGTGAAGAACTGCAGCCCTTGGGAAGGTCCCATGCTGGAGAAGTCCAAGGAGGGCTGTCTCCTATGGGAGGAGCCCCATGATGGAGCAGGGGAGTCCTCCCCTGAGGAGGAAGGAGTAGCAGAGGCAGTGTGGGATGAACTAACCAGGAGCCCCATTCCCTGTTCCCCTGCGCTGCTGGGGCGGAAAATGTAGAGAAAATGTGAGTAAAGCTGAGCCTGGGAAGAAGGGAGGGGTGGGAGGAAGGTGTTTGAGACTTGGGTTTATTTCTCATTACCCTACTCTGATTTGATTGGCAATAAATGAAAGTTGAGTCTGTTTTGCCCATGATGATAATTGCTGAGTGTTCGTTCCCTGTCCCTAGCTTGACCCACAGACCTTCACTGTATTTTCTCTCCCTGTCCAGCTGAGGAGGGCAGTGACAGAGCAGCTTTGGTGGTCACCTGGTGCCCATCCAGGGCCAACCCACCTCACTTCTGTGGAGAAGATTATTACGGTGTATTGAGGCAACTACTGTGGCTAAGTCAGAGATTTTACGTTACCAACCATGGACAAGCATTTTTCAGGCTACTGCAGCTTAAACAAGCAAAAAAAGTAGTTCCAGAAAGTCTCTTGCCTGCAATTCTCTGACCTTCTTCTGCAGTTGAATACCTGAACTCTGCTGTTCCCCAATTTTATTTTGCATCTCATTAAATTCCAAGTCTTTCCTGTGAAGGAAATGTTCTTTTAATAAAGAGAAAATAGGTCAAAAAAAAAGCCAAGTAATAAATTTGTCGCTGTTTTTAATCATACTTCCTTAATTTTTCATCTAAGTGGTGTTTATCGTTCTCCAGATCCACTGTGGTTTCCTGGGCAAGTTTCAAGTCTCCTTCAAGCTTTCTCTTTGCTCGTTCAAGGTCCATGCAAACTTTTCTTTCTTGTTCAAAAGATCCTTCAACCTGTAACATGAACACACATAAGGATGACTGACAGAACGACTGAAGAATCTGCCCCTTCTCCTTGTGTTGAACATGCTTACATTGTTCACTTGTTGCTCCAGCTTGATCCTGGCTTTGGTGAGGGTATTAACTCTGTCCTCCTCAATTTGCAGGTCATCCAGTGCCTGCTGATGGGCTTCTTGTAGGGTCTTCTTCTCCTTGTCTAACTTCACAACAGTCTCATCTAAACCTCTCATTTCTTCAGTTAGATTTTTAACCTATTGTAAGGCAAAATACTTGAAGGTCACTAATAATTTTGGTTTTTCCATAGGCTAGTGATCACACAAAGGCAATAAACTTGTTGCGAGACTACACTGTCAAACTATACAGCCTTTCTGCTTATATATTACCCTCCTGAAGCCAAGAAGCAACTCAACTTGCATTTTAATGCATTATTGCGTGCTCACAGGTTGTTATTTTTGTGCAATAGAGGTGACCAAATTCTGAACCAGGCCCATGGATCATGCTGTTGTTCAAGTTGGCTGCACCTCCACATCCTATCTACAGACAGAGCAACTATTAAGAAACATGTAAATAGCAGAAACAAAAAGTACCTTGTTTTCTGTGGCATGCTTTTCTTTTTCAGCTTTGGCCAACGTTAACTCAAGGTCATCAATATCTTTCTTCAATTCCGAACATTCATCCTCCAGTTTCCTCTTTCTGGCTGCTAGATCAGCATTTATCCCCTCTTCGTCCTCCAGTTTTTCCATTACCTCCTTTATTCTTGCTTCCAGCTGGAATTTGGCTTTGATCACCTGGTCACATCTTTCTTCAGCATCAGCCAGATTTTCATTTTCCTTTTTACAGAAAACAGACGCGTGTTTCATTGTCACACATTGGAACTGACACAGAAACCGTGTGCTCATCGCGCAACTGGGGCACGAAATAACAGAATTTCCATTCAGCCCTTTCCTGAACACTCAGACAAAACTAATGCAATTGAGGAGCCAAAAATGGTCTCAAGTTACTTACAGTCTGTACTTGCAGCTGCAGAGCCTTTTTCTCTTGCACCAGAGTCACCATTTTTAGTTCCAGTTCTTTCCTCTTGCTCTCTGATTTAGCCAGTTCTTCTTTTGTTCTCTTAAACTTCTCCTTCATCGTGGCCATTTCCTTCTCGGTTTCCACACTTTTCAAAAGGGGTTTTAGCTTGAAGTACAGCTTCATCCAGGGCCAGTGCTTGACGTTCATGAACGCACGGATGTTGTACTGGATGCAGAAGATGGACTCCCTGAAATCAAAGCGATCCATCAGTACTGTGAAAAAAGCACATCTTGAGAAAGCAGACCTCACAGGAGACACACACCTATGGTCCACCATTCTTTTCAATTCAAGCCTCCTGAGGTATCCCCTGCATAAAGCCTGCGTCTGCGTGATGAGTTTTCCTAAGCAATCATCTCGCATCTCTTCTAGGACACCCAGCAAACCTGCCTTGAAGAACACCTGCAAGAAAAGAACAGAACAGAGATCTGTCAGTGCTGGGCTTCTATTTGAATGCAGTGAATGATTTCACACTGCGGGGAAAAAGAAGTATTTACCTTAGTGTGTCCAAATTTGTATTGAGTATGATCTATCTCAATGGAAGACAGCAACTTTTCACACGCCTTCTTGTTATCCATAAACTGTCCTTCTGGAATGGCAGCAGCATTCAGAAGGCGGTATCTGACAAAATGAAGGGAAAAGCTTAACCATCAGTCTCACAGTAGGACACAGGATGCTCCAAGAACAGCTCTCACTTTGAAGGTACAGAGGAAAGCTGAGGCTGACCCTCACCTCCAGCCTTCAATAGCAAACCAGTAAGAAGCAGGTCAGATCAATATTAGATGTGTCTTTATACTTTCCACAGTTGCTAAATGTCAAAACACACTTTTCCTAAGAACTTACATCATTGACTTTAGCAAATCTAGCAAGTTTAGGAAGTCTCTTCTCTCAAATGAATTGGGTTCAATGCATATACAAGAATGCTGTTACAGACCTTTGTTTAAAATCCCCATATAGTATCCTGTTAGGAAATCCTTTCCTGCAGATTCGAATGCCTTCCAGGACACCGTTACATCTCAGCTGGTGCAGAACAAGCTTATGATCCATCAGGCCTGGGACAGAACATCATGGGAATAAGACTGACTTTTCTAGCATTGGTTAATTGGTCTTCCTGCCAGTTTCTCATCTTTGTTGTGTGAATTACCTGGGGTCTTTGTTTCATTGGGAATGATACAACGCACAAAATGAGGATGGGTTGTTCGCAAGTTGGACATCAGCTTATTTAGGTTTTCCTGTAAAAAAGACATCATTCGCAGTCTCTATCTTACTTCAAGACATACCTCAGTATAATTTGACTCTGATGGAAAATGAAACTTCCCACGTTTTTTCTTACTATTCTAGTGAATATTCTACAATCCTGTACAGGCATCAGCACAGTAAATAGCTACTAACAGTGGATACAAGTCATAAACTTGCCTCCTGTCTTAAAATGAAAGGATGTTCTTAGTGGTTAGAAGATAATCATAAGAACTATTAAACAGAAGAAGGATGGAAAAAAACACACAATATTCTGGGATACCAACAGTGGTCTTTCTTGATCAGACAAACTTTTGATCAAATTAATTAATAGGTTCATTTGTGGGTTCTGATAAGGTAGATATACAGAGAAATATTATGTGTATATTTAGATATATATAATAGTTATGTATATTCAAAAGAGAATTGAGCCCCAAAATCAATGTTTGTCTATGACATCAGAAGTCATCTGCTCTGCAGCACAGTTTTTGTGAGCATTGCATTTCTTTAATCATGTCATGTAATAATGATATGTGGCCCATGTCACTGCCGGCAGGATGCAGCACTTGTCATCCTGCCAGGAAGGGCCAAGTCTCTTCCTGTCCCCAGAATACACGTGTCACAACAACGTCAAGAAGCTGCAACATGTAAGTTGTGTTGCTCACACTGACTACAAGGCACTGATTGCTGCACAACATCCTGTACTCAAAGAGGCACATCCTGGAAGAAGCCAGTTGCAGCCAGATATGGGCAGGATGTTATCACCAAAGGTACTAACACCAAAAACCAAACTGTTTTGGCACCAAAGCCAAAACAACCTTTGGGCTGTCTTGAAACTGTGCAACCTGATCGAAGCACATGAATTCCCTTCTCCACCACTGGACCTCATCAGCAAAGCAAAATTCAAACTAACCTTTACCAGATCCCAAAGGTAACTTTCCACAGCATTGTATGGCAACAGAGAAAGATGAAACAGTGACCTAGTGCAGAAGGTCTGACAGAACTGCCTTCTCAGTGTTTTCTGCAGCTGGCCCAAGCTGTGCCAGAGAACACACCTACCCGAAAGAGTACAGAGACAGTTTGGAAGGAAGAGCCCTTTTTCTTGGTTCCTTTCTTCTTAATCCCACCACCTTCAGCTGGAAAATGAGATGACAGTCCCAACTGAGGTACTGCTGTAGATCCCTTTGACAGCATTATAATTGTGCATCTAATACATAGAGCACGAATACTGACTTAACACTGATTCAAGTCAGGTGATACAGTTGGAAACACCAGACAGGAGACATGATTCTCTGATCTTACCTTCATCTATGGAAGCAAAATTAGCATAAAGATTGCATAAGATTTTCATAGATGATTTCTGGTACAGCCCCACAACTGTTTCGTTCAGAGGGTCTTTGTTCTTCTCAAGCCAGCCAGTGATGTTGTAGTCCACCGTGCCAGCATAGTGCACCAGCGAGAAGTGGGCCTCAGCCTTTCCTCTGCCAGGCTTGGGCTTCTGGAAGTTGCTGGACTTGCCCAGGTGCTGGTCATAGAGCTTGTTCTTGAAAGAGGTGTCAGTTGCCTTGGGGAACATGCACTCCTCTTCCAGGATGGAGAAGATGCCCATGGGCTGAACACAGAAAAGGTGTTTTCAAGTAAGATAAATTCAAGCTATAATAATATAAAGAAATGCTAAAGTTAAAGTACTGAAGTATTTTATAGAGAATTAACTTGGGAAAAGCAAGGAAGCAAGATTTTTTATGAACAGCTGACAAGATATTCAAAAGCACCAAATTTTCATAAGTGGGGCTTTGAACTACCCAGACATTGGCTGGAAAACTAAGGAAGCCAAGCAAAAACTGTGCAGCAATTTGCTGGATTATCTGCAGCAACCTGCAGCAACTTCCTTATCCAAACTAAAAAGCAGTCAGACATGAGGCTTTCTAACATTTGAATTTAACTGAGAGGAAAATCTAAAGAGGAACCAATATGCAAAGACAGAAGAGAACTGGGGTAAATATGACAATGGAATGACAACTTCTAATGGTGCAGAAGACAGAACAGAGAGAAAAAAGCAATGTCTTTTTAGAAGGCAGTATACATTTCCAGTTGGTGGATGATCAGTCTCAAGTGTTATGTTTAAAGGAAGGGAGGAGGTAAGGAGAACTGGAAGCTTCACAGAGAGACTGCATTGAAGGCATTTGGTGCAAATGCTTTTGAGGATCCCTTCCAGTTCTGCTCTCTGTGATTGCAAACGCTGCATGAGAAACTCACCTTCTCAATGAGCTCAATGCAGGCAGCCAGGTCCATCCCAAAGTCAATGAACTCCATTCAATTCCTTCCTTCTTGTACTCCTCTTGCTCCAGCACGAACATGTGGTGGTTGAAGAACTGTTGCAGTTTCTCATTGGTGAAGTTGATGCACAGCTGCTCCAGGCTGTTGAACTAATATTTGAGTAAATGTTTAAATACTGTTAAGCTGACCCAAATAAATTTATTTCATAGAGATACCAAGGCAAGGTCAGACAGAATATCCCTGAAGGTTATGGTAACAGTGTAAAGAATGTATCATGGGTTGTCCTGGATTACAGGAAAAGTGCTGTGCAGCACATGGTTGATATGGTCTGCACTGCTGATGGTTTTGGGTGACCCTAAATACAGATTCTGTGGGAATGGAGTCTGCAGCTTCATAGCTTTGCTTCTGCTGTTTCTTTTCTCTATGTAGTGGGTGATGGACCTACAAAGGCAGAAGTCATTTCAGAGGGATTTGCCCCGTTCTTGGGGGCTGCATTGGGGTCGGAAAAGTCAAACAAGCAGAAAAAAGCATTTATAAAAAGAGTGCAAAACCAAACCTCAAAAATCTCAAAGCCAGCAATGTCTAAGACCCCAATAAAGTGCTGTCTTGGAAGCTTTGTATCCAGTTGTTGGTTGATGCGCGTCACCATCCAGAAGAAGAGTTTCTCATAGACTGATTTGGCAATGGCATTCACTGCGTGGTGCACCTGCAGGGACATGGTTCACACAGCTCTGTCAGGGCACTGCTAGTGCACCACCAGAACAAAACAGTCCTCCACCATGCAAAGACGCTGTCAGCCCACAAAGTGCACTATGGGCCTTAATGATCCTGATCATCCTCAGCTGTGACCTGCATCCACTCCCATCTCTTAGGGAAATGCGGTCCCTGCTTCTCCCTGACACCCACCTGATGCACTGTTTGGCCCTTCATGACATAGTCATTTCCCACTTTCACCCGGGGATAGCACAAAGCTTTCAGCAAGTCTGCCGAGTTCAGGCCCATCAGGTACGCTGCTTTGTCAGCCTCTGTAAAACGATACAAAACCAGTGACTGTACTGATGATGGACCAACCTGATCTAGTTGAAGATGTCCCTGCTCATTGCAGTGACGTTGGGCTAGATGAGCTTTGAAGGTCCCTCCTAACCCAAACTATTCTATGATTCTATGAACCGCGTTTTTCCCCTCAAGCCACTTCTCCATAATGTCACCCAAGCAGACCAAGTCTGGGGGGGTAATCAGAAACTGGGGAGCACTACCACATGTCCCAGCAGTGCCATTGGAAGTAAAGTGGATGCAGAAAGTGACCCTACAGGGTGGTAAGTTGAAGGCTGAACCTCCTTTTCATTTTCATCAAGGAACAACTTCTTTCCCAGAAGAGTCCTTGCATTTCTAGGGAAAAACGGTATGAAACCAGTTGGAAATAAGCCTCTCCAAGCCATGAAGGTTTTACCTTCTGTGCCATCTGGCTCTGCCTGCTCCTCACGTGGTTTCTGCTTGAACTTCATGTTTCCATAGTGCAGGATTGCCCCTGTCAGCTTGTAAATCCCCACTCTCTCATCAGGGCTAAAGCCCAAGATGTCAATGGCTGCCTGCATACCAGAGAGATCAGCTGGTTATAATGGTGGTGATAGTAAACGTGATACTGTCTCTCCTTGCTAAATATACTCACATCTGTAGCAACAAGCTCCTCCTGGTCATCAATGCTGGCCACAGAAATCTCCCCTTGGCTGATGAATGGGTAGTCGTATGGGTTGGATGTGATGAGGAGCATCTCTGAAAGGCAAATGAAGGAGTAAAAGCCAGATCATGGCAGTGAAAATGGAACAACAGCTCAGCAAGGTTTCACAGGCGCTTTTTCCTTTTGCATCCCCAAGCTTTTGGTTTTCTATTAAGAGACAAGACAGAGTAAAACCATTGATCTGCCTTCCACTGGATAAGCACAAACTCCCAGGCAGCTTCTCAGTACTACCAGTTCAATATGCTCTGAACTGGAGCTGAACGATCAGCACTGGCAGAGAAGAAGGGATATCCAAATAAACAGCTTTAAGAAAGATACTTTAAGGTGAAACTCGTACCTGCTTATCCTCTTATATGACATAGAATCATAGAATCACAGGATGGTTTGGGTTGGAAAGGACCTTAAGATCAGCCAGTTCCAACCCCTTGCCACTGGCAGGGAAGCTTCACACTAGACCATGTCACCCAAGGCTCTGTCCAACCTGCTAGAGATGGAGCATTTACCACTTCATTAGGCAACCTGTGCCAGCACCTCACTATCCTCACAGGGAACAACCTGAACTTCCCCTGTTTAAGTTTAAACCCATTACTCTCCTTTGTATAACAAATTGAGGCCAAAATTCACAACTTATTTCCAGACCCCGATCCTATGGCAGAGTAAGAGAAGTGAAGGTGTGCAGATGCGCAGTGGGGTTGTGCAGCATGCAGGAGATGAAGTCCTCCGCACATTGGAGATAGATCTGTGTCCTTGTACACACATGCAGCCCCCTAGCACACAGCAGTCTCTGTGGGAAGGGAAGCGCGAGGTGGTAACGTCGGGATGGGACACAGTGGGAAGATGAGCGTAGGAACTCCACCTTGGGAAATGTTCTGTGGATAGTTAGGAAGGATGGGCAGAGTTTAGGGAGGAGGAATGCAGTACTTCAGTGTGTGCCAAAAGGGACTAGGAGAGATGTGGGGCATAGGTAGGGTATGACATGGCAGTGGGAAGAGGGAAAATGCTGGAGGGGCTATGCTGGAAACAGGAAGAACTTTTGCCCATACAATGGAGAGTTCAGATAGTGGTTTGTAGATCAGGGTGTGTGGCCATCCTGCACCCAGGGAACTCTCACCTTTCTACTGAAGATTATTCACAAGATCTGGCCCGTATATCCTGGAATTTCCACACCAGCAAGAACAGCAAAGTGTAATGCAGAGTAAACAGCCACTGATGCACCTCACTTGCATACAGTTTGCATAAGAACTTACCAAGCAAAGATAAACTGGAAGTGGAGCAAACCCTAATGCGATGCTTACACAGAGAGAACAGTGCTGTGTACAGCTTTGGTAACGCACTCATCATAGAACAGATTCATAGAATAGCTTGGTTTGGAAGGGACCCTCAAAGCTCATCTAGTTCAACCCCTGCAATGAGCAGGGACATCTGCAACTGGATCAGGTTGCCCCAGAACCACATCCAGCCTGGCCTGGAATGTCTCCAGGGATGGGGCATCCACCACCTCTCTGGGCAACCTCTGCCAGTGTTTTACCACCCTCAGTGTAAGGAATTTTTTCCTCATGTCCAGCCCGAATCTCCCTCTTTCAGTTTAAACCCATCACCCCACATCCTCCCACAACAGGCCCTGCTAAAAAGTCACTCCTCATTTTTCTTACAGGCCCCTTTCAAGCACTGCAAGACTGCTCTAAGGTCTCCCCAGAGTCTTCTCTTCTCCAGACTGAACAACCCCAACATGCTCAGCCTTTCCTCATAGGAGAAGTGCTCCAGCCCTCGGATGGACAATGCTGGAATGCAGATGACACACGTAAGAACATGAACAAAGCTTCAGTGCTTCACACAGCCGGAGGCACCTGCCTGAAGGGGAAGCTGGATGCCTGCGACACACGGTGCCACTGGACCCTCTGTCACTGAGCTGGCATATTCAGAGAGAAGTTTCCTGTATGATTTTACTGTGAAATGTCACCATGTGATGGCTGTCCTTACCAAGCAGCTCGGGCTTCTTGTTGGAGAGGATCTGGTAGAAGATGTGGTAGCTTCTCTCCGCTTTCAGCTGGAAAGTGACTCTTGACTTTTCCAACAGGTCTGTAATATGCATGTACATATTAATGTTTCAAGCATTCCTCTACTTTCCAGTAAAGCAACAAGCCCCCATCGTTTACTCACAGGTCTCAATGTCACCAGAGGCCAGTTTTCCAGAGGTCCCAAAATGAATACGAATGAATTTACCCTGGCAAGCAGACAAAGGTAGTGGTCAGTGCAGCATTCTCAGGTAGCGTGCCAGGTTGTTTTCTCTCTTGAATCTCAGTCACAGCATTGCCAAATCAGTCTGAATTAGAAGATAGATAAAGGGCACAGTTTGTTGCAGCCCAAGTGTTCAAGGCCAGGTTGGACGGGGCTTGGAACAACCTGCTCTAAGCTATCCCTGCCTGTGGCAGGGGGTTGGAACTGGATGAGCTTTAAGGCCCCTTCCAACACAAACCAGGCTGGGATTCTATCATCTGACAACCAACCAAGAAATTTGTCAGCAAGAACGTTTGACACGCAGACCAGTGGCTCCCAGTTGCAAGCAACAAGCAAGCAAGCAGGGTTAGAAATGCAGGAGGGCAGACAGAACACAGTGACTCACAAAGCGTGAGGAGTTGTCATTCCTCACAGTCTTGGCATTCCCAAAGGCCTCCAGCAGTGGGTTAGCACTGAGGATTTGATCTTTGAGTGTACCCTGTGAAAACAGGGGAGTAACTACTGAGAAACTCCCAGGGCTATGTGACAGGAAGAAGAGACCATACTGCTATCACCGTATTACATGTGCAACCATGTGCCCTTCGTTTCAGCTGTACAGATTTACTACAGCATCTTTTTGACTACAGCACCTTTTTGACTACAGCACCAAGAACCAGCAACGTGTTTTAATGGTAAAGAATTCATTTTCCTCTTATTCAGAATTTCTCCCATGGTCAGAGCTCTCATCTTTCAGCCACATGGATAGACTGGTCTGTGTGCAGAAACTGGAGCGCCTGATTCTTCCTGGAGACCAACCCCCAGGCCTGGTTTCAGTCCACTCTGGTAGCTTGTATTTGTGGTGGTCCTAACTGCAGACCAACCCCTGGTTTTAGTGCCTTTTGAGGGGGTGGCTGAAGCTAATGAAAGACATTTTGAGGTACATGTTTGCCACAAGTACTGCCCTCAGCCACAGGTTGGTAACATCCCTACTGCCCCTCTGCCAAGCCTTTCTTCCTCACACCTTCATCCAAGACTCCTTCTTCTTGGCTAGGTCTCCACTCGCTGCAACTGTGGCAAAGTACTGGATGACACGCTTTGTGTTCACAGTCTTCCCTGCTCCGGACTCCCCGCTGCCAAAAGAAAGCACAGAGTGAAGAATTATCTGCCCCCTTTTTGTTGGAGACAGAAGTCAAAGTGGCAGATGTACTTACGTGATCAGGATGGACTGATTTTCACGATCTGTCAAAGGAAAAATAGCTGCAGTCAGAGAAGCTGCAGGGGAAAATTGCGGGTTCTGTGGTAACCCTGAGTGAACACTGAAGGGAAAGAAACAAAACCTCTGCAAGCAAAACTGAAAAGATGCATGGTCTTTTTCTCCTCTCTCTTCCCCTCCCTGCACTGCACTTTTTATCTTCTCTCCTCCAACTTTGCTCCATCCTGCACTCTCCTCTTTGCTTCTGTCTTTACCATTATTTATTACTTTTTACTAACATGAAGAATGAAGTTCTTTATTACTATTTAGAATCATAGAATCATGGAATAGTTTGGGTTGGGAGGGACCTTCAAAGCTCATCTAATCCAACTCCCTGCAATGAGCATGGATATCCTCAACTAGATCAGGTTGCCCAAAACCACATCCAACCTGGCCCTGAATGACTCCAGGGATGGGGCGTTCACCACCACTCTGGGTAACCTCTACCAGGGCTTTACCACCCTCATTGTAAAGAACGTTTATCTCACATCCAGCCTGAACTTAATGAGGGCCAGGACTTGATTCAAATTAAAGTCATGCATTTTGGTAAAAATGTTTTTTCCAGCTCTGTTCTGAACCTCCCTGCTGTTGCACAAAGCCACGTGCTGGTGTGCTAAGGACTACCCTGATAATGTGTCCTATCCAACTGCAACTGCTCTTTGTTATGGTGCGTAGTTTAGTACTTGGACCAGAAATACAGATAATGTGCAGTACAACAGCATAGCACTTCAAGAATACAAAGCCTAATTCAGGAGACAGGGAAAACTGTGTGGAGCTGGTTTTGCATCATCTGGAGATAAAATAAGCACATCTAATTCTACAGTACAACAGCTGGGAGCTCAAGCAGATAATCTGCAACATGACACAGGACAAGGAACTGGGGTAGCACGCTGTAACAGATGAAGAGGCAGCTGAGCCCATGGCAGGTGAGGAATGGCATTTGGCAGGAGCAGTGTTTCTGACACAGCCTTTTTTCTCGGAGTCTGGTCAAACTAGAGCCACTCACCAGTCAGCATGAACTGATAGGCATTGTCAGAGATGGAGAAGATGTGTGGAGGGGCCTCCTGGCGCTTCTTGCCTCGATAGCCAGCCACCACCTGCGGGCTGTACACCGGCAGCCACTTGTAGGGGTTGACGGTGACACAGAAGAGACCCGAGTAGGTCTGTGGGAAACAAAACCAGAAGAGTCACTGCAGTCACCTCCTGGCAGCTGGATTTTCTCCTCTGTCAGGATTGGGAACTTACGTAGATCATCCAGGAGCTGTAGCGGTCCTTGAGGTTGTAGAGGACGGCAGGTTCATGCAGGTGGGTCAACATGGCCACATCTTCAATTCTGTCAAATTTAGGTGGGTTCATGGCATAGACATCATCAGGTTTTACAGCAAGTGTCTGTAATTCAGAAAGAAAGACTTGATTCAGCAGCTCTCGATGCTCCTTCCATGTACATACACAGAGACACAGGCACAGCGAAGTAATAACATCTGTAAGGCTGCTCTAATTCATAGTTTTCTTTCTGTTTCACTGTGCAAAATGAGATCATGGCTATTACAGGGCAGACACTGATGCCAGCCAGGAATTCTACAACACTGGCAATTTTACAGCATATAAATTTATTGTCCTGGAATTGCTACAAGCACACAGACAGCATTTGCGCTGGACCAGATCTTTCTACACATTGTTGCTGCTTATGAACTTCAGGACCCTGCTGCTCAAGGCTGAAATGGCCAGGGGCACAACTGCTGGTGGCTGGTCTACCTTTTATCCCCCAAGACTCACACTGCACCGTGCCTGAGAGACACTGTGCACAGGACAAGGACAAGAGGCATCAACAGCAAATCCTTCCTGGGAACAGAATTGTCCCACTCTGGCCTGTTACCATTCCTGGTAAAGCAAAGGCTCTACCTCTACCAAACAGTACAGGCTCTTGTTTTAGGTGATGTCCTGTCCCACTGCTGGAGATTGTGGATGTGGGGACAGGGGGCAGATGTGCAGGAAAGCAGATGTACAGTGATGGCAGCAGCTTATCTCAGGCACACTGAATGCAGGAGCTTGAAAATCCTGCTGTCATTTCATAGAACCCCAGACTGGTTTAGGTTGGAAGGGATCTTAAAGCTCCTCCAGCTCCAACCCCTGCCATGGGCAGGGACACCTTCCACTGGAGCAGCTTGCTCCAAGCCCATGTCCATCCTGGCCTTGAGCACTGCCAGGGATGGGGCAGCCACAGCTTCTCTGGGCACCCTCTGCCAGTGCCTCAGCACCCTCACAGGGAATAGCTTCTGCCTAAGAGCTAACCTGAACTTCAGAAGAGGGCAGGAAGCTCTATAGTATTAGGAATTATTAGAAAAGAAAGACAGAGAAGGAGAGAGTGTCACGTAGGATGTGTCCATCAGTCTTCTCACTTTTGTTATTGAGCACAGCTCTTCAAAAGGATATAGTTGTAGTGGAAATGCTCCAGAGAAGAGAAACAAAGATGGTCACATGTATGAAACAGCTTTTCTATGAAAGCAGAACTTGATTGGGATTTGGAGCGACAAGGAGACACTTTTGCAGTCTGCAAAGTCAGGAGTAGCAGAGAGCCATTGGCTATGGCGAGGAAGAATTAACATTTCCTTGTGGAAAAGGAAGTTGAAATGACCAGGCTGCACACTGCAGAGGAAAGGAAGCACTTTACACACATACTCCAATTTTAAACCATGCAAGTCTTTCCCACAGGACACTACAAAGACAAAAAAACCTCAAATGGATCTAAAGACCCAGCCCCTAGGAAAGCAGGTCCTTATACACAGGTGCCTGTGCAGGCTCTGCTCCGTCACATACCTGGGATTGCTGGAGGCTGGGCTGAACCAGTGGATTGCTGCTTTATTCTTTACTTGCTTTCTGAAGAACCCATAGCACCTAGTGCCTGGATGCTGGTTGCTTTGGGCTGCTGCAGCTGTTTCTACAGCAGTTATCAGGCCATGAGCTGCTAAGACCTGTCAGCATTTCTGCAAGATTAACACCTTGGAGGCTTCTCTAGGAGACTGCAACCAGTGACACTTTACATGCAAAGGGGACTTTCAAAGTAGCTCCGTGCTCTGCTACCAGTGAAGGAAGAAGTTTATCAGGGGGTATGACAGAAAGAGTTAAAAGCAGCAGCTGAGAAATGCTAGGACTTCGCAAGTCTACAACCAAACCCGGTTTTGAGCACTGCCTTATCTTTAAAGCCTATAGCATGAATAAGTACCCAATTAACGCCTTCATCCCAGGATCCTGAGCAATGCTTTCCTCTGGAAGTTGCGCTGATCCCAGTCAGAGGGCAGGGCAGGGTAGATGTCTTGCCTGAGCTAGCCTCATTCCGTGCTCCTTCTCCGCCCTATCAGACACCTCTGCAGGGCAAGGAGGAGGACCAGGAGGAACGCACTTACTCTGCCGTCCTCTGTCTCAACAGTTATCTTCCCATCCTGTGTGGCCTTGATCTTCCCTTTGGTGTACACCACCTCGGGGTCAGCCACAAAGCAGTAGGTCTTGGCATCAAACGGCTGGTTCTGGGCTTCAATTCTCTCCTTCTCTGATTTGCGCAGGTACGGTGCAGCCTCCCCAAAAACCTCCATGCCAGCGTCTCTGCTCATGGCTGGAGCTGAAAGACAGACCCTGCTGTGGTGGTCCCCCTCCGAGAGCACCTTTCCCACCTCTCAGATGTGTACTGCAAGGTCCGAGGGAGATATTTGCCTCTCAGAGCTGGAATGCACCAAGCAACAAAGAGCTGCCACCCTTCACTGCCCCGAGGAAAGGGGATTCATGTCTGAAGGAGCAGGAGGGTTCCCTGGGGATGTGCTAAAGGGGAAAGATCTCGGAAGGATTCACAGTCTTTAGTAAAACTGAGGCCTCGAAGCTCGTTTTAGTTCCAGTTCTTATGATTTCCCCCACTCCCTTTTAACATGGTCCTGTCCTAGTCCTCTCACGCACAGCCACAGCAGGCAGGAATGGACACATGCCATGATCCATTAGAGCGGATCATGCAGAGGGAAGAAGGGGGACCTGCTCACAGTGAGTGCAAAGGGAAAAACCAGCTCCAGCCAGTCTGGGCAAGCTATTAGTTTCCATGCCTTAAATTCTCACCTTAAGGATCAGTCAACAGAAGGAAGGAACAGGCTGACATCTCTGATCTCTGAAAGAGAGAGTGGAAAGGTCAAACTTCAGCTAAACTACAACCTCTCTGAAGGCCCAATACCCCTCCCTTACTGCAAGCAACCACTCCAGTTGAGGACCAGGGAAGTAAACTGCAGATACCAGTCCTTCCCCATCCAAGGAATGATACAGCGAGGAATCTACAGCCTTGCGAAGCTCCAAGCATGGGGAGCAGCACCAATGGAGGAGCCCTCCATCCCTCTGCAGGTCAGTCACAGCATGGCCGTGAGATCAGGAGGCACCAACAAGGGCTTTCAACCCTGACAGTTTTTATAGGCTCAGCCCCTTCCCTTAGCTCGGCCCCTTCCCTATATTTGGAAGGAGGGATCGACACTCCTGCCTACTCACCAATTCCTGTTCATTTTCTGCCATATACAGTATGCAAAGAAAGGAGCTGCTCTTTTTTTCCAAGTTTAGTAGCTTTGGGACCTGACTGTGGTTTGTAACCTCCTTGTTGTGGGATGTCCTCTATTGGGAACATGCTCTCCTGATAGCTGTGACTGCAGACGGCGCTTCACTCCTACCTGCTCTCACCTCGACGTCAAAGACATCATAGTCCAGAAGGGACCTGCCCCACTGCTCCTGCTCCTGGGATGCCTGGGCAGAGGTCACAGTGGGAAGGGAATGCAAAGCAGCTGCACACGGGATGGAAGGCAAGGCCACGGGAAGGGAAAAAGGTGATGAGGATTCATGCAGGATCAATCACAGCAATTCTTGTGGCTTTCCCATCACTGTATACATCAGGGAGGAAAGGCCATGACTGAGGTATAATGTGACAAACCATGGCAAAATACAGGCTCATCAGAAAGAACTCCCAAATCTACTCAGGTGTAACCTGTCATTCTGATTGGAGAGTTCATTTCCTGGATTTCAGTGTCACAGGGATGGATATTTCATGACTTCCATACCCTGTATATGCTACAGAAATTGAGCCACGTTGGCTGCCTAGAAGGTTCACTACCCTTGCTGCCAAAAGGAGCTGCAGAAGCCATGTCACACAGTGCTATCAGGTATTTAAACACAGCTGATTGCAATTCCAAGTGAGAAGAATATTGGTAAAGGGACATAGTAGCCACCAAAACACTGGGCATCAGCCACCTTTGCATGCCAGCTAGGACAGGTGAGCTCTGCTCGATCCTGAGCACTCAAACCCTGACCCAGAGCACCATTTCCATGTGAATCCCTGGGGCTGTAGGCTTGACAGTGCCTGAGGAAAGGCAGAACTGTGTCTGAGGAGACCCAGGCTGTGCAAGGATACACTACACTCATGCAACTCTTGCTCGGGCAACACAGACCCGGGACTGGCAGTGAGACATGGCCAGCATAGGCTTTGACACCCCTTCTCCCCTCCCTAGCGCAGGGCTGTGCCAGAGGCTTCAAGGACCACACTACCAAATCCACTTCAGTCCATGTGTTTGCCCTAGAAAGCATTGGGATAAAAACCTGGGAATTAGCATGGAGAAAAAGAAAAATGTAGGAAGATTCTCCAGCTCTGCAGGACAGGTTGAGGGTCAGGCAGGACCCAGGGTTGAGCTCTCGCATCCCAGGGCACAGCACCATGACTATGGCAGCACAGCCAGGCTTCTGCTGAGTTATGCTGACTCTTGCAAAGCCAACTCATGAAGTCTTGCAGAGGGCATGAACTGCCTTTGGGCTACGGTGGGCTTTAAGTGGAGGTCTTCCAGGCCCAAGTGCTCTACTTGGTTGGCAGAGAGCAGACAGGCAATGGCTGCAAACTGAGCTCACCTCATAGAGCAGGGCAGGACAGCAGTTGGCAGAAGCAATGGGAGGCTTCATGCTTGCACAGATAGTAGCTCCTGGTTCATGAGCAGAAGGGTCTCCTCCACCCTGAGTCATCCTGCCTGTTTTGGTCATCTGTCATTGTCCCGTAGCACCCGTTTGCCCTCCACACTGCCTGGCCACTCATCCGAGGCTGCAGCACCAGCCTTCCCTCACCAGAGCAAAGCCCACAAGACTTGTGTGAAGCCAGAAGCCTATCCCAAATAGCTCCTGCATCCCCCAAAGCACCATTCCCAGCTGGAGCACCTTGGGCATCTGCTTCTGCTGCATGGGGGATGTTACCTCATCTTGCAGGCACTGCTGGCCCTGCTTGTGTTTGCCCAAGGAAAGCTGACCCTGTGGCCTTGCAGGAGCGTCACTGTCACTAGTGTTTTGACAAACATATTCCATGCTGCCCTTAATTTCATTTAAGGTCACTAAAAATGGACACTACAGCCCCATAGCTCATGAACCATGAATTCCTAGAATCCCCCTAAGCCTGGAGGATGAGGGAAAGCTTTTTTTAGCAAGCATCCCCTGTGATCGGCCCTTTGAACTTGGCACAGTGGATGTACTGAGTGTCTGCAAAAGGCCAGACACACCACACCAAGAACCAGCCTGGGGCTTTGTCCTGATACTGAACTGTCACTGGGATTCAGACAGGGCCTTTCCTGCTCTCAGGCATGCCTAAAGCAAGGCAGATGGACCCTGCTCCCCACACCCAGCTGTAGGATCAGAGCAAAGAGCACACACAGGCAGAGAACGCCACTCTTCCCGTATTCCCTCCCTGGTTCGGGTGGCCAGAGTGCAGGAAACCGGCCAGCAATGAGCAGTGACCTACAGGTAGTCCCTGCGCCAACTAGTCACCCGCATCTGCTGAGCACCACACCAAGAACATACTCCATTGTTTAAAATCATTTGCACACTGCCGCTGTCTCAACTGCTCTAAATCAGGACCATCCAGTGCATCCACAAGATGGAATTCCATGTTCTCCCCAGCCCAGCAAGGGTTAGCAACTAAAAAAATACACAATCTTTCAGATCTCCAGTTCTGATCCATGCATTATGCAACCAGCTACAACAGACACTGCTACTGCCTGACCACTACCTGCAAAGGCTCCACTTTTCACTGTAAGAGTCACACTTATTTCTAGCAGTTCTCCATCATTACATAAAAACGTATCTCAAGAGAATAACTGCTTTAAAATCTTATCAAAAGGCAGCCTGGGGCAGGTGCTTAGATACAGAAATGTGCCTGTTACACTGCAAAGCAGGAATGCCAAGAAACTCGGGCAGTGCTGCTGAATGCGCATATCTAGATTCTGGGGTTTCCTTTGGTGTTAAGGATATGCATTAGATTCTTCTCAAGAAGTGCACAAACCTTTCTGCATTCAGAGTTGCCTGCGCCTTGGAGCCTTTGGATGCTTGACAAGCTGTGTGAACAGGAATGATAGAGCTCTGTGTGAGTGAAAATCACAAAACGCCATGATAGATCTGAAACTTCTATCTCTGCTCATGCATGACAATGTGAGGCACTGCAGGTCTTTCAACCCAACCAAGGAAATGCCAGATTTTCAGCAAGCTGAAGAAAGATTATTGCTTTTATTCCATTTCTGGGAATTAGACTTGGAACAATGCACTACAGGGTGCTGCAGTGAGCACACTGAGCATGTGTACAGGCAAGAGCAGGTCAGGATGAGCAGACCCAAAGCCAAAATGAAGACCGTAGAGTCAGTGCCAATCCCAGCCTGTGTCACCCTGATCTCCCTGCAAAGCCCTTCTCTCTGATTTGATCCTTTAGATCACCCGACTCAGAGCACCAACCTGGGGCCCGGCACAGGGAACAAGTCACCTGGGAGTCCCCCAGCCCTCCTCCAGAGACCTCAGGGGCTCCACCATGCTCTGGGGTTGTCCCTCTTTCCCCAGAGACACCTCCTAGGCTAACGAGTGCCCTGTGCCTCACTTCACAGACCCAGGCTTGGGCGCAGGAGGTAGGTCTCATACCCCTGAGTCAAGGAGACAGCCCAGAATAGTTCCCCATGAATGGGGTGGGCAAGGGACCAGTGCCAGGTCTAGCGGCTAGCAGGACCTGCCCAGGAAAGAGGGTCATCAGCTGGCTGAGGCTGAACACGAGAGTCATGGCTGATGGTGGGGCACCTGCTGCCTCTGTCCCAGCAACTGGTGGGAAGACCCAGTGAGGGCTATGGGACCATAGCTTGCTCAGGACCTACAACACTGCCCACCTAGGGAGTATGGAAAAAGAGGGCAGAATAGCAGCAAATTACAGTGCAACCTCCACAAGCTACAACCTGAGGGCTCCCACATAACCTCACCATGATGAAGAAACATCTAAACACAACTAGGCCACTTCAGAGGACATGGGAGCCGAGGGTGTTACACACTCTGGGCAACATTCCTGCACAATATTTTCTTACAGAAGCAAAGGGTGCTTATTTCTTGGCCTTGTAAGAGCTAGATAGGAAAAAATATCCTTTTAGTTTACTTGTAGAGTGCCTGGATCTCCTTTCTCAGCTCAGAGCTCTCCACTCCTTGCTCCTCTGGGCACAGTGCTACTTGTGCCCAGGGACACACTGCCCTGATGTTCCATGTACAGATGAGATTCGGGGTGAGTCCTGGGCCAACGATACCCTGCTTCAGCTTCTCACAGGCAGACGACAGTGAATCACGCTCTTTATCATCAGAATCTCACTAGGGCACTGCAGTGAAGCCCCAGAGCACACATGTGGGTGCACATCTTCTCGCTAACAGCCCTTAGGAGCAGCAGCTGCATTTCTGTATGTTGCTCCATGCTGCCAACATCATTTGGCAGACCAAAACAGACCCAAAGCTGTCCTGAGGTGAAGGTCACAAGCTACCACAGCAAGCTGCATTCCCTTGCAAGGCTCTCTAGTCCTGGTGTTGCCAGGGAGCTTTTATTGCTGCCCTTCATTCAGAGAAGGGCACTCGTGGCTCATCATACCCCCGCAAATTAAAGGTGGATTTACTGGTTGGTGTCTATCTATTTTTGAACAAAGAACTTCGGGAGAACAAGGAGGTTTTGTAAGCTTGGAGCTGAGTAAGTTCCCTGGCATGCTGAAAGAACCTGCTTTATTAAACTAGTAATACACAGCTTAAAACATGGAATGAGCTGGCTCTTGCACAGAGACAGATGCAATCATTCCTGCCCAGGTCTCCTCAGCACAGCTCCTCATGCTCCCAGGAACATGTACAACTGATGCACAGCTGCTGTAAGCCAGGGTCTGGATACTCTGCAAGCAGCACGGATTGCTTTAAAAACATGAGTTTCTGCTTGAACCAAACCAAACCTTTTAAATTCTCTTGTGGAGGGAAACACTTCACTTTTGACTTTTCTTTTTAGGCCACCAAACCTTAAAGTGATCCAGTAAACCTGACCTGCTAATCAGTTCACATCAAGTAGCGTGGACTGCAGTCATTCCCCAGCAGCACAGCCCAGAATATCTGCTTCAATGGGGAACTCCAGAGCAGCCCCAGCATGTGCTGCCCTGGAGCCACAGCTCCTGAGTTTTCCAGGTGAGCACACTACACCAGCAGCAGGGACTGGAAAGCTTTGGCTGCCAGCAGCAACTTCACTGCATCATGAGGCTGCTCAGTTCTGCTTCACTCCTCAGCACTCCACACATTGCTTGTTTTACCTGAGTGTCCTGGTTTAAGCCCAGCAGTAAATCAGCCACACAGTTTGTTAGCTCCCCCCACCCCCGGAGGGATGGGAAGGAGAATGGAAGGAATGTAACTCCCACGGGTTGAGATAAGAACAGTGCAGTAACTGAGGTATAACACAAACCACTGCTGCTGCCACCAATAATAATAATGATAAGGGAAACAACAAGGGAAGAGAATACAACCGCTCACCACCCACCGACCAATACCCATCCCAACCCAAGCAGTGATCCAACCCTTCCGGGTAACTGCCCCCAGTTTATATAGTGGGCATGACGTGCTGTGGTACGGAATAACCTCTTTGGTCAGTTTGGGTCAGGTATCCTGTCTCTGCTTCCTCCTGGCTTCTCTTCCTCCCTGGCAGAGCATGAGGCTCAGAAAGTCCTTGGTCAGAACAAACATTACTGAGCAGCAACTGAAACCATCGGTGTTATCAGCACTGTTCTCAGGCCGAAAGGAAAAAACACAGCACTGCACCAGCTACTAAGGAGAAACAATGACTGCTACTGCTGAACCCAGGACACTGAGTAAAGATACATCCTGACTTGCAGCGAAGTGGTAAAGGCCCCAAGAAATGCTCAGCCCTCAGCTCCATCATCAGCAAAGAGCACATGAGATCCCTCACTCATCCCACAGACCTGGCTACAGGCTGATGGGAGCACAACTTCATGACATAGGAGCACATGTTCATGACACAGGGTCAGTGCTTGGACCGTGCCAGTCTGAAGAAGTGAGAAAAAGCTTTAGAAAATGTAGATACCTGTAAAGTTACTGGAGAAAGAGCTACAGTATTTCAAACCACACACAGCACTGAACCAAGATAGGGATGAGAAAGACTTGCCAAGGATTAAATGGCTCTGGGTGGCTGCAGAAGGACACCAAGGGTCAGCCAGCTTTCTTTATTGGCCAGGCATCTTTGCCACTGAAGCTCAGTGCCACCAGCTGCAGTTCCTGAGGGGCTGCCACGACAACAGCCTCATCCTATCACAGCTTGCAGTTACCTGGGGCCAATAGTGCTGCTCAACCTATCACTGCCAAAATGCCACCAAGCAGGGCTGACTGTGGCATTTCATAGAATCATAGAATCATAGAATAGTTAGGGTTGGAAAGGGCCTTAAGCTCACCCAGTTCCAACCCCCCTGCCATGGGCAGGGACACCTCACACTAAACCATGTCACCCAAGGCTCTGTCCAACCCGGCCTTGAACACCGCCAGTGATGGAGCATTCACAACTTCCCTGGGCAACCCATTCCAGTGCCTCACCACCCTTACAGGAAAGAATTTCTTCCTCATATCCAGTCTAAACTTCCCTGTTTAAGTTTGAACCCATTACCCCTTGTCCTGTCGCTCCAGTCCCTAATGAAGAGTCCCTCCCCAGCATCCCTATAGGCCCCCTTCAGATGCTGGAAGGCTGCTCTGAGTTCTCCACACTGCCTTCTCTTCTCCAGGCTGAACAGCCCCAACTTTCTCATCCTATCTTCATATGGGAGGTGCTCCAGTCCCTGATATCCTCGGGGCCCTCCTCTGGACTTGTTCCAACAGTTCCATGTCCTTTTTATGTTGAGGACACCAGAACTGCACACAATACTCCAAGTGAGGTCTCACAAGGGCAGAGCAGAGGGGCAGGATCACCTCCCTCGACCTGCTGGTCACACTCTTTTTGATGCAGCCCAGGACATGGTTGGCTTTCTGGGTTGCGAGCGCACACTGCCGGCTCACGTTCATTTTTTCATCGACCAACATCCCCAAGTCCTCAGAGCCTGAGCCCTGCATGCTTCAGAAGCCTGAGGCTCCATCAGCTGAACCCCTGCGTGAGCAGCACACCCCAGGGGAGGGGGTCAGGGAAGAGCAATAAGGCTGGGAAGATCCTGGAGGGATGCAGGGCATGTGGTAGCCTGACAGGAGTGGCTCAGGAGTGGTCCTGAGGTTGCTTTTGTCCCAAAGAAGGTGATGGCACACCCCTGGAGCACCCTGCGGGCCCCAGGCCAGCAAGCTCCATGTCAAGACACTCACCAGCCCCTGGAAGCGCAGCAGCCCTCCTGGCACCATCAGCAAGTGTTTGCTCTATACAGGCTGTCAAGAAAGATGACTGATGACTGTGGATCTGGAGCATCCCAGGATATTGCATCTTGTTTCAAGACAGCAGAAATGTCTATTTTTCCTCCCTCCTGGGGTTATTCCACCAGACATGGAGTTTGTTTGGAAACAGTAGGTAAACCCGGCACTGCAGGCAATACCTGCCCTGGAATTTTCCTGCTCAGTCCCTCCAGGGCACAGCAGGCTGCTCTGGTTGGGGACAGTCATGAGTGATTAAAGACACTTCCATCACTCAAATATGCAACAGAACTGCATCCAAAGCACTGTGTGAACACGTATGACCCAGGCAGTCCTCACCACCCAAGTGCAAGGTACATGCTGAAGCAAGAGTCCAGCTCCAAAAGCACATGGTCCCATACAAGTCCAGAAGAGTCCATAAGGATGATCAGGGGCTGGAGCACCTCCTGTATGAGGATAGGCTGAGAACACTGGGACTATTCAACCTGGAGAACAGAAGCTGCATGGAGACCTCAGAGCAGCTTCCAGTGTCTGAAGGGGGGCTACAAGGATGCCGGAGAGGGACTCTTCATCAGGGACTGTGGTGACAGGACAAGAGGTGATGGGTTCAAACTGAAACAGTGGAAGTTCAGGTTAAATATTCAGAAGAAGTTCTTTACTGTGAGGGTGCCTGAGGCATTGGAACAGGTTGCTTGAACACCCCGTTCCTGGCAGGGATCAAGGCCAGGTTGGACAGAGCTGTGGGCAACATTGTCTAGGGTGAGGCATCCCTGCCTCAGGCAGGGGGTTGGAACTGAATGATCTTAAGGTCCTTTCCAACCCTAACTATTATATGGTTCTATGATTCTCTGCTGGGGCATAGCTCAAGCTCAATACAAGTGGAAAGCAGAGCTGCTCAGCACCTCCTGGTCAAAGCAAGATGCTTTGAAATGAACACAGAGGAGCAGGCACTGAGAAGATCAGGCCTGGGAGCCACGTCCTCACCTGCTCTGGGTACTAGCAAGCTCTGGGGAGCTGGTTAATTCCTGTGTCACAGGGCATTTGAGCCAGGGCAATTCTGCTCAAGATCCAGACTGGATTTGGACTGAGCTCTTTGGCTACCATAGCAGTCCCACAGAGTATTTTCACACTGGCAGTACACATGTGACAGAGCATGGAAAAATAAAGCCCGACTTGGATTTTGCCCCAGTGACTGTGGACTCATGCCCAGCCTGGCTCCCATATCCCCTCAAGAGGCACCGGCTCAGATAAGGGGCAGATTTTTCCTCAGAGGTTTCTTTTTTTAGTGCAGAAGAAAAAGGTTCAATGAAGAAGAGGAAAAGAACAACCACTTCAGTGTGTATGAGCACATAAAAGAAAAGGTGATTGGGAACAGTCAGTGTGGATTCACAAAGAGATAGATCACATCTGAGCATCCTGATTGCCTTTCAGGATAAAGTGACCAGATTGGAGGATGTGGAGGGAGCAGTGGATGCTTTCCAACCTCAGATCCCAAAATTATCTGCCACAATGGTCTTGTGTCCAAGCTAGTTTATTATCTGGATGGCTGGGCAACTGACCTCTAGGTCAT
Source organism: Myiopsitta monachus (assembly GCA_017639245.1). Lineage (NCBI taxonomy): Eukaryota > Metazoa > Chordata > Aves > Psittaciformes > Psittacidae > Myiopsitta > Myiopsitta monachus. Next base: position 10,588,362 of record CM029931.1, read on the forward strand.
AGCTGCTATCCAGAGGGACCTAGACAGGCTGGAGGGATGGGCTGACAGGAACCTTCTGAAGTTCAACAAGTCCTGCACCCAGTAAGGAAAACGTCCCTGCAAAAACCCATGCTGGGAACTGACAGGCCATGGGCAGTCTGGGGAGAACGGTCAAGATGTTCAGGGAGGTCAAGATGGTCAGAGGCCTGGAGCCAGCCGCCGTGTACAGCACAAGGAGAGGCTGGTGGATCAGGGCTTGTTCAGCCTGGGAAGGAGAAGGCTACAGGGGGATGTAACAACAGACTTCCAATGCCTATGAACAGGCTATCAAGATGGAGTGAGGCTCCTCACCCTGGTGCACAGTGAAAGAACAAGAGTTAAAATGGCAGATGAAATTTGCATGGTGCTAAAGATGTACTCTAGTGAGAAATATACTTTACCCACCTAGAGACGTGCAGGCTCCATCCTTCGAGGTTTCCAAGCCCTTGCTGCTTAAAACCTTGAATAACTTGCTCTGAATCTCCTGCTCCTGCTTTGAGCAGGAGGCTGGACTACAGACCTCCTAAGGCTCCTTCCCATCCAAGTTATGCCATGATCTGGACTGCAACTGCAACATCAGGCTTTGCAGCCATTTAAAGCCACAGTTTCTGTACTTCTTAATCCCTGGCTCTGCCCATGTTGGTGGTGAGAGCACTCCTAAACCAGCCAACTTCAACCATGCTGCTCAAGTATCACTCATTAGTTCAGCTCCTCCATGGGCTACATGCGCAGCACACAAGGAATGCGCTGCCTTCTTCAGCTACACGAATGGAACCATCCCTCATTCCTCAGACATCCTGTCACTAGCCTCCAGCCTGGGATGGCATCAGCTCTGCAGTCACAGACAGTACACAGTCACAGTACAGACACAGCCACTTTGAAGAGATGCGGTTTTCCACCAGTCACAAGTGGGGTGCAGGCACTCAGTCGTGCTCTATCAGCCATCTGTCTGGGGGGAACCCAGGGGTCCCCTTTTGATCAAGAACTGAGGTTCACCTTCACAGCACCAGACTCTAATTCCCTTCCCAAGTGAAAACTAGTGCCATGAAGTTTCCACAGGGACACTCGGGGAGCACAGCCACACTGCAAGGAAACCTGTCACAAACCTTCCCCTGAGCTCCCTCTCTGTGGGCTGCACACAGGCTCTGGACTACTGTGGTGTGTACAGGGGGAGTTTGCTCTGACACTGAACAAACACTGCTCATCACCGACAGTCTTCAAGGCTCCCTCTGCCCCCCTCAACATACTCCCTTTCCCCCACTACATGTCTTCCCCTTGAACAACTCTGCCTCCTCCTGGTGAGCATTCAGGATGCTCCTCAGCATGCAGGGAACAGAGCTCCCTGCTGGCACTGAGGCCTGGCAGTGGAAGTCTGACAGTTGTCTAATCAACAGGGGGGTAAATTATTTTTAAACAAACACTTCCACACACACACACACACACCCCAATTCCAAAGAAAGTGGAAAGACAGAGGAAAAAGGGATGGGCAGAGTCAATTTAAGAGGCAGAAAGAAGCAGGATGTGAGCGGGAAGTGCCAGGAGACAAAGCACGACTTCTTTCTCAGCTGTTGAGTTGAATTCACGACTTTTAAAAACTCCCGCTGTAAACTGACACAGAAAAATTCCTGTGATCCTTTAGAACATGGAAAACTGAAAACCTTCTTAAACTATTCAACTCTTTGGGGAAGGGCAGAGGGATGGGATCTGTCTTGGAAGTTGAGGAATCTTCCTTCCTTGACAGAGCTTTACCAGAAGGGTGCAGTCTTGGACATACTCTATCAAAGTACCCTTCCAAACACCTTCAGGAGATCACCATAGCACAGGGCAACTGATGTGGAGCTACACTACTTTATCTTGCTTTATAACCGTTCTGGAACACTTGTGTTCAGTGTGAAGCACTCTGCCACCAAAAACATGTCTGGTTTGGCTCCTGTGGGCCATTCTCTGGGGTTCAGGTACCTTACAAAGGCACATTCAGCTTATGGTTTGCACCAGCAGAGATAACAGCTACTTTCTAGTAAGAGCTAAACCAGCAAGAATATGAAGCTTCCCCAGTATATAAAGTACTGATGATATTCCAGTCAAACCTAAGAAAAAATATATATTGCTTATACAAAACAATCTTTATTTTCAAATGCCACACTGCATCAAGTTGATCTGATTGACAGCCCTATGCATGGACACAGACCCCCTTCACCTTTCCACACTACACTACTCAGCATAGCACAATCAGGCTGACTACGCATCAGATGATTTAGGCCAGAAGAAAAATTGGATTTGCAAACTATTCCTCATTTCCTTATGTTCAGTGTCCAGCTTGGAAAAAAGAAATCAAGAAAAAAACCATTTCATTTCAGCATTCAAATGAAAAAGACCCATTTCATTCAGCATTCAACCAGGCACACCACAGAGCTGGTCCCATGCATGGAAACTGCTGATGCTTTCAGTGCTCTTCACCTTCTTAACCTTAAGTACTCTTAAGTCTCTTCTGCTTATAATATTGTAACTGCCTCTCCCAGAAGGCAAAACAGTTCAGAAAAGATGGTTCTCTGGCGCATGTGGCTTTTCCTCAAGTAACCATCCTCCCGCAGTGACTGTCCTTCAGTGAAGTCTTGCCAAGAGATACCAGTTAATTTCACCAGTGCTAAATATTCTTCCCACATGAGAAGTACTTTCCATTTTCTGCTCCCAACAATGCTTCAGGGAAGTCCCAAATCTTGCTGCAAATCATATGCACAAAGAAGGCTCTATTCAGAGTTTTGATGATGGTATTTTGCAGAAGTATGGTTGCCTTTCTTACCTGGAAGAAAGGAGGCATGTGGTGCCAGGATGTCACACTTGCATGCTTCTGCTTTAACTCCACTGCCCAATTCCAGCCAAACCTAGAGGTGATGTTCACATCAATCGTTGAAGACTTTGTGTTTTATAATCTGTATTTTCTCATGTGTGCAGCAATAGAAGCAGAAATCTCAGTACTCTTCTTATTCTGGCCATAATAGTCCACGAAGTCACCATCTGGCCCAAGGAGGTACATGATTATTGTGTGATCCACCTGCAAGAGAGCACAGCATGGCTTGGCAAAAAAGATCACAATCATAAATCCTAGGTTGGAAGGAACCTCAAGGATCATCTGGTCTAAGCTTTCTTGGAAGATCATGATCTAAATAAGATGTCCCAGCACCCTGTCCAGCCAAATCTCCAGAGTGTCCAGTGTTGGGGAATCCACCACTTCCCTGTGGAGATTATTCCAGTGGGTGACTGTTTTCATGATGAAAGTCTTTCCTTTCCTGCTGGGTCCAGTGAGAATCTCCCAGGAGTAATCTGTACCCACCACCCCTCCTCTTCTCCATGTGACTCCTGAGAAAAAGGGAGTCTCAATCTTCTTTGGAGCCACTCATTCAATATTACATCCTGCACATCTCTCAGTCAGCAGCAACAGCAACCCATACAGCCTTTGCTTCAACAACCTGACAAGGCTTATCATCAAGAAGCTAAAGCATCACCTCCGTGACTTCGTGTTTTACCCAAGAAGATAGAGAAAACTAGTTGCATACTCAGAATGTATGAAGGAATACTTTAAGGAATAAGAAATAGCTTCCCTCAGCTGTGGGCACCCTTCCTGCAGCACAGACAAGGCAAGGGCAATATGTGGGCTGAAGTTCTTTCCCCCTTGCTTTTCCGAGTTTCCCTCTACTTCTCTCATGATGATCTATGAAGCCCCCAAGGCATTCCAAGCTCCGGCTGCTATACGACACAAACCCAATAGAAACAGAGTCCCCATTTCATTAAACTAAGCTCACTGGCAGTATAAGCCATGGGAGCAAGGGCATCCATGGGATACAGAAACTGCAGATAGAGGAGCTGGCGCAGAGGGAAACACGTGTGCTGGGCACGGGCTCCCTCTACTGTCCGCACTGAAATAACCTTAGAACAAGTTCAAAGTAACAATTGCATGGATCATGGAATAGTTCGGTCTGGAAAGGACCTCCAAAGCTCATCTAAGTCCAGCCCCCTGCACTGTAAATTTATTTTAAATGCCACTGCAGGTACTGCCTGGTATCTTCATGAGAGAAGAGTAGACTGAGAGGAGCTCTTAGGCAGAAGCTCTTCCCTGTGAGGGTGCTGAGGCGCTGGCACAGGGTGCCCAGAGAAGCTGTGGCTGCCCCCATCTCTGGCAATGTTTAAGGCCAGCTTGGACAGGTCTTGGAGCAACCTGCTCTAGTGGAAGGTGCCCCTGTCTCTGGCAGGGGTTGGAACTGGATGAGCTTTGAGGTCCCATCTGAGCACAAACCAGCCTGGGATTCTGTGAAAGACATAAAATACTGAAACTGGAGGCCATGAATCTGTGGTTGTTCAAGTTGACTCCATCATCTCACTGCCACCGGAGAAAAAACTCTGAAATGTACTATGTACTGAGAGTACAGCTGTGCTTAAAATCAATCACGTGAACATTTCCAGTACCACCTGCATTAAACTTGATGGCATTTGTCAGTGAAAAAACGTTTCTCAAAATTACTGCAATAGATTTTACTCTAGTTTCAAGTTTTCTGTACCAGATCACAAAATCCAGGTGTAGGAGACACATCTGAAACACAATCCAGATCCTTCAACTGGAAATTTAGCAAAAAAGAAGGTAGCCTGCTCAGAGCATCTTTACTCCCTGGCCTGTGGAAGGTTAAACGCAATCAGGCTGGAGTGCAGCCTGTGTGCACTGCTTTTCAAGCTGTGCCTGAAGCCTGCACTGTTCCCACTCTGCACATGAAGATCGTCATTTGAGTTTCAGTGCAGCTTTGTGAAACACAGAATAAAACAGGTACATTGGATATGCTGGCATTGAGAATTAGAAAACTGAGATCATTAAATAGGAACTAGTAGCATTTCAAGTAATACTTGAAAAATGCAAACAGATGTTTAGAAAATACAGTTGAAGTGCTCAGCTCAAGGCTCTTTTCAAGTCAAAACAAGCAGCACAGTTGAACTGGCTGTAGGGGACCTATTCATCTTCCCCACCTCCCAGCAGCCTGTAGAGAAAATAGAACCTGCTTGGGCACAACTGGCAGTGTTATTCACCAACTGGCAGGACAGGGCCAACGAGGGAAAGGAAACACCTTACAAAAAAAATGACAGTGTAGTAATTACCCGAGTAAGTCCCAGGTAGGCACAAAAGCAGCCTCAAGCTCCCCCTCCCAGGTCCGCTCTTGCTCTTTCCATTTTGTTTCACAGTTCTGTGTCCTCAAGCCTTCCTGCCCTGAGTACGCAGAGCTCTCTGCCTCTCAACAGCCAGAGCCTGATAACTCTTGAGGACGCGCTCATAATACTCTTCCTCCTTGGCACCACAGCTGGGGCTCTCAGGCTGCTCTCCTGTTCCCAGTTCTCTGGCCTTTTTCCTCCTCACTGCCCTTCCCTTCTCTCAGGCTCCTAACCCTAGCACATCTTCTCCCTGGATCCCAAATCTCTTCTACTTCATCACGCGTGGTTACATTCCCCAGTTCAGTTTCACTCCCCAGCCTCCCCTGAAGCTGCTGCCATCTGCAGAGTTATTTTCCTTGGCTGAACCCCTACTTTCCCTTCACAGCCATGTCAGAATCCATGTGTGGTTTGCTTCCTAAGGAGCAGCACTCATCCAGCTTTCCTGGCCGCTTTCCATCATCTCTCCTCAACTTCAATTCACTCAATGTCAGATGCTACTAATTATCTTCCCTCTCCTAAGCAGGCATCCTTTGCCAATCCTACTCCTATAACCTATTCTTGCATTTCCACCAGCCCCCTTCTATAGAGCCAGCTTTAAGCAGTATGTTTAGACTGATTTCAGATTGACGCTTTTCAGATTGACTGGAATTGGTGTTGAATTTCCCGAGCAAGCTTCTCTCCTCCATTCAAATACAGTGCCTTACACAGACTTCTGTAGCTATTGAGTTGCCACTAAGTGAAAGCAGTTCTTCATCTCCCACTTCACACCCCTTTTAGTCACTCGTCACCAGTGCACACATTACCAGTGTGATTCCACCTCCCCTTTTACTGGTATCATGTGCTACTCTTGCTGGTTTTCTCTGTTCCAACAATCTTTGTTCATTTAGATAATCTGTTTTTAAAAACCACCTGACTGCAGAAAACAGATTAAGAATAGATAATACTGGATTAGACCCAACCTAATTGCCACAGCATCCTATCTCAAACAGTGGCCAGCCATGGTGGCTTTAAAAAAAGATTATAAAAACAGCACCAAAAATATGTTTCCTCTATTATCTCCCAGTTTCCAACATGTTTTAGCTTACAGGCTTCCTGAACTAGGCAACATCCTGTGCATTTCATAATCTTCAACAGATCGAGTTTTCCACAGACTAACAAGAAGTCTCCCCGTGAACTCCTGTAAGCTTCTGCCATTCCCCTCTGTAGTGAGGGATTTCACTTCTCACACGTCCAATGCAACAAGAACCACCACCTTCCACTGGAACCTGGTTTTAGATCTCTCTGATGTGCTTAGATCTTGTAATGAAGAATATAAAAAAGGTCATATAATATGCATCCTCCTTTATCCTATCACTTTGTTGCAGTTTAAGCATACGCACTTGTACCTACTTTACCATTCCAGTCTGCTCAGCATGTGGCAAGTCAGGAAGGCCTTGGCAGCAGCTCTGAGCCCTATAGCCAATTCTGTTCACACCCAGATTTTGACTAACCAGTTTAGCTTCACTTAAACCTCACTTTCCCTTTCACACTATTACCCTGCATATTTTTCTCCCATTAATATGCTCTCTCTTTGAGGTCATTTGACACAGGAGGAAGATCCTTACAGTATCATCAGGCAGACTTTACATCATTCATGCCTCTTGCCAGGAAGACCCCACTCCCTGCTGTCTGTTTGGGAGGGTATGAGTTGTTTCTCACTTTTCTCTCTCATTTCTCCCTCTTCCTATTGCCTTAATTTCCTAGTTCCATTTTCATGCTGGAGCACAGAGGAAAATGGCCAGACTAAAACACTACATGGCAGGCTTGACATTTCATCTGCTATTCCATAATGCAGGCCTTGGACCATACATTTTAGAACATATTTCAATGAGGCTCTGAGCCTGAGGCAAGAGGGCTTGATTCTGACTGAAACCTCTAAACCAACAGCTTAACATATCACTGCAACTGGACAGTCATGTGGGACTTCAGCGTAGATTGCAACAGCTGCCTTCTGATTTTAAAATCTATATGTTGCTCTTATCCAAACTCATAGGGCCAAGGCCCTACATTTACTTACTATGTAATCATTATCTTCATCTTTGGGACCTTCGCTGTAATACACACGGTAAGCTTTGGCCACTTGGTCAATCTGTGCCCTGGTACCAGTCAATCCGATCAGCTTTGGAGAAAATTCTACATAGAAAGAAAGCATTTAGACATTTTAGTGAGAAGAATCCCAACAAGAGCCTCCTTTTCAGTGCTCTATACTACATGCTGCAAGACACGGAGGAAGAAAACAGTAATACCTTTAACGTATCTGGCGATGGCTTCTTCACTGTCCCTCTCCGGATCAATGGTGATGAAGAGTGGGGTTAGATTAGGCAAAGATGGAATTCTATCTGTGACATTAACAATATTTCTCTTAGAAAAATAAAAATCATTTCTCATCTCCCTTTAAGGAAGCTCACAGTCAAGCTACATCTGAGCCCACCCTAAGTGATAAAAAAAGGCCATTTTCTGCAGCTTAATGTATGCAATTTGTGAATGAAATCCAAGGCTCTGTGCTTATACTGGGTGCAGGCTCTCAGCTGGAGCCCCTGCCCTGCTTAGGGGAGAAAATGAACTGGCTCTCATGCAGAAAATGCCATGGCACGATGCATGTATCAAAGCACAATGATCAGTACAAAGGGGGCCTGTGATGTTCCAGCCATACCTTTCACTGTACTCTCCTCACATCAGCGCACCCTCCCACTTGCCTGGTTGCTATTATCCCTGCTCCATAACTCCTCAGGCCCTGCAGGCTGAGAAAAGCACCTCTATCCTCCAGCCTTCCCCCAACCTCCATTCCACAGCACAGTCATCCTCAGAAGAGACTCTGGGAGATTTATTCTCAGAATGAATAAAATAGAGGGATAAAAACCACTCTAATACACTCTACAACTGCTTCTTGGCCACAGCACAATGCAAAGGCCCTTTCACCTGCCACCATCGTGCTTTATTACCAAGAAGTCCCCTGTTGCAGGAAGATCAATGCTGTCATGCTCTAAATAGCAGATGCTAGTCATAAGCAGATTGATTTATGCATCACTTAACAATTAATTCAGCTCCTGAATAGTCAATGGCATTTTTTAAACAATTATCAGTTATTACCACTTGTAGTATTTTACCACAATAAACCCAGACCTCCCATGAAGAGGAACACAATGCCAACCAAATTCCCATACCGATGTTATCTACCACTTCAATCATTTTCTGCAGTTCATCCGGACAGATGTCAGGGCAGTGTGTGAAGCCAAAGTAGATCAGGACCCACTGCCCGATGTAGTCCTTGCTGGTCTTGGGCTGTCCCTCATGGTTGACAAGCGAGAAGGGCCCTCCAAGCAGCGGTTTCCCAATGCCTCTGTTTCTTTCCTTCTCCAGAGCTACAAAAAACAAGAGGGGATCAGACACATCCCTTGCCACAATCCACGCTGCTTCCCAGACAAGCCTCAGAAGCTGGAGAGTCTCGCAACCTCACAGTTAGCCAAGGGCATTGAAACATGCTCCACCCAAGCCCACCATGCAGAAGACCAATGCGGACAAGACGTCCTAAAAGCATTCCATTTTGGGTAAATATATCCCTAAACTCCTTTGAAACACAACCACAGAACCATGGAGTGGTTTGCGCTGGAGGAGATCTTAAAGCTCACCCAGTTCCAACCCCCGCCACGGGCAGGGACACCTTCCACTGGAGCAGCTCCAAGCCCCTGTGTCCAACCTGGCCTTCAACAGCACCAGGGATGGGGCAGCCACATCTTCTCTGGGCACTCCATGCCAGCTCCTCAGCACCCTCCCAAGGAAGAGCTTCTGCCTAAGAGCTCATCTCAATCTCCCCTCTGGCCATTTTAAATGGCCAGCTTAAAGACATTCCCCTTTGACTTATCACCACATGCCATATTGCCATCCTGACTGTGTTTTTACATAAAGAAGGAAAAGTCAGGTACCCACTGTAGGGTGAAGCAGAAAAATCCGCATCCTTTACAAACTGAACACATCCTAAAAGCTGCGAGAGCTCCAGTTTCTCACGTTAAAAGCATGAGAATGAAACCCGTGAGCAGTCACCACAGGGCAGGAGAACGCACCCCACCACATGGGGGAAGCCCCACATGCAGAGACCACCACACCTCTGCGCCTGCGCTGCATCGATGGGCAGCGTGAGCAAACACAGCTATCCCAGCAGCAAGGACACGTTTAGGAACTTTAAAATGCCGAACTTTGGAGTGTTTTGATTACTTTACTTGGGTTCTTTTAAGTTTTCTGAGGCACTTGCACACACAGCGCGCACAAAGAACAACATACAAAGCATGACATGATTCAGCAAGGAGGCAAAGTGCGTAACGCCGCAGCTGGGCTGGAAAAGGCCTTTAAGATCATCCAGCCCAACCGTTCCCCAGCACTGCGAGGCCCCCATGGCACCGAGGGCCTCATCGGCCTCCTCTGCACACGCAGGGCACACGGAGCGCGGCTCCGCTGCTGCTCCTCCCGCCGGGCTCCCTCCTGAGGCGGGCAGGGCCCGGCCCCTCACCCCGCACTCACCCTCCTCCTTCCACTGCTTCACCTTCTTCATGGCGGCCAGGAATCCTCCGCACAGCACGAAGGTGGCGGCCAGCGACCGCCACGACACCAGCTGCAGAGAAGACGCTGTTTAGTGCCTGAAGAAGCCGGGGTGACAGCGCGGGGCGGCCCGTTCCGGTCCCGCCACCCCGGCTGAGGAAGGACGCGGCTCCCGCACTCACCCTCCATTGCGCGCCCCTCCGCGGGCCGCTGCCCGGCGGCAGGCGGGACACGGCGCGGCTGCCGGAGGCGGGCAGCACCGCCCGGCTCCTCACCACAGCACCCGACAGCCGCCAGCACCACACCACGCGCCCGCAACATCTCCAGGCTGCCGCCATCTTACGGCCGCTCTTCCGTGCCCGCCCCTTCCGCCTACGTTCGCCGGGCGCGGCCGCCATGGAGGCGGTGCCGCCGCTCTTCTGCTTCGGTGTCGTCGCGGACATCCAGTACGCGGACGCGGAGGATGGGTACGACTTCGGGGGGCTCCGGCGGCCGATACTACCGGCACAGCCTTAACCTGCTGCGGGCCGCGGTGGAAGCGTGGGCCACTGGGGAGCCGCCGCTCGCCTTCGTGCTGCAGCTGGGTGACAGCATCGATGGCCTCAACGCCCGCAGCGGCCAGTCCGAGCGTGCCCTGGAGCAGGTGCTGGCGGCGCTGGGGCGGCTGCCGGTGCCGGTGCATCACGCGTGGGGCAACCACGAGTTGTACAACTTCAGCCGGGCCCGCCTGGTGCACACCGGCCTCAACAGCCGCTCCTGCGGGGCCGCGGCCGGGCCCCCCGCCAGCGACTGCCAGGCCTATCACTTCAGCCCGGCCGCGCAGTTCCGGGTCGTCGTGCTCGACGGCTATGACCTGAGCACGCTGGGCAGGGAGCCCGGCAGCCCCCGCTACCAGGAGTCCCTGCGGCTGCTGCGGAAGAAGAACCCCAACGACAACCTCAACGACCCCACAGGTACCCCCCTGCTCCACTGCTGTTCAGAGCATGGAAGCGCTGAACTTCTTTCATGGAAGCATGGGCGGTGGAAGCTCTGCTTCCCGAGGCAGCTCCCTGAGCTGGCATCTGGTTGCCAGAAGGCTGAGGCACGTGCCCTGATTCTGCTGGCTTCCTTGCTGTCAGTGGGTCTCTAGGTGGGTGCAGGAGATGCTCCCTTGTGTCTGTCGTGGTGCTTTTGGGATGGGTTTAATGTTGTGCTCTGTGCCCTGCACATCAGAACAACAGCCTATGTAACTGCTATTACAGAGTGTAGAGTGATGCCCACCCTAGCCCATGCCTTGGGGGCCCCCCTAGTTGAAATCCTGTGTGTGCAACATGACCAGACCCTCCCAAAACACTAACAAGTAATTTTCTCTTGCTTGTCCAAGGACAGCTGGAGTTCAGATCCAAAGGTTGAAAAAAACCCAAGCAAAACATTTTTAAGAGTAAACCATCTATCATAAACAGACTTACATAGGGCAAACAAATTCAGGAGCCACAGAAGTGCATGCACCCATGCCTAACCTTCTTCTTCATTGCAGGACTCAAAGAACCTCAGTTTGTAGAGTTTAACGGAGGATTTAGCCAAGCCCAGCTGGACTGGTTCAATGAAGTCCTCAAGTTCTCCTGATGAAAACCAAGAAAAAGTCATAGTTGCGGGTAGGTGGTTACAGGAGGTACATGGGGATATATGCAAAAAGACTTACCTAGCCAATGGATGTTAGCTGAAGAAAACGTAGCAGCTTTATAGCTCTACTGAGGTACACAGGTAACCTGTGAAGTAGAATAGGACCCATGTCTCACACTCGTGTGAGCTTTCTGTACACAGATGTCTGAACTTCCCACCAATGTTGGGTTGCGCTTAAAGGGTTACGCTTAAAGTAACTGTCCTGTTTCTTTCCTTCTCAACTGCAGGTCACCTGCCCATTCATCCAGATGCTTCAGACTGGGTTTGCTTTGCCTGGAATTACGAAGATGCCCTTTCGGTCATACACGCCCATCAGTGCGTGGTCTGCTTTCTTGCAGGGCACCTGCACGATGGTGGCTATTGTTTAGACTCACATGGAATTCACCATCTGACTTTGGAGGGGATTATTGAAACTCCACCAGAAAGCAATGCCTTTGGGACTGTTTATGTCTATAAAGATAAAATGATACTAAAGGGAAGGGGCAGAGTTTCAGACAGAGTTATGCATTTCTGAAAATGGCAAGCAAATACAAATTGCTGTTCTTCAGGAAGTACTTGAATAGAGGATTCAGCTTATTATGTGCTTGTAGAAGGATGTGCATGGCTGATCCTTATCGCTTTGATTCAAACATTTTTCTCTTGGATACTCAATTTTAGGAATTATGTTTCTGTAAGAAAACAGACCTAATTCCTTCATGGAGAATAGAGAAGGCCAGTAGCCATATTTGAGATAAATAGACTTGAATGCAGAATGTTGACCTGAAGCACTCGTTCCTGACTACATTGGTATGTACTGTGAAAAAAATGAACCCCGCATTATGAATATTGTCCAGAAAAAAAAAGAACAAACACTTTTTTGTATGAGTCAGAATTAAAGTATGCAGAACTGTACCTGCCCAGCCATTTCCATTTCAGGTGGTTGGTTGAACATCATCATCAGTAATGTCTCATGTCTGTCAGAATTACTCTGCCGTGTAGCCTAATGCAGTCTTCTTAACATTGCTTTAAAAGACTAAAGCAATCTTCAAAACCAGCTAAGCCCAAGGAAAACAGACAATTTATGCTACATCCTTTAATGTTACAGATACACCTGCTGGGAACTAGGCAGCAACACTGGGGAGGATGTTGCTGCACTGCATCTGGACCTGTGTGGCTCTCTCCCAGCCCAGAATATTCCCCTGAGCTTCCTCGTCCAGGATCAGTAGCAGTGGAACATGGTGGCTGCCACTAGGCTGCCTTCCAGGAACAGAAATGCTGTGAGAAGCAAGAGCCGTGATAGTGACCACATCTGCTGGGGCCAGTCAAGAGTGCACATCCCACAGAAAATAAGACACAGAAGCTTTCATTGTATTTTCTTTACAAAATTAATATTTATTACTCTGTAAAACTAAGAATTTTCAGTGAAAGATAACAGCAAAAATATTTCTTCAGATATATTCTATGTGTTTAGGGCAGGAACAGACTGCTCAGATATTCACTTAGTCTCAGTGGACAGTGGACTGTAAAGAGTCATTTATTGAAACAAAGTGTTTGCTTTACTTTTCTGTTATGATACAGAGCAGCAGGTTTCCCTGCTAGTCAGGAAGTGATCTGGGGATGCCAGGGTATCTTGGCGATAACATTAGAACACACATGAGCTCCACAGTGCTTTGAAAATGCAGGAGGAAGCCAGGAGAACATTGCTTTCCACAGGAAAATCCTCTGCTCAGATTTGACTGTTCCTCAGTTTCTATAACAAATCCCAACCTGTGCTGCTGGAAGCAGCCAGATGTTCTTGGGTCCTCTCCAACTGACACAAACCCTTCATTAAGAACCAAAAGCAAAGGCAAATGAGGTCAGAATATTTATTCTGTACTATCTCCCCCCCCATTAGATGACTGTTTTACAGTGTGTTGGCCAAGATTCTCGCATCTCCTTGTTCACATATATATACAGCCATGACACAAAGGGGAAGAGTGCAACCACCACTGCAGCAGTCAAGCGAAATCCAACCGGTGGGTTCCTAGAAAGAAGCAGACACAACAGAGCTGTTTCGCATCAATCTGCTATGAAACATTCACACCTGGCTGCTGTTGGAAAGACAGCAAAGAGCCTTAGGCCACTGATGTAGCTCCTGTAGGTGCATTAGCACAATCCTTTACCAGAGGCACCACATGGCAGCAGAAGTTTCTGTCACCTCATAAAGCAGGTAAATAAATAGATAAAAGCACCCGAGTTGCCCAGAGGCACGTATGTGGTTGCCAGCACAAAGGCACTGTTTGGCAGACTGGGAATTTTCCTGCTCCCAGCCAGCAGGGATTCAGCAAAACTGCTGTAGCACAGTGCTCTGAAGAGGCTGGAGAGGGGAAATGTGGAGCCACTGCAGCCACCCAGAGCCCTGTGCAGCTCCGGTGTGCGCAGGGGACAGCAGCACAGAGACCCTCACTGGGAAGTTCCGTAACTTGGGAGCAATGGCAGAAATGGCTTTGCAGTTCATTAGCAGTTGTGGCCAACACTCGCTAGGCTGTTCCACTGAAGGGGCACACTGTCCTTGTGCAAAGGGAGGTTGTCCCCTGCCATTATGGATGGGGAGCAGACGAACTCTTTCATATTCCTTTACTCCCCCCAAAAGACTTGTACCTGTGCAAGATCCTCCAGGCTGTAGCACCAGCTACTACTGCTTAGGTAAGAGCTCAGGCAGTGATAGCAAGCAGAAAACCAAGCGGCCAAAATGAGCAATGTGTTTTTGAGAAGCTCTAAGCACGAGATGTGAACATATGAATGGATTTCAAAGAAGAAAAAGGAAACAGAACTTACTTGGCTGAACCGCGACAAAGCCTCATCCATACCGCGATTATCACCAGACCAAACAACTCGCTAGAAAGCCAAACAAAAACCAGGTCAGAAAACAATACAAGCAGGTATTCATTAAAAAATACATAAGTGCCTCCAAACCAGCACTGCTGCTCCTGTGAGAAGTTCAATGTATTTTACTAGGATTGTAACTGTAAAGGTATTTACACAGAGCAACTTTGCTTCCCACCACAAGCCTACAAACACACGTGACCCAGCTATACATCTGCAGAAATTCCTGCTTCCACTTTTTGTTCTGTTGCCAAACTTCTGTTCCCCAGCACATTTCCCTCCTTAACACAGAGCAAAGCAACATCCCAGTATTCCAGACCATAAACAGCCACAGTGCTTCACCTCAACACTGTGCAAGCACCTATTTGAGGCCACAACTGAACATCCAGGTGAGAAATCCTCCCTCTCTCATCCCTAGCAGTCAGAGCGCTCAGCAGCCTGTGCTACATAAACAAGCACGTGTTGAAAACACCAATTCCCATTCCTGCAGCTCCAGCAAGAGCACCCAAAGCTGTTCCACTGTGCCACTGCCCTCCTCTTTGGAAGCCAGAAGCTCCCCCACTAAAATCTCTCCCACAACCAGGCAAGCAATCAGGACTGCTCACCCTCCCTTTGTTCAAGAAACCCCTGTCTGGAGCACTATGGTCACTTCTGCTTGGTTCGATTCCCCTGGACCAAGAGAACTCACTGCAGCAGTCCAGCAGATAAAGTTTAGAAGGTGACCACCAGAAGGAGATGGCCTGGAGTGCTGAGTTCATGCAGGGGGGATTTATTCACCACTTACCGGCCTTCTTCCTCATGTAAAATGTTTCCTTGAGCATAAGCAAACAAAGAGCAAGCCAAGGCAACGGTCCCAACGATACATCCGGCAGAATGAAGGTCACAGAGGCTGCTCCAAACACCATTACCTGGGGAAAAAACAGACTGGCAGCAACCGCAACATCACATGAAGTAAGCCTATAAACCAAAAAGCAACTGAGTCACTAAAAGAGATGCCTCCAGAAAACACACAAACACCTTAGGTGGAAAGACTAAATTAATGCCAGCATCTCTATGACCAGGCAAATCTGTTTAAAAGTGCTGATGAAAATAAACACCAGTGGGCTTGGAGCAGCACCTCAGTGAGGAGTTTCCTCTTCTCTCCAGTAAACACAAGAGGCTCCAGCATTTGACATACATGGGAAAAAAATCACGAGTGGAGCACGAAGGAGAGTTCTGTTACGCAGGAGGAACAGCCTTTCTGGGGCTCCAGCCAGAACCAGATGCTCAGCATGGCACAGAGGACACCAGAGGCCAGGGGAGCAGCCCCAGCCACCCGCCAGCCTCAGGGACACAGAGCAACCACCACCATGCAAGGAGCCTCTTCCCTTGCACTCCCTGATAAGCCTCTGCCTGAGGTTTGCCTCTGATGATGAGCATCACTGCTGACACCTCTGCCTGGGGAGCTGATGTTTAAACAGAGAACTATAGATGATGTGAAATATCTGGATGGGCCCAAAGATTCCTGTGGTTTTCCATGTCTATTCCCAGATGCTAGTGGGGGGAGATGAGCAAAACCGGGGTGCTTGACCCCTCCAGGCAAGCATTAAAGATGAGCTGCCAAGATGCTCAGCATGACCCAGCATTGTAATTGACTTCCCATTTGGCTGAAGTGAGTGCAGCTCAGCAGAGGCAGAATTTGGGTCTTCCACAGACTGGAATGGCAAAATGTCCCCTGGTGAATGTACATAAATGTGCAGTCATACAACAGTTGTGCTATTTTAATCTTTCTTTTCCACAGATCTTGGAACAAAAAACAACTACTTGTGAGTTTAACATGCAAATTCTCTTGACCAAATGCCAATATGTTGAAGTTACACCTATTACACAAATAAACCTCCCCTGCAGCACTGATAAACCACTGGCAAACAACCCTCATGGGTTTTGGCTTGATGAATGCTTCACATGCTTAATGTAGCCAGAATGCTGAGAGGCTGCAATGGTGTGATCTGTGACAACAGTATACACTCCTGAAGATCTTTTTCTGGCATATGTGTTGTTCAGAGTAAGGATTCATCCAGAAAAGATCCAGTCACTTCAGGCCTATCAAATGTCAGGCTCAAAGTTATTTCTACTGCATGAAATACAAAAAATTAACTATTTTCCAGAGTCCTGCACCAAATTAGATCTGATTCTCTCAACATGTGATGTGGCATTAGATCACTTAGGGTATGCCCTTGGAAACTCAGCCCCAGCACTGAAGCCCCTAACAGGTCCCATCGCTGTCCGTGCGCGTTGCGGGCCAGTTGCAGTACTTGATACTGAACAAGACCTTTAGCCCTTTCTATGCAGAGGTCAACTGCTCTTCTATGAGGTAGGTAAGTAAAACCACAATTTACAACAAGGAAACAATGTGTATTAATGTGCTCAGGTCAACACCAGAGCCAGACTTGTGCTCTGCTCAGGCTCTGAGCCCTGGAACCAGGGTGCAAAGGTAAGATTACCACAGCAGCTGCCCTTTATCCAGAGCTCCTCCACTCACCTGCAGCTCATCCAACTCATGACCAGCTTTTGTAGAAGCAGGTTCCACAGATTTTTGCCCTCAAGACATATTAGGACACCTTTCTTAACTGACCTTAATTTACAATTCAACAGATAAAATTGGATTTTGAGCAGAGACTGTTCTACACATTGATACCATACCTGTTATTGAAGGGTTAATGCTGACAAGCAGCGTCAGGGCAGCTGGCACTAAGTAGACAACCTGTTAGGTGAAATACAGATCTACTCTGTGGCGGAGCTTAGCGAGACACAGCACTGCCCATCCACAGCAGCCGCCAGATGTGGGAACAGCTGCCAGTTTCCCACCCTGGCATGCCCTAGCACTGCCAGTGCCCATCACCACTGCCACCCACTGTCCTGGTCCATCAGCTGAGTGCCAGCCCCTGCTCCTCAGCCCCTGGGTTACCAACGAGCCCCTGCACTGCACCTCGATTCCAAGGAAAGCCCCTGTGGGGCTTTCCAGCCCCCAACCCTCCACCTACACTGGGCGGCTCTGCTGGGAGCAGGAGCCCAGCTGGGCTCACCTGCACAAGGGATGTCCCCAGCACAAGGGGCAGCCCCTGCCACCAGCAGCTCCTGTCACAGCCCCTGTGCCGCCCCGCTCCAAGCCAGGCACACGGTGCCAGGGCCGCCAGGCTGCTGCTGTGCCCGAGGAAGGGCTGGCAGAGTAGCCTGGGAACAGGAGGGTTTCTCTGATTCCCCCTTGAGACCGAGGCAGCCCTGTCAAGCTGACAGGGACAGGACAGGGGTATGGCTTTAACTGCCAGAGGGGAGACTGAGAGGAGCTCTTAGGCAGAAGCTGTTCCCTGTGAGGGTGCTGAGGCGCTGGCACAGGGTGCCCAGAGAAGCTGTGGCTGCCCCATCCCTGGCAGTGCTCAAGGCCAGGTTGGACACAGGGGCTTGGAGCAAGCTGCTCCAGTGGAAGGTGTCCCTGCCCGTGGCAGGGGTTGGGGCTGGAGGAACTTTAAGCTCCCTTGCACCTAAACCATTCCATGACTCCATGACTCCATGACTCCATGACTCCATGACTCCATGACTCCATGACTCCATGACTCCAGCCGTTGCTGAGCAGGGACCGGTCTCCCGGCGCCTGCCGGCTCTCCAGGTAAAAGCAGGGAGCAGGGGAAGGGCGGTCCCGTACTCACAGTCCACAGCCCGGCGTCGGGGTCGTTCACCTGCAGCGGAAGGCGCGCACTGAGACCCGGCCGGGGCCGCGCTCCGCGGGAGCGGTGCGGAGCCCTCCACGGCCCACTCTCACCTGCACTGCTGCCGCCAGCCCGAAGAAAGCGGCCATGAGGAGGTTGCAGAGCCGCCACAGCCGCCCCGCCATGGCCATGGCCGCCGGGGAGGGCCGCGGCGCCGGGGCGGAGCCGGTGGCGGGCTCGGGGCGGCCGATGTGGGTCAGCGCGGCTCGGTCGCAGCTACCGGGCTCTCAGGGGGGACTTCCCGTCCTGCCCAGCGTCCCCCGGCAGGAAGCATGCGGAGGACACGGAGCGGGTCCCGCGGCGGCGGCCCCGGCCGGTCCGGGGCGCAGGGAGCTTCGAGCAGCAGCGAGCAAAGAGGAAGCAAGGCGCAGCGGTAACGGGGAGCTGCCCCTGGAGCGGCTGCGGAGAGCACAGAGGCGTGTTTGCCTGGCTGGCATCAGATGGTGTACCGAGGGGCACTGGCCACAGATGGTGGCCTGGAAGGTTTTCACTGGGCAGCTCAACAGCGGGGTGGTGCAGCCCGCCCTAGCTGACCCAGGCTGCGTGATCCCTGTCCTTGGAGACTGCCTGCGCAAAGCCATGGCTCCCCTGATCTGACGTGGTGGCAATCTTGCTTCGATTGGGCTGTTGGACTGGAGACCTCCAGCCACGCCTGCAGAGCGACATTGCCATGGTTCTGCTATAACTCATGTGCTTGAAGAGAATTAGATCTTTGCCTCAGTGAATGCACACCAACAAACTTGTGTAGTAAAACTGGCCAGTGGTTGTGCAAAAGTTAAACCCCTTGAGAGGGGCCCTACAGCCCCTCCTGAGCTGTGACAGGAGCACTCAGTACAGCTCATGGAGACTGCTGATCCAGTCCTTGACCCATGGGCTGACTTCCCAGCTTGACCTCAGAGCTGCCATCACCGTGGATCTCACCGGCCACCTCTGAGCTACGGCTGGTGATGCTCACCCTCACCAGGCCTATCCTAACACATAGGTTGATTTCCCAGCTTGACCCCAGGCTTGCCTTGTCTCCATGAATCTGGCTGGTCATCCGGGCTCTCAATTGGATCTGGCTGCAGTCCCTGGGTCTGCTTCTTGCCCCACACCAGGGCAGTGGGACAGGCATTGCGCATGCACTGTTGGCTGTGGTGTCCTCCCTGGTGTAGCCTGGCTGAGGTTGAGACGGATGTGGAGCTACACCGTCAGTCACCACAGTGAGCTGGTGGCTGCTGGGGTACATGGGAGCTCAGAGAGGTCCGTGTAGAGGTTGGGAAGAGCCATGGCCAGCAGTACAGCTGCAGATCAGACTGTGGCAGTGACACTGCAGGGCAGGGAGCGCCTGTTACTGCTGTTTCTATAGGCACAGAATCACAGCCCGCCTTGTTTCTGGGCTGGGCTGTTGTTGGCCATGTCATGAGTGAAGGGGAGCCGGCTGGTGGAGTCATATCCTGAGGCCTCGTGCAGTCGGACAGGTCTCATGCTGAGCGAAGAGGCCGCTGAGCTGGCAGAAAGCAGCTTCTCCTGGGCACTTGGGAGGGATGCGGAGGGTTTGGCAACCCTGCGAGCAAGCAGGGTGCAGTGATGCAAGAGCAAGAGAGGGCAAAAGGCCTGCCTGTGTCCTGTGAGGGCAGGGCAGGAAGGACGAGGTTGATTTACCAACCATGGTATCTGGGTCTGTCTCGTTCTTTGCTGCTCCAATACAAAAGCAATCGGGATGTAGTGTCTTTTAGAAATATAAAGGATTTTTATTGTTAGGTTTAAAAAGAAAAGGTCCAGGTTGTTCACTTCAAAGCTTTACTGCCTTCCATGAGCAATTCCTATAACCAACCCCCTTCTGTGGACTCGGGAGGCCAGAGAGCCTCCAGCAATGCTGCTTTCGCCCATAAGAGGGAGGCCGAGAACATTCAGTACCCCTGAGTAGAATCTGAGCTGCTGTCAAATCAGTTCCTCACTATTAGATAAAACACTTTCCCTCCTTACTCCTCTCCAGAGCTGCTACTTAGCCCACTGAAGCCCGAGCTTAGCTTTAGCTCAGCAGCTCAGCTGTAAAGGACAGAGGTTTCCCATGAGAGTGCTTCAGAAGGAGAGTGCTGCTGGAGAGGGACTCTTCATCAGGGACCGTAGCAATAGGACAAGGGGTGATGGGTTCAAACGGAAACAGGAGAGATTTACGTTAGGTATTAGACAGCATTTCTTCCCTGTGAGGGTGCTGAGGCACTGGCACAGGGTGCCCAGAGAAGCTGTGGCTGCCCCATCCCTGGCAGTGTTCAAGGCCAGGTTGGATGGGGCTTGGAGCTGCTCCAGTGGAAGGTGTCCCTGCCTGTGGCAGAGGTTGGAGCTGGATGAGCTTTAAGGTCTCAACCAACCCATCCCATTCTATGGATCCAGCAGCCGAGCTGTGGTATCAGGAGAGCCCGGCTGTTTCCCAAGAGCCAGAGATGATACTGAGGCATTGACATAGTCACCCATCCCAGTGGCACTCTCCATCCCTGTGGACACCAGTGTTGCTGCCCTGAATGGCCATAGATGTGTTTTGATGGGATCCAAACCAGATAAGATGCTCCAGGTGGACAGGTGAAGGGCTCAGGGGCTTTGGTGTGTTCTTGGCTCCAGGACCCTGAACTACAGTTCACAGAGAAGCAGCTGGAGATAAGTGCATGTTGATATGCATGTGCAGATGTATGCACTGTTGATATTGCCAAAAGGGCTTTGGTTTTAGTTGCCTTAACTGATGGGCTATGTGCCATGAGCAGGGCAGGAAAGAGCCCACGTTACTGAGAAGGGGAGTAGCCCCACATCCACTGATTTACTAACTTCAGGGGATTGGAGTCTAAAGTGTCCAGTAGATCGACCTCTTTCTAGTGCTTATTATAATCCTATAGTAGCAACCTTCCTCCTACCTTAATTGGTTTTATAGAGCTTATCCAAATTACCTTGCTTATGCTTTGTCAGATGCTTCTTTAATCCTAATTTGAACTCCATCTCAATTCCCACAAACATTCTAGAAAGGCTCATTAAACAAGGCATTTGTATGCACCTAGAGTAGAACAAGGGGATGGACAACACACACCATGAACCCATCAGGAACAAACCAGTCTGGTGTCCTGGCATGGAACAAATTCTCAGGCATCAAGTGAGAGGTGGCAGGTGTCATGTATGTTGGCTTGAGGTAGGGTTTTAACATTGGAGGTCCTGACCCCTTCTTGAGAAGTATGGGAAGTGCAAAACTGACGTAATGGTACCTTAGGCTGTAATTATCAGTGACTATCAAGATGGAAGGGCACACGGAAGGGATTTTCGCAGGGATCCATTCTGATGCCAGGTCTTTTTAAACCCTTCAGTTACCAGCCTGGATAATTAGCATCTCTGAGTGCCTTATTAAACCTGCACATTACTGCAGGCTGCGAAGGACAGCAAAGACAACAGAAGGCAGCATTAGCTGACAAATGTGAGAAATGACCTGAAACTTATAGGGTAAAATTCAACAGGTACAACTTCAAGCATTACCTTTACGAACAGTGACACAAGTAAGGGAACTGGGTGGCTGCAGCTTTGCAAAAGGACTCCAAGGTGTAATGGAGAGCAAACTGAACACCAGCAATAGAAAAGGCAAACACCACCCTGGAGTGTACGAGCCAGGAGTAGCCTCCAAGACAAGCTGGAGTAATGTGCCTAGCTAGTAATGTGCACATCAAAATGCAGCTGAACAGGAAACAAAGTCAAAGGAGGTCAGTGAGGATGCTGGGAGGCACAGTAACAAAGAAAGGCTGAAAGAAGTGAGATGACAACAACTGAGTAGAGGAGGAAGCCAAAGTGAGGAGGGGAAGGGAAGCATTACAGTTATCAAGTGTATAAGAGGTTGTTTCAAAGAAGGCCATAGCCATAGCAAATAGGCCATAAAAGATTTCAGCTCAAACAAACCTAAGGTAGGCTTACAGGTAACATTAGGCTAGAAGTGTGCCAGAACAGACTGCTGGGGATGGCGCAACCTCCAGCACTGGAGGTATTTCAGAACTGGTTTCACAAACCTCTGTCAGGACAGGTATTGCTGATACCAAGCTCTGGGTGTTTTCTTTGGGGGAGGGTAAGGCTTAACAGTATGATTTTACCTAATTGTAAGCAAACCACATGCAGGTGGCACAAAGCAGAGGGGGGAGCCAGCTGCTGCCACTGTTTGCCAGCAGGCACTGGGTTTCTGTGCCACAGCCTCAAGGTGCCAGCTTTGGACCTGCACTCTTGTACAAGGCAGAAGAGGAAGGAAAATTGTGGAATGTGGTGGTGCGGGGAGGGAATATGCTTTGTGTCAGGACCTGGGCTGCACTCCCCTCCCCAGGAGTTCAACTCAGCATTTAAGGCCAGTTTGTTGGGAAGAGCCGGGTGGCTTTGGAGCACTTTGGAAAAAAGCTGGGAGAAGTGTAAGGGGTATGGATAAGAGCCACCCTTCACTCTGTCCCTTGGGAGCTCTTTTCAGCCAAAGCTTTTCCTTTGTCTCCCACTTAAGCTACATTACAGCTCTGCTGCTGCTGTGCCTGGCTGTGTCCTGGGGCAGGAGCCAGATCCTGACCTGGGGACCTGAATTAACCTCAGGCCTGCCTCATTGCAGTGCACTTGCCTGGTTACAGCCATGGGACCTGCCCTGCTCACCTGGCTGCTGATGCCACTGCCACCGTGCTATGCTCCGCTCCTATGATTCTCCCCTTGCAGAGCACCCACCCTTAGTGATCCCTGGCATTAGGTAGGTAAAGATACAGGGTTGGGAATCAGGCTTTGAGCTAGGTGGTGATGTGTCCCAGATGGGACTATGGGAGGAGAGGATAAGGGCACACCTTCACCTTGATATACGTGCATGTGCTGCTGTGTGCTGTCGGGTCTGTGGCTGGTTCCAGGCACTGGCACTGATGGTTACTCCCCATGGTGCCCACACAAACCACATTAAGGAAGGACTGCTCTTGTGGGGAGCTCTGGGTGCAAGTGCTTCCGTTCCTCTCCAACCAAAGCAACGGAGGCGACAGACTGTATGGAGCTTGGAAAGTCAGCAATGTCCCCAGAGGGAGCAGACGCCAGGGTGGGAGCCTGGCTTAGCGCAGCAACCTAAGTTCAAGCATAGCAAATAGGTTACTGGGATTTTGGCCTGACCACATGAGGAAGCGATGGTGTTACCTGAGGCAAAGGAAAGCTGCATCCCTGGCAGGGAGGAAGAAGGCTTTGCTGGACTAGCAGGAGTTGGGAGGATGGAGCAGAGAGATGGAGATGGTCAGCACCCAGTCTGCCTCCTTGTCCCACCTCCTGACAAAGGAGAGCTCTGCAGAGTGTGAGATATTCACAGGAGAGCAGGGCCCAGGCAGAAGGCTGGGCTCCTTCTTGGGTGTCAGCCCATCTCCTTGACCCCATGGGCAGCTGAGCAGGGAAACCAGAAGACTCTAGGATGGGAAAAGATGCATTCCCAAGCTCAAAGCACAAGATGAAAGAGGCCTCAACATTAAGCTAAGGTCTAAATGTGAGCTGAGATGGGGGAGAAAGAAATAAAAAGGAAGGCCGGAAGGGGAGGCAGCTCCTGCCCTGACCTCTTTTCCCCATTGCATTTGCACTTGCACAAAGGGTAACGGTGGGAAGCTTCTGGGGGCACATCCATTGCATGTTGAGGGCTCTGCTCTATCACCACCTTCACGAGAAGCACAGAGAAGCCTGGACAGCAGAGGAACAGGGGAAGTCTGCCTAGCACTTGGGTGTCCAGCTCTTCCCTCAGTGGATTTCAACCATAAAGGAGGTCGGCATTATTTCTGTCACACAGGTGAAGAAATGAGGACTCTTGTAGGTGAAGGGACTTTCACACGTTAATGCAGCGGTTGGAGAAGGGCCGGGTCTCTGTGGGACCCGTTTCACTGCTCTGATTCCTGGTGTGTGATGTCCCCAGCACTGAAGGCTCTAAGTTTGTCCGTTGTCGGGAGTCAGGGGTAGGATGAGAAACAATGCTCTAGAATGAAGAGCAGCAGCTAAGGGAGGAAAGAAAACGCGGCGGCAGAAAGGGGATGTTGCCCTGGATATCCCGGCAAACACAGGCTGCAGTTGTGCCCTGCAGCGGCCAGGGACGAGGTCTCCGGGAAGACACGAGAAGTTCGCACAGAAGCAGCTGCTCGTGCGAGAGGAAAAGCCATAGGTGAAGATGAGGAATTCGGTGAAACTCCTGGGCCCAGCCGCGGCCCTCGAGGGGCTGCCGGGGCCGAGCGTGTGGGACACGCGCGGCTGTGGGGCCCGCACGGCGCAGCGCTCCCCGGGGGGGGGCTGAGGGCGAAGCGAGCGGGCGATGCCGCTCTGGCCGGGGGGAGTGGAAGCTCCCGGGGCCGGAGGGAGGCAGCGCCGCGCCCGCCCCGCCGCAGCGGCTGCCGCAAGGCGCCGGGGCTGCGGTCGCCCCGCCTGGGAGGGGTTAAGCAGCGGCCCCAGCCCGGGGGCGGACGGGGCGGCTGCGGCGGCGGCGGCTGCTATACGGCGGCGGGGCTCTAGGTGTCCTGCCTGGGAGGGTCCCTGCTGCATTGCAGCCGCCGCGCTGCTCCCTCTCCGCGCACACAATGGCGACTCCCAGCCCCAGCAGCGGCTCCGGCGCCGGCGGCGGGAGCGGGCCGGGCCCGGGAGGGCCGCAGGCGCACGCCGCCGCCAGCAGCATGCAGGGTAAGCAGCCCCGCGCTAGGCCGCGGCCCAGCCGCCGCTTCCGGGCCGGGCGGCGCGCCCCGTTCTAGGCCTCTGCTGGCCGGGCTGGGCCGGTGGAGCGCGATGCCCCCCGCGGGTCTCACTCTGCCCGGGCCGAGCTCGGAGCCCCGGGGCGGGCGCTGTCCCGGGCGGGGGTGGAGGGTGGGCAGCTGGGCCCCGGCCTGGGCGAGCCGCGGCTCTGGGGACCCCGTCGGGCGCGGCCGTGCCGCCGTCCGGAGCAGCGCTGCCCCTCGGCGCGGCCCCGCGGCTCTAAGGTGGCCCTGGGGGGTGTGTGTGTGAGGATCGGTCCGGCCCCGGCAGGCTCCGCTCCGGGCCTGCCCCGCCGCTCCCTGCGGCTGCCGCCTCCCCCCCGCGCCCGGCCTCGCTCGGCGGCTCCCCGGGAGGAAGGGCGGCCCCGGCTCCGCGTCTGGGGCTGCTGGCGGGTGGACGGGCCCCGCACCGCTGCCCGTGGCCGAGGCCCCGCTGCCCGGGCGGCAGGAGGGGGCAGCGGGGAGGGACAAAGGCCGGCGGGACGCGGCTCAGGCTTCCTCCAGCGGGGGACGGTTTTGCGGCCTCCGCGGGATGACCCGCGCAGGCCCCGTCCCCTCGCCTGGAGCCCCGCGGTGCTGTGGCCGGGCCCGGGCCGGGGTTTGTGGCCACTCGGCCGGCGGCAGGACGGCTCAGCCCCGGCGTTGTGTCCCTGCGCTTACCTGTGCTTCCTGGGTCAGGTGTGTGGTAAGAGCGGTTCAGCAGTGAACTTCTGCTTCAGTTTGGTTTCCTTGTGATGGAAATTTACAGTGCTAGAGCAGGGTCGCTGTGCCAGGTTCCCGCCTGCACTTGTTGATGCTGGAGCCGGCTTGCCAAAACGGTGGGTATTTATTTTTCAGAAAGGCTGTAACAAACACCTCCTGAGTTTTGCTTTGAAGTTAAACTATTGGAAAATTCCCTCTGCTTGAGCAACATTTTGGGCTTTGTTAGGCCTGAGGTGATGCCTGTGCTTGGGTTTTATTTATTTTCCATTAATTTAGTGCAGGGATACTCGAGCTGTTTGGGGAACTTTCTTTCTCAATAGAAGGAGAGGTTGCACTCGCAGCAGACAACATTGGTCCCAGTTGTGTGCTGTAGTTCCGCTAGGACAGAAGGCACCGAGGCTGATGGCACCTGTGTGGGCAGAGAAGTGATGGTACAAACTGAAGAGTTTGGTGTGCTTGGAATAAAAAGGTGTGTTTTCGCTGGTTGCAGCATCCCTTGCGTGAAGCTCTTGCGCTTGCTGGATGGAGGAGCGGGTACCTGCTGGGCCTGGGGAAGGTGACGGTATCCGTGTTCACAGCTTTGGAAAACCCGAATCCCAAACATTGTATATTAAATGCATAGAGTAAACACTTGACCACAGTAGTATTAGAGTTGTGGTAAAACAAGCCATTGCCTCTCTGCAGTGCACTTACAACCAACCCTCTGTGTTGTTCCTTGTATTTTCACCTGACCCCCATTTTTCCTGTCTGTGAGATGTTGCCCTGAATCCTGCATATCCTCAGGGCTGAGAGTTGGGTTTGCACCCTGACTCCAGGGCTGGTGATGCCCCTGTAAGCTTGTGATGGTGTAGCATCTGCATCCGTGGTCAGGTGGAGGAAGGCAGTCGTTGGTGTAAAGTGCCTATTTAAATATGAATTCAGGACAGCAGGGCCAGGTTGGTGATATCCAGGTGTTTGTGGTGGAAGCTGATGTTGAGGTGGTTTTTGTTCAGATGCTGTGGGAGAATCTGAAGTGTAGGATCTGCATGGGCTTGGGAGCAGCAGGTTGGTGAAGCAAGTTCTGGAGCAGCAAGAAGCTCCATCCCAGGAGGGAGGTCCTCTGCCAGGATCCCTCTGCTGCCACATAACCCCTTTGCAAAGCTGCTCGCAGAGGCGCCCATGGCCTTGCTCCCAGCATGTGTCCTGCTGGTTCCTTGCTGAGCCCAAGTCAAGCTGAGCTGCTGCAGAGCGAACTCACCGCAGAGCGGTGAGTGTTCCGCAGCTCGAATGCCCAACGCTCCTGGTAGGGTTGGGCAGGAGCTGGGATGAGGGAGGTGTGGGAATGCATTGCTGGGTGGGGAGGAAAGTAGGTAGGGCTGTGTCAGTCTGGGTTGAATTGGCTTAAACACTGTGCTGAGGTGGAGCAGGGAAGTCATTAAGCTGGAAACAAGTAATCAGAAAAAGACACCCCCCCTCCCCCCAACTTTTGCTCTGTTAATTTTCAGCCAGAAGCATTCTCTGACCTGGCTTGGGCAACCGCTGCTGCAAGGGGGGTGGTGGGGCAGGGAGGAGGTGGGCTATCTCCTGCAGCTTTGGCCTGTGCCCACCACAAGGAGCTGAGACAGCGCTCCTCTGGACAGCCATCCATTGCTTCTGGAGAATGCCCAGAGGCTGCGTGCTTGGGCAGGCTGAGGTGAGAGCCTCTTGCTGGGGTTTCTGTTTCAGTAGGAGGGCCAGTGGTTTCACAAGGGGTATCTGCTGTTGGAGAGTTTGGCAGGGGCTGGGGAGAGGAGGCTAGAGGTGGTGGTACAGAGAAGTCTTCATGAAAATTGAGACCCACCCTGCTGATGTCTGGAGCTAGGGCAGCACATTGGGGAAGTCTCGACAGGCCACCCTGTTTTGTTTTAAATTTGATATCCTGCAGTACTTTTAATGCCCCTCCAAGGTGACAGTGCTGAGATGAAGGGTTACCTCGCTGTCCTCACACTGGGCTTCCTCTGTAGCTGTCGGTCCTCAAGCCTTGTGGTCAAGCAAAGGGTTGCTTCAGGTCTCCTCACCCTTAGTGTTCTGCATGCCTCAGCTTCATGCTCGTGTCTTCTCTTGGCTAACTGCACCAGCCAGTTCATGCCCATGAACCTGGGACCTTACTTTCTTCCCAGATGTCCCCTGGCCTGGTTGATGGTGCCATGTTCAAGGCAGGGTCACCAGCTTAGAGACAACACAGAGCTGCAGTTCTCAGTGTTGGAGATAGATTGTGGTTTATGACCTTTGAAATTCCTGTTTGTTTTCTGGGGGCCGGGGCCCACTGCTGTGAAGAATTGTTGTCCTTAGTTACGTGTAATGCTGGAGCAGTCCTGCATGTGTAGCCTCCTGGGTGTTTTGTGGAGAAAAAGGAGGTTCTGTGGGAAGTGGGGTATCCCACTTGGACAGTGATTTAAAAGAAACCAACGCCCAAACTGTAATCAGAGCAGGTTTGCATTTCTCTCATAGCCAAAATTAATGATTGTCTTTGCTGTTGCCATTGTTTGAAGGATGGTGGTGTGGAATCTGTTGCCATTGTTTGAAGGATGGTAGTGTGGAATCTAGACATGTAATGAATTCCATGACATAGGATGAATTTTGATTGTAGTTGCAACCTGTGGAGTCACTTATCCTATTTCCAGTGCCAAGCAGGAACTGGAACCCCTCTTAACTGGCCTTTACAGATTTAGCTCCTGCATCCAGCGTTCAGGAAGACTGGAGGCAGCTGGGACTTCATAGAATCGTAGAATGATTTGGGTTGGAAAGGACCTTAAGATCATCCAGTTCCAACCCCCCTGCCATGAGCAGGGACGCCTCACACTAGACCATGTCACCCAAGGCTCTGTCCAGCTTGGTCTTGAACACTGCCGGGGATGGAGAATTTACCACTGTTTTGGGCACCCTGTGCCAGCGCCTCACCACCCTCAGAGGGAAGAGCTTCTGCCTTAGATCTAACCTGAACTTCCCATGTTTAAGTTTGAAACCATCACCTTTTGTCCTGTCGCTACAGTCCCTGATGAAGGTCCCTCTCCAGCATCCTTGTAGCCGCCTTCAGACACTGGAAGCTGCTCTGAGGTCTCCAAGCAGCTTCTCTTCTCCAGGCTGAACAGCCCCAATGTTCTCAGCCTGTCTTCATACAGGAGGTGCTCCAGCCCCTGATCATCCTTGTGGCCTCTGGACTTGGTCCAACAGCTCCATGCCCTTCTTATGTTGAGGACACCAGAACTGTGCATGGTACTCCAAGTGGGGTCTCATGAGAGCAGAGGGGTAGGATCACTTGGTGAGGTACTTGCTGCTTGCTGTGCTCTGGTGTCTTTCTGAAGCAAAGCATATTACTGTGGGTGTCTCTCAGAGTGTACATGGTGGCTCAGATGTATGGGGGTGGGAATTCTCACCCTGTTCAACTGGAATTTGGGATTCCCAGTTCTGTTCACGTGTGCTCCTGTGTGCTCCCCCCATTGAGGTCTTTGCTCTCTCTACTGCACTCCAGCCATATACCTTTCTGTTTTCAGCAAAAATCAGAGAAGGTCCATATCTGGTTAGAGAGTCCTCTCTGGATATGTCAAAGAGCCTGAGGGGAGAGTTGCCAAGGGGTCTCTGAGAACATCAGGAGATGCTCTTGCCATTGGATACCATTTGTGCATTGGTGACTTACTGGAGCTGGGACATGCGTTTCTGCCTATGTGTGAGCAACTTCTGCTCTGTTCCCATCTCTGCCCGGTGGAAAAGAGCTGCTGGGAGGCTCTTTGAGAGGTCAAGAATTGTTCATGCTGGGCAGAGGACAGAATTGGCGAACACTGTGGAGGAGTTTGTCAGTCACTGGGGTCAGATGAATTTGGTGTCAATCCATGCTGTGTCTTTGGGGTAATCATAGTTACTTCTGCCATCTCTGTAAAAAGCAGAATATTACTTGAAACCATTTGTGGGCATCACTGTGGCAGGTACAGGGGTTCAGTAAGAGATACTGTGACTCCTGTATCCTCCTCCTCTTTGTGTTGCTGCCTTTGGGGGTGGAAGGAATGGCTGGAGCAGCCCTTCTCCCCACTGTTGAAGGTGTTCCTTGATCCAGGCACAGCAGGAGGAGAGGAATGAGATCTTGATGCTGAGATGCTGGATGTGCTGGGGCACGGTGTGGGCACTATGAAAAGGCTGGTGTGTGGACTTACCTCTGTGAGCAGAGAGACAGAATGGATGGAGAAAGTAGAAGGGCCCCAGTAAATGTGGCAATTTGCTCAGGGGACCTCAAAGAGAGGATATGGAAATGAGGAAATAGTGGGGAGGTGGAAAGGTTGTGAAGCAAAGGGAGCAGTAAGCCAGCAGCAGATTGGGTATGAACCAGTGTATGAATGGCCAAGTAAAATGAGACATATGATATAGATAAGAAAACAGTTAAGGCATAAAAGAATAAGAAAAAAAAATAAAGGGACAGGAGGGGAGAATTAATTAATCCTTGTCCTCAGTAGTTGGTAAAATAATCAATGTCTGCCACTGTATTAATGACCTGCTCTTACTCCAATGCAGGCAAAGTGAACTGTCTCTCCAGCAGGTGGGCACTGGTTGGGTACAGTCAGAAAGTGACTTCACTACTGTGACCGTGTCACCGTACGCTGGTGCAAGCTGACACTGCCAGGTCTGTCATGTTGATGGCTGCATGGCTACTTGGACGTGTTTGCATTTATAATGGAAAGTAAAGATAGTTGTGTGATGAGCAAAGCAGTGTATTTCAGTTTGTTCATGCTGACTGATTTATTCCTATATGGTGGCTGTGCAGGGATATGGGTGACCATATCTGCTCTGTGTTTGAGTCTTGGTGTCCACTTAAGCATTTAGGACTGTAGGTATATGTTTTTGCACTTCGGCTTTCCATTTTGGTTTAGTTGTAATCAATTGACATCCTTAATATAGAATCACAGAATGGTTTGGGTTGGAAGAGACCTTCAAAGCTCATCTAGTCCAACCCCCCTGCAATGAGCTGTGCCATCTGCAACTAGACCACGTTGCTCAGAACCACATCCAGCCTGGCCTGCAATGTCTCCAGGGATTGTGCATCCACCACCTCTTTGGGCAACCCGTGCCAGTGTTTTACCACCCTCATTGTAAAGAGTTTCTTCCTGTGTTCATCCTGAATCTCCTTGTTCAGTTTAAACCCGTCACCCCTCATCCTGTCTATTCATAGGTGTGTATTAAGGGAAGCATTACTTACAGGAGTCTTGTGTAACCACAGCAAGCTCTGCATGTAGCAAACGAACATAAGCACCTTGTTAGCATCATACAGCTGGGATGTGATTGCTGCCTTTGAAGTCAAATCATTTGGATGTAGGTTTGGTAAGAATTTGTGTGTTGAAAGTAAAACTGGAGATCTGCTTCCCAATGGGAGGGGGCTGGAAAGGAAGACTGCATGAAAGCAAGAAGCTGTGTGGAGTGTTTGTGCAATGCTCTGCCCTGCAGATGTCCAACCGAGTTTCACTGAAGTGATGTTTATAAAGAAGGTACAAAAATCCCTGAATGGATGTGCTTCTGGCATCCCCTCAAAGGCTGGAGCACAACGATCTGGACCAGCTTTCCATAGGTGCTGATTATGTTCCCAGATCTTATATACCTTGTGTGCAATGGGCTCTTGTTGTATGAACAAATGTTTTGGGGGTTCCTGTGTTGATGCTCATCATTTATGGTTGGTCTGTAACATCTCTTACAATGAGAAAGCCAGTCCCTATAAAGACACCAGTTCAGGGGAAGCTCTGCCTCTATGTCAGTAGGTCTAGTAGTTCCTGCATTTAGTAAGCTGATTTGGTTTGGTTTATATGCATCAGTTTGGTTGGTTTCTGTTACCAGTTGCAGTCCCTGTGCAGTCGCTGTGCTGCACACTTGGCCAAGTTCTTCAGTAAAGTAAATCCTTTACCATATCACGAGGATGATCAGGAGCTGGAGCACCTTCTGTATGAGGACAGGCTGAAAACATTGGGGCTGTTCAGTGTGGAAGAAGAGAAGCTGCGTGGAGACCTCGGAGCTGCTTCCAGTGTCTGAAGGGATATATAAGGAAGCAGAGGGGGACTCTTCATTAGGAACTGTAGTGATAGGGCCAGGGGTGATGGGTTCAAACTGGAACGGGAAGATTTAGGTTGGATATAAGGCAGAGGTTCTTCCCTGTGAGGGTGCTGAGGCGCTGGCACAGGGTGCCCAGAGAAGCTGTGGCTGCCCCATCCCTGGCAGTGTTCAAGGCCAGATTGGACAGGGCTCGGCAGCAACCTGCTCTGGTGGAAGGTGTCCCTGCCCGTGGCAGGGGTTGGAGCTGGACGAGCTTCCAGCCCAAACCATTCTGTGATTCTGTATTGCTGAAGTCTGCAGGCATTCCCTGCAGAGGGCTTTGGTTTGTCTTCTGGATCATCAGATCTCTTTATATGTTTCAGGTTTGGCTGATTGTGGAAGAAAGGTGTGAACAGTGGGTGAATGATGGTGCAGTGCCTGGCCAGCACTGAAAGATTTCTTCCTTTTAAAAAGGTCTGTTGTTGTAGCTGGGTTAATTAATGTGCAGTAGTTAACTCGTGGTAAATCCCTAGTGAGAGACACTTCACCCCTGTTTCTTCAGTTGAGCTAGGAGATAACTTGAATATTGTGTCTCTGCTAGGCTTTGGCAGTGGAATAGCTGATGCATCCCTCCATGTGCACATGCCACTTGTAGGTGATGATAGCACTTCTGTTTGGGGGTATCTGGAACAAAAGTTGTGAGGCTTACCTCTCTCAGTAAGCAATGGACTTGAATGTTTAAGGTGGATGTTAAAAGATCAGAATAGTTGATTATCAGGAGCAAAGCGCCCTGTTATTTTGAAGGTGCCTTGGGGTTAAGACATTGTCCATAAAGCATGTAACTGTAGGGAGGGTGTGTTTCATCTTGTTCTTCTGGGATGGGGTTGCAGGAGGGATTTGTGCAGCCTTGAAGCCCTCTTCGATTTTTACCTGGGGGTTCTTCTGGTTGTCTGAACAAGACAGTAATTTTTGCAGTGAGTCTGCACCCACTTTTGTCCCCACCCCACCAGCTTGTACCATTGCCAAGCTGCTGGACAGGCTCTCTCTGTTACAGATCTTTGGCCAAGGTTTGCTAGGTGGACCTGTATAGAAACTGTATGCAAGCAGCTTGGAGAAGTGCCACTGCAGGAGGCACCATGTATGGTGCCTCTTGAGGGGGTATTCCTGTGTTATAAGCTTTGTATTGACTGCAGGTGCTGGTGTGGATGTACCTTTCACATATGTGCATCTTCAACATACAGAGCTCCTCAGCCAGGTCACCCAGTGGGCATCTTCCTTGTTGAGGCCGTGCAGGTCCCTTTACCTGGTGACTGGTCCCATTTTGGGAGCTCCCCTGAGAGGCAGGATGATGCTGCAGGGCGGAGCAGGAGGGAGGAATCCTGCCTTCCCAGAGGCAAGCAGAGAGCATGACTGCTTGGCTCCATCCCTCACTTGTCACACCATGCCTGTATAGCGCACTGGGTGTATGTTGATCCCAAATCCCATGCTCACTAAGCTGTGATTGTTGGTTGCTCTTGTAGGGAAGCAGGTCCCATCGCAAGCTCTGTTGGGTGCTGATACAGTGTTGAAAGCCAGGCAGTGCTCACAGCTGACATGGTTAGTGATGGACTTGGCAATACAGTGGTAAAGGGAGGACTTGATGATCTTGAAGGTCTTTTCTGGCCTGGCTGATTCTATGATCCTGGTGTTGATGGCAGGGCAAACGTGTGTGTGATGTCCAGCTGACAGTCTGATGCTCCTGGTTCACTGATGAGCTGCTGCTGCCAGAACTGTTCCTGCAGCCTCCCCAGCACTGTCCTTCCTGGGTGCTGCATTTCCCTCTCAAACTGCCCATTTGTGTCCTCACAGTAATCCTGTGCTGGCATGTCCTGAATCTTTGAGACCCAAACCCAACACAGCAAACATCCTGTGATGATGTTCCTGTGATTGGTTGATTGCCCACACTGTGGAGCAGTGCACCAAACTGCAGGGGTAATGGCAATGGGTCAAAATCTTGCTGTCCCATTGGGGATCATGTGGGTTTAGCAGCCAGTATGGATTGCTCCATGGTAGCTGAGCTGGTGAAGTTTGGGTTGCCTTCGTCCGTCGGTGGTGTGGACAGTGGGCTTGGTTTGGTCATTTGGCTCCTGTTTTTCTGTGTTTTGGGTTTTTTTTGGGGTGTGTATGTTCTTACTTATCAGGAGTCAAGCAGTTTCCCCCATTTGCACTGCACTGACAACCCACAAGTGTAAGAAATCTGCTCTGGTGTGCAGTAACCTTACGAGTTCGAAGAGCAACATATTGCAGCTAATGAACTTCCTGCCTGCCTTTAATCCCAGGGTTTTGCATTCGCAGTAACTCCTTTCTGGCTGGATTGGTCTTTTTCCTGAGACACTTCATGATGTTGAAGGGAAGACTGCAGTGGGACAGACTTGAACTAATGATTGTGATTTAATACGGTAAACTCCAAGCGCCCAGAGGACAAGGAGGGCTTTTAAACCAGACGATATATAAGAAGGCTGATAAACTCTGGCAGCCAACTACATTTGGAAATGACAATAAGGGAAGGAAGGGATAATTGACCACTTTCTGCTGCCTCAGTGTTTGAGGTGTTTTTGTCTTGGCCACAGCGACAAAGCTTTGTGTCAGCCTGAGCATCACTGCCCAGGATGGTGTTCTGGGTAGGCTGTGTTTTGAAAAGAAAGCCGAGTGAAAAGTTAGGTTAAGCCATCTCTTCTGGCCCTCTACAGTTTTACTGGGATTCCTTTTTGATGGGAGGCTTTAAATCTTGAAGGTACCCATGATGTACATTTCTTGATCTACTTAGGTGGCTTCAGGACACATGCTGCAGTTCAAGCAGCTGCTGTGCTTGTGCCTCCCCGCGCCTGGGTGTGAGGTGTATCATGACATTTGCAAGGTATCATGGGTTTATTTCAGTTTCTGTTGCAGAGTGTGAAGTTTTGAGCAGACCAACCCATCCCAGGGGTGAGCAGAGGAAGCTTTGTGCCAGTGGGTGAGATGGTCTTGGCATGGATTTGCATCAGCACCATCATGTGGTGCTGCAGAGCATCTTCCAAAATGTGTGCCCTTGACTCCTGGGTAGCCTTCTGAGGAGGGATCTCTGCTGCTGCTGTTTGTGAGGAAGTACGTGGCATTGCCAAGCATCTGCTCCCATCTCCCTTTTGGTTCTGCTCTCAGCCAGTTCAGGTGAACACGTGCGATAGCTGTGCTTAGCTGGGTACAGCCCACTAACGTCGATATGAGCATCAAGGGAGATGGAGAGTGTGTATATTGCACAAATTGTGTATTTATTAGCTGCTAAATTGATTTCCTCTTCTGCAAATCGAAGCTGCTGTGTTTGCCCTTCACTGGAGGCTGGGCCAGGCCTGCAGGAAGCAGGCGGCTGGGCCTGGAGCGAACAGGGAGTCCACGCGCCAGGAATTAGGCTATGTTTTGAATAATGTATCTGATCTTTCTGAGGTGCTTCAGAGATGCCCTGTGGCATGAGGAGGACAGCTGGTGGGGAGCAGAGGTGGTCTGGAAGCGAGGTTCCTTTCATTACGTTTTCTCTAGGCTTGTTTTCATTTCTGTGGACCAAAAGGGGTTTATGGCTTGCTTTGGAGCCAGTTCTCTGGAAGTGGTTCTCTGCACTGAATTAGCCATCACTTTGCTTTTGGAGCAGAGAGCAAAGGGTTTGTACTTTGAAGAGGTTTGTGGACAGAGATAAAACAGTTTCCTTTAAAAACACATGGCTGTGTTGCTTTAACCTGGGAGGGGTTATGAACTAAGATAAAAGCACTGCATTTGCAAATCCTTTCTGTAGAGTGATTGGGACCATGTCCGAGTTTTCCTGTAAAGACCAGTTCCCCTCCTGAGCAGCATCAGTTCAGGACCTGGTATTGTGCCAAACCCTGGAAACCTCACCCTACCTTTGAGGTCCTCTTTTTTCCTCCTGTCCCACTCAGAAACATGGATGGGTGGGAGTGCAGGAAGGAGGAGGTTATTCAGAACCACTTCATGTAGGGCTGGCCAAGACTGACAGCCCAGAGCTGAGGACAGACATGAGATATCTGTCCCTTCTTCAAGGTACTTTTTGCCTTGAGGTAGTGGGAGCAGCCAGCGTGTGGAAACGGGGATGTTTGGGATGTCTGCTTTTAAAGCTGGTTTCCTTACCGACTTGGGAAGAAGCAGAGGTCAGCTCTCCTGTTTCTGATCTGATGTAGCCCGAGTGTTGGAACTCGAAAGTGTGACTGCACGATGTAAGTATGTGTGCAGGTTTCTGCAGAGGGGCTGTGAATGAGCTTGGATGCCTGTTGGAAGGAGTTGGTGTAAAGGTTTGGAGATGAGCTGCTTTAGGCAGCAGCTTGGTTCTTGCTGCACGGGGGACATTCACGCATTGTTGAATATCCAGCCTTCTCCTGGAGATGTAAAGCCTATTTTCAAGTATGTTTCTCATAAATGTCTTTCATTTTGAGAAGAGTTGAAGTAACATCCTGGAGCTCATCTCCCAGCTGGTTACACCACAGCCAGTGGTCACATGTGCTTCCTACTGGTTAAGCTTTACCACTGCGGAACAGTGCTGGGCATCCTCGGGGCTGAGAACAAGAACTTACTCTGACCTGTTACTGTGGCTTCATCCCTGCTGATGAGGGCTGCAGCTGAGGAAACGGGAGAAGGATCTTTCTCAGCAAGTGTGGAGTGGCAAAGATTGAGTCAGGAATGGTGTCTGGCTGTGTGCTTTGTGCAGGAGGGCTCAGGTGGCTTCCCCATCAGGGATGCGAGTTAGGATCTTCTGTGACTTGAACTGGAAATTCCAGGTCTGATTTGTCAGTATGCTTGCCTTTATTTCTTTTCTTTTGTTTTTTCCCTGCCCTCAAAACAAAGCTGTAGATGAGGACTGTGTGAATGTGGGGTTTATTTCAGCAAAGACATGGAATGTTTCTGGGGCTGGTCATTTGCTTTAATATAGACTGGTCTTAGCTAAGACTGACTTGAACGGGAGCCGTTACTGGGCTGGCACCAGGGAACCTGTTTCATTGCTGAGCTGCCAAAGGTCTGAGCTGCACCCTGCCTTGTGCCAGGGCACTGCTGCTCTCACAGCACCTGGGACTGAGGCCAGGAGCTGCTTGTCCACGATGCTATTTCCATTTAGTAAATAGAAGCTTTCTGGGAAGGTTTGTGTTGGGTTTCCCTCTCAAATCTGATTAATGCTCTGACTTTGGCAGCAAAGCTCTGACTGCAGCTCTGACTGCCCAGCATTTATGTCCTCACAGTAATCCTGTGCTGGCATGTCCGGAGTCTTTGGGACCCAAACCCAACACAATGAACACTCTGTGGGGATGTTCCTCAACTGGTTGATTGCCTACACTGTTCGGCAGTGTACCAAACTACAGGCCTAATAGCAGTGGGGTCAAAATCTTGCTGTCCCCTTGGGCATCACTTGGGTTTAGCAGCCAGTGTTGGTTTCTGGTGAGGTTGGGTTGTCTTTGTCCACGCTGGCAGAAGCTGCTGCTGCTTTACAGCCCAGCAGGAACATTGACTCCCATGCCAGAACAAGCGCCCACTTGGTCAGTGTTAGATCCGGAGGGGTCCATGGGACGACAGTCAAGTGTCCCCATTCACCATGGGTGACAGCAGGGTCTGCGTTCACAGCAGGCTCACAGCGAATAGCTTCTTCCGAGGTTCTCCCCGTAGTTAATGTCCAAATGGTGCCACTGTGATGTGCTGGAGGAAGAGGCTGTTCCCAGTAGTTTGGATAGTGAAATAACTGTGAAGAGAATTTGGAAGTGATCCCGAGATGTAATTTTGCCCAGTGCTTCAGAGGGACAAGGTAACCAGTATGTGCTAGAAGCTCCTTCAGTCCCGTGCGTGGTGGTTGGTTTAGATGACTGAGTTTGGTATGCTCTGGTCCTTGTCAGCACTCGAAGAAGACAAAGACCTTTAGCAATCTCTTTAAAAATGAACTAAAAATAATCCCAGAGTGGACATGGAATGAGGGAATTCTGTGCACACACCCTCACACTGCCGGCATCAGCTGGAGCGCAGTTCAGAGGATAATCGCTCGCTTCCTGCTCAGATACTGGCAAGCTGGATGCCCAAGAAATCATAGAACAGTTTGGGTTGGAAGGGACCTTCTAAGGTCATCTGGTCCAACCCCACTGCAATGAGCAGGGACGGCTTCAACTAGATCAGGTTGCCCAAACCCACATCCAGCCATAATCCAAATTGTGCCAGCTTCATATTTTGTCTGCAGTAGTTTCTCTTTTCTGCCTCATTCTTAAGCATGTCAAGCTCCTCTTTTTAAGCAGTTTGGGCTCTTTGCTTTTCCAAAGACAATTTCAGTCATTAGCTGGGGTTGTTCTTTTAGTTGCCAAACCATGGTGGTTTCATGGCAGTTGTGTAGCTGTTGTTATGTCATCTTCAACACACATGCTGCTACTCTCCGGAATGCCTGTTTCTTGGAGGTGTTTCAGGGTGTGATGGTATTCCTGCCCTGGCGTAGGCAAGCAACCAACCTCTGCTACCCTTTGTAGGAAACGTGCTCTGTTCCCACTGATGGGAGGTTCTTTGTGGTGCCTTTGGAGTTCATTTTGTCTCTGGAGTTTGCTGATGGCCTTGCACGGGGCAGCAGGACCAGGCTGACACTTCCCCCTTCTTCTGGGGGGACCTCCCAGGGGAGCAGCACCACCAAGATATTCTGGTGCAGTTTGATCAGCTCCAAACAGGGATGAATGGGGCATCCCGGAGACAAGGGCAGTGTCGAGCAGCTCCCACCTTCCCAGGTGGAGTTCTGCTGTAGTAGAGGGACTGTGGCATCTCAAACCAAGGCATCACAGGTTGGTTTTCTCTGGGGGAGGCTTCAAGTGCACACTGAGCAGCATTGGCTCTGGCCAAAGGCTGCTCACAGATGGATGTGAGAGTGGAAAACTTACATTTGTGGTGCTCTGTGACACCTTGTAAGAGCCAGGAGGACCCTTTAGTGGTTTTGTGGGGGCAGTCAGATTTTTGCATGTGGAACTGGTGCATGTGTTCCTTTTTACTGGGAGCTCCAAGGGAGAAGGAGTTAATGGGGATGAGGGCAAGGGAAGAAGGTGGCTGGATCTGTGCTGGGGCTACTGGCTGGTATGTTTGCAGCAGTCTTCTGTTACCCAGCATGAGGCCGTGGGGATTAGCTAGGCAGACTCTCAGGCTCCTGCCGTGCCGAAGACCCGCCTGCCCTCTGCACAGCAGTGGAGCTCTCTTTTCATTCCCTCCGAGAACTTTCAAAATCCATCAGATTGGGGCAATTTTTGATGAGAAACTCGCCCCTAGTGCTGGGATTTTGACGGGATGGGGAAAAACTTGTATACCCTCCAAAAGATTCATGCCTGATGGGGTAGCTTATGCTAACATGGAGAGGTGGTCAGAAAGAAAGCTGGGAGCAGATACAAACAGCATTCATCACCTCTGAAAATCTGAATGTGTTCAGAGCATGTTTGGACTTCAAAGCCTGTTTGAAGAAGCGTGGTGCAGCTGAGCATTGCAGCAGTGTGAACGCATGGCCCTTAGCCTGGAGCAGAGAAAGGAGAGACCTGGAGTGACACCTGCAGAGCTGGGCCAGAGGAATGAGAAGGAATTTTAAGGCGAGACTTGTAACTTGTAAGCTCGTCAGAAAGCTGAGTTGGTTTTGTAGGGGTAAGAGGAACTTTCCTTGCAGAATGACATCAGAGTTTTTTCTCCCGTCTTTTAGTTGTTCATGTTTTCTACCAGTCAGGTGGTTAGCATTGCTTATTTTCTTTAATCAGTATTCTCAATATGATTTCAGAGCCTTCAAACTGGCATTAGTAGACTTCGTGGCTTATCTGTGGGTGACAGCACTTGTTCTGGTGTAAATGACCTGGAAAAAGTCAGAGGTAATACCCATCTCCATTGGCTTGGTCAGCATTGGGGAAGAGGGACGGGGCTGGTCTTGGCTCTACCTGCGTCACCATAGCCTGCTAGATCATATGTGCCTCTTAGGAGTTTTGGTGGGCTGCCTTCACTGCTTAAGGAGTTGGAGCTTTTCCAGGATCTGGCACTTTATGTCAAGCAACAGATCCATACCCAGGTCTGAAGTGGGGTTACTCCTGTTGTGACCCTGAGCAGACTATTTTATGATTCTGTGAGCAGATTTAATGCCAAGGTCCAGCTTCCTGTGTACGAAACAATCTCTTTGGTTTTAAGAAGTGTTACTTGTTACCCCTGTCACGATAGAGCTGTTCTGTTCCAGTAGGCTTTTTATAATAATTGGCACGAAATGCTTAAATAGTGCCTGTTGTAATTGTACTAAGAGGTGGAGGAATCTCATACTCCTTCCAGTAGGTACCCTGATCTCCTTTCTGCCTGCCAGGTACCAGTGCAGATTTCCTTGCTTACCTGTTGAGCTGTGTTGTCTCGTGAAGTTGGTTTATAATCTTGGTAAGATCCTTATGATGGTGACAGGATTGTTCTGTATTCAAAGCAGCACAGTCTAAAGTTTAATCTAAATCATTCATTTTCTTCATGATTTTACAGTTAATATTGAAACATAAAAGGTGCTTCTTAACAGTGATGTGCTGCTTTGACTGTCAGTGAATGAATGGTGATGGGTCTCTTTTGCTGTAGGTTTTCACTTAAACTTCTGTCAAAAGGCACGAAGGAAGCTACTTGAAGGTATGCGTGCCCATGGCAGAGGTTGGAGCTGGATGGTCACTAAAGTCCCTTCCAAACTACTCTGTGATTCCAAGCTATGCATTTTATTATGAATTATCCTGCTTTTGTTATCAGAGGTGGTACTGGGAATTTGTGTTTCCTTCCAATTGACAAGCTATAGCATTCCTGCTTCCACGCCAGCCTCTGTTTTTCACAGTGCTAGTGAAGAAAGAGCTCAATTGGGACTTCTTATACCATCACTAATCATTGAGGTGGCTTCATGCCTCTGCTTTACCTGTGCTAGAAAAGCAGTGCTTCATCCCCACACGGCTGCACCACTGTGTATGGCACACCAGGGATTTGTTGCCTGCTGAATTCCTATGGAATACAACTGGGGTGGGATTCCGCACTTTCATTTGTGCCCCATAAAATTCCTGCTGCACGAAGATCCGACTTCTTAGTTCTTTAATGTGACAGTGAAGGGTGATCATCAGCTTACAGGTGAATACCTCCGGTTTCTGTCTGTAGCATGGGTGCATGGGCACTGGATCATCTCATGAGTCACTTCTGGTCCTGCTTCTTCATGAGAGGTGAGAGCAGATGGAGAGGTCCAAGCTGTTGTTCCCACAGGCAGTGCTGAGGTGCCCATTGTGGCCGAGCAGCTTCGGGATTTGGGGAGCTCTGTAGGATTTGTCTTTCTGTTCTCTGTTATCGGTGCATCACTTGGACACCACTCAGAATCCCCTCTACAGCCCGGAGAGAGCTGTATTAGAAA
Organism: Myiopsitta monachus; assembly: GCA_017639245.1. NCBI lineage: Eukaryota > Metazoa > Chordata > Aves > Psittaciformes > Psittacidae > Myiopsitta > Myiopsitta monachus. Next base: position 10,629,245 of record CM029931.1, read on the forward strand.
CCACATCTCTGCATGTTGTTTTTTTTCTTTAAAACCTGACTTGTAGAGCTCTTGTGCCTCTGCATTTCATTCCGTTGGCATTTGATGCTTTTAGCTTGCATTCAATAAGTGTATTTGTTACAGCCATTCCAGGATCTAGACGGAATTGTTCCTGGTTTTTAAATTACTTGGGTCTTTGGGGTTTTACCCCAGTATATCTTATGGCCAGTGTTCAGACACGTTTCTTCTAAATATTGTGCATAGAAAACCCTTTGCTGGCCATAGCAATAGGATGAGGGGTGATGGGTTTAAACTGAAACAGGGGAAGTTCAGGTTACATATAAGGAAGAAGCTGTTCCGTGTGAGGGTGCGGAGGCGCTGGCACAGGGTGCCCAGAGGAGCTGTGGCTGCCCCGTCCCTGGCAGTGTTCAAGGCCAGGTTGGACAGAGCCTAGGTCAACAGGGCTCTAGTGTGAGGCATCCCTGCCTGTGGCATGGGGTGGAACTGGATGATCTTAAGGTTCTTTCCAACCCAAACCAAATGATTCTGTAGCTTTTCACAGACTGATGCTTTTCTGTCTTGGAAGAGCTGCAGTATAACAGCACGAAGTGAGCCTGCATGGTGGAATTGCTCCCCTGAGACTGCGTTGGAAAACGTGTTAATTCTTGACACATCTTCTATTAGCACAGGATATACAAATCTTTAGGAAACTCGATGTTTGAAGCAGGAATTTCAGATCTCTTTTGCAGCTAGAGTTGTGTGGCAGGGCTGGGGATACACATGCAGGTCTTTGTGGTAAATCCCTCAGATGACAGCGACTGAATTGTGGAGAGAAAGCATCTGCTCATGTGGAGCGGTGGCCTGCTGGGGTCTGGATGCTGGAGCAGTGTTCGTGGCTTTGCAGATGAGACTCAGAGACAGGACTTCACACTGGGAAGAGCAGGCACACGGTTTCCTATGAACCCTGGCAGCTTAAGAAGGTTGATTAATATTTATCGAGGACAATGGTTTGCTTTTGTGTTGGTCTTTGCCAACTCCCGGTTGTTTGGCACATTAAAAAGACTGCAAATGCTTCTCCAGGGTTTTAGCTACTTCCCCAGCAGTGTTTTCCATCTGAAGCTGCGCTGATCTGTCACACATAGGCCGTCTGCGTGCGTTGGAGCGGTTGAGATCTGCTGCAAACCAAAAATCCTCAATAGTATATGTTTAGTTTGGTTTTTTTTCGGTGGGGGGAGCCTTTGTCATCAGAGGGGTTTGCAAGATAGGTTTTCCATATCTTGGTACCTGGATCTGACGGTAGGTGTAGCCCATGAAGCAAACTGGTAATGAATGGGGTCTTAGCTAAGGGGGTTTGTTTTGTTCCCATTGCAGGAGTGGACAGGCTGTGAAGCTGCCATAAGCTGAGCACCAACTAACCAGGGAACCCTTTGTTAACAGCTTGGGTGATTGTGTTGGGTGTCTGAAAGCACAGGACAAACATGGGAACTTGCTTTGCTGGTGGCAGGAGAGGACAGTGCAGCACTGTGCGGGGATGCTGCCATGGGGACTGAGCAGGGAGCAAAACACCTTCCAGCATCGCTGTGGGTGCCCAATGGTAGTTGTTTTGAAATGAACACTTGTTAGTGTTTCCTGCTTTGGAACCTGCCCTGTGGGGATCTGCAGCCTGAGGGGATGGGGTGGGTGCTTCCTACCTCTGGTTTCATGGCGACACCATGGAAGTGGGTGCTGGGTAGTCCCTGCGGCACTGTGGTCAGTCATGGACCCTGCACAGGGGCCCACGGTGGGTGAGGCTGTAAAGTGTCTCCATTAAAATCTCTTCGCTGACTCCAGTATCTGAAGGGTGCCCAGAGAAGCTGTGGCTGCCCCATCCCTGGCAGTGTTCAAGTCCAGGTTGGACACAGGGGCTTGGAGCTGCTCCAGTGGAAGGTGTCCCTGCTCTGGCAGGGGTTGGAGCTGGATAAGCTTTAAGGTCCCTTCCAACCCAAACCAGTCTGTGGTTCTATGATCCTGTGGTAGGGAAATACCCACAGAAATGGGGAGCTGCCACCTGATGGCCTCTTGGATGCCCTTCCAGAAGTTGCTGGGCTCTGGAAGGTGGCAACGCCATGACCAATTCTTGCTTCAGCCTTCAGTGGATCATGGAAGAGATTTGGTCCCTGCTGCCTTCTGTCTTTCCAGCACAGCAGCAAGGTTCACTCCTGGTGTTCCAGGTGTTTAGGCAGGTAAATAAAAACATTGGGCAAGAGTGCCATCACCATGGGTCTTTCTGGAGCAGTTTTGATACTGCTGGGCTATTAAAGCTACGAATCTGTTGGAAACACGGATCACTGCCTGGCATGTCTCAGCAGTGTGAAATGAGGCTCCTTCCTATGCTGCTCTTCTTGCTACAGCATGTCACTGGTTCATATTGAAGGCTGCAGAAGACAGCATGAATCTTTTGTTGGGCACACAAGATGTTCATTTGTTTTAGCTTGTAAGCAAAATATGAACCCCAAAGCTGTGAGAGTGAACGGTGCAGCTGTGGTATGTTTAGTTAGGCCTTGGAGTGCTCCTTAGAAGTGTGTTATGTTGGTGCTGAGAAATGGATATCTTTGGCTGTTTCTGCTGGATTTCAGCACAAAGAAGGGTTTGAACTGAAGTTTGAAGTTATTTTAGGGTTTTTGCCCTTTTTATGCCTGTGGTGTAAATTTTCCGTTATTCTCCCTTCTCCAGTTCCTTGAAAATCAAACTACTTGTGCTCAGAGACAAGCTATGCTGTGGCAGCAGCATAGTCCTCATGGCAAAGGTGAAGCTGTGCCGGACAGCCCTGGTGCTGATCACATACGTCCACTGCAGCATCGAGGATCTGCTGCCCTGTGAGACAGGGCAGGAGCATGTGTGCACCTGATGGGACAACCAAACCTGCTGTGTGGCTGTGGTGAGGTCCATGCTGCTGCTATGGAAATTCAACAAACTGTGTCTCAAATGGAAATGCCGGGGAAGAACCTGGGCGATAAGGGGAGGGGTGGATGGTGACAGGGCGCTGGGCATGGGTGGCAGGTCCTTACCTCTTGAATTGGAACATGTGAGAGTTGCATCAGGATATCTGTCGGGTTGGTTTTGCTTGACTGACCCTGTGCCAAAGCCACTGGTGGAAAAGCAGCACTTTGCAGGCAGTGTCCTCCATGGAGGTGATGTGAGGCTCGAAAGATTCCTGCTTGGGTTTTACAGGCTTAATGGGGAGGGACAGAAATGAAGCCTCCTGTGCCATGGGGATCTGGAGCAGAGCGCTGTGTGCATGGAGAAGAGCATCACTGGGCCAGGAAGGGAGCTGGGGAAGGGGAAGGCAGCAATGGGGATGCTGAAGCTCGTTTCACAGCGTGCTCCTTCCTGAAGGGTGGCAAATGACCTGATGAGCAAAGGGCTGGAAACTTCTGGTGAGACAGCCCTTGGGAAAAGAGCAAGGGGTAAGAGAGGGAGACCTGGGCAGGAGCAGTCGTGCACTTCCCTCCTTTCTGTTGGTGTCTTGGGTAATATCTTGCTTAAATGAGACCAGATTTGCTCTGCTCATCCCATCTGAGACATCGGTGAGGCACTGCCCCGTGAACCCCTGTTCTGTTGGAGAGTCCTTGGCAGTTAGACTTAGAAATACAGAGCTGCTGTGTCAGGAGATGCTCCTGGCTTAGTGGCTGAGGACTTTCATCATCCTTCCTGATGGACATCAAGACAGTGATTCCTAACTCCAAGTGCTGTTCATTGCTTTCCGCAGGATCTCCTTGTGGTCTCTTTTGGTCTTCACAATTAAAACACCCAGTACACTAAGGTGGACAGAATGGGTTGATCTCCAGAAATAATTATTCCTTAAAATGGAAAAAGCCCCCTAAGTCCTCTGGTTCCTGCTCTTCTTCCTGTTCCATGGCTGCATGGCTCTTGGCGGCTGGGCCCAGGGTGTTTATCAGAGCTGATGGGATGCGGGCTGTGATTGACGTTGCCACTTTTCTGGCATAAGGTAGCTAGAGGGATGATGGAAACATACTTGTTGCTTTATCCAAAGAAACTAAATCCTTTCCATTGACATTAAGCAAAGGCAGCAAGGGCAGATTTATTTTTTTTGCCCTTGCTTTTGGTCTGAGGACAGGCTCCTAAAATGAAAAAAACCCAAATAAACAGGAACCCCCCCATACCAAACCCCTCCCCTGCTCTCCTCCCTACAGTGTATTTTATAACTCTTGCTCTGCTGTTTCATAGTGAAAAAGTACCTGGCACAGCCCTTTGCTTAATTTATTCTTGTTTTACATCGGGAATGGCTGCAGGTGCCTCAGTGCATGTTCCAGGGCAGCATCACCATTTCCTTCTGACAAATGCTTGGGCATGGTCCCCACTTGATTATGTCATGGTACCTGAGTCATAAAATCACAGAATGGTTTGGGTTGGAAGGGACCTTAAAGCTCATCCAGCCCCAACCCCTGGCACGGGCAGGGACACCTTCCCCCAGAGCAGCTTGCTCCAAGCCCTGTCCAACCTGGCCTTGAGCGCTGCCCAGGGATGGGGCAGCCACAGCTTCGCTGCTGGGAGTTTCCAGCCTGAGGGAACTAAGGTTAATCTGGTTGCAGTTTCTTGCACTTGAAGCCTAACCTACTGGAGCCAGGCTTCATAGTGGAGGTATTTATAGAAGCTGGTGCAAGTGCTGTTGGATGTAGCATACATGATGTATTGCAGGTCACGGAGGTGCATGTCTGCTGGTGCAGGAAGCGGCTGTGCGGCTCTGAGCCCTTTCCCAGCCTCCCATCAGTGAGATGTCCTGCTGACAGTTTGTTTAGGACAAATGTTTTCCTATGTAGGGGTTTCAAGAAGGGACTGGCCAGTAACCCTACAGAGCCCTGGCTGACCTGGGCTTGTGTAGCATTGTGCTCCCTAAGTGGAAGCACCGTTGGGGCTGTAGGTGAATTAAGTATAAATACTCTTATTAATGAGGTTATGTCTGAAAATGAGCATACTCACTACATTCCTGCCATGCAGAATCTGTGTCTTGGATTTGGATGTTGCCTCTTGGAATATACTGAATTGCAGTTTTTATTGAATGGCAGTAAATGTCAGTAACAGACAGACTTGGACCCTTGAAAGTGAGTTTCTATAGTTACTGTCCTTAAAACTACTAATTCCTCCCAGGCTTCTTTCATTCAGACTCCTTAAACACAACTGCACCATATGCTGAAGCTCTTTGTGTTTTGTTCCAAAATTTGACTGGGTTTTTTTCTTGGAAAATGGTTTGTCTTGAGGGCAAGGCTGGAAACTGCTTTCCTCTCCAATTAGCTGTGCTGCTGTTGGAGTCCATCCATGAGCAAGCCTGCAAAGGAAGGAAATACAACTGAAATCCTGTAGGTTGGAAGGGCCTGTGGGAAGGCAGCGCTGTTCTAAGCAGCAATGGAGGCAGGGAGCTGTGAATCCTGTTCAGGATGTCAACAGCTCTGAACGTTCCTCTGCTGTCTCTGCATCAAAGCAAGCATTTTGTTAGCAGACAAGATCTAACAGTTTGGATAGTAAAAGCTGTTGGAAGAGCAGAGAGATCTGTGTTGCTGTGTTTGTTTCGTGTCTCAGGTGAGAATTGGCACTAGCTTTGCTTTCAGATGCCCTGGAAGAGATAAGACCTGATAGTTGAGAAGATAATCCCAAACATTCAATTCCCTTTCCAAAAGGAAGCAGATCATCCAACCCATTGGGCCCCCTGACATCCCTTCCTCCCCATTTTAATTTTACAAGGGCGAGGTGAAAAGGTTGCACAGTTCATATAGGGGTGTGGAGCAGTCAAAAGCCTTTTTGGGGATGAAACTGAAGACTTAGAGAGTGCATAGGTGAGGTACTTTATTTTTGAAGGGCTAGTGGAGAAGACAGCTTGCATTGACTCTTTTGGACTTCCAGTTCGTTTTAGTGTGTTGTTTCATTTAAAGTCCATGTTTCCATGTGACTTGTGCTGAATGGAAATTCCCGGCATTTCTCAGGATCATAGAATGGTTTGGGTTGGAAAGGACCTTCATATCATCTAGTTCCACACCCTCTGCCGTGGACAGGGACACCTCACCCGAGACCGTGTTGCCCAAGGCTCTGTCCAGCCTTGGCTTTGAACACTGCCAGGGATGGAGCATTTACCGTGGATGTCTGTTTCACCCTGGTCACGTTCCTTGTTCATCACCTGAGCAAAAGCAAACCATCCTGTTTGCTTCCCAGGGACAGGCTGTGTTTCTGTTTTGTTTGATTTGTAGAAAATCCAGCTCTGGGTTGTGGATTGACATCACTGAAACTATTCTTAGGAACCTACAGAGATAGAAATCAATAGATTGTGTTAAAACATGTTCCGTCGGTGTGAAAACAGGAGGAAACTCGGTGTGTAACGGTTGCAAATAGTAATATAGGAGCAGGCTTTGAGAAGAGATTTTCTGATAGTTTGTAGTTCACTGCTGGACCACTTCAAACACAGATGCTCTTCTCAGTTGTATAGATGTTGCTGTTAGGGAAAATCTCAGGACTGTTTATTATTGCCCTTAGGAGAGGGGTGTCAATAAATCCTAACTAGAAGAATGGTGAACATTGTAAATCCCTGGACCTGCTCCGAGAGTGGGGGACAAGGAACAGCCCGAGTGAGTGTAGGGCTGTATGCCCATTGCACCGCCACCCAGCGCATGGAAGTCTGCTGCTGAATTGTCACCAGAAAATGGTGGATGCAGAGCTTTGGGTAATGGATTTCATGCTGCTGGCTCTTGGGCAAGTTTCTTGTGGGGGGGTTATGTGTAACAAATGAGGTGATTTTTTAGAAGATGCAGTGTGCATGCAGATACTTCCCGGTTATTGTATTGCGCTAGGATCAGAACTGAAAGTGTACCAGGAATTTAGAAGTGCAGGGTGTGACAGAGGAAGTAGGTGGTCATTTCTATGTGGAAATCACAACCAGGGAGTGATCGGAGTCGTGCTGTGGAGCTGCATGTGCTGTACATTGGGTAACTCCAGCAGCAGCACCCATATCCTGCAGCAGCAGCAACTGTGTCCTCAGGGCACAAGTTCACGCAAATGTCCCTGAACTTGTCACTCAGCATCCAGCTTAGCTCATAGGGGATGGCAGGTTTTGAGGGGGCAGATAGGTGTTTGCTTCCTGCAAGCTTTTTGTGCCTTCCAGACTGCAGGGTGTGTGTGTTTCTTTTGAGTGCATCCTTAATTCTGAGTTTTGTTTGGTTTATCAAGCTGGTTTTGGATGGATGGTGTCACAATGATCTTAAAGGTCCTTTTCAACCTTAATGATTCTGTGGTGCTATTGGCAGGGTGGGAGTCAGTCTTTTCTCCCAACTCTCAAGTGGTAGGAGAAGAGAAAATGGCCTCAAGTTGCACTCCGGGAGGTTTAGGTTGGAGGTTAGGAACAGTTTCTTCGCCAAAAGGGTTGCAAGCTTTGGAACAGGCTGCCAGGGGCAATGGTGAAGTCCCCATCCATGGAGGGATTTAACAGATGCATAGATGTGGCACTTGGCGACATGGTTTCGTGTGGACTTGGCAGTGCTGGGGGAATGGTTGTGCTTGATGCTCTTAAAGGTCTTTTCCAGCCTTAACAATTATATGATTCCTAGTAATACTTCATGCCCTGAAATTGCTGTAAAGTGCTTTGACTTGCAAGTAGGTTTTTTGTTTTCTTATTTTGGTCTTGGAGTTACCCAAACCACCTCTTTAACCTCTGTGCAAGGTAGATGAATGCTTCAGAGGTTGTGCCTTCTGACTTTTCCTGGGAGGGCTGTGGGATAGTTGGGCATATGGCACCCACGTTAGGGTGCAGGCAGAGGGAGGTGGTTGTGGGAGCCCAGGTATGGTGCCAGCTTTGGATGGCCAGAGCCTCATGAAGTGAGCAGCAGTTGTTTAGGCGTCACTCAGGCAATGGGAAGCCCCAAGGGGGTTCAGTTGCAGGCTCCTGGAATGTGGGGTGGAAGAGGCTCCCGTCTTGGCATGTTTCTGTGGAGAGGAGTGCAGCTTTCCAGCGGCCAAATGGGGACAAGACAGGGTCTGCTGCAGCCCAGTGACAGTGCTGGGAACAGACACCTCCCTTCATAGTCCCTTATCCTGCTGCTGCTCAGCAGGTCATCTCAGCTTCAGTGAGAAATCCACAGCCACTCCCTGGAGCAGTGGCCAGGACTCCTCCCACCGTATTGTTAATTTACTTTCCTTTCCCCTATGCTTTCTCAGTTGGCTGCAGAGCAAAGCTGTTCACCCCTCTGATGGGCTGAATTGCGCTCTCTGCTCGGAGACCACTTGGCAGAAGGAGCGCACAGCAGGGCTCCTCCATCCATCCTCAGCCTGGCAACCTCAGTTTGCTGTCAGGCTGAGGACGGTCAGCCCTCCTACAGACACCCCAAAGTGCCCCTTCCTCTCCTCAGCGGCATCCACCCCGGATCAGGTGGCATGCCCAGGCTTTGCTGAGCAGGTTGGGCCCCTTTCTCACTGTGGCTGAAGTTGAGCGGAAATCATGGATCTGTTTAGGGGAGGGACGGTGTGAGGAGGATGCTCAGAGCCCTGGCGCAGAGGTGCCATGGTAGACCTGGCAGCCACTTGCTGGTACTTCAGCTGTCACAAGAGGAACTGGCTTGGAATGGGATGGTGGGAGCTGACTCCAGTTCTCCATCCCTGTGTCCCTAATCCAAGATAGGATTTGCTAATGTTACTGTGAAACATTTTCCTTTTCTTACAATATGTCATTTTTCCCCTGTTGCTTTCCAGATGCTCTCAGTACTTTGTTGCTGACCAGAAGTTCACTTTGTCTCTTGTCTCCCAGGTAAACGCAAAGCGCTGAAGTTAAATTTTGCAAATCCACCTTTCAAGTCCACAGCAAGATTTACTCTAAACACTTCTGGAGTTCCCTTCCAAAATCCACACATGTGAGTATAAAGCCAAAGGCACAACTAGTGGGACAGCTATGAAATTACTTAGCCAACCTGCAGTGTTATTTTAAATGCACTTTGATGACTTCGGTTATTTGTAGTTTGTTCAGAACTGTTGGTTTGAGTCACTGTAGAGATGATGTTTTCCCCCCACAACCCCCAGAACTAAACAGAGGTGAAATTTGGGATCTTCCTGTTTTGCAGTGGAGCTACTGCCTTCCAGAATGGATTGAGTTAAATTGTAGTGATAATGCAAGATATGCCTAGAATTAATTTCCAGACCTATTTACTGTCATTTTCCTGTCTCTTTATTCAGTGCTCATTACTTTTCATTAGAGGGAGGTTCTGATTTCTGTGTTACTTGTGGAAGGCGTAACTGTGATAGATTTATTTTTTTTTTACTTATTTATTTTTCAGCACTAAAATAGAAGGTTTGAGGATTATCCCTTTACCACCACGGCAATGGCAGGGAGTGCTGCAGTGGTTAGTTCTCACTGGGTTTTCTAGCCAGGTAGCTACAGGGTGTCCCTGTCCCCAGTTTGAATGCAGGTGTGGCATAGAGCTGTTCCTGACATTAGTAGATGACACTAGTACGTCACCAGAGGAAATAGTAGCTTTGTATCCTCAGATCCACCAATGTAGATGCATGGGTGATGCGCCCACAGCCTGTATGTGTGGCAGAATGCAGGTAGCATGCAAAGACAGCCCAGATTTTTCCTCTCTAAGTTCCCCAGCAGGTCTCAAGAGTTTTGTCAGTGGCAAGTCTCAAACTGTGCCTGCGGCTTCCCTCACTGCCTGGACTCTCCAGGGAGTCCCTAGCCATGGGCTGCTTCTGCTTGGCTCTGCATGGCGCTGCCTCTCTCCTTGAGCTCAGTGCCTTCTGCTTCCCCAGGACTCTGAGGTCTGTTCTTATTTCAGATAGCTTCTTTATGCTGGGGGTTTTCAAACAAGCCTTTATTAAAGTTACAAACATGTTTCTGATGAGTAATGATTCTATAATGATGATTACAATATCTAGAAATGTTATGAGTACTTCAGATTATTCTTCTTACCATCCCACCTGACCTTTCCAGCAAGTCCTCCTCTCTCCTCGCTCTTTTCCTCTCTGAAATAGAGTATTCTTACTGGTTGTGGAGCTAGCATTTATATATTTTCCTTTTGTATCTCATCACATCATTGAACCCTTGTAACAGTTTTTTCTAGAGCTCCACCTTGTTTGAGAGGGGCTCTTGTCTCTCTCAAGCCTCCCTAGTCCATTAAACACAGGAGGACTTAGACTCAGCTAGCGCGTTGCCACCATCAGCCACCTATAGGTATTTGACTTTCCTGTGTTTATCTACATGCATTTCTGTCTCAGATTCACTGGAAGTCACAGTGCCTTCTGTCTAGCGCTCAAGAGTTTGTGTTGTTAGTCAGTGACATCTTAAGCTTCACGTTTGTGCAAGTGACTGTCAGCGTTATCCATTGAGAAGGTGCTGCCCTGTCTCTGTGGGAGTTGCAGTTGTTGGCAGGGGTATGATGCTGGGCTGATTAATGGGATAACTGGTTCTGAGGGCTTGGAAGTGTTTTGGGTGGGATATGATAGCTGTTCAAGTGTCAAAAATGATGTGTCTGTGCTAAAGCTTACTTGGGAGGCCACAAGTGGTAGCAGCCATTTGTGTTTGAAAGAGGTGGATGCTGTTGGCTGGATTGCTTTCTTTGTGTTGAGGCTGATTAAGCTCAGATACAGCTAATTCACCCTCATGTCCTTTGTGTTGTCCATAGTGGATGCTGTTCCTCAAAGCAACGTTCACATCTTCTGGTTGCATGCTTCTCTCAAGTGTTTGTCTCTCAGCTGGTGCATCACGGTGATGTATCTGCATCTCCCACTTCTTCCCAGCGAGCTTGGAATGGTTTTTCCTCTGTTGTCTAGAAACCTTTATAGACTTTTTGAATTGGATGTTCCAGACCTCCTTGCCCAGATGCATTCCTGATGCAAGGTGTGTTTCTGTCCATGGAGTCGCTTCCCTTCCCCAGCCTGATGGAGCAGAGTAGCCTCAGCGGCCTCCCAAACACTGCTGCGGCTTTCACTGTGCAGACCCTGTTGGTCCAGATGGGTGGATCTGAAGATACAGAGAGGCCAATTTCTCACATGAAATTTGGGGTTCTGTGACTTGGATCCGTCGATCCGGAAGTTCCCATTGCTTCTGCCTCCAGGAGGGCAGAGGCTTCTCTTGTCACATGTGTGGCCTGTGCTGGGGCACAAGAGGAGGCAGCAGCAGTGACCCGCAGCAGCCACGAGATGTCAATTGCCTATTAGCTGTATTTTGCTTGATTAACAGGTTTTGATCGGGGAACTGATGAGGCTGGATTGGTGGATGCTCAGGTAAGAGTGTGGTTTCTTACTATGTAGACAGAAAGCAAAGGAGCAAATGGGGCTTTTCATGCCTCTGTGTGTGTTAGGAGGGAGCAGCCTCTCTGTAAAATGCATCACTGGAGCAAAGACACTGCTGCCGAGGAGGGAAGGCACTTTGTGGCCTTGGGAATATCAGAATATTGGGTGTAGCTGGTGCTCCTCCACAGTGCTGAGGCTCTGTACTGCAGTGCGAGAGGTATGGATCCACATTCCCTGTCCAGTGTGGCTTCAGCTTTCTTCTTAGGATCTGTTTCTCAGTCTGAGAGATCTCTGGAGTGTTGGAAAAGAAGTTGTGGACTGTGGAAGAAACCATGTTGGAAATCACCCTAAGCCAGCGAAGGAGTTTAGCTCCAGTGAGCACACATGGGCTGGAGGGAATTCAGTGAGGTCTTTTTGTGATTTCTGACTCCCTTCATTCCTGCTAGTTCTTTGGGTTTAATGACAGTCTCAAAGGCTGAGGAATCTCAATTGTAAAACATGATGTTATTAAGGCTCTGACCAGTGCTTCCCAGTTGCCTTCCATCCTGTGGCACAGGAATACCTCCTGTAGCCTGGCGAGCATCACACATTTGGTGCTTCTGCCTGGTGGCTGTTCCCAGAGCTTCACTGCTGCCATGGGCAGAGGCTTTTTGTTAATACATAGACTTACCCTGAAAACCATTTCCAGGGGGAGTGAGCATAGATTAAACACTGCTGAATACAGAAAGTTGGAACATGGGTTCACAAATCTTTTTCCTGCCACTCCTTTCCCATCTGTGGTGGCTTGGGGCCATATCTTGCGGTTTAGATCTCAAGTTGGGTTACATCATAGAATCAGAATAGTTTGGGTTGGAAAGGGCCTTAAGATCATCCAGTTCCACTCCCCCTTCCATGGCCAGGGATGCCTCACACTAGATCATGTCGCCCAAGGTTCTGTCCAGCCTGGCTTTGAACACTGCCAGGGATGGGGCAGCCACAGCTTCTCTGGGTACCCTGTGCCAGCGCCTCAGCACCCTCACAGGGAAAAACTTCTGCCTTTATCTAACCTGAACTTCCCATTTCAGTTTGAACCCATCACCCCTTGTCCTATCGCTACAGTCCCTGATGAAGAGTCCCTCTTTGCATCCTTGTAGCCTTCTGGATACTGGAAGATGCTCTGAGATCTCCAAGCAGCTTCTCTTCTCCAGGCTGAACAGCCCCAAGTGTTCTCAGCTTGTCTTCATATGGGAGGTGCTCCAGCTCCAGATCATCCTTGTGGCCTCCTCTGGTCTTGCTCCAACAGCTCCATGTCCTTCTTATGCTGAGGACACCAGAACTGCACACAGTGTTGCAAGTGAGGTCTCACGAGAGCAGAGTAGAGAGGCAGGATCACCTTCTTTGACATTCTGATCGCACTGCTGTTGATGCAGCCCAGTATACAGTTGACTTCCTCCTGGTTGTGCGGGTGTGCTGCCATGGGAGTGCAGGAGGTGGGTGCCAGGGCAGGATGCAGAGCAATACGTAGGAACACAAGACCACACACAGGAGCAGCCGGTGAGTGGCTGGGACCTGTGAGCTGTGCTCTGCTGTCTCCATGATGGCCTTGGAGATGAGGGCTGGTGAGGATGCCAGTGACTGAATAGCACTGGGTGGCATGGCCCTGCTGCTCCTGTTCTATCCCTGCCCAGCCCATGGCACCCTCAGACCTTGGCAGGGACACCTCCTTTCTTGACCTTTTCCAGTACATCTGCTGCCACTTGTGTTGGGATGTCCTGAAGAGGTTGTCTTTGTCACACATGGCCAGGAAACCAAGTGAGGAGGCAAGCAGGGCAAAGGCTGCAACTGCTCAGAGGTGAGGCAGTGGCAAACCCCCTTAGTATCAGAATGTGTTTAACTCAGGGGGGCTTTGAAATGACCTTTAAATAGGAGATTGACTAAAGGGTGTCTTTGAATGAAATTAGAAACTGGAAGTACCTTTTCAGTTGCTAGAATTTGGGCTGTGGCTCCCTGAGATCACCCACTGAGAGCTGAGACATCTCTTGTTGCAATTGAAAAGGTTCTGTGAATGGTTTTCCTGTGCAGATCCTGTGGGGCAGGAGGGCAGAGCCCTGGGGTTGCCTGTTGAGGCAGGGGTTGGAAGGAAGGCCTGTTCTGATTCTGGGGCTGCCTTTGATGGAGCTACAGAGAGTGTATGTTTTGTTTGGCTCAGCTGTGACTACTACCGCCAGATCCACTTTGTAAGTGTAAAGTGATTGTGTGTGGGTAGGCATGGTCCCAGTCTGCCCAGGGGGTACAGCCCAGTGATACACAAACCTATACAGGATAAAAGCAGAATAGAGCCTGAATTACGGGGAGTAACTGGAGAGTAAGATTCTTACTGGAAAGGGTGCAGTCCAGAGAGGATGCTTTACTGGCAGGTGGTGCCCCAGTCCATTGAAGTGCTCCCGGTTGTGACTGGTCCAGATCAGCCAGTGCCATGTGAGTGCTGTGCTTGGCAGGCTGGGTCAGACTTCCACATGATGGAGAGCTACCAGTTGAGACCCCAGTTCTCGTCGGTTCTGGCTTAGCCCACGTTAACAGGTGCTGACGTGGTTTTCCCTGCAGCAGAGGTGGCTGGAGGACACCAGCTGTGATTAGGGTGAGCTCCTAAACATCTGGCCCAGTGTTTTTTCAGTTGGTATTGCCTGGACCCAGGACACGCCTGAAGAGGATCCCACCTTTTACCTCATCTGTTCTGCATCCAAGTAGGATTTAGGTCACAAACAAAATGAGCTCGCTCAATTATCTGTGTGCAAGCTCTACAGAGCTACTTGCAGCTGGTGGCCTTTGCTGAAATCAGGTTCAGATAACACTAACAGAGGAATGATGTGGTGAGATGTGACTGCATGGCTGTGCACTGCAGGTTTGCCTAGCAGCTGCCTGTCTTGTCCTGGCCGTCGCTGGCATCCCTTGAACCAAGTTGTTCAAGATGAGTGGTTTGGTTTTCTGGGAAGCTTTGTACTCTTCTGCTGCAGCACTGCCTTGATCTGGACTCCAAGGTGCAGAGTTCAGCTCCACCTGCTAAGAAATGGGTACGCACAATGACTTTTGTTTGGCATCTGGTTCCCAGCCTGGTGCAGCTCTGTCTGCTGGCTCAGAAGTCTCTCAACTGTTGGAGGTGTCACCTCTGTAGAAGTTAAAGTCTCCTCTGGACAGGTGACAGAATGAAATGACCTCTTTCAGTGTTCACAAACCCATCTTCTGAACTCCCTGGTGGCCTCATAGTCTCTGCAGCCTCCCTGTAGCATTTCGTGGGTTCTTTGTGACTTAAGCTCCAAGAGGTGCCCCTTTGCACCTTCTTTTCCTCATGACACTTGGGAGAGTAACTCCTTTTCCAGATAGATGCCCCAAGAGTGTGTTGGCAGATGTTAATAGCCCTCTGGGGGTCGTATCTCTTAAAATCAAGTGGAGGCTCAGCTGCATGTCAGACCCTGCTGCTTCCCGTTTTTCTGCATAGTTTAGAGACTGTCATTATTCCTGAAAGGGGTTTTTCTCCCTCTCCCAAGTCTGTCTCAAGGGTCTGCTTCTCTTTTGATCTCTCAGGCTTTTCCAAACCTTTCTGGCATGTGGTTTCAGGCTCTCTAGCTGCAGAGCCTGCAGCTGGCTGAGTTCATTAAGATGTAACCTGTGAGAGTTGCTACCCTTTGTCTGAAAACCATTAAAACCCCAAGCAGAGGATCCTAAATTGGCATGTTCCCAATTCCTGGTGTGAATTTTCCTGTGAATATTTCTCTCTCTGTTCCCTGTTTCTCTCAGTCATTTCACATCTTTATTGTTACTTGTGTCTGAGGCCTTTCTGCTGCATGATACCTCCCCATTGCAGGGGTGATGCCTGCAAGCCTCAGAGGGAGGCTTAAGTGTAGAAGGTACCAGCTGATTTTTCTTTCTGTGAGTGTTCTGCAGCATAGAATTACAGAGTGGTTGGGGTTGGAAAGGACCTTAAGCTCATCCAGTTCCAGCCCCCTGCCATGGGCAGGGACGCCTCAAACTGGACCATGTCACTCAAGGCTGTGTCCAGCCTGGCCTTGAACACTGCCAGGGGTGGAGCATTACCAGAAAGTTGCAGGAGCTGAATGTGATCATGAGGAAACTTGTATTTTCAGTATGCACAAGTAAAGCGATGCTTCAAGGACTCAGCAAATACGTTTACATGTTTGAGTCTGTAGTAAACATGCTCTCACTTCTAACACAGCCATCACCATTGCTGAAGTACTGGAGCAACGTTTATGTTTTTCCGGAGCTTTCTTGACACATCCATGAGCTTTGCTTTGTATTTAACCTTCTGGTTTCTTCCCGAAGTTTACAAGTTCCTTTGGTCAGTGATCTCTTTGGCCTAGATGACAAAAGAGATGATGTGGGTTGTAAAACACCCGCACTCAGTATCTCTGACTGGTAGTGGGTTGCCTTTTCTGGGAGGTGCTACCAAAATCAGTGTGAGGTTTTGACTGAGCATGCTGCATTAAGGTCTGGTTTTGTCTTACCTTCTAAGTTTTGGTGTTTCTCTTAAGGTGCTAATCCTGCTCTGCAGGAGCTTTTTGGTATCTGCAGCTGTAGCTGCTTCCATGTCCCTTTGAGTGTCAGTGCCCTGGTAGAGCTCTCTTGATGCACGGGTTTTGATATCTCAGCATTCTGCTTCTGAATTTAGGTCTTCCATGTCTGGAACCAAGATTTGGAGTTTGTATATCTGCATTAAACTAATTCACATTGATTGTTTCAGCAGTGCTGAGCACCCGGGTTCCTGCCACACTGCTGGGACCTGGTCTCTTCATAACTAATGGAAACCTAATCACCTACCTTGGGGTGGCTCTATTAAATCCAACCCCCCGTTATATACTAATCAGGCGCCCACGGGTTTGAGTGCTTCAGATGTTTTGAGCGATGAACTTTGCAAACCTAAATGGTTGCAGAAACCTCTGGTGTTCTGACTTGGTCATGGGGTGTAAGAATGTCAGTTTGATTCTGCTGCCTCTGCCCCGGCGGGTCAGAGGCAGCTCAGGCTCTGGCAGGATCAGAGCTGTTGCATTAGTGCCCAGTAGACCCCAGGGATCCTTGAGTTACAGCCCTCTTCACGCAGCAGGAGGGGTACGTGTGGTCCTGGCATACCTATGTAATGCACACCGAGATGTAACTGCTGCAGCACTTACTTAAGAGAAGTGAAAGCAGGTCAAGTAGTTGGAGTCTGCAGCAGCTCTTCCAGTCCTTCATGGTGTTGCGGTTACACTTTCCTTTCCTTTTTTCCTTTCTTTTAATTGTAGGTGCTGCATCCCCTAGCAAGGGTAGCAGTGTACGTGTGTATACAAGCTGGTTGTGAATCTTGGTGTGTGGAGGGTTTTGAAAGCATGCAGGAAACCAAAATACTCTAATCTTCTTAGGAGGGTTAGAAAATGGGAGACCACAGCTTTATTTGTGTTAGACTTTTCAATAGCATCTGAACCTGTCAGTTTGTTTTTCAGCGTATTTTAAGACCTGTGTGTCTGAGCTTTACCATTTCATCAGGCAAATTCTGTAAGCCATTCTAAACCTCCTGTTTCATGTGTTATAGAGAAGGCATGATACATTGCCGTCTCTGAGCCTTCAAGTGGTCTCATTATCTACATCCAAAGTACCTTTTATGATGAAGAATTACAGGTGAGATCCGGAATTCCATTTGGGAACTGGGAGTTGCTAAACTTGTCCCTTCCTTCCTCCAGCGATGAGCAGTCTTTGGGATTTGAGCGTTTTGATGAAAAAGAGCCTGTGGCACATGTGGTTTCTGTATCCTAGGGTGCCCCAGACATCCACTGGGCTCTGTACATTGCTGCTGTCCTGCCCAAGAGGGGAGATTGAGCATCCCCACACCTGAAGTTGGCAGTTCCTAAGCCATGCTCTGAAAACACACGTGAGCACTACTCACTGCAGTTAAAAATTATTCAGGGAGCAGGAGATGCTGTTGCTCTTCTTCATGAGAGCATGAACTGCCCTCTTGGCCTTTCTCTTTCAGCTTCTTTTCTTCTAGACCCATGAATCCAGCTTTCTGAGTTGGGGATTAATCCAAGGTCACCAGGGGCAGTAAGTGTCCCATCCTCTGTGTCCTAGGGACCAGTATCCAGGAACATGGGTGAAGTTCTGAGGCTGAAGAGAGCCTGTATCCCCAAGTTCCCTCCTTCTTGGGCAAATACAGGAGCTGCTAGCTTAATATGGAAACCCTGCTGGTGTTTGGAGAGGAAAATGGGATGAAGCAGATTCTTATACGTAACATCTCTAAATATATATATGTGCGCACACAGGTTTGTCTCTAGCCTTTTTCTGATAAATATGTTGTTCAATAATTATTTATAATTAACAAAGCAGGACATGGCTTACCCATTGGGCTGAGCTTGATGCCTTTGGAGAGGAGTGGTCTCTGCTGTTTATGTGATATCTAGCTGTCACTGTTGGACTCCAGTTAATCTGAGATGGTCAGGCACAGAGTTCTTTTTCTGGTTGTATGGCATAGAGAAATGTCAGCAAGGGTTTTATATATGGAGCAGCACTATTCATAGCTGTGAGTTAAGTTGGACTCAAACCCTATGTTTCCACATATGGACCTTGCAAACCAACATTCCTTCGGGAAACCCCAATAAACAACTGCTATTGCTAGCTGTAGGAAGGAACTTTGTTCATTGCTGTTCTTCATACTCGGGCTCACACTGCGTTTCATCAGAGCAGGAGTACATCCTTCAGCTCTTCAGACATTCAGCACCACCTGGTAGTAAAGTATCTTGTGTTTTACTCTGGCTGAGAAGTGAGCCAACTCTTCTGCTTTGTGGGTTCAAACTGAAGGAATCGGTCATCTCTCTTCTGTACACATGAAGGAATGGAGAGTAAGAGAGGAGAGTCTGCAGATTGGAGACTGATTCAAGCCCACAGGTCATCGTCAACAACCTCTGTCTTCATCCTTTGCATAAATGAGTGGCTTTCAGCATGTACCATGGAGGATATTCAGTCTGAGTGAACAGGATGCACCCAGGAGAAACAGCTGCTGTACAGAGAATTCATGGAAAAGATATTGTGGTGGATTGGATGGATGTGGTGGAGGTGGGGATAGTCCTGCAGGGCTAAATTGGTTTTGTCATTCTGCTTGTATGAGGAACTGACTTTCGAACAGGACTTAGATTAACTTGGTTTATGGTATATTATGTTGGTGAAAACTAGAGACATTGTCTTTGAGGTTCAGGTAGATGTTCTTACTTCCCATCAAGAAGGTCCATTTTGGGAAACCTCAGATATGTGAGAGCAAGTGTCCAAGCCGGTCTACACTGGATTATGCTGACACTAAAAGTCTTTTCTTTGAGCCTGTTTTAATCCCCTCCTTAGTAAAATATGCTTGGAGTAAATCTGGATGAGCAACTGGTCCTTTGTGCCCGATGTAACTGATGCTTTTGCAGAGGCAAGTGTGGATCAGTTTAAGTGGTTGTTTCAAGTATCTCTTGCTACAGCATTATGCAGGTGGTTTTCCTCTCTGAGGCTTCCCTGTAATCCAGCTGGGTTTGTTTTGTCTCTCTGATGTTCTGTGTGGCTATTTTATACCAGTGAATGATGGGAAAGGTAATTCTCTGGGACTGCTGGCCTAGCTCCTTACAGCATCCTTTATTTTCTGTGAGCATCCTTACAGGGCTTACAGAAAATCACCTCTTGGCTCCTGAGACTCTGTGGAGAAAACTGCTCTGTGCAGCCATCTTGGAGGAGACCAGCATTTAAAACCTCACCCATACTACTAGAGCATGGAGATGGAGACCTTCAACAGGCAGTTGCTTTCACTGGCCTTATGTCTTAGAGAAAGGGCACTTCAAAATTACAAGTCACATTTGGTCTACTTCAGTCTTGTTATGAGCTCTCTGTTAGTCACCACATTTCTGGTTGCTGCATCTCTCTAGAAAAGCCATCTGTCTTGCAGTTAGGTGATGGCTCCCATCTGTGCTTGTGTGCCACGGGAAGAAAAGCACTGCTAGGTATGTTCCTGGCACTGAATTCCAAGTTATTTCAGGCTATGATGCAGCCCAAAGTTTACTTCTTGGGTTTTAGTTGGGTTTTGTTTGGTTGATCCTGAAGGAGATGAAGGAGAGCTTTTAGCTTGCCCAGACTAGGCTTGGATTAGTTTAAACTGGAAAAATCTCTTGTGAAAGTAGTTGAAACAGAACCATTTCATATAGTTGAAACAACAGTGCTTGTTATCCCCCTCTCCAAGTGTTCCCAACCAGGAGCTGAGCAAAACCATGACTTTGCATTGCTGAACATTTGTGGGGGGCTGCATTGGTCCTTTGCACAAGTACTTGAGTGCTTTTTCTTCTGTATGCCCTCCACAAGGGGCTTAGCAGGAGCCAACCTTGGCTGAGTTACTCCAGCTGTTCTAACAGGTCCTCATATCAGGATTGGAGATTGCCAGAACTGAACATCTTTATGGGGCTGGAGATCCAGAATCTGATTTTTGTTCTTGGAATACAGAAAGGGAGTTAACCTTGGTTGAGCTGTCAGTTGTGTGGCTTTGCAAGGTAATAAGAATGGATGTAGTTGTTCAAGTCATGCAACCTTACTCATTAAGAGAAGGGATAAGAAAAGATGGCAAGATAAGGTAGGACGATGAATTGGTAAGCCCACCTGGGAGAGACCAGATCAGTGGATTCAGGATGGAAGCTATATTAAAAAGCATTATATATATATTTAGTAAGTTCTGCTTTATAAACAACAAGAAAAACAGAGCAGTAATGATCAGTGTGCCTGAGGAAACAGCATGTCACCAATATGTAGGTGTTTGGTTAGTAAGTTGGATGCATTTATTCCTGTTTCTAATCATACTAATAATACAGTTGGAAATAATAATTGCCATTGCTGTAAGAAAACAAAATGCTTATGATTTAATATGCTAAAAGGCAGTTCAAATCACCAGGGGCTGCACTGTCCTCCCAGCGAGAGGAGGTTGCTTACAAGAAGAATATCGAGCTCCCTGTTTTCTTGTGCCAGGCATTCGGTGAGCAGTGTGACTAGCTGAGTACTGTGTTATATGTTATTGTGGCATGTGATAACAGCACCATGTTTTCCTGTCATTTCCACAACTTTTCCTGGCTGAAGTGATACACAAGCAAGCCTTGGTAGTAATCACATTGTCCCGTTCAGCTTCCAAAGGAGAGAAGTGGACCTCATCCAGAAACTTTCCATCAGGCTACAGTAAGCGTAACTCTCTGTGAGCCATTATCAAGTATTTTCCATCCCTGCAAAAATGGCATTGATTAAAGTAATGGAATTTGGCTCAGAAATAATGTCATTCCATCGAGGGATTTTTGTATAACGATACTGCATGTTAGTATCATTTTACAAACTATCCCAGGTATGTATTGGGGTTCTTCTGTTGATTCCTATGGATGTCTTCCTGTCTCTGTTTCCTGTTCTTGGGTAGCTGACCATGGCTCAGGGGGTTTCAGAAGGAGAGTCAGCGTGCTCAGAAGGGTTATTTAGATTGATGAGCTCAGGTTTTGCTGGTGTTACTCTGCAATGCTTGAACCCAGTGTAAGCTGTGAGTGCCCAGCCACGGTGGGTTCAGGGGATGTGCTACAGCCTGGGTCATGTCCAAACCAGAGTGAGTTTGAAATTAGTGTACTCAGTTAAACTCGGGACAGGCTTCGCCATGAGGAATGGAAAAGTTTCTCCTGTGTCAAGGACAAGGGTAATCAAAATCCATTGGAACTCAGTCATTTACCAATGGAGCTTAATAGAAAATACTGACATTTTGAAAGCCTCTGCCAAACCCCATTGCAGAGAGTGTCCCTGACTTCAGCCTTGTGAATGTGCTGAGCCTGGTCTCGAGGGCTGTGAAAGGGCTGCGCAATCTTCCACTCTTGGTTAATATCTTTATTTTAAAGCTTTGGAGGAGCATAGGAAGCCACAGCAATGTTTGGGAGGCTCTCTGCCGCTTGGTCGTGATGAAAGGGAGCATATGTGCTTTTGCTTTTAGTCTGAGGTAGGAGATGCAAAACTAAATCATTTCCTTCCTTTGCCACGTTTTCTGTATCTCTTCTTCATGACTAAGGAATCTGTTGCTAAATATAAGCTTCAGGGCACCTTACTTACATCTTCTTGCAAGGACGTTGTTGCACATCAGTTTATTGGAAGCAGGAACCTCTTCTTGTGATGGATTTGCGGGAGCACCGACATTCTCAGCCCTCTAGAAAAAAATCTGAGACCTTTCCTTGGGAGACTTTCTCCAATGAAATTGAAACTGGAGTTGTTATTTTATTATCATCAGCCTGCAGGGTCTGAAACCTGTTGTATAAGTAACACAAACATCGAGATGGAATCACTACAACCTCTTGAAGCTATTTGAAAGACGTGGTTGAAATGTGTTAGTCAAAGCCCTAAGATGTGTTTTCACTCTGAAGTTACAAACAGTGCACAGTGTTATTAGAACCCTGCAGTTTGCATGGAAGCTTTTTTTATTGTTGCTAGGATTTAGGTTTTACCTTTGGCTGATTCACCGCAAATTCAGTTTCTGAAATCCTACTGTGTCAAGCAGTGATTTTGCCAAACTTGTGGAGAAGTAGAATGTGTTCTCATCAACCACAGTGTAAATAGGAGCTGTAATGAGAGACTTCCTAGAAGAATCCAGCACCAGGCTGTGTGAAGGACAGTTTGCTTGGATCTTTTTGACTCTACAGATGTGTTTTATTCATGTCCACTGTAATGTTGAATACCTCAGCTTTTGGGCTTCTTTGAGCCCCACAGAACTTTCAACCAAGTAAACCAAAGCGGAGATTGGTAGCTGCTACCTACAGCATCTTTCTGGCCTTGCTTCCTGTCTGATAACTTTCAGTTTTGCTCTAAAAAATCCACCAACTTTTCTCTGCTTTTCCCCACGGTCCTTCTTTTTCATGCCAAGGAAACGCTTGTTTCAGGAAGTCCGGCCATCCCTGCCCTTTGGTGCTAACATCAGGGCTTGGGGAACTAACGCAGCCTGTCCCAGGGCTTCCTCCTTGTTTTTCCCAGGAGGTTCTGTGTGCCTCTCCTCATGGCAGACCTTCCTGCAAGGGGAATGGAGCTGGCCTGGAGCAGGGAGCAACATCCATTCCGAATGCGTGTGACCCTGTCCTTGGCCCGGCTGCGGTGCCTGGCGCCAGCCGGCCGCCTGCCTCCTGCCAAGCTGGACCCACGAGCGTTTTCATTTCTGACAAAGGGCAACTGTTCCCAGGAGTTGTTGTCTTGCTCGGTGCTCCTAATCCCTGGAATAACTGCTGTGACAAGCATAGTAACCATCTGCGGGAAGGCCAATCCGTTAGGGCCTTGTGAGTGCAGTGATCTCAGTGCCCTCCTGAGCCCATCCTCTCTTCAGGTTTTTATTCCCTTTGAAAAGCTGTAAAAGCAAGACAGAGGGTTGGAGGCCCAAGCTCTGGCCAAGTCACGAGGAGTCCCTAAGGTGCATTTGAAAATACTGCTTTTAACTCTTTGAGGAGTATTTAGTCCTCTTTAGCTATTAATTTATATTTTAAAGCAGGCATTAAGCCTCACGAGTCCATCTTACCCATCCTGAGCCTTTGGAGAATCTGTACCTCATTTTGCCCAGCATTCTCAGCCTTAGAGAGATCAGGCTTGCACAGCTTAAAAGCCAAATGGTAAAGAGGAGGTGTTTGTCAGCTCATGTCTGTGCAGGCTGAGCACTAAACACAGGGATTGAAATCAGATCGGAGGCAGGAGCTGGGGCTGGGCATTAGTTACTTTTCACCTTCACTAGACACTGTTCTGTGGGTCCCCTTCTATTTTCTGAAGCAAGCTGTTGCCGTATCAAGTGCACTGGGATGTAGTGCAGGCTTTAGCCGGGCTTTTTGTGTTTTGGGGGCCTGTCCACCTGTGGATTTATGTCCTCATGGATCTGCAGCAGTGCAAATCTAGTAATAGATGTGCTGCGCTGATGATTTACTTGTTCTTATTACCACACACAGTTCTACATCAGAGAATTCCCATTTTATATCAATAGAGAGAGTCTATATTCTAGATTTGTTTTCTTTTTTTTGGGGCTTCTTTCTTGGCATGGAAATCCCTTGGGAGTTTGATTTACAGTGAAAAACTGTATTCAGTTCCTCTTAAAGCTAGGTCATGCTGCTTAAAGGAAAACTGCATCATTTACATGTGATAAATCAGTTAAATGGGCAGAGTCTGTGTGAAAGTGTCTGTCAGACTTGTCATTGGGTTATTTGACCATTTCCCTGGGGATTTGAGAAAAGGTAAGCAGGAGCTGTGACTGCAGTGCAAGGCAGGAGGAATCCTCAGTGCATCACACCCAGAAATGAAGCCAGCCTCTAGCTTGTGAGGGTCTGTGGGTGACGGTGATAGTCCATCTCGATCCCAACCCCTGGAGCTCCTCTGCTCCACAGCACAGCTGTAGAGGGCAGACCTGCAGAGGGGCATTTCCTAGCTCCCGCCTTCCCGAGCTCCAAGCACCCATCCTGCAGCTGCAGGAACAATGGCACAGATCCGCTTTCACACTACAGCTGGGGAGAAACAGGCTTCTTGTGTAACAAGGAAATAATGAATTCAGATTTGCTTTCTGTTCTGATGTAGGGAAAGAAAAGCAAAGTTTCCTGGGCAGAAAGACAGAGGGAAGAGTGGGGATGAGTTTAATAGCTTCATTTTAATAAATCACATCAGCATTTGAATCCTTTAACTCTCTGAGAACCTCGACATGAAATTTTGCTTTGAAGCAAGAAATGGAAAGGGTTTGCTCAGAAAAATCCAACCTCACATTTCGCTCTCCTGGTAAGGCTTCTCTGCCCTTTTTCCCTGCCTTTTGGAACAGGGTTCCTCTCTCAATGGTTGTGCTTCTTCCTGCCCAGCTGGCAGGAGGTCAGCAGGAAATGACCCTTTGCCAATGCCTCCTCAGCTGATGCTTCTCACCTACCTTCTTCCAGCAAAAGAAGAACTATTTTTATGGTGCTGATAAAATAGGATGTTTGAGCAAGCAGATAGTGACTGATTCGTGCAGTCTCCAGCATAATCAGCCTACAGTCTGGAGGTCATGTTGCTTTTCTTCTCTCTGTTCTTTTCTGTCTCTTTTCATCTTTCCCGTTCTCTTTCTTTCTTTCTTTTCCCTTTCTTTCCTTTTCTTTCTTTTCCCTCTCTTTCTTTCTTTTTCCCTCATTTTACTGCCTTATTTTCATTTGTCACTTTTTAGTAAGCAAATTCCATGGAGATCCCGCCACTCAGTGCAGTGATTTGTTAGGCACAGACACTCTCAGGTGTGAACAGTACTAGTGAAGGGCTGTCACCTCTGCTCCCTGGGCTGCTGTGTCTGTCACATCCATGCTGTGTTGTAGCGCTATCAGTAGCTTTCCCAAACTATTCCTGAGGGATGTGGAGGGACACCGTAGGGAGTGGCAAATGGGAAATCTCAAGCTAGGCAGGTTACAGAGCAGGAAGGACCGGAGCAGGCAGAGCAGTGGTGAGAGGAGCTGCTGAGCAAGGCTTCCATGGAGCAGGTGAAGGATTCAGGGCATGCAGCTGCTCAGAGCCCCAAAGTGCTAAACCAAAGCGGCGCAGAGAAGCTGGAGTGCAGCAGATGAAGCCGTTTGAGCCGGGGCTGCTCCACTCACTTGGCCTTTGAACCTGACCTCGTTGCCCTCACAAAATCCAGGTTCCAAATAAAGCCCGGCAGAGGTCGTGGCTGGGTGCAGCCTCGCAGCCGACAGCACCCTCAGCTGCTGGTTGGCACACGGCTGGGGTTATCAGCATGGAATTGCCCATAACATGTTTATTTAAAGCTCCATAAGCTTTGTGTGTTTGGTCAGATACTTCACCTATGGCCTGGCTGTTGGGCCGGCCTCTGGATAAGCGAGTGGTGACTTGATCAAATGCCCAAGAGAAGTGATCAGAGTCCGTGGGATGAGTTTGACAGAGTCTCCCTTATAGACAGGGTGGTCAGAAGGACCTGTGTGCTGTCATGTTGGTGTGCACTGCACTGGGAGCTGTCTTTAATACTGTTAATGCTACTTGGAAGTGGGAAAAGTCAGGCTTTTGGCTTACTTTACAACCCAAGAAGTGCAAATCAGCTACTGAATCAATGTAAACCTGACAAATTGCATGGCATTTTTGAGATGGAAGAGTGTTGAAAATACTTGTGCATTTCCTACTAATTCAGCGATAGCATTGCTGCATTTGAACAAGTAATTGGGACCTCTCAAAACAACCATTGAACCCTTCTGTCCTGCACATTTGGGGCATTGGTTCACTCCTTCCTAGTTGCCCAGGATTTGTGGCTTCAGTAGGAGCAATGTTTGCCTGAAAAGGTTGATTCAGGTTTTTGGTAAAGAGACACTTGAACAGGCAGGTTTTGTTTTCATATATTGCAAACAGCTTGGGGCTTATCCATAGAAATGACTGGCTCTTTATTTGGTTTTGAATAAATTAAATTATTGCTTAAAATGTTTTGGGGTTTTCTTTTTAAAGTGCAGTTTTCCATTAAGAGCAAATTCTTTCTAAAGTCCCCTGGATTCACACAGAACGTGCCTGTGTTGTAGAAACCCAACGGGAAGGAAGGCAGTTGCTGGGAGCACAGCAGTGTAGAGCAGCAGAAGCTACGGGGAGATGGGGCTCTTCCGTCTCTTGGTTCTGCATGTTACCAGCTCCTGCTCGAAGCCCGATGTATTCTGTGCCAAGCAGAAAGAACTGTGTAAATGAGTGATTAGAATGACTCTACTGTATGAGACACATTGACTTTTACACTGCAGCTGGAGAACCGTAGATGCAGTCGAAGCTGTGGGCAAGTGTATGTCATTTTTGATTGAACATTTTCCCCTCACCCCTGCACCTCCCCACCCCAACCAAATCCTTCGTGGAGTCCGATTGTTGCTGTAGCTTTTGTGAACCCCTCTCTTCTAATGTTTAATCAAGTGCTGAAAAGAGACATTTGCAGACTATTTAAAATGTGGAAAAATTGCTTCCCAATATTTTTGACAGAGAGAGACTGAGAACACACAGCATTGAATCATCAGGAAAATTGAAGATTTCCCCTGAACAACATTGGGATTTTACAGCAGAGGACTTGAAAGACCTTGGAGAAATTGGACGAGGAGCTTATGGTTCTGTCAACAAAATGGTCCACAAACCAAGTGGGCAAATTATGGCAGTTAAAGTAGGTGATGCCCATACTTACATTTGTACTTAAGTCCACTAGGGATGAAATGTGATGGAGAATTAATGTTCTTCCATCTAGCACCCATCTACTGCTCTTTTTCTATTTATTTCCAGTGTAAAGGCTGCTATTTGCTGAAAATACATTGTGTAATGGGCATATTGTCAAGTGATTTGTGAAGCTCTCATAATTGCTTGTGCCCTTTTGAAAATGTCTATCAGGAACCTGCTGTTTTGAGGGGATCACATGTCTCTGGAGACTGATAATGGGGCATGGGCCTTTCACCTCTGGGTCACTGGTTCAGATAAAGCCTAGGTTGATGCTAGGTACAGGTTGACATCTAATAGCTCCATGGTGGCCTTTAGGATATAAGGTAGAGGCTTAAAATGTGCTTTTTAAGTAAGCATGTGCCATGGTGTATCCTCACCAGGAGCTGCAATGGAGTGAGCATCTTCTAGGGAGTATTCTGCTCTCGCTGATACACGATGGAGTGTCTTTGCTTTGTGCTTACCATGCTGGATCTGCTCTGGAGATGACAAGTGTAGCAGTTTTCTGGACTGCCTATTTTCTGCCTTGTGCTCCCTAAAATCTCCCCTTGAAAACAGAAGCAATGTTGTAACCTCATTTCCCAGGTGGAATCCTTGGCATCTTGGAGGAGCTGCTTGTCTGTCAAGCTCAGTGAGGTGGGCAGCAGCCATTCTCCCTTCCCTCTCTCTTGCCCTTTTCTTTGCTTGCTGCGGGCTGGTAGCTAATAACATCAATCTTAACTCTGTGGATGATACCAACTGTAAGTGCTCCCATGAAAGAGTAGAAGTGAGTTATGTAGGAGTCTGTGTTGCTCTCTTTTCCAACTCTCTGTCTTCTTTGGAATCTTCCCTCATCTGACCTGGAAACGTTCTCTCCTGCTGGTCTCACATGCCAAGTAGACTTGTTTGAGCCCCAGCTCCAGCTGCTGTGAATATGATTTGTACTCGTCTCTAGCATGTCACGTTGCTGGAGTAACCACCACCCTTTGACTTCCTCCACTACGTACTGACTTCCTCACAGCAGTGGGCTCACTGGCCAGGTCCCTGAGTGTTTTGGATCACCATGCAGTGGTGTTTTAACCTGGTTTTGAATCCCTAAAAGTTTCCAGTGGAGCTAGTGGCTGTCTGCAGCTAAATTCTTGTTTTTCTTAGTTGCCTTTGGTGGAACTTGGAGTTTGCAGATCACAAGTTGAAAACTGCTGATGAAAAGGTGTCTGGGTACCCCCAGCTTCTCAAGCCCAGGGTGTGGGACCTGGTTGACTGTAGTTTTCTTATAATAATCATGATAGCCATGGGTAGGAAGAAGACATGTATGCAGTTGGGTGGCTTGGTTCAAAGCTCTGCAGCCTGTACCACTGTGGTGAGAATAGCGCTGTGCTGGCTTTGCTAACATCATCAAGGAGGAGATGCATCTGCTAGCACAGACACTATGTTGTCCCAGACTGTTTGCAGAAGGTTTGATCAGTGTCATGGGATAATCTGGTCAGTATGGAGGGTCTGTGATGTGGGTATAGCTCTCATCTGGGAGGCAGAAGGCACCAGTGCTGTGGTCTTGAAGCACACAGTTGGAGGTGATATTGCCCAGCATGTTGAGCTGGGTTTCCCGAGGGAAGAGAGGTGGCCTGAGCCTCACGGGGGTGCTGGACCTGGGGGCCCAATTGGGAACAGATAAAATCCAAGAGGTTTACAGTGTCTGAACTTTGAAATGCCAAAGCTGTGGGCTGGGCTGGTGCCACTCTCTGAGCCTCGGGCAGGCATGGCGAGGCCTGCAGCAGAGGGAATTTTAGAGGGTTCCAGCAGCTGCATCATTTCCAGAATGTTAGTGGCAAGGGACTGTTCTGTTTGTCCCCATGGGGGTAAAATATGAAGCTGAGCAATGGGAGACCTGTGGGTGGAACAGCAAGTGGGATCTCCCAGTGAAGCAGCAGCTATTCCACAGCTTGGATGCCTCAGTTATTTGAGGTGAGGTTTCAGGCCAGGGCTGAGCCTGGACTTACGGTTAGTTCATCCCAAGCTGCAAAGTCTTTCTCAGCTTGCTGTTGCTTTGGGGTCAGCTGAGGTTGTGCATTAATCTTCCTGCTCCTGCTCTGTCTAAATCTGCCCTATGGGCCATCCGTATTTGGGGCTGTCACCTCCTGCTCGCTCTGTGTCCCCCAAACCTGTGGTGTCCTGACAACTTGCAGAGCTGTTGCTGTCTGAAGCCCCAGCTCCCAGCCTGGCTTCTGAGGAGCCAGCTACTCTCCATGGTCGCTCCTTGCTGTACAGGCAGGAACTGAACCTGTTTTCTTCTCATTCAGCATAATGCGCTTCTGTTGGGAAGTTGTAGCAGTGGAGTGGTGCTTTGGGAAGAAAACATGTCAATCTGCTGATCTGAGGTCTTTACTATGATATCAATGACACTTGCTGCAGTTCCATGGTGTAGCACCATGTTGTGTGCAGGGCATCAGGATTGCTGCCCTGCAGTTAACTGGATTGGGGAGCCAGTGCCTCTGGTTATTTGGTAGTGCTGCTGTCCCTCTGCTGTACTCCCCCAGGAGTGGCATCACTGCAGCAGGCAAGTCATTCATGGAAGGACATCCAGCAGTACAGAATAGCTTCATGGAGTCCACAAGCCAAAAGTTGTTGGCTGTTCTGCACTGATGAGTGGAGCAGAGATGGCTCCAGAAGCTGCTGATGAGATGCAGAGAAAATAGGTACAGGGGTCTCTCCCAGCTCCTGCTCCAACTTCTCCACCCTGCTTCTTGGAAGTGCCAAGTCCTGTTTGGATCTACCATCCATCTACAGGATGCACCCGCTGTGGCTTGTCAGACCCTTCTGCTGCTGACAGATTCAAATCTTCCTTGTTCTATGAGTGTTCAGTGTGAAATCCATAGTCATAGAATGGTCTGTGTTAAAGGGACCTTAAAGCTCATCCAGTTCCAACCCCCTGCCACAGGCAGGGACACCTTCCACTGGAGCAGCTTGCTCCAAGCCCTGTGTCCAACCTGGCTTTGAACACTGCCAGGGATGGGGCAGCCACAGCTTCTCTGGGCACCCTGTGCCGGTGCCTCAGCACCCTCACAGGGAAGAGCTTCTGCCTCAGAGCTCCTCTCAGTCTCCCCTCTGGCAGTTAAAGCCATTCCCCTGTCCTGTCCCTACAGGCCCTTGTCCAAAGCCCCTCTCCAGGTTTCCTGCAGCCCCTTCAGGCACTGGAGCTGCTCTGAGGTCTCCCCTTCAGGAGCCTTCTCTTCTCCAGGCTGCCCCAGCCCAGCTCTCTCAGCCTGGCTCCAGAGCAGAGCTGCTCCAGCCCTCGCAGCATCTTTGTGGCCTCCTCTGGACTCGCTCCAACGGCTCCATGTCCCTTTTGTGTTGTTGCCCTAAAGCTGGACCAGGACTGCAGGAGGGTTTCCCCAGAGCACAGCAGAGGGGCAGGATCCCCTTCCTGAGCTGCCTTTGCACAAGGAACAGCATTTGGTTCCCTGAAGCATGGTTTAGCTCAGCCTTCTGCTTTCCCTCTGCTGTGGCACTGGTGCTGCAGAGCACCAGCTCCTTGCTGCCTGAGCAGAGCCCTTGTGCTGTGTGCTTCCTGTCAGTAGTTCTCACCACTGCAGGAGAAAAGCTCCGAGGTGCTGATTATCATTCAGGATAATATCTGCAACATAAATAACCTGACATCTGCAGGTGGAAGCACCAGTTTCATTTCTTCCTTTTATGTGTTTCGGCCCTATCAGCCAATGGATGGATCCTGGCACCCTTCAGAGGGTGTTTGTCTGCTTGCAGGGGCAGGGCTACTGGGTGAGTCAAATCTTTCAGCTGTTCTCCATCCCAGAAGCAAAGGAGGAGAATGGGCAAAGGAGGATGAGTTTCATTGTGTCGCTGGCATGAAACCACTGCGGCAAAGCTTCATCTGGTGGGCCTCTTTTGAGGAGCAGCTCAGCTGATGAGATCTTGTCCTGCTTCTCCCTCTCTTTTGTCCTGCTTCCCCCTCTCCTTCAGCCTTTGTCACACTATACCTCTCTGAATGTCTATTTAAATAACAAAAATACATTATGTGCCTCTGCAGGAATAGGCCGGGGTGGCTGCAGGAGCAGCTTCTGAGGCTGCTGGCTGCAGCAGGTTGGTGTCAGAGGCACAGTTATTCTCTGGCGTGATGCTTTTGTATCCCATACCCTTTTTGCAATGGAGAGCCTCTTCCTGGAGCTATCAGGAAGCAGAGGAAAGGCTAAAGAAAAAGGAAACCAACTCAGGATTTGTACTCACACCTTTCTCATTTTTGCCCCTGAAATGTTATATTGAGTTTTGCAATTCTTCCTAAAAGACAATCCCCTTACTCATTAGGCCCCTTCCTCTCTCAGATCTTCCTAGAGGAGCAAAGCTTCTTGCTCTCAGAGCAAGAACTGAGCAAGCAAAGACTGCTTGCTCTCAGTCAGCTTGCATTGTGGTCTTCCTCTCACTGCAGAAACCCTCTTGATTCCCTTGAGGGTTTATTGGTATGAGGTCAAGACCCTCCCAGGTGGGGAAGGGAACAGCCCAACATTGTCCAACACAAGCTCTGTATCTGCAAATCCACAGCTGCATGGCCAGTTTGTACATTGGTTTCTCACCGCCTTGGCATGTTTCTCTTCTGGGCACCTCCTTGGGGAAGTCCCTGCCCTGGCTGGCATTTGCCTACAGCACAAGTACCAGCTTTCTGTAATATTGCCTAGGTCCACCTTCCAGTCCTACCCAGTGTCCTTTCACTTGGCTTCCAGTTTCTTCTTTTCCTCTTTAGTCTGTGTTTGCCCAGTCTATGGGGGTTCATAAGTGACTTGTGAATGATGTCCTGAGTTGCTTCACTCTGTGGGGAAAGCTGGTCCCTTCTCAGGATCTGCTCCTGTGCTGTAACTCCTGGGTTTATTCCAAAGGCTCCTTGCAGTTCTCCAGCCCCCTTCTGCATTTGCCCTCCAGCATCAGCACCTCTCGTCCCAGCTGCTCCAGGGGTTTGTGCATCTTGTTTCATGAGGGTACCGCCAATTTGAGGAACACATCTCATTGCTCTGATGTGTCTTGGGCACATCAGAGGAATGAGAAGCCCCATTTTATTGGGGTGAAATGGTTTTCTTGGGAAGCTCACCCAGCAGCTGGGGTGTTTCTTCTGTGCTGAGCTTTCCCTCTGGCACTGGGGATGGTTCACACACACACGAAAAAATAACTTTAAAGGATCTTTGACATACTTGGTTTTTCCATAAAAGCAGAAATAAATCAAAACCCCAAACTGGAATGAAAGCTGAGGAGTCAGCAGGACTTTCACTTGAATACTGTATGTCATACCAGGTGAGGGTTTTATTAGCCAGGGTACTTACAAAGGCTTCTTGAAGGCCAGGAAAGCTTCTTGTTTGAACAGTCTGCAAGCTAAATAAGTATTTAAAGGAGGGCAGGAGCATGAGCATGGCAGTGATGTCCTGACCTCCACCTCCTGCTCTGCTCCCCGTCAGCCCTCACGGCCAGGCAGCCCCTTCCTGCCCTGCAGCAGGGATGCCTCTGACATTTGGGCTTCAGCATTGGCAGCTTCTGCCAGTTTCTTTTCAGCCAGCTCAACTGTCTGGAACATACATCATCAGGAGACAAACAGACTGCTTTGTGCGTTGGTTGACCTTCAGGCTTCTTGTCATGGCCTCATGGAAACATCTTGCACCTCCTTTCCATTCATTTTCGGTCAGGAATAGGACATTAAGCCAGCTGGGGAGAGGGTGTTTTTGTCCACAATCCTTGTGTTTGGTTTTGCCCAAACCCCAAAGTTGTAGTGATTTTCTGCCATACACCAGTATTTTCTGTATCTTCTAATGTGTCCCATTATCTTCCAATATGTGTTCCTAGGTGTCCCTGCAGGTTGGAACTAGTAAGGTCCCTTCCAACCCAAACTATTCCATGACTCCATGAATTGTATAAATCAGCCTAGCTGATTTAGTAGTGCTCTGCAGTATTGCAGTCTAGTCTCCAGTTCCAGCCAGTGTCCTTAGATATCATTGCTGGTTTCTTGTTTTCTGCTTAGACTAGTAGTATTTTTGACCAGACTACAGGTGGGCTTCCACTTCTGCTCTGAACTTGTCCTAAGAAAACCAGCAGCTGTTTCATTGGGGAATGATCAGGGAAGCTGGCCAAGGCGCTGCTTAAATACCCATGGAATTGAAGGCTCTGAGGTGCCCACGAAAGATCCCTGTTCTTCCTGGAGAAGCCGGGAAGCTGTGGAGCTGTTCCTCGTTCAGAGCACAGTGCCTCTTTCACGTAATTTCGCCTTGTAGTCAGTGCTTCCTCTCTCTTTCATCCATAGCTTTAAACCAGATGTTATGTCTTTGGCTTTCACAAGTTCTCTCTGGTGGCAGTCTCACAGCTAGGTTAGCAGGTTGCTAAGTATCAGATACCCTGAGAGCAGACAATTTAACATTCATCTATACCTCCATAATCTCTCCATCCTTACCTGGGTGCTTGGTACCCCATAAAAGCCCACAAAAATGACACCTCAGTATATTTAGCTCAGTCAAGGGGCAAATTTCATTATCCTTCTGATTTTCCACCTGACTTCTGAAGTCTTGGGCCTTTTTGCAAGCTGGCTTGATCGCAAATCATCATTTCCATTCTTCACCCTTTCCCAAGTTGAATTCTTCTGGTTTACTGAGCAGAACTGTGTTTCACTCATCTGGCTGGGTAGCTGGCTGAGAGTTGGGGAACTAGTGCTCCAAGCCCTGCTGGTAGCCCACTGGAGAGGCAGTGAATGAGTGAGGTCTAAAAGGAAATTGGGAGAGAGCAAGAACCTTACTAGAAGAGGTGGGAAGGGGGAGACCTGACGTATTTCCTTCTGTCAGCAGGAAATGTGTTTTGGAGTGGTAGATAAATATTCTCACCCTCCGCAGCAAGTGGATAAATCCCCTTTTCTTGCTGGTTTGATGTCCACAGTCCCGGCCGTCCCCTGGGAGCACTGTTCAGGGCTGGGCTGTGCTTTCTGCTGAGGATGCATGTGAGCCCTGTGCACAAGACAGCGCTGCCTTGTCTTGGAGTCGTAGAATCATAGAATAGTTTGGGTTGGAAGTGACCTCCAAAGCTCATATGGTCCAGCCCTGCTGCAGTGAGCAGGGGCATCTTCAACTAGATGAGGTTGCCCAGAACCACTTGAGTCTTGCAACTCAGGGAGCTGGTTTTCAGTTTGGTGTTTATAGCGTTTTCCTTCTTTCTTTTCCTTTTCCTTTTCCTTTTGTTTTTAACTTGTCCCTACCCGCTGCACCTGAATCTTTCCGTGTGTGTACCAGGGCTGGGTGATGTGGCTTCTGGTTTGGGTCTGGTTTCTGCGATCTCTCTGGTTTTAGGTTTGAGAGTGGTCGTCCAGTCCACAGCATAGTTTATCCTTTTGCTGTTGATGCTGCCCAGAGCATAGCTTTCAGAGCTCTTATTCCTGTTATCAGAAGGCTTCATACTAACTTGTGTTTGTATTAAAAGGGCTGGAGAATTTTCGTCTGGAGGATTTGATGCAGTTTAAGTGTGAGGCCAACAAGGAACTGTTGAAAAAGAGACTTTTCATAAGCTTCTACTACAAACCCTACTTTTTCCAGATGTGGCTTGTTTGGCCATGTCAGTGACTACATGCAGTAGAGTGACCAAGCTCTTCAAGTAAGACCTGAAGATCTATCCATCCCTGTCTTTCATGGTGCCTTCAGGCTGTTGCCTCACCTTGTGCCTTCCTTCCCTGCCTTCTCACATGTTCTTGGGGGAGTGAGCCTGTGGTAGCTGCTGCAGTGTCTTGCACTAGTGCCTTGGAGTTAGATAGCAGATTGGCATTGTGGCTCGTGTGCTCTTTGGGTAGTGGCTGCTGTCGACTTCAGTCACCTTTTGCTCTTTCTTCCTTGTCTCGCTCATTCCTTACATGGGGAATTGTAACCAGGCTCCATGGTTACAAGGCCATTTCTTCCAGCCTGGGCTCACCTCAGCTCAGTGTGATGCTGCATGCTTCTCCTGAGAGTTTCGCCTCCTCTTGAATTTGCCACTCAGCAGTCTCCAGCACTCTTGTATGAGACCTCCCAGTCTTGCCTCATATCATTATGAGGCATATCCCTGAAGCAGTGTTTGTTGGGGAATCCATGCTGGTGTCTCAAGGTGTTTTCTGGCTCCCTTGTCTGCCTGAATGCTTTACCCTGTAGCAAACCCAGTGTGCATCCTCTGAGTCCTCTGCCTGCACTTTCTTTTTCTCCCTGCAGAGATTGTGTTTGGGAAAAGGAGGAATCTTTGGGCTCAGTGTTGGTCTGGGGTGCTGTTAAAATCACCTCCTCTCTACAACATATATTTCACATGCTTTCCGGAGTTGGAGTAGCACCGGCAGAGGAGGAAACATCAGAGGTGGAGGAGGTGCTTCCAAGGGGAAGTTGAGGAGTTTGAAGAGCATGTTGTAGGGGTGGCTATGACAGGACTGTGCAGATACAAGGGGAATGCAGAGAGGTCTTTGCTGGATGACCAGGAAAGAGTCTCTTTGGAGACAGCCATGGTGTAGGCACTGAAGGGAGATGTGAGTTACAATATGGATAAAGTTCTTTTTGGTATTGCTCCTCACAAAAGCCTGAACTTTTCAGAGGAGTGCTCAGTGAGAGACTAAACTATTCCTTATAGGTCTTGTCATGGTGGTTTTGGCATCCATTGTCAAAGCAATGGCGTGCTCATTTCAGCCAAGGCTGATGATGAGCCACCTAGACAGAGACCTTCAATCTGCTCAGCCTGAGCATTTGTAGAGCTTTATATGGTATAGACACAAGACAAAGAAATAACCAAATTCACCAGGCTTTTTTCAGTGACACAGACTTGAACCAGTGACCTAGAGGTGAAGCATTCTAGTTGCATTACTCGTTCATTGAGCCATCTTCTTGCTCTGTTTGTGACTACAATATCCTGCCTGCTCCATGGCATAGCAGGGTGCGGATGCTGCAATTGGGGGTATGCTGGGCAAGTCTCTTGCCGCTTTTCCCAAGTATTCCCTAGAATTCACTGGGAGGGAAAAGGGCATGAACATGACAATTGCTGCTCTAGGCCAAACTAGAGCTACTAGAACATTAAGAACGTGTGGTGAAATACCAAAATATCAGGATACATCAAAGGTAAGGAAAATTACAGTGTCCAAACTGTCCTCATTTTATGTGGGTCATCACAAAATAGTCTTCAGGTACATAATTGCATTTCTCAGACAGTGCTCTATGAATGGTCATCCTTGAAAGTACCTTCATGTTCTTAGCCTTGAGCTTGCTGAAGTGTGTGGTCTTGATGCCACCAGCAGTTTGTGGGGGCAGGTGCTGGTATCCTGCAGGTTTTTCCCACAAGCTTAAATAACTTTTCTTTCTTGGATAGCCAAATAGTTTTTCTCCTCAAGGAGGGTCCAAGCTACCTCTGTGCTTTGGACTTTTTGCCAAATTTTAATGTTTTTATTAAAATGGAGTTTTTTTTCCAACGTGAGTCACACCTTCAGGATCATTTATTTCCTCACCTTGTGATCCAGGGAATGCATTTATTGGTACAAGATGTTACATATGTCTATAAAATCATATGGAAAACTGTGGATGGTCTTCTCCATCCTTCATTTAAGAAGCTTCATGTTTAAATACATAGTTTTTCTTGTTTCAAACTTGCATTGTTCTTTCAAGCCCAAATGAGACTTTATATATAGCGTATATATAATTATAGTGTGTATATACATATATACACATAGTATGTATGTGTATACATACATATATTTATATATTTTATATATATATCTTTTATATAGTGTTAATGTTCCTTAGGCCAGTACTAGGTAAAGTGGAGTTAGTTTTATGAGAAGAGCTCACAGGACTGTTGCCCACCATTAGCATCACCAGAGCAGTGTATTGCCTTTGTTATGTGATGGTCCCTTTTCCCCCTGCCCACCATGGGTAGGAGGTTCTAAGACCTTTTTATCTTCTGTGTTTGTCTTGGAGATTTTAAACATTGTGTTCTTTGGTTAAATTTCAAACCAGCCTTCGAGCCCCGTCCAGCATGGCCAAGAACTGTGTGGGAATTTGTTTGGAAAGAAAGGCTGAATCTGTTGGTTTGCTGTAGTTTTCCATGAAATCTCTGCTCTTGAATTTCATTCTGACATTTCATCTAAAAATGTTGATACTCACGAGAGGACTGGGGGTTTTATAGACTGAATTAAATGGCTTTAGGGGCTTTTGGTTGCATTTCTTAGTTGAGAACAGAGCTTAATTCTCTATAGAGCGTGTGTAAGCATGCCTTGGGGATTGCCTACTCAGCCCTGGGTTTGGGGTCCCTGGCATGTTTCTCCAGCAGTGGGTCTGAGGATACAGTAATGGCATGTAAGTGATAAAGTCTCTGCCGCTCTTCCTCTTTCAGAGAATTCGGTCGACAGTGGATGAAAAGGAACAGAAGCAGCTTCTGATGGACCTTGATGTAGTAATGCGAAGCAGTGACTGCCCGTATATTGTTCAGTTTTATGGCGCGCTCTTCAGAGAGGTGGGCACTCCAAACTTGCTTCATTCATAGCAGAGTTTGGGTTTTACCTTGGGGTTGTTTTTTTTCCCCTTGCAGTTTCCAACTTGCTATAAGGAGGAAAAAGTTAATCTGTGTCAGGTTTCTTAGCTCTCCACTTTTAATCAAGGGTATTGAACCAAGACTATGGGTGCTGCTTACCACACCCATGCTACTCCCAGTTGTTGTTATGTCTCTGTGCATTTCAGTCTCTCTTTCTTTGTTGCTTTTCTTCTCTCTTGATGAGCTCTGAGGTCTGTGGCTCTCCCATGCAGACTGATGTGCTTCATGGCATTGGTTGTGAGATGGGACCATGTGGAGGACCTCTGTCCCTGTAACGAAGGTAGTTGCTGTGGTAGTAGTCACAGCTTCCCACAAGGTTACCTGATATATGTACAGATCCAGGCTGTATCAGAGACTCACAGACATGCATCTGCCTTGAAGTGGTTTGTACGTGCAAATACATGAGAAAACAAGGACAATTGTGCTGGGTCAGACCCAAAACTCCTTGCAGGGTCTTCTGTCTCTGGCAGTGGCCTGCAGAATCTGTTTGCAGAAGTGCATGTGGTACTTTGCCATAGCCTTCATTCGTACGCAGCTGAGTGTCTCCTGAGCAAGGTGTGCTGTCTATGTGCTCAGGAACTCTCCCTGGATTTCCTTGCTATGGGCTGTTCTGAAAGGCAGGCAGCTGTTCTAGTGAGTGAGCTGTTGCTGCAGAGCAGCAGAGCTGAGCTCTAGAATGCTGGCAGTTTGCAGAGTGGCAATACTAAACCACTTGGGAAAAACCTCTTCAAGGTCTTCTTTTGAAGCCAGCCAAGTATCTCAGCTTGTAGTGAGGAAAGTAACTGCAAACAGGCATGTTATTGTGGCAGCCTCTGTGAGTATGAAGAATTGGATTTGGATAGGCGAAAACTACTACACAGATACTTCTCCCTAGTTGCATTCTTACGTGTTCGTCAAGCATTTTCTGACAGCGATGGTCTTGTGGTCCTGCTTGTCCCTCAGGAGAAAGCATTAACGCATTTGCTTCTTCAATCATAGAATCACAGAACAGTTTGGGTTGGAAAGGACCTTAAGGTCATCCAGTTCTAACCCCCTGCCATGGGCAGGAATGCCTCACGCTAGTCCATGTTGCCCAAGGCTCTGTTCAACCTGGCCTTGAACACTGCCAGGGATGGGGCAGCCACAATTTCTGTGGGCACCCTGTGCCAGCGCCTCGGTACCCTCATTCTAAAAGATGTCTTATTTTATGTCCAGGCTACATCTCCCCTCTTTCAGTTTGAAGCCATTGTTCCTTGTCCTATCATTGCAGGTTCTGGTAAAAAGTCTGTCCCCATCTTTTTTGTAGCCCCCCTTTGAGTTATAATGTTATAATTAAGTTACAATGCAATAATGTCTCCCTGGAGCCTTCTCTTCTCCAGGCTGAATGACTACAAGTCTCTCAGCCTGTCTTTATAGCAGAGGTGCTCCAGCCTTGGATCATTTTTATGTCCCTCCTCTGGACCCACTCCAACAGGTCCATATCCAACTTTTGTTGCCCCCAGAGCTGGACGCAGGATTGCAGGGGGGTGTCTCACCAGAGCAGAGTAAAGGGGGAGATTTACCTCCTTTAACCTGCTGGCTATGCTGCTGTTAATGCAGCCCAGGACATGGTTGAGTTTCTGGCCTGCAGGCGCATGTTACCTCCTCACGTCCAATGTTTCCTCCACCAGCATCCCCAAGTCCTTGTTCTCAGGGCTGCTCTCAATCCCTTCATGCCTCAGTCCTTACAGTGGTGAGTCCCCAGTCCGGGTGCAGGATCTTGCACTTGGCCTTGTTGAGCTTCATGAGGTTCATACTGGCCCCATGGAGCCAGTTGATTTCTCCATGCTGTGTCAATGAGAGTCCTGTCTCCTGCAGATGCACACGGAGCTTTCCATGTCAGTCATCAGAGGTACTGTGTTGAGGAGGATCTGGTTACTCATGTCCATTTGTTACCTCTCAAAGCAGTACTTGACAGGAGGGGGAGAACAAAGGATGATTGCTAGGCTATCTGCAATGATTTGGACACTTTCTTCTAGGGAGGAGAAGGAAAAAAAAGCCTTGTCTGCCTCAGGATAGCAGCAACTCCTACACAGTGTGAGTGCAGCAAGCCAAGTTAAACCAACAAGCTCAATAGCTGATAAAATTATTCCATGACAAATTCATTGCAAGTTGCAGAACATGCTTGGGAAGGCAGGAGAAGCGGCCTGTGCGGAGCTCCTGCTGGTAGGAGAGAAGAGCTGATATGCATGTGTCAGTAGCACAGTGCTCACCTTGGTGTGATTGTGGACGTATCCGTGGTCAGTTGATACAAGCTAGTTGCTCTCTTTGCTGTTGATGCACAACAGCCTATTTCTATGGAAACCTTTGTGTTGGCAGTATTCAAGGCATCTGTCCCTGTGATCTGTCTCCAGTCCAGAGAAAAAGTGTCTTTTGAGCTACAGAAGTATGGTAAGGGGGTTGGAACTCGATGGTCTTAAGATCCTTTTCCAGCCTTAGCTATTCCATGATTCTATGTGAGGGCGATGACACTCTTAATTCCCTCTCGCTAGTGTAGATGCAACTTGCATAAAAAGGTTGGCCACTCTTTGCAGTGTGCTAATGTGTTAAACCTTCAGTATTGCCCAGAGAATCTGCATCTGCCCCATCCTTGGAAGCTGGGGTAGGAATTTCAAGGCCAGGTTAGATGGGGCTTGGAGCAAGCTGCTCTAGCGGAAGGTGTCTCTGCCTGTGGCAGGGGTTGGAGCTGGAGGAGCTTTAAGGTCTCTTCCAACCCAAACCAGTCTGGGGTTCTGTGGTTCTATTGATGGTACCACAGAATCACGGATGGTGGATGTTGGAAGGGACCTCTGAAGGTTGCCTTGTCCAACTCCCATACTCAGTTGGCCACGTGGGACCACTTGCCTAGGGTGATGTCCGAATAGGTTTTGAATATCTCCAGGGATGGAGACTTCACAGTCTTCCTGGGCAAACACGTCTGGTGCTTGGCCACCTTCACAGGGAAAAAGTGTTGCTTGATGTTTGGAGGAAATCTCCTGCATGTTGGTGTGTGCCCATTGCCTCTGATCCTGTCATTAGGCACTCTTGAAGATAGCCTGTCTTTGTTCTTGGCACCCTCCCCTCAGGTGTTTATACACATTGATGAGATCCCCCTGAGCCTTTTCTTCTCCAGGCTGGACAGTCCCAGCTCTCTCAGCCTTTCCTTACAGGAGAGGTGCTCCAGTCCCTCTGTCATCTTAGTGGCCCTTTATTGGAGTCTCTCCAGTGTGTCCATGTCTCTCCTGTCCTGGAAGCCCAGAACTGGATACAGCAGTCCAGGTGTGGCCTCCCCAGTGCTGAGCAGAGAGGTAGGGTCACCTCCATCAACCTGCAGGTAGTGCTTTGTCTAATGCAGCTCAGGATGAACACACCTTCTTCACAGCAAGAGCACATTGCTGGCTCGTGTTCAAGTTAGTGCTGCCATGACTCCCAGGCCCTTTTCTAGCAGGCTGCACTCCAGCTGGGTGGCATCGTTGTGATACGGGACCTTGGGACTCTGCATTGAGAAGTTGCTGGTGAAGCAGATTTCCAGTACACACAGGAGATGGGCAGTGATGTTTTGAATGAGATGTGCAGGGTGTTCCTGGACAGTTCTTGGAATGCCTACAGGTGCATTAGCACCTGGGAACCCAATAAGGATTGAAATACATTTTTTGGAAGAATAGCTCTAATGGGAAGAGAAAATTAAGATGCTTTTTTGTAATTCTATAACTGGAAATCAACCTGATCAAAGAGACCTAAAGAGAAACTTTCATTAGGATGGTTTTGTCCTCACAACCCCCATGGAGTCAGAACTTCCTCTTGTACATGAGCAAGTTCCTGTATTTGATCAGGAAGTGGCTGGGTGACTGTTGTCC
The DNA here is from genome assembly GCA_017639245.1 of Myiopsitta monachus. Taxonomy (NCBI): domain Eukaryota; kingdom Metazoa; phylum Chordata; class Aves; order Psittaciformes; family Psittacidae; genus Myiopsitta; species Myiopsitta monachus. Next base: position 10,670,071 of record CM029931.1, read on the forward strand.
CTGCCCAATTCTCAGTGATATTCATCCACTTTGCCAATGGATAAGTCCTTTCAAACCCAGAAAGAGTTAAGAACTTGCAGAGGTTTGAATCTGGAAGCTGCAGAATTGAAAAGGTCTCTCATCTTTTTTCGATGACGTGAATTTGTGCTGATCAGGTAGATTTTTGTATTACCAGATCAATAAATGCCCCAATCCAGGGTTTCTATAGAACATATACTTCAGGAGGCCAAGTAAATCAAGTCTTTCCTTCGGTGCTTTTGATCATATAGAGGTTTTTATGCTTAAGTTAACCTTGGATCGCAGTTTATGATAGAGTTTTTCGTAGCACACACATGGCTCGTAACACACAGATTGCTTGTAAGGATCTGGTGTGGTTCCAGATGCACTTGACTTGCGCTGGTCCTGGATCTACATTGCCTCTGAGTCACTCCAGATAATATGGAAGTGCCTCAACTGCATTTTGCCTTTGTTGCCAGTGCTGGAAAGAGAAATTCTCTGCATGTGTTGCCTCATTTTTTTTCTGCAGTTTCAGTCTGAATCGATTCATCCATAGCCAGTCATTTGTTCTCTGGTAGCCTGAGCTCACCTTTCTCCATGTCCCCTGAAGCACTGGTCAAGCCCTCTTCCTGCTGTGCTGCACTTGCCTCCTTCACTGTGGTGTCTCTGCTGCTGTGTCCAGCACTGCACCTTTTCAGCCAGTCCCTTCTGCTTTGTTTTGGGTGGAATGTGCACTTTCTGGGCTCAGGCTTGTATCGACCACTTCCCTCCTGTGGGGGACATTAGCTCCTGCTCTGCCTTGTGCTGATGTAAAAAGCCTGGTGCCAAATGAGCAGGGTATAATGGGCTGCCTATGGCTCTGAACCGACAGTCGTCTTCCCCAGCCAGCCCATGGGTGGCTGAGCCCTTCCTGGGGGAATAGATCCCCTCTTGTCAGAAGGAAGAGCTCTCCTCTAGGAGGCAGGGATGGATTCGCTGTCACCGAAGCAGCAGCATCCCTGCTGCTGGTGGCAGTTTGCTGTCTGTATTGCTGAAACCAGCCTTGCACGTGTATGAGCATGCCAAGACCAAGCTGGGTGGCACCACTGTCTCTGGATGTACAGAGCTTGACACCTTTGCTGGACACTTCTGTTCCCACTAAGCCAAGCACTTGGACAAGAGGCATCCAGGCAGATGCAGTTCCTTGGCTTGTGTTTCATGGGAGGTCATTCCAAGTGGCAGAAAAGCCCTTTTTGGCCTTAAAACCTGTGTCTCTGCAAGGTTTTCTATCAGCTACATGTAACTTGAGAGTTGCTTCCAGCTGTCATGAGCGCCAGGTAACTGCTTCCAGCAGAAAGTGACTCAGGTGTGCAGGGTGGGAGCAGGGGGTCATTGCCACACCTCCAGCATGCTCATACCCTAGGGTTTTCCCCTAACTTCATTTCCACCTATTAATACAGAGTTTGGTTGGTTTGTGTTTTGGCTGGTCAGGGAAAATCTATCTTCTGTAGGACAATTACTTGGGGAAGTTTTTCCTCTCCTTGTTGGGTGTTATATCACAGGAGTGTGCAGCTTAGTCACAACCAGACAGGCATCCCCTGCTCTGGACCATGCAGCAGCTGGGGCAGCATGACTTGCACAAGCTCTGCTCCTCACGAGTGTTGTATATGGTGTTTAGCCAGGATGAGGCAACCAGACTAATCGAATCAACTCTTCTGCTCTTAGCTTTTGACAGCTAATGCAGTTTTACCACTCATGGTGATACAGTCTGTAGAAGATAGGTGCATGTCATTTCTAGTGGGGACCAGGTAGGTCTAGATCTAGTGTTTTAGTATTTCTAGCAGGGAAGACCTGCCTGAAGTGCATGAGAGCCAACAAAAATAGCTCATGAAAAGCCTTCCGTCATCCTCAACTGGAGCTAAAATGTTCAAAACCCCCTGAAATAACTAAGATCAGTCCATGGCTAAGCTGTCCATCACCATATGGTAGATACATGCTAAAATGAAAGATGAAGCCCTTCAACAGTGTGGGAATCCATTTTTCATTGCCACCAAATTGTGAGTGGGTTGATGTACATATCTCAGGAGAGCTGTGCTATGTAAGCTTAGCTTGGTTTAACACAGATACTTAGTGCATTTTACAACTTTCTGCATTTAAGTTGTTTAACTCTAAGATGCAAATCAACAAAACTACATACTTGGGTCTCTTTCCATTTTCTCTTGATCAGATGGCATCTCCGAATGTTCTGTGAGATGTCTGCTGTCCTCTGCAGGGTACTCATACCCTAAAGGGATATTTTTGGTTTAGTCGTCCTGTGCATGCTGGTCTCTCACTGTGCCTGCAGCCTTCTGGAGATCCAAACACTTTGTGAGACTTGGATTCATCTAGATTCAGGCATCTAAAATGTGTTATCAGGTCTGAGATAGTCAGGTAGATGGCAAGTAGAGTGGGGGAGAGGTGCATATAGGGGTGAGTCTTCCATTCCATCCTTCCTATCAAATGCGTGTGGTTGTTAATGTATTTTATGGCATTCAGGGGATCTCTTCATGCTCTCTGGAGTTTTATTTCTCCTTTTTATCTTGGCAGTAACAAGATTCTTTTCTCTTTCCAGGGTGACTGTTGGATCTGTATGGAGCTCATGTCTACCTCGTTTGATAAGTTTTACAAATATGTATATAGTGTATTAGATGATGTTATTCCAGAAGAAATCCTAGGCAAAATCACTTTAGCTGTGAGTATTTTGTTTAAACCTTTTTGTATATGTTGTTGAAGCTAATGGGAGAGATTCAGATCTCTTCCACTCACATGTGAGAAAGCTGGTTGATCTGCGTGCAGCAGGAATGCTGCTGTTGGATTGCACCATGCTTGGAATGATCCTGGAGGATACTCTTAACTTTTCCAAAGTGTACTGCATGACAGGAAAGCAGATTCTGGGGTCTGTAATCAGTACATAGAGACCCCAGGACCAGCTTCTTGCTCTGTCTGCTTGAACATGGCACCAGGCCCCTCTTTCAGGTGGTGGCATCAGTGTGAGCTAGGTGCAGGTTGTCTCATCTCAAGGAAGGTGCCTAAAATAGATGATCTGTCTCTCCTTCCCTTGTTTGTAAAGGGAGCAAAGGATTGGGCATTTGTAGCCAGGACTTGTGAAACCCACCAAACTATTATGGGCTGTAGCAGCTTCTGCTGTTAAAGGAGAAACCTCATTGGAGGAGCAAGGTGTAGGAAGTGACAGCACTTCAGCTGCCTCAGAGGCTGGCAGAGCTTTCCATGACCTAAACACTTGGCCACGGGCTTGGGCAAGCAGAAAGGACCAATCTTTGGGTGTTGTTCCTCAGTGTGTTGGACTTGCGTGGCATAGCTTCAGAGAGCTTTGCAGCACAACACGAACACCCTCTTGCCATCATCAAGGCACTCCTTTGGTCATAGGTTTTGATCTTTTCAGCAGAAGCAAAATGAGTCAAAATAATAAACTTTCAGGGGATTTTATTTTCAACCATCCTGTGAAATCAGACTCCTTGGGTGTCTCTGCTATCTGATGGTGAATGGTTAAATCAGAAGAGCCGCTGCTGCTCCTCACAGCTTTGCTGCTCTGCAAGTGGAATGGGAATGGTTGTTAGCTACTGAAAAAGTACAGCATAGGGCTTGAAATAAGTTATTACTCCAGGTAATTACATCAGAAATGGCTTGTCTTCACCCCTTGCTCCCTTCTGGAGGGATGTGGTCTGTCCAGGTTATGGGTGATAGGTGTTAAGCGTATTCCCTCTATTTCCTTCTTTGCAGGAAAAGTTGGGAGAAAAATATTTGTGTTACATGGCATACTGCAGCATTGATATCTCAACATAATTTAATGCCTTTCCCTCCTGTTCTGGGGGCTCCAGAAGTTTAATAATCACAGGAATCTTGGGACATTTGCTTATTTTTCATCTGGTTTTCTTTCCTAGACTGTGAAAGCACTAAACCACTTAAAAGAAAACTTGAAAATCATTCACAGAGGTGAGTTCCTGTCTTTCCTTCTTGCCTACAAGAATCATTGCAAGACTTTTTAAGTGGCCTTTGCTTCAAGTCAGAGTGTGATTAGTGAGATGTCAAGGTGATTGGGTGTCTGCCTCGGGACACATGGCATCTTTGGTGCTGGTTCCAGCTCATCTTGCTCCCAGTCAGCACATCCCACCAAGGGGTGATGGTGACCGTGCAGCACTGATGGGGTCAATTCTCTGCAGCTGCTGATTGTGACATGGAGACCTCTGGCTGTGACTTACTGGTTTAAATGCCTTTCTCTTGCAGACATCAAACCTTCCAATATTCTTCTGGACAGAAATGGGAATATTAAACTCTGTGACTTTGGCATTAGCGGACAGCTTGTGGACTCCATTGCCAAAACGCGGGATGCAGGGTGCCGGCCGTACATGGCGGTGAGTGAGGATGAGCTGGGCAGGATCTTAGAATCACAGAATCAACTGGGTTGGAAAAGGCCTTTAAGATTATCAAGTCCAACCTTTCCTCAGCGCTGCCAAGGCCACCACTAATCCATGGCACTGAGGCCTCATCTCCATGGTGTGTGAACAGTTGCAGGGACGGTGACTGCAGCCCTGCCCTGGGCAGCAGTTCCAATCCCTGAGCACCCTCTGGGGAAGGAACTGTTCCTCAGCTCCATCCAAACCTGCCCTGGTGCAGCTCGAGGCCGTTTCCTCTTGTCCCATCCCTTGTTCCTTGGAGCAGAGCGCAGCCCCCTCCTGGCTCCATCCTCCTCTCAGGCAGTTGCAGGGAGTGATCAGGTCCCCCCTGAGCCTTCTCTTCTCCATCTGAACCCCCCAGGTCCCTCAGCCGTTCCCATCACACTGTGCTCCAGGCCCTGCTCCAGCTCCAGTGCCCTTCTCTGGCCCCGCTCCTGCACCTCAGTGTCTCTCCTGTAGTGAGGGGCCCAGAGCTGAACACAGGATTTGATGTGCGGCCTCACCAGTGCCCGGTGCATGGGCACAATCCCTGCCCTGGCCCTGCGGCCACACTGGTGCTGATTCAGGCCAGGATGCTGGGGGCTTCCTGGCTGCCTGGGCACAAGCTGCTCATGTTCAGCTCTGACAATCAGCAGCTTCCTTCTGCAGGCCTGGCTCAGCATGGCCGTGCCTGTGGTCTGCCTGAAGTGTCAGCCTGTTTCCTATGGGATGAGCAGCCGCTTCCTAGATGAAGCTCTGGTCTGAGCACTGCTGTTGGCAGCATCAGTTAAGGCACCCAGGCAGCAGCAAAGTGACCAAATGCCCTTTATTTTAGCTGGGTTCTTCTGGTGCTGCCAGTGTGCTGCTGGAGCTCAGAGCTTCTATGTGCCTTCATGCTCCAAATCAAGCAGCACATGGAGGGGTCAGTGGTGCTTGGGTGTGGGGTGCTCTTGGTCTGCAAGAAATCCATTTGCTGCGGTAGGATTATATCACAGGAGTTACTGCAGAGCAGAATTACAGTGAGTTTTGCAAACCACTTTAATACCAAAGTGTGCCAGAACTTAATTCCAGGAGAATGTGATTCCTTAGAGCAGCGGCAGCAGAGCAGCTGTGTGGGAATGGCTCTGGCTGAGCAGTGGCTCCTGCAAGTCTGTCCTGCCTGTTTGCTTCCCTCCCTTCCCCCCTCCCTTTGCAGGGGGAAAGCTGTGGGGGTGATTTTTGGAGCTGTCTGAAGGTTTTAAACCCTTTTGTGCATTGGGCTGCTTTGAAAACACATCTCTTGGTTTCACGTGAGCTGAAGGGACCTCTTGCGAGGAGCTGTGTCTGCTGCTGCCAAAGTAACTTGAATTTCAGTGGCTGTATTTAACTCTCATCTTACGGCTCTGTATGCTGAAAAATACTGTTTTCTGAATTCTCTTATCTGCCACCAAGGAAGCAAAAAAAGACCGTCTCTCTCTCTTTTAAGGTACAGTGCCCTTTTAAGGTCCAGGGAACAGCTCTCACAGGGCTTTTATCTCAGTGGGGTGTCCAAGACAAAACCTGTCTGCCCTAATTTCTGATCCGTGCAAGCACACAGTCTGCATTTCAGAGCATCTGACCTTTTCTTTTCACTGTCCTTCTTGCAGAGCTAGTTACGGGATGAGCCGAACAGGATAGGACAGATGAGATCTGTTACTGGAGACCAGTGCTGTGATACAGCAAAGTCTGTGCAAGCTCCAGACCTGCAGCAGATGGTGAAATGGGGCAGTTTGTTTAAATATAGACCTTGTAAGGCTGGAGAGGGCAGAGCTCCTGCAAGGAAGAGGGTTGGTCAGAGCTGCCCACTTTGTTGTGCTGGTGAGGGCAGCAGCAGGATGCCAGGAGGGGTGGGAGCCAGTGCAGTCCCAGCTACTCTGACCAGAGGCTAGGTATCTGCATCTCAGACTACAGGCACTTCTGACAGCATCCCTCGTGATGATTGTTGACTTCTCCCTATGATCGGAGGCATGTATCAGGTCAGTAAATAGAGCTCTTGAAAAGCTGCCCTCTCTTTTCCCCCTCCCAAGTTCAGTGGACTGTAATTACAGGAATTAACGTTCCCACTTTTCCTTAGAACCCTCAGCTCAGGCTGCTGGATTCAATTACTACAAGACAGTTCCTGGCATGTCTGTAAATAGCTGCACTGCTTCTTTTCCCCTAGGGATTGGGTGGGGGAGTGCTTCTGATGGCCCCTTGGGATTCCTCCCTCTGTCCACATACACTCTGCTCTTTGTGCATCTCCATCAGCAGCTCCAGACTGTTGGATTTTGTAGTGAGCAGCAGTGTTTTGGTTCAGTTAGTTTTGAAGAGCCTTGGCGTGGTGCACAGTGTGTGGGACAAGCCAGAGGCTGGCAGGCAGTGTGGGACATGGCTGGCATCCCCTTCTGCTCTCTGGACATGGTGACTCCTTTCCAAGTACACGGGCATTTCCACATGCTGGGAAATGGGGAGATGTCCCCAGCATGCAGGTACATCTGCCAGCTTTTTCTCCAAGCCAGCAGAAGCGGATGCTGTGATTAAATCTCAGTATATCTGGGCAGGAGTGAGGCCAGTCAGACCCCCTTCAAAACGAAAATAGTCTTTTTTAATGGTGGGGGTTTTTTTAGTGTAAAATAGGCAGAAGGCATGAGGTATGTTCAGCCAGGGAGGGGCTTATAAGGGCTGCTGGATGATGCTCCCTGCTGATGAGACCGTGTTGCTCTGCAAGGCCCACATGGCCCTTGGTACTTGCAGTAATTCTCACAGCATGAGCATTTGCCCACTGAAGGAGCCTGATCACACTGTGTTCACTGGAGCTGGATCCCAGATAGCCGTTGGTACCAACAGCATAGGATGTCAGCCAGGCGGCAGGAGCCATGTCCAGCTGCTGAGCGAGCACTGTGTGGTTTAACCAGGGTTGTCACAGGAAGCAGCAGATCAGCCTTGGAGCTGCCAGTGCTGGAGAAGTTGTGTTTTGGCTTGGGACTGAGAAGTCAGCCCCTTGCACTGCTTCCTGCTGGACTCTATTCAGTCTTTGGTTTGAAAGCTTGCCTCTTGCTTAGGTGTTAAGGCTGTGGAAGAAGAACTGGGCTCCCTGCCTTTTGTAACTAACTACTTGAAGGACTTCTAGAGCATCCCCACCAAAATTGCAGGCCTTTGGTGAGGTTCTGTGAGAGTCACTCGGGCTCAGACAGCACCTTGCAGATCTGCTGCCTCTCCAGAGCTCGGCCCTCTTCATACAGTTCTTGAAAGCAGCAGTGGAGGTGGCATTGATGGGACGTGCCAAGTTCAGGGGTACTGGAGGGTGGCCTTCCAAAACAATGCCAGCTGGAAAAGACCTCTGAAGTCCAGCATTAAGGATGCCTCTTCAGGTGCCAGAGAATCTACTGTAGTGCCCATGGAGTTGTCCTCGTCATTAATTATGCTCCTAATACCGTATTTTAAATACCGGTAAGTCTTGTTTGAATGGATGGCTGTGGGCCCTTGTTTCTGCTTTGTCTGCAGAATCAAGGAGTCCTTCACGCTGCAGTTTCTTTCCCCAGGAGGTGCTTCCTGACTTCATGTCGTCACCTCTTCAGCTTTTCTTTGAGGAGATTAGGGGCTGAGCAGCTTATGCCCTTAAGGAGGATTCAATTGTATTTTATGGCTGTGCTGTAAACCCTTTACTTTTCTAGCATCCTTCTAGAAACATAGAGTATGAAATAGAGCAAACTTCAGTCCTTGTCTCACCTGTGGAGTGTATAATAAGAGCAGTGGTTCCCAACATGATGCTCCTCTGGGATTTCATGCTCTCGTGTCCTTTTCCAAGAGCTTGCCTGTCACCCCAGAGTGCTGCTTTCTTTTTGTCTTCTTGAGTGAGTCAGCATCCAGGCAGAGCCCAGCTCATCAAGCAATCACATCACACCAGTTCTTCCGGAACCCTTATTTGTTACACGATATGCAGAATTTGGTAACCAATTTTGTATTTTATTGGATATTATGAACTGTAGCCCAAGGAAGGTCACCTCTGAGGTTCTGTTGTGAATCCTATTTTTCCCACTCAACAGAGCCCTCTGAACAACTCAAAACTCTTTATCAGTGAATCCATTTACTAGGGCAAATTATTGATGCTTGATTTAGTTACTGACCAGACAACACACTGCACTAATCCAAGCTTATTACAGCCACACAAGTACCTTTTTGAACAAGACAAATAAGGTTATCAAGATTCTTAGAATCATGGAGTGGTTTGGGTTAGAAAGTACCTTAAACCTCATCCAGTTCCAACCCACTAGACCAGGTTGCTCTAAGCCCCATCCAGCTTGGCCTTGAGCACTGCCAGGGATGGGGCATTCACAGCTTCCTTGGGAAGCCTATGCCAGAGTCTCGCCACTCTCACAGTAAAGAATTTATTCCTTACATCCAACCTAAATCTCCTTGTTTAAGTTTGAACCCATTCCCCCTTGTTCTATGGCTACAGACCCTGATGAAGAGGAATATGCTGTGCCAAGCCCAACAGGACCTTGTTGCCTTCATTAATGCTCCTGCCAATCTTTCCATGCCTAGTAACTGTCCCCTCTCGGCCAGTCCATCAGTGTTCTGCTGTTGAGATGGAGGAATTCAAAGGCTGGTAGGAAAGCCAGCTGGCAGGGGATGGGAATCCCATGTGAATGGAAACCAGGTCTCCACCTGGAAAAATGCTGCTGGAGAAGTTTTTAAATGAAACATTCCCTCAAAGCAAATACGTAAAGGAAATAGGAGGGGAGGAAAGGCCATTCTCTAGAAACATAATCTCTGCTGATAATCTCTGTGCAGCCGCAGGCTTCAGGGCTGACCTGGCTGAGGGGCAGGGACAGGAAAGCAAAGAACAGAGGGGATTTTTGGAAGGAATGGCTGAATTCAACAGTCCAAGCAGGGATTAGTATTTTGGCTGAAGTATTTATTGGCAATACTGCTCTTGCCTCCTGTGTAGGTATAAAAACGGTACCCACAGGGGCAGTGTTACTACTGCTCTCCTAGAGGTGGTAGAGGGGAAACAGCAGGTCCACGTAGTTAGTAAAGACTGAAGAACTCATGTTCTTTGCTTCCCTGTCAGCTCTTCCACCCATCATGCTGTGTGCCCTTTGCTCTGCTGGCCATGGAGCTGTGTCTCCTCCTGCAACCAGGGTAGGATGCTGCACCACTCCTGGAGTGATCGGTGCTGCAGTGCAGGCCCAGAGAAAATGAAGTGTGAATGGGCTTCTTCATTGGGCACCTAGTACTGGGAAGGACTGTTGAAAAGACTACCCAGCACAGTGTGACTGTGATGCTTCCCTTGCTCCTGTGAGTAACTCACATCTCTGCTCTTAGGCTGAGGCTTTTGCAGCACTGAGGTCATCTTCTGTGGGCTCCTATGTGCCTAGAAGGAGATCCAGAAAGCTTATTAGGCTTCACTGCACATAAAAATCAAGATCCACGTGAAATTAGATGCCTCGCCTCTTCAGCAGCCAGCTTAGACAAAGAGCTTGGTGCCACCAAATGAAGACTGCTGTCATCAAATCCCAGACGGGTTTGGGCTGGAAGGGCCCTTAAACCTCATCCAGTTCCAACCCCCTGCCATGGGCAGGGACACCAGGTTGCTCCAAGCTCCATCCAGCTTGTCTTATCATAAGGGAGAGCCTCTGAAACTTCCTGCAGAGAAGGACTAGTGACACTGGCCAGGAGTGGGTGGATGCTCACACCCATCTGGAGCTCCCGTGCTTACTGTTAGGGCTCATCTTGAACACTGGGGGCTGCTTGAGAACCAGCATGGGCATTCCTCACAAGGACAAATCACCTCACAGAGCAGGGCTGCCTCTTTCAGAGGTTGTGGTCATGTCCACAGGGCTCATGGTGAGCACCTCATGAGGAGGTGAGCAGTCAGGCTCTTTCTGAACAGGGTCTGAACTGCCAGCCAAGGCAGTCAAGGTGCTGGTGCTTAAGTGAACACTGAAATAGAAGCACCATAGCAGCCTCCTCCCTTCTCTGATGTGTTCATACCCTGCCTCTTTGGGCCATCAGCACACCCAGTGGTGGGTCTCCATCTCAGTCATTTCCTTTCATCTTGGCACTTGGCGTTAGGATGCCTGGCATAAGCTGGGCTTTGTCTGCAGCTTTCATTCCAGGTCCCTGGAGTGAGACTTCTCCTCCACCGGTGTTAATTGCTCCCATGTCATCTACGTGGAAAACCCTCAGAATTTGTTCTGCTCTGTACTGAGGTGGGATTTATTTTGGTTCATCCTGCTTTCTCTTTAGCTGAGCCACCACAGTCGAAGGGGAAGGTGCCTGTTGCTTGGTCGCTGCCCTGTGTGAGGGCTTCAGTGGAGAAGCTCTGGCTCACCAGTGCCACCTACCTCATCACTTACACAGTCCTTAGTATTTCACATCTTGCCCACAATACCTGCTGTGTGCAGTCCTTCACTGCGCTGCATGGACAGCGAGTCCTGCAGCCTGTGCAGAAGGCTCTGCTGTGGCACATCCCTATGGATCTGCAGTGTGGGAGCCCCAGCACTGGCAAAGCCAGCATCCTATGATTTTCATAGCATCCCAGACTCGTTTGGGTTGAAGGGACCTTAAAGCTCGTCCAGTTCCTACCCCCAGATACAGGCAGGGACACCTTCCACTGGAGCAGCTTGCTCCAAGCCCCTGTGTCCAACCTGGCCTTGAACACTGCCAGGGATGGGGCAGCCACAGCTTCTCTGGGCACCCTGTGCCAGTGCCTCAGCACCCTCACAGGGAACAGCTTCTGCCTAAGAGCTCCTCTCAGTCTGTCACTTTACCCTGCTTCTTTTGCCATTTGAATCATTACATTTTCAACCAAAGAAAGCAGAATTGAGGTTTCTCATAAAGATGGCGTGCGGGTTTACATCATGAAGATGGTTTGTGTGGGTTTACCTCTTTGCATCACTTGCTCTTAGGTGCAAATCACCATGTTTGGTGTTATTTTCCATGGAAAACTTTTGGGATGTCTCGAGAACTTGTAGCTTCATAGCTGCCTTCAAGGGGTGCCCAAAACCTTGTAGAGAAGAGCTGCTCTTACAGTGCATTGCTTCTAATACCTTCTGAGCTTTACCAGCCAGCAGACAGTTGGGAAGGGGAATTCTGATAGATGCTGCTAAACCCGGGTTCCCCTGGCTGGTGGACGAGGAGAGGTTTATTCCAGTTCTGATGATTCCCTAGGGACACCTTTGCTGTAAAAACACAGAAAGCAAGGCTCTGCGTTAAAGAGACCCCAAAGTTAAACAAACCTGAATAAATAGCAGTAATTATTCAGGCTGCTTGCACAAAAGGCAAAAAAAAAAAGGATGGTGCTGTGCTGAATTCCTCTTTCAGCTCACCTTTTATGTTGCACCTCCATAAAATCAGCATTTGAGTCTTTAAAACGTTGGATGAATTTAGAGTTTTTTCTAAGCTTGCAGAAGTTTCTCATTCCTTCCTGCTTGTTCCCCCGTGTTTGACTGATCCTTCTTCCTATTTCAGCCTGAAAGGATAGATCCCAGTGCATCCAGGCAAGGCTATGATGTCCGCTCAGATGTCTGGAGCTTGGGAATTACCTTGGTAAGTGAGTGTGATTTGAACCCCCTGCTATGTGGTGCTTTCCTAGTGGGCAGCCTTGGTGTGCTTTGCAGTGTGGTGTGTCAAGCACAAGCTTGAAGCAAAGCCCAGCTCTGCTGCTGTGATTGAAGTGGGCACCTCCTGTCTCAATATTCTGAGACAACCCCTTCAAGGCAGATGGCTCTCCTGAACCCCTGAGCACGCACTTAGGTGCAGCTGTGTTTTACAGAGAACGAGATGGAAGTTGGGAAGAGGTATTGGATCATAAATGAATTTTGCTTTCAGAATCTCAGATGAGAAGGGATGGTGAGAGTGGTGGTGCAGAGCAGAGCATCCAGCCTGTGTAAATAAGCCTCTCACAGCCCTGGCATCTGGTGTACTTTGACTGTGCAGAAGACTTCAGTTAATGCTGGGTCCTGCTGCTGATTCCTCTCTGGCACTGCTGGGTGCACAGATTGATAAATGGAAAAGCTCTTCCCTTCTGGAGGTGGTGAAGTAAAAAGAAAACAGAAGCAGTTACGTATGAATTGGCTGCTTCTGTCTTCCCTACTGCTGTTTTAAAATACTCATTTTCATTGTCTTCCAAGGAGCAGGGGATTGGACTCAATGATCCTTATGGTTCCCTTCCAAAGTGAGATATTCTGTAGTTGTGTGATTCTCATTATCCATCTTCTGTAGTGGTTGTTGGGATGCTTGGGAAGGGACTGGAGGATTTTACTCTCCTACTTTTGAGCACCTTAATAAGAGCATTGGTTGTTCTATAGTCAGTGGAGGAGAAAGCACTGTCGACATGAAAGCATGGCATAGCTAGGGTAAATCTGGAGATGCTCCTAATATAGACAGCAGAAACTACTGTTGGATAACTAATAAGGTCTCTCAGCTAAGCTTTGTACAGGGACTGGGATGAAGAATCTCCCCTTAGCCTTCCTTCTGGGGGGTTCAGAATTCTTGCAAATGTTTTCTTACCCTGATTGAACTTACCCTGTGTAACCTCCTGGTGCTGTTGCTGTCTCTCTGCAGTATGAGCTGGCCACGGGGCGATTCCCCTACCCCAAGTGGAACAGTGTGTTTGACCAGTTGACACAAGTAGTAAAAGGAGACCCACCACAGCTGAGTAACTCAGAGGAAAGGGAGTTCTCCCCAAGTTTCATCAATTTCGTCAACTTGTGGTAAGTGTCTCCTGCTGAAAGCGCTTGAGTTGGGTGGCTTTGTCACTGCAGGTGTTTGGCAAGGGTCACAGGTGAAGCTCTTCCTAGCTTAGCCTCACATTCCTGCACCAACATTAGGGACAGGACCTTTCACTTTTCACTGGTTTGGAGGTGATGCGAGACTTGTCTGGGTGAGGGCTGAGGGGGAAACCATTGGAAACTGCCCTTCAGGGAAGGGGTGAGGAGTGAACCCTGAAGAGCCTGTGCTCAGGAGAGGCACGATAAGACCCATGGCAGAAGGTTCATGCCTATGCACAGGTAAGGGCCTGGCCTGTGCATCCTGTTCCTTGGTATGACTCAGTCTCAGAACAGACCTGCTGTTTGCCCTTTCTTCTGCAAGCAGAAGCCTGAGATACTTGGCAGTATTTCCTCGTGGTTGGGCAAAGGGTCTGTTCTAGTCCTGCCTCTTTTTCTGGTAAAGCCAGGACCATTCCCTCCCAGTTCTGCTCCGCACAGTGACTGTTGGGACCTGTAGTGAGTGGGTTGCTTGGTTGTTGGCTTCATGTCTTGTGTCAATCATATGTCAAGATCAACCCTAGAGATTGATTCCTGTAGGCAGGGCCTCTGTAGTGTGGTCAGCCTTGGATGGGGACTGTGCAGTGTTCGGCAGGAGGGGCTTGGGGCAGTCCATCTGCCTACCATGTGCCTGTGGTCCTATTTAGGATAAGGGCTGATTGTGAATGTTCTGATGAAGTATATTTCCATCCAAATTTGAAAGGTGGTCACCACAGTTTAATTAATACCAGAGCACACATCAGTGTGACCTGGGTTTGTCTTCCGGGACCTTCTGTCCTGGACAGACTCAGGTGATGGATGTCCCCAGCACAGGAGTGTCCATCTCAAAGCTCTGTGACACAGAAAGACGCTGCTCTAGACAATTTTAACTTTCAGAAGATTTTGTTCCAGGGTTTTCCATCTGCTGGAGATGGTTTTGGGGTTTGGATTTTACTGTCTTTCAGAGTTACGAGTTGTTATGAAGGCCAGGATTCACCTTCCAGCTGGCTGTAAGGAGAAGGCCTGGTTATTGCCTTTGGGCTGCAGAAAATAGAGCATCAAAATGGTTTGTTGCTCAAAAGAAGTTTCCATTTTTTTCAGTTAAAACCAGTGTTGGTAAAACACTTGGTTAGAAAGTTGCTTTTCCCGTGTACAGAACAAGCAATAGTTTGTTTCCCCATAGATTTCCATAGGGAAACCAGATCATTACAGAGTTTGCAAAGCCAGGAGCTGTGTGCACTCATGAGTTTGGCTCTGGGTCACCCAACAGGGGAGCCTGTGGGACATCATGAAACAGCAGCGTCTTTGGCCCATTAGTCTGGGTCATGTCCTGTTTCCAGCCTCTTTACCCCTCCTGGGACCTGCTGCTCTGCAGCAGCCCAGTGCTTAGAGTACAGGGCAGTTTTCAGTCTGATTCTGGATTTTCACAGAATCACAGAAAGATTTGGGTTGGAACGGACCTTACGATCATCCAGTTCCAGCCCCCTGCCATGAGCAGGGATGCCACACACTGGGCCGTGTCACCCAAGACTCTGTCCAGTCTGTCCTGGAACACTGCCAGGGATGGGGCATTTACCACTTCTGGGCACCCTGTGCCAGCTCCTCACCACCCTCACAGGGAAGAACTTTTTCCTTACATCTAACCTGAACTTCCCCTGTTTCAGTTTGAACCCATCACCCCTTGGCCTGTTGCTACTGACAGATTTTTTTCATCTTTTTTTGTAAATGAGCTGAATTTGGTCTGGAATGTTATTTATGATGTCTTGATAGCAACACTGGAATAAATATTTTTCTTTGTAACCTTTAGCTGAGTGCAGACAGTGCTTTTGGTGCCACTAAGCGAGCAGGTGAGCATCCAGAAGGCCGTGCTTTAGGTGATGGCGTCAATCTCCTGGGCATTACCAATAGATTAGCTAAGAATCTATTTTTGTGCATTCAAGAGTCAGGAAAAACATCGGAAGAGAGCCCTGCAGCGTTGCTCCTGCTCACTGGGAGGGCTTTGTGAGGAAAGGGGATTTTCCGAATGTTAACAAGTTTCTGGGATTGCTCTACGGGTTTTGGTGCAATTGCTTTGGATCCCGATGCTGCTGCGAGTGCCTCAGGTGGAATGTTTTCCCTTTCTTCCCAGTCGTAGAATCATTTGTGTTGGAAAAGACCTTCAAGTTCATTGAGTCCAACCATAAATCATCTTGCAAAGCTCTTTAAAGCTCCAGTCAGATTCTTCCTTTCACCAGCAGCCCATGTTCTAGAGATATTGCAAGTGAAAATCTATGGACATTTGTAAATAGCTTTTACATAAAAGTTTACCAAAGCCAGCTCAATTTCCAGATAGTCACTGCTGTGGTACGCTAACAGTGACCATTGCTGTAAATACCAAACTCCTGATGCGATATAGAATATGAGTGAGAATTTATGACATGCTTACCTGAACTCCCATTTGTGCAGGAACTGCTTACAGCAACTGAGCTTTCTGCTCCAGAGCTTGCAGCTATCCAGGCTCCTTGTCTGGCTCTTGGGAGTCTCATGCTGGTCACTGCAGAGCCGTGAGCTCCTGGGGTCTGCTGTGCCTGGGGAGCACATCAGATGTTCTTGAGGAGGAGCTTTGTGGCCAGACACAGCTTCAGGTTGAGCTGGAAAAGAGATGAAGGAGTTAGGGCTGCTGAAACGCCTTCATTTCTTTAGCCGGAGCTGATGTTGTGACCTGGTCGCCTTAAAGGCAGGGAGCATGTTTGAACCCTCAGACTCGCTGAGGTCAGGGAATGAATTGCTTTTGGGTAGCAAAAGCCTGAAGTGAGGATGTTTGTGCGGCAGCCACAGGATTTCCTGCCCTCTCTGCAGGCAGGTCCCAGCACAGCACCAGGCGTGCTGCCTTGCCCTCTGCTTCTCCGAATGCTACACTGCAGTAGTGCCAGAGCTAGAGAAAGGTCCCATGGGGATGGAAATAAAGCTGTTGGAATTAGGCTTAATCTTCCCTCATTTGGGAAAGATGCTGCGTCCACCCATCCTCTTCCCAATGGTGGCTCCTGGGCTTGCTGGTTCTGTGTGTCCCTGAGCTCCATCCTGCAGCCTCTCCACCTCTGGTCCCATCACGGTGGCTTTGGCCTGCCCAGGGCTGGATGTGCCCCTGGAAGGCAGCACTGGCTCTCCTCTGCCTCTGGGTCCTCCTGCCCGGTCATGAGGGACAGGCTGGTTGCTGCTGCCCAAACTTGTGGTTTTGCTGCAGCCAAACCTGTTTCCGAATGGAGGCAGAGGGATGGTCTTCTGCTTGCAGCGGAAGACCCTGGGTGCTGTCCTCAGCAGCATTTGTTGGTGGCCACATTTGCTGTTCACCCGTGTGAGGAGGGATGGAAGCAGAAAAAGAGGGAGGGAGTTCCTGTGGTCACTCGCAGCACAAGGATGGCTTCTCCAGCGTGCCAAGGGTGGTGAGTCCCACCACGACAGCAGTGGGGTCAACATCGTGTCCTGTGAAAATCAGTACTGGATGTCTCTAACAGTTTCCCCAATCCCACCTTCTCCTCATTCTCTTTCTGCTTTCTTCAGCCTTACAAAGGACGAGTCCAAAAGGCCAAAGTATAAAGAGCTTCTGGTGAGTGCAAACTGTGGCTGCCCATGTCTCAGCTCTGCCGGTCACGCAGCGGGGCTGGATCTCATGTCCAAGGTCACCCCTTGTCTTCTTGGCCCACCAAGGCAGTGCGTTCAGCTCCACAATGTGAGGAGGCGGAGGAGCCCTGTCTCGTTGCTGGCATCAGTCTCATGTGTAAATGCCTCCAACACATAGGTTGGGAACGCCCGGGCAAAATAAGACCTGAAGCATGGCTCTGGAGTGGGACACCAGCAGAGCCTGTCTGTGGTGGGGAGGGCCTAAAGGAGGGAACGCAGTAGTGCTTTGGGGTTGGGTAAGTCACACTTGGCAGCCCCACACCTTCAAGGAGCTGGTAGCCAGTTCTCCATAGGATGTGTGGAACCATGCCCCAGGTCCCTGATGTTCAGGGTGTGATATGAAAGCAGACTGCATGGTGTCCTGGCCAAGAGAGTCACCACAGCATTACTTCTCCAGTACAGCCTGCTGGGCAGAGCAGAGCTCCAGTGTTCAGGAGAACCGGGTTTGGGTCCTGTTTGACCTCCACAAGCCATGTCTCCCTGTCACTCCTGTCTCCCCATTGCTGACAAGGCTGATGGTGAAACCTCTCTTGAAAGTGTTTGAGCACAAATCCGTGCTACAAAGGAGCCAAGTGCTGCTGATCCTGCACCCTCCCTGCCTCCTGCCCAGCAGTTCCTGACACTCCTGGAGTCCTGTCCTCCATACTGCACATTGGCGATACAGGTTCCCTGTTAACAGCCATGGACCAGGTTATGTCCTGCTATCCTACAGCCACCACCAAACCCTGTGTTCTTGCATCAGGCAAATCCACACACTGAGTTGTTACCTGGGGTAGCGAGATGGGTCCAAAGGGCAAACATAACCTTGTGTTTTCGTCTGATTCCAGAAACATCCCTTCATCCTGATGTATGAGGAACGCACAGTGGATGTTGCATGCTATGTTTGTAAAATCCTGGATCAAATGCCAGCAACTCCCAGCTCTCCAATGTACGTGGATTGATATTGCTGCTACATCAAACTCTAGAAAAAGGGCTGAGAGAAAACGAGCTGTAAAGAGTTTTCATCACATATTGCAGTGTTTTTAATGCTCGCCCAGACACCATGTGCAATAATATTGGTGTTATTTCCATCCTGTCTGTATACTGTTGTCACATATAAAGTGCATCCCTGTAATACCTGATCACACAGTGTTAGTGTTGGTCAAAGAGAGACCTCATCTTGCTCTTTTGTGGACATATTCATGAAATGTGGAGATAAGTACATTTATTTGTTGACCGTGATTGGATAGCACCTAAAATTCATTTCTAGACTCAAACCTTGGAGACTTCTCAGCAGCTACTGGAAAGATTTTTTCTCTCAAACTCTTCCAATTGTTGTTTCAAGTAATAATAAAAAGCAAACAAATAAAAGTTAGGCGTTGTCTGTCTGAACATTAAAGAGACTTTGCCTGGAGGGAGAAGAACTTGCTTAACCAACGAGATGCTTTTGCCTTCTGGAGCTTGAAAGGCAAAGGAGGATTTTACTCTTCACAAAGTGCAATAGATTTTACTGCTATGAAATTCTGTTGCTTTACAGTCGCAGTGTACTTTCTGGGGACAGCGTGCTCCGCTGAGCTTCCTGTTAAAGAGAGATCGTGTTGAATAGAGTGAATATGTCTTTACCAAAAATACGTTGGGTTGAAAAGCGGCTAACATTAAACTATTCCGAGAGGGGACATCCTGTATTCTTTCTCCTTTTACCAAGCCAGCCACTCTTCACTCTGAAGTAGGTGTCCTGTAAATTGTTACCTGGTAAGATAAGACCTTTGACCTGAAGAATTATTAAACTACTCGATTGAATTTAACCTGCGTGTGTCCTGGTTTCTGGCAGCGCAGCGCTCCCCACCGCCTGGCTCTGCCTTGACTGCAACAAGTGCCCGTCGCAAAGGCTGCGGCTGTTTGGAGGAGCCTCAAGGGAATGTCTCTGATTTCTGGATGCTATTTCTTGTGCTTGTCACTGGCCCCAGCTCAGCACTGGGCTGCCACCTCCCAGCCCTGTGTCCCTCACGAGACCGAACCTCCGCGCTTCCTTCTTGCCATGGCAGGCAGGATGGTCGGGATGGGGCGGTGAGTGTCAGCTCTGCTTTGGCTTGCTGAGACTTCGTTCACAGCCTCTGGGCACATCTAACCTCTTTGTGACCCTCCATAACTCTTGTTGCGGCACCCCAGTGGGCCTCACTGGGATTGTTTGGTGCTGATAGGGATGAAGGAGCATCTGATGCCCTGGGGGCCTTTGGCTGACCCAGCAAGGCCAAAGCTGCCGTCTTCCAGCCCATGGTGTATTTATCAAAGGTTCATTTCTCTTGGAAACATTCTTTTTTCCCCAAACCACTGTAGTTTGCGGGCATTTATTGCCTACCAGGGATGAAGTGGAGGCTGCAGAATTCCCATTTTGAGTTGTCCATTTAGGTAGGACTTCATCCATCTCAGAGCGGCCTATGCAAAAGCTCTGCAGCAGAACTGGATCCAGGATGCAGGGGGCTGGAGTCGCAGTGGGAGTGAGAGCACAACGATGCTGGCAGCGTTCCCAAGGAAGGGATTCCCACCACCAACCAACGCTACCAAGCGCAAACTGGGCTGATGCAGGAGCACTGGAGACCGGCACATCCCTGCCTCAGCTGCTGGGCTGGGAAAGGAGAGAGCTGAGGCCATGCTCGTCTGGACACCGGGTGCTTCTCCCACCACAGGGGTGACACCCTCACATAAGGCAGCACCGAGCATCTCCCAGTTGGCTGTGGGAGCTGATCCCTCTGATGCCCGCGGGATCCTTTGGGTGCAGCCCTTCCTGGGTTACGTTGCTGTGGAGCTGCTTGGCGAGTGAGGCAGTCCCCAAAGCCTTCCCCAAGGGACACGCAGGGCTTTGTGAACGAAGCGCTCATTCCAGCAGCTCTGGTTGGTCACTTGGAAGGATCTGGTAGAGCAAGGAGCGTAGCTGAAGTGCGGATCCCCCCCAGCCCTGTAGCCTCAGAGAACTCTGCTTCCCTCAGGCTTGGCCAATCCTCACAGCTGGGATCCGGCTCAGCAGCCTTCAGCCACCCGTGGCGGGACCTCAGGCACGCGGGGTGCCATGGGGTGCTGGCTGGGGGCCCTGGAAGGCACAGAGAGGCGCATGCAGAAGCTGTGCTGCTGCCCCTCCTCTCGGATGTTGGTCTCATTCACACCTCCCAGGGGCAGGGATCCCCAAAACCCTCAGTCGGCTGAGGCGGACCCTCCCCAGCATCGGTGTCCCCCCAGCCCAAGGGGCTGCCTTGCTCTGCTCTTGGGGTCTGTCCTCAGGTGCCGGCCCCGCTGGAGCTCCTCTGCGGCAGCACCAACAGTTCGCTTTTGGTGGATGGGAGATGGAGAGGTGAAGCTCCGAGCTGCCAGTGACGAGGCCACGTTGAGGTGCTGCGCATGGGTGGCTCTGCGGGGCAGCGTTGGCATATTCAGCAGGGATTGTTATCAGCTCTTGAGGGTGCACCATTCGTGATAATGTATCTTCGTTAAAAAAAGAGGGGGGAAGATGTACGGTGTTCAGAAGCTGTGGAAACGGTGCAAGAGCTGCACGTTGTGAACTCGGGTTCGTTCTTTTTCCTCTTGTACCATAGAAAAATGTATAAAGATGATCCAAAAGCTGGCGCGCAGGGATGTTGCCTTATTGTCTGTGAAGATGGAGCTCAGGAATGTAACTGCTCAGAGAGCTTCGGAGTATTTTATCCGGGATCCTGGTTTGACTTCCTCCTCTATTTAAGATATATACATGGATCAGAGTGTTTATGTAATAGTTCTATCCTTTTGCCTGCAGCTCATAATAAAACTAGGATGCGACTGTCACCTTGCTGTGTTCATTTCAGGCACGAGTGGGAAGGTTCATTGAAAGCTGTTGAAATTCCCAGCTTCCAGCGTTTTCCTCCAGGTGGAGGCAGGAGGAAAGCTGCCTTCGAAGTGCTTATGCCAAATAATAGCAAACCTCACGTAGAGGGGGACCGCTGAGCTCCCTGTGCTGCTGGGGTGCCTCAGGTGAGCCCCGTTTGGCGCTCGGGGAGGTTCTGGTGGCTCAGGACACCTTGTCCCAGTGCGGGGGACAGGAGCCTGCCCACGGCAGGGAAGGGGCAGGCAACGCTCACGGCTTGCAGGCTGCTTTAGACAGGCTGAGGCCATCGGGGCTGTTCAGCCTGGGGGAGAGAAGCTGCGTGGGGACCTCAGCAGCTTCCAGTGTCTGAAGGGGGCCTACAGGGATGCTGGGGTAGGCATCCCTCCTGCCTGGAAGCTACTGGAGGGCTTGGAGACAGTTGAGTGGGCAAAACAGGACCCCAACAGCCCCGCTGGGAAAGAAGACGGTGTCAGGGGAGAGGGGGCAGCCGTGGCTGGTTGTAGTGCTCACCTTGGTTTGATGGGAGCGGGAGTGCCCAGCTCGGTGAGGGGATCATAGCTCATTCCACAGCTGAGGAGCACAGGCACTTCCCAATGGGGGGAGTGACCTGGCATTGGCTCTTGCAGGTGTCTCTTGGCAGTTTTGTCAGTGGAAGGCCGAGGATGGAGCTGAGGAAAGTCTTGGTGTGTAGAGCTGCACCACGCGAAAGGTGCGAGCCTGTCAGTGGTGCATCCACCACCCCGAGCCTCCTTGTGGGGGGTTCTCGTTACCGGCTCAGGACTTCGGATGCTCTGGGCCCAGCTGCAGTCCTCAGCCTTCAACCAGGATCCAACATCCCGGATCTCTGATCTGCTGGAAGAAGACAGAACCCCACCACACACCAGGGAGAGCCTTTCCCTGCGGGGCAGACATGGAGGATCCAGCTCCTCACCTTGCAGCCTTCTCCCACCACCGGAGCTGCTCTGGGATTCTGTTCCCTTGGCACTGCCGCCTGCCTCGCATCCCGAGGGCTGTTCTCCCGGGAGCTCTCACAGCCGCAGGAGCTGAAAGCAGCTGCATGAGTCCATCTGCGCGTTCCCACACTGGGTATTCCCGTGCTCAGCGGGAGGGTGTTCCCATGGTATTCCCATGCTCTCGTCCCTTTTCCCCTGTGACTGTGGCGTGCAGAAGGGGCTGTTCTGTGGCCTCTTCAGGTCCTCTCAGCTGCTCCTTGTGGAACTCGTGCTCTGTTTCGCCTCCTGCAGACTCCTCCATGCCCATTTGGACTTCACTGCCTGTGCTGAGGACCCCATTGTCATTGTGTCCCTGCTGCGGGAGGTACAGAAACCCTGCACCCCACATCCCAGATGCTGCTACTCTCAGCCAGGACCCACAGCTGCACTGTGCCACTGCTGCTGCTGCTTCGAGCCCTTGGACAGTCCCAACCTTCCCTGCTGCAGTGATGTGCGATGCCCTTCCTGCCCCGGGGCTGGGAGTCCTCCTCGGACCATGGCCAGGTCCGCACGGCTTGGCTCTGGCTTCTTCCAGGACCAGCTTTGAGGTTGGGATGTGTTCAAACCCATCGCTGCCCGGATCCAAGCAGTACGAAGGCACATGCGCACCAACGCCTATTCCTATCTGGAGCGCTTTGAGGTTTGTGCTCTGTTTCCACTCGTCTTTCGCTTGGCTTCCCCCAGCCTCCATCCCAGCCCTTTGTCTCTCTTCGGTGTCCCGGTTACGTGCAAGAGAAGTTCCTGGCCCTGGGTTAATGCCATAGCAGAGAAAACTCCCTTCTGCCCTCTGCCTCCTGATGCGAGCCACGAGGTGGCTCCGGGGGCTGCTCTGGTGGGGGTAGGGAAGAGGGAGCAGCTCCGCAGCGCTCCCTTACGGCTCAAACCGCGACGCGGCCGCGGTGCCGCGGGCCGGGGGCGGTCGGATTTGAGCGGAGCCGCGCTCGGGCTCCCTCTGCCGGCGGCGGCCGCGCGCTGCGGTGCTGCGCCGGCCCCGAGCGCTCCCTCGGGGGCCTCCTTTGAGACCGCGCGGAAGGTCCTCCCCCCCCCCCGGGGGGGGATGGGGTGAGACGGCGGTAGAGGCTCCGCGGTACCCGGGCGGGGATGAGCAGAGGGACCGGGGAGGGGCAGTGATGGGCACATGCGGGCTCCCGTCTCTGCCACCTCCTCACTCCCCCCCCCACGGCACAGGGTTCCCCCAATGAGCCCCGAAAGGCTGCGGAGTCGCTGTTTCACCGGGGACGGGCACTGCCTGAACCGCGGCGCGGCTTGACCGGGAGCCGATGGAAAGATGCTGTTGCTGTCTCAGTGCCTCTCGTGGAGGAAACACGGATGGTGCGCTGAGCCACGCATCTCACGTTAAACACTTCCCAAAGGCATAGAAAGGGTTCGTTTGACTCTTGGAGCATCTTTTGGCTTTACATTCCCCGTATTTTTCAGGCAGGAAGGCCCAGGGAGAGTGGGACATCAATGGGATCCTCCAGCTTGGTGTCGACAGGTAGGAAAACCCCGGGATACTGAATCCTTTGGGACAGCTAGTGTGGGAAAATCACCGCACACAGAAGACTGAGTGTGGAATGCCCCTGGGCAATGCGGAGGGAGAGCACATCCTGCCCTGCCCTGTGGCCTGTGCTCCCACAGGAGGCTGCTCCCATGGGGATGGAGCCGACCTGGGCTCTCCCCCAGGCCCCTGCTGCGGGTACCCTTCAGGGCCTGGGAGGAGGACCTCAGGAGACCCCTGATCCCTCTCTCTACCCCCAGCAGGTCCTTGGTCATTACTCGGCCTCCCCAAATGCTGTGCTCCAAACCTGAGCGCCTGACAGCAGCTTTCCTGACCTTGACAGCTGTGACTCCTCTTGCCTTTACTTTTCCAGCAGGACACTGGCAGCGCATCCTCCCGTCTCCTCTTCTGCCAGCCGAGCAACACAAGCAGGTTTCTTCAATGGGCAGGTGGGACAGGTGAGTGCTATGGTCCATCAGCGTGCCTGAAACAAGTCCTAGGCTGAGGCTTGTCTTCCCCTCTCTGAGTTAACCATAACTTTAAGTCATGGAATCAGCTCGGTTGGAAAAGCCCTTCAAGCTCATCCGGTCCAACCATTCCCCAGCATTGCCAAGGCACCACTGACCCATGGCACTGAGGCCTCATCTCCACACTGTGTGAACACTGCAGGGACCGTGACTGCAGCCCTGCCCTGGGCAGTTCCAATGCTGAGCACCCTCTGGGGAAGGAACTGTTCCTCAGCTCCATCTAACCCTGCCCTGGTGCAGCTCGAGGCCGTTTCCTCTTAGTCCCATCCCTTGTTCCTTGGAGCAGAGCGCAGCCCCCTCCTGGCTCCATCCTCCTCTCAGGCAGTTGTAGGCAGCGATCAGGTCCCCCCTGAGCCTCCTCTTCCTCCATCTGAACCCCCCAGGTCCCTCAGCCGTTCCCATCACACTGTGCTCCAGGCCCTGCTCCAGCTCCGGTGCCCTTCTCTGGTCTCCGCTCCTGCACCTCAATGTCTCTCCTGTAGTGAGGGGCCCAGAGCTGAGCACAGGATTTGAGGCATGGCCTCACCAGTGCTCAGCACAGGGGCACAATCCCTGCCCTGGCCCTGCTGCCGCACTGGTGCTGATCCAGGCCAGGATGCTGGGGGCTTCCCGGCTGCCTGGGCACAAGCTGCTCATGTGCATCTCCGTCAATCTTCAGCCTCCTTTGGGCTTGGCCATGCAGCCACTTTCCAACCCTTTTATTATCCCTTACGGCAGTGACCAGATTTAGTTCCAGCTGTGCCTTCGCCTTTCTAACTTTCTCCCTGTATCACCTAACTACATCCTTGTACTGCTCATGGGGTGACTGTCCCTTCTCCCATAGGTGACACATTCTCTTTTCACCTGAGTTCCAGCACTATCTCCCTGCTCAGCCAGGCTGGTCTCTTCCCCAGGACACAGGGACCGCGCACTCCTGCACCTTAAGTATTCCATTCTTGAAGAGCATCCAGCCTTCCTGGGCCCCTTTGTCCTTCAGTAATGTTTCCCAAGGAATTCTGCCAACCGACATCCTGAACAGGCCAAAGTCAGCCCTCTGGAACTCTAAGGTGGAGGTTTTGCTGACAGCTTGGCTCAGTCCACGCCGTTTATCACAGCAGGCTGTGCTTTAGGGACTTAAAGATGTTCATAGGCCCTAGCCCATGAACATCTTAAAGTCACTGAACTTGAAGATGTGAACCCGTTAATGTGTTCGACTCAAACATGAACATGTGAAACAGATGTTTTCAACTACATCTCAGATTCACTTCTGCAGTGTCTCTGCATCATCCCACCACAGACACACCAGCAGCCCCCGCTGCAGACAGTGGGTGAATGTCCTGGGAACCCTTTGTTAGGCAGAAGGAAGAATCTGGAAAATGACATTAATGGGTAAATGGAACTTGCAAAGGGTTTGGGCAGAGTGCCCACCACTGCCTTAGGAGGGGACACTGATCCCCAGGTGTACTGGAACAAAGTGAAACCAAAGCCACCCGAAGAAAAACGGGAGACTCCCGTCAGCTTCCTGAGGAATCGTCCAGGAGAAACTGTTGCTGTGATAGAAATGCGTCCGCTCCTGCAAGGACCGAGCTGACCCGGGAATGGGGCTGATGCCAAATGGTGAAATCAAACCGCAGACAAGAGCGTCAAGACAAAAGGGTTTTAATAATGAAGGTGTTGCTGGTAACATAGGTAAGGAAATGTGCTTGCTTACAAGTCTGAAGCTGACAGCATCCCTTTAAATAAGGAAATAGGTTTGCCAAGAGGCGGACGTTACCTGGACAGGCCTGTACAGTGCCGCAGCGCAGCAGCTAACACTGCTCTGGTTCAGGTGCTGGTGATGTCCTGCAGGGACTGGCTTGGGAAAATCTCCCGCTTAGGAAAGGAGTTCTTTATAAAAACACAACCTGTGACCCTCTACCCCGGCCGTGCACTGTGACCCTTTGTACAATAGAAAAGTGGTGCTTTAAACAGCGACTGGAGAGCTACTGCCACGTGCTTTATACAGCATGCAACAACGCCACGAGCTGGGGGCGCAGCAGGGGCTGCAGAGCCTCCTCGACAGCTCCAGCATCCCTGGGGGGAGCATCCCATGGGAAGCATGGCCGGTTTCCCCCCCAGCTGCTGCACCTCCGATGTGCTGTCTTTCCAGTAACACAAATATTAAATATGCTCAGTCTGTAAATAGTTTAACAATCTTTGTCAGCAACAATATTTACTTTGGCAAAACCAGAACGGCAAAGAAGTAGAGGTGTCCGTCAAACAAGTCCGCAGCAAGTTCTTTGGTGCAAGCCAAGAAGTGAAGCAAAGGCTCCTTCTCTCCAGAGCCTGAGGAAATATATTGCACAGAGACTCGTAGGAGAAATGCTGGTGACTTCAAAGGGGAGGCACCACTGCAGGAGAGCATCCATCTCTGCCAGCTTCAGGAGAACTAGCTCCTCCAGGCTCAGTGATTCACAGCCGTTCTCCGGTGGCCAGTGCTCTGGGCTGAGTGGGCAGTGATGCTGGAGTAAACTGGGGAACCAGGGGGTGACTGACGGGGATCGAGGAGGGATGGATGGCTGAGGAGTGGAGGCAACAACAGCAGATGCTTGCACAGGAACAGCAGCCCCGCGAGGACCCGCTCAACCCTGCCCCATGTGCCGGCCACTGAGTGTCCATTTCTGGCTCTCCCTGCTCCCAGGTCATACAAGGTGGTGGAGATCCATCCCGACTTCTGGCTGCGCAAAGGACAGCCCCTCCAAAGCATGGCTGTGTTCTCTGTACGACTTGCTCCTACCTTGGACCAAAACACATTACACATCTCTTCATCTGTACCGTACTAGCTGGGGTGCAGCAGCTCCACTGAGGTGCCACATCCCTTTGATACCTGCATGTGCAGCCTGAGCAGCTGCCTCCAACATCCAGAGCTCACAGGCTCCAGCCTGATCCAGTTCAGACTGCAGCCAGGACGGCTCCTGGGCTTTCAGCCCCTCAGGCACCTGAGGACATGACAAGGTGCCGCCAGGAATATGGGGGGGTCTCCACCTCTCATCCACATGGAGCAGAGCTGTGCAGGGACTGGGCAACACAGTGCTGGGGACAGGAGGCAGGAAGCTCGACCAGCCTGGCTGTGTGGAGAAGTGTGCTTGTCACCCTGGCTGGGCAGAGCCTCCCTCACCCCACATCCCTGCCTGGATGGATGGGGATGCCATCCCCTCCACACCCCACATGGCCAAGATGAGCCCAGCAGGATTGCCTGAAGGGTGAGGCGGGCAGGAGGAGAGGGCACCGATAGGATATCCTCTATCCTCTCCAAGATTTCCTCTTGCCACCAAGGTGAGGTCTCCTCATCACACAGTTTTGTCATGAGCTGCTCCAGTTCTCACAAGAGTGGCTGCTAAAACTGGGGAGGGGGAAAGAGAAAAGAAAGAGAACCGAAGTTCTGTTCAATCTAACGAAGTGTTGTTAAAGGCACTGCTGTCCTCTGTGGGGACGTGTCGATGGAGGAAAACCAAAATACCAGAGCAACCGTGCTGTCGATTGGCCGTAACTGGGAATTCAAACAATTTAGATGCTGGGAAAATGACTCCAGT
The DNA here is from genome assembly GCA_017639245.1 of Myiopsitta monachus. NCBI lineage: Eukaryota > Metazoa > Chordata > Aves > Psittaciformes > Psittacidae > Myiopsitta > Myiopsitta monachus. The sequence continues at coordinate 10,697,290 of CM029931.1, forward strand.
TTCCCCTGGATGTGGCACCTTCGCCCTGTGTGTTCTCCGGCACGACAGAAACACTGTGCTGGCTGCTGTATCCTGCCTCCACCACCCTCCCTCTCACCACTGCTGCAGGTGCAGGTCCATGCTGGCGTTTAGGTTGAGATCGGTAACGTCTAGGAAATCAATGTTGAAGATGCTGGGAGCCACGGGGGTGAGCGAGCCAAAGCCGGTGGCGGAGCTGGGGGGGGTCAGGTCCAGCCACTCCATTGTTTCCCATGGAGACTCAGTGAAGCTCATCTGTAAACCGGCGCCGTCGGCAGGGGAAGGGGAGAGCTGGGTGTCCATGGGCGAGAGGGGAGGCTGTAAGATCTCCTGAGAGGGGAGCAGTTCATCGGCGGCTTTGCCGGGGAACCCCTCCATCATCCCTTCGAAGTGGGGCTCCTCTCCCCCCATCTTCAGCAGGGCGATTTCACTGACCCTGCCCAAGGGGCTGTGGGCGCTCAGCAGCACCTCGAGGTGAGCATCACCGCTGCCCGGGCAGTGCTCGAAGGGGAGCTGGGCTGAGGAGACCTGCTCAAACGGGGCGGATGCCTTGGGGAGCGCGGCGCTGGAGTTCCCTGTAGACACCGTTATCTGAGGTACTTTCCGGAGGCAGGACTGATCTTCCTTGGCATTGGCTGGCATTTCTGTCAAGAGATGCAGGGGGTTGAGGTGCTCTGGCAGCGCCCACCCCTGCAGGGCACAGGGGCATCACCTCAGCCTGTGAGACCCACTCCCCACTCAACCCCCTCGGCATTGCCCACCCACCCTCCTTGTGGGAAGCCTCGCAGGTTCCTGCTTTCTGACCTTGACCCTCCTGTCTTTGGACACTGTCCCTAGGGCTTGAGCACTGTCAGCTGTCCCCATGGGCATGGGCTGTGCGTGGGGAAGGGCAGAGGCAACCACTCTGCACAGGGGAGGGCACTGGCAGTGCTCTATGCAGGAGATGGCGCTGGTAGCACTGGGAGTGGTGGAGGGCAGGAGGAGGCTCTGCATGGCGAGGGTGCTGGCAGTGCTGTGCACAGGCTGCTCCCCTCTGTCCCTTCTCTCTGCATAGGTGGTAACCAAGCCCGGACCACCCCACCAGGTCTGCAGGAGCAGGCTCCAGGAGGGCCAATATGCTTTAGCGTTCAATCTCAGTGGCTGCTGGCACAGGGAGGGCAAATGAAAGCTGTACTCAACCCAGGCAGCTCCACTGGAGTGCACAGAAAGCACTGAGCCCTACAGGGTGCCACTGGCTCAGAGGGGAAGGCCTGGAGGGGAACAGCGAAGCAGTGCCTACCTCCGCTCTCAATCAGCACATCCAGGAGCTCGTCCATCTGCTGACTTCGTGTCATCTGCTGCAGCAAACAACAAAGAGGAGAGTAGAGGCCGTTAGGAGGGGAGTCCCTCCAGCCACAAGCCAGGAAGGTGGCTCTAGACCCCACAAACAGCTGTCTCCCATAGGAGAGGTGCCACACCAACACGCGGCTGGCAGTGGCGTTCAGGGGAGCACTGCAGGGACATGGGACAAGCACAGTAGGCCTGGGGAGCACAGAGCCAGGTTCCCCCCACCCTGCTCAGTGGCCACCACGCACTGCTCCTTCCCAGGGCTGTCAGGACACATGGACTTTATGGACCCAGCACCTCGCACTGGCACGTGCCTCCTTGCACTCCCTGCAGCCTGGGGGGCAGTGCATCATCTTCCTCCTCTTCCTGACCAGAAACTGGAAAGATTTAGTGCACACCTCCCTGCCAGCACCAGCCCATGTTAATCACTGCCAGCAGCACTGCTCCACTGTCCTGAAGGCACCATCGTAACCAGCACTGAGGCTGCAGACAGGTTGTCACAAGAAGTAAGGGGCTCATGGGTGATGGAGACAGTCCTCCCCATGGGAACAGTGCTCCAGGGTGAGGTGAAGGGAGGCAGATGGCATGGAGCATGGAACTTTGGTAACGGGCTAAAGAGGGAAGCGGGGGTTTCCTGATCACTTGGGAATGCTCAAGAGTCTGTTTCTCACATCACACTGAGCACCCAAAGAAAAGTACAGTGAAGTCCTGGGTGTCTGTGGGGGATGTCAGGGCCCCAGGATAGCTGGAGCAGGACAGAAGATGCTGTCCCATCCAGTCTGGTGTATGACTGCTTTATGGCAGTCATTCAGCACCTAAGTCTTCAAGAAAAGCCTGTTCCCTATGAGAACAAGCCTATTCTACCCAGAGACCCTATAATGGGTTATACCTCCTGAGGATGAGTTACATCAACCACAGAAGAACACCCTGCACAGCCCTAGCCTTATAGAAAATAAAAACCATGCAGTTACCTGCTTTACTGCATCCTCATAGGGTGGAGGCTGCTTTACCTCTGAGAGGGCTGGGCTTGACTTACAAAAAGTTGGGGATGGAATAGAAAACTTTTGACCTGCCTGCGTAGGCATCTGCGTGGGGAAATACAGGGAAATGGAGTCAGTGCAAAGGGAGGCCCAGCTCTCTTTCACCCCTGGTGAGGCTGGTCTGGTGCCAGGGAAACACAAGTGTGTGGGTCAAATGAGCTCAAAGTGCTTGGCTTCCAGGCAGGAGGGAAGGAGGTAAACCAGCTCCATCAGACTAACTCTGAGAGCCAGGGCCAGGCTGACCTCTGATTGCTGCTGGAGCACAGGCACGATGCTGCTGGGCATCCTGGTGCAAGGGGATGAGAGAAATGGGGATGAACTGGGGCTGGGATCAGCAACACCTTATGATGTTTTCATGGGTTGGCAGCATATGCCCACTCCAAGCTTTTGCCTCTGTCCAGAGGGCTGAGTGAGGAGTGGTGGATGCTGAAGGGACAACTCTCTGCTGTGCTGGTTGCCTGGTGGGGAGGCAGATGCTCTAGCTGACTGCAGACCCCAATTGCAAACCCTGCTGTATCTTCCCAAGAAAATATTTCCCATACGACCAGGGAAACTGCCCTCCTCCAACTGAGTGGTCAAAATCCCTTGCTCCCTGCTAGGAGCTGCAATAGCTTGGGAAGATGCTGGGGGCTTAGCTGGATGTAGGAATATAGCCAGGGCTCTCCCAGGGGCTGAGGGATCTGTGCTGGTGCTTCCCTGCTGTGGATAGAGCTGTGCCAGGGCTCCATGGGATGGGGGAGCTGTGCCAGGATTCTCCCAGGGGCACCACATGTGCTAGGGCCTCCAGAGGGGAGAGGCAGCTGGCTTAGGGCTCATTCAGGGCAGAAGCAGCTGTGCCAATGCTCCCCCAGGGCAGAGGGAGCTGTGCCAGGACTCCTCCAGGGGCAGAGAGAGCTGTGCCAGGGCTCCCCACAGCACATGGAGCTGTGCCACGGCTCCCTGGGGCACAGGATTTGCCAGTGCTCACTCAGGGGCAGAGCGATCGGTGCTGGGGTCCCCTGGGGGAGAGGGAAGTTGTGCTGGGGCTCCCCCAGGGCAGAAGGAGCTGTGCCAGGGCTCCATGGGGCATGGGAGCTGTGCTGTGGTCCCCCAGGTGGCAGCAGGGTTCCCCAGAAGATGCCCTGCAAAGGACCCTGTGGTGCCATCAGCTTCCAACCCATTGTCAGTGTGGGATGCTCTCAGCCTTTCCAGGCAGTACTACAGCCCCCAGGCTCCTCAGGAAGGACTCAAACTTGGATGCTGGACTGGCTGCCCACAGGGCCCCCAGTGCGTTTGCTGCTGCAATGGGGTGTATCCACTTACCGGTGCTGTGCGAAGGCAACTGCTGGCCTGCGGGGACCCACTGCGCCCTTCTGAGCTGGGGGACACCGAGAGGAGATAGTGGCTGTTGGGAGAGGGCGGCAGGCTGATGTGCTGGGGGCTCTTTGCAGCCCCGAGTGGGGAGTGCTGGGGGGAGCACTGTGGGCTCAGGAATGTCGAGGAGGTGATGGTGCTTTGCCCTGCAGGCTCCAAGCAGTGGCTATTTACAATGTGAGGCAGCTGTGGCACCCCACAGTTACTTAACTTATCCGAGCTGTTGGCTTGGCCTTTCAAGGCAGTTTGTTTGGATGCAAATGGACAGCTGGACACTGTGTTTTCTTGCTTGATGGGGACACCAAAGAAATGAGGAGTGGGCTGCTGCTTCTCCTCGAGGCCATTGTTTCTCTTTCGCTTCTGGAGCTGCATCCGTAGCTCTTCTACTTGCCTCTGCTCTTGCTGCAGTTTCCACGTTAGTTCATTGATGACCTTCTGCTTCTCCACCAGCATTTTGTCTTTCTCTGTGTCAATCCCTTCCAGCTCCAGCTGGATGCTCCCTCCATTCATGCTGCTCATGAGGCTTTCTTCAGCACTGCCATGAACTGGAGATGGCTGGAGACCAAACTGTGGAGAAGACATGGGCCCATCGTTGAATGTGTCTGGCAAAGAGCCACTCACAGAGAGGTCGGAGGAGGCTGGAGAGATGGGTGGTGTGGAGCTGGTGCTGCCAAAGTGGTAGAAGCCATTGGATAACATGCTGGTGGAGGACTGCGACTGGTAACTTGACAGGGTGCTGGTTGGAGTGACTGGGAAGGTGACGGTGGTGATCTCACTGAAGCTGGGCACTGCGTTGCTGCCGCACTCTTGGAAGGGCCGCAGCCGTTCCATTAGCGCTGTTTTGGTACCCGACACGGGCAGGCCACGTATTCGGAGCTGCTGCCTCAGTTCTGACACCTGGGACGAAGAGGATCCTTTTAGAAACCCAACATTTCTAACAGGGAGTCTCAGATCACGGGGTCCCAGCTTCCTGCTTTAAAGCTCTGAACCCCAGGGGCTCACTGTCTCACCTGCAGTCACCAGAATCACCCTGTACAACCCTGACCACCCCACATGCTGCAGGATCTCAACCTTTCCTAACAGGAAAACCTTTCTTCCTTCAGTAACTGAGACTCCTCTCCATGAACCAGCAGTGGTCCTTGAGCTATGGAGGTAACCCAAGACTCTCTTCCTAGCAGTAGATTCCTAAGTGAACAGAGGACTTTCACACTAAAGGAACTAGCTGATGGCATCCTTTAGCTCAGAGAATGTGACTATATACCTCAGAGTCAGATACCCCATGTTCAGGCATCTGCACACAGTTCAGACGCCTCAGTTGGGCCATCACTATGGCCAAACTGATGCTATTTCTGCCTCACCGTATTTCTTGCTCTAATTATGAATATTTCCCCCAGGTCTCTAGCTCTAAAGGGACTTGGCCTTCCCTGTGGCTGAATATAAAAGTATAAAAGTATAAAAGAATTGTTGATATAAGTGATTCTCATTCATGCCCTGCCTGTCATGCCTACATGAGAGATTTAGGTACTCGTAGTGCTCATAGCTGCAGACTGCAGGAGATACCTGCTCGTGCAGAGGGCTGAGCTGGCCTGGTTGCAGCGACCACTGGGAAGCTGAGTCACTAAGAGGAGGCCATGCTGACATCCTACCTTCTGGCTGGTCTGCCAGCAGCATCCATGGTGGCCACCATAAACCTACAGAAGGCATGGAGCTGGGAGCTGCAGGAGCAGCAGCGCTGATTGTCCTTCAGTCCCTGACCTGATGGCCTGGCCCACAGCCCTCCTGAGTTATACCTAAGGTTTGCTGATACATTCCCTGGAGCAAGGCACCCATGTGCCCCTGCAGAGCAGCAAACCAGGTTTTCAGTTGCAATCACAGCAACAGATTCATGACCCAATGTGATATACTCCTGGGTTTGCTCACAGCGTGGTGCCTCTGGTTTGCTGATCAACCTGGGGCACTACAACTCACACTGTGAGGATTGCGAAGCACATACAGGGGGTAAGATTCTGCTCCTTGTGGTGACAAACTTTGCACTCACTTTCAGATCATCCAGGTTTGACGGCAGAGGGCCTGGCTTGATTGATGAGACACAAGTCTGGCCTGAAAAGGTGGTTTTCACCGGGGAAAGAGGGGTGGTGTTGGCAGAAGTTGATGAAGAATTTGAACTTTTGACCATTTGCTCATTTGATTGCCTGGAATAACAAAGGAGATTTGGGGTAACTTGTCTATCCCCCCGGGGTCTCTGTGCCCAGCGTACCACCCCTTTGCTCCTTTGGGGCTGCCATCTCCCATATGAGACCTGATGGACTGCTAACCCCAAAGAGAACCAGGTTGGGCTGTAAGATTTCTGGTGGCCCAGCCAGTGCACAGAGCCATGCTGGCTTGGCAGCAGACTGTGCTGTTTCCAAGCTTTTATGTTCCCAAGCTTCCAGTATCTGAAGGGGCCTACAAGGATGCTGGAGAAGGACTTTTCATCAGGGACTGTAGTGACAAGACAAGGGGTGATGAGTTCAAACTGAAACAGGGGAAGTTCAAGTTAGATATAAGGAAGAAGTTCTTCCCTGTGAGGGTGCTGAGGCGCTGGCACAGGGTGCCCAGAGAAGCTGTGGCTGCCCCATCCCTGGCAGGGTTCAAGGCCGGGTTGGACACAGGGGCTTGGAGCAACCTGGTGGAAGGTGTCCCTGCCCAGGAACTCGATGAGCTTTAAGCTCCCTTCCAATCTAAACCAACCTGGGATTCTGTGATTCTGTTTCACGCGCATGTATCTATCCCCCTTGCACTGGCACAAATGGGTACAGAGGGAACAACCTGGAGAGAGACAGGACTAAACGCTGCTACTGGCATATTGCTACTCACTTTACTTGGCCTTGGTGCATCCCTGGGTAGCTGAAGTGCTGCTGTTGCTGCTGCTGCTGCTGGCTGAGGATCTGGAGTTGCAGAAAGAGCTGCTGTTGCTGGAGGAGTCTGGCATATGCAGAATCCATGGGTGGAGGGGACTTCTCTGCCTTCTGGTCTGGAGGGATGTACTGGTGATACTTCAGCTTCTTCACCTTGGGCTTGGTGTCCTTGGGCTTTTTGTGACGGTTCTTGCTGTCACTGGAGGATTTGGACTGTTGGTCCAAGAAGGAAAGGAATTAGCTGGGAGAATAGCTCTGCCACCCCTGTGGGAACTCAAAAGGCTGGGACAGAGCAAGGGCAGCTCCTGCAAGCACCCTGACACCCCAGCTCCAAGAGCTGCTCAGCCCGCATGTAGAGGACTCCCTCAGGCCCCTGCCCCATCTCAGTTGTGTGGGAGAGCACATGAGATGGAGAATGACCCTCCTTGCCTGGAAGAAAAGAGGAACCGGCCTCGAGCTGCACCAGGGCAGCTTTAGATGGAGCTGAGGAACAGTTCCTTCCCCAGAGGGTGCTCAGCATTGGAACTGCCCAGGGCAGGGCTGCAGTCACCGTCCCTGCAGTGTTCACACACCGTGGAGACGAGGCCTCAGTGCCATGGGTCAGTGGTGGCCTTGGCAGTGCTGGGGTAAGGGTTGGACTGGGTGAGCTGAAAGGGCTTTTCCAATCCAGTTGTTCTATGACTCTGTGAAGGAGTTTCAGTGTTGCCTTGTATTTCCTTCTGCTCCTAGCCCCAGGGGACATTAGCAGTGTAGAACCTGAGCAATGACCTCTAGCAAGGCACGATGCTATATCTTGTACTGTTACAAAATGAATCAAATCCCAGTCTGGGACCAGGTTTGTCTCCTGGCATTATCCCAAGCCTTTAGGCCAACCACCAGAGCTCCCACACACATGGGGTGCAGAACGTGGGCTTGAGCACAGCCGGGTTCCCTGCGCTTGATCCCCGTCCCGGGCAGCCCGGAGGCTCAGGACCGACCTTCACGGCAGAGGGCACCGGGAGCGTGGGGCTCTCCTGCGCCGCTGGCTGCTTGGGGCTGTCACACTGCCTGCCCTGTGCCGCCGCGGGGTCCAGTGCGTGGCCATCGGTGCTGCAGGGCTGGTCCTGCGAGGGAGAGGTTTGCTGTGTGATGGCAGCCAGGGCGTGGGGCCAGAGCCAGGGGCGCCTGGGACCCCATTTCCCTGCTGTCGCCAGCCCATCCCACCCCACCATGTCTAGCCCAGCCCAATATCCCCACTCCTCCAGGCCATCCCAGTCCTTTCCCAGTCCTCTGTCTCCCCAGCCCATCCCAGTCCACCCTAAGCACCTCAGCCCCATATCCTCATCCCACCTCCAGTGCCCCCCCTCAGTGTCTCCCAGATGATTAGCCCAGCTCCCCTCTCACCAGCCCCAGCCCTTCAGGTGTGCCCCCCACATCCACCGGGTCCTCCCAGCGTCCCCAGTCCATCCCAGTCCCCCCAGTCCGCCCCAGCTCACCCCAGGCCACTCCGTTCCCCAGTCCCAGCAGCCCCCCTGCAGTACCGGCGCCGCCCGGCAGGGGGTGCTGCAGCTCCGCGTCCCCCGCCTTGCCCACCTGAGGCGCGGGGCCCGCGGCGGGCTCTGGGCCCTTGGCGGCCGGCGGCGGCTCGGCGGGGCCCGGGGAGCCCTCGCTCCGCGCCTGCTCCGGGGACAGCCCGTCATTGCTGCTGTCCTCCTCGAAGGCGAAGGCGTCCGCCGCCTTGGGGAAGCTGACCTGGGTGCCTGCCGGGAAGAAGCGGCGATCTCAGGGCCCTGCGTTGAGCGAGGGGGATGCGCCCGCCGCCTTCAGCGCTGGCTCTGAGCGCAGGACGCGTGTGGTGCTCGGGGGCCTCAGCCACGCGCGGGGGCAGCGCCTTCGTGCGCCCCTAGGGCCGAAGCGGGGTGAGAGGAGGAGGCATCGGCTGCTGTCCCGTGCCGTGGCCGTGGGGGAGGAGATGGAGGTGTCAGAGCCTGGCCCGCATGGGCGGGAGGTTTGCTTGGGCCGAGGTGGGGGGTGCCTCTGTCCGAAGGCTTCACCCGCACGGATGCCTCAGAGCCCCCGACATGGCTTCTGCCCGTGCGCAGCTCCGGCCGTGCTGGCGGCTGCTCAGGGGGGGACAGCTCTTGACCCGCGGCTCTTGCCGGTACATCAAGCTCTGAATGCCGGCCCCGTGAGCACCGGCGGGGGTAGGGGAAGGAGCAGCGCGGCCGCGCTCGCAATCTCCGGGTGCTCGCGTCTGGCGTTTGTCAGCAGCTCCGCGGGCCGATAGCGAGGTGACAAAGGGGGAAATGGGAAGGGCCGGGACAAGCGGCCACCTGTCTCTGCTGCCTCTTCTCACCGACGCGCACCCCCGGCCCCGACCCCTGCCCTATCGCAGAGATAACGTTATCTCCGCCTGCTCCGGCTCCCGGTGCCAGGGAGGGAGAGGAAGCGGGGAGCCCTGGCTCCCTGCCCCGAGCCGCTGCCCTGCCGCTGTATGGGGTGAGGATGTGAGATCAGTGTGTCCCATGGACAGCCTCTCTTCCCTGCTCTCCAGTGCGCAGGGCTCCTTGTATGTCCCCTCTCCAGCATCCCCAACTGTGTCTTCCCTCAGGAGCAGGTAGCCACAGCTGAGCCAGCTGGTGAAGCACTGGGGTGGATGAAGAGGTTATCCACCAGAGATGCTTTTGTAGTGGCCCCTGGACAGAGGCTTTGGGCAGAAACGAGTTACTCCATAAATAGAGAGAAAAACTGCAGACCAGCATGGGCATCCTTGCTCTGGGAAAAATGACAACACGCGAGGACTGTGGATGTGCAGGGCTCCCGCTGCGCTGGCATTTAATAAGCACGCGTTGGGAAGTGGTGCCAAAGCTGAAAGCCCAAGGGACCTTTGGGACACAGCAGCAGCCTGGAGCATGACAGGAATGTGCTGCATCCTGCTGCTTGATACCACGGGCCGGGTGGGGAATGCTGCCCTTATCTGTCCTGCTCTCACCCAGCCCGGGGCTGGCCGTATTGTTTCAGGATCCCATGTCTCTGCTGTAATCTCAGGCAGAATGGTGTTTGCTCGGGGCTGTTTCTAATGCACTGGGTATTGTCCTCTCAAGCGAATTGGACAAAGTGATGACAAGGACCTGGTAAAAAAAGGTTCTTGTATCACTGCTCAGCTATGTAGGGCACTGGCGGCCTCCTGTCACTGGGACGTTAGGGCTTTCGGTTGGGGTCTGGCACTTTCCGCTCGCCCTCCCGGAGGTGATTAGAGGGACACGTCAGCTGAACTTTCCACTGTATAAACAGTTGAGATTCCAAGGTTAAAGTAAAATGATTTTAAACCCTCTCATCTTTCTGGTATTGCAAAAACAAAGCGTTCAGAAGTGCCAGTGCTCATCTCTGCTCTGTGTTCTGCCCTTAACTGTGAGCACCACAAGGTGCCTCTGACTCCAAAAATCAGCTTGAAGATCCTTCAGCCTGGGGCTCTGTTCTGCTGAAACCTGAGGGCTGGGATTGTGTTCCTGGTGCACTTGCACTTCCTCCTTCTCATGGCACCCAACATTACCAAGTAACTTCACGTTTGACCCTAATGTGCTGTGTGAGTCACCCTAAATGGGATAAAACTCGCTTACAGGGGACAGTTTTTCCTCAGCCTTGTGATAGAAGGGCATTGTGCATGGGAGAAATTTCAAATGGATCCATTTTTTTCAAGGCAGACTTTTTGTTTTTCTCAGTTTTGTCCTGTAAATCTCTCTTTACCACAGGCTCCTGACAAGGCAGCTGGAGAGAAACGCTGTTCCCAGCTCACTTGCCCAGCCTCCGAACCTCTGCTGCAGTGAATAAGGTTGGGTTCAAACTGTCTCAAATGTTGGGGGGGGTGGGGGTGGCATTTTTTCTTTTCCACTGTTCTTCCCTTCAGTAAGTGGCTAGGGAGATTTTACTTGAACTCTCCTGAAAAATTCCTCTTCAGGCAGAGTCCTGGAACATTTCACCTCCAAAGATGAGAGCTGTGAAATGCTGGAAAAGGAGCAGCTCAAGGGCCACGCTAGAAAAGCCACGGCAGGAAAACCGACAGCAGGAACAGTTGTGGGTCAGGACAGAGCTGTATTGGAGCCTTGAGTATCTTGTGCCGCTTATGCTGGTTTCTGAGGTGAAATGAAAGTCAAAGTCCTTCCTGTTTCAATTCCCATTTTCAGCATCACGTTCAAACCCACTCCTGTCCCAGAGCCCTGCCACTGTCCCCAGATTGCTCTGAGCCCCGGAACAGGCACCTAACGTGGGATTTTGCCAATGGAAATAATCCCATGAATTGAAGAACCAGGAGCAACAGAACAAGCAGCTCCCGTGGGGCACAGCATCTCTCAGATGCTCAAACACAGGCTGCTGTCCTGGTACTGCAGGACTCCGCTGGCTTTCCTGCCCCTTTCTTTGCCTTTGGATCTCCCTGTGCTGGTATTGGCTGTGGTGAAACCTGAGTCACCTTTTGCTCTGTGTCAGCTCCCACAGCAGCCTCCCTGCAGCAGCACAGGGGGAATGAAAGTGGAGGATTTTGCTTCTGTGCTCTACCCAGCTTAGGCATAAGGCAAGTGCTGGGCACTGGTAGCTAGGAGTGAACCCTGCTCTGGGGTGCAGGCTGCTCCTTGTGTTCCCCAGCGGTCTAGCACCTCAGGGATGCTTCCTCACCCCAGAGATGCAGCATTCTACTCTGTTGGGCCTTGCATCCCACTAACATCAGTGGAAATAAGAGAGAACTGAACTGGAATGCTTCACCCCCACCTACTGTGTTGGAAAAGCTTGACAGGGCACAAATCGGCAAACCCAAGCTGGCCTCACAATGTGTGTGCACCCAGATCCTTTCCCTCAAGAGGGAGGCAAGAATGTTTTGTCTCCAGCAGTATGTGCTCAAATATGTATGTGCTCAAAGCCTTGGTGAGGGAAGCAGCTTAAGAAGAGAGGTCCTGAGGAGACGAACATTTTGCAGTGGTTATTGTTCTAAGGTGAGAGCTCTCTTTTCCTAGATCTGGATGAAATAGCCCAGACTGTGCTGGACTGGGCTACTTACTGTGAAAATAGTTAAATTTAAGCAATAAATGCAGCTTTTAAGTCCGGGTCAGTCACTTCCTGCAGCCACTGCAGTACATCCTCATAACCTTGCCAGCCCCGTGCTATGCACACAACACAACATGCACGTTCACTTCCACTACCTTTTATGGCCTCTTTCACAGCGGAGTCGACAGGAATAATATTCTTCTCCACCAGCTCCAAAGGACCCGGCCTGAGAGCAATCTTTTCATTGAGATCATCTGCCAGTCGGGCTCTTTTCAGCTTCATTTGAGTAGACTGAATGGACCCCTCTGCAGCTGAGTCTAAAAGGCCAAATGGAAGGCATCAGTTTGGGACCTGAGGCACCTCTAAGCACAGTGCACAGTGAGAATGTGCTTTCCCTTCAGCACAGCCAAAATCTGGGCTGCAGCCAGATGGCTCAGTGCACAGCAGGAGCTGCTGTGAGGCTGGGAGGCAGGATGCTGGGCTGGATGGGGCTGATGGGATTCGAGACACAGGTCCTCCTCTGGGTCTGAGCTCCAGCTTCTTATTCCCAGGCAAAAGCCTTTGTCTACTAGCCTAGGCTTGCAAACCTATCCTGCAGCTGGGGCATCCTCCCCAAGGATCAGGAATGATCTGCAATGGGAACTTCATTAGCAAACTCCCACTAATGTAGGGGCCAAAGTGGACTCCAGCTCCTGCCTGCTAGGAGGCCACTGGCCCTTGTTGGCTAATGCAGATGATCCCTACTTCTGGGGAGCAGCTACAGAAATGAACCATTGACAGTGTTTGACAGATGGAGTAAATGTCTTGCACTGGAAGAAAAAAGGCTGAGGTTTTGGGAGTAGACATTCGGAGGCAATGTAACAACAGTGCTCCAGGACTTCAGGTTAAAAACAAGCTGCAGAGGAGCATAACAAAGGCAGCTAGATCTGGAAGCTACAGCCCTACCAAACCCAGCTGAGAAGTCTACAGTTATTGAGTGGTGACATAAGAGTAGTCGATTAAATAGACATTTCCTGGACAGAGGTCGTTTGGCTCCTCTGGTGGCGCAGGCATGAGTAGTGAGGGAGTGGGATTCTAAAATAGACCATGTCTACGCCCTTGGGGGTCTAAAGTAAGAAGGGCTGCATCTAGGTTGTGCTGTCTTCAAAGACTGGAGGCTCTTCTAGAAGAGAGACTGGGCAACAGAAGTTACGAGGCTTGATACCGTGGAACAATTCTCTGCAGGAGATCAGGAGAGCTGATCCAGGGTAACTTCTGGCCTCAGACTATGTGGGGCAGTAAACACACTTGAGGTGAACGGTAACAGAAGGTGTCCTGTAAAGCATTTAGATGATGTGAAGTCTCAGTTGGCGAGTTTCAATCACCTCTAGGTCCTGTTACGAACCCAGGAGACGCATGAGTCCATGATGTGCCAGGGTACATGTCCTGTATGCAGAGGTGTGTGTGGGGCAGCACAGCCAGCTTGCTCAAAGTATCTGCTCCAGCTCTCCTCTGGCTGTGTCTGCCTGGCCTTGCCCATGCCTGGTGGCTGCAGCTGCCCCCACATCTGGTTTATAGTCCCCTAACTCCTGTAGGGCTTCTATGGTTTAACCTAAGGGAAAGACACATTCCACCTGATTGATAAACAAGCAATGGCACTAGCTCGTTCTGGGGATGGACATCCAAGGGAAAAAAAAGGCAGTGGCAGCGATCTGGAATGGGTCCCTCCCTGCTCAGCCCTTCTGTGTGGCAGAGGAAAAAGAAATATGGACTTCATCCATGCTGAGAGCAGAGGCCAGCAATTACAGTTGCCAGAGAGTGATCTGCTTCTTCCAGGCATCTGACAGGACTCCAGGATTGAGGTTGCACATCCTCCCTAGCCTTAAGGAGCTCGGTATCTCTGGAGATAACAGGGGACACCACAGTGTTCCGCTGTCTGTGATGGGATGCAGCAGAGCCGTGCCAGCTCTCTGGCTGGGAATGGACACCAGGATGGGACAGGGGAGAGGTGCTGGGGCTCATGGACTGATAGCAGGGCTCACCCTTTTTGACAGCTGTGCTTGGCATGTGCTGGCACATAAAATATCCAGGATTATGGAAAAACAAAAGAAGTCCAGCTTTGGGACGTATTGCAGCCACCAGCTACAGGGATGTCAGTGCCCTGGACAACTAGTACCCTGGGTATGCTTTTCATGAGGGTCACACATTGGCACCTCTGTCTGAGTCCTCTCTTACAGCTCCTCTCTACGGTATCTTATACTGGTCCCTGCCAGAGATGGGAGAACAGTTAGGTAACCTTTGGGTCTTACATCAGGGAATAATATGTGTCCTGCCCCCTGAAGACCAGGACTGAATTCTGTACAACATGTGTCCCTTTTGAATCTGCCCCTCATGAGCAGCTGGGACAAAGTTAATCCCAGTAAGAGTCCTGAAGGGAAGCCAAGTGGGGCAGGAAAGGCATGAGTCACAAGGCAGGAGACACAAGGAGTACATGGGAGAAGCTCAGGCAGTCTTACCTTGTAAAATGTGCATATTGACCAGGTCTGATCTCTCAGGCCTGCTTCTGATCTTGTGCTTGAGATAATCTTCAGTCTGCAGGACACAAATTCAGAGAGTTACCCGGGTAGAGCAGCAGTACGGTACAGAGAGCATCTGCCCCTGTGCCACCCCATGCTTCTCTTGGATTTCTTACAATGTTCACTATACCCACTCTTAAGATGTCTCCTTTCCAATTTCCCATGGGTTTCTCACGCCTGGAAGTATTACAAGAGCCAATGGAAAGGATGAGATCTATTCAACAGGGAGTGGTGGATCTTCTAGCTTAGCATACCATGTGGCCTTTGAGACCTGCACCAAGGCAGCTCCAGAGTGTACGGTTAGCGATGGTTTCTGAGGCAAGCCTGGCACTCTGGGGCCGAGCAGTCCATGAAGATTCCCAGGCTCTTTACCCGGGTCAGCCACAAGGCTTGGTCTTCCTGCAGCAAAGTTAAGGTACAGGAAGAAATAGGACCAAAAAATGTACATAGTTCAAAGAGGTTGAAATCTTCAGGATAAATATGAAAGAATAGTACAAGGAGCTGGAGCAAAACGGGAAAACCTGCAGTACAAAATGTACAGGATCATGAGAAAAAGATTTCATAAGGACCTCTGTAGGCACGACAAGGCAATGGAAAGTGCTGTCTGCGTTCCATAAACAGGAGAAATAATTATGTATGCTGCTGGGATGGCTACAGGATTTAGTGCATTTTTAAACCATCCTCACTAAGAAGATAGATAAATGGCTGTCTATCTGTCAGATGACTAAGCCAAGAACCTTCAGCAACAAAAGAGAAGAAACCCCAGTTGTCGGGTTGGAGAGCAGTTTGGAGAATACTCAGTTGAGTTAAATGTTCCCAGTTTGAGATACACAAGAGTAATATCTGTGGGTCTCCAGGAAACTGGGCAAGAGGGAGAATAATTTCTTGCTTTAAATGAAATGGAGAGAAGAAACAAGGAATTCATAAACCAGTCAGCAAGATATTGGACCAAGCAATCAAAGTCTCTATAAACAGATTCTGAAGATAGAGAGGAGGTGAGTAAGAGCCAGGATGGATTCATCAAGAACAAGCCACATCACACCAACCTTATTTCATTCTATGGACAGCTGACAGATTTCTGTTACAGGAATAAACAGTGAATGTCATGTAACTTGACTTGAAGCATGTTTCGACATTATCTCACATGTCTTTCTCACAGGCAAGCCAGAGAAATTTGGTCTGGATAAGACTAACATAAGAAAGGAGTGTAGCTGTGGGTCACCAGAGGAATTAGGAATGGCTCACAGTCTAAACAGAAGAATAGATCAAATCACATTACACAGCAATTTTTTCTACTAGCCAATACATTCATTACTGTGTTGGAGGATAGAAAATATACTCCTTAGCTCTGAATCATTTAAGGCTAATGGATTACAAAGCAACATGATTTGGAGTAATTGAAGAAATGATCTGAAGTAGTTCTGATCCAATTGCAAGGACATGTGGAAAGGACTGCATTCAGGTCAGAGCTGATTCTGCACTGGGGTGAATGAAGACTTTATCCACCAGAGATGCTTTTGTAGTGGGCACTGAGCAGTGACTTTGGGCAGAAATGAGTTACTGCATAAAAAGAGAAAAACAACAAAAATTGCTCTGGAGAACCTTGTGCTCAGCAGCAGAACCCCATCGACCAACAGGCAGCTTTCCAGGAGACACAACAAAGGGTTTCAGAAGGGCCCTAGGAATGAACAACCTCCTGTTCCGTGCCCTGCATCTGAAAGGGTCCGTGTGAAAGGCCTGAATGACAGCTACAGAAATGATTCTAGAGCCAGAGGTGGGCTCAGTGGGGAGAGGCTGAAGGGAGGGGAGGTTGGTTGGCCCAGAGGTGAGATGGCTACAGAGAAGTTGCGTGCAAAATACTTGTAAGAAGTGCTACAAGAAAAAAGCTAAGCAGTTGTGCATGTGCATGCACGGAGAAGAAAGAGCCATGGGCTTCAGTATGAACAGAGCATGGGCAGGGAACTGGGGCCACTTCCTAAGAGCACAGGTTAGAGAGCAGGGGGCAGCTGCTATGGGTGGGCTGGCTGTTGGTGGTCAGGGGTGACCCAGCCGGGGCTGGCTGCTCGGGGGCAGAGGAATGACAGCTTTTCCTCCCTGCCATGCTTGCTGAGTGCTGGAAGGAAGTGCTCAAGCCCTGCTGAGCCCCAGGGAAGTCAGCCTGCTCCCTGTCCTCCAACCCAGCAAGCTCTTAAGAGGCATCGACTTCAAAGGCTGTGCACTGGCCTGATGCCAGCCTCTAACAGTCGCCAGTGACATGTTTAAACAAATAACAGACATTTTATTTACTGAAGTCTTTACCGTTCCTTACCCTTCCTCCCCTAGGTTTTCCCCAGCTTATTTTCACCAGCACAGTCCCTTGCTTGGACCATGTGTATGTTTGCCTGGTTCCTATGAAGGTCAGAGCAAGCTGGTGTCTGCGCCTGAGTGCGGTTAAATTCACCTAATGCATTTCTAGCTAATCCTCAGGTCAGGTCCCGGCTTGGGCTAACTTGAGTTGCTGACCTACAGATGTGGCATTGTCCTTGTCAAACCCAGCATTCACATTGCATTACTCTGACTTTCTGCTCAGGTTTCAGTTCCTTTTGACCTTTGCTCTTTATAAGCTGCATTTGTGTCACTGGGGTGCAAATGGTGGAGAAAGACTTCAGATGTGTTTGGGGTCTATTTTAGTGTCAGCTGGAACAGAAGAGCTCTCAAAACACATGAAAGCAGTTCTTGTTATCTGCTTTCTGTTTGCAGAACACTGGTTTGGAGGAGTATCAGCTAAACAGCAAATGCCGTTGAGTAAGTATCTGGAAACAGCTGCTGCTCCTTCCCTGTCACAACTCGAAGCAGGGCATCCTTGCAAAGGAGTGTGTTTGTTATAGGCTGTGCTCATTAATGTTTTCATTAGCATGGTCTAAAAACGCAGTTTGGGATAGACTAGAGCATCCTTCCCTTTCCCTAGGCAAGTAGCCAGTGAAAGCTTTAGGAGAGAAAGACAAAGAGACACAGATGTATGCTTGAGCTGTAAAATATGTGACACTTCAGGGATACTTTGCATTGCTTGAAATTCTGTAAGCACACTAATTTTTCAGAGTCATGCTGTGTTTCTTTTGCTGGCCGGTTATTACCACAGGAGACTCAGGGCGAGTGAATGTGGAGTGTGTTTAAGTTCAGATGAGCACTCCTCCATGTTTCATAATCATTCTTCCTTGCAAAAGTCCTTTCCTTATACACAGATTAATGGAACAAACTCTTTGTGTTCAATCAGAACCTGCATGACTGAGTGTTCCCTTTTCCATGGATATCCCTCCAGCTCGGTCAAGGCTGGATGGTGGGTGCTTGGAAAACCGGTCTGATTTCCCATCCAGTGGTCTCATCGGAGGGTTTCAGTGTGTTCTGGAAATGCCCACTTATCTCTGCCTTCAGCAATATTTAGGGAAGCCTGAGTGCAGTTAGATAACAGGGCCAGAGGGAGCCTGGCCCACTTAGCCCCTTGAATGTTGTGTGTTGTAATAGCCACGCTGCACTGCAGAGCTGAGAGCCAGGCTCCTGCCTGATGACAAATGTGAGTTCCCTGGGGACTTGCTCCGGGTGACAAAGGGCATCTGCAGGCCTCCTGCACGCTTGCTGAATAGTTAGGCTCCTCAGCCCTGTTTGCTGCTGGCCCTGCTCTAACCCTGCTGAGGAGTGGACACCAGTCAGTGCAGCAAGGAGTGGGCTGTGGACATGGTCCAGAGACTTCAGCTGCTTGGATGTTCACTGGAAGGCCTGCTGATGCCACGTGAACTGTTCCCTGCCCACAGTCTCATGTGAACCCCAAGTGATGTTTTAAAACCCCATAGCTCAGGGCACAGATGCTCCAGAGCATTTGTGAATCCTGGCCTGGCCCCACCATGCCTGGAAGCAGGGCAGATGCTGTGACCCTCATCCTTGGCCACAGGGCTTGAATAAAGGATGCCAGAGCAGGGGACAATGGTGGAAAGTGCTATCAAACCGCGCAAGTCATGCAAAGCAAGCCCACATGTCCCCTCACTGGGATGGCTGCAGGAGTTACCTTGGCTCGCTCCAGACTTTTTCGCTGCTCATGGAATGAGGATGGGCTTTTCAGTGCTGCAACAGGAAAGAGAGAGGAGCAGTCAGCACAGGAGTGGAAGCAAGCAGCTACCAGGATATTCAGCAACAGCATTTTAATGAGGGTTATATAAATAGCAACACAAACTAGCCGTTCCCTTTATTGCACTGACTAAAAATAACTCAGGAAAGCTCTGGGAAATCCCTTGCTCTCAGCCAGTCCGTGGATGGAGAGCACGGGGAGCGCAGGAGGCACATGGGCAGGGAGGGGGTGCAGGCTTTGAAACATAGTGCTCTGTGGCACACATCAGAAAGCAGATATGGCTTTTCCCTGGAGTGCTTCCTGCAGGTCGTGGAAGGGACCAGAGCCCCAGAAGATGGATGTGGGAAGAGCTACAACCTGAGTGGGGGCCACACCTGCAAGAGAAACCTGCAGGTGATGGAGACTTGAGGCCAGCAGGAAAACTGCCTGGCCTCTACCATGCTCCAGTGAGGGGATTTCAGTGCAAGGTCCCTTGTCCCTCCTCCATCACTGACCTCCACTCCATCTCTCACAGGATGTTGGTCCTGTCCTCTGCAAAGAAGCATCTGTGTGACTTGGGGCCTCCCTAAGCAGGCAGCTGCCCGGTCAGCTACCAGGCTGCAGGCCATGCCCTCAGCATCTTCTGACACCAAGGAGGGCTAACCCACATGGGGTCCCAAAAAACAGGCATTGATCCCTGGCTCTTGGACCAGTGAACACCAGCCCATGGAGGAGTCTGTATTGGAGTCGTGGAGAACCTTGAATGTTTCCTTGTTTACTCGGGTTCAGTAGAAATAGGAGTAGAATTTGCATGGTGAAGGGGTTAATGTTTCTGAGATCCTGAAAAAATTCTATTCTGCTTGTATAAGAGGCAAAATTAAGTGTTCCCACTGGGACAGGGAAGGAGAAGATGTCCTGACCCACAAACCCAGCCTGCTACAACTCTGTTTGGCAATAGGAATTCCCTTTCGATCTTCTGAATGGGATCCAGTAAGGACAGAAACTATTTCCACATAGGACAATTTATCCTCCATCAGTCTAGAGGAGGATTAAGAGAAGACTTGGGGCAGATGGGAAATGTTTGGGGGCCCTCTGTGTTGGCTTTTGTTAGGCAACCCCCAGCAGTAACCCCTATAAACCCCAGTAAATCACAGTAAACCACTGTGTGAGCCCATTCCTGCTCCTTACATGGGAAAGCAGACATACAGACAAGCATTACTGTGCCATGCTCCAGTGAGCAGCCATGAGGACTTGTGAGGTTTAATCAGAAGCAAACTAAAATGGTGCACACAAGAACATGAAGTTAGCAAGAGAGATGACTTTTCCAGCCCCGCTTACAGTGAAGTACTGACATAGGGAGTGTGCTATGGGCATCGACCAAACTCTGTGCTGTTCAAGAGGAACATGTTGCAGAATTTAGTAATTTACCAAGATTTTTGGAGGAATTATGTGGATGCTGCAGCTTGTATTAGTCTGCAAAACAAACAGAGACATTGCTAGCACTTGTTACTCAGACAACTTGTCAGGGGATGACATGTCAGCTTGAAATGGCTGAGGGTCTGGAGGTAACAGGGCAGGGTTGCTGTGCTTGGTGTTGATAATCTTGGGTCTGTTGCCTCTAAGGTTTCAGTTAGAGGGTGAGGTGGTGGCTGTGTCCAGCAGGAGTCTTCAAGCACAGCCATTTCTCAGCCCATCGCTCTGTTGGGAGCCTTGCCTTGAGAGGAATCCTTAATGCTGAAAGCTGCCTCCCCTCCTCCTGGGTGGGTGACCAGGGCCTGGCTGGGGCCTGGAGCAGGTGTCTGTGCAGGTCTAGAGAGAGGGGTCCCCCATGCTGAGCCCCACAGCCTGTGTTTCTGCAGATGACCCCGCATGTTCTTGGTTTAAAATGCTTTAGCTGGGCCTTTACCAGCTCCACCAAGACAACAAACCATGTGTTGGTGCATGAACTGGAAACGTCCTACTGAGTGAGCCTGAAGAAGGGGGCAGGCTCTGCTCTCGCCTGCACATCTCCTGTGCATCAGGAGCTTGCTGTGTGCCAAAGAATCTGATCTCCCCTTGCGGATCCTCCATACACAGAGTCACAGGGCTACAGGAACTTAGAGGCTGCTCTTGCCTACCAGTCTGTGCCTGTCTCTATTCGTAGAGCCCTTTTCACAGTGTGGATTGTTTTGCCAGCCAATTGTTCAATTTACGACCTGAAAACATCTGACAATCTGAGTCCAGCTTTGAACCTGAAGCCTTGTGCAATGCTACTTGCTCCTGAGCATCCTCCTTTAGGCAGTTTCCCACCTTCTCCAGTGATGAGGCCATCTGAAGGTTTCCCATTTCTTAGAGGAACATCCGAAGAAGTATGATCAGAGCTCAGGTATGCAATGGCGTTAATCTTTTCCAATCAAACCAGGCACAGACTGGCTTTGGTAAGGCTATTCCTCTTACTGCTGTGCTCAGGTAACACTGATACTTCTCCCTGTGCTGTTCTCTTGGATGCCAAAACCCAGACAGGTTCCTAGGATGTATTCCAATGTTTCGTGCTTGCTGTGCTATAGCTGCACTGCTGAGCTCAGGAGGCTCTGCAGATAGTCACCAACTCCCTCAACTCCCCTTCCCACAAGGCTTTCTACAACCCTCAAGTCTTTTATCCAATGCTGTTCTCTTACTCTGACCTTCTGTCTCTCTGGTGTCTGTGTAAAATGCATCTCTTATAAAAACAAAGTTTCTCTGTCCTGGGATTGTACCAGCAGAAAATGTATGCAATGGATTGAAAGCAATCCTTGTGCAAAAACCAATGTGCAATGTGGGATCAAGTGCATGCTCCAAGCCTGATACCAAACCTGACTCTCACCCTGGAGACCAGCAATGCCCATCTTCACTCTTTCCAGAAGGGCAAGTTCTCAACTACTGTGGGTTGTAGCCCTATGGGTTCATTTCTTGCCCTCCTGCAATACACGTGAAGTGAGGTCCTGTCCTGGTGCAACACCTGGAGCCACCCTCACCCGCTGGTCTTCAGAGCCAACAGGGCATGGGAAGGTATCACAGTATCCCAGATTGATTTGGGCTGGAAGGGACCTTAAAGCTCCTCCAGCTCCAACCCTGCCATGGGCAGGAACACCTTCCACTGGAGCAGCTTGCTCCAAGCCCCTGTGTCCAACCTGGCCTTGAACACTGCCAGGGATGGGGCAGCCACAGCTTCTCTGGGCACCCTGTGCCAGCGCCTCAGCACCCTCACAGGGAACAGCTTCTGCCTAAGAGCTCATTTCAATCTCCCCTCTGGCAGTTAAAGCCATTCCCCTGTCCTGTCCCTATATCCCTTATCCAAAGCCCCTCTCCAGGTTTCCTGCAGCCCCTTCAGGCACTGGAGCTGCTCTAAGGTCTCCCCTTCAGGAGCCTTCTCTTCTCCAGGCTGCCCCAGCCCAGCTCTCTCAGCCTGGCTCCAGAGCAGAGCTGCTCCAACCCTCGCAGCACCTCCGTGGCCTCCTCTGCACTCACTCAAGCAGGTCCACATCCTTAAATAAAGACTTGTTTTCCATAAGGAATGATTGCATGTGCCCAGGCCATGGGGAGCCTGGCTGGGGCTCCCACGTACTAAATGCTGACGCCTGACGCTCCTTCCAGAGGTCAAATGCAGCAGTTAAATTTTACGTGTTTGTTTTTCTAATGGCAAAAGTGTCTTTTCTTCTATTACTTTCAAGGAGTGAACTGTGCTCAAGCTTCCCAAAATGGCCTTCTTGGACAGAACCCAGACTGCAAAATGTCAGAGTAGAAGCTGGGAGCGCAAAGAAGTCGTAAGTAACAGGAAAATACCCTTCAGCTGCCATCAGATAAATCTGGTTTAATATGTGGTCTGCAGTGTGTAAGGTTTTCAATGTTAGGTGTCAGTCCTGTGCACTCAGTGTGCAGGGCAGTGTCAGGTATGCAGATCTCTCAGTTGCCACCACTGCTCCATACGTGTGCACAGGGGTGTCCTGCACCTCATCTGAGTATTTTTAGGGTGGGGTTCCCAGTTCAGGAGATGTTAGATGCAGTTTTGGCCACTGACTCTATTTCCAGTGCTTCTATACTACAACAAATGTCACTTCTGGAGTCCTGTGGTTAAAATGCTTGCCCTTTGGTGGCAGCAGCAGAAAATCTGAATGCTTAAAGGAATAAGCAGAAGGTAAATAGGAAGAACATGCATTTATCCATCTGAAAACCCTAACGATCATTTTGACAGTCATGATTTTTGTCATCCTGCTCAAGTTTTCTTAATGTTTGCTGGCAGCACTGTGCTGAGAATGTGCCTATTGCTGGCTACCTTGACGCAATCCGTTAGGAAGGCAGCTGCGTGGGAAGGGCTGAGGGATGGACAAGGTGCAGCAAGCAGTGCTAGAGCTATCCACCTAGTGAGTTGTTCTGCTCTTTAGACAAGTGCTGCATCACAATCTTCAAGCTCAGCCAGAAGATGCAGAAGTGATACAGGCTTTGGAAAGTTGTGGTCTTAGCAGTGAGCACAAGGGGCCCTTGGTGAGACAGGGTAAGTCTCTACCTGGGTCCTAGGTATCACAGATTCATGCACATGGTGCCTGAGCTAGGTCAGGATGGAGTTATCCACCTGTCACAGCTGAGCTGCCAACAGCATTTCTCTGGTAGTGCTACAGGTTCCATGATGCACCTGCAGGTGCAGAAGGGGATCATGTTCATTCACTTTTTGGGATCTAGCATATAGCTTTCTGATGCTGAATGAGCACATGATAATGCTGGAGCTTGCTCTTCAGGCTTGAATGCCAGCTTAAGAAGGATGAATGTGGTCTGAGAGGGGAAAGCATGGACATCATTTGTCTACAGCAAGCAGGCCCAGGTGGGGTTTCACTCGCCTCAAGTATACACTGACAGTTCTGTCCTTTGGGGTCCTGGCTGGGCACAGGCACAGATCTGGATATGTCTCACTCATAGAAGTGCATTGGGGCCAAGGCAGTTACCCGACACTTCCTTCTTCTGCAGCCTCCTGGAATGGGTTCCCTCTACCTCTGCGGATCTGGTCCAGCTACAGAGGTTCTTGGCTTTTACAGGAGGACATGAGATTCTCTGCCTTTGCCTACATGAAGAGCTTTGTGAGTCTTCTGTTTGGAGTTGTGTATGCTAGTCTGCTACGGTGACCTCAGGGACAGGAAGCTATGCACCTGAATCTTAGATGCTGTAAGCTAAGCATCTCTCCTGACTTCAGTTTGAGCAGTGGCATTATAATCTATGTGGCATATGCTGGGCACTGCTGTACAGCAACAGGAACTATGGTATTTCTATGGGGCAGGAAGCAAAGTGCCCCCTGGTAATAACCTGCTCAGAGCAGAGAGGGTCTGAGCAGGCAGCTGGTGCCACAGCGTGCTCCAGCAGTGCCCAGGGTGAACACAGGAGTGGGTGACGAGGGCACAAGCAGGTACTCACGTGGCATGATGCCTTGGTCTGCCAGCTGCTCGCGGGTCCTTCTCTGCTGAAGCCGTAGCTGCAAAACTGTAAGAGAGAAGGTGTCAGGAAAAGAGGCAGGATTTTAACTCTTCCCTGTGAGGGTGCTGAGGCGCTGGCACAGGGTGCCCAGAGAAGCTGTGGCTGCCTCATCCCTGTCAGTACTCAAGGCCAGGTTGGACACAGGGGCTTGGAGCTGCTCCAGTGGAAGGGGTCCCTGCCCGTGGAAGGGGTTGGAACTGAAGGTGCTTTAAGGTCCCTTCCAGCCCAAACCAGTCTGGGATTCTGTGATTCTATGACACTGTGCCATGGGTCTCTGTGTGGCACAGAGGTCTGGCACTGAACTCTGCTGCTGCTGCATCCGCCTTGGTGCAGCGGAGTGCTCCAAGCCAAGGAGGAGCTGCATAGGCTGAACCACCCTCGTCCTCAGTGCTGCAGACAGATGAGCTGGGCAGGGCTGCTTCTAGTCCAGGCACTTCCCTAGTGCCTAGGGCAGACTGATCCCTGCCTGGCACCGGTGATGGGTGATGGCAGCCTCAGGTGGCCATGGCTTCAGCTCAGATAGCTGCTCAGCTCTGAACTCTGAAGCTGGGAGGTTCTCCCTCCTGCCAGCACTGTGGGTTGAGTGGAGTTGTCCAACTCCGTCACTCTCCTGAGGAGCTGGCAGCATATTTCCAGCCTGCAAGGCTCAGCACTGGATGCAAACAGTCTTACTGTTCTGAGGAGGAGGTGAGGAGAGATTAGTACCATCCCTCTATGAACCCACTGCTCCAAGGACCTGCAGTCTCCAGTACAACTTGGTTTTGGAAACAATGCACTGACAGATAGGAATGAACCACTGCTCAGGGTCACTGTGTGGCTTAGCAGCATGGCCTCAGCTACAGAGCACTGATGAGGCATCTGACAAAGGAGCACCTCTCAACATGTACAGCATGCAATGATAGCCCATCATATGCCTGCAGCCTGCCTGGTGCAAGGCTACCTGCCTCTGCTCGGCTCAGGACAAGTCAGTTCATCCCATCACTCAGGTAACTCTGTGCTTTGACTTAGGATCATATTCTACACCTTTATTTTTGCACATTTGTCTTCAGGAAGAGAGGAACTTTCATCACAAGGTGAAACATAGAGCTCATTTTTGTATTTTCCTACTGAAAGCTCAGTACAGCTTGCTGCAAGGACATGTATCGGTCAGTGGCCACAATATAAGTGCATGCATATTCCCTGCTCCCCAGCACAGCCACAGGCTGCATCCCTCTAGCTGACTGCAGAGAGGTGATATTGGAATTGGAAGAGAGCAAGAACAGCCTTTTAGTCCTTAAGAGCAGCCTGCTGAGCTCTGCCACAGCTCATGTCTACAGTGCAGCTTCCCTGGGATGAGGATGGAGCTGAAGAATAATCCCTTCCAGATGAGTTCCCAAAGCACAAGGTCCAATTAGATGCCATTTCCTGTGACTTTCCGTGTCCTTTGCGCAAATCATGGCTCACATTCAGATCAAATGTTTGGTAAAGGCCTCACATGGGACCATGATCTGCCAAATTCCAGCACTTCCTACGACACCAAGGATAGATTCTTGCTGTGAGAGAAACTTGCAGCCTTCAGTACCTGGTAAAGTCCTTGTGCATGCAGCGAGCTGTCAGCCAGGCCTCTTTCAGAGAGAAAGGTGAAGTTATGCATTCCCTTGACGCATAGCTAGGAATGATGATGATGGTGTCCAGTTGTGGTGGCTGTAAGAGTCAGCATCTGCCTTGATTCAAGAAGTGCAGAAAGCATGTGTAGGTTTCAGTGCCATGGCTCTCCCTGTGCTTGGATCCAGGAGCAGCACTCAGGAGCTCAGGTTTTCCAATGCTACTGCCTTCCAGCAACCAGTGCAGAATCCAGGAGGGCCTGGCTAACAGCCTCTCCTTTGGCCCCCTTCACTGAGCACTGCAGAGAGACCCTCACAGAGAGGGCCTGATGTTATTTAATAATCATTCTGTGCAGAGAGAAAAGGTTTCAGAAGTGTGTTTCATGCTGACAGGCAGAAAGGCTGTGACCCAGCAACGACACAAGCTGTTCTGGCTGTGAGAGCTAAGCTCTTCCATGGGTGAGTGGCTATGGACAGGCCATGCTGACAAAGGATGTTAGGACAGGAACAGCCCAAGCTTGACGGCTGAAACAGTTATTTCAACCGTTGCATGCTCATCCATATCTGGTCCTCCTTATGTGGTGGGATGCACACCTTGGCTCCCTCATACCATCTCTATGAACATCCAAACCATCTGAAGAAACATAGCTGTGTACAGTGCCAGACAAGAACACCGAGCATCCCTGCAGGAAGAGGTAAAGCAGCCACTACTCTCGGCAGCCCCTGAGTCTGTGCTGCACCTTGCCTTTTGGTGGCTTGCACCTTTCCCTTACAACCAACGATGCTTGAGAACAGGGCTGGAGGAGCTCCTGGTACCATCCAACCAACCACCACATAGCTGCTTCTTGAACGGGACTGGAGACCTGGTGAAGCTGTGTCTGACCCCAGCTGCGTTCCTGTCTGCTTCCTTTGCTATGTGTCTGAGCTCTGAGTGCTGCTGGGACTCGCTTTGAGGATGGGGTCAAGGGTTTTTTTACTACTCTTATTTTTGAAGGAAACTGCTTTGCTGACACTTCAGAGGAACATTTATGTTCTGAAGAGTGATGGATGGAGCGCTGATGAGACAATGTTGGTCCCACACCCCCAGCATCCTTGTTGCCTGCCTGCACCAGCTTGGATGGGGAGAAGTACCCCCGTTGAGCAGTCGTGCACACTGGTCACACTGTGGCACCATCAGCTCAGAGACAGACTTGCTTTCAGCAACCTGCTTCTTCCTCTGGTACCCCATGGTGAGAAATCCTTCTCTAGGCAATGCAAGGCATGTCACAGCTATTGCAGTGATTTTCTTGTCAGAAACACCCCTCTTTTCTGTGTTAGCACTGTTTAGTGATCAAGCTTTCAGAAACAGCCTGTGCAATGGGGCTGTTATCAGTGCAGAGAAGATCTCCCAATGTCAGTCACTCTGGTGGCCCAGGCTCTGAGCACTGCCCATGGCTTAAATCCTCCTCCCCCAGGAGTTCACTCCAGAGCTTTAGGAAGCTCATCATGATGAGGTTAAAGGTCTTTTCCAACCTAGTTGATTCTGTGATTCTAGGAGACAGCTTGAGCCTTGCCTGGCCTGATGGTGCACTGGAAAAGACATGTTCCAACCCTCCCTCCACCCCAGGAATGGGCAGACCTGGCCTTCTGCTTCCATCTGCAGGGCACTTTTAGTCCTGTGCTCAGCACACTGTCAGGATGGGACTGTTCTCACCTGCATTATCAGTGCCCCCCATGCTGGGGCATTGCCAGAGCACTCATAGTGCTTTCCTCTCTTTGGAGAATCAGCTTTAGTGGGAGCTGCTCTTCTCACAGGGTTAAGGACTAGGGCAAAGCCATGGCTGACCTGACCCTGGCCCGGTGACGGTCTGTGTCTGAGAAGGAGGTTCTCAGAGCTGTGCCTTCCCACCAACACTTGTGTGACAAGCAGAGCATGTTCCCTGGAACCCTGAGGCTGCAAGAGGCTTTCTCAGCACTCAGCTCAATGAGACGAGCCACCCAGGAGGAGCTGCAGCCGTAGTGCTGCTGCTTTACTTCTGTCCCAGCATCTTTCTCTATCTCAAACAGACCCTCTGGGAGCGACTGAGGCGGAGTCCCCACTGCTTCAGCTCTTCCCAGCTCTCCTAGGTGGTTTTAGGTGAAATCCCATTAACTGCTGGTTTCCTCCCTTCCAGCACTCTTGCTCTGATTTGGAACCACATTCACTCTAGTGCCATTGCTGTACAAACGAGTCACTGCTGCTACCAGAAGTGATGGTCGGGCAGTTACATGCCCATCCCTGCGTCTTGTGCTGCTCCTGAGCTGTGTAGTGAAGTGGATGAGCAGAAGCACCACATTGCAGCAGGCTGAAGCAAGCCAATGAACTTGATGGCACTCAGCAGTTTGACAAAGAGCAACATGTCACTGTCCTCTCTGCAGCCACCCCAGCAGCTCATTCCTGCTGGGCTTTGAGGAGCAGCTCAGTGCTGCACAGGATGGGGCCAGGGAGGAGCTGGCAGCAAATTGGGAATGGGGTGATGGGGAGGACGGACTCCTGTTTTCAACAGCAGCAGCTTTGTTGCCTGTCAAACAGCAGCTGAGCAAATGTGAAACACGTGTTTGTCCATGGCCATGGTGCGTGCCCGAGGAACCTGGTGGCTCTCCCCTGCTCAGGCACTGGCTGCAGGAAATGGCCTGTTTTGCAGCCAGCCTCCCTTGGAATGCAGGGCTGCTGCTGGCTTTGAGGATGTCTTTATAGATGATGCCTGAAGCTTTCTTGTTTGAGCATGTCAGGAGGAGAGAAGCTGCCCAGAGGGAGGTGCAAGTGGGACCCCTTGACTGTCCCAGGGGCCCAGCAGGGCAGGAGCAGGGCTGGCTTGGTGCAGGCATGTTGCCTGTGGCCTTTTGCAGGCTGTGGCTGTTTCTTGCAGGTGCATCAGGAGCAGGATCTTGTATTCAAAGCAGGAAGTCCAAATGGGCAGGGCAGCCTGGTGCAGGAGTGCTCAGTCTGAAGCATCAGGCTGACATCAAGCTCCTGGCACGGGGGCTGTACTTGGATGAATGTGGGGTCACCCTGAAGTGGATGACATTAGTCTGTCAAAGGAAGAGACATAGTCCCACACCTGGCTAGCAAATGAGCACGTCACCACTGAAGAAAAAATCACCTCTGTGTTCATCATAACATGCAACCCCAACCTCACCATGGTCCTGAGAGCAGGATGTCATCAGCCCTCCTTGGGGTCATCCCTTCGGCATCCCTGTGAGCAGCCCGTACACCCTTCTGCTCAGGCACAGTGAGGTACATGTCAGCCTGTGCTCTAACCCATGCCTGACCAAGAGAGAAGCACATGGCTGTCAGCTGAACCTCCAAGGTATAAGACGAAGCCACCAAGGTGCAAGATGCCAGAAAACCAAAACCAGACAGAAACTGCTCTACATCAAGTATGTGTTTTACAATAACTTCAGGAAACCATCAAACAGTGTCACCGGCCACAGAGAGGCCATGGTTTGAATGGCACTCTGGTTGTGAGCTGCACAAGTTCATGGTCTGAGAGGAAACACAGGCACACTCTTTATCTTTGAACACCAGGAAAATGAAAATAAAGCTTCTGCCAAAATGCCTGCCCTGACACCCCACCAAGCCCTCCTTTCTTCTGCCTTTATTAACCTGCTGACTTCGGTCCAAATCACCCCCTCCACCAAAGGCAGACAGAATAAAATCCTCTCCCACCTCACCCTGCTTCATTCCAGCCCTTGTGTGCAGGCATGAGCCCGCTCCTCCATAGAGCCAGGCAAGCCTCCTCTGCAGTTCACACCATGTGTCCACAATTAGGCCTGGGTATTACCCCATGCCAAGCCATGCAGAGCCATATTTAGGGTGTTAAAATTTCACTTCTCACCAATTATCTGAACTACCACTGATGTTATGCAGATGTTGGCCTTGTAAACTCTCTTTCCATATCTCTGGACAGAAAAGGTCAGAGTTAAGGTTAAGTCTGCATTTGCCAGCTTTGTTTGCTCTGCCCGATGACAACGCTTCGCTGCTGGAGTACAACTGGTTTGTATTCAAAGCAGGAGAGAACATAAATTATTGTCTCTGGGAAGAGTTAAATATGTTTCTGGAACAGCCTGTAGATGTCCTAGTTGATTTAGTGCAATCCCATTGACAATTGGAGCACATGGGGCAGCATGGCAGGCTTGAAGGATCATCATTCCTGCAAAGTTTGTCAGGATGACCTCAGATCAGCGTATTTGTCTTTGGAAAAAGAGATAAAACAAATGCATACACAAACCCTTGAGAAGGGGGGGGGGGGGAACCCAAAGGCCTGCAGCATGGTGGTGATTTGATCTATCTCCTCTGGAGCAGTTCTTGGTGCTCTGCACTGGGGTAGCTACTGTGTGTCCACATTGCATGGCTATGCTGGTCCTTCACTGTGGACCACTGGAGAGGGAAGAGCAGGAGAAAACACTGTGGGATTCAAGGCAGCATTGCTGGGCACTGTGTGAAAGAGCTGCTGCCTCCACCAGATGAGCCGTTCTTGGACAAGCTCTTTCTTATTACTGATGAAAGCTTCCAGATGGAAGCAAGAGACAGGAAAGCTGACACTTACACCACTCTCGGAGGGACATCTATGTGCCACCATCTCCTAGCTGCTGCATCCTTGCTCCCCTTTCTGCCTGTGTGTGCCACAGAGATTAAAGGGATTCTGGGATGAGGAAACAGCAAGCAAGTCATAGATCTCTAGAAGCAGACACACACACATAGGTCTTTCAGCTCTCAGTGTGTACAGGCCATGGAGAGACAGGAAAAGTTTAGTTACTAAGATTTACTCCAGCACTTATTAACATTGGCCTGGAATCCTTCAAAAGGGATCCAGGCTCATCGTGAGTCATGGAGCACAGCTAATCCTTCCCAAACCTGGGAGCAAGCGAAGCCTCACACCTGCCGGCGCAAGACCCTTTCCAAAGCAGCAGCACATCATGAGGCATCCTTGGGGCTTGGCACTGCAGGGTCTGATCCCTCCTGGCTTGTCCTTTGCATGCTCTGTGCAAGCTACACAGCTCCCTGTGCTGCCGTCCTGTAGCGTGTCACAGCCCCTGAGCCATGCAGGGGGGTGTGGGGCAGGGTGATGGGTTGTTTGAGGGATTCATCTCTCCTCCAAGTGGATGGAGGGCAGTAAATCAGAGCACTGCACCTTCTGCCATACTTGCAGGGCTTTACAGCTACTAAAGTCTGCACATGGAGCAGGGACACCAGGGATACTCTGTCCCGGGGGACAGAGTTTACATATAAGAGATTCGG
Source organism: Myiopsitta monachus (assembly GCA_017639245.1). NCBI lineage: Eukaryota > Metazoa > Chordata > Aves > Psittaciformes > Psittacidae > Myiopsitta > Myiopsitta monachus. The sequence continues at coordinate 10,727,894 of CM029931.1, forward strand.
CCACTTCAACCATCAGACATCAGCTTTTCTCCTCTATTCCTCATGTCACAAAAAACTTAGCAGCATTATGAAAGCAGCATTATTGATCTATTTGCATTCCTCTGCATCCTGCTGTCCCCCCGTGTCTCACGGACTACAGTGACCAGGGTTGTGCTCTGGCCATATCCCACACTACCTGCAGCAGTCCCAGCAGTAGGGAGGCAATGTGGGGAATCCCAAATCCATGCTTGGGATTTTGGCAAACCCCACTCAAACAAGATAAATAGGCAGAGAAATCTTGTCGAATGGGAAGCCACCAGGCAACAGTGAGGGATGGCAGTTGGGGGAGTAAGTCATGAACTAAAGAATGCCTCACAAATTGACTGCCCTAGAAATGCTGAAAGGCACGAGAATTTATGGACGTAAAGACCCACAAAGTTTACTGTTACTGGAGAATCATTCGAAAAACATGTTTAGAGATCTCATTGTTGGTTCCAACATAAAGCCAGCTTACAAATAAACCAGAAACGAGTCCTGAAACCAATACTGGTTCATTTGAAAAGAATGCAGGCATGTAACAGAGCCACGCTCCTCTCGTCAGAAAGGTGGCAGTGTTGCTTTGGAGTTGCTGGAGGAATAGTTACAGGCTGAGATTCTTTTTCAAATGAACAGCAATGTACCATAATATACCAGCAAAATCTAAGGAATGACTTAATCTAATGAAATGTAAGATCAGAGCGATATGGAAACCACACCAAAGCCCTGGACCCAAGTTCTGTATAATTCAGCCAGACTAGGACACTTGTGTTTGCACACACACTCTTGGGTTTTCAACCAACTGCCAACTTTGTATTTGCTGAGAAAACAAAGTTTAAGTTGACCACCCAGCTATCTAAGAGATCCCGATAACACCACTCATGTCTACCATCAGTATCATAAATCTCTCGTTTCGTTATCTACACTGTACAAGGAGGCAAAAACACACACATGGTGTGGGTGACATGCCAGCGTGACTGCCCTGTCCGGTTTTGCAGCATCCTGTACAGCACACACAGCTGGGTTGTCTGAACATCCTCACAGGTTATATTCACTTCACCTCTGGGAAGGTCAGAGAAAGCCCCTCGAGAACAAATCTTTGACATGATCGTTTATATTTCAGGATGTTATGGTCATTACAATTCCAAGATACCCACTCACAAACCCGGCATACTTACTATAAATAAAGCCAGTGAATAAAGGCACGAATATCCAGCAGAGGGTCTGGTTTGGAAGTGACCGGCCCATAGTTCACCTTCACTCACCTTCACTCACGCTGAGCGTCCTCTGAGAAGCCCCGTACCGGTGCTTCCCCTAACTTAGGAGACGGAGGCATGTTTTGCTTGCAAAGCCTCCGAGAGTGGCAATCAATTGTGTGGCTCTGGTTTTATTTCTCTGATGATGTCACTTTAAATACTTTTCATGTTCCATTTGTTATTTTTACTTCTAAAAATGACGCATTTCTTCAAATTCATTTTTCTCCAATTAGTCACAACTTAATGGCCCAAAGTCAGCTGCCTGCATGGCAGAGGGGCTGCCGGGCCCGTCCCCACTGCGGCTCTCGCAGACAGACCCACATGAGCACCTGGAGTATACAGGCAGCGTTATGTGCCTTGTTTATCCCAGATGCCCTTTTGGCTTCCTGCCCTAATCCTTTCACAGCAGGGCCAGGGCAGGAGACCCGGGAGCTGCAGTTTTACCAAAATAAACCACAAACAGAAACCGAAGCAAATGAAGAAACAAGAAAAAGAGAAAGCAGTGAAAAGGCAGCAGAGAGGAAGGAAGATGCATTTCTCCACTGGTGGAGTCGCCTCTGTAAGAGCAAAGCCGTGACAGCTGTACAGCCCCTTGAGTATTTTACTCACATGCTGCTTCCAAAACATTGAACGCAAACCAGGCTGTGAGCACGGCTTGCCGGAGAGAGAAGTTTTAAGAGAAATCTCAAGGTTTCCCCTACCTGATCTGAACTTGCTCCGAATCAGCAAGGAGTGCTCAGACCCCAGGAGTGTCATGGTGACTCGGGGACCAGCTCCGGATGCCCCTCACTTAAACCATTAACTTCCTCCAACAGGGAAAAGCCGACCAGACGGCTGGTGCTCAGGATTCATCCAGCTCTCCTGGCCTCTCGGGGTGCTTTTACAGCGGGTTGGCAAGAAGCAGCAAGTGGCTTTGCAAGATTTGGTCCCATCCAAGCACTGACCCTCCACAGGCGCCAACTGCTCCCCCTGTGCTGTGTTGAACTAATGAGCGTGGTGCTGGCGGGAGCCTCCTCCCGCTCGGAGTTACCACCAGCAGCCGGGTGTCCTGGCTGATGTCACCGTCTAGGGGAGCAGCGACTATCGGGAAGGGTCTCAGCAAAGACAGGAGTTGGATATCTGATCCTAATTACTACCGGCCCCTACGCAGCCAATCAGGGCGCTCCCCGCTTTGGGAGCTGCTGGAAATATCAACACAGCGAGCGCTTAACTCTTTGCAGCGTGGAGGGATCCCAGTGTCCCTCACACGAAGGAAGGGCTGGGGTCAGGCCAAGTGTCCTGGGTGGTTGGGTGCAGGTCCTTCCATGGGTACTGTGTTGGATGCCCTTCCCGACAGGGAGCCAGAGGACATGGCTGCTCAGCAAAGGTGCCCCTCGGCACAGTGTTTGGGTGCTGATCACACAATCGCAGCATCATTCAGATTGAAGGGTGCTCTGGAGATCATCCAGTGCAACCCCCTGCCAGGCCACCCAGAGCAGGGCACACAGGAGCGTGTCCAGGCAGATTTGGGATGTTTTCAGAGAGGAAGACTGCACCCAGGGCTGCACGGGTCCTGGGGAGCTGAACAGGGGTGCTCAGGATGCGTTGTCTCTGCTTCCCTCCTGCGGGAAGGTGAGCCCAAGGCCATGCTGCTCAGTGCACACCTTTATCAACATGTGGCTGCATCTGTAGGATGCTCCACTTGAGATGCTCACATACCCTGGGGCTCAGGTAGCCTGTGCTGCGGGCACTATAACACACACAGACACTCAGGATAATGCCACACAGAGGAGGCAGGGCTAAACCTTCGCCTGACGTTTCCTGTACTGCAGATGAGCATGGTGGTGCCAAGCAGGCTGGGCCCAGGCATGTGCCGGGCATAGCTGCTATGGAAGATGCTTCCCCACCTTCCAGACATTCTCTCAGAGAAGAAAAACATCTTGCAAGCATGCAAAGTAAAGAGGTACAGATCCTGTGAAGCTCCCCCTCCTCAAACCCATGCCTGGTTCACTTGAAGCAAGTGGAAGGCAATGAACTGTTGGCACCTTTTGCCTTCTAGCGTAAGTGGTAGCAGTCAAGCTAAGTCAGGGACAGGTCTCAGCTTCCCTGACACGTGGGTCTTACCTGGGAAGCTCCCTAAGTTCCTGCTAGATGATAAACACCCACCTGAAAACTGCCTCAGGCCTGGTTCGGGGTTCTGCTGGGGTTTATGTTTGTTTGGGTGCAGGGTTTTGTGTGTGTTTGGTGGTGGTGGTGGTGGCTTTTTTGGTTCTGATCCTGTGAGTTTGGGAAGTCCTCTGAAACATTTTGGCATGATGATAGGAATTTCAGGACTTCCAGATTGCTTCCAGACAGATTTCATTTCAGTTGGCCCATGTCGCCAGAGACCTTAGAAACTCAGTAGTCTCAGAAGCTCTGATTCCAGAAGTGCCCCAGCAGTTGTCAGTGCTGGAGATCCTCATGTAGCCGATGATGTCCTGAGCTGAGCCCTCTACCTGTCTTGGGCCGGCTGTGATTTCCTGGTCATGCTACATCTGATGAAGTGGATATTCCTTAACATCTGGCCAAAGACCTGCTCAGGTATCCCTGCTCCCTTTGGAACCTGCTGGTTCCTAATGTCTCCTCCACTGTGCATCAGCTGGACCTGCCTGAGGAGGCTCTGACCATACAGCACCTTGTGCTGATCTCACCCTTGGTCCATCCCTCCACCCCTTCAGGGCTATTTGCAGATGTGATGGATGTTTCCCTGGTTCCACACCAGCCACGACAATGCACACATCACCCAGCAGCCCAGAGAAAAGGTGTCCAGGACTTCTTCACTCCAATGCTACCGTTTCCTGTGGGAATGAGCTCTGCTTTCTCAGTCCCCTCTTGCTGCTGCTGGAATGGTTCATGTTTGTGACCTTTTCTGTCTGCAAGAGTCCATCTCCAGTCTTTGGAGTTCAGTGGAAGAGGAGTGGAGTGCGAGGGAGACGCTGTACTTCGTGGTCCTGCTTGGGGTAGATCTCCCTGTGGCAGTAAAAGGCCATCAGCAGAGATGGCTTGAATGAGTTGCCAAAGGTGCGCAGCACCTTGTCTGCTGATCCCCCCCTGGATTGGACCCTCTTCCCCTTCAGCACTATCTGCATGTGTGGTGGATGGGCACAGGAGCTCCCGGTCTGGTACCAAATGCTTGAGGAGTTTGGCAGGACAGGCCTGGTCCCAGCTGCAGGGCATTGATGGATGGGCTTCTCCCATCACCTCCACCACCAGCACATTGTCCCTGCTGACACCTCTGCACAGGAGTTGTCACAGGACTCCACATGGAGGATGTAGACACTGCAAGAGCCTTTTGGGACCCTAAAGCTCTTGAGCATTGCACTCTTCCCTCTTTCATGGAGATGTGTTCCCTGCCTGAATGACAAATGAAGACAAAGGACTTTTTTCCCCCTAACATGGACTAAAATGATTGGTAGGTGAGATGGATAAATGCTCTATCCAGGTCTCATGATTCTTCAGAGCACTCTGGAGGTACTTCCAAACAGTGAATAAACCAGAACCAATATTTTTTCACATGGTCCCACACAAGTACAGGGAGAGCTCAGAGTTGTTCCAAGGCAGGAAGCAAAGGATTGAGATAATTGAGATTGAGATGAGTCAAAATCAGGAAGACACAAGAAAAGGGCATAGTACGTAGTACTGCAGTACCACAGAAGGTGAGAGAAGCCTAACCTCTTCCTGATGCTGGGCAAAACTAAAGCAAGCCTTGGTCCTACTCGGGAAGCAAAGGGGTGATGGGTTCAAACTGAAACAGGGGAGATTCAGGTTAGATATAAGCAGGAGTTCTTCCCTGTGAGGGTGCTGAGGCGCTGGCACAGGGTGCCCAGAGGAGCTGTGGCTGCCCCATCCCTGGCAGTGCTCAAGGCCAGGTTGGACACATGGGCTTGGAGCAACTGCTCCAGTGGAAGGTGTCCCTGCCCGTGGCAGGGGTTGGAACTGGAGGGGCTTTAAGACACTGTACTGGTCACTCTGGCAGTCAGTCACTAGACATGGGGCTGCCATTTCTCAAGTTTGAAGCGACCCCAGTTTCTCTTCCTTAAGGGGTAATTTCTAATGCTGGGCTCTTGGCTGTGGCGATTCATGGACTGGTCATTTCTCTTCCCTGCTCTGTGCGTTATTTACATGTACTGATGTTGAATCTCATCTGATGTTTCGTCTTTCAGGCATTCACCATGGAGAGAGCATTCTGCAACTTCTTGGAGGAAGATTTACTGCTAATTGCTTTAGTCATTTTGAATCATCAGCCCTTTTCCCTAACGTTTCTGCTAACGAGCCTTCTCCCAGCAATGGGTGGGCATAGAATTCCTTATACATAGAATTCCTCCATAGAGCTGCTAAATCTATTCGAGATATTTTCAAACTGGAATGAACATTTCCTCATTTATAGTTCCCTGGGTCTTTACTGGAGCCTTTTGTAAAAATGAGCATCAGATTCACCTCTTTTCCCACCCATGGCAGATGGGATGTTGGGTCTCACTCTGTGCTTAGCTCAGATGTATGCCTTTGCATACTGCAGAGTTCTGCAGCCCTCTGGGACTACCAGGTCCTAGAGATTTGTTTGTACTCTTTTGACAAATTTCTTCTACAATCACTTCAACAGCTCCTTAATCACATTTATAGAAAGGACAGACCCCCGCATACGACTGGACCTGGAGTTGTTACTGGCCACCATTCTTTCTACCTCTTGCTCTTCTACTGGTGCTTGCAGTGTCTGCTCCTTTCTCCTTGAGGTTGGTTTAGATAACATGCCAGTTGTTTATCCCAAATGAGGGTGATGCTCTTCCTTACCAAGCCAGGTAAGTAAGCTAAGGTAAGTTGCACAGGTGCTTAGAGGAGAGAAGCAACCCAGTTAATGGGCACTGCCCTGTTTAGGTTCCTGAAATTAGTTGACCCCAGGCTTCTGAGATGGTGAAGATTCAAAGTCCCATGATGCTGGTTCCAGGACCTGCTTTTAGAAATCTTTTCTCCCCTCTCCAGAACTGAACAGCCACAGACTATGCCCTGTAAAGCCATGTCCTGGCAGAGGCTGAGAATGCAGAAGAGATGAAAGATTTTCTTCTCCTCTCCCTCCATCCCTCCCTCTCTTCCTCTTCCCCTCCATTCTTCTTTCCCTTCGTCTCTGCCTCTGTCTCTGCCTTTCCTCCTCCAGGGAATACCAGTATCCAAGCCTTGCAAGCTCTCAGTTCACTGTCCAAGCTTGTTTCTTAGAAGGTGACCTCTGAGAGACGAGTCATCTCCACGAATGACTCAACTGCTGAATTCAAAGGCCAGAGCTGGTGTTTCCCTGTGCTGGTGACTTATGTGGTCTTATGTGGACTTATGGTGACTTATGTGAGAGTCAGCCCTGACAACGTGTGTGCTTGATGTCCTCAAGAAAAGGAAGCAGAGGTAATTGTCACCCATAAACCTGAGACTAGAGGCAAGGAGGACAGGCACTGAGATCACACCACAGATACTGAGCCATTTGCCTGGAGGCTGTCTGCCTTAGCCCAGAAATAGTAAAACCCTCCACAAGGTCTTTATGTGTTTCCAGGGTTCACACAGCCCAGCCCTCACATGCCTTGGACAGGTATTGTGCTGCGCCACACTCACTGTCCTGCTCTGGAAAGGGCACACATCACCACCAGTTACTACCTTTCACTGGAAGGTGAAACAGGAACACAGGTACCAAAGACCGTGAAGACCAGTCTTGCTCTCCATTGTCCTGTTTCCATGCATTACAGTGTCTCTGCTGTAAACAGGACAATATCTACTGCAGTGAGTAAAGGAGTGAGCCTTAAATGCCAGAATAAATTAGTCATGGTTGGGAATTCCTTTGAACTGAGAAGCCACAGCGCAGAGCCGTAAGGATATCAGCTCTGTGTTGCTCAGCAGACACCAAGAAGCAGTCCCCTCTAATCTCCAGCACACCCTATTGTTTATGGGTCTGATTTATTTTAAAGCAGATTGTTTGTTTCTCTGTCGCTTTGCATCTGTGGGAAAAAGACCCAAATGAGCTGACATTTCTGTACGATCCCTCTGGGGACATGGAGGGGTCAGCGTGTGACACAGAGCCTGTGCCTCAGAAGGCCAGGACCCAGCAGGTCTCAGGGCTGTGGAGAGGGAAGTGTCCCAGACCCCCGCAGGGTGCACTGCCAGGTGAGGCTGGGGTGTGCAGAGCCCTTTGCTCTGCCTTTTGCTTTCTTGTTGCATAGGAGACCCAGCACCACAGAGGACCATGAGGACCTCATAGCAGCCTTCCAGTATCTGAAGGGGGCCCATAGGGATGCTGGGGAGGGACTCTTCATTAGGGACTGTAGTGGCAGGACAAGGGTAACGGGTTAAATCTTTAACAGGGGAAGTTTAGATTGGATCTAAGGAAGAAACTCTTTACTGTAAGGGTGGTGGGGCACAGGAATGGGTTGCCCAGGGAAGCTGTGAATGCTCCATTGCTGGCAGTGTTCAAGGCTGGGTTGGACAGAGCCTTGGGTGGCGTGGTTTAGTGTGAGGTGTCCCTGCCCATGGCAGGGGGGTTGGAACTGGATGAGCTTAAGGTCCTTTCCAACCCTAACTATTGTGATTCTGATTCTATGACCATCCGTTCCGCCCATGCGCTCCTGCTACTGCGGTGGTGATGCTGCCACAGAGAGCATTATATCAGCAAACCCCTGAATTTAGCAAACTGAATGAATTCACTGCAGGAGTGAGGGTTGGATGTGATGCCAAGCAAAAGGTCTCGTAGCCTGTTTGCAATGGTCCAAGCAAGCAGATTTTCCCCAGACCTGGTATCCTGCTGGTCACATCTGCTCAGACCACCCTGTCCTGTAGGGATAAGCCCAGTTTGCCCTTGGCTGCTTCTCTCTAGCACCTGACAGCTCCATTTAGAGAAGAGCCTTGCTGCCATGGCCTTATTTTTTGGATCTCCACAGCATGCTCTGGGAAGACAAATCTGATGGAATGAACTCATGACCCTGACTCTCCCCATCCCACATGTAGGCTGATGACAATTTGCTGCATGCTTGTGCTGGTGAAGGTACCCTGGGGAGATACAGCTCTGTGTGGAATGTCCCCACGCTGGTATAACTCGTGAAGTCCTTTCCTGAGGAGAAAGGCTGAAGATAATTTGCCTTTGCAAACATGTTACTCAGGGGAGCATTCTTCCATCCGTAACCAATACAGCTGTGATACACTGAGCATAGGGCACACATTACAGGGAAACCCGTAGCCAAAGCTCACAAAGAGCCCTGGACATCTTTTGAAGGTACCTACTGCCAGGATGTCACCACCTTGATAGAGAGGAAGAAGCAATCTTTCCCTGATGGAGACTTTTGTAATGGGCCAGGTGAACTGCCCATTGATGATGGACCACTGCCGCCATCTGAGGTTAGGGCAGCTATGAACCTCCTGCTCTGAGACTGCCCCCGCAGAGCTCCAGCAGTGCTGTTGGTCATAGTCTTTAGGAACCTGCAAAGAAATGAGCTTCTCTTTGCATGCCTGGGACTCAGCCCAGGGGTGAATTGCACAGAAAAGAGCTCGTCTGGCTCTCACATGGCAAACAGACAGGATAGTCCTCTCCGTGACCTGGGGCAGTTTTTCTGAGCTGGAGCTAGCAAAGCAGTAGAGTCTCTGTCACCATGAAGCAGAGGTGGTCTCTGGGGAATAGCTCACGATGACGCTAGCTTGGTCCTAGCTCAGGACTTAACCCAGAGCATGGTCTTTCTCTAGTCAGGACGCTGCGAGCATGGATGGTCCAACACAATCTAATCTTTACCTTCTGATTGCATCAGGCCTTGGTTAAGTGCCATCACAGCAGCATTTACCTTGATTGTGCCACTGCCTGCCAGGCATGTGACTGGTCTGTCACCTTCCTATCTCCTCACAGAGCCTGAGGGCAGGAATTTATGATGGAGATGTCATGAGCTCTTCCCACTCTGACAGCAGACAGGCCTTGCTTGAATTCAAGCTGTGAACTATTTATCACAGCGCTGCGAGCATCCAAGTGAGGTCCCTTAATTTATGACGGTCCAGAAGATATTATGCAATTGACAGCACAAGCACAAAAATCCTTCTGCACTTTACTAAAGCTACTATGAAACTGCCTGATGTTTTCATCATAATATTTACTTCTTTGTAAATACGCTCAATTCTCCAATCCCAATTCAAACCAGAGAGATCAGAGGATGAACACAGGGAGATGACAGAGCTGTTTAAAGATTATGTAAAATGTTTTTTGCTAGCATAAATATTTGATTGTAAAACTCTGCCTGTTGTGTTTACGGAGCAGGGATGCAGGGAGCTGCTGCGGCCTGGCACTGTGCTGGGGACTGCCCTGTGTTCCCTGCCCATCCCTTCCCATGTGGTCCAGGATGGTGGATGCATGTTGACCCCGTCTTGCTGCGGGCTGATTGGGGGCTCACTCCTGACCCATCGTCCTGTCCTGTGGCACTCCATCATCTGCAGAAGCTTCAGGGCAGGGTGGATCAGAGGGGTGAAGGAGGAGTTAAAGGCTGTCTCAGCTTGGTCTGTGGCTGGGAGGTCAGTGGGGCACAGGGTGATGCTCACGATGGGGATCCTGGCTTGAGCTCAGCTCTCCAATCATGCATGCCGTGCTCAGGGGACCTCTTCTGCCTATGCAGAGCAGGGGGAAGGGCCAGGCTGGAATTGGCCCATGCTGTCCAGAAGCTGAAGTGGGCTGGAAGGTGCCAAGAGCTGCCTCCTGACTCATGACTGTGGGGACCACCGAGGTCAGGGCACTGCATTCGGCAGGAGGGCAGCACAGCAGCACCCTGTGCCCCTGGTGTGGACCCACAGGTGGTGGAGGCTTTTGTCCCTGTGGGGAGGAGGAGTGGGGACAGGCTTCACTGATTTCCTGCAGACATAACTGAAGGAGGAGTGTGCTGAATGGGACCGTGTGTTTCTGTGTCTCACAGCCTGGGCAGGCTATTTCTATTTTAATCCACCGGAGATGATGTTTTGGGGATGGTTTCCCAATGGAACTGGGCAGGGATGGCAGAGTGGTGACGTGCTTCGCTCAGGGGACTTCTCTAGTACCGATGGCTGCTCTGATGCCTTGGGCCACAAGCAGTGTGCCCGCAGATGCTGAGCTCCAGTGGCAGCAGTGCCTGGGGGAACCTCAAATGCTGCAGGGACAAAAGAGCAGGGACTTTGTCCCTCCTTTTCGTGAGTGCCTTGGGCATGGTGCAAACCAAGCCTATGGCTGCCCATGCCCTTCCTCCTGCATCCCTCAAGCTTCTCCTCCTTCCTTGAGCAGCCAGGTCACCCCAGCCCAGAGCCTAAGCACGCCAGGGTGCCCAGAGAAGCTGTGGCTGCCCTGTGTCTGGCAGTGCTCAAGGCCAGGTTGGACACAGGGGCTTGGAGCAAGCTGCTCCAGTGGAAGGTGTCACTGCCTATGGCAGGGGCTGGAACTGGATGAGCTTTAAGGTCCCTTCCAACCCAAACCAATCGGGGATTCTATGATTCACATTCCAGACAATGCTGTGGACATGCTCTATGTGCTCTCTAGGCTGCAGGTGGACTCTGCGCTCCTGAAGTCATGTCATGGCAAATGAGGCAGTTGCTATGTGCACTGACTCTTGGCTCTCCTGCCTTTAACACCAGGCAAAATGTGCACCTTCGGGCCATCCTCACCTTGCCCCAGCCTGGGCAGCACGTGTTGTGGCAGCGTTGGTGCTCAGGCATCTGTACCAAAACAGGAGGAGGGGAAGGCTGGGGCCGGGGTGGTATCTCCGCAAGTTTCCCAGCAGCCAGGCTTGTGCAAGCCACTGCAGGACCAGTACTGAGAGCAGTATGGGACATGTGAGCCTCTGCCTGAGCTGGTACATTGCGCGGTAATGGCAAGCCTCTGGGTGCTCTGCTGGATGGGCAGAGCAGGCAGGAAGGGGTTTTTGTTCCTCCAGGCTCTGGTGTCAGGCTGGAAATGAAGGGAGAGAAGCAACGGCAGCACCAGCATCACCTCCGTGCCCCCCAGATGATCTGCTTGACTGAGCTGTGTCCCACCCTCACCCTGTGCTCACTGGGTGCTTGCAGAGGGATGCTCAGCAGCACGCTGGTGTTCAGAGGGGCTGCCCAAGTCCTGTTAGTCCATGGGATCCAGATGATACAGGATCCCTCAGGATAACAGAGCCAAGGGGGCTGTGCTGGAGCAGGACAGTGCGCCCCAAGAGCTGCGGATGCTCCACAGAGCCCCAGCCCGTGGGGTGACCCCTCTTCTGTTCCCTCTCCATCAGAGCTTTGGGCAAGTCATGTCTCCTTTTGGTTTCCTTATCTCTAAACTGCCGTAATGAGGCTATCCCCTTTGTGATGCTCTTGGAAGTCTTCCCCCAGGAGCAGGGCCAGATAAGAGCTGTATTGTTGTAAGCCCTGCAGCAGCTCCGAAGCTTGAGATTTCCCTACAGAGCAGCCAGCCCAGCCCTACCTCTGTTCCGAGGAGCAGTGAATTGAACATTTCCATCCACCTCCCTCCCTCCAGCCCATTAAACTACCTCGACGCAGCCACTTGTTTTGTGGTTCAGCCCTAAGGAAGGAGGGTGTTTTTGCGGAGGGGGGTGACAGGCACTAGTGAGTGATACAAAGCAAAGCTGGGCCCGGGTTAGTGGCAAGCAGAGCTAAAGCCCCAGATATACATCGGATGGGCTGGGAGCATTATGTATTTCTGGAATGCCTTCTGGTCTTTATTAAAATGAAACCACAGCCAGCCCAAAAGAGCTCATCGCCCAGGCACGGGGCCAAGTCTAAGTTACTTCTACAAATATTTATTTAACCATATCAATGACAAACTCTTTTGTATAAATGTTTTTATTTAATCATAATTTACCAATTATTTTAAATCAATTGTTTGCCTGCTTTCTAAACACTAATCAAGAGGCTTGCATTAGCATTACTCAGGCGGATTAGATGCATCATTTCACTGAAGCTTGTGGCATTGCTTGCCTGCCTTGGCCATGGAAGAGGGTGCAGATGGATCCCAAATTTCACTCCCACTGTCAAGTTCCTGCAGGACTGTGCCTGCGGCGCTGCCAGCCCTCCTCACCCAGGTGACCTCTGGGCTTAGATGAGCTCCTGAGGCACATGGATGCACTGACACTGATCCCACCTGAGCCTCTCAGGACAGGACCTTTCCCCTCTCTCCTTGGGCTAATGGCCCTTGCCCTCATGGAGGTGCTGGCCCTGCCACAGACACTTCAAGCACCCTGCCCTGTCACTGCCTACCCATCACATCTAAACCTGCACCTTCCCCACGTGTAGGAGAGTTCCTCAGCATCCCATCAGCCCAGAGGCAGGAATACGTGAGTGCGGCCATGGTGGTTTAGGGCAGAACAGGAGCTGTGAATGGTGCTGTTTGTCCCACTGCCCAGCACATCCCAGCCCTCTGAGCTCCCTCACCTCCTCAGGAGCATCCTGGAAGGCCCCCAGCTCCCAGGCGTCATTTACCCCGGCTCCGTCACACATGGACCTTCTCCAGCCCATTTCTCCCACTATGAAATAATGCTAAAACCAGAGAACCTGTGACTTCTGCAGGGCTCTGCCCCCTCCAAAGCAATGTGAGAGGCGGTGAGGGCATGGTCTGCACCCAGCAGGGCTGCTGGGGATTTGTCAGAGCTATCAGGCTCGCTGTGGGCCCTGCCATGGCATCCTTTGGGAGCAGCTCGATCTGCTCGCGGGGATCTGCCCATGCTCTGTATTTATAACGTTTAAGGCTGCTGCTGTCCTGCACCTTGGCTCCCTGCTTGAGCGCTGCTGTGAGCACTGGGGCTGCAGGGAGCTCTCCCTTCACACACGGGTCTGTTCATCATCTGCAGCAGAGCCTGAGCCAGAGCTGCCAGCTTCCGAGAGCGCCGGTTCCCCTGCAGCCTCCGCAGGGCAGCTCTGCTGTTGCTGCAGAATCACTCCCTGATGGCCTTTCACTCCCTACAACTGCCTGAGAGGAGGATGGAGCCAGGGAAGGGGCTGCGCTCTGCTCCAAGGAACAAGGGATGGGACAAGAGGAACCGGCCTCGAGCTGCACCAGGGCAGGGTTAGATGGAGCTGAGGAACAAGTTCCTTCCCCAGAGGGTGCTCAGCATTGGAACTGCCCAGGGCAGGGCTGCAAGTCACTGTCCCTGCAGTGTTCACACACCGTGGAGATGAGGCCTCAGTGCCATGGGTCAGTGGTGGCCTTGGCAGTGCCGGGGTAAGGGCTGGACTGGATGAGCTGAAAGGTGTTTTCCAACCCAGTTGGTTCTATGATCCACCCAGGGTGTCTGATGCATCTTCTTCCGCTGTTGACTCAGAACTGGGAGCCGTGTTGTGAAGCCAGGATAGCTGAGAGTTAATCCTATTCACAGCAGCCTCCGCAAGTCTCCTGCTTCAATCAGGTCAGGCTACGCGAGCAGGATAGGAAGCAGAGACTTTGAAATCCTCCCAGTTGGGGAGGGATAGGGAGGTGCTATGGTTTGCAAAACATGGGTTTGGAGATGAACACCCTGAGCAAAGGCTTTGACGCAGCACTGTAGAAGGGACACACAATTCCCAGAAAGCTTCTTCCAGGATAATAAACCCCAAAAAATTGGGGCAGGTTTGATATAACCATGGGATCTACTTTAAAGATTATGAAAATAAACCTCAATGTTAGGTATAACCTTTTAACGTTAAAGTATATGTTTGGTTTCTTCTAAATGGTGAGTGATAGGCCCGCTGCTAGAAACGGAGCAGCGCTGTACTGCGCAACAGGTAGCTCCAGGTCCCTGTGCTCATACTTCTCCAAGGAGCAGATGTTAAAGCAGTGGTAATGGGGAGCTTCCTACTGCTGACTTGTAAACAGACAGGAACATTATCTGGACAGGTCCCTGAGCTGCTGTGTAAGCAGGAAAATTTGGAAACAAAATCATTTCACACACTGCCCTAGAAAGCCTTTTGTGTCCATTCTGAGGGAAAAGAACCCAAAGGAGGTGCCCATCCTTGCTCTCTACAATAGATTCTTACAAATCTCCTTTCAGAAATCAGCTTTCTCATTTGTCTTTGGAAGTGTCGAGGGCTTTGTCAGAGCCTCACGTCTTTGGGTGAGAAGGAGGAGACTGTGAGGACCCCACACATGGCCCGTGCTGGCTGTGAGGGGTGATTCCTCCCTGTGCCATCCTGGGGTGAGCAGGGGCTGCCCTGTTGTAAGCAGCAAGGCTGCTGTGGTGTGAAAGCTGCATCCATCCTTCCCCATTGGGCTGCCTGAGGTGCAGAGCTCAGCTCTGAGGTCTCCTGCACAGGCAGAGGAGAAAAGCAGGTGCTGGCAGAGGGCCGCCGGCTCTGCTTATCTGCCGCCCTGAGCTCAGACTGGAGGAGCTGGTCTTTGGAGCAGAGGCTCCCTTTCCATTAGGCAGAGAGGAAGCCCAGATGGCAGCTAGGACCAGATTCTGCCTTTCAGATAACTGATGTGAGAGGAGATGAACCCCACGAGACGTGGCCGAGCCCAAAGGACAGGGAGGACAGTCGATCACTGAGCAGCACAGAAAGATTAGTGTAGAGGGAATGGGCTTGTGGGGGCAAACAGGTTCCTGGGGAAGTGAGAGCAGTGGGGCAGCGTGATAGGAAAACAGCAGGTCTGAATGCTGGGAGGCAGGGATGCGAGCAGTTCTGAGTAGTGACATTTGAAAGCATGCAGGGAAAGTCTAGTGGTACAAAGCAACTTAACCGGCACTGGATCAAGCCCTGTTCTGCTCTGCCCCCACCTTCTCCCCAGTCCTCTTCTAAACCCTCCCCAGCTCACCAGCCAGATCTGAGCAGGTACATTAAAGAGCTATGAAATCTGCCAGTCTTAGGATGTGACTTAGCAGAACCTTCGGACATGGAGCTGTTGCCAGCTTGTACCTTGTCAGCTGGGACAGCATCACAAATATCATCTTATGGACATGTGAGGGATGGGTTCTTGGTGGTGGTTCAGCCTGATCTGATCACTGGCAGTAGTGTTTAATGCCTACCTAAATTGTGTCATCCTAACACAGTGTCAGTGTCCCTTTGTGGGCCTGGCACAGAGAGGACAACGTTAGGAGTCTTTACGTGGCAATGGGATGGTTTAAGTTGATAAGTGCTTGATGAATAGGTGGCAGGTCATTGAAAACAGACCACAGTGGCTTCCTTCAAATGCCTAGCTCTGTCTCTAATGTCTCGCTTGCCTTGTGCAGTGCTGTAGGCCCAACACATCTCCGTCAGTCTGCCCTGTGTGCCAGATGGCAGTAGGATGGTGAGGCTCTGCTGGAGTATGTGCCAGGTTTGGCCGCTGTACAATGAACCCAGAGTGTCTTGTACCACGTAGCATGCTGTCAGTCTGCTCATGAATCTGGGTCTCCTTGGAAAAGGCCTCGGGACGGTATCCCTGGGGCTTTTGGCATGGATAATACTGATAACTGTTGGGGCTGTTCACATCTAAGGTATGACAAGGCTTTGTACAGGACATCCAGGGACAGTCAGAGGGCTCTATGGGGAAATGTCACAGGCTGCCAGATGTGACTTTTTTTCTTGACCAAGCTCACAAGCAAAATCATGTGAAGATCATGAGGACAGTGAGGTTCTTGTTCCACTGTAACATCCGAGTCTGCTCAGTGCTGATGACTGCAGGACCATATAACCCAAAGGGATAAAAGGGTTTGAAGCCACAGTAAAATAAAAGCAACTGCCTGACAGTGATCTGCAGGACAAAGTGAAGTGGAAGGTGTCTCTTTCATGAAGTACACAAGTACTTGTTCTGGTAAGGGAGAACTATAGAGAAAGGGATGTGCTGTAGGACATTCATTCCAACTTATTCCGCCTGAAGAGTGGGCTTCCCATCACGCAGCTTCAGACCTCTAATCCCCAGCTGGTCATCCTGGCACATCTGGAAATCTTGAATCTACTGGGGAGCAAGGAAGGATTCCTGGGTTCTGTATTCATTTTAGACTGAGTATTTTCGTCTCTTCACTATTTATAGTTTTGTTTGTATGTTTGGGACCTAGACATATCCCACCACGCTTCAATAAATCTGGAATATCTTTGTTGACAACAAGAAATGTCATCTGCTGATAATGAAAAGAAGGTCATCATTGTATGGGGTTACTTGTATAGTGCATATTTCGGCATGTGCTCTCTGGGCAGATGTTGACACATGTACAGTAACTCTTGATCTTTATTTCTTTAAAAGCAAACCAACAAGTTCAAAATTAAATGTTGTAATCTGAAGAGTATCCTTGTTATGACAACTAGGATGTAAAGCAGACAAAATAGATCTTCCTTCCAAAAGATCCAGCACTGCCACTAACACTCCGACCACACAGATCAATACAAATGTAAAATGACTTTCAGATGCCTGCCATCACCAGGACTGCTTGTACTGGTGCACGAATGTGATGGGGACATCACATTGTGAGTGAGGGGACCATGACAAAAACGATGAATTACAACAGGAAAAAGAAAATGCATCTTTTTGGTCAAGTGAGGAAAGCTTTTTGGTTTTTTATATAAGGAAGAGGGTTAAGTGATCTGGTGGTTTTAATTTGGGCTAAGCGCAGGTAATCTTGTCAGTATGCCAAGCAGGGTGATTGAAGTTCCCTGTTCCCAGCCTCTTTTAATAAACTATCTCTGAACAGGTCCAGATTCTCCAGACAAAAGCTACAGAGGGAGCTTCACAGACTCCTTGGATTAGTGTAAAATGGGATTTGCTCTATTCTCTGTAAGTCACAGCCTTCATATTGAAGTGTTGGTGGCAGGGACAGCCCAAAAACCTTTGTCTTGGACTGCCTCTGGGACTAATGGTGCAGAATATGGTGGTGTGGGATGAGGAAAAGCAAAGGTATGCTCAGCCCCATCCCCACCACATGGGTTTGGAGTGGTGAGCTTGTGAGCTCCGGTACCTGGAGCCCCATTAGGAATGAAAATAGATGGGCTCTGCTCCCTTAATATGCCTTAAGCATCCTGAAAATGAAAGGAGGTAGGTTCATTTGATTTCATTTACTCCGAGATTTCAGTTTAATGTAGGTTTGATAACTAAATGGAAACCAAATGTGGTGCATTACAGGGAGGCGGCCTGGCCCGGCAGCGGGAACGGGACCGGTGAAGGAACATTTTTCTAATGATCCCTTCTGGAATGTTATTTTGAACTCTTTGAAACAGCAAAGGTTTTTAGACATTGTATGTTTTGTTAAGTATCCCTCAGGAAAAGCTGCGTTTAAAATTAGTCAAACTCTTTCACTTTTTTAAAGCCTTCCCTAAAATAGTGGATGTAAAATTTGGTGGGAATTCTGCTTAGAGC
The DNA here is from genome assembly GCA_017639245.1 of Myiopsitta monachus. NCBI lineage: Eukaryota > Metazoa > Chordata > Aves > Psittaciformes > Psittacidae > Myiopsitta > Myiopsitta monachus. Next base: position 10,745,432 of record CM029931.1, read on the forward strand.
TCAAATTGGCTGAAACAGACGACCTAATGGAAATGACATTTGGGGAAAAAATGTGAAAAACCTGGTTTTCTTTCTGGCTTCCAATGACATAATCGGGACACGGCAGGGCCGCCTGCTGCTCTGAGTGTGCCCTGACCCGGGGCTCTGGTCACCAGTTTCCCTCATACGGGAGAAGGAGAGAAGCAGCTGGGAGAGAGCTAAAAGAGGGAAATGACTGCGCTGGTACAGCACTGCCCATTGCCCTCGGTAATACTGCTCTGAGGCATGTTGATCATCACCCTCGGAGTGCGTAACATGGTGAGCAGGACAGCAAGCATCCACATCTCTGTCCAGAGAGCTGCTGCCCTCTGATGGGGCACCTGGCTGGTTTTCATGCTTGGGAAAGGAGGGGCAGGCAGCTCTGGGGCTGAAAGGAAAGAAGGGAGAGTTCCCCTGGTGACATCCAGAGCGATGCTGCATGGAGGCCTCCAGCCCAGAGGCACCTGGCTCACCTTCCAAGGAGCCACATCATCCCAGCTGACCAATACCTTTGTGACAGCGCACATCACGTTCCCAGCGGATGTAGTCCGGATAAGACTGTGCCACCTTGCCCTCAACAAGGCCCAGTGGAGGCAGACACCTCCTTTGACTGCTCTCTTTGCCATGGCTGTCAGATGATTCCCATGGGCAGTCTGGGTGTCTGCTCCATGCCCTCATCCTGCTGTTCTCCATGGGGTGTGAGGAAGGCTTGTGCTGGCTGCACACAGCCCTCCTCCGTGAGCCCCTCCCGGCTCAGCGGTGAACAGAGACAGTTCAAAACGTGCCCCACAAACGCATTTGGGACCTTGCCCATGCCGGTAGCTCATTTACTTGAGGCATTTTGTCACTTGGGGAGATAAAGGCGCCTTCACACACCTCAGGTTCCTCTCAGCATGGCTGGGAGATAGCAGCTGAGGACTGGCTCCTACTTGCCGTGACCCTCGGAGGGTTTCGAGGAGAGGCCTCTTTGGAAAGCCACCCCTGCTATCGCTTTGACAGGTATCAGCCGCGCTTCGGGCAGCCAGCCACAGACAGAGATTAGCCAAATGTGCCCAGAGTGCTCAGGCCCTCCAGGCACTGCTTTAAAACGTGGAATGGGAAAGGATTTTGAGCTGAGATACGGGGCTTTATTCAGAAATGGTCTGACCTAAGGACCTCACTATCAGCAGCCCCAGCAGCCATCACAGATGGGGTCCTTTCCAAGAGAGGTCTAGCTGATAGCAGGGACGAGGGGCTGTTCTGCCACCATAGACCCCAGTTTAGTGTCTGGTGTGCAGGGGATGAGAGTGTCCTTTGCAATCTGCTTGCTGATCCCTGGGGCATTCCAGAGGCACAGCAGCATCAGGGCAGGCACTTGGGAAAGTGGCGATCCCTATGGAGAAGTAACTTTTGGTAAATTCTTGCTGTCTTACTGAGAAGAAGCCTGATGTGGGGGATATCCACATGCCTATGGAAGTTATATCCCCCAAACAGGCGCTCCCACTCTACAAGCACAGCCATTATCAGAGCTACCCACTCATTCATGTGTGCAGAGGTGGGAGCCTGGCCCATGGACAGCAGAGTTCAGAAGATGTGGGACTGCCTCTGGGCAGAAGGGAAGAGATGAACCAGTGTGTGGAGAGCAGGTTCTCCCAGCAGTGGGGCAGTGTCCCATGGAGAAAGCAAGCACTGCTCAGGGAGAGAGCAAGAAGTATCCCAGGAAGCATCACGTGGATTGGAGACCTGTGGGGCCACCGGCATCAGGGGGTGGTGGGTGCACATCAAGTTGGAGAAAGCAGATTAGGAGACAGAGCACAGGTTGGCACCGATGCTCAGGGAACCTGTCTTTGTCATTGCCAGCCCAGGGAAGTCCCTTTCCATCAAGTCACTTCTTGGCCCACTTCCTCTCCCACAAGGGTTTTACTGAGATGCTAAATTCCTCCAGATCGGGGGTGTCCCTTGTCCTGGTCTTGCACAGCTCACGTCCAAACGCCTCGTGTTGCTGTTAGCCCCCTGGAGATGCCATTCTTTCTGGAATCTGTGCACTGTTGCCTGCCAGATGCACCCTGCATCTTTCCACAGCTGCTTACGAGGCATGGTCACTCTACAGGTTGTAGTACACAGAAAAGCACAAGGAGAGGCATGTACTCAGAGCAGCGCATGTGTGTTCATGGTGTGCATCTATTGTGGGGCCTATGCTGGTAGCACTGAAAAATGGCATTCCTCATGGTACCCACATTTTCTTGCCAAGCTAAACTTGCGTGTCCTTTACAGAGATATTTATAGATGGGAATCTTGACAAGAATGAGTTTCTGTTTTGGAAGGAACAGCTTTACTTCTTGCTAGCTCTGATGTGAGTGCATGTGTGAGCTCAAAGGTGCAAGCAAGTGAAATAAATGCCACCTAAAGAATGTGATAAGTGAATCCCGGGGAGGGGGGGGGGATATTGACCAGGAAAAATGAGGCAGTCTTTAAACTGGATGCTAAAAAGCTTGTCAAGAGCAACATGCTCCTCCTGTTCTGGATGGTGCATGGGGCCAAGGGAAAGAGGCAGGGCAGTGGAGCTGGCAGGGTCTCATCTCTGTGTTGTGCTGGTGCGTGCTGCGAGCAAACTGCTGTGCTCACAAGGGAAACCTTGCTCCACGCTGCAGCGCACACTGCTCATACCTCACTGGAGCAGTATGTGCTTAATTCCAGTGTTTTCCAAAAGGAATTGTTTTTTTTCCAAAGGAGAACTTCTGGTTAAGAGGATTATATAAAGTTGCCCTCAATTAAACTCACTCATGTCTCTGAAAGGCAAACACATCTGCTCTGTTGCAGGAGGCTGGGTTGGCTGGGGGGACAGGCTGTTCCAGCGTGGAAAGAGTGATATCTCTCAACAGACTTGCTGGGAGTTCTCACCATTACCATAGTGAAGTAAGGAACAACCAGTAGACATGACGGGAATGATGCGTGCACGTTCCTGGCAGCAGCAGATTCCGGGGACACAAGATGGCAGGCATCTCCCACAGTCCTTCCCATCGCCGCTGCCTGCCTCATTCCCACCTCCATGTCCTGGATGGTGAACCCCTTTGACTTTCCTTTCTCCATATTCTCTACCTCCTGGTGCCTACAGTCACTCATTCTGCATGATAGGGTTTGAATATACTCTTATGGCTCCGCAACGGGTGTCCTCCAGAAGGCAGTTCCATGACATTATGTGGAAAGTGGAGTGAGATCAGTGGTAAGATCTGACAAAAAGCAGTGCAGAACTGTTAAACCCAGCTAAGCAGTTCCCAAAACTCTACTTGATTCTCTGCTTGTTGATGAATACAGTCACTGCCTTCAGCAAGCAGAGGACTGCATCACCGCCATGAGATTGCTGTGGTGGACAGTTTCTGTCCCTTCTTAGCTGCACACCAAATGTCCAAGAAGAAAAAGCTGTACTAGAGCCTAGGAGGAAAGAAAGGGATTTGGTTTTGTCTTCTTGTGGAGTCTGCATGTTGACATGAGCTGGGATGGGGAGGAATTCAAGAAGCTTGTTCCTCCCCAGGAAATAAAGGGAAGGAACCCAATCGCTTCAAAGTATTTTAACTACAGGTTGTATATGGAGCAACTAAATAAAGAATAGTGCAACACCAACAGTGCAGAAAAGAGAGAGATGTGTAGAACAATGTTTAGAAGCCCAACAGAAGGAAAGGAGGCTTCAAACCGCAGTGTTTTAGCACACCAGCACGCACTGACAACACCCAGGAGTCATTAGTTTCTGCTCATCATGTGCCCGCCAACTAGAACTTCGGCATGGAGAAGAGAGTGTTTTGGGGAAATCTTGCCAGAGAAGGGTACTTCTCATACCCCTCAGGAATTAATGAGAAGCTTTTCCCACCTTCCCTCCATGTAAGCTAGAGCCAACTTTGGCATAGGTTTGCTGCTGCTTGGTTAATGGAACCAACTGCCTCACATGGTTAGCTCTGAGTATCTGCTCAGGGAAGATAACATGGCTTCTCACCTTCAACCATTCCCATTCATTCTTTCCCCATTCCCCCTTGACATTTCTCTCTGTTCTAACATAAAATTTGTGGCTTCATTTAGTATCTTCAGGATCATGGAAAGGTCTAAGAAAACACCACTATTTCTGCTGACCTTCCTACTTGGTTTTAGTTAAAATCGTGTGTTTATGGTGTTGCTCAGCATCTCATAGCTTTTAGCACAAGAGAACCAGTAGGCACCACCTCACATTATTTAGAGGTGCAGCAGCAACATAGAACCATAGAATGGTTTGGGTTGGAAAGGAGCTTAATATCATCCATTTCCAACCCCCTGCCATGGGCAGATACGTCTCACCCTAGACCACGTTGCCCAAGGCTCTGTCCAACCTGACCTTGACCTCCAAGCATCTCCAAGGCTGTTGACGCCTGAGAACAGCCGGTTCTTGGCAGCAGGGGCTGCTCCTGCTTGGAGAAAACAGCCTAGCTAGGAATGATGGTGCTCCTTAGAGACAGATTTAGCCCAGAGTGACCTTGTCCTGATGACACAGTTGTCATCTCCTACACCACTGCTGTTGCTTCCCATTCACCACACCTGCACTGCAGGCATCACTGACCTGGTCGAGCATCAGTGAACCTCCCAGACCCCCATGATGGGGCCATCATCTCCATGACAGTGGCTGGGGCTGAGCTGGGGCTGAGCTGAGGCTGTGCTCAGCTGTGTGCTTGTCTATCTCATACCTTTTGCACCTCTCTCCAGACTGCAGTACACAGGCCCTTAAAAACACAGTTCAACCATGTTCCCACGGCTGTTCTGCAAGAACATGAACTTCCCAGCAGGAATGTGACACAAAGATGGACACAGATCTAGCTGCTGCATGGCCATTCCCAGTGCGGGGCAGATGCATGCATACTGCACTACCTGGTGCCCTGGAAGGAGATAAACACCTCTAATCCTTACAATGCATCTTCACAAGAAGCCTGCACTTATAGCACCTTGCATGTGATTGCACTTGTCACCTACTATAGAAAACTGTGCCACCTCCTACGGAACAGTGTCCATATGAGGTGGGGATGTAGCAGTGGGCTGCTCCCAACACACCAGTTCCAGTGCTGCCCAGGACATCTCCTGTTGTGTCCATGCCATTCTCACTGTGACCTGCTCCACCAGCTGTGTGTGCTGCTACGAAAATGTTGGTAACCTGCTTGCAGATCAGCTTCCCACCAGTGACCTGGTGTCAGCAACAGGGACGCAGTGAGAATTCATTCAGAACCCTGGAGCTCACAGATCCCCGGGCCACGTAAATAAACATGTGGTGATAGCCTGAATTGGTGAATTTAGGACCCCTTTTCCCAGTTTCACCACTTGGTCTACATAATCCCACTGTACTTCCAGTGGTGGCAACAAGTGAGCTGGAGTCCACAACCAGTGTGGTGGGGCCAGGAGTCTTCCAGAGCTTTGAAACAGAGCTACCAAGATGCCCTTTTCTTCATGAGTATCCCATGAAAGGGGTCGTTAAATACAAAATTATTTCAGATAAAGCCAGGAAGAATAATGTGAGGCAAAGTGGAAATCATCGGCCCTTGCAAACAAGATACCCTAACCCACTGCACTGTGCCCTGGCTGGGAGGTCTCTTCAGGTTTGCTCTCCAAAGGGGGGAGCCTTTACACAGGAGAATGAAACAGAAAGGGATGCTCAAGCTCAGATGAGGATGAACACAGTTCCTCTGAAGTCTCCATTTCAAATCCCTCCTCCTTCATCCCAAGGGATAGTGTTGGACATCTCAGACAATAGACACAAAAAGGATGTAGTTGAAGCCAACCTCTGGGGAAAACCAGCCCTGGAAGAGGGAGGCTGGGATGCCAGCTTCCCAAGCACGCTAAGACGCAGCGGCAGCTCTGGAATGCACTGTTTTATTATAATCCTAATCATGGCTTTTATTTGTCTGTATTTTTGTAGCTATTTCTAATATCACAAATATTTGCGTTCCCTTAATTTTCTGGGATCTGTGTCACATTCTCAGCTGCCATCTGCTCACAGGCTCAGAGCGGTTACGCAGCTGAGGGGGCAACCATGCAGACAAATCCTTCTACCCCTTGGAGGCCCTGTGCCAGGCATGCAGTGGGGAGTCCCCTGACGTAGGACACATCTTCAGCCCATCCTGCAGAGGCCCATCTGGGTGTTACCCTCTTTACCAACACACACTGGCAGAAGGAAAGAAAGGGGGCAAAGGACATGTCCTGATCCTGTAGCTGGCTCCAGGCTTTTGGCTTTGAGCCCTGTCCTGCACTAAAAAGGGCTGGCATCCTCTTGCAGGGAATCAAAGGTCCATGAGACCCTCCCTCGTACTAAGGCAAAGTGATACCGGAGAGGCTATTGAATCCCTTTCAGAGGTGATTTGACACCAGAACTGGATCTCACCTGTGTCTCCAGGAAAAACCCAGCAGTCTGGACCTGGCACTGTTCCGCTACAAACTCCGTTCTTGAGTCTCTAAGAGGGATGCTCAGCTAGCTCTGTCCAGTTGTCCATCAGGGTGGATGCATCAGGGGTTTGGAATAACCTTCCTGAATGCCCCCAACACTACTCAGGATATAAAACCTGCTCTGAATCCTTCTGGCAAGCGGAATGTGCTTCAGTACATAGCACAGGCAGTCTGCAAGGCACAGATGCCCCGGGCAGCATTTGGCTTGTGGGAACCGGCGGAGGGAACCCTGTCCGCGCTGAGAACAAGGTGGGAATGGTGCGGTGCCACAGCAGCTCCTCCAGCCTCCAGCCTCCCTCGCTGACCCGTGTTCCATGATCCCTGCTCCCGTTCGCACCCTCTGCAGCAGCTGCCTGGGACATCCCACACACTGCCTTAGGCAGCCCAGAGCAGCTCCTGGGAAGGGGGATTTCCCCACAGCCCTGGGAAGCTGCGGTTGGTGGTGCTCTGTGTGTGCTGTCACGCATCTGTCATGCACACAGCCTTGAGGACAGGCACGAGGCGGTTGCCCCATGGCTACCTATGAGCGAAGCATTGCAGGGCTAGGGGTAAGCCGTGCAAGGTGCCTCTTTCAGCCAAAAGTCGAGACTCCCAGTGTTTGAGTGCCTGCTGGTCAGCGCGGCCACGGGAGGGGTGAACTCTTCCAGAGCTTTGAAACAGAGCTACCAAGCGGCCCTTTTCCCTGCCAAGCATTTCTCTGCTCCTGGCACAGATGTGCCTGGGCACGTGGGAAACCTTCCCCGGAGAGGGGAAAGATGTGAAGCACTGAGCCCTTCAGCTGTGGGCTTACCTGCCCTCACTCACAGCTTCTCCCCCAAAGCCTGCCTCCTTCGTCCAAACCCATCTCAAGTTAGCAGATATCCCTACTGGTGATAACCACGTGTGGTCAGGATGCCCATCCTGCTCTAGGAAGCTCCTGAAAACCTTATCCTGGACTGCATCACAGGACTGTGACCAGCAGGTCGAGAGAGGTGATCCTGCCCCTCTACTCTGCTCTCCTGAGACCTCACTTGGAGTACTGTGTGCAGTTCTGGTGGCCTCAACATCAAAAGGACATGGAACTGTTGGAACAAGTCCAGAGGAGGGCCCCGAGGATGATCAGGGAGTGGAGCACCTCCTGTATGAGGATAGGATGAGAAAGTTGGAGCTGTTCAGCCTGGAGAAGAGAAGGCTGCATGGAGAACTCAGAGCAGCCTTCCAGTGTCTGAAGGCAGCCGATAGGGATGCTGGGGAGGGACTCTTCATTAGGGACTGTGGTGATAGGACAAGGGGTAACGGGTTCAAACTGAAACAGGGAAGTTTAGATTGGATATGAGGAAGAAATTCTTTGCTGTAAGGGTGGTGAGGCACTGGAATGGGTTGCCCAGGGAAGTTGTGAATGCTCCATCGCTGGCGGTGTTCAAGACCAGGCTGCAGAGAGCCTTGGGTGTCATGGTTTAGTGTGAGGTGTCCCTGCCCATGGCAGGGGGGCTGGAACTGGGTGAGCTTAAGGTCCTTTCCAGCCCTGACTATTCTATGATTCTATGAAATAGGTTTCTTGTCCCCAGATACATCAGTGGAGCTGCTCATGGTTTCCTTGCTGGGCAGTGAGCTCCGTGGCAGCCTGACAGCCACGCTCCATGGCTTGAGCATCCTGAAGCGGTTACGCAGCAATTCCCATGAACTAAGCACACCGCTTCCTTGGAAAGCCAGTGAGCCTGAGCCTGGCACCACACCGCTTCCTTGCCATGCGTGGAGAGGAGCTCTGCTCCATGTCTAGCGGCACACCAGCGCCTACCTGCCAGACAAGCTCCCCGTTGTACACAACAGCAGGATTTATCATCTGTTTGGGATTACACGGCATGCCTGGCTCCATTTTCCCTGCAGTGATTTAAAGGGCTAGAGCAGGTACAAGCTCCTGTTTCCAGAAGGCCTCTGGGGAGACAGATTGTGACATTTTCAAGTGGAGGTAATGGCAATGGGTGCTGATAAGAGCAGGGTGCCTGGCACTTCCTGGTGCGTGTTGCTGCCCCAGGGCTGCACCTTCTCTCCACACCTTTTGCTCCCTCCAGGCAGTGGGCAGAGTAGAAGAGGTCAAAGTACCAAGTCACGTCTGAGCTGCAGATGCTATTGCAGACAGTGCATTCCTCCTGCCTGTTGTGCACACCAGCGCGCAGCCAAGACCTGGTCTGCTGGAGGGCTGAACATGCACACACTGTGATAGAAGGGGCTGGCGCATGCACCATACATTGCACAGGGCTGCTTGCCACGGCTCTTACTTGCCCAGACAGAAGCCATGACCATGGATGCTTTAGTACATCCGCGATTGTCACTTCTGCTTAGCAGACCAGAGAAAGGAGGTGGAGCGGCAGCGTTAGAAGACCTGGACAGTCATCAACCAGTGCTGTGATGGGAGTTCTCACAGCAGTGCAACGCTCACAAGCAAGTACCTGAAGGGACACTTGCTCCATTGGAAGATGTGCAGAATTAATCACAAAGCTCACAGACGAGCAGGTCAAAGTCGGGAGAGCATTTCACACCCCCAGCGCTCAGAGCAAGTCTCTCAGTACCCCCCGGGGCCAGTCACACAGTGAAAAACAGGAGCTTTGCCAAGATGTGTGCTCAGCGTGGCTTGACATCCAGCTTGCTGGGATTTCTGGGAGCGCTGGGGTTCCTGGTGAGCACGTGCATGGCAGCTCCATGCTGGGGCAAGTGTTTGCAAGGCAGAAACATGCAAATTCAATCCCAAGTGGATACTCATCTGAAATTTCTTCCCCGAGTGTATTTTTGGGTCCCCTGCTTAAAAGCCACCCAATTAGGGAAGAGAAACAATGGCAGATGATTTCAACTATCAGTCACACAATGTGAATGCTAACAAATAGCCAAATCCAAGGAGAGTTGTTTAAACTCTTTGCTCATGAATAAGGGTACATTGGCAGAGCTCTGGGGGAGCAGCCTGGTTTCTGGCTGTGGGGTCTCCGTGCTCCCCCTTGCCAAGTGCTTGTGTGAGAAGACTTGCTGGGTCTCACCAGGAAAGGGGATTAAAAGCTCCTCAGTGTGAGAGAAGCTGTCACTACTCTGCTCTAATGTGCAACAAACACATCCTTCTTCCCCTCCACTCACATCTCAGCACACCCTTGCCTCTTCTCTCTACTCTAGATGCGTGATGGGAAGGATTTACCGTTCCTGCGTGGTTTGTATCTGTCTCCCACCCAATTGCTGAGCCTTCTGCACACCCCCTTCTCTCTGCCTGGAAGAGGAGTTGATATCCCCTGGGGCTGTGCACAGTTGGGCTGCTCAGGGAGGACTCAGGTGCTCGGAGGGGGGGGGGGGGGGGGCTTGGAGCACCTCCTGTATGAAGATAGGCTGAGAAATTGGGGCTGTTCAGCCTGGAGAAGAGAAGGCTGCAGTGGAGACCTCATGGCAGCCTTCCAGCATCTGAAGGGGGGCTATAGGGATGCTGGGGAGGGACTCTTCATTAGGGACTGTAGTGGCAGGACAAGGAGTAATGGGTTCAAACTTAAACGGGGGAAGTTTAAATCAGATATAAGGAAGAAGTTCTTTACTGTAAGGGTGGTGAGGCACTGGAATGGGTTGCCCAGGGAAGTTGTGAATGCTCCATTGCTGGCGGTGTTCAAGGCCAGGTTGGAGAGAGCCTTGGGTGTCATGGTTTAGTGTGAGGTGTCCCTGCCCATGGCAGGGGGGTTGGAACTGGATGAGCTTAAGGTCCTTTCCAACCCTGACTATTCTATGATTCTATGACTTGTATGATTCCATGACCCATCTGCAGGAGATGTATGTGGCAGACACATGCTGTCTGCCCTAAAAGAGGTCGCTGCGGTACTGAGTTTTGCTTGGGGGTAACTCCTGAGAGAACATTTGCTGTTTCCAAGCACAGAGGGCTGCAGTGTGTTTAGCAACCCCTCTCCATCTGCACGTGCACACAGCAGCAGTGCCTCTTCTCAGCACCCAGGAACTCCCAGTCTGGAAAAAAAGGGACTTACGTTGTGTCCTGGGAGATGAAAGACTGAGCAAACAAACAGCCTAGGCTGGGGAGATATTTCATAGGAAGGGCTGATAACCAGAGCCTCTGCTTCAGCTCTCCTCAGCTCCTCTGCATTGGCAGTCCCCTATGCGCAAGGCAGATTGTGGCTGTCTATTGGCAGCTTCTGCAAGGGAGGAAGTGCCACGCTGCAGTTTGCGGGACCTGACCCTACAGCCAGCCATGTGCCTTTGTCCTCCAGTGAATCGTCTCCACTTTAAAGGGATGTGATCAGTTCATAGGGAAGGCTGCTCCTGCATCTCACTCCTGACCTTCAGACTCTTCCCTCATTTTCAGATTAAACTCATAATGACCAGTTTATACCCACTTGTTCTTTTGCCAGCAAAGATAATCAGCTGAAACAGCCAAGAATGGCTCTTCTTAATCTCTGGTATTTACCCCAGACTTATGTGAAAAGAGCAATGAATGTGTGTCTCCTGAAGCCAGCAACCAGACCTGCATGCACCCTTCCAGACACAGTCTCTACAGAGCTCCCTGGCACCAGTTTCTCCCTGTCACTGCTGGAAGGAAGCCATCCTGAGGCATCCTGGAATTGCATTTGCCTCTTTCATGGTGATATTACATCAGTAGGGTTACACTTGTCTTAAGATAAACTCATGTACTGCAGTCTTCCCCATGATTCCAGCTGCTGAACTCCGGTCTGCAGCAGAAGGCAACTTCCTGAGGGCATGACCCATGCAGCCATGTGGCAGCCAATTTCCAGTCCCTCAAGATCAACTAAAACTAGGATCAAATACAATTCATCTCATCAAAAGTGTTATTTCTACAAAGCACTGTCCTGTTACGGTATTCAATTCAATCACCGCAGCAGCAACAGTAGTGCTCCCAGTGCCCAGTGTTGGGTGAATTGAATTATTGTTATTTATTTTCCTGTCTCTTTAATAAGAATTGCAAGTAACAAACTTGTACCCAAACCAGTGGGAAATGTGTCTAAGAAGAGGAAAACCAGACTTTCCCCCTGCTGTGCTGTCCGGCTCCCCAGGCAATAGGACTCTGCTCCTGTCCGGCTCCCCAGGCAATAGGACTCTGCTCCTGTCCGGCTCCCCAGGCAATAGGACTCTGCTCCTGTCCGGCTCCCCAGGCAATAGGACTCTGCTCCTGTCCGGCTCCCCAGGCAATAGGACTCTGCTCCTGTCCGGCTCCCCAGGCAATAGGACTCTGCTCCTGTCCGGCTCCCCAGGCAATAGGACTCTGCTCCTGTCCGGCTCCCCAGGCAATAGGACTCTGCTCCTGTCCGGCTCCCCAGGCAATAGGACTCTGCTCCTGTCCGGCTCCCCAGGCAATAGGACTCTGCTCCTGTCCGGCTCCCCAGGCAATAGGACTCTGCTCCTGATCAGCTCCCCAGGCAATAGGACTCTGCTCTCGGCTGGAACTGGTTGACAGCACCATTTAGCTTAACTGGAAGGAGCAGCCCAGGTTTTGGTGTCCTTGTGCCCTGCCAGGGTCGCAGTTAAACACAATGGGATCAGTGCAGTGACTGCTGAGAGGCTGAGCTCTCCCTAAAGTAATGCTTCAAAAATCTCATGCTTTTGATCATGCCCAGGAAGCATCAAGAGATGCAGTGAGGTACAGGGTACCCCACTGCATTGAGCAGTGTCCTTCAGTGGCATTCAGAGCCCCAGGAAGAAGCTCAGAGGGCTCAATTCTGCTGTGAGCAAATTTCGTTTCCTTTCTGTGCAGTCCCCCCTGAGAACTGAAGCCCCTATCGCTGGCTGTTGAACAAACTGCAGCACACCCTGAGGTTTGGCATAAAGCAGAGCATGAGCCATGGAAAGTGACAGTGAACTTGTGGGAAAGCTGGGCAGGGAAAGGGAGTGGAGAGGCCACTAAAAGCTCATTGCTGCTCTTGAAGGTCCATGGGCAGATAATGACCTCACTTTCTGAACCGTCTCTCTTCTTTTGACCCAAGAACTGTGTTGTTACGTATGTGCTTCAGGTAGATTCAAGCTGTTCCCAAGGTATCCCTCAAAACCCCACACTTGTTTTTATTGCTCCCCTTTTCCCTGGGTGCTCCTGGGATGGAGAGTGAGGGACCTGCCAGGCTCTCGGGGGATGCTGGTGATGGGTCTTTCCCAGCTTGGTTGATTCTACGATTCATTAGTACCACCCGACGCTGTGTAAGGAGGTGATGGCTGCCGTTGCTTTTAGGTACTCTCCCCTCACAGCTGAGGCGCAAGGCTGGCTCGGGGAGAAGCTGGCTCTAATGCTGGCATCCCCTCCTTCATGGACTCAATCATGGCTGCCTCACATTCCCTGCCTAAAGCTGGTGGTGCCTTGGCCTGGAGACCCGTGCTCCACGTTTCCAGCAGCAAGCCGGAGCGCAGCTCAAGCCAGAGAAGCTGTTTGTGCCAGAGCCAGGCTGGCATCTCCCTCTGGAGGCTGCTCCTTAAAGGTCTGCGCTCCCAGAGCAATCCTGCTTTGCTTCCATATGGTTCACTGCCAGTAGGTCTCTGTCCCGTATCAGCAAAGGCAGTTGCAGGCCAAAGCAAGCAAAATAAAGCAGATAAAGTCGAAGTGAGACCTGAAAATGAGTCAGGTGAAGGTGAAGTGTGCTCTGGAGCCAGCTGCGTGTGGGGCTTGGATGGGGATCCTGAGAGCACGTTCCATTGTGAGTACATGCACAGCCCTTGCTGGGAAGGGCCCTTTTCCAGCTCATTTAACTGCAGCAGTGCCAGAACTCGGAGGGGGGTGCAGAAACCTTCCCCCTTGCTGCCTCACAACCCGGAGAAAACATCCCTGACTGCTTCAGTATGAAACCCCAGGGCTGCCTCCCGGGAATCCTAAAGAGACGAAACTGGATGGCATGGGCACATGTGGGAAAAAGCAGGGGCACCATCCCTGCTTCTGTTGTTTCCTGTACAAAGAAAGCATCGGGCACAGCTCGGAAGAGCAACAGGAGTTAAACCCTCGCTTTTGCCCCTTCAGGGAGCTCAGGAGACTCCGGCAGCTCAATGCTGAGCGCGTGCTGCTAAAGCCAGATGAACAGGAAAAACTGACCCAGCATCTTCAAAGGATTAAGGCAGCAGGCGTAAGCTGTGCACCATGTAAGGCTCTGACAGGGGGGAGCGGAGCTTTCTAATGAATTACTGCATGCTCTGCTCCCTCGTACGCCTTTCCCTGCAGGATGAGGCAAAGCGATAAGCATTCCCTAACCTGCCTCCGACACTCAGTGTTTCATCGTTCCTCTCCACACGCTGCAGAGAAGCAGAGCAGGGACACAAAAGCTGAGAAACAAAGCTAACATCCTCCTCTTGGCCTGCATCATCTTCCCTTCCACCAGAACAACTGAGCCCTCCCTGCCCCTTGCAAGGGCATCACCTCTGGGGCAGCCTTTGAACCTTTTGTCCCTGACCCCAGAGCGGGGAGCAGCAACAGTGACTTGCCAGGCCTGAGATCCAGGTCCTATAGTCTTGGGTGATTTAAATGGTGCTGGAAGAACCATGCCTACATGAAAAGGGGTTTAAAAGCAATCAGGGAATTGAATACAGAGGAGATCTTGTCGACTAGCTGGTTCCATTAACACTGTCAGGAACACTAAGAATATAGACATTACATGGTTTGAAAACTGTTTCCAAGAGTTCTGTGTATTATTATGTTATCTCTCATCTAAACCCCTGTTAGGGATTTCATGCTTTTAGCCTGTATTTGAGATTCAGCACATTAATCAGTGAGATCTCTCCGAGATGTGTCAACAAATTCAATTCGCTGTTCCGCATTAGTTGCTCTGAGTGAAGGAGCTCCACGTTTAGGAGCAGCTCGAACCTGAGTCACACTCAGTGCAGGACCTCACGAAAGAAGAACGTGTACCAGAGTGCCTTTTCTTAGGGCAGTGCTGGTCACAAAGGAACAGACCTGGGGAACGACCCTTTCTGTCCACCCTGGCTGCACCCCTCTTAGAATCATGGAATCATAGAATGGTTTGGATTGAAAGGACCTTAAGATCATCCAGTTCCAACTCTGCCATGGGCAGGGACACCTCACATTAAATCATGTCACCCAAGACTCCATCCAGCCTGGGCTTGAACACCGCCAGGGATGGAGCATTCACAGCTTCTTTGGGCAACCCATTCCAGTGCCTCACCACCCTCACAGTAAAGAATTTCTTCCTTATACCTAACCTAAACTTCCCCTGTTTAAGTTTGAACCCATCACCCCTTGTCCTATCATTACAGTCCCTGATGAAGTGTCCATAGTGCTTCTCTCGAGGGGTGAAAATGGAGTTTCAAAACAGGCAGCTGAATATTAAAAACGTGCATGAATGGAGCAGGTGAACGTTGAGACGAACCCTGAGAGGAGGAATACTCCAAAAGCTCCCCAGCCTGCATGTAAGACAATGAAGAGATGGAGTAGGGACTGCATCTAGACCCAAGAGTACCCTATTGCAAGAGAGGCCCAGTGTCACACCTGCAGTGTCTTCTGCATGGAAGGAAGTGGGCATCAGGCAAAGGGACAGTGGCACTTGGGGGAAGGCAGTGACAGATATATGTGCCCCAGTGCTCCCAGTGACAAAGCAAATGGGGGTGTGGCCATGGAGCCAGCAGAGAGGAGGACATGCTGTGAACTGGTTTTTCACCCATAGCTTGTGCTCCCGGCAGCACGGACAGCTTGGCAATGAAGGGGTCAACGAAGATTTATGCTTCAAGCTCTGGACAGATGGCATTTCCATTGGTCCCAAGAACTGCTGAGCACCCTGTGGCCCATCTGTATGAAGCCCAAAACATTAAGGAAGAAGTACTGCAATGGCATGTGCCAGCAGCCTGTGTTGGTGCGCGGGTGATGAGGGCAGGAGCACATCAGCAGAGCTGGGAGCCCTGGCATGTCTGCTCGAGCACGTATGTATGTCTTACTGCATGTGACGGTGCCCATGTAAGAGTGTGAATACTCCCATGAGTGCACTGGCAGTGGCACAGTGCACACGTGTGCTAGTGACCGTGTAAGCGTGCAAAGGGGACATCCTGGGTTTCCACATGCCATGTCCTTCCATTTAGTTTCCTCTCTAATGCAACCCATGCCTGGGATTCAGTTGGCAGCACGGAGCAGTACCGTACCCTGATGTATGCTCAAAATCAAGTCCAGAAGGCTAATTATTCTCCCTGTTGACCAACATTTCTGAGACAATAGAAAGATGAAAATTAATTGCAGATCTCATGTTTTTAAAAGCAAATGAAATTATGCAAATGTTCCCTGCCAAAATCTGATCTAGTAAGAGTAAGAGTGAAAGGGAAAATAAAGGGAATGTCACGGGAAATGCTACTTGGTAGCACTGCATTTTGCCAGCAAAGGTAACCTTGGGTACGACCCCTGATCAAATCCACATTGTCCTAACAAGGTACCACTGCATTAATCAGCTGTGTTTGTAAAAGCTGGAACAAACCTCAGCCAGCAGATCAGAGGAAAAGCACCCCAGGAGCTGCATTGTCACGCAGGACCCTGCAACTGGCTCACACGAGCCTGAAGAGCCCTGGACCATTTCACTGGCTAACAGCATAGGTCAAGCTTTGGATTAGCGCTTTGGCTGGTTGTCAGGGATGCCTACCTCAGTTCCTGTAAGCTCTGTTAACCACAGAATACCTTTCTTTAAGCAACCTGTGTGATGACATCAGCCCTCCATCTATTCATAGTGCTGGTGCAGAACAGCCTGTGTGCCCTCCACATATTGACTGATTCAAATTTCTTACGAATGGGTACAGTCATAACCCCAGTTAACAATACTGGCTTGGGGGTGAAGATACCCTTGTAGTTGACAAAAGGACATGGAGCTGTTGGAGGAAGTCCAGAGGAGGCCATGAGGATGAGCAGGGCCTGGAGCACCTCCAGTATGAGGAGAGGCTGAGAACATTGGGGCTGTTCAGCCTGGAGAAGAGAAGCTGCGTGGAGACCTCAGAGCAGCTTCCAGTGTCTGAAGGGGGTTGCAAGGATGCAAAGAGGGACTCTTCATCAGGGACTGTAGTGATAGAACAAGGGGCAATGGATTCAAACTGAAACAGAGGAAGTTTAGTTTGGAGATAATGCAGAAGTTGTTCCCTGTGAGGGTGCTGAGGCGCTGGCACAGGGTGCCCAGAGAAGCTGTGGCTGCCCCATCCCTGGCAGTGTTGCAGGCCAGGTTGGACACAGGGGCTTGGGGCAAGCTGCTCCAGTGGAAGGTGTCCCTGCCGCTGTGGGAGGAAGCTGGAGCTGGGTGAGCTTTAAGGTCCCTTCCAACAGAACCCATTCTGTGACTTTATGACCTGATCCTCTGGTTTTGTTACATCCTTCTCAAAGCTTTTGGACAAGATTTTAATGCTTCGCCTGTTCATGGCTGGCAGTTCTGGTGACCTCTGGCACTTGACGTTATTAAAACTCAAAAGGAAAACCAGGTTTTGCACCAGCATCCCAGTATGAGCAGGAATTGTCTGGTCCTGGGTTCGTGCAGCCCCCAGTGCCACTGAGCTGTGGCCAGTGTGAGCTCAATGGGCTGCTTATGGCTTGAAAAGTATCAGTGGCCAAGATGTGTGCTACAGCAGAAGCGGAGTACTGTCATCCCCATCCCCAGCACACAAACCCTCACCAGGAACACCACAGTGTTCTGACAGTGGGCTCTCGTCTTGCTGGAGATACTGACACCTGCCTGGGCTTCTGCAACTGATGCCACTACCCCGGGGTTCTTTGCACCATGTCTGCTCTTACGCGGGTCTAACTAATGGAATAATTTCACAGAAGACAGCTTAAGGACCATGGAAATTCCTGCCTGCCCTATAACCTAGGCTAAGTGAAGGCGTTCACCCTTAGTGAGGTTCTGCTGATCTGCTCCATAGGCCTGAAGGAACCATGTCTTTGCTCAGGTTTGGTGTCTCCAGGAGGAAGGGCAGCCTCTTTCAGTTCAAAGCTCTCACAGGGTCATGGTTGCAGCACAGCAATCCTTTGGAGGTAGCAGGACCTCACATGTACCAGCAGGCAGCTACAAGGGAGATCTAACCAAACATAGAGGATGCTTTGCAGGTGAGGACTGGGACCATGAGGGCATCTGGAGTATCCAAAACAGGCTGAACTATACCCATCATTTTACCCTGCTATGCGCCTCACGAGGGGCACTCCTGCTCCCCACACCAGCCCTGTGGGACCACTGCACTAGCTGAGCCTGGGCTGCAGGAGTCAGCCACTGCCATCAGGGGAAGTCCAGAGGGCCAATGAGGTCCCTTTTACAGATTAAGGTCCTTGGAAAAGAGGCCGGTGATGGCAGCCTTCACCTTCCAGATACTCAGGGGAGAAAAAGCCTTTCAAAGGGTCTCAACCATCACCTGAACACTGGTGTCTCACTGCAGTGATCCCATCCTGCCATGGCCTTGCTTTGGCCCCTTGTCATTGTCACAGGAGAGCCATGCTGTCCCCACCTGCAGTCACCTACCTAGAGAGGGTGGCCATCCCTCTGGGAATCCTGGGGCTGGTGCGTGCATCCTGCACGGGTCCTGCCTCCCGTGTGGATCAGGCGCGAGCTGTGGTGAGCTTAGCTTCCAGGGAAAGACTTCAGGGCTTTGAAATCCTGAACGACAGCTCAAGCAGTGTCCAAACTGCCCAGCTCCACCTCACTTGGGGAAAAGTGAGAAGAGTGGGATATCCGAAATAATAAGTTTTCTGAATATTTATCCAAAACATAACAACAGATAAACTCCAATCACATGTTGCATTCAAATATCGGAATATTTATTCCAAATATGGTCCTGTTGCAATTGTATGATAAACATGAAAGCGAGAGTGCAGTTATTTATGTCCTGCCTTCAGCTTCTCAATAGCATGTTTAAGTTTAGGGTAGTTACGCTCTTTCATCCAGCTGTCTGACTTTATCAAGTCCTGCACAACTTGGGGGAGGCAACCATGCCAGCAGCAGAGCAAGCCCCAGCAGTCCTTGGTAGAATGGGCTTCCCTTGTGGAAAGCACATTATGTCCCTTCTTCTATCCTGGCCCCCACAGAGCAGTACTGGCAGCAAACTGTTGTATTACACAGTCCCCTGGCAGGGAGGGAAAGCCTTTCTCCCTAGCTGGGGCTGAAGGAGCTTCCAATATCATTTAAATGGAACAATAAGTCAATGGTAGCGAGTGAGAGTTATTTGGGTGCTCCAAGAAGGCACATATAGTGCTCAGGAGCATTGGAAAATCAGGCAAAGGGAAGTTTAGATTGAATAGCCAAAAAAGCTCCTGGCAGGACCTCCTGTACTCTGTGGAGCCACCTCTCGCGTGGCAGGAGGGATGCCCTCCTTAGCTGCTGGTTTGGAATTGGATTCGTGCTGACCAATGTACTATGTTTACCTTCATGCTCTGCTCTGGCCATGGACTGAAACTGTCAAGAGCCTTACAGAGGGACAGGGCAGGAACTATACCCAGCACAGATATCCATCCTCCTGGGCCTTGGCCAGGCTCCAGTGCTCAGCCTCAGAGAATGGGGCAAAGGAGTCCACATCTACCTTGTAGAAGAAACTTGAGAGTGTCTCGGGGGGACAATGGAGATTGGACAAGCCACTATCACCTGAGGTGAATGCAAAGCCAAGAAGGAAAACACACACACACTGTTTGCTCCATCCTGGTTCTGGATGAAGGACCCTCAGAAACCCACTGTGGAGTCTGACTCTTCTGAACTGTGGGCTCCAACCAACCCTGTCATTGTGGGCTCAATCAGAGACCCTGGGGCTTTTTCCAAGTAGGAGGTCCTTGCGGGAAACTTAGTAGGTGAAGGACTACTAGGGCACAAAGTCGCAGAGTTGTGAAGACAAGGGATGTTCCTCCTGACTTGCCAAGCCATGAGAAGCAGCACATGAAAGCAGAGAAATATCCCAGGGATAATCCAACTTCCACCAACGTACGTCAACGGGTACCAACAGGCCCAGCAGACAGGTCCCCTGCCTGTCCAGGGGATGGGAAGCAAGGTCACTGAGTGTCACAAGTAATGATAGATAAATTCCACCCCGAGTCACCTCATGCACAGTTGTGCACAGACACCCATACACCCAGCGCTCACTGCTGTTTAAACTATCCCAAATGGGATGTCACTGTCCCTCACCCCCAAATTAAAGATGTTGTTCCATCAGCTCTTCCAAGTGATCATCAGCTTATGATCTACGGATTGCTCCTTTAAAGCCCAGCCCCTCCAACCTGCCCATAGCAGTAAGTGCAGTCTGTGCCTGTTCTGCACAGCACAGGCTGTGCTGGGTGCTTTCAAGAGAAGAGAAAACTTCCAGGGGAAAATCAGATAAATAGTTCAAGTGCCTTCTTTGAACTTGAAAAGTTGTGTTAGATAATGCCTTGAAGTCTTAAATTCATCCTCTGAAGCTTTGTCACAGGGGCTTTTTTACCCATATAAATGTATAACCTGCTCAGAATCCATGCAGTTTCTGTATTTACAGCATCCAGGTTCTCCTCATGTAGGTGTTATTTTCTAAACTTATCGACTGCATCTTAGCACTTGAATGATGACAGCAAAGAACAAAGTGGGAACCTGAACATGCTCTAACGTTTCTCTGCCACCCTCAGGCTATGTGTCTATATACTATGTCATGGCAGCCATGTACCTTGTCCTCAGGTAGGATGCTTTCTGCTCCTCCATCTTTTCTGCTCTTGTTCGCACCTTTTCTGTCTTCACAGCATCCTCCTCTGAGGCAAGGTGAGTCATCCAATCCCAGGTGAATGCACGTCAGCCTTTTATGCAAGCCTGTTGGAGGGTAAGGTTTTACCCTCAGTAGCACTGAAAACAAGCCCATTTTTGGTTGTTTTTGAGTATACTTTTGCACCAACCTCCTGTTTGGACTCAGCACGCATAATTCCTTAGAATGCAGAACTTTGCTCTACAAGCTCAAAAATTCAGTTGTCAGAGTGACCTAAGTTTAGCTGGGCTCCTTCCAGTCTTGACTGAAGTCATATAATTTTCCAGCACCTGCAATACTTTCCACTTCACTGTGTTATTTAATATTAATATCATTAAAGCTTGTTCTGTCTCATAGATGTCCATTTATTCTCCTCCTTAATTTTTTGAATGCAGAAAGACAATAATGAACAAAGACGTGGCTTTATTATTAGTTCTTTGGTATATATTCAGAGAACAACAAAGCAAATTAGCATGAAGAGAATTTGTTCCTTCTTGAACCACTGTGGGATTATGCAGAGATGGCCTGATGAAAGACAACCAGGCCTCCAGAAACTGAACATACAACAAGTCTGGTCTGGAATCCAGACCATAACACACAGATTTGTGGAAGCACTTGTAGGGTGGGCAGAGTGTATTCTGGACAGCACCGTTTCAAGGAGGACACGCAAGGGTGGTCCCAGTTGCAGTGTTTTCTTACAGCACAGTTTTGTCCTCTGCACAGATTGACATCACCCAGTTATGCTCCAGGCCTGAATGTGCAAGTTGCAGAGCTGTGCCTGCATTCAGCAAACACAACCTCATTGCCTGGCAGAATCCTTCTTCTTCCACATCCACCCATGAACGTGCAGCTCTGTTGCACGAACTAGTCCTGCCCAGGCATCTCATAAGTCACAGTGGAAGTGAGGGGATTGTACAGGCGTCTCTGAGGCTGGGATTTAAACCAAGCATCACAAAGTCTTGCACGTCTGTTGTTACTGATGGTGGCATCTCATTTGGAAGGAGCCCAGCATGTTTCTCACAGCCTGGGGTGCCATGGTGCCAGCTAGAGAAGACGTGGCTGTGGGTCAGCTGAGACCATTGAGTATGGTACCTGCTCCTCCATCCTCCCTCTTCCTGCAGCTGTGCTCATCTTTGTGCTTTCTCTTTACAAATGCTTCCTCAAGCCCTGTGCTAGGAAACAGCAGTGGATGGCCTTCTTTGGCTGAGCTAAAATCAAGGCTGGAGGCAGGGAGATAAAACCAGTTCTCCCACTGTGCTGTACTCAGCAGAACAAATTGAGGGGCCTATTAAGAAACAATATGCAGAAATATCCACATTAGAGAGTCATTTGTGCAGGCCAGAACCACACCGAAAAGAATCTTCCAGTTCTTTTGCCACTCTTTTAATTTCCAATGTAGGGAAAAAGAGCAGCAGGGAAAGCTAAGAACTTGCTTATTGCCTCAGATTGCTAAATGAATTCTCTCATTAGCTATCCCCCATCTCTGGGATCTCAAGGCATTCCTAACATTGAGGGTAAGCAGAGGGAATGGTGCACATGGGGAGGTAACCAGATGCATTTATAGGTAGAGCATTACAGTTTTTCTGCTGAAAGGCATTGCTCACGCAGGCTTTTACGCTACGTTAAGTAGAGGATCCCAAACCCTCTGAGCATCACCTATCTGCACCAGCATTCCCATTGCCTGAACTACATTGCTTTCAAGAAAACAGGTGACTAGGAGCTCGAACTTAGAGACAAAATTTGACTTTGGCATATGAGAATTTAGGCTTCAAATGTGGTAAAGATGAAGCTAATACTGGAAGCAACAGCTTGAAGATGGGGCTGAGATATGGCACTCACTCCAGACCACTTGTGTGCTGGAGTTGACAAGGAATTCCTAGGTCAAACAGGACAAATTCAGGTGAGAGATGGCCAAGGTCACACATAGTGCTTCAGGAAGCAGGATGTTTTGATATGGATGTAGGGCAGGCTGCTGCCTCAGTGGTGGCTTCTCTGCAGCCTGAGGAATGAGATACCAGCTGCAGAGCCACACATCAGGAATGATTCCTCAGAGCAGCTGTCTGTTGCCTATGGGAACATACAGAGGGAGCAGCAAGATGGTTTGTGCTCAGGCAAGCTACCAGTGTACGTAGTCATGTAATCAGTGCAGGAGGAACAGTAGGGTTTAGAGATAAAGAAGAGTTATGCATACAGCTCAAAATAATGAATGGGCTTTACCAAGGAAAAAGATCAGGCAGAGAATGAAATAAGTTTGCAGTGATATTGCAGAGAAAGAGGAAATCAGCCCTGAGTCTATTAGAAAGGTTCAATCTGAGTCTTACAGAGCGATCCCTGCTCATTTCTGCCTCTCTCAGTCCTGTATAACAGCACTGGTGGTGGGCAGGGGGTCAGCTCAGCAAAGGAGTCCCCTTTCCCCTGCTGATGGGCACTTCAAGCTTGAAGCATCATCCCCAGAGGAGCAGAGGATGCAGCTCTGTGCTGCCACTTCCTTCCTACTTCACCTGCAGTCCTGCATGGAGGTATGGGAGCTCCAACACAGGAGGGACGTGGAGCTGTTGGAGCGAGGCCAGAGGAGACCACGGAGACGCTGCCAGGGCTGGAGCAGCTCTGCTCTGGAGCCAGGCTGAGAGAGCTGGGCTGGGGCAGCCTGGAGAAGAGAAGGCTCCTGAAGGGGAGACCTCAGAGCAGCTCCAGTGCCTGAAGGGGCTGCAGGAAACCTGGAGAGGGGCTTTGGACAAGGGATGGAGGGACAGGACAGGGGAATGGCTTTAACTGCCAGAGGGGAGACTGAGATGAGCTCTTGGGCAGAAGCTGTTCCCTGTGAGGGTGCTGAGGAACTGGCACAGGGTGCCCAGAGAAGCTGTGGCTGCCCCATCCCTGGCAGTGCTCAAGGCCAGGTTGGACTCAGGGGCTCAGAGCAAGCTGCTCTAGCGGAAGGTGTCCCTACCTGTGGCAGGAGTTGGAGCTGGATGAGCTTTAAGGTCCCTTCAACAGAAACCATTCTGTGGTTATGATTCCAGCACTTCAGTCCTGGTGTGCTGCGGTGACACAGATCTGCAGGGCAGCATTAAGCCAAGAGAGCACTCAGGTGGAAGATGGACTGTGCACCACACGCTGGGTGCATGCAGGTGGAACGCACTTGATCGGAAAGGACTCTAGTGCAGGCTGTGCTGCAGTGTGGCATCCAGACTTCCCAGAACAGAGCACCAGAGTGTGACATCGGACAGTGAAGCAATGATAAAAGAAATTGCAGTACTGGAGGATGGCAAATCAAGACGATAGCTCCAAAGGGAGCCCAGGGAGACGAAACTGGACGGAGATGGCTAAACATAAGCTATCTAAAATGAGTGTAGGTGAATCCCAACCTGAGATCCAGCAGCAGCCCGAGGGAATGGCTGCCTGCAGACTAGGAAGGGATGTAGCCTTTCTCATTTTATTTGCAAGTCCGGAGCAAGAAGACAAATATTTACTGGGATGTTTATTTGAGAACAAGCTGGTGGGAAGAAGAGCACGGCTGTTATCAAAGGAATTCTCATTCGTGTCACAGCCTTTGGAAACAGTGTTTATGATTAATTCATCTTTCAATGACCAGCACTATCCACAGAGTGTTTGTTATTTATTTATTCATTTATTACCCTTTTCTGTATCCATCAGAGTGATTTATAACATGTAATGAACCAAGGATCATTAGTGCGTGACTGAATAACTGGTACAAGCTTATCTGCGGGACATTGCTCGGCAAGGCACCAAATTCTCTTCTGAATTTATTTTTCCCCATCAATGCATCATCTAAGATGTGGTGTTTTCTTGAGCCTGGCCATTCCAAAGATCTTATTTCCCTTTGGGAGGCCCTGGTTGCTCGAATGTTCAGCAGTTGACAGCTGCCTGGAACACACTACAAAAGGATTAAAGCCAACAACATTTCTATCTTTTCATCTTTCTAGCCTTAGACTGAATCAGGCACTGGCTGCTACTTGTTGCTGCTATTCATGACTTAGCTGGTGTTGCTGCGACCTCTTCTCTGTTATGGTTTTATCTGATGTTTGCAGAACTTTGTATAATTGAGGGGTTTAAGTGTAACAATGGCTTTGGGTCATTTTCTCCATTTCTGGAAGAACTTCTAATTGGTGAAAGGTGCTGCAGAAATGGTGCCACAGTGTGAAATCCTCTGGGCAGTCACTAGGCAGGTACAGCAAGGAACAGCTAAGCTCCTCACACTGCTCTGAGCAGGCTGCCTCAGCCCTGGCCAGAGAAGACATCCATAGCCCAGCGTGGGATGTCCCAAGATGCAGGGAGCAGGAGTTACGGTAGCAGGTGAAACCAGAACAGCTCTTGTTGCTCATCCAGCAAAGCCTGGGGCAGCCTAGCAAAGAAAATGTGAGTTCAGCACAGGCTGGAGGGTGTTCTTCCACCCAAGTTACCACTTCTCACAGTCGTACCCTATCAAGGCTGCACCACCGCACTTAGCGCCATCCTCTGCTCTAGCAGTATTAAATCTCTCACCCACAGTGCTCATGGTGAGGCATATTGCTGTCGCACCCACTGACTATTCACATGTTATCACTCAGAGCCCACCTCTGACATGTCCCACTGGGTCTCTGTGCAGAGATCCTCCCTTATGACACAGTCCTTGGGGAGGGCATGGTCTTCCAGCACCTTTGGCATTTCCTCCTGCTCTGGATACAGCCTGGGAGAAGTCTTCCTCCTGTAGCCACCTGTAGCCACTGATCAATGCAGGATCACAATGATGCTGGTGGAAATGGGTGAAAATCCACACTTCCTCCCATGTCTTGTAACTACAAAAGTGCACAGTTAAGGAAGGAGACACGGGTCTAAGCCAGCTCCCAACACACTTCACATCAAGTTTTAACATGCAATTTTAACTTCAAAGATGGGACAGAGCCTATATCTGAACAGCCCCATGCTTTGGGTGAGCCTTGATATTGCTCCTATGTAAGCCCCTGAAGTAGCAACTTCATTTCTTCTACCTCTCAGTTAAAGCATAGATCTTCAAAAAGGCTGCCTAAATTTGTAAGCTGCAACCTCACAGAATCATAGAACCAGAATAATTTGGTTTGGAAAGGGCTGCAAAATCATACAGTTCCAACCTCCTGCCATGGGCAGGGACGCCTCACATTAGACCATGTCACCCAAGGCTCTGTCCAGCCTGGCCTTCAACGCTGCCAGGGATGGGGCAGCCACAGCTTCTCTGGGCACCCTGTGCCAGTGCTTCAGCACCCTCACAGGGAAGAACTTCTGCCTTAGATGTAGCATGAACTTCCCCTGTTGAAGTTATAACCCATCGCCCCTTGTCCTATCACTACTGTCACAACTTCTGGGATTATAAGATCTAACACCTTGTGCCTGGCGCTGGCTGCCGCACCACACAGCATTTGAAGTATACTGCAACATCTTTGAAGGCTTTATTTAGGATAATAAAACCATCTTTAGGATGAGGGACTGTGTAACATCTCTTTCAGAGGCTGCATTCCCACCACCCAGGGAATATGTGTGTGTCCTGTGTTAAGGTAAGTCAAATGGAATCCATCCTTCTCAGAATCCATTTCCCTCAGGCAGAGCACATGCTCTGCACCAAAGGAGGTCAAGAAGTGTTTCCACTCTGCAGCTCCGGGGCACTGATGAAAAGCAAATAAATCCTCAAGCAAATCTTGTAAGAGCAAGACTCCAGTAGAGAGGAGCAAGTACAGTCTGGTCGGAAGGCTAGCTAGCTGCCAAGTCCTTCCTTTCTGAAAATAACAATGTTTTAAACAGAAGCAACCCTTATAGGATGTCCTGGTGTAACTGCACCCCTGAAATATAGAATCACAGAATCATAGAATAGTTTGGGTTGGAAAGGACCTTAAGATCATCCAGTTCCAAACCCCCTGCCATGGGCAGGGACACCCAAGACTGTCCAACCCAGCCTTGAACACCTGCCAGCGATGGAGCATTCACAACTTCCCTGGGCAACACATTCCAGTGCCTCACCACCCTTACAGCAAAGAATTTCTTCCTCATATCCAATCTAAACTTCCCCTGGTTAAGTTTGAACCCATTACCCCTTATAAACTCACTACAGTCCCTCATGAAGAGTCCCTCCCCAGCATCCCTATAGGCCCCCTTCAGATATTGGAAGGCTGCTATGAGGTCTCCACGCAGCCTTCTCTTCTCCAGGCTGAACAGCCCCAACTTTCTCATCTTATCCTCATACAGGAGGTGCTCCAGTCCCCTGATCATCCTCATGGTCCTCCTCTGGACTTGTTCCAACAGTTCCATGTCCTTTTTATGTTGAGGACACCAGAACTGCACACAACACTCCAAGTGAGTTACAGAACCACAGGTCTGTCAGCAGGAAGGTGCCTTCAGAGCGTGTCATCCACACTCTTTCCTAAAGAAGGGTTATCAGTAAACTGAGGTCAGGTCAGCCATGGCTTGTCTACCTGACTCTTCGAGACTTGCAGGGACGGAAAGCCCATATCCTCTCTGGGTGATCTGTCCTAGTGCTGTATTGCTGGAGAGTTTTGCTCCAGCAAAAAACCCTTGCTGGAATTTCTTCTGGAATTCGGTTTGAATTTCCTACTATGAATGGCTTTTGGCACTTGCTATGCTGTCTCCCAATACTAAGAGTTTAATGCAGTTGCCTTTATAGCCACCCTTCAAAAGTTGCAGTCTGCTGTGAGATTCCCTTTGAGCTTCCTTCCTGCCAGATGAAGCAGGCCCAGCTCCTTCCACCTCACTTCTTAGGGTACCTGCTCAAGCTTTTCTCTGTACCACCCCCACTTTCTTCCTCCTACTCTCAGCTAGGGGACCGAGCGCTGAACACTCCCCTCCTGGTGTGTTCTCATCAGTAAGGAGCAGAGGGAGGCCACTCGGTGTGACTGCAGCTCATCTAGCCAGCAGTCCAGTCTCTGGCAGTGGCCAATAGCAGATGCCCACGGAAGGAGATGAGAATAGAGCAAGCATGCAAGGACACCTTCCTAGACCATGGTCCTCACCTCCGCAATGCAGCTCAGGGGCTATGATGAGAGCTCCAAGTCTCTCTTGTATGCTATTATACAATGGTTGGGTCTGATAAACCCTTTCAGTAAGGGACTCATCTGCACGGGGTTTGGGCACTTCCAGGGAGATCTCTATTCCACCCATTTCAGTGGGCATTACTGGGAGGACTGGTGCTAAGTAGGCAGGATGTGGTCTGTGCCAGAGGGTGTGGGAAGCTGGTTACAGGCAGAGAGAATGGAAAATGATCGCTGCTGTTTCTGTTTAACTTTAGGAACTGATCCAGCTGAGATAATAACAGTAGAGTTCGCTTTGCCATGTCAAATATGCAGGTACTTTGCAGTATTAAGATTTGATGCCCTGTTCTTATAAAACTGGCCCCTGATGATTATGGGAAGAGAAAGTCGCCCATAAACAACATTTTCTTTCTTATTTAACACAAATTCCTGGGCAAAAGAAGTCAATCAATTTTTCATAAAGTATAAAACAGAGATAAGTGCTTGGGATCATGTG
Source organism: Myiopsitta monachus (assembly GCA_017639245.1). Taxonomy (NCBI): domain Eukaryota; kingdom Metazoa; phylum Chordata; class Aves; order Psittaciformes; family Psittacidae; genus Myiopsitta; species Myiopsitta monachus. Next base: position 10,773,041 of record CM029931.1, read on the forward strand.
TGAGTCCCTGTCAAGCAGAACCAGTAAGTCCATGATGCAGTACAGGGAGTGTTTTGCAAGTATTGTCCAAGTGACCTTTCATTAGTTTGCCTTAAGCAGTTAATCTCTTTTTTCCAGGATACAGGCTATTTTAAGTCCCATTACATCATACATGCATTTTAAATATTAATTCTTCTTCCATGTCATGCCGAGGAGGATTTGGTTGCTGTTTGCCTTTTCTAACACAGTCCTCCCCATCTTGCTGAGTTTTCCAGCAGGGTCAGAGTTAAGGAGCTTCCAGGCAAGAACTGAAGGTGCTTGTTTGCAGTGAGTATGTGATGGCTGAAGGGCAGGATGTGAAGCTCTGTGATTAAGGAATCCCTGCCAGGCCAGAAACAGGGATTGGACCTCTCCAAAGGCAGCCCTATGATGGCAAGGGAACTACAGGGCCAATGAGTGGAGGTATTTACTGCCTGTGTGTGGGGTACCATAAACGGGAGAAACACTGGCCTGAACCAGTGCTCCTCAGCAGGGCTCCAGCTTCTGCAGAAAAACACTTGAAAATGATTTAGGGGGGAAAAAACTGTGCTTCAGAACTGTTGCTGCTGTGTTGTTGCTCCTCACTTGTAAATCATTGCAAGCTCCCTCTGCCACTTGAAACAACAGAGGTACCAGCTGCTACCTGCAAAGGAGACCAGAGTCTTCAAACAAAGAGCTCCTGGCCACACACTTGCCCTCAAAATGGGTGTGAAAAGTGCCTCAGCACCACCTCTGATGTTTACCCGTCTCCTCTGTATTTGGAGTTACTGAGCTCATACCAAGAGAGTCCCCGGTACTGAGATCAGCTCTGCATGGAGTTCACACGTTATTATTAGCCACGGCTGGAAGAACAATAATAAATTAACTTTGTTCCTTCTGAGTTATGGGTAAAGTGGAGATCAGGATATTTATAAGCAAGGTTGCAAAGGGTAAAGCAGGAACATGTTTTGTTGACATCCAGCAGTGACACGAGCTGCACTCAGCAAAGCTCGCCTTTCCAAAACGGGCTTGTTTTCCTTTGCAGAGGGGAGCTCCCTCCTGCCAGGCTGTCCCTTGCTTCGCACCATTATGTAGAGTCATTTCCCTGCTGCTGGCATCACCCTGGTTGGGCATCCCTGCACCCGGGATCAGCTCTGGGTTTTCCTTGCCCAGGGGATCATGGTGCTGCTGTGAAGGAGGGCTGGTTCCTGCCCACCCAAAGGGATCCCAGAGAAAGGAGTGTGCTGCCTGTCCTCACCAGGACCAGGATGTCTTCCAGGTCCTCTTCTCAAACCCAGAGGCACAGGTTGTAGGTGGGAGCTCTTATTTCTCTTAGGGCACGCCTTCTGCTTCTCTTCAACCACGCTTGCTGTAGGAGAGAGCATCTGTGGCAGTGTTGTGTCACCGGATGGGGATATGGATATGGTTTGTATAAGTTAAAAACTGTGCAAGAGGTTTTGAGAGCAGTCCAGTGAGGTCTAACACAGAACACCTGTGCTTGCCTGGACCAACATCCCTTTCTCCAAACCTTCTGGAGGGCTGGAACTAGTGGACCATCGCCTGACCTGACCCCATTCAAAATGGATCATGGTGATCCCAGCCTGCTGAATCTGAAGTGAGGAATCAGGGACCTGGGACCATGCATGAAACAAGGAGAGCAACAGCATCTAGTTTGGCCCTGTCACATGCCATCCATTCTGGTTGCTCTACCTCATCAGAGGGACTCTTTGGGCCTCTCTTCTCTGGTTCTCAAGTATTTGGGATTGCTTCTCTGAATCTGCCACTTGGGACACCCCTAACCCTGGATCCCACCATCTCAAGGACCAGAGGAGATAATATCTGCCCCAAAGAGATTCTTCACCTTCCCAGATTTTCCCTCTCCTTCTCCAGGGTTGGATAGGAGAGGATGGCTGGAGAAATCATTCACACACCTGTTTCCTCAGGAGGCCTCCAGGAGGGAAAAAGGATTGTCCCAGATATTGACTGGAAGAGTGGGAGCTGGAGACAATTTGTATCATCCTCTACAGGCTGTCAGATGGCTGAGGCATAAGACACAAAGAGAAAGGGAGAAGAACCTGCCTGCCTCTGTGTAGCCTTGATTAGCTCCTAAGATCTAGTTGCTGCCTTAGCTTCTACCGCAGAAGGTGGGCACAGAGAGCAGGAGGCCAGTCCAAAGAGCTGAGTCAAGGTGAGCTTCCCCTCCAGACCCACTAGTGCTAAAGCCTCTCATGTCCTCAGTCTTGGCCATGGCTGCAACAATGAAAAGCCCGAAGTGGCCATGCTATGCTGTTGTCACGCTTCCTGCAAAGCCAGAACACTGAATTAAAGCATTTGTGTATAAAATACTTGCTGTATAGTCATAAATTCCTGAGGGTTTTGTGCAATTCCAATTTTCCCTTCCTTGTTATTCATAACACACAGGTTTTTCCTTTTTATGCATATTATGCAGACTTCCCCAGGTACGACAGTACTTTGATAGTCCACTTCTCCTTCCCTTGTTGTTACATCTCAGGAAGGTTTAGTCAAAACCCCCACATCCTGCACCATTCTTTTGACATATTTTTAGTCTGGGCTTTTGTTGCAACCTTAATAAAAATATTTCCTTTTCAGCAATGGCTTTTGCAGCTTTTTTTAGCCACAGGGATTCCCTTCCCCGGGTTCAGAAGCGAGTTTCAGTCCACGGTCAAAACAAAGCAGCACAGGTTTACAAAAGTAAAGCAAAGCACTTCTTGCGCTGGTCTAGGCTGAGTGTCCAGAGCTGATGTGCTGGCTGCCACACAGCAGATCCCATCCAGTCCAGGAGCGCTTACACCAGGACCTCTCCCACAGGGATTTATCCGGCAGCAGGAGGGAGTTTAACTGAGAGGCACTTCAAACACAGAAACACTTTCTGAATGTGCAGCAAGTCAGCTGAGAGTTATCTCAGGCTAAAGAGCCAAACCCTGCTCATAGCTACTTGATGGATTGGTAGCAAGCTGAGCTTGCTCCGTGGGTCCAGGACCAGCTTGCCAGCTCCAGGGTCTGCCCAGCAATGGGCACCTCGAAGGACCTGCCCCTCTGCACTTCCCAAAGCAAAGCACCAGGAGCATATGGCCACAGCCTCATGCAGACTGTTGTGGCTGCTGCAAACACGTGAGATGTGAGTTGTGAAAGGGAAACAGCGAGGGGAGCTAATCTCTGCGTTGTATTAGACAAAATACCAGTGTGCACGCAGATAAGCACCAAGTGTGAAGTGTCCGGCGGGAGGAGGTTTCACATTCCACCTGACTCAATGGAGCCTTAAAATAGCACTTCCCACTGCAATACTTTAAACAAAGACATCCAAGGGATTATTAATACCAGGAGACAGAAAACCAGCTTAATGTATTCCAACACAGGCGGGCAGAAAGGGAGCTTTACGTGTTGAAGCCATGGATGGGTGCGTGTGAAGGCAATTGATGCGGGCAGCTCTGCCATTCCTGAACGCTGGCTCTGATTGTGCTCAGGGGAAGGACCCTGGCTTGCAACAGGCTATATGTTCCTCTGGGATCCATCAGCCTTCCTGCAGGACCAGAAGAGGAGGAAGGGGACAGGATGCTGCAGCAGGCACGTTGCTGCTCATCAAACAGCTCATTAGAGCGAGCCTGGCAGTGCAGGCTGGGTGCATGAGGCCAGATGCTGATTGTCACACTGAAAACCGCTGTTTCAGTGTTCACACAGACTCTGCAGGCTGTAGCAGGGGGAACAACTTGGTGCATCCCCTCTGCATGGGTACCACGTGGCTCTTTTGGACACAGCCACATAGAAGCAAACAGAGACTCGAGACTGTTTTGGAGATGCCCCTGCAGAAAATGCCCTCTGCCTGGCAGTGTATGTGAAAGCAGCATCCTCTCCTCTTGCAAAGGCAGCTCTGTCTGCCTGACAAGTGCTCTCTTGCTCTCTACCTGCCCTCTTGGAGGTGCCACCACCTCCGCCCAGGCATGCCTGCTCCCAGTGATGGATGCAATGATTCCCCTCCTGCAACAGGCATGTCAAGTGTCCTGTGGGAGAGCCCTCTTCTCTATATCCACCCCTTGCCCTGTGCCCTTTCTCAAATGGCAGGGGACGCTTGGCAGCAGAGACTTCGCTGTGGTTTTGGCTGTCCCTTCACTGTCTCTGACCCCATTCCCACCATTCCCTGGAGCCCCACAGCCTCCAGCTGCCATCTCCATGCAGTTTTTCTTTGTGGACTGCTTTTTATGCTGGTCTTGGGAGAAAGAGGAACAAGGGAGGTGTGAGAGCCACAACAAACAGCTTCCATTTTTATGTTCCCTATTGCACAGGGCACGCAGTCCTTATCAAACCAAGAGGCCCGAGAAGCGTCTCAGCTTTCTGTATTGCTAGCTCTACATTCCCACACGTCACAGGCAACACCAATCTGGAATGTACGTTTGCAACGTGCTGAATGAAATGTGTTGGCACAGTGAAGTCCTGCGTCCAGCACAGAGGGAGTCCCCGTGCAGTGGATGCTGCAGAACCTGTCCCTGGCCCAGGCATGGAGCTGCACTCCTCCACCTCCATCTGCCCAGCCTGCACCACTGCGCAGTGTCCTGGCGGTGAGCGGCTGGAATCTCAAAGGATCAATGGGACTATGGGAAAACTGGTACTCAGCAAAAACCATCCCAAATGCCTACACTGTGCTACATCCTCCATGCTCTGAACGAAGGGGAAAAGAAACCACGGGACTTAATGAACAAATTGAACTAAATAGCCTGTTTCACCAGAAGCAGACCCAGATTAGAGAGTGCTGAATGCAAGAAGCAGAAGATTTCTCAGTTCTCTGCATTTTCAACCACTGTAAGCTGACTGCCAGAAGAAAGCAAAGCAAAATCTGGCCTTTCTCTTTCATCACAGGCACTCAATAATAACTGAATTGCAATTGTCAATAGTAATTTTCAGTCCCTCTGCCTGCCTTTCCCTTTTGCCAGCACAGCCACTGAGGGGCAAAGCAGAGGTCAGGGAAAAGGTGCAGCTTAAAATGAAATAAATCTCGGGTTTTTTTTAATTATCCCAAATCCTGTGTAACAATGGAAGCCAGAGAGAGATTCTAACGTGGGTTTCTTCAAGCCTAAAATGAATTCCCCCTCTCATCATTCACCAGTCCTCAGACTTATGAAACTTTGAACACTTCAATTCCACAATGCATTTCTGAATGGACCAGGATAATGTTTAACAGCCTGAAGTGACAGGATATCCCACTCTGCAGCAATTAACAATTAATACATTGCACAACATTAACAGACCGGGGCACACATCTGAATGAGCCCTTTGTCACCAGCTTTTACAACATCTGATGATGTAAGTGTGAAAGCACACCCAGCTTAATGCCAATCCACATTGGAGCAGTGGCCCATCTATGGCCACTACGTAGCATCTGTCAAAACCTGTGACAGAGCAGGAATTCCTGCGGAATAAAAGCTTTCCTGTGGAGTGTTTTATCTCAGTAAAACTTCCTGAGAGTTGACTGGCATGAGGGCTTCTGCAGGAACTTCTGATTTTACTCCTGCTGCTCTGTTGCAGCCAAAGTGGTGCTGCCTGGATACTGATGTAGTGAGGACCTAAATATTTAATTCAGTTGGCTTTTAAGTACCACCTCTTGATGCAATCCCTTGATGGAAAACCAACTGTGACTGCTAAGGACTGTCAAATGTTAACCTGATATCGCACCCAGTCGCAGATACACTGGTTATTGTCACAAAATGCAGTGAAGTTTCTGCTCTGTGACTGATTTGTTCTTGCTCTTCCATTTGCAATGTTTGGGGTAAGGTGTTTGGCCCCATAGTCCTGGTTTACATCTCATCCCAAAATACGAATAACAAGGACGTGTAATTATTTTTCCCCATGAAAATACTGTTGTCAAGTTAAACCGCTGGGTCCGTTATTACCTCACAAACATTAAGGAAAGACGGAGTATCGTAAACAGACAAGCAGAAAGTGATTGATAATAAACAGGTATTGAACCAAAACTTCCGCACAGCCCTCTGTGCTGTCTCTATTGCACAGATACTGATAGATTCGAAAGCACTCACTGCCTTTGGTCACTCCCTGGTGCATGGCTTGACAAGTGCCCACACCAGCCCCTGGTGCACGCTGACCCATGAGCACTGTGGGGACATCACTCAGTGGATAATCTTCCAGAATGCACCCTTTTTCCAGCTTGGATTCTTGACACCAAGCACACTCCTGGGACACGGTCCAAACACAGGCGAGTGAAAGCTTGAACTGTCCATGAGACAGCATGTGCAGAGCAACAGGCTGACAGAAACCCTGGAGAGGTGTTTCCAAAGCAAACATCTTGTACGCAGTGATAGGATCTGAGCTGGAGTGTTTCGCTGGAGTCAACCTTTGTTGTTTTCCTTATGGCAAGTACTAATGAACTCAATGGTAAAATATGGCATTTCCCAAACAGCAAGTCTCCTCCCCGAGATGCACCATCTCCACTATGGGCCTGTCATCAAGCCTTCGCCTTTAATCACTCAGCACATGTTTTCAATCCTCATGTTCATGTGGTAATAACTCCACTCTATTATAATCTTCATTTGTCAGACCAAAATGCCCTTTAGGTTGCAGTATGCTGTAGGACATTGTCCAGGCAGGTTATTCTTAGCAACAGATGACTTTAAAAGAAAAGGCAGCTCTGCAGCTCAGCCTCTGGCGTTATTGCCTGCCCCCCTGGCCTCTCCTTCAGCCCCTTCCTGCCCCAACAGCATTGGTTGGTGCTGCATTGCTCTGTGCTGCACATAAGTTACTGAAAAATGATGATGAGACCTTCAAACCCAGCTTGTTCGGGACTGGAAACTCCCTCTCTGCCTCTTTCCACTGTATCCATGGCAAACAAAATCATGGGTTTCTGCAAGATCAATAAGTCCAGCAGAGCTAGGCTTGTGGATGTGCAAGGGTACAGGTTGCCGTGCCACTGCTGGAATACATCAAGTGTGCTCCATGTCTCCTTTGGCTGTTTTGGGCCCTAAAGCCTGCTATAGACGATGCAGCTTCTCCATGAATAAAGGAGGAACCTGGAGGTGAGTTCTCCACACCCACACTGCACACCATGGTGCAGCAGCACTGTCATCGGGGCAGCAACAGCCTGTTCCTACTATTGCAAAGTAGTAGGAACTGCAATTAGTAGTGTTGCGTATTATACAAGAGAAAAGTTTTTTTGTAAGGCAACTGAAAAGTAAAGACTACTCTGTCAAAGTACTTCCAGAAAGCAGCTTTAGTGAGAACTGTACCTACCCGAAACTTTATCTACCCCAAACCTTTCCTTTCTGCTTTCCTCTGGGACATTGCATTTCCAAGGTGTAACTGTGTGCTCAGGTTCATGGAATTGCTCCTCTGAGCTCCACATCCTCCCCATCAGATCTTCCCTAAAAATCAACCCACTGCATCTCCTGAGCAGGAGGTGGGCTTGAAGCTGACACCTCCCCAGAGGAAATAGGCTGAGACTGCCCAATAAATTATGGTAAGAGGGTTATTTCCTAGTGGTTTCTAATTGCCCTGTGCTGATCACAGATATCAACCATATCTTCCCAAAGGCTATTTAAGCCTATATATGGTCAGAAGATCATTGGGCCAGCATATTTGTTTTGTTTTTCTGGAATCAGATATTAGGGCCCATCACTGACTTCAGTGGGGTGAGGAGAGAACACTGCAGAAGGGTGACATTTCTGAAATTATGGAGCCTATGAACTTGAATATGAACATGTTATTTCTCCTTATTAAAGAAGAAATGCTGGGAAGAAGGAAGGGGATGAGAAACAGCAGCAGAAATATCAGGGATAATAAAAAAGTCAATCACTGCACAGCTCTCAAAGATGAACAAGCGCTAGTGGAAGCTGTCCATTCCAGTACTGGTATTTGGCTCTCTTTCAAGGGAAGATGCACATAGGGAGTCACTATACATTGACCATGTCAGCTTTACTGTAACCAATCCTCTCTTTCACAAGTGCTAAGTGCTATTAATCATGACATAAATTATGGTGTAAGTTGCACCAAAGGCAGTTTGCAGTTCTGCTGCATCACTGCCATTACAGGGAGACTGAAGGAGCTGTTTTTTTCATGCAGAGAACAGCAATCACAAAAGTGGGTGCGCACATCTTCCCCGTGTCAGTGTCATCCAGCCCCTCACTGCTGCCTGCTCAAGCCCTTAGTTGTAGGCAGCTGCCTGTCCCTGCTCTTTCCATTTACTTATGCACACAGTGGGGTTTGGATCTGCCGCTCACTCTACAGGCTGATCTCAAGCTTTGCAGTGATCAACAGCATCTTCCAAGGGCAACATGGGGACACTTAAGAGCAGAGTCTACCTTTCAGGTGCAACAGGGGAGGGCCTGCTCTGTGCTGTGCTTCTCAAGGAATGCAAGAGCAGGGCTGTTGGGGAGTGAAGGCTTTGCAATCAATAGACCAAATACTGAGCAAGCTGCTCTAGTGGAAGGTGTCCCTGCCCATGGCAGGGGGTTGGAACTGGATGAGCTTGAAGGTCCCTTCCAACCCAAACCAGTCTGGGATTCTATGAATATCAACCAGAGGTCCTGGCCTCCTCGGTGACTGAGGTCCACATCACCCATGCACTGCTACCCTGAATTAAGAGTGAGGCAGAATGGCTCCACAGGGGCCCATATATATTCTTTCTAAGAAGAAGAGCTCTTCTAGATGAGACATAGCACGTTCCCAATGGCCATGGACGTTTAATGGCATGAATAGGAAGGGGCAGGTAGGTGAAAAAAGCAACAACCTCTCTTCATTGTACACTTGCTCACATGGAAGGCTTTGCTTAGTGCTTGGAGTATATATATCTGAGGAATGTGAAGTGGTTTTCAATCCACTTCCACCATTTTATTCTGAACTGTTGTCAGACCTGGCTGTCAGGAGCCACTCTGCAAGGTGGATTTTGAGGGGCTTTCCGGATATTAAACAAAAATATTGTTACCTTGAAAGAGTTGTACCTGGTTTGGTTGACACGTCTTGCTGCTGATTCGCATGAGCAGAAGTACAAATGAAAGAATGAAAGTCTATTTGTACTCTTTCAACTCATAATATGCCACAAGTCTCTACTGCTGAATGGAAATCTGAATCGGTCCATCTTGGAAACACAATATATGCTGTCAGAATAAATATTTCTCTTCACCAAAGGGGACTCAGAGTGCATGTATGCAAACAAATGTCTGTCTGAAGTAAATCCATTAATATACATATTGTCATAGCATGACATCAAACCACAGATCTAAATCTGCCTCTGAACTGTCTCTGACATTAAAACACGGAATGAAGGATTTGTTCCCTGTTTGCTAATAAGCAGAATTTTCTTTTGAGGACATATAATCCCACCCTATTCTTTTCTGTGATGCAATTATACACAGTCTTAAAGAGCTGGTGTTTGACTTCTGTGTTCTGATGAAAACTAAAATGTAACTTTTCCTAAGAACACAATCCCAATGTTCCTACAAGTTCATACACTGCATACCTACATCTATGAATTGCTCAGAGCTGCTTTTCTGTGTGCCAGGAGAAGCCAAAGAAAGTGAAGGCATTCACCCACTTTAAACTATGCATTGAAAGCACCACGAAGTTCACCAGTTCAGCTCATTTCGCAGGGAGATTTCTGAGCTCTCTTTGGGTAATAGCTGACTTGTCTCAGTAGTGTCTCTCACTATGGAACTGAAATCTCTAGGACAACCTACACAGCTGTGACCTGTGCATCGAATAGTTATCAAAAGCTATGGCACTAAACAAGTAATCAGGCACAGCAGCCTTTGCCTCCCTTCTCTTCTGGTCTCAGATGACAACGCAATAAAAAAGATGCCCTGCAAATCCATGGCTTATCAGAATGTACCAAATCCAACAGCATCTACACATCAGCCTTACTGGGAAAGAAACTCCTGCACATGCTGTGAACCAGAGAAGATGCTGCTTCAGGCATCTCTTCTGATGGTCTCATATTATGGGTCCTTTTAGTAGATACTGTGATGGCTTTAGCAAGGATGCAGAGAGCCATAGTTCAAGGTGTTTCTTATCTTCAGAGGGACATTTTCAGCCTCTTTGCTTGCTTAGGTAAAGTAATACATTCTGGCAGAGCGCATCTTCTTTAGCTTGTGGGGGTTTATTTCCACCTCATCACTCCCAGCAGCAGCATACCCACAGGTTATAGCTTAGTCCAAGCCAAGGCGTTAGCTTGAACTAAAATGTGCCTGTTGTCCCACCAGTCCACAGGTGCTGAAGGGAAACTGAGCAGAAACTACAGCCTGGCTCCAGTGTTTTGCTTTATTGCACACAAGGGGAGAATTCCATTGGCAAATGTGAAGAACTTGGAGGGACAATGGATTGTGGCAGCTTGTGGCAGCTCCTGCACGTTGGGGTAGTACGGACAATTGCCTTTAGAGAGCTCAGAAGCTCTGGGCAACCCAGAGGAAACCTGTGCAGATGGCTCTGAGAGGGAGTCACTTGATTTCACTATTTCATGCCCAGGTGAAGCCAGAGTAACCCATTTCTTTACGACAAGGGCCTCACAGTCAGCAGCAAACCTTCCCCAGCAGTTCTTATTATTAGAGATGCATGAAAACATTTATGCACAGAGCTGCAGACACCGGTGAAACCAGAGCCTCCTTGTGCCATAACGAATCCTCCTCTGGCAACAGCCTGGGCAGAGGAATGAAGAGAAGGAGATCAGACCACTGCTATTAGCGATGTCGCACAGCTACCCGCGTCCCCGTGCCGGGGAGCAGCACGTGCACAGAACAAAGCCCCCATCAGGAATGATTTATCTCCGAAAGGGAGTTTGTTTCCATCCGTGTTTCTGTAAAGTGGCTTTTCCACTGGACAAGCTCCCTGCCAGCAGCTCCCTGCTGCAGCTCGCTGCCTAAAGGGGCTGCTGGAGACTGTCTCCACAGCACTTGCTGCTCCTGCCTATAAATAACATCTCAGATACCCAGGCCACACAGTCACACTGCAGGAAAGGTCAGGCAGAGTCGTCATCGCCCAGAGAGATCACTCTCCAGCACTGCCCCACGGCTGAGGCTTGTCGGGAATGCATCCAACGCTCCTGACCTTATCAGGGGTGGATCTCGCTGGGAATTTTCTGATGAAACAGTTTTATTGGAAAACGCTGATTCATAGACATCAAAATGTTTCATGGAAATGCACCAGTTTTCATTAATTTACAAGGAAACCCAGACATTATTTGGATGTACAAGTGGCTGGTTGGCTGCCAGGGTATCCCATGGCTTCCAGTGTGTCTGCTTGCAGGACAGCTGCATCCTCTGGGCTGCTTCAACCACAAGATCTAGCTTTTCACAGTCCTTAAACCTCAGCATGAGATGGGCTGAGGGGGCTTTGGTCTCCATGTGGGGGTCCTATGGGGCTACCTTGGGCTTGGGGACTGTGCGCTGCCATCACCTTTCCTCCTTGGAAAGCAGACAAAACTGCCTGGTCTCTTTCCGGAAATATGGATGACTTTTTTTCCCCAAAAGACATTAATCCATGTATCCTGGCACAGCCTTCCTACTGTGGGCAAACCACCTGCAATATCTCAGAGCTTTCCTGAAGCAGGAGCCTTGCTGCACCCCTCAGCCGTATCTGCAGCCTGCCTCTATGCCTCCTGCTTTGCTCCATATGCGATGAATTCATGACAGCACCAAGTCACAGACACAACCATGGTCATTCCCTACCTCAAGATCAGCTGGGAATGGCCCATCCATGAGCAAAGGCAATCCAGAATGACTCTGTCACAAACTTCTCCAGCTCCTGGTCTTAGCAGCCCTTCCCCATATGCTGCAGGGCAACATCTCTGCAGCGTTACACTGCCATGAAAAACAGAGTCTTACACTGGGGTTTTGCATTGACAGAGACCATCTCTGATAAGGCTTTGTATTGGGTGCAGCTTTTCGGCTACTCCAATTCACTCTGCATGGTGGAGCCTTCCTGCTGCTGGCATCCTAGGGGATTTGCTGGCTGGTCTTTCCCGGGGTCCTGGCCCATACAGCATGGCAGTAATGAGATCATCATACTCATGGTCTTGTCCCTTTCCTTTAGACACCCCCATGGCTGCTGTCTAGTTTGGTCTCTGATTTTTAAGGACCAGAAGACCGAAATCCTTCCCCGCAGCCTAGCTGAGGATGTGCTAATAAAGCAGAACATCCAACATGAAGCCATGCGTAAACCAGTACCCCTGTTCCCCTTTCCTGCCCCTCTCTGTGGCTGGAGTGCCACTGGAAGGCTGAAATACTTCTGAGATTTAGGTTGGATATTAGGAAACATTCCCTCACCAAAAGGGCTGCAAGCATTGGAACAGGCTGCCCAGGGAAGCGGTTGAGTTGCCGTCCCTGGGGGTACTTAAAAGACATGTAGACAGAATACGTGGTTTTGGAGAAGGGCAATTCTGTATGAGCTAGTTTAACTCCCATTTCCAGAAAAGAACTGGGACATCTCATTGAGCAAACAAATACTGAAAGAAATCAGAGAAAAGACATAAACCCAGCCAGTATGAATGCGTCTAATGTAATACTTCTGTGACACTTGAGGATAAGGAAGAGGCAGCACATGTCATCGATCTTCCATTTAACAAGGCTGTTGACACTGTCTGACATGAGAGTCTCAAAAGCTCACTGAGAAAACATGGTCTGTATGAAACGGCTCAACAGCACAAAACACTCCCAGGAAGAAGCTCTCAGTGGGCCATACACGCCACAGAGTACCCTTGTCTTCTGTGTCCTTCTGTAAAGTGGAGTCGAAGATGATTTCAGTTGGTAAGGGATGAAGCTGGAAGGTGGCACACGCATGCAGCAGAGCAGGATTATTGCTCCAAATGATTTTTAAAAAGAACTTAAGTCGTGAGGTCATTTACGGAAACAAATCCGATGAGAATTAGTCAGGAATAGCCTATTGCACATACAGAATGTACGCAGCAAAAGGTTCCTCAGCTCTTCTGTGGAAACAGACCTGGATCATGAGCCACATCAAGACCATGTGATGCTATACGAGTGTGAGAGGATGGGCACTAGGCTGGTATAGGGCAGACTGCAAACCACATGTGTTTAATTTCCTGCACAAGGCACAAAGACTGAGGGTCAGCCTGGAGAAGAATGAATGAGCTGAGGGGGACCCCCATAGGTTTTTTAATGTAGAGAAGATTACCATGGAAAGAAACAGTGTTTTATTCTCCATATCCGTATTGTGTAGGACTAGGAGTTATGGGCTCGTACTTCAGCAAGGAGCTGGAGTGAAGGTGGTTTGGGGAAGTGTTGGAATCTCCATCAAAGAAGGTTTTAAGAACACAGTGGACAAACTGCCGTCAGGAAATGACCGAAGGAAAACTGATCTTGGCTTTGGGCAGGAAAGATTTCCTCCAGGTGTACCTAGCATGGTTGTATGGATTTAGAGGAGGGGTGCAGTGCTTAGTTCCAGGCACATGACAACACTGTGGTGGTTCGTATCATTTGCTCCCAGATGCTCCCAGCTTTAACAGCTGAACAATCTTTCTGGTCTAAGAGGGTCCTTCTGCCTCAGCTCATCTGTGCTTCTGCTGCAGAAGCCATTCCTCACTCTGCTTAAAGGCAGGCAGCTGTGAAACCATGGCAGGGACAACCAAGAGAGGACTCCAGTGTTGTCAGAACACTATGTCCAGCCTCCTGGCACAGACCATCCCAGGAGCTTTGCACACAGCAGAGCCAGGGAGCTCTCCCTGTCTCTACAAGCCGGGAAGCAGCAGGAGGAGGAATGCACAGGGTGCTGCACAGAGCTGTGATTTACACCCCTCAGCAGGCTGCAGTGGAAGCAGCAAATCACCTCTTTTACATGGGTTCAGAAGGCAAGTAGACAAACCAGTGGAAGAACTATCCACATAGGCCATTAAATCTCAAGTCTTCCTCCTGGTTAAGGACAGCCCTGCATCGCTGGTTGTTGGGTGGCAGAATTGCTACTGCGTGACTGCCCTGGTATTCCACATTTCTTTTTGGGTACCAGTGCTGTAGACGGGAGGGAGACCTGGAGCAACCTCTGCCCTGACCCAGCCAGGACCATTTCTGTGGTCTTCAGCTGCGTTCTCAGTGCATTCATCTGAGATGGCCACAGACCCAGGGGGTTATTAACAAACAATTGGAGGCTGGAAACAGGACAGAAATCCTGAGCCTCAGAGTCAGGCCACATCCCAGGCTTGCTGCGTTCTGGCTGCTGTTCAGGAAAAGCCAGGAGCCCTGTCCTGCTCTGACTCCTCCCTAAGAGAGCCACAGGTTTCTGCTGCGAGGGGTCAAGGACTACTTTCTAGCTCCAAGCTTTTCTTTGCCAAACAGATTCTCCTTGTGCTGGACAAACAGCAGTAAAACAAAGTGGCAAAGCAAATGCCATCCCATGCGCAGAAGCATGCTTTCACTTAACTAGCGCTACGGCTGCAAACAGCTTACTGAGTTTGACAAAAGTCATGGCAATAAATGTTTCTTTCTAACTTCACCCTACAAAAATATCTTTGAATAACAGGATTGCGTTTACCCCAAACTATTCTTGATTGATTTACAGCAGCATCACATTAAAGCCCAGCTCCTTCATTAATGAAATAAGACTCAAAAGTCTTATTATATTAGTGAGTTTCACAGAGTAACTCAGTAAGTTATTTTTAATATTCTCATGGAGGCATGCCAGAAGGATAATATTTTTATATTCTATAGCAGAGAAATACACTTTCAGACAGTTTTGACTGACTTTAAAGTGGGCTTGTATGCACAGGCATGTTTTCCATCCCCAGCAAGTGACCAAGGAGTCTTTCATTAGCACAAAGCAAACCCCTGACAGAGTGAAACCCCAGCTGCCACAGTGTCGACAGCATTTCCTACGCACCGCACAGTACCAAGGGAGGCTGGAAATAGAGGCTAGTCACTCCTCCCTCTTTGGAGGCAGTGGAATGAATCACTGCAGTGGCTCTTTTGCATGGGGATCACTGCGTTTCATCCACAGGTAACAACAAAAACCTCTGTCCTTTTTCTGCAACTCCAACATCTCTGCACTCTTTATATATATATATATCTCCTTGGCATTGCATCTCAGGAAGAGGGAACACCAGAATATCACTGTCCTAGCTGACATACAGAAACACCTCGGAGCAGCCTGTGGCTGCACCAGGCTGCAGGCATGATCTCGGTCTCCTTTCTGCTGTGCTGTCACTATTCCTCTTCACATGATACCTGTTCCAGACAGTCCCGCATTGCAAAGGGCTATTTCAGGCCTATTGAGGGGCTCTTATCAACTTTCAGGCTCATTTTCAGCAGAGCTGAGTGAACAGGATCACAACACACACGTCAAGGGGCTGCCTGAGGCTTTTAAAGCAGATTGACATTTAAAGCCAAGGTTCAAACCCTGGTTCAGTGCTAATGAAGACAGCCCCCTTCAGTGGACTTTTGGGTGTACAGAAAAGCTGCTGATCATTCCCATTGGGAATCTGAGGCTGCACAGAGCTGAGGGGAGCAGTGCAATGGTTTAGAGCTACCAGGGGCATTTGGATGACAGCAGTCCAAACCACATAGTGTGGATGGACAGATTCCATGTCATCCCCATGGTTTCAACAGAAACATTCAAGGGCTGGAAAAATCTCCCACCTTCTCAAGATTGCTGCTCCTTTTTGATCCCTTTCCCTGCTGGAAAGAGTCCATGTGTTCATCCCCTCCTTCATGCAGAGCTCACCAGGACGACAGAGCACTTTCAAAGTGATGCCCAACCATTATCCCTACACAACACATATCAGGGTTTTTAGGAAGCTGAGGTGCCCTGTGACACCTCCCTCAAGTCATGGCCACAATCATTCTACCCAATGGATATTGCAAAGGGAGAATTAAAATATGCTGCCAATGCTTCAAGCAGCCCGGCTGCCCTTGCAGACCTTGGAATGCAACTTAATGCTCGCTCCTGGAAGTCCTTACTTTGAGCACTGGTCACCTGTACAGCAGATAGAAGATATTTGCAGGGCTGGGCCTTGAATCTGAGAAACCTCCAGTCATCCCATTCACAACCCCCTGTGCTGGCCTGGCATCATACCCATCACAGGCATTTAGCTGAGCTGGACCACCACATCTTGGGATGATGCAGAACCCTTCTGGGCTGTACCTGCCTCTGGGAACTTCTCAGCAGGACTGAAGGCACTCTTAGTCCAAAAGGAATCTCCTGGCAGCTCTCTCCTCTGCTTCCAAATGGGCCTCAATTACAAACAGATGATCATAACTTTGGAACCCCAAGAACCACATGACAAGACTGCAGCACGCTTGAAATCACCTTCAGGAATCTCTGGCAAGTCCTCCAGTGTGACAATGATGTTTATGGACTACATGCATCCATCAGGAAGGGATCTGTCGTGTTTACATTCATGTTACGATTCCTCTTGCTTTACTAACATCCTTGCTAGTAACCGTGTTCCTTCCTAGCACTGCTCTGGTGTTTGCAAATGCAGTCCTGAGTACAGAACATGCAGTGCTTCTCCTGCTGGCTTCACATTAGCCTCTCCTGATTTGGACAATAATGCTGTAACAAATCCACAGCCACCCTGGTCTCCATGCCTGTCACTACTCGGCAAACCATGGCTGCTCCTAGCTGTGGGTGACAGCAGTGCTGGCAGCCCAGTGGTCCTGCTGCCTGGGCAGTGCGCCTCCAGATGGGAGCAGCCCGGAGCCCATTTCAGGCTTGCCTGTGGTCCCCCAGGACATCTTGCTCCTAGTCCCCTCATACAGAGGCTCTGTGCTTAGTGTTTACAGGCACGCTAAAACTTTGGCTGGTCTGATGCTTGTATGTCCCAGTCACTCTTTTACTTCTCCTCTTGAGCTTCCCTGGGGAGCTGGAAGCTGTGCTTCAGTGTGAGCAGTGCTGCTCACTGTTTACTTCCACATTTCTGAGCAGTCTTTTGCATCCTGACCAGTTCAGGCATCCTTGGCTAAACTGCGTACCACTGAGGACAATGTCTATTGTCCTGCATGCTGCTGGCTAGCCAGAGGAGTGCTTTACATCTGGGATGAGCACTGCAGGACTGTGGTTTTGGGGTAAGCACCCATAAAAGGAACAAGTCAAAGCTCATTACCACAAGCTGGTTAGTGTTTAACATCCACTGCTAACACCAGTGCGTGGCCATACAACTCCAGACTCTGCAGCTCTATAGGTGCTGCTGACCTCCAGAAGGTTTAACAAGCTCTTGGAGGCACCATAATCAGCCCTGCAGCATCAGGAAGATGGGGACAGTGAACACAGTGATGGTGGGAGAGGCTGGCTTTGTGTTCACAGGTGCCACTGGTCAGTGTGGGATTGCAGCCACAGTCATCATGGTAGATAGCCACAAGGTTTATTTCTGGGCTAGTTTTAACATAAGAGAGGAATCATCTGCCTGGGAAAGGCTCAGCCAGGCTCCTGTGCCCTGCCCTGTCCATCAGTGGTCAGGAAGCCCATTTGGGGAAAGCAGCTTTGGTCTCAGTGTGTTTTATTACCCTCCTCCTTCCCTGTCCCTGTAGCTTTCCACATGTGCTCCCACCTGGAAAGCCCAGAAGCTCTGCAGCCAGCATGATGGGTGGAAGGCACACAGAGATGAGCACATCCTTAGGGGCTAGTAGCCTGGACAGGCTGCTCTCTATTGCAGGGGAAGCTCATGGTCCTTCACCCAGCCAAAACAAGTGCAGAACAGCACTGTGGCAAGAAACCCAGCTGCTGCCTGCCCAGCCTGGAGGGAAGCTCATGAGCTCCAGTCTAGGAGATGGGAATGCCAGAGTGCTACAAGGTCATAAAACTCACCCCTGTCTGGAGCTTTGCAAGGGCTGACATTGTGGAAACAGAGCAGTGATAAACAGCTACTCAGGTACTGATGCTGATTTATGTGCAGAATCTCCAGGTTCTTCATCTGATTTGTGGCCCTTCGTCTGTGACAGTGCTCTGGTTACCAAGCCTTAAAAGAGAACTCACTGCAGTGCTTTACATCCCTTACTGAGAAAATCAAAAACATCATCCAAGGAAACAAAGTACCAGCAACACAACACAACTGGGAATGAGGAAATCCATCATAGATCCAAGAGGTTTCCCGGATCCCAACTCTCAAAACGTGCCCCTCGTGTGGGACAGCTCAGCAAGACTTTGTGGGAGGCTGCTTTGAGGAGGGTTTATAAAGCAGAAACCTCAGCAATACAGGGATGAAAGTAGAGGTCCTACCCCAGACCTATGGGTCCAAAAAAGTGCAGTGAAGCTGAGCCCACATTGATCCTGTGTCCCCACTTCGCAGTTTCCAGCACTGCCTGCCCCTGAGCTGCAGGATTGAGGGGGATGAAGGAACAAGGATGAAGCAGCAGGAATTTCCTGTATCTTCTGGGAGATGTAGTGCAGGAGAAACAACGGGTGCACAGACCCAGGGTGGAAGCAGTAGCTGTGGAGAGATTTTGCTGCTGCTCAGCAGCCTCAGAAGGAGCAGCCTTCTCCCTGTGGCATCCAAGCCAGAAACAGGCCTGATTTGGCCCTAAATGCACATATAACAAAGACACAGCTGTGAATTTCCTCTTTTCTCATTTTAAAATATATGAGCTGGTTTGCACAAGCCCAGTATGAAGCAGCTTTTCCCATCCATAGAGCTGTTCTCTAAACACCACCCCAGCAAACTACTGGGAAACAGCCGCAGCACTAAACATCTGTGCAAGTGTGCTGTGCCAGATGTTACCAGGAGATGATGCAGCGCTGGATCTGGAGATGGATTCCTGGAAGTACCACCCCTTCAAGCCTGCCCAGAACCAGCCCTGAGAAAGCAGGATCTACAGCAAACATGGGAACGGAGGGCAATGGCTACGATCACAGTCCGTCCATCCCCATGGGAGATTCTGCCTGTCACAAAATCACAGCAAATGGGCACACAGGCGAGAGCAAACAGAGATGTTGTGACAGGAATGCCAAAGGAGGGGAGGAAGTAGCCCCAGCCCCACACTGCCAGCTCTGAGCAGATCTCCTACAGAGATCTTCCTGCTTGCTGTTTAGCCACGGGAGCAGGCTCTGCCTCTGGCACGAAAACCTCTCTGGTGGTCCCCAGCTCTCCATGAGCCTGTGGCCCCCAAGCAGTGGCATGGAAAGTCTTCCCCCAGCCCCAGAGCAGTCAGCATCCTTGCCCTGACTGCTCAGACCTCTCCTTTGGGCTTTGCAAGCGAGTGGAACACTGCTGTGGAAGTGCACATAAAGCCCTGGTCAATCCCCTCTACAGGAAGAAGGAGGTCAGCTCCAGTCCACCCCACACACTGGCTCACAACAAAGGGTGGACATGGCTTCTTAAGGAGCACCCAAGACCCAATCCTGGTGCACACTGGGAGGCCCTGGTCTGAGCCCACCCTCCCTTCTCGCAGCAGGGGCTGGTTCCCAGGCGTTTCACCCTGGGCTGCCCCTAACTGATGGCAATTTCCTCAAAGCTCAATAAAGAGCTTTTGCTGCGCAACAGAGACCGTCACGAGCGTTCTGTGGTGCCATGTGGTTTCTGCGCTGTTCCGCTTGTGCAGAGGTCAGAGCTCCAAGCAGGGTGCCTGTGGGTCCACACATGCACGTCCGCGCTCACCAGCACTTGCGCACATACAGCTTACGTACTTGCTTTCCTTGTTAGTCTCTTAATTCAGAAAGTCATTCAGAGTGAAAATGTGTTTCCTCTTTGTGAATGAACAGATCTAAGACAGATGGTGCATTAACTGGAAACATCTTTTGTTCCACTATGTTCGTGTATTCACTCTGTTCAAGGTGCCATTTATGATCATCCCTTCACTGTTCCTGATCTTTACAACTTGGAGTTCTCTTACTAAAAACTGTAACAAATCATCACCTCTTACCAATACTACAAAAGCACAGGTTTAAAGGCTGTCGGTGTCAGCAATAAGGCATCAGTTGTAACTTGCTGATGTGGAGCAAGGCTGCCTTTGACTGCAATGATGTCTATAGCACTTTGTGTCTCCTGTAACAGCCCCCTGGGACTCCTTTGGGCTTGCTACGCACCACCTGAGAGCACTGAGGTAACCACCTATGAAGCAAAGGCCAGAGAAACTGTCTGCATACCTGTGCAATTTCCTTGTACATCAGTTCCTTCTGGAAGGAACCAGTTCATCCCGGCTGAAAGATTTGAAGTGCTGAAGATTGCAGTAAGTCCATAGCTGGCCTAACAGACAAATTACCCTGAAGAACTATTTAAGCCTCATTTCTGAGTAAATTCTTCTATTAGGCCAGCTTACCTAGGGACTTACTGCAGTAGGTGCCTTTCCCTTCTATTTCCTGTTAGATTCTTCACTTGAGTACATGCATGCTTATTATGTTGTGGATATTCTCATTATGTGCAGAAATACTTAAGCTTTTCCAGAATCCTCCTGAGTTTTTGGTATTTGTGAGCTTAACATACTCCTGCGTCCTCCAGGTTAAACATGCAGGGAGCAAACACAATGTTATTCTTGCAACAGGATGTTTTTCTTCTTAGGATTTCAGGGTTATCAGGTTTTATACCCTACATCACAGTTTCAAAACCAAGTTTCTCATGTTCAGATGTCATCCACATGCCATTCATTAGTCTTGATCATAGAATTAGAGAATGGTTTGACTTGAAAAGGACCTAAAGATCATCCAGTTCCAACCCCCTTGCCATGGGCAGGGACACATCACCATGTCACCCAAGGCTCTGTTCAACCGAGCCTTGAACACCGCCAGCAATGGAGCATTCACAACTTCCCTGGGCAACCCATTCCAGTGCCTCACCACCCTTACAGCAAAGAATTTCTTCCTCATATCCAATCTAAACTTCCCCTGGTTAAGTTTGAACCTGTTATCCCTTGTTCTGCCGCTACAGTCCCTAATGAAGAGTCCCTGCTCCAGCATCCCTATAGGCCCCCTTCAGATATTGGAAGGCTGCTATGAGATGTCCACGCAGCCTTCTCTTCTCCAGGCTGAACAGCCCCAACTTTCTCATCTTATCCTCACACAGGAGGTGCTCCAGTCCCCTGATCATCCTCGTGGCCTCCTCTGCACTTGTTCCAACAGCTCCATGTCCTTTTTATGTTGAGGACACCAGAACTGCACACAGTGCTCCAAGTGAGGTCTCAGGAGAGCAGAGCAGAGGGGCAGGATCACCTCCATGACCTGCTGGTCACGCTCCTTTTGATGCAGCCCAGGATACGGTTGGCTTTCTGGGCTGCGAGCGCACACTGCAGTAGCTCATGTTCATTTTCTCATGGACCAACACCCCCAAGTCCTTCTGCGCAGGGCTGCTCTGAATCTCTTCTCTGCCCAACCTGGAGCTGTGCCTGGGATTGCTCTAACCCAGGTGTAGGACCTTGCACTTGGCATGGTTAAACTTCATCAGGTTGGCATCAGCCCACCTCACAAGCGTGTCAAGGTCCCTCTGGATGCATTCCTTCCCTCCAGCGTATCAACCGAACCACACAGCTTGGTGTCATCGGCAGACTTGCTGAGGGCGCACTCAATCCCACTGTCCATGTCACCGACAAAGATGTTGAACAAGACCGGTCCCAACACCGATCCCTGAGGGACGCCACTCGTTACTGGTCTCCAGCTGGACATGGAGCCATTGAGCACAACTCTTTGCATGCAGCCATCCAGCCAGTTCTTTATCCACCGAGTGGTCCACCTATCAAATTGATGTCTCTCCAACTTAGAGACAAGGATGTCATGTGAGACAGTGTCGAACACTTTGCACAAGTCCAGGTAGATGACATCAACTGCTCTATCCCTCTCCATCAGTTCCGTAGCCCCATCATAGAAGGCCACCAGATTGGTCAGGCAGATTTCCCCTTAGTGAAGCCATGCAGGCTGCCACCAAGTACCTTGTTGTTTTTCATGTGCCTCAGCATGCCTTCCAGGAGAATCCACTCCAAGATGTTGCCAGGCACAGAGGTGAGACTGACTGCTCTGTGGTTCCCTGGCTCATCCATTTTCCCCTTCTTGAAAATGAGGGTTATATTTCCCTTTTTCCAGTAGTCAGGAACTTCACCTGACTGCCATGATTTTTCAAATATGATGGACAGTGGCTTAGCAACTTCGTGAATTAAAAAATATGTCCTGCATTGGACTTAACGCTTGACCAGGTAGCTCTCAGAATGAGCTACAAAAAAGAGATGCTAAGTGCAACCTGACTGCAGGTGCTTCAAGCAACAGCCTCAAGAATGCGGAAAACAGGAAAGCACCACAGAAATGACCACAAATGTAACCAAGATGAAACACAAAGGCAAACTGTGCATGGAGACATCAGCGCTCCTTCCCCAGTGCAGTGGAGAGAGGGAAGCTTATAATCACTGACACCCTTGGCTTATTTATCCACAGACAAGGTGACAAGGGAAGAAGAACAGGCAATGGGCACTGAACGCTAGGGCTGGACTGACGGTGGAGCGAGGAGACCCAGCCTCCTGGGGGCTCAGTCCTGCTGGGTCTGAGCAATGGATCTGATCCATGGGGCACTCACCCCCACCCCAAGAACACGCTCAGTGAAGACAACAGTACCTCAGCACTACTGTGTTTTGCTGTGCCCAGGCTGCAACAAGAAGCAGGGCATGGTCACTTGTGGAAGCACCATAGGACATGGTTCAAAGCACAGAGATGGAACAAGAATCATTGTAACAAAGGGCTATCCCCATTTCAGTTTCATTTTTGGAAGCTGGTAGCTGTAAGTCATAATGATATTGAAATTAACCTTGGAATCATCTACAGATAGCAGGAAAAGAAATGAAACACATATACACACTGTGAGAAAGGGGTGAAGGTGATATCACGTAGTTGGGCATAGCCATGGTTTCGGGTAGCGACCAAGCAGCTGGGCAGGGACACCATAGGACCGAGGGCAGGGGAGAAGGGAACTGACTCTAGTGTCCCAGGCACCATCCACACCCTGCACATGATGTCCCCATCCAGGAAAGAAGGGAGCCCTGCCTGGGGAGCATGGCCCAGCACGTGCAGTGTGTTCCTGTGCTGGAAGGTGAACCTGGGACTTGACACATGGGAAAACAAGACTGGAGGTGTCTCTCAGGCTATCAGGCTGAAGGAGGCACTGGCCAAGCTGCCTGTGGATGAGTTCTCACAGGGGTGGGACATTTCTGTCTGAATGCATCCCAGTGTTAGAAACTGGGAGAAAACAGTTCTGCCAGTTCCTTTATCCAGTAAACTGCAGCTAGCAAGGGCCAGGAGCCAAGAGCGACGCTGATCAGGAGGTGTCAGGAAATGTTTGCCATGACTTTATCCTTAAAATAACCCCTGTAGACATTTTGCTCAACAAAGGAAGGTCCTACCTAACCTCTTGGTGCACAAATCAACACAGACCCCCAAGGAGGAATGATGGATCACTCAGTGAGCTCCTATTAAAGAACCAGCTAAACTCCAGATGGCCAGCAAGGAATGGAGTGGGACTATGACTGTCTGGGTCCAGTGCAGGGTCATGATTCTCTCCCACCACCACTTTGATCACTCAGACAGACTGAGAGCTTGGGAGAGGTTTGAAACATGAAGGCAAGTGGGTTCCTCCAAGCTGCCTAAGAGAACAAAATAGATGCTAAGGAAACAAATGAACCTCTTGATGCCTTAATAGAAAAGTGATGTGTGTGGTGCTTGTGCAAGTGAGAAACAACTGAGAGCTCTGTTATGGAAACTTTGCTCTGTGACAAATATGTTATGAATGACTTGTCTTGAAAGCACGCCAACATGTAGGTGCTGCTATCACAACATTCAATGGCTTTAACTCACTGTGAGCATTCTTGCGATAAATCATGGAAAACCTTGCTTGTTGCTATCTTTAGTCACTGCAATGTTTCACTCTCACAAGTCACTCACAGCGCTAAAAATACAGCTTATATCATTGGATTCCTGGAATTCTTTTAGTTCTTACATTCTGATTTAAGTGGCGTTAAAGCTGGGCTGTGCAGTTCAAGGCTGCATGCTGATATTTCATTGCGGATTAGATGTCACCTGTGTTCAATACAATATTTGCAGGATTTGTTTGATTTGGATCCAAAGGTAATTTGGAAAATCTTCCTGCAGATACACCTCTTACCTGGCTATGTGGTACAAGGCCTAGATTTTGCCTGGGACTAGATAGTAATTTAATAACCATTTCAATATATATTTAAACTAAAACACATGCTCCCCACAAGAGCTGAGTGGAGACCGTGTGAGAGTTTCTTCCCCAAAACTGTAGGTATCTTGCCTCTTTTGGACTACTGTGATATCGTGATGACTTTTGGTCAGACATCTCTCTTTCTGGTTTGTTTTACTTACCTGCTTTTCATAGTAGTTATTGATTCAGATACACCAAGAGCAAGAAAGTCTTGACCTCCCACCAGCCTTTCTGGATTTGATTACCCGCTCACCAAGGGCTGATAGTTTGAGCAGAATTTAATGCTTTCTAATTTTCCTTGATAGACCCTATGGAGCACGTTAGGGGCTTTTTTTATCCCAACTGGCAGCTCAACAAAGCCCAGCAATATAAAGCTCCATTTGTGTAATAAACTGTTGTACAACCTACTACTTATGAACACGGGTCCTGAAAATGTGCAACCTTTCTGCACATTACATTAAACACAAACCAGATGGGCACTTGCAAATCCTCCCCTTTGTTGCAGGGGGCTGAAGGAGCTGTGGTCAGATCTATTTCATTACACAAATAAACAGAAGAGTTTCATGACATTATTTTCCAAAATGAGCAGTGGGAAACCTGTGTGGAAGCCTCAGGAGCAGTTACCAAACACACTGCTGAACCAGAGTAGGCACAAGGGGAACTCTTCAGCTCTCCTTAACTGCAGGAGCCTGCCAGTGGCCTCTGGCCACACGCATGAGGACTGGACCCATTACCCGCAACAGGAGCTCTGCCACCCAAATCTGGAGACGCCTATGTGGGGACATGGGTAAAATGAATCTCCTGTAGAAGGTGTCCCGGTCAGAGCTGGTCATCGAGACTCTGACAGTCATTGGAGAGAAATGGGACCCTCCAGAGGGGACTGAGCCCACCCTGAACAGAGTTTCTGAGGCAGAGAAACCTCCTCAGATCAGACAGGATGTCTCACACATTGATAACTCTGTCAGCGAAATACGTCTCACTCTCAGAGTCCTAATGAAGGGAACAAGGGACAGTAGCTCTTAGCCAGGGACTTTGCTATGTCTGGACTGCACCAGAGGATGCCTAACCCCTCACACATTGAGCACATGTGTGAGACAGTTTCAGAGGAGCTGCTTTATGGTAAGTAGCTCCTGCATGTCCTCTGCCTCCTTTTCTTGTGATTGCAAGTGGTACCAGAAAGTTCTTTCTGAAATCTACCTGGCCAAATAGGCCCTGGGAGAGGTCTATGGCCAAAGTCCATGCACAGAGTCTGCATCCTCAGTGCCTTCCCCGCTGCTGGGAAGGTGTGCAGAGAAATCACCACTTTAGATCATAAAGGGAATGAGCAGTCTTGATGCAAGCCGAAGAAGACAAGGAAAACTGTTGTACAGATGTTCCCAGGCACAGCTGCCACAGATGAGCTGCAGGTGTGCAGCATGGACTGGACAGGCTGTGGTGGGGTGGGATGGGATGGGATGGGGTGGGATGGGATGAAAGCAGTTACCAGCTGAAGGAAATGATGTTAGGATCATCGATGCTCAGAGTGCAACTACTGGGCCTGGTGTCAACATCTGTGAGGGTTTCAGATGGAAGGGAAAAGCAGCTTATGGACCCTAAGGATGCTTAAGGTGCTGTCAGGAACCAGCAGGCAACTCAGTTTATTACTCAGAGATGAGGTGTTTGAAAAGAATATATTTATTTTCCTTGGCACAGCGATTGTGCCCCATGTAGAGGGGGCTGCCCTGGAAACCCCTTTCTGGTCCCAAACAGGGGGTCAGAGAGCACTGAGCCTGTGGCTAACTGAGGCTTAGGATGTGAAGGATGCATGTGTGAAGCACCTCTGGATCTGGGCATGATGAGCTTTGGTACCTGCACAATGGGACTCTGGGTCACTGTGCAGTGCAGACGCTGTCCCTCATTCCTGGGCTGAAGGCTGCAGCAGCCTTGGGAGGTGGGGGGGGTCAAGCAGATCTCACCTCTAAAGCCAACATCAGTGGTGACTTTAAGAAGATCCACAGCTATGCTTGCCTTAGGCTTTTCTGAGACCACGGTTCACAGATCACTGTTCCCTGTGTTCACTGAGGACACAGTGGTTCACAGTTCCGAGACCACTGGTTCACAGTGTGGACCAGAACTCAGGAGGAGGAGATGTCAGTTGAGCAGATGAGCATATCAATAGCATGGGATGAGGGGCTGGTCACAGCCACAGTGGAAGAGCAGCCTGACAGTGCAGGAAAGGGACAGGGGGTAGGGCTGGAGCTGGCCAGGCAGAAATCAGGATTCCTGCTTGTCATAGAGGTACCAGTCTCTGTTTTCCTGGATCTATGCATCCAGTCGCAGGTTTTTGTAGGTCCTGCCGAATGAGCTTTCTGCTTGCTCAATGGTGATTTATTTTTACAAATTTAAATGAAATCCCCTCAGCTGTTTTTGAATAATACTGGAGTTAAAAGGCTATTTTCCTATTTAAAAATATTCAAGCTAGACTGTTTTTATTAAATCAAAGTTAAGTCAGATAAAGACTGCAGTTTGAAAGTTCAGACTTGGGCAGGAGCTAGTCGGCTCTGGGGAGCTGTGCTCTGGCAGTGTTCAAGGTCAGGTTGGGCAGCGCTTGGAGCAACCTGCTGTAGTGGAAGGTGTCCCTGCCTGCGGCGGGGGGTTGGAACTGGATGAGCTTTAAGATCCTTTCCAGCTTAACCCATTCTATGATCCTATGATTTTATGGTGGCTCCCTGCTCCCTCCTGCTGATGTCCCCCATGTATCTGTGAGATGAGGGTGGGAGTGGTGAATACACCAATAGAAGTGCCCTTAATGGGGATGGATAGGACCCCCTTCTTCGGGGATATGAGGAGACACTGACATCTTGGGTTTTCCCCATGGCAATCCCAGCTACTGACCTTCCACCCTGCGGTGAGTTGATGGGGTAGAAGGTCCGTACTGTGACCACCCAATAAATGGCATGGAATGGGACAGGAAGGGAACTGGGCAGGGACAATCCTGCTCCATGGCTCTGCAGTGTCCTGTGGGGCGAAGGGAGGTGACTGCTGTGTCCCACAGATGATCCCCCCCTCCTCATTCCCAGTCTGGGCACTTCTCAGACTGCTCCACCAGCCCTGTGGCGCTGTCACACCAGGGAACCTGGCATCAAAGGCAAGCCCAGGTGCCACAGGACACGTGTGACACTCGGTGGGCTTGCCAGCTCCCGTGATGATGTGAGATGAAGGGAGCCGTCTGTTCCCAGCTGGGGAGCGGGAGGAAGAGCAGAGCCTCGGCGCTGTCTCAATGCGCAAATGAAAGGGAAAAGCAGCAACAGGAGGAGAGCGAAGGGCTGGAGGGATGCCCAAACTGGGGGGGGGTCTCTTTTCAGTTAAAGACCCAGCGTAGAGGGGTTCTGGGGATGGAGCCATGTCCCGTGGGACACCCGCCTGACACAGGGTCAGCTGCAAGACAGATGCTGGCAGTGCTACAGGGCTCGGTGCAGTCAGTATCTGCATGGCTGCTGGTCAGCTTTCGCCTATAGGCACAGGAAATACTGCTTTCTTTGCCTTCTCATAGCAGAAAACATGGGGGAAAATGGATGCGAAAGAAAATAAGGGTGGGAAAGCTCAGGAGAAAATGTGATTCTTTTTTAACATCACCAGTCTGGCCCCTTTACAAGTCCATGTCGTCTTTCTCATTGTTATCATATGATTTTAGGTACACTTCGATAGCTGAGACTGTAAAAAAGAAGTGCCCTCACTGGTGTGACTAAGTCTGACTATGGGGAGATGCTGGGCCTGGTTCTCTGCTTTGTTACTCCAGTCTGACACCAGTACATTGCCATGATGACATCATTTGGATTATTTCTGATTTATAGTGATTGAGAAAAATTGGGTTCTGTACAATAATGCAAACAATGAAAGACACAAAGCGAAAATAGTGCCTTGGAGCTGCACTTTCACATTGCATGATGTTTTGAGGACTTAATGTTGAAAGCCTTAGCGTGCAGAAAAGGAATTTGCTTCATTTCATCTATTATACAGTTGTCTGAAAGAAATAGCAAACAGCTCCTCAGCCTGAGCATGCTTTGCACACACTGAATTGTGGGGTTTTTTGTCCATCAGCTTTCTACCAACAGATCTCCACTGAAACTCAGACTGATACCTGCCAGCAAGACACACTGCTGGACCCATGACCAAGGAAATACAAATGACCCTTGCAGAGGCCAAATTCTGCCCTCTGTTACATTGATCTGAAGCAGTTTTGCTAAAGGCAAGGTTATCTGAAGCATTTAATTCTCTGTGAGGGCAGAATAGGTCTATCTGTGCCTTTGCAAACAAAATGCCTTTTCCGTTCCTTCTCCAGAGAACAATTTCACGTCGCCCTAATCCCCTGGAAATTCCCTGGTGTCCGAACACCAGCCTCTTCGTAAGACCTTGAAATCCACAGTTCAGCCACAATTATACCAAACACTTAGTATATAACACAGCAACTGCTTCAAGTCTGACCCGGAGTTACTGAGCTGAGGAGCCACTTCCATCTTAACTTCAAATGTTGCCATGAGAAACACCATCAAAAGCACCACCCACCAAAACCATGGTGAGCCACAAACCCGGCATGTGCGAGAGGTGCTCCATCAGCATGTATCCAGCCTCAGCTCCCCCCTCGTGACCCCGCGGGGTGAGGCACTTACCGTTCTTCCGCTCCGCGAAGGGTGGTGGCTGGAGCTTGGGGCCATCTCTCACTTCGCTGCCAGCCTTTTCCTTGGGTGTCTTTTCTTCTTCATTCCCACTCGGTGCACTTCCGTGGTCGGAGCGATCCTGTTTGACCACACCATTCATCACCGTGCCTGAAGAGAATGGTCCAGGTTCTGGCTGCTCCACTTTGGATGATCAGGTAGAGAAGCAGACCCCAAAGTTACCTCTGGAAGAGAAGAGGAGCAGGTAAGGATGAAGTTCCCAACCAGCTCGTGGAACTGTGGACAAAGACTGGCATTTGTGAAACAATCAGACAACAGAGATGTCATTACTCCATCTGCTCTCCTGTGTTGGACGCACTGGAGAGGAAGGCTTCAGGATTCCCTATTGCCTGCTTGGTTCTGCTCTACTTGTCTGCTGGGTCTGCATCCTTGGCTACTTTGCTGCTGATGATGAGAAAGCAATTGAACTGTTAGAAATACAGAACAGGTCTACAAGTGAGAACGATCTTCCTTTATATAAGGCTCTGGTCTGCTGAGAAAAGGCGGTGACAGAAGTAATTCCACACAACACAGAATAAGTTGGATCCAGATTCCACACAACGCAGAATTACATGATACAGATAGCAAACCCCAGCTAGCTTTTACAGCAGGAAGTGTACAAACACCCTGCAAAAACTGTTCCTTGACATCAAACCTGTCACTAGCAGCCTTTATGAAGAACGCAACCAGAGTACATAAAGAATTGTGGGAGTTTGCAAAGGACGGGAGGAGTTGTTTGCTCTGCTCTGAAGTTTATGTGGGGTTTGTGGTCAAAATACATGAGGGAAAGTCTCAGGAAATTCTGCAAATTCAAGTTGTGCTTCTACAGATATATGGGCAAGGAGATGCTTGCCTTGCTGACACTCGTATCTCACCAGAAACAGGGACGGGAAGGATTTAGCTCACGCCAAATGTATTTGTGGGATGCAGGCACGTGAGCCAGGAGGAGCTGCTGATACTGAGCACAGCAGAAGAAAGCTGCAAGGAGCGTTTCAACATCATGTTGCCTAAAACAAAGCTCCAGATGCTAAGTGAAAGTAAATGCCTGTAAGAATCAGCACCAGCTCCTAATGAGTCCCATCAAGAAAGAGCCGAGGAGAGCTAAAAAAGGTCATTTGTAGAGAACAAGAATAGAAAAGTGCAAGATTGATTCAGTGATAAAATCTGATTTAATACAAAAAAGTTACCAATTTACTGTATAAGGAAGTAAGAATTGTGCATTGTATACGATACCATCTCCTCCACACAATGTGTGCCAGGACTGTCCCACAGCCCTCTTCCTACCCTGCACTTGCAGGGATTTTGCCATCTGCTTTCCCATCCATCTCACTGTCTGGCCCCACCTGCCTCACGGCTGTGTCCCACTGGACGCAGGTGACATACACCATCCTCTTCATACTGGGTTTTGTTGCTGGGAGGTTCCATGTAGGGTGCCCATGGGGTGAACAGGGAGAAGGTCCCAAAATGCTTGTGCCACCTTATCACTCTGAAGGTGGAACACAAAACTGTCCCCATGTGCATAACCTCAGGCAGCCGGTGCCCATACCCAGCCCTGCTGTCTGGGCCCTGAAATAGATGCAAACCCACTCTTGATCCAAGACAAGTCCTTACCCACCAGACCCTCCTTTCTCCCATGTGCTTCCCATCACTCCCCTCTCCATCCTTTGCATCCACTGCCTTTACATCCCTTTCCTCATCTCCTGTGCTCAGGTATCCCTACCAAAGTCTGACATGCTGCCACTACACATGGAAACAGCCCTGCAGCATCCCTACAAGCCAGGGCTGTGTGACGTGCTGCATCTTTAAACTGAGAGTCTCAGCTCCCACCTTTGCTCGAGCGTTTTAGCAGCTCATGTCTTTTTCTAGTGCTGTGACAGCTGTGCCATGCATGTGCCCCACTGTGATGGGAGGTGACCCGCTGCACAACCACCAGTAGTGGCTGTAGGGCTGCAGACCCGCTTTGGCGCAAGCAGCCTCTCAGCCCTCTATTTAACTTGTGACGAACGTGGAACATGCAACAAGTGTTTACATTGCTATTTTAAAACGTACATGTTTTGAACGTTTGGAAGTTGCTGATATGATGCATCTTTGTGGTGGAAACAGCGGGTGATGACAGGACAATCCAGCAAACTGCATCTGCTTACAAAAATGAGACTTTGTTCAACTGAACACTAAATCTTTGATAAATGACTCAGGGCTTTGGTGACGTACATGTTGAACCAATATGACAGTTTTATATGGATTATGATTATTAATGCTTTTGACAAATCGAGAGCCTGAGCCAGCCAGTGCCGAAGCTGCGAGACCACCAGCAGAGGCAGGAGGCTCTCAGAAAGGCTTCGTACAGGCTCTGGGCACACTCTTCTTGCACTCAGGGCAGATGCGATGCTTTAATTTGCAGTGAGTGCACTGGGGTGCCTGAGCCAGGTCACGCTGTGACCCCCGAGACACCGGCATCCACCACACACTCAAGTACCAATGGCTCAGTGGTGGGTTTTTTTTTTTCCTGAAGTCAAATTTGGCCTCCAAACATCCCACGTTGCTCACTCACTTCAGCCTCAAGTATTTACAAAGCTTAAGCACACTTTTGAGCCTCAGAGAACATCTCCCATCAAGCGCTGCTGCCAGCAGATGAATTGCAAGGCTATTCAGAGCGCAGGCCATTTCCCATCTCTCTCTGACTATAAATATTAAATCCATAAAGCTGGACTGCCATGGTGGCTCATGTGCACTTCCTTGGAAGACACTGGAGATCCTCCAGTGCAGATGCTTGGTTTACAAGCCTCCTTGCATTCTGCTCACAGAGCACTGTAGCATGGATGAGGCTATGCTTCCCTTGGGATGCGGGCCAGGCTGGATGGACTCATCTCCTCACTGGCCAGGTGGGTATGGCCAGGTCATGGCACCATCTCACATAGCACCCCTCGGGTCACAGCAGCGTAGGGCGCTCCCCTGGAGCTGTCACACACTGTCCCTAACGCCTGCTGTGACACAGGCGCATTGCATCGGCCCTGCCTGCAGGCTGACCCCTCTGGGCGCTGCCTTCCCTTCCCTCCATCCCTGCGGCTGCAGAGCGGGGCAGCGCGCCCGGGCAAAGCTGCCCTTCTCCCCTTACCCTGCTCCCCCATCTCCTGGGCAGCCCGCGCAGTGCCCGCACGCACCAGGCACGGTTTTGAGTCTGTCCTGCGGGGGGAGATGTAGACTGAGGATTGCGAGCCCCGGGAGGTCCTGCGCTGCCCGGACACAGCTCGGGCACGAACGGCTTGGAAACCAGAAACGGAGGCGAGTGCCGCGCAGGCACATCCCTGCGGAGTGGAGTGAGCCTGCGGCATGGATGAAGGTGCCTTGATCCCCCTTTGGATTCGAGCGTTCTGCGCCATGCAGCCAGGGTAACTCATGCAGGAGATAGCCCTGCGTGGGGGCAGCTTGGCAAGGCCAGCTCTGCCTCAGTGCTGAGCCCTGGCTGTGTCCCTCCGCCACCCGGCAGCCCCCAGCCCGTTACCAGCACCCGCCGAGCATCACCGTGCAGCCCGAGCCATCGCTGTCCTCATCCAGGCTGGGTGCTCGGTGCTGCTCAGGCTTTGCAGAGGTGGAGGCATTGCTCCAGCACACCGTGCACCCGCACGCATGGCACTGGGGGCTCTGCAGGATGCTCCAAGTTTGTCACAGCTCCGAGGGAGATGTTTTCCCACAGCAAAACTTCCCATGATTTTTTATAATTTCCCCTGATCCCAAATGGAGATAGGGAGATATTGCAAAATAAAGCAGAGGGGGGGAGGGAAACCGATCACTCATCATTTCCCATTGGATAATTCTAAAATATTTTCATTTTTAAACGTTTTTTAACTTCTTCTTAGAAAAATGAACAAAGCCATAGAAACCAAAAAATCATTCTAAGAATTCAGAAAAAACTTTATCTCCCTGAGAAACAGTTTTGGCTTCAGCAGCTCAACTTCCAGCAAAGAAGTGGTTTGTCTGGAAAATTCCTAAACTGAACAATTCCCTGTCCAGGTCGCACCAATCCGCTTCCATTCCTCAGGTCTCCCCGTGTCAAGCAAATACTTGGATCAAGCTTCTTGCTGGCTTCCCAGCAGCGAGCTAGGAGTGAGCATCGTGCCAAGGTGCGCACCAGAAATAGGGTCTGCTGCTCCCTGGAGCAAAACAAGACCCTTCCTGAGCACTGCCCTGGGATCTAACATAGGGACAGACACTTCTTCCTCTGCTCAGCGCCGCTGCTGCCCTGCAGATACACCTGAGCAACCCAAAAGGACAGACAAAAAGGAGAGGGAAAGTCTTTCTGTGGTGTGAAGCGTGCGGGGATCCAGGCTTGATCCCAGCGTCTGAGCAGAGGCCTCCAGCACTAAGACACCCCCGCTTGCCTGACAGACAGGGTGCAGAGCCTGCGGCAGCTGGACATGAGGCATCTCTACAGGCTTGAGACACCCATGTTTAGGCACCTGGCTGCTGCCTGTGGCCTGCATCCAGTGAGGCACAGCACCTCGAAATGCATTTTGCTGCTATGCAAATGCCTTCATTTAGAAGTGCCTTAATGAAATGTCTTCATGAATGACACTGCCACAGGGCTGGCTCCTGCTTGGGTTACTGAGATGCAGCTTTGATGGCCTGCACTGTTGTTCCCTGCCCAGTACGGACCCATAAACTAATCTTCACTTTCCACCTTCTCACCTTTTCCCCTGTGCCACCTCCTGCATCCACTGAGATGGGAATGAGCTTAGCTTACGCTTCCTCAGATACTGGATCCATCTAAATCCCCCCCTGCTTTCCTGTTTGCTCTCTTAGAGGTTGAAGTGGAAGTAAAGACATTTAGCTCTAATGCATATGTAGCTCCTCTTA
The DNA here is from genome assembly GCA_017639245.1 of Myiopsitta monachus. Lineage (NCBI taxonomy): Eukaryota > Metazoa > Chordata > Aves > Psittaciformes > Psittacidae > Myiopsitta > Myiopsitta monachus. The sequence continues at coordinate 10,806,668 of CM029931.1, forward strand.
AGCAATCGTGACCCACCATAAAACTTTAAATTCCTAAAGAGAAAAACCAGGAGAGAGATGTTCAGAGATGCAGACCAGCCTTATCAAATTCTTCACGTGTTTGTTGTGGTGTGCTTGTATTCCTGGACTTCTGCTTGCAGGAATGTTGCTGATAAACCCATCTCACTGAACATGGACTTTGTGTGTTTTAGCTGATGTTTACAGTGTTCAGACAGTAAAAGTAGCTATGAATTCCTGTGTGCCCCATGGACACTTGTACTGCCTTGTTGCAAATGCTGATCAAACTCTGCTATGTATTCCTCCAGCAGGAATCCTGCCTGGTCCTCCTTAGAGCCATGCATGCTTGGCAAGGCAGAAGACAACTCTTGCCCCTACACCAAGAACAAGAAGAGACCTTTGCTCCTGTGGGACCATCCTGGAGCTGCCAGGAAACGCACCACTGCTCTTATCTCATTGTTTTCCTTGCAGATGATGTCCCCATGGATGGTTCCTCGCACTGAACTCCCTCGTGCCTCCAGGGATGCAGAAAGCCCCATCCTGTGGCAGCGCTGGGGCAGCAGCACGGAGCCTACAGGCTGTTTCCCACAGCTCTGCACATTCCTCCCATGCCCCAGAGAAGTGACCTGGTTCCCACTGCAGCCTCCACTCAAGCTGCAGCTCAGGAGGAGCTCCTGGAAAGGCCAGGGGACTTCCCCAGTGAATGGAAAACAAAGCAAGGAAGCCTGCCCCAAGCCTGGATACCCCCTTAATGGACAAGTTCTTCCATGCAACTTCTTGTGCATCCCCTCTGCGGGGGCAGTGCCAAGACACAGTGAACAGAGCTGTGCAAACATGAGGCCGTGAAATCTTAAGGCAAACTCGCCCAGTGTTTGGTCACATTGTGATCCTCATGCTCAGCAAGGTTTGCCAACTGCTTGCACCCCTAGGGGGGTTAGGATAGTATCTCCTTCCCAGCCTCCACATTGCCAGCACCAGTATCTGCTCCAAGTTGCCCATAGGCCATGGGGCCTGAGACAGCAGCAAAGAGCACAGCGATAGGAAGGGGCAGCTATCTTCACCCAGGACAGCTCCTGGCCTTCAGCCTGGGGAGGGCAATGGGAAATAGGGACTGCTGTTCTCAAGGGAGCATCTCAGTTCTGACATCAGCCCTGTCCCTCCCCTGCTTTGAAAAGGAGTCATTTCTCCTTCATTTTTCCCAGAATGAAGCTTTAACTGGTGAAAAGTAGCAGAGGGAGTGGAGAGCAGGAAACCAGTTGTGGCCCCAGATCCTCCTAAGCTCCACCTCTCTGACAGTCCTCTAAGTAGGCTGAAAATGCCTGGGTACAAAATCAGACTGACAAATCGTACACTTGTGAAATAACTGATCTCGTTGATGAGGACTCTCAGTGATCAGATTCACCGGTGCAAAGTCTGAACCTGCAACCTGACCTGGCTGAAGATGTCCCTGCTCATTGCAGGGGGTTGGACCAGATGAGCTTTGGAGGTCCCTTCCAACCCAAACTATCCTATGATTCTATGAAATTCCTCAAGAACTGACTCCGTGCTTGGGCATCCATGTCTATGGCTCACCCGCTGGCACCCAAGGGCTCTTCCCAGGACAAGGACTCCTTGTGTCTGAAAAGGCACAGTGATTAGAGTCTAACACTGTGGCAGAAGGCGAATCCCTGACACATCCAAGTGACATTAGGATGTGTCAGGGACATCACTAGGACATCCGAAGAGCTGTCAGCCCTCTTTATCCTCCTATTTGCAGTATGCAGAACTGACACTAATGCTCCCTCCATCCCTTGCTAGGAAATAGCCCGTGATCATGGATGTGTTGGGATGCTTGGCAGAGCCTGCAACGTGGATGGTAGCTGGGTTGAGCCTGTGGGGACAATTCTGGGTGATGAACTGCACAGAAGAGGCAATGGCAAAGCACTTCTCTTGTTCCATGTCTGCCTGCTGCTTCTGCAGGTCTGATTAATAGAGAAGTGACAGGTCAGCATTAACCTCCCAAAAGGTAACTGGCTGAAACCTTGGCTAAACTCCGAGTTTTCTCGGGGGACCTGGGAGCAGAGCTGTGCTATACAAGATCTTAGCTGACGTCTGTGCAGAATCCAGCTTGGTGCTCACTGCTGGCTGCCTGATCAGGCCCAGAGCTCCACAGCCTCCAGTAGACACCAAGGCCTTGGGAACAGCATGTCTCAGGTCCACAACCTGGTGCAGCTCTCAGAGCTCCCTCTGGTTGGCATCCACTCAACCACATGTCACCCTGAAGTGCAGGCACTAGGGATTGGTACTCTCAGCTCCCTCTGCATTCCCCAGGGTGAAAGAGGAATTTCTACTGCCTGTCTGTAAGCTTAAGAGCAGGTGAGATGATCTGCTCCCTAAAGCACCCATTTCTTGCCACTGGCTGTAGAAAGCCCCTGTGTGATGGACTCACACAGAGGATTAGCTGGGACAGCAGCCACACTGTACCATGTCCAGGGTGCTCAACCCACAGTCCTGCTCTTGCTCAGTGTCTCTTCATTCACAGCAACTTGCAAAAGAAGACAGGGAGGAGAGGATATCTGTGTGCTCACATTGTCCTCAAGTTTCGATGCCTTCTCTTACAGCTCCTCGGCACAGGCTCTGTACTGGCACAGAGGCAGCCCCAATTCCTGGCACTGTCCAGGGAAAGATGATCCTGCAGCCAGCACACAGCTAACAGGACCCATCACAGTATGCGTGATGGATGGTGCTGTAAGGGATGGATGGTGGTGATAATGCTGGGACATGGTACTGTGCTCCAGACACAGAGTAAACGCTCCAAGGGAAAAGGGGAGAAACAGAGTTATCCGCATAGGGAGAAAGAATGAAAGCTTTGAGAAGAGGAGCAGAGTCTGTCTGGCAGGAGGCTGCAGGAGCCGTAGGAGTAAAATTTCACTTGTGGCTATCGAAGACAGAGGACGCATCTTCATGCTGACATGGGGCAGCCTGAGCCCTCCATACTCCTGCTCTGGTACAGAGCTTATTCAGGTCTGGTTGTGGCTGTGCTGCAGGTGTGGATGGCAGACCCAGGGCTGGTGCTTTGGTATTCCTGCAGACTTATGCTTAATGCCGCATGACACAACCCCTGTGGAGACTCCAGCACTATCCTCTAGTGCCTTGTGCTGATCCCCAACTCCTGTGAGCAAGCCCCATGCCACTAAAGCCAGCCTGCTCTCCCATTCACAACCTCTTTCCATGCTGAGACAGAGACACAAACACCCAGAAGACCAAAGTACAGTGCATGGAGAAGTAGGGCTGGGACCTACACAGTCATCCACAGCCTCTGCTCTGACCATGGGCTAGCTCAGGGCCAGGCACAGGGGCTGCTAGCCCTCATTACTCAGTACTGCTCCCCTCTGCTACAAGCACTTTGAGCTTTGTCAGCTGTGGTTGTGGTTCCTGCATTTGGCTTGACATCAGAAGTCCTTAACGATTGCACTTCACGTGCTACCTAGCATTTGCCACCAGTTCATAGCCCTGCTCATGAGTCTGGGGCTATTTCCTGGCAAAATAGCCCATTAAAAACACTACTATAATGTTACTGGACAACACATGCAAATAGTTCTGAGTTAGATAAAACACCTCCTTATGAATCTGAGCCATGCTTGTAGATTTTGAAGTAATCTTAAAATAAACTTCAAAATCTTAAAATAAGCTGTAATGTTCTAACTATGCTGAAAAGGCTCAAAAAGCAGATATCAACCTCAAATTTGTTCTTGCTGCTTGCTCTGTTTGCAAAACTGCTTTTAGGCTAATCTTGTGAATTGTCCAGGTCTGACTCATGAGCCCCGTATGCTGGGGCTGGTGCTGCTTGGATCACAGCAGATACTGCCAGGACACTGGATGTAGGGTGCTGCGAACCCATTCCCAGAAGCCTTGTTGGGCTGAGGACATGCGAAGGATGAGGGCTTTGGTAGCAACAGCATTTATTTCTAAACTACTACTTGATTTGATGGCAGCCCATGGCAGGGGGTTGGGACTGGATGAGCTTTAAGGTCCCTTTAACCAAAACCGTTCTGGGATTCTATTTGATTTATTTATGAACATTTAGCAATGAGCTGTTTCTGATTGTGACACCTCAACTGTTTAGTGAGGCCAAATCATTTCTAAGGAAACAACATAGAACTCTACAATGGTTTGGGTTGGAAGAGACCTTAAAGCTCATCCAGTTCCATCCCCTGCCACGGGCAGGGACACCTTCCACTGGAGCAGCTCCAAGCCCCTGTGTCCAACCTGGCCTTGAACACTGCCAGGGATGGGGCAGCCACAGCTTCTCTGGGCACCCTGTGCCAGCTGCCTCAGCACCCTCACAGAGAAGAGTTTCTGCCTTATAGCTAACCTGAATCTCTGCTGTTTAAGTTTGAACACATTGCCCCTTGCCCTATCGCTACAATCGCTGGTGAAGAGTCCCTCTCCGGCATACATTGGTTTCAGAATCTGGTTTAAACACAGCCCCAACCAAAACTCATGTTTTTCAACTTTTCCGGTGAAATGGGAAAATTCCCGGTCTCTGGAAGTGCCCCCTGGTACTTAACATTACCAGCATCACTCTTTCCATTAACACTGACACTGCTTTTACTACTAAATCATGGCTCTGACAGCTACATGATGGGCAGGTTTCTCATTTCAACTAGGTGTGCAGGGTTCCTACAGCACAGTTCCTACAGAGGCCCTACAGCAGACTTGCCTGTCCTACTCTGAGTTCTCTGAGCTCTTGGGCACAAGTGTCCACAACATCCAGGTTGAGTTTTCTCATAGCATTGCACTGGATTCAGGAAAAAACCCCTTACTGACATGGAAAACTGTCCTGGACTCAGCAACTGGAGCCTTCCACCAGAAAAGTGGTTCTGCCTGTTGCAAGGCTGGCCCTGCAGCACCAAAACAAGACACTAGTTGAGGTTCCTCAGCCCATGTAGTTCCATAGCTCAGTGCTGGGCAGCTTCTGTCTCAGGCCTGGATCTGCTTGTTCTCCTCGCATGACATTACACAGTGTGGATGCACTTTGCACTGGGTTTGTGCAATGTGCCCGCATCCCAGGGTCTCTCCCTTCCAGCCCATCTTAATGGCCGGTGAAGCCCAGCTCTCAGCTCAGGTCCTTCTGCAGCCACCAGGCAGGTCCAGCTGTGATCAGTCACCTCCGAAAGGCTCTCCCAGTGACACTTGCAGCCCTACCAGCAGCTTCCTCCCCACATTTCTGCAAGCAAGCATTGTCTTGTCTCATGGAAGGTCATTTGAATGCCTTTGGTTATCGCTGCATCGTCTAACTGTTCCCTAGCTCTGCGGCATTTGCGGCTATGTCTGATCTTTGTCTCTCTCGTTTTGTTACGTTTTAGAAATGTAATAAACACAATCTTTCTGAAAGAAAGAAAACATGGCAGAGATCTGAAATGGAAAATGAGCGCAGACTGGAGCCATGCCTCTTCGTTAGAGGCCAGAAGGAGGGGAAGCAGCAAACCCCACAATGACAAACACTATTAATGAAGCGATGAAGGCAGCTCTCAAACAGGAGTGCAGCTGAAGGCAGAGCCAGCTTGCTGGTCCCTCTGCCCGGCGCGGGGGCCTCACCAGCCGGAGTTGGCACAGGGAGCCTTCAGTGGGTGGGAAAGGCCACAGGCTGACCTGGCAGGGCTTTGGGAAAGGTCCCAGACTGCTGGCAGAGGACTTGAGTCCAAGGGGTGTGCTCCTGCTGCAGCCGGGACCAACCTGAGCCAGACTGGGGTGGGTACATGCACTGAGCGCGTCATGCGCTGTGCTTTGCCTCTCTAGCCCCACGGCTCTGGGTCTGAGCACTAAATAAGTACCCATCTGGTGGACGGGGTCATGTCCAACTCCACGTTTTAGCTTGGTGGCCTGAAGCCTCTCTGCCTTCTTCAACCATTCAGCCAGCAAAGGCAGGAAAGACAGGGCATCCGCTGACCTCTGTGGACCTTGTCATCCCCGTGCTCCAACCCCAGTAAAAATACAGGGCACGTTTGTCCAGGCCTCTGTCTCTTGTGCCCTCAAGTGTTGGCACAGGCAGTGGCTGGAGCAGTGTCTGTCTGCTGCACAGAGGGCAGCCAGGCCCTGGTCTATCCAACTGAATCACCTGGGCCTCAGGGAGCATCCTCTGCAAGCTGCTGTCACTGCATGATTTAACAGAGCTGCCCAGCAAGAGCTTCTAACAATAACCCCGCACAGGGATTCCGGCGCATAGCCTGTCTTCTTGTGCTGAGCCCTGCAGAGCTCTGCAGGGCAGTCTGTGAACTTTCAGATCACAGACACTGTGGCTGGAAACCGTGAGTGGGGCTGCCACAAGCTGGAAGTGACCACAGGGCTTGTGCAAAGGGCTCTGCTTCAACTCTTTCTTCTATAGGTTTCAAGCACCCTTCACCTCCTTGTTGCTAGATCAAGTGTAGCCAAGCCTGGGACATTCTTCAGTCTCCTGCTGGACTTCCTCAGTGCTGTATGGCCCAAAGGACCAGGCCGTGTGGTCAGAGCCAGCCCACGATTAACAAGGATGAAACCCCTTTCAGTCCCTCTCTAGCTTGGTAAATAGCTTTTACAAATGGGAACTCTCCTCAAGCAAGAGATGTATCCCATGAAGACACAGGTCTCCACTGAATGAAGATGGTTGTATGATGGTCCCAAGCTTGAGAGCATGCTGAGGTGGGTCACCCACTCACTATCCCATAGCAGCTTTTCCCTTTAGAGCAAGCAGCTGAACCGTTCATGGGCTGAAGAAAGGACACACACTGTGTCCTGCAGGAAATCCCCAGGATCTACAACAGAGACATCAAGACTCAGTGACCAAGGTAGCCAAAGATCTACCCATTCTCTCTGTAGCCACAGGACTTGAAAAAGTGAAGCTCCTTCATCATAGAAAGGAAGGTAAAAATCCACACATGGCCCCGACAGTCCAGCTGAGGGCAAAACTGCTGTATGGCTCCCATCTCAGTACACATATTACTGTGAGCAAGGTACCTCATGCAGGCATACAGGAGTGCTCTGACACTAGAGAAGCAGTGCACCACGTCCAGATTCCACCTCTAGCCAAAATGCTATGAAAGCAAGCAAGCTCCTTTCTGCATCCCAAAAGCCAAGGCTGCATCAGGGTGAAAGGAAACTTGTGGTTCCTTCAGACAACTAGCTAAAGCTCTGTAGCAAGAAGATAATAAACCATCATGCAATAAAGCGTATCAAGAACCGAAGAAGCCCTCTCTTTTTAGCAGTCTTCCAGAGATACTAGCAAGTAAAACATTCAAGGCCATTATCCCATGACTTCATTTTTCACACTAGGATCATTCCTGTCGTGTCATAAAATCCCTTCCATTAACTTATCAAGCTCCATCTAGAAACAACATCGGCTCCTTGCCCCTACTTTCCGGTTTGGAAGGCTGCTCAAGAACGTCATTCTTCTACTGGCTAGAAATTTTAATATATCCTCCAGTCTAAATTTATCTGCAAAATCACCCAGACTCAAAGCATGAGGCCTGTGACCAAAAAGGGCCATGTTTAGGTAAGGACAGGTGGGGTTATTGTAAGAGGCAAGGCTTGGCATTAACTGGAACTCCAGGTCCGGTTGCCAATCTCATCACTGGTCCCTCTTATTTCAGTGACCGTGACCCTAGCTCTCTGGAACACCTGAGAAATCAGTTCCCTGCCTGTGTGGGAAAGGATCAGTAAAGCTGCACAGGAATTACAGAATTCTTTCACCATGGATAACATCGATGCCAGAAAAAGAAAATAATTATTATCCCACAGTTATGCAAGGACACATGCCCAGTATTTCCATGAAGAATCCAGATTCCAATTGCAACAGAACTTTATGGAGGAGCTGAGCCTGGCTTGGAAATGACACAAACATAGCTACAAGACGAGATGCAGTGAAGTGTCTCCATTGATGGTTTTGTCTTGTCATGGCAAGTAAGATCCTTTGGGAAGTGGTGTCTGGGGATGAGAAAGGACATCTCCCCACTCTTGTCAAACACCCTAGAAAGATCAGGATATCAATGGCTCCTCCTGAGGCAACAGTATTACATCAGTGAATCCCCATTCCCAAGCCACAGCTCACATGAACAGATTTCAGCCTTCCCTAACCACAGACAAATGGGTCCCCAGCACCAAAACCATCAGTTGATGTAATCTGGTTCAGCAAGGTAGAGGAGTACCAGAACGGGTGGCTCAAAGCTCAAATCCTGGCACCACCACTGGACGTGCTGATGGAATAGTAATGAAGAGTTAGAAGGTACAATATACAGGGAACACATCCAAATGGCTTTAGCAGTGCCTCATGCCTTGAATCTACTAAAGCTACTTGTTTGAAAGTACTGGGATAAAGGTACTGGAGTGATCTTGGATTGTCAGGACATTTCTAACAACTCTTCTCACTGAATGCTGTTGAAGTGCTTTTATAGAATATGAGCATTCAGAAATAATGAGCAACCCATAGGTTTGTTTTAATGGAGGAAAAAGGTAGGAGGTGCTAGGGCACATGTTGGTCAACATAATGATCTAGATAAAGAGAGAAATTTTCCTTGTAATGTCCAATTACTCAGTGCCATGAAAAAGAAGCAGAACATGGAAAGCCATACAAAGATATCCTGATACTGAGTGGCTGAGGGATAAAAAGGCAAATGCAAAGGAATATCCATGGGGAAAAACAACCCACAGAGAAGAGCAACAGGGATGACCTAGAGAGAGGTGAAATGGGCTGGAACTCTTAGCTTGGGAGGTGAGGACTGAAGCAGGAGACCTCAGGCTGGAGGAATGTCCAGCCAGGAGTGGTCCCAGCAGCACCAATAGGAAGTGGTTGTTCTTTTCAGGAACTAGGGAGAATCAGTGATGTGCTCAAGCATCAGGTTTAAAAAAGACAAAAGGAGGAATTTTCTCATTCATTTTATAAACTGTAGAACTCCGCTGCAGGATGCTGAACATGCCCAAGTGTTGGATGGGTTCAAAAGGCACTTTGATACATTCATGGATGTATATATGATCGCAGTATATTACCACAAGATATTAAACCCAAAGTTTTGCAAGAAAACAGACTCAAAGCGAGATGAGTCCTTAAGAATCAGTGATCTCCTCTAGCCATGTCCACATGGCTAGAAACCAGACACTCAACTAGACTGACCTGCCTTTTGACCCCCAATAGAGCCATTCTTATGCTTTCTGTCTTCACAAGTGAACATGCTTCAGCAACTGTCTATCAACTTTGGCTTGTGGCACAGGGCAGTGCAGGCAGGGAGGAGAAACACGTAGGGCTCAGGAAAGGATGGAGATTTGTGGTAAAGTCTCTTGAGGCCTGGCTGAGACTCAACGCGCCCAGCGCAGTGAATGCTCCAAGGCTGTGAGGAGCCCTGTGGCCCCACCACATGTCCCTGCTGCCAAGGGACATTCCTCAGAGCTACTTGCTAAATAATGGAATCTAAATTTCCGCCTTTTTGTGGCAAAGTTTAAAAAAAACATTAAAATTAACCCAATTATATCCTGGTCTAAACAAAGGGCGTCTGGGGCTGCCAATTTCACAATTATCCCAGTGCTTCTTAATAGGACACAGAGAAATACTTTCCAATTACCCAATGGAACAAGGCTGCCCTGGGGGAAACGGAGAACAATATATTACAGGGGCCAGAGACCCAGGAGATCCAAGATTTACACTCCACTACTCCTGCAATCCACATGTGGCAGGGGAGGGATGCAGTAGGGTGAGAGCTCATCCTCGCCCAGCCCCTGGTGCTGCAGGTGGGACTGTTCTCCAGTAGTACACAGGGAGTTGGTCAGCAAGGGGGGCATGGAGCCGAGTTGCTCCCCCCCAAAACTCCTCAGAAGTCTCACACAGGAGCTATTTTTCAGATGAAAATGTATGACTGCTTCACCAGGCACACTGGTGCTGAGGTTGCAGAGTAGGTGCTTCTCACCATGGGTATCGGCTACAAAGCTCTGCTCCTCCCAGGAGCTGACTGGGAGCCTTATTCCCACCCACAATCGGTCTGCACAGTCTCCAAAGCACAGAATCACGGGTTGGTTTGTGGCGGAAAAGACCTTAAGATCATCCAGCTCCAACCCCCTGCCATGTGCAGGGATGTCCCGCACTAGACCATGTCACCCAAGGCTCTGTCCAGCTTGGCTGCGAAATGTCTCTTTATCACAACAAACACACAAGCGCTGGCAATTCTGCTCTGGAGAAAGATGTTTCTCACTGGGGAGCCCTGAGAGGCCAAAGCTTGCTCTGGGGGTTGCTGAAGGACCTGAGTATGTGAAGATGTGTCCATGCTATGAGCAAGGCTGAGCCCTGGGGAGAGGAGCAGAGCCCATGCGCTGAGCTGGGCTCATTGCCCTGTGCTGCACCAGCAGTGCTGAGGCCCTTCTCCTCCCTCCTATCCTTTTGCCTGTCCAAAGGGGCAAAAGAACCTATCTGTGTCCTCAAGCTTTGCGCCTGGTTAACCCCAAACCTCTTCTCTCACATTCCAGGGAGCCCAGGTGCTAAATGCTATAACCATTAGTACTACAGCACAGGGGAGGACATGGACATTGGTTACCTTAGAAATTCAGAGGGGTAATTTTCTGATTGATACCAGATCCAGAACCAATGCTTTAAAATCACATTCAGACTTGTTGTTTTGGTAGAGTAACCAAAAGCAGATGCTGGATGGAGCAGCCAACAAGAAGTGTAAGGACTCTCTATGGATACACACAGCCCAGCACACTGAAACAACCAGCCCAAGGAAGGATTTTCTCACTACCTTGCCTTGTTCTGCCTCCTGCACACTGGCTCCGACCTCTCCCCTCTTCCAGGATCTCTTTGTCCATTCAGACTGACCCAGCGGCAGGGCACATCTTGCATCCTCCTGGTGCTCTGCAGGCCTTTCCTCCCCTGGCTTGGGTGGGTTTGGTGCTCCCATGAACTCCTGGGCAGATGAAGCTTTGTGGGGATACGTGATGCCCCTCAACTGAGGGCTCCAGGGACAAGCTCAGAGGGGGCTGCAGAGGACACCGGGGTATACTCGGTACTCAGTAGCTGCCAGGCCACACATTTAATCCCCTGGATCATTTCAGCTCTCCCCTGGCATTAGTTAGCTGTTTTCCACAGGTACGCTGAGCACCAGCACCATACCATGTGCAGGGTGCTCTTCCAAGCATATGGGGAGCTGGCGAGTCAGGCAAAAAGGCACAATCCATTACCAAATGTCCCTGGCATCTTCCTGTCCAACCTGGTCCTTTTCTGGGAGACTCCACATGACACCTCATGGCAAAGCCAGGCTGGTTACAGATGGACCTTTCCTATGTCCTAGCCTCACCCGCCTCCTGTCTGCAGAGGCTTTCTCTGCCGTACCGGCACTTGCCCTTGGTAGAAGTACGAGGAAGACCTGAGGGCAAGCTGGGATCCATGAGCATTGCCCTGGAGGATCCTCTTGTGCTGGTAAGCACCACTCTTGTTAATAGAATCAACCAATCATAGAATCTTGTAGGTTGGAAAAGACCTTTAGAAGCATCAAGTCCAACCATTCCCAGCCCTGCCAAGGGCACCACTGACCCATGGCACTGAGGCCTCGTCTCCACGGTGTGTGAACAACTCCAGGGACGGTGACTGCAGCACTGCCCTGGGCAGTTCCAATGCCTTTGGGGAAGGAATTGTTCCTCAGCTCCATCTAAACCTCCCCTGGTGCAGCCTTGAGGCCGTTTCTTCTTGTCCTACCAATTACCTCACAAGAATCATGCATGTCCTGCTCAGGTCAAGTTTCTCCCCTGCCGGAATAGGAACTAGGATCAAACACAGAGAACTGAGGAGTGGAGTACGCAGGGGTGACAGCAGGCCCATGAGCAGGGCTGCGAGCACCACATGCTCCTCTGCAACATCCCAAATCCTTCTGAGACAGAACCTATGACGGACCTTTGAAGTCCCCAGTCTCTAGTCTTCATTATCTTCAGTTTCTCTAAGCTGATCGCTTGTCTTAGGCAAGACTTGCGCGTGCTTCCTGACCACAGGTATGTGAGCAGCACACTGCAGAGCGAATCGGAGAAAGACCGTGCACTGGGAGAGGCATGGTGCTAGTGCTGCGTTAGGAGTGTGAGGAAAGAAGGCAATGAAGGGATGAAAGCATCCCTCTGGTCTCCAGATTGTGCAGTCCTTCAGCTGGAAAAGAAGCTGAAGACACCCTTTACTGATATAGACCGCACCTCCACTTCCAAAGACGCTCCCCTGTACTGCTGCTGTCTGTTCCTGTCTCCACAAGGCAGAGCTACTTGTGCTGGTGCAGGAGCCACCATCCCAGCACCACACAAGCAGTCTTTATGCCACCACGAGCTGGTTTCAAACCAGAGCCAGGGACAGATAGTGAGGGAAGAGCCTGGTGCTGCTCAGTGGAAACTCCATTGATTACTTGGTGCGGTACCTCCCCAACATCATGAACACCTCAGCCCCGGGGGAAAATCTGGGTTCTATCAGCTCTTATAAGCAAGTGTTTCGAAAGGTTTACAGAAAAGTAAAGTAAACAGAGCTCTGAGTAACAAAAGAGCCCCGTTTATGCATTCTTTGATTCACTGTAAAGGATGGTGTAAACTGACTTTTTAACCAAGCATTAGGCAAGATTTGGGCCCCCGCCATTATATAATAAACAGTGACATGGCTATATTAAAATATTTACTTAATGCACTGAAGTGACTTATAGTATGAGTGGCTACTCAATAGGATGGCCTAAGTGTTAAGGCGTCAGGTGCCATCGCCTGTATAAATATTCTGTGTGCACTTGTTTATAGGAAAACCCCATCTGGATTTGGCTAAAACAGCAGACACCCTGCTGACCCCAGTTTTTGCTATTGGAAAATATAACACAAGTGTTCACTCATCTAGAATAACAGCAGCAGTTAAGTGCCATCTGACAGACAGAAGGGTATTGGCTTTTCTCAATAGACAGCAGGCTTGGTGCTGTGAAGGGCTTCACAGCAGCAGCTCCCCAAGATTTACAGCATCCTGTGGACCAGAAGCAAAAGCCTCTGCCTCCCCGCCCGCAGCCTTTAGCAGACAGAAGACATCAGGATGCCTGGGAACACGCAAAAAGATGGAGACACCCCAAATCTGCTGAAACACAGAGGTGGACTGTGCCACTCTATGAGAAGACAGGATGCAAGGTCCCCTCTCCACCTATCTGGCTGAGATGTTAAGCAGCTTCAGTCCATCTGTCATGTCCACGTAGTTGTATGCACCCGATGGAAGAAGAGACTGGGCTCAAGAGAAGTGCATGTGGGAGCAGCAGTATGCCTGTAGCACGCTGCCACCTCCTGAGCTGGCAGTGGGAGCAGGGAATTCCAACCAACTGCTCCCTGAGGACTCTGCATCCTGCTTGTGGCTATGAGAAACCCTCATCCTGCTGGTACGGACCTGCCACGAGCCACAGCTCTGACCATGCTACCTCCTGAGTGAGCCCACCACTAGTACAGGGCTCTGTGCGTGCTTCTCCAGCGGCTCTAAACCAGTTCAAATCCTGCTGCTGTGACCTTACTCTTCATCCCAGCTTGTGATCAGTCACCAAAGCAGAAAACACCCTCTGCTCCATGTCCATCATGGGCATCTTCAGGGATATCCCACTGAGGACAGACCATGGTTTCTCATTCACCATAGCCCTTCAGACAGAAGCCAAATGGCCTGCAAGCATGCTTGCTACCTCATTCTGCACCCAGAGTTTAGCAGTTCCACCCCAAACCATCTCCCACCTGCATGTGCATGAGGATGTGCAAAATCTGTGCAGTATTCAGTTATCTGTCAGCTATTCCTACTCCCTGCCTCCAATACATATGTCAGCACAAAGAGAAAGAAGTATTTTAGCATTGTATCTTTCCATGTTAGCTGGCTGCTATACCTCATCATGTCCTAGTCTAGATGTCTGCAAACAGCACAGAGTTTGATCATTTGTTCCAGCAGTTTCACAGTATAATTGGAATAATGCGGATTATTCCCTATATCTGGTTCCTTTTTTCTCCCTGCCTGAAGACAGACACAATCTTGTCCCTGCCCTTGTTCTCAGGGAGAGCTGCCAGTTGTGAGATGGCTTCAGTTCCCTAAATGATCCAGAGAAATGCAGCAGAATTTCAGCAGGCCCAGCTGAGGTGAAAATAAATGGATTTCACTTATGGAAACACTCACAAAATGATTTCTTATTCCATCCATCTCCCTCTTTGTAGCTAGTTAATTGCATTAATCACTTCATTGAAGTTAATGACTTCAGGAACAGCTGAAGCAGAGAAAGCATAGAATTTTTCAACCCCACCATTTCGTCTATGAACTTTCCCTCTGCAGTGATCAGAGGGCTCCCTTTCTTTGACCTTCCTTGGACTACCTAGAGTCCTGATCCAGCTCTGGGGCAACAGCACAAGAGGGACGTGGAGCTGTTGGAGTGAGTCCAGAGGAGGCCACAGAGATGCTGCAAGGGCTGAAGCAGCTCTGCTCTGGAGCCAGGCTGAGAGAGCTGGGCTGGGGCAGCCTGGAGAAGAGAAGGCTCCTGAAGGGGAGACCTCAGAGCAGCTCCAGTGCCTGAAGGGGCTGCAGGAAACCTGGAGAGGGGCTTTGGACAAGGGATGGAGGGACAGGACAGGGGAATGGCTTTAACTGCCAGAGGGGAGATTGAAATGAGCTCTTGGGCAGAAGCTGTTCCCTGGGAGGGTGCTGAGGCACTGGCACAGGGTGCCCAGAGAAGCTGTGGCTGCCCCATCCCTGCAGTGCTCAAGGCCAGGTTGGACACAGGGGCTTGGAGCTGCTCCAGTGGAAGGTGTCCCTGCCCGTGGCAGGGGTTGGAGCTGGAGGAGCTTTAAGCTCCTCTCAACCCAAACTGGGCTGGGATTCTACAAGCACCAGCTCAGAACCATTTTTAACTAGGAGGAAACCTCATCTGGGCAGCTGTGTTCTACCTGACGAAAGCAGAGAACTTCCCCTGGGAAAACCCCACCAGTGGGTGTACAGTGTGAGGGAGAGATCACAGTGATGGACGCGGTCTTGTCCACCCACCTCTCCCTGTGTTGATCCCACACTGCCATGCATCTGTCCCAAGGTCAAGGTGCTACTCCCATGGCTCTTCTCACCCTCAGCAGATTGCAGACAGCTGGAAGTTGTAAAAGGCTCCCCAAATCCTAAGCCTGCAACTCTTCCAGGTTTGATTTTCCCTTCCCACCCCCCACCACTATCCCTTTTTCCTGTCTTCCAGCCTGTAATTATATGACAACATGGGAATTGTAATTGCAATCCAACTCCCGTGTCCTGTCAGACAACATTTAGCAGATCAAACCTGACTGCAGAGCACTGGCACAGAGGCTGCACACGCACACCGTGTGTTGCACTATCTTTACGAGTAGGATAGTTTAGTCTAGTACCCCTTCTGTTGAATAACACCACCAGAAGAGGGGCCAGGATACAGGGATGACAGCAACCTCACCTTGTGCTGGGGTTGTGAATTGATGAGATGGCAGCTGAACTTCTGTGCAGGAAGGATGCGGTACGTCAGCCCCCTGCATGCTGCAGGAGAGCAGACATAAATCCTCAGGCACATGCTCACAAGAACATGCTTCCCGTGGCTGCTACAGCAGTTAACAGGAGGATGTGGAGGGCTTCTCACCTGGCTGTGCAACCCACAGAGTGAGGTAGCCACTGAAGAAGGGACAGAGATGTCCCACATTGAGACGGGAGCAGTGCAGGCAACCACCTTTTCCATGGAGCTTCCCTACATCTGAGCTGTGAGCCAGCTTCACAGACAGCTCCTCAGGACTCCTGATCATCCTGCCTGCTCCCAGCACCTCCTCCTGCCCTGAGCAGCAGGGCTGGAATGTTCGCTGCCTGCCTGCAGGACCAGAGAGATGCCCCTGCACCCTGCAGCTGGTGCAGGTTATGCAATGGAAAGACTTTCTTATCCTCTCCCGTCACAGCTGCATGGACTGGTACAGACTTTCACTGCAGGAAACCTCTGATTGCCTGATGTGCACTGGGCCCTTCTATCCCTCAGGGATAACAGAAATCAAGAGGATCTACTGCCTGCTGGGACCTAAATTCACCAGCTAAAGATAGACCCTGCAGCTGTGGACCATAGACTCTGATTAGATGAGTGTCAGGTGGGTGGGAAACAGAGATTGGGAAGAGTTTGGTACAGAACTATAGCATTTCCAGCACAACAGGCATCACAGAGTGCAGTGGAATTGAGGCAAAGATGACAGCTGGTGGGAAAGGCTGGATGGGATGACTGACATATAAGGAAAGATTAAACATAACTGCTCTAGGCATAGAAGCAAACTGAGCCCTTCATTAGTGCTGCCCTATCCCTTCTGTGAGAGTCCTCATGTGGAAGCATCAAGCACTGGAATAATGGTGTCACTGACTAAAAGGCTAAAATAATATTCCAACAAGTGTGTGGGGGTGCTCAAAATCTGTTTATGAAGAGAAAGCAGCAGTGCTTCCCCTCCTCCTCTCCTTTCCACACATGGTGGTCCTTCCTTCACATCACTCCAAGTCCAGAAGACAAAACTGCCTTCTCAGGTCAGGGCTCAACACTGCGAAGCTGCAATGAGAGGAAGGGTAAAGCCCCAACTTGGAGGACTCCCCGGCTGTTGCTCTGGGAGGTGACTGAGGTTTCAGTGCAGAGGTAGGGAAGGACTCCACTGAAAGCAACTCCTTGAGATTACCCATCTCCCACAGAGAGAGGCCACCACTGGCCCACCAGCCACGCTTGGGTATGTTTCTCCACCTCCCTGTGTGTCCTGTTTAGTTTGTCCACCCTTGGGAAAGACTTTTCTTCCATTTATTTTCATACAGCGACTCTTACACTGAAATCTGGTCACGACCGAAGCTTCAGAGTGATCTAAGTACCAAGCACCTCCTCCCTCAAGTTCCCGGCTCCTCAGCCTCTCTTCCCCGTCTCTCGCCCAGTCTCCAGCCTGCTCTGTTGTCCAGCTCACTTGCATTTCTCTGGCCCAGCTCCTTACACTGAGATTCCAACCCTTTTGCTGTGCACCTTTTCAATCCACGTTCTCCAGCTCTCAGGCCTTGTGCCTTTTTGCTCCCCTTTCTACTGTTCCATCAGTGTCACTAGTTCTCAGCCCCATGAAACCTCAGTACCCATCCTACCCATTCCCCACCTGCATCCCCGCACTGTTTGTTGCTCCTACCTGGGCTCATGAGTCCATCTTCACTCCAGGATCCTTGTCACATTTTCCTTCTTTCCCTGAAGGATCTGTGATGTTTTTCAGGATGATCACATCCAGAGTCGGTCCCTCTCACAAGCCTGTCCTCAGCAGGACTCATGGAGAATAACCCAAAGAGCAGGGCTGCAGCATGACCAGTACAGACGAACTCTTGCAAGGTTTTAGGTGCTAAGCTCTCACTAGTTTCCATTAAGACTGTGTGAACTGGGACTTTTCAAACACTTTTAATGTTCCCAAATTTGGGCATCTTTACGATTAGCAAGAGGCACATCTTGACATACACACCACCACCTCTGCCAAATGTCATGTGCTGCTCGATAGCCTGCATGTGCTGGAGCTTCTCAAAATAAAAGACATAAGAATTCTGGAAAATGGGCAAAATCAACTTTTTTTTTTTCCACTAACCTCATTCTCTGATGCAACTGAACTTATTTCAGTGCAATGTTTCAAACAAATCCAGCATAGGGCATATCATGAGGAATCCTGGTCCTGGCTGTTCATCAGACTTTTGGCAAATAAAGGTGGACCTTTAAGATGAGAAGTGTTGAGTGACCTGAGCTGCAAAGATTATTACTCATTTGCTTGTCACTAGCAACAAGCCATACTTCAATGTGGAATATCACGTTTAATTGCCCTGAAGGCAGATTCGGTTTACTTCGGGGGTACCACTCATTTTGTAAAGAGTGATGCTGATGCCAAAATCCAGCACATTTTGTGTGAGATCAGAGGAATTACAGTCATTAAAATGCAGTTGTCTAAAGTGCCATCGAGAGCACACGTGGCCTTCCCAAATCAGCCAAGCCAGGCCTGCACCCAGAATTGCATTTACCAGCCCTTTGTCCACCCAGTGATGATGCTTCTCTCCTGGAAGACTCTTCCATCTTCCAAGTGGAGTTTGTCCTGACACTCAGAATAGCAAACACTTGTGACTTTGACCAGGAGCTTCACAGCACCTGGATTGTACTTGGCACATGAGGATTTTCCTAAGCACTCCCCTGATGCTCACTCCAAGCCAATACCCCTACCTGTGTCTTACTTGGTTTCCATAAATGAGCTGGCTCATAGACACCATTAACAGGAATAGTTAAGAAAGCTGATCTCCAAGCTTAAAGACCTGAATAGCCCACCCTGCAGCTGCTGGACTCAGCCGTGATGTTTCAAACCCACCCTGGTAAGGGTGTATCACATACATTCTGACTGAGACCAGGAATACTCTGCTTCCCTCCCAGCCTGCAAGACCAGACCCGAGTGCATGGACCTACCTGCAGTACTATCAAAGGGCACAGGCTTGAATTTCTGCTACATTTACACCGTGCAAATGTTCTGAGGACCAAGAGTTATTCAGAGGCAGAGATTAACTGCAGATCACAGACAGAGCCAAGACAGTCACCACCTGCTCACAGCCAGGGTATAGGAAGATGCAAGCAAAACTGTCACATCTGCTCCATAATTAATCATTGACCTTTCCTACACCTGAAGCCCTGAAGCCATCCCTCTACCTGCGCCACATAAACACACTGATGGTCTGCGCAGACTGAGAATGCTGCACCTTTCCTTCCTGTTTAGCTCAGCCAGATACGCAATGATTCAAACTGCCCATCAACGCTTGGCATTTCTGCACCAATATAAACTGGTTTGAATACAATTCAGCTCGCGATGCTGCATTCAAGAGGACGTGGTGCCGGACTCTGCCCTGCAGCCGAGAGCCTGGACCAGAACTGCTCTCCACAGCCACTCCGTTACTCAGCTCCATCATTTTCAGCAGCTACATTTTCTAGTACATTTACCACTACATTTGCAGGATCAACACCTCAGAACTGCCTCTGTCACAGATAGGACAAAGTTACTGTAGGGAAGATCACTGTTCAGCTGAGGATGCTGCACACAGCATTGGCACGATCGGTATCACAGAATCAAGACATATTTTATACTTACTGATTGAAGTTGGGCACTTCTCCCCCCTTTCTCCAGTTTTCTTTCCTACCTTTGTTTCCTATGCAGCACATCACAGAGATGCCTTCTCACATTTTCCTGTCTGAATTTAATTCTCCCAGCCCTTGAATGTAATTTTCCCAGCCCTTGACCAGTTCTCTCACCTCTCCGTTAATACCAGACTCTTGTAGATGGTGCTTGCAGCATGTCCACTTGGTAGGTGCTCCAGTAGGTGCTGCGGGAGCCGGGAAAGTGCAGCCTGGTGATGGTCTCCTCTTCGACAAGAGGAACTGACCCAGGGTCAGTGGAAGAACCAGAACACCTCCAGCCTCCTGCCCAGAGGGTCAAAATATCTTCTTCACTCTGCAAGGGAAGTCTCCAAGCTGAGCAGGAGCAGCACCACGGCTTCACAAGTGAACAGGGAAGAGCTGTTAAGGGGTCAGAGGGTGAAGATCACCCCCAAATCTGATCCTACTGAGATAGAGGAGTCCCTTAATCCATTAATCCCTTCTCCAGTTCCGTGGTACCGTGGGGTCAGTGCACGCTCCACATGATTAAAGTACTGCAGGAACGAAACGCTAATAAATAACTTTTATATTCTTCATTTCTTCAGTTGTGACATATATAAAAGAGATAAAATGAGCCCTCTGAGAATCCAGCCTTAGCTCTTATCTTCTGTTTGAACCGTTAAGTGCCAGCTTGGTTATTACTCATGCTCTTGACACTGAAGTTTTTCCTGGAGCAGTAACTCTTGCGCTGAGGTTGCTGTGAGTAATCTCTGGGATTTAGGCAGCTGCATGCTCAGGCAGACACTCACCAACACTCTGAGCCTCCACGCCTGCTCCCCTTGCCCTCTGCTAAGCCCCAGCAGAGATGGCTTTGACCCATTCCCTCCACCTGCACTCGGGATGGGCAGCATCAATGGACCTGGGTGCAAGCGGATTCATCAGCCTGTCTTGCCTGGGTACGAGGTAGGACGGTGGTCCACATGCACAAGCACCTGGTACTGCCAGGCCAGGGGCCATCTCCATTCACAGAGCCAGCTCCTGTGTCCCTGACTCCACAGACCAGAGAAGTTCTCCAGCCCGGACCAAAAGCCCATGGGCCGTGGTGACAAGGAGACAACTGTCCTTTCCACCTGCCTGGGGCATGGAGGCTCCCTTGGCTTTCAGGTTGTCAATAGCAAATTCAATGGCAGGTTGTCCTGGACATCTGGTGTCAGAGATGCCCAATTTATACCATTCACATACACCAGCCGAGACATGACCTGAATCCAGGATGATGTAAAGAAAATGGGACAGCTTTAGCTCATTTCCCAAGACTGAACACAAAGTTCGTCCAGATTAGACAGGGACAAAGGGTCTGGATGCAAGCCAGTCATTGGTCCATGGGTTTAGGACAACTTTTCAGAGTGGGCTCACAAGCGGAGCAGCAGCATTGTATTCCCAGTGCTACTCATGGGGATTCATCTTTAGTATACATTTTCCAGAGCAGCTTCCCAGAATAATTCTCTCTTCCAGTCTTTAAAATGCGTCTTATTCTAACTAGTAAAGTAGTTTAATAGGCACCTGTCTACTGCTAAATACCTTTCTGAGGGTATGGCTCTGTAAATCAGCGCTTGTCCATTCTCATCATGGCCTGCCAGGCCACTCTTACCACAGGTCTGCTTTTGCTGTCAGGTGTGTATCTGCTACAGCCCATCCTGAGAAAGCAAGCCCACAGGGCTTCCTGAAGGAACACCTAACCCACGCTGTAATGATCCTCCAGGATGTGAAACCTCGTGGCCGGGACACAGGGCCAGTGCGTCCCAGTCACCCATATGTCCCGCTGGAGGTGTTATTACACCAGAGGGAAAGATTCTGGCCAGAAGTTTGATGCACCTCGGTGATGCATTGGCCAGCTCAGCTGAGATGTGGGCAGCCACATCTCACTCCTTCAGAGAGATGGTGCAGAATCGCAAGGCAGGAACCTACCCATGTCCAGAGGCCCAGCACTGCTGTTCAGAGTACAGGGCACCTTGCAGCACTGAGTGGTGTCTGTGAGGTCTGACCTACTGCTTCCTTAGTTTAGGAGTGACAACTATATGATACCCATGCCTGCAGTCTCTGCCTGTGGTCACCACCTGTCTATGAACACTGAAGACCAGGCTTTATCCAAAAGCCAGTGCCTTCTTTGGAAAAGGCATTCCCTGCCCCTGAAGCTCTGAAATCCACCAGGACACGCTGGTTTCTCCCAGCTCTACCCACTGTCAGACCTGGTCAGAGTAAGCCAGTGAAGCAAATCCACAACCTCTTCCACCTCCAGGCTATGCCTTATTTTCTCTGCAGAGTCCATCTCTCCAGCTCTGTCCTGTCCTCCTGCAACCACAAAGTGAACTGCTAAGGAGTGAGTGGGTTTCAGTGCCAGTGCCAGGCAGGTACTGCACAAACCAACCCACCACAGTGAAGAGCTACTTTAACTCCTGCTGAGCAGGACGGAGGCAGAGAGGCTCCTCTGGAGGAGGTTCTCACACCCCAGTTTAGAAGCACTGTTGGGTTCCTGAACTTCCAGAGCAGCATCCACAACGCGACCCTTGCTGGACTGCTGCCATGCTATGTGCCTTGGCACAGAGCCTTCGCATGTGGGAATCACTGGTCTATACCAAATAAGACATGATATCAATATCTGTATCAAATGTTTAAACATTAAACATTGATATCTGTATCCAATAAGACCTGAGGTTCTGCAGGGAGCTGTCAGTCCCATCTGCCACACCACCATCCAAACCAGGTTCAAGGCTTCAGCCCTCACCCCCCCATGTCCACGGCTTGGTGCAGCCAAGCTGCAGCCCTCCCTGCAGCTTTGCATGGCACAGGACAGTGCATCCTGCAGCTCGTTGCATCTCCTTTCTGGAGATAGGCCTTATCCCCAGAGAGTGAAGCATGTGCAGTCTCCATCCAATAAACCTGTTGTGCCCAGCTGAGACACAAGTCCACACAACGCTACAGCCCAAGTCTCCAATAGGAGACCCTGCTCAGGACAAGACACTTCATTGCTGAGATTCTGCCTTTGGTGAGGATAGGAGAGCAGACAAGGGGCAGGACACAGAATTCAAGCATCCCAGGAAAATACTCAGTACCTGCTGTGATGGGAACCAGAACAGAACAGAGACCTGTCCATCTGGGCAGCCATACTTGCCTCTAGAGTGAAATCTGCTTCAGGAGTGCATGTGAGTTTAACAGAGAGTATTAGAAACCAGCGTTCAGCTGCTTCCTCCCCTGCAGGGAGTGAGGCCAGGTGCTTCTCTGAAAATGGTTCGGAACCAGAGATGTGTTTTTCCAGCCAGAAACATCCAACATGAAAAATCTATGTGCTAAAAAGCTGCAATAAAATTGATCTTTCATCCTGAATAGACAAAGCCCATCTCACTGCGCTGCCTTCCCTCTCCTCTCGCAGCTGGCAGGAGGTGGTGGGTCCCGCTGACCTCATGTTTCATGGGCAGAACAAACGGCTTCTCCAGCAGCTTTCTGCTGGCAGGTTTCCCTCCTGGCACTTCAATGGGCCCCTTCTCTGCTATGAGATTGGTCCTTGCAGACCCTGTACGTCCTGTCCACAGCAAAACGAACTGCCTTCCCTCTAGACTTTTCACCCTGCCATAGTAAATCCCGCTGGCCTCGTGCCAGAGGCTACGCTAGACACAACCATAATACAGTCATTTTTCTTGTGCGCGTTGGAGAAGGAAACAGCAGAAATGCTGTTCTTTCAAATAGTGTAACACAATACAGACCCCAGCTCAAGGTAACTCTTTAACCTCCTCACTCCTGCCCGGGCTGTGCTGTCCTGCAGCGCACGGCTGTGGTCATGCGCACTACAGCTTCAATGGATGGATTTGCCATGGGAAGAGCCATCCTTTGGGACTGGAGGCGATCAATGAGGGGAAATGCTCTTTCAGAAGAGGTCTGTGTGTCTCAGCCCTCCTGGTGGGCAGCAGCACCCTGCGGTGTCCTGGCCAGACCCTGCTCCCTCTGCGTGCTCTCCTTCACTCTGACACACAGACACGGACGCTCCTGTGCCTCCTGCTCCCTCCCATGCACACAGCGCAAGGGCACAAGTGGGTCTATGCCTAAAGAAAGCCAACAGGGAGACTGGTCTCTGTCCTACCCACAGGCCAGCCCGAGGAGCATCTTCAAGTCACTTCAGAAGCATTCTGTGTGCTGACTGGAGGACCAGGGAGAGCACAGACTCTTAAAGAGGCAATGGACAGCCCAGAATGGACTCAAGGGGTGGCAGGTTCCCTTCGGAAAGCTATGACCCAGTCTTCCATTTGGTGCAATGACAAAGACGTTTCCTCCTCATCTCTGGGGCTGCAAATACAGGGCCCTTGCTCCACTGAAACCCGCTGTGATCCAGAAACAAGGTAGTGCTGACTTTAAGTCTGTGCTCGTAAGGCAAGCACAAGTCACAAGATATGTTTGGACTCTCAACTGCTTTGTGAACAAAGACTTTTTTTGTGGGAATCCTTTGGAAAGCCTGGCACGGTCTTTCGGCAGTCAGCCATTGGGAGGATGAGTGGATAAATGCCCATGAGGAAATAGGAGCTGGTTTTGGATTAATCAAGAAGTGCAAAACTGTGTTAAAGGAGAGGTGGGATCAGGCACCTTGTCCAGTCTATAGTGCACAGGAGCTTTGAATCACTGACCCCTCCTGCCCCTTCCTATTGAGGACGAGCCCAGTGACTCCCATGCCTGACAGCGGTGCAGCACAGCTGAGCTCACGGAGCCCACAGAAACCACGGTCAGATTAGGTGGACCATGGAAAACATCTCTTAGTTCCAGAGAAGAAGGTGGATCATGGGCTTCCAGCTATTGATACCAGAAATTCTCTTGAATGTGAGCTTAAACATGAGGCCTAAAGCCATTGTATGATGGCTAAACTAAATTTCCAGGTTATCCTTATGGCTGCATGCCGGGGATACATTCCCAGCCACTGGGATTTCAATATGCATTAGATGTGGGGACATCCCATGATGGACGGTGTCCCGCTCAACCATCAAGTCCAACAGCTTGACAAGGGGACTCCTGGAGAAAGGAAGGGCTGTGAATGGGAGTGGAGGGTTGTGGGAGGACATAGCAGGAGTTCTGCTCTTCCCTTCGGATCTCCCTTCTGCTGCCTGCCCTGCGCAGCACTGTGGCAGCCAAATGCCCCTTCTCCCAGGACCAAAGAGCTGCTCAGAGCAGGAATAACAGCACAACCACCTCCCTCTGCTTCCTGGAGTGCTTGCCCCAGCCCTGCATCCCACCTGAAGCTCCACGACAGCAGGGAAAAGCTGGATGAGCTGCAGCTCACACAGCATGGGCAGCTTTGCCATTGGCAGCCTCCTGATGGAGGCTCCTCTCTGGAGCAGAGCTGCTCATCCCCACTGGTCTCTGCTGACAGATCTATAGGCAGCAGGCAAGAGCCCTGTGGTGCAAAGCTTTACACAGCCCAGAGATCCTGCCTGGGCCCTGCAGACAGAAAGGGCTTTTCCAAGGGAAAAAACAGGACAGGAAAGACCTAGTAATCCCCTGAAAGAAACACCAGCACATTCCTGCAGGCAGGCAGTTACGTGACAGGCGGCAGAGCCGGCTCCCCAGAGCCCTGGAGAAGCAGTCGACAAGGACCATGTGTGGAAATCTCAGCTCCAGCTTTGCAGGCTGTGATCGTGCGGGAGGTGCAAGCCAAGAATCCGGGGCTCTGCTCTGCGTCCATGTGCATCCCCCCGCTGCCAGACCTGCCCCAAGTGTGCCTCACTCAGGGGGACACTCTAAGGCGTGCTCCTGGTTCCACTTCAGGGCACTAAGATGCTCACTGCATGCCCTGTGCCTGCCCAGTGTGCCAGCAGAGCAGGACTTGGGGCTCATTGCTGGGGTTGCATCTCCCCACCCTGCTGATATTGGAAAGTAGCCACGCAGCATCCCTGTCCCCCCTGCTGCCTGCATGCAGAGGCACGGATGATAAAAGAGATTATTATAGGGTCCAACACAAGTTCAGGAGGTGGTGGGGGATCACTGGGGGACACTGGTGCCACCCACTGCCTGCAAGAGCCACGTAAGTACGTAGAATCATAGAATTAACTGGGCTGGAAAACACCTTTAAGCTCATCCAGTCCAACCCTTACCCCAGCACTGCCAAGGCCACCACTGACCCATGGCACTGAGGCCTCATCTCCACACTGTGTGAACACTCGCAGGGGCAGAGACTGCAGCCCTGCCCTGGGCAGTTGCAATGCTGAGCACCCTCTGGGGAAGGAACTGTTCCTCAGCTCCATCTAAAGCTGCCCTGGTGCAGCTCGAGGCCGGTTCCTCTTGTCCCATCCCTTGTTCCTTGGAGCAGAGCGCAGCCCCCTCCTGGCTCCATCCTCCTCTCAGGCAGTTGTAGGCAGCGATCAGGTCCCCCCTGAGCCTTCTCTTCTCTCAGACTAAACAACCACTTGGGCCACTGCACATGGGAGCAAGCGCGGTGGTGTGAGTGCAGACTATTGGCATTTGGGCTGGCTTAGGAAGCGTTTATAGCTTGGAGGAGATGTCCCACCCCAACGTCCTGCATGTGCAGCGGAGCGCTGTGGGCTGGCATGGCACAGGGTCATCCACAAAACGTGCCCTAGCCTGGGGCAGTTCTGACAGCATGGAGAACGAGGCAGGAGGTGACCAGAAGCCAGTCTCTGAGTGCTAAGAAGGACATTATGGAGACAGAGAAATCTGGAGAGCGGTGATGGAAATGAAGAGGGGATGAAGCTGCTGCTGCATGAGCAGATACCTGCAAGGAGGCTGAGGAGAAGGCCGAGGCAGGAGGCAGCAGAGTTTGAGAACTCCTGGAGGTGATGGGAAAGCAGAACACAGAACTGTTGTTCCCCCACTGCTGTGCTGGAAGCAGGTTGTAGGATGAAACTATGAGTAGACCGATTTGCAACATAGCAAAGCACTTCTTTATGCAATCACTAATGAATATCTAAGTAGAGGGCTGCCATGAGGGAGTGTAAGCAGCTCGAAAAGAACTGTCTGTGAAGGTGGGACCCTCCGAATCAGCTGGGAAAATTATTCTGTTTACAGCAAGGAGAGATGCAAGGCATGAAATGACTGAAAACTGTTCACAATAGAAGTCTGGATGAGTGTATGGTGATCCCATACACACACATCCCACACGTGTACAGGCGCAACCTCTCTTGCCAAACCCCAGTAAGCACCAGTCCTAATCTCCCAAAGTACCAAAGAGGCCTTTCCAAGTGAAAGCTTTGAGTCCAACAAGAAGAACCAACACCAGATTCAGCAGGGTGGGGAGATACAGAACATGAGACACGGGGCTGGCCCAAGAGCTTGGTTGTAAGCAGCCTGTGAAGCCACTCAGGCTGAAATGCGAGGATGGTCCCTGGCTGTCAGCGTGTCCTGGGGCTTCACACCATCTGAAGAGGGGTGATGGATCTTGAGTCAGTGGGAGCAAGTGCATCCCAGGCATCCCTGAGAGCCTGCCCAAAGGGTGGTCTGGTCTGCAGAGTATCTTAGGCTGCCCTCAGAAAGGTGCTGTGAGCTGCTTTGCCACCCCATGGGAAGGTCCCCAGCTTCTCTGAAAGTCTGAATCCTGCATCTTCTGCCTGTTCCTCCAGTGTCACCTGGGCTGGCTCTCAACACCAGGATCCTGATCCTCCGTGCATGACAGAAGAGATGTAAACATGAGCAGGATTCAGGTCTTGAGCAGAGCTATCTCAAGCAAAGAAGCCATTGCTTTGCTTTTCTTTATGAAGCTGATCTGACACCAGATTTGTACCCCCACCCACCCCCGCCTCCCCTGCCACCCACCCCTGTGCTTTCTGGACAAACCATGAAAATCCAAAGAAACCTCCCACTTGGAACTGATCTCTGCAGCAGTAAATGGGGAAACAGTACAAAGACCTCAGTATCACAGCAACTGAGTTCAGCTTCCAGACAAATGTCACCAGCTGTACGGCTTTCCTCATGGGTACAGCTTTCCACGTCTCATGTCTTCCCTCCTGAGAACATAGTCCCTGAGACTTGTGACCACTTCAGTTCTGAGAAAGCAAAGGGATGGGAAGGAGATTCCTGGAAATGGCTAAGATGGGACCAGTGACAGCTCTGAATGACCCAGGTCGGGTTCAGTTGCTTTAAGAACATTTCTGTGTGCACATGGTTTTGCTGCTGCTGTACATCTTATGTACATCTTAAGTGCTGAGATAAGTGCTGTGATGGGAAGCAGCACCAAAGGCAGGCAAGTAGACAGCCAATAAAGAGGCTCTTTCATCCTTCACGAACCCTCATCCCTCATGGCAGGTTTACAACAGTTGACTCCAGCGGTGCTGGATTTGTAGAGAGTTCTAGAAAGTCATTGACCCTCCTGGGAGCTGGCAGGGCACAGGAACGTTCACCTGGGTCGGGGCCCAAAGTGTCACTGTTCCAGAGCCTTGAACTCTCTGGGTGAATGACTTGGTTTAGATTAAAGGTATCAACAAAACCAAGTGCAAGGCATTCTCCACTGGGAAGGCGGCATTGGCCCTGCCTGTGCTACCAGCAGGCTCCTGGGAATTTAAAGGAGAAGCAGACAGAAAGCTTGGGAAAGAAAAAATTGGGAAACACAGAGGTCCCAATTACCGGGGAATGTGCTGGGGCCGTGGTCAGAGAGGAGCTTTTTGGGTTTCAAAGACATAGTCATGGTTGGAAAGCTCAGTTTTTTCCAATAACTACCAAGGAAAAAGAAACCGTCTGCTCAGAGATTATCTCTGCAGTGATACGTGGAAAGCAAAGCAGAGCTGTAAAATATCTACAGTTAGGGATCACAATCTGGAAGGAGAAAACAGGAAACATGAAACCAGTGGAAACCCAAAGATAAACGATCCTCCAGCTAAGGAGAGTTTGAGACAGAGAGATTTCCTGCTAAAGAAAGGAGGGTTTGTGGTAGTGACACCTCATCTTACACGTCAGGAGAAGACTTTCCATCCAAGAATGAGCAAAGAAATCACTGCCTACCTTGGGGAAAAGGAAAAAGAGGACAGGGAGAGCATTTCAGCTGTGCAGGAAACACCACACCACGTGTGCTATGGAGAGCTGTGCTATGGAGAGCTAACCCATGACGGAGCTGGCAAGGTCCCATGGCAGAGAGCTGAGGTCAGTGAGGGAACACTGTTGTTCACTCCATTCTCTGTGCTTCATGGTGAGGCAGGCGACAGGGCTGTGCTGGGGTTGGCTGTTGGGGAAGCCAAGGAGGAGCCGTCACTCGTGCAGGACAGCCCTTAAACGCTGCTCTGAGCACCCCAAATCCCAGGAACCAGGGGCATGTGGAGACGTCTGAAGGAAAAAACCCTGAAAGGGATAGAAGCCACCTTCCAACCTGTGAGGCAGTGATTTCCATCCACCCAGGCTGCATCCCACATTTCCTTCTAGGCTGGCTTCTCCAACAGCTGTGGGAACTTTTCCATTACTTATCCAGCACCCCAGTACCCCATAGCTCTACAGCTCCTGCCATTGCAACCCTCTTGGTTGCAGAAGGGAGCATCTGGGGAATGGTTGCACGCACTTTTCCCCATACAGTCTTGTCCTCACGGCCTTAGAGTGGTCAAGGGTGGAGTGGGGAGAGGCTGGGAGAAACCCCCACCTCACAGCGTTCTGAGGCAAAAATCCCTCTGGCTTTAAAGGAGCGAGGGTTTCACTTGCTGTTTTTCAGGCTGCTCTTTGTCAGACATCCACTTGGGAGCTTTATGAAAACAATGTCCAAGCGAGCTGCCGTGACCCAGGGGACTGGAATGTGTCCCTGGGAAAGCCTCCCTGGCACTGCCTGGCACTGGGCACAGCACTGCTGTCCCTGCTGCGGGGAGCGAAGCCGAACCTGTCATTCTCTGCTGCCTCTGATCGAACATGACCGCAGTCCCCAAACAAGCTGTCCACACCAATTGCAATCACGCACAGCACATTCGTTTCTCTGCTTTCCCATCTTGCTGAAAATGTGCTGGCCCTTGATGTGGATCACACATACCAGGGACTGGATCCAGCTGTACCAGGGTTGGGAAGACAGCACAGATTTATGGCACAAATTACATGGTCCACTCCTTGCAGTGCCAAGTTGGGGGGGGTCTACGGACCCCTTTAGCATCTCATACATCCTCACCAGTGGGCTCTGGCTCTTCCAGGAGTACTGCCCCCCATGGCAATGGGTCTTTGGCTCATGGCATTTGAGTAGTCTGAGAGAAAAGAGCAGCCTTTGTAAAGAGCCTTGCCTTGGGATATCTGCTTGATGGTCCACTTCTTGGAGCCTTGGCAAAACCTGATGAGCTGAGGACTGACTGTGCCAGCTCCAGCTGGCACCAAAAATCAGCTCTCACTAAAACTTCTCTTTCTTCAGTGTCTGGGTCTGTACTTGGTTTCCTCCTCTCCTTCAAGCCCAACTGCTGCCTCCCTGACCACCCCCTTAGGACTCTTCTGGTTTTGTGCTTGCATCAAGCTTTGCCTAGTGCTAAAGGCACAGCAGAGCTACATGCAAACCACTGGGGAGATGCCCCAAAGGAGGGTTTCCCAGTCAAGCCTCCTCTGGAGGATTTAGAGCCAAAGACACTTGTCCTCCCCATGTGATTTGCTTTGGTATCTTGTCAGTCACTTTTTTTCTCTGCTCGAGTGTGTTATTTTAACCTCATGCCATTATATAATGCCCAAAACATAACGAATAATAGTGCCAGGCTCTTAGACTATTTGCTCAGTGTTTCCCTGGGGTTTGACACATGCTTTCCTAGCATCATTCTCTCTGTCAGCCTTTTCCAGCAAGGCACACGCTTGTACACTCTGTTCTCTGTCCACTCTGTGCTGGGGATGCTGTTGTCACCTCAGTGCCAGGAGGAGGAAGGACACAGTGATTTCGTGTTCACACTGCATGGCCTCACCAAGGACAGAAGTGCTGAACACAAAAGTGAGGCCAGAAGAGACAATGGTGGCATCTTCTCGGGTTTGGTTTATAGCAAAAGCCAAGAAACAACCAAGAGGAATCTTCCACACCCAAGCCAGATCCCTGCTTCCAGCCAGGGGATCTGCAAGTTGTCCTTGCTCCCCCACGTTCCCTGTTCTTTTGTGGCCAGGATTTGTGCCTTATGGGAGGTAGTAGGTGAGCACCTTGTCCCCAAAGGCCAACAGTTACATGAGGCTCCCTGCATGGGAGCACTGAACTTTAGGACCAGCTCTCACCTTCCCTAGCCAGTACCACTGTCCTGGTGTCTATGGCAAGGGAGGGCTCCTCTTACGTCCAAGACTATTCCGCTTTCCCTTTTGCTTCTCTGGGTTGCCTCAATAGATGTGCAGCAAGCTTGGGGAGGGGAAAGGATATGAATTCCCACGTTATTCCAGCTACCCTGGCAAACTCTGTGCCTAGTCTTCAGGAAGATGCTTTATGTCAGATGGAGGGAATGCCTCCTTAGCTTCTCAGGCTTGTTCAGCCTTTGTGCATGACTGCAGCTCTTTATTTTGGCATGAAATCCTAACCAGTAATGGGAAAGTTGGGAAAAACCCATCCCTGAATGCTGATGGGTCTGGAGGTTGAGCTGTTTTCCCACCCATATATGCGACACCCCAGGCCTCAGCTCCTTCTAGATGATGCTCCTCCAACCCTGCCTATGTTCTGGCCACCCTGCTGGGGGTTCCCTTCCTTCCTCTCCCTTGCCCCACGCTGACCCAATCTGCAGCTCTCATCTCTCAGCAACCACTTTGTGGAAGCTGAGACTTTACAGTAACGTGGGAGTGTGAAGAGGTCTCCTGGGTCAGAAAACCCAGCAGCAGCGGCGCTTTAGCTGCTGGATACACCCCAAGGTGATTTCTTCATGCTGAAAACAGCAACCACTGGTGAAGCTAATGTCAAAGTGGCTGCAGGCTCGGAAGCTGAGATGTGGAAAGCAGAGTGCCTCTTACAAACTGGCAGGAACCTGAAAATCTGCTGCACAAGAGTCTATAAAGAATCGAGCCTTGAGCTCCACCCCATTAATGTTTATTTTTAACAAATGTTGGAATATTGTTCCAAAGGACTGGAAAAGGCCAACAGTGTACAAATATTTACAGAGCATAGAATAAACTGTCAGCCTCTTAACTTGACATCAATCCCAGATGAAATTGTGGCAAACTGATACAAGACTACTCAGAGTGAATTGAAAGCTGTTTCTGCTCTTAAAGCATGGATTCAAGACACAATTGCATGGAGTTTGGTCTGTAAAGGTAACAGACACACTGTACCTTCCCTGAAGACTGAAACTAGGGGATACTTTGTGCTTGAGATTCTCACTAACAAAATGACATTTGCTAAGTCTGCCCAACAGTCAGATCCTGAAACGTATCTGCTCATAGGGTGTCACTATCTGATGATACTGCAGGCGTTTCTGGGGGGGCTACATCAGTGTCCTGCTCCAAACCCTACCCGACACAAGCTCTTTATGAGTGATCTGGGGAAAATGTTTGCTGTTGTGGTTTTCAAAGCTGAGGAAAATGTGGCAGTAGAAAAACCATAACTATTCGGTACATGTAGCATTTGAACTGTGTGGCGGACTGAGGTTTCAGTTAACTACTGACCACACATCTGAATGCCACTAAAGCCAGCTGAACTCTATACTTTCAAGAAGGAAGATGAAGATGTCATTGACAGGACACAGTGCAGGACCCGTGGACAGACATAACCTTGAGAATGACTTAGGAGTCACTGCTGATAAGAGCACTAATTGCCAACGTGATGCTTTGGCTACACGTGGGAATGCAATCCCATTTTTAGCCTTATGTATTGCTTTTAAGATAATGAAAAATGAACATAAGAAAGGATTCAGAAAAGAGCTATAGAAATGACATTGTATCTAAAGGACATGTTTTACTGTGAGATTAAAGCAGGTCAATTCATGTAACCCATCCGAGAAAAGACGATGAATTGACTGAACAGTGTTTATAAGTCGACATTTCTACAAGAAGAATCTTTTATTTAGTGGGAAAAAAAAGAACAGGGCTTACTAGCTGTGGTGGAAGTGAGACAGTGCCAGCTCTAATGGAAGTGTCCAACAAAATCAGCATCTCAGCTTAGGGATACAGTGGTTGCTCCTTTTCCTGGGAATGTGTGGCTGGACCCCACTTTCCACCAAACCAGTGCTGGAGATCTGCACATGGACAGTCCTGGACATGGAGCTGGATGATATTAAGGTCCTTTCCAACCCAAACGATTCTATGATTCTATGATCTCTGCTCTGTGGTTGCCCTTGACCTGCAGCCAGGGACCTTTGGATCTGTTCTGAAAGAGAAGGCTTGTGCTGCCTGTTCCCTGGAATTACGCTGTGACTCTGAAAAGCATCCACAGGGTTCATAACCCTGATGAGTTAGACCCCAGCAGTGATGGTCCTTGCCATTATAAGAAAGAGCTTGGAGAGGACTGAATTTGCAGACTACTGTAAGTACTGGCTGCTCTGAGGCCAGGTATGTGACAGAGTAGTAAATGAAGACTGTAAATCCATCTTATGCTGCAATATAAGGCAGCAACAGACTTCATTGGCAGCAGAGACATGTGAAAGAGAACTTCATCTCAACTAACAATAAACATTTCTTCCAGGCCAACAGCTTCTTACAGGTTGCACCCAAGCAAGTAAACCAAACCAAGACAGACTGTCAAAAATAATAGGCCTCCATCCTTACTGCTGCAACTTGACATCTTTCAAGCGATGTGACAACACACAGGGTAGAAAAGGAGCTGGATCCCCCCCAGCTGGGCATTCCTAGGGAATGACAGCAGCCGGCATTGCACGGAGGAGCCAGCACCATGCCCCTGGCAGATCAGGTTAATTCAATCTCTAACTGGCCACAAGCGGAGGATTGGGTATGATCTTGTTGGACCCTTCCTATGTCAGTAGTTCCTTTGAGTAAACACATTGAGTCATTAGTTGTCTCCTCCTCACACAGCAGAATGATTGCTGGTGTGCTTTCAGTTCTGAGCATGCAAGATAACTGCTTTCAAACTACATCTCTTGCCTGAGGTGGGCACATAGGGTCTGCCTAGCTTTCTGACTGCCATATTTCCATGGGGGGATGCATAGGAGCTTATTAGACACTGTACTGCGTGAGGGGCAGCTCACAGTGGGGGTGTGCTGCATTCCCAACACCACATCAGGTCCACATGCCAAATGTGTGACAGACAGACCTCACCATGGGTTTTCCAGACTCTTATGCACAACAGTGATACATGACAGGATGCAAAATGAGCGCAGTCCCTTTGCTTGGTGGCCAAAGCATATGGTAGGAATCTTCTAGAGTCCGACACATAAGGCATTTGGACTCTGAATCCTATTTTCTTCTCACTCTCTTGAGCACCAGGGATTATAGGCTTAGGCAAGTCAGCTGGGGATAACAGAGCTGTGTCCAAGGGCATGAGTAGAAAATGGGGAGGAAAATCTCTCCAAAACCTATTCCTCAACTCCAAAGAAAACATGAAGCAGCAGCATGTAGCATCAGCTAATTCTCCTGCCACTGTTTTGGAGACTGCTGTTTACATTAATGTACTAGCTCACATAACAGAATGTATAGCTCTTGACTCCAGTCCTGAGGACAGGAACCACATACAGCCCTGCCGTATTACCCACAGGAAGTGTTCCACAAGGAAAGGGAATCAGGCTGCCCCACGACTGCAGCTCAGCCTGGCACAGAACGCACTCTCTGGTGCTTGGTAAGACAGAGGATGTGCCCAGGCTGGCTCTGTTTGCAGGCAGCAGCTATCCAGGAGCAGGATCTCCCATTCTGTGGCACTGGCTTTCCCGTAGCTCTTCACCTTCACCTCCTCCAAAGAAGCCCCAAGACAAGGCTGAGCCAGCGCCATGCCAGACTGCCACACACCCACCACTCCTGAGACGTATCGCATTGAGGGCAGGGACATGGCCACCCTTTCCAGGGGGAAGGGACTCCCAGTGTACACCAACCAACCATTTCTGAAGGCTCTGTTATTACTACAGTGAAATGTTTACATGACCCAAAGCAACCAACAGCAGTGTAGTCCACAAAATCAAGATCTGCAAGTTCTACCTCCTAAATGCACCAAAACAGCCCTCTGATTTATGATGGACCATTGGAACTTCACCCCATGGCAGTGAACACTCAGGCTGCCCAAAGCTGCCTGACCCAACAACACCCTCCACCAGCAGAAGGAGCAGCAAGCTCCAAGATGGTGACATCCTGCACAAGATGCATCTTCACCTGGGTTTACAACCGTAATTCCCCTACTCACAAATACCACAGTTCCCTCCAAAACCTGTCATCTAGGTTCAGTGTCACAAAGTATCCCGTGTTTTGACATCAAACAATGATCCTCTGCATGATCTCCTAGCGCCGTCATTGTGAGAAGAGAGGAAAAGCTACTCAGAAACTGATATTAACCACGTGTTTGAAGTCCACAAGCTTGAGATGTGCAACCCTGGTACCTCTTTCCCTAACTGGAATCATTTATTCTGCAATAGCAGTGTTACAGACATTTGAGAATGTCCCCTAAGCACATGTGGCACAACATCAAATGCAGGGGTGATCACGTTCCTGGGTTTTCATCTCTGCTGTCACATCGGCAGGGCAATAGATGGGAATGTCTGAGAGCTGTGGAGCTGCTGAGAGATAGTATCAGAGGATTTCCAGAGGATATGAAAGTCCTGCCTTCCCACAGGAGGTGGAGGTATTCTGCTGTCTGGTGTGGAGGAAACCCATGCCCAGGGGATCTCCTGAACTACATCCAGCCCCTTGTCAGTCTAATCCTGGTCTCGGTGGAACTGGTATAAGCATGGTTAAGTCCACAAGGATGAGGATCCACAGAGGGGCCACACATCAGCTGCAGCAGCAGAATCCCAGACCCATCCCTGCATGGTGCACTGGGTTGGGGTTTGAAGAGCTCATGCATGGAGAAGGACTGCACGAAACCATGGCACTTCAGCTTGACCCAGCTCTGCACTGAAGTCAGTTTGTCTGAACTGTGGGCTGTGGACTGGACCTATCCGCGCCCACCACCCAACCAGAAGGCTGGCTGCAAGCACTGCACATTGCACAGCTTCCACTGAGGCAAGATCCATCCTGGTCTTCATCAAGATCCCTTGGTCTGTGCATGTCACCCCCGTCCTTCACCCTGCAACACATCCCAGAACCACAGGCTACATCCAGGCAGATGTTCCTAGAAAAACCACACTGCTGCCAGCAGGATCTCTGCTCCAAGCCTCCTGTCCAGCCCATGGACCTGCAGAGTCACCTTCACGGTCTCACCATACAGGAGGAGCTGGGAAAGTGACCTACGTGCAGAGCATAGGGGCTTCAACCTGGGTTGAAACTGAGTTGCGCTCACTCTTATTTAACCCGTGAGAGCAGCGTCTGCATAAGGTGTATTTATTTTGAATACAGATCAGGATCCAGGACTCTGTAAGATGTTTAACCATCGGATTTGGGATGCTGTGGGCACCACAACACATCAGTTATGGACACCACAAGGAATGAAGATCTCAGAGCACATCCACCAGCCTTTCCATCACAGCTTGAGGAATTCTTTCCCACTGGCTCTCCATGCTCTCTTCCTTTGCTTGCTTTACTGCCACTCCACAGCTCTTGGGTAGCAGTTCGCTGTTCTCCTTTCCAAAAGCCACTTCAGTTGCCCATGGCCATGACGACTCCAGAACTGATCTTCCTGCCTTCCTGGCCTTGAGAATCCTCTCATGCTTCCATGAAATCCCTTTTCCAAGATGAAAAAGGCCAAAAATTTTCTCTCAAAATGGAATCAAATATCACAAAAGGTTTCCTAAAATATCATCTCTCTGGAAAAGGGTGAGCTTTCTAATTAGAAAAGAACATGTCAGGGCCTCATGATGCTTTGAGTCTACTTGGGCTTCAGCCAAGGACTTTTACCATGCATCAGCCCAGCTCATAGCAAAAACCTCATGGAGCACCATGGGTGATGTAGTCCAACCTCAGAAGGCTGTCCCAGGCAGGATGGCCATAACAGGAGCTTCCAAAACCTCAAGTCCAGTGAATCACCCCTGCAGTATCCCCGGGTCAAACAACCTGGCTTTTAGCCTGTTTTACACCAGAATAATATGGGCTGTGATGGTTCCCTAGAAAGTAAATGTTTTTTTCAGAGGAGAAGTCTGATTTATGAGAGGCAGTGTCTGAGCACCACAATAAGCTCAGTGCTCCTCTCTGGGCTGCCCACCCCCAGGAGGTGGCCCTTGGTAGCCTGGGCTGCATGTTTGCAGTGGCACAGTCCTGCCTCTGCTGTCCCAGAGAACCTGTTTTACAAAGTTGAAGGTGTGAACACCTTCAGATGCAGCTTTTCAGCGTGGCCAGCAGGCTGAGGGAACTTCCCTTTGCCCTCCCTGGGAGCTG
Source organism: Myiopsitta monachus (assembly GCA_017639245.1). Classification (NCBI taxonomy): domain Eukaryota; kingdom Metazoa; phylum Chordata; class Aves; order Psittaciformes; family Psittacidae; genus Myiopsitta; species Myiopsitta monachus. The sequence continues at coordinate 10,843,129 of CM029931.1, forward strand.
GGTGAAATTCAGCCTCTTAAAGGCCCTGCTCATGAGCCGTGTGCTTTGTTATCAGGCAAGGCTAATAGCTGACACCGTTTCCCATTCATAAGTGTTCAGCTTTGCTTGAAAACCAAGAAAGCTCTTACCCACAGCTCTAATTCCTTTGATTATAAAGTTCTAGATGTGCCATATCAGCCCTCAACCTGCCTACGCCAGGAAGCCTTTATTTAGCATCACCATTTATCATTGCTACACATATAAATAATGCCATTAGCCACTCTGAGCAGTGATAACGTTAGCAGTGTAAGCAGGGAAAGGCAGTGACCTTAGTGGAGAACCATTGTTGATTCTGACCCAACACCTCCCAGCGTGATTAGTCACAGCAGAGCTGCTCAAGGAAAGGGGCCATTGGGGCTTGTTTGGAAATGAGACACTTGCACTGTTTATGTTCTGGGACAGAGCTAATTCCTGCTGAGCTGCTCTGTAAGCACCGGGGCATGGCTGCACCTCCACTCCTCACTCCTCGGGATGCTGCAGCTCCCCAGGGGGCTCATTGCTGGGAGCCTCGGGCCTCCTGTGAGCAATGCTCCTGAGAGCTGGGCAATTCCAAAGCATGGGGATGGGATACCCTGCCTGTCCTGCCTGTCCTGCCTGTCCTGCCTGTCCTGCCTGGTGGATGTGGTTGGTGTACACAACACCCGGTTTAAAGAGACATCCTCAGCGCTGCTCTTGTCAAGCTGCATCAGCTAGCAGCAGAGCTGAGCAAAGTGGTCCCATAATGAAGCTGAAGCCCATGTAAAGGGTTGAATCTCCAAGGACAAGCTATTAATAGAAGCAAAGACACATTAGTTGGAGGGACTTCAGGAGGGTGTCTAGTCCAAAATCCCCATTGGGTTGGAAGAGACATAGCTAGTCAGATGATAGCTGATTTGGGAAGTTCATAGCTAAAGAAGACTGATGTCTTTCCAGGAAGATGACATGGATCTGTCACTTGATTTACTATAATTTAAGCAAGCTGATCATTGGGTTAGTTTGATGATCTGATGTAGATGCACTGGAACAAGTCAACCGGGGCTATGGGAGGAGTTTCTGCCACTGCCAACTCAAAACCCAATACAAACCAACTGCTGAAAATACGTGCTCTGCAAGTACTCACTTGGGGAAACACTCTGGCCTACTCTGTGCAGGAAGATAAGCCAGATGACATCCCTTCTTGGACTAACCAACACTGAATCTCTGATCCCCTTCTCCAGCCATCCCTCTGGCTTTATTTAGTTACCTAATTCTGTTATTAATATCCATTATAGGGGCACTGGTGAGGCTTGGTATTTCCCTGCCTTGCTGTTAGGATTTAGAGACATCCCACAGTCAGTAAACCAGAGAGTAATTTGGAAACTTTATCTGTGGTCCTACTATTGCCCTACTGCCTTGAAAGAGGAGTCGGCTGTGCAGCAGTCCTCTTCCCATGATCAAGGTAGGTATGCAGACCTCAGGGAGAGGGGATGCAGGGTTTGTGCAGGTAAGTAAGAACAACAGATCCTCATTAAGGATGAGAAACTCCTGAGAAACAGGGAGGAAAATGCCCTGATACATACCCAGAGAAACTGCTCAGGGGGGAATTCTTCACCCCACTGCTCTGAAGCCAACCTCCTTCTGCCCTTTATCCTAGCAGTGCTTTCCCGTGGGACTTGCCCCTGCCCCTCAGCCTGCTTGTTCCCCCTTCCCAGCGGTTACCCACTCACCTCACCCAACTCTGGCGCTCCCGTCCTGTGGCTCACCCTGCATTTTGCTCACGTGTTTGTCTTTCTCCTCCCATAACTGCCTGGGTGTTAGACCCGAGCTAAACAACGCCTATGCCGCGCGCCTTCCCCCTCGCAATCGCCAGGCTGCTGGCAAGCGCAGCAGGCTCGATGGAAGGCTGCAGAGCGCTGCCAGCGCCCGCAGGCGGGTCGCAGTGCTAAGCCAGCTTGCAGTGAGCAGCAGTATCCTCAGGAGGGAGAGCAAAGCGCTTTCTCACCCTTCCTCGCTATTTCCCGTTCGCTCCCTGCCTGGGTTCCCATCACAGTCGCTCTTAGCTCTGGCCCCAGCACTCACGTTATCCACCTCCCAAGGGCCTTCCCTGGGTTTGGATCTCATTTTGAAGGCTTGCAAGCTGGGATGATCATTCTCCCAATCCCACAGACTCCCACATCCAGCGCCACCCAGGATTTCCTTTGCTTCCATTTGCTGGCTGCTCTTCACAAGCTGAGTGGCTCTGTCACCTCGATGCACAGGACAAGACACAGGGCCCTCCTCTGAGCCCGTCACTTTTGGGGATGTGCCAGGTTGACCCAAGTGAGCAATGGGCTCACAAAACCCCTTTGGCTTGAAAACGAACCTGGGAGAGTTGGTTGCTCAGAAAAAGGAGATATTTTGGAGGGGAAGCTGAAGCAGAGGTTTGCAGGGAAAGACATATCCCTACATGGACACCCTGCAGCTGAAGTGAAGGGAAAGATGATACAGGCACCACTCTGAGGTGCAGGACTGACATGAACATGGTGCCACTGAGAAGGAACTCAGCTGCAGGGGGTTTTGGTGGCGCTCATAACATGGCAATAGGATGAAGAAGAGGCTTCAGTCATGGAACGAAGAGGATGGATGCTCCTAAAGCATCCAGGGTGCAAGGATAAACACTGGTGAAGAGGAACAGATCTAGGAACTGCACTTCAGCCCACTGGCTTTCCTTTCTGAACCCGCATCCTCTGATCAATATTGAGCAACCCTTCGACATGTGTCAAACCCTTGACGGAGTCCAGCAAGCCCTTCCTGTGAGCTCCTGCCCGCAGTGGGGTGTCTGTGCCATTGCTGATGGCGCAATGAGCAGGGCACCTGCGTCCTACCCTGATCTCCCCCTTTGCAGCAAGGCTGCAGCCATCGGCTCGTGCCCGCCTGGAGACACAGCTCAGCCCCGGCTTGCAAGGCACCGCCGTGCTGATGGGGATCTTGCAGAGCTGCCAGTTGCATTCCAGCTCGTTATGTTTTAATTTATTCAATCCATAGGCTGCCTATTGTGAGGATATCAGCACTGAGGAGCGAAATCCAAATCCAGAACATTGCAGAAGAACCCAACTGCCAAAATGCAGAGACAGAGAGACAAAGTAAATCTGTCATAAGGCAGCCCTGACAGACCTCCCACCCCGAGAGGAGCCAGTTCCCAATTAGCGCAAAGAACTTGGGCAAAGAGGAGGAACAGATTCAAAAACAAATGGAAGGGACCAAAAATGGTCAAGAAAAGGCCAGTGGAAACACTCAGGTCAGCGCTGTGCCACGTAGCACGGGGGGTGTCCCTCTGCGCCTTGGAGCTCTCCCCTGGCACAGACCTACCCCAAACCAGCCCAGTCAATCCTCCGGTGATCCCAATCTGTTTGAGAGCATCTCCTGTCCCTGCCTGGCACACTGGACATGGCCCTTAGCCGTGACAGCAGCCAGAGATGTGGGAGCAGATAGTACGAGGGGAGGTGGTGTGGGTCGTGGGGTGGCAGGGATGTCATGGGAGCCCATAGGAACAATGAGCAAAAGAAAGATGGGGATGCTGGGAGGGATGAAAGTGCAGCTACCCACGGCACTGAGAAGAGCCAAAGCCCTCTCCCAGAATCGCTGTGCTGCCTCTATATGTGGCCAGGGCTGTGTTCTTTCCCTGAAGACATGGACAGCAAATGACAGGCCATGGACCAGCAGAGAAACCACTGCCTCAGTACTTGTGTAGGGGCAGCAGGGCAGTGGTGTCCCATGAGGCTCCATTCTCCAAGGCATGACTGAGCTGGGGCCATCGATGTGGGCAGGCACTTGGATGTCTCCATTGCCCTTCAGCTGCACATCAGTGCTGATGGAGGAGGAGGGAGGGCAGGGCTGTGGGGAGGAAGAAGGGACAGGAAAAACTCTTCTAGTGGTATAAATCATTCAGGCTTCGTGGCTATAGCACTATTCCAGCTGAGCATCTGCCTGTAGAGCTGGAGGTCGAAGGGATGTTGGGTCTGACCTCCTACATAGCTCAGCGTTCCTCAGCAACTCCCTCTATGTGCCAGGCTTTCACTCAGACAGCACATTAAGAGCCATTTCCCGTAAGAGGGCTCCTCAGCCTCAGACCTGATCACATCCAGCACTGCGGCTCGCACTGATCTTACTGTGATAAAATAGTTTCCGACTCACTTTGAAGCTTTCAGGCTCCAAGCTCAGTCCGTTTGCTGGCTGCCTCAGTTGGGATACTTGGGATGCTGGCTGGGGAAGGAGCAGGCATCCAATTTGCTGCAGCCCCTGGTGAGTGGTAAAGGGTGGATTTCAGCTCCCCTGAGAGTATCTGAGCCCCCACATCAGTGCTGAGCCGGGCCCTGGCTCCTGGCTCATTGCTAGATTCAGTTTGTGCCAACTCTAAATCAGTTCTCTGGGTATATTAGAGAGGCCAGATGAGAAGATGGACTGAGGAAAGATGGGGTCAGCAGCTGCTGTCAGACAAGCCACTGAACTTACAAAGCACCACCCCCTCCCTGCCTGCCCTCCAGTCTGCCTCATCCTTGTCTTCCTCCTGGTGGGCTCCTTGCCTTGTTCCTACCCTCCCATCACCCTCCTTTTCCCCAGGGCACACTTTGGCTTTCTTCAGCTCCCTGCAGCCCTCCCTGGTTTTGACTAACCTAAACAACTCAATGGGCTCTATGAATTTTTTCCCGTTACTGCTCATCCTGGTTTCCAGAGCATTGCAGACTATGCAGATCATAACAGCTATATTTAAGGTTGCCTGACAGTTCCATGATATGACCCATTGTTCGGTTGCTTACACCACTGCCAAACTTTAACCCTTTGGGCTGAGTAATCTGGGACAGCTTCAGCAGGAACAAGTTCAGTCCTTTTGAAAAACAAAAGTACAGGGAAGCACGAGGTTTGCTCCAGTTCTCATTGAGGCTCGGCTGGGAAACCTGTCCTTCAGAGACTGGCAAGATTACTTGGGGAGGGTGCTTAGGTCTCAGGCTTGTGTCTCCACTCCTGCATGTCCTGTGAGAAATTCACACAATTACACAAGGGCCTGAAAACTGCATTTTCTCACCCCACTCTGCACCCTCTCCCTCATCCCAGATGATCCATGCAACGGGAACCTTGCTGCAGCCCTCAAATTCCTGCACTGCCCTTATGTCAGGAGCCCACCTTGGGCACCAAGGCAGATAACGGGAACCCTGCTACTCCTGAGCTGTTCCTGCTGGAACACTGCGATGCCTGACTCACACAACTCCACGTTCCTCTGCTCTCAGCCAGCTGCTGCGGAGCCAGCAGGAGAAAGCTTTGCTGATCTGCCCAGGCTGTGGGCAACACTCTGGCTGCTGCTATGGCTCTGAGTTAGGGTACTGGAGGGAACCTAACTCTGTAGTGACCTTTTGTGCATCATTGCAAGGACAGAGCTGCTGGTTTGCTGTCTTTCAAAAAGATTACATTGCGTTGAATTAGTGATTTTTCTCCTATGTGTAAATAGGAGATGCATGTGTATGCTGCAGCGTCGATGGGGTTGCCTGAGCAATGTCACTGCAGCTTTGCTTTACCTAATCACAAGATCTCAGAGCACAAAGTAAGATTTTGCAATTAATAAAGGTTATTCCTACAGAAAAGAAAAAGAATTCATTGTGTCTGCACAGGACTAAAGCTCTCTCGCAAAGCAAACACACAGAGGCTAAGCTAAACTGCACAGGCTGGCTCCAATGGCATTTTCTACACTGCACCTTCCTACCAGCTCCCTTCATTTCTGTACAAGGCACATCACGATAGCTGGAGGCACAGAACATGGCAAGAGCCCCAGAAGTCCTGCTGTAGGTCTGCCTTTGGACAAAGCCTTACTTCCCTTTCTGCCTCCATGTTTTGATCCCTGTCCGTGCCACAGATGATCCAACCCCTTCAGCTGCCTCTTTTGGAGGACTTCTGAAAGTCCATGCCGATATTGCCAGCGATCCTCCTCTGGCACTGTTCTGACATGTTCAGAGAACATTAATACAACCTTTGTGCAAATGGTGCCAGGCACATGCTGTCCTATTCCTCTGCTGTTGATGGCCAGAACACGTGTGGTTCCTTGATCTCTAAGGAATTTGTTATTCCCAAACTCTGCACAAGCACCGAATTCCCATCCTGGGTAGGGTCCTAAAGTCATTGCAATGCCAGTTATGCCCTGTTCATCTCACCGTAGTTAAAAAATCACATCCATGCTCTTAGACAATAAGATAAAGACTCGAAATGAACACTGGCTGTAACTGATGGGCTCTGTACAATGCACGTGCTTATCCCATGTGCTATAGCAGCTCTCTGGGTTGTTCTGGGGAAGCTGTGGCTAACAGAAGTTAAATTGCAAGTCAGAATTCAGGAGCTGTTAGCACACGATTCCTCAGCCAAAAAGCTGACTCCACTCATTTTTCCAAATTCTATTCAAGGTTTTGTCTCGGCAATGAATATGCCCATGTCAAGCACAGGCAAAAACAGAGGCAAGGGATGAAATCCTCCATCCCTCCACAGTGTCATTTAAGTTGGTGGCTAAGTCACCTGCATCATCCACCCACTGGTGGAAGCGACCCTTTGCATGACCGACCTCCTTGTGCACCACATGAGAGAGCACCAGGAACTCCTGCCCGCCATGTCTCCTGTATAATTCCTTGGAGAGCAAAGAGCAAGCACTCGCTCTTCCTGTCCTCTTCCACATGATGTTACACAACCCGCTCCTCAAGAATGATCGTCTTCCTTAGAGCCATTCTGGAACTTGACTATTTTATAAGGAATAAAATGATCACAGCAAATTCCAAGGACATCCAAGGAGCTCAGAATGATCCGATCATGTTTCCAACCATGAGACCTTTGGAAAGAGCCCCAGAAGGAGGGGGAAACACATTAATTTTATGTTTTAATGTTCAACAAACAGCCAGCTCTGCCGAGCGGCAGCGTCCAGTCCGGCGTGTCAAGGAGTTTATTTTTCTTCAAACCTGCAGCGGGGCTGACTTCGGGGCTCGTCTGTTTAGCTTTTCAGCCTGCAGTTACTCTGTGTAAACAGTTTATTTAACATCATTTTTGGCACTTCTTCAGTAAACCCACCATAATAATCCTCCTGGCAGACCAAACAGAGCACAGATTAGCAGACAAAGCTGCTGTAAAACACCAAATTACCCAGCCCCTGCTTTCCTGTTTTCCTGAGATGTGAAGTCCTGTACTTAGCGGTGTTTACGCCTCACTTCATGGCTGCAGCACCAGGTCATGGAGCTGCTCCTATTAACGCTCAGCCTCGGCCTCCAGCAGCATTGCGACATGGCAGCGCGGTGGGGGAAGGATGTTCAGCCCTTTTAGGAGCTCATAAAATGTGCTGGGGTGCTGGCTGTTGCTTAACAGGGAAGGTATGCTGGCTTGATCCAGATTGGAAAAGACTCTAGACGAATGCTAAAGTCACCTATTGCTTACATTTCATTTTAATGTGCTTGAGTTCAATAAAAGTTTATCATCTCCATTAAAATGGTGCCTATTGGAACTGATTTAATCTCGTTAGCACAGAAAACCACATGAAAGGAATCAAGTTCATGGACAAGATTAAGCACAGTTACTTTTGGAGCATAAATTACATAAAAGCGATGGATAATCAGCCAGAGCCACAGCGCCTGTCACCTGCATTGCTCACATATTTATGCCAATGCACTTTGCTAGGGAAGGTGCTGGGCACGAGCCATATCACAGCAGGACTGAGAGCCTGCCAAGCACAGGAGTAATCGGCTGCTTAATGTCACAGCATCAACAGTCTCCTAAAGAGTCTATGAATTGTGTTACATTTGAGCAAACAAATGTCATGCGTGGGGTGCTGGTCAAATGTCTACTGGCAACAGGACAATGCAGCTGTAAATCTTGCCTTGAGGGTGCCCCTCCTTTCAGCACAGCGATGCTCAGCCTTCCTCAAGGGAAATACCACCTCCACCACTGGCTCTGCTGCCCCATGAGTGCCCTCGGTGCAGGCGATGGGCCAGAAATGAGCTAGTCATGGTGCGCATGGTGCAGGGACAGGCCAAGGGCAATGGCTTTACCCTGCCAGAGGGGAGACTGAGATGAGCTCTTAGGCAGAAGCTCTTCCCTGTGAAGGGTGCTGAGGCGCTGGCACAGGGTGCCCAGAGAAGCTGTGGCTGCCCCATCCCTGGCAGTGCTCAAGGCCAGGTTGGACACAGGGGCTTGGAGCAAGCTGCTCCAGTGGAAGGCGTCCCTGCCCGTGGCAGGGGCTGGAACTGGAGGAGCTTCAAGGTCCCTTCCAACCCAAGTTGGCAGCTTCTTATGTCCTCACCTCAGCTGGGCGGAGGACATGGCACTGCAGAAGCAGAGGTCTGCCTGGAGAGATGCCCTGGACCTGCAGCTGCAGCTTCTCTTCTTGGCACTGGGGACAATGGAGATGAGCCCTCCTGTGACCCTGTGCTCTGTCGTTACTGGCTCCATCCCTGCTTCCATGATGATTTGGGCACCCTGGGGAGAAGAGCCCCAGATTGCGTATTTTGCTGCCGGCAGCCACCCTGCTCCCCAGGGGCAGCCTGGCCTTGCAGCCCCCTCTTCTGCAGGACGAGGTCCCCGTGCTGCTGCCTGCAGAGCTGCGGTTTGCTGACAAGGGCCCTCTGAAGAACAGGAAATCTCTTGGTGTCTGGCCAATGTCAACACCACACACCTCTGTCTCCCAGTGCCCCCAGCGCGTAGGCAGAAGGAAGCACTGGGGTTCTGTTCACCTCCTAGTCCAGTGTCTTGCTCTGCCAACAGTATCTGCACCTCCCTGCCAAGGTATCTGCAGCCCTGTCTTCTCCCTGGACTCCTCACTGCTGCTGGCTGCCCAAATGCCACAATAGTCACAAAAACCCCTTTTTCTTCTGCTAATGGTCAGATCATTTTTGTCTCGTTCTACTGGGAGCTCCCCAGCTTTTCTCCCTTCCAGCTGACAACCTGAGTCTGTGCCTTTGCTTGCTCCTGACTGACTCTGGGTGCAAGACACATCTATTACCCAAAACTCTGCGGCACAAGCCCTGTGTGCCCCATGGATTCATCTTCCCACAGCCAGATTGTGCAGCAGGAGCTAAATGCCAGGCAGTTGGGAACAGCAGTGGGCAGAGGGGCAGGACCAGGGCAGATGAACACCTCTGCTGTGGAGCCAAATCACTGCTCTAAGCAAAGACTTTCCTGGATAATTCTTTCACAAACACATGCCAGAAAGCCCACTGTGACCTACACACATCCTTAACACTGGAGTGAAGGCACATTCCCTCCATATCCCAAATCCCCTTCTCTATGGACATGCACGGATATGCCCACATGGACACAGAGGACCAAATCCAGGCCCGCAGCACTACTCGAGGACCGGAGACAGATGTGCACAGAAACAGAAGTGCAGAGCTGCCACATTTAACCAAACTGACTGTTCTTCAACCACCTGGAATGATTATGTTAATTATTATGTTATGATTGTGTTAATGGATAAAATACAGGATTAAGGAGGATGCTGCAGACTCAGCAGGGAAGATGCTGTTACTGCCATGAGTCTCTGGCATGCTAAGGCTGTAACCCAGCAGGGTGCTGTTAGCTACATGATCTTCTTGGGGGTAAGTTAAACCTTACTGTGCCAGGGAAGCTCTTTTGGGTATCTGTGTCTTCCTTGGGCCCTACAGAACAAGTGCAGCTGGGATCTGTCTCAAAGTGAAAGGGCAGGATTGGGGTCTGCAGCAATTCCATGCAGCAAACCAACCTGTGCACACAGGGACCCCAAACTCTGCCTCACCTTAGGAGCATCTGGTGACCCAGAAAGGATTTAAGATCTGAAGTGCAGTGAAATACATAGTTGTATAAATATATGCATGTATGCATATACACATATATGTAACCACACACAGTAAAGGGGACATATTCATCCAGGACGCCTTGGAGCTCACCAGTTAGCCCTTGCTGTATCACCATCTCATTTTGGGCCTGGCACTTTCAGCTATGCCCAAAGCCACCTTTCAGCTGGAGGGAAAAGAGTGCACACAGCTCTGAGCCCACCATGTCAGCACAGAGGAAAGTGACACAGGGCAGACTGTATCCTTTAGCTGTGATAATACCCAAAGTTGCTGCTTAGGCAACACCAGAAAGCAATGGAGAATGGGTGACAACTGGGGCAAAAGGGACTAATTTGTGAGGAAAGATCTGGAGAAGGATTTACAGCCTAGGTCATGGTAAAGACCTTGGTCTTTGCAGTATGCTCCTATTTTGGCAAAACTTGGCTCAGCCAAACTGAGTCTGCAGGAGTGTGTGGTGCACACTGTAGCCGTAGAGAGCAGAGGACACTTCCTTACATATTGCCTGCAAAGAGGGAGAAATCCCAGCTTTCTGAGCCCTCAAATCTGGGAGTGAATAGGATGTCCCCTGCCAGCACATCTGCACTGAGCTCTGCAGGGGAAGGAGATGCTCCACTTGCTGGAGAAGGGTGGCACAAGAACAACTGCCTTTATATTGACCACAAATGCACTTGGGCTGGACCCAGCCTATGGAAACAGTACGAACAAACCCAAGAGCAGCTTGAGGCCCCAGCTCCCTACACTCAACACGTCAGACTGGCCACATGCTTCTGCAAAACCCCTTGACTCAATGCTAGGCAATGCTGTGCCTTCTGAGCAGGACCCCATGCTGTCTACACATCCACTTGAGCACACAGAAGTGAGCATGGCAGAGCGAGACCTTCCCTCTGCTCTGACTGGTGCTTTGCTTTCCATCTACCAAACCCACTGCACATGGGGCCCGTGGGGCTCAGGTCACTGCTCTGTGGCTGTGGATAAGCACTCCCACAGACGAGGTGGGAGGGATCTCATCCCACTGGCCACCACAGCCAAGTGCACCCGTGTGAGCACCCACCCAGTCACCAATTGGTGCCATGCATTGGAGGTCCTGATGTACAAAACCCCTTCACCCTGATGGATTCACTACTGGTGAATGCGCACCAGACACTGGACTGCAGTGGTGTGACGCTGCTTGGACAATGCACCTTACAGCCATAGAGCTCATGATGCCCCCGCAGAAGCATTGTGATACAAAGCCCACACGTGGCCCATGGATACAGCACAGCACAGGCATCTGGTGCGGGACCTATGGCACCATGTCATCGGGCTTTGATGCACAATGGTTGCAAACAACAGGAATATTGGTGCTTACTCAGGAGCTTTCATCTGGAAACAAGAAGCCTCTGTCAAGGGCCAGGCAGGCAGAGGAGTTCATGGGTCTCACTCTGTTATTTAATGACAGCAACTGGCTGCAATTGTTTTATCTGCATGCATCGCTTCTGATATGTGCCAAACATTTCAGGTCATTTGAATATAAGGAGACTGTAGTGACCCCTTATCCTCAGAAACATTTACAAAGAGAAGCCCTTTCTCATCAGCATCCCACAGTAAAGGGATCTGAAGCAGGATTTACCCACTTCCTAATGTAGGAAGGTTCACAGAGGGTTTGAGCAAGATTTTCCCCCTTTCAAGTGACTGCCTGCGTACACCACTTCAGAGGGAATGAGCAAGCATGAAATTCAATTATACAGGCACCCACTTAAACACTTGAACCAGAACTGCTTCCCTTAATCTTTATGTTGAGGACAGGGTAAGGACTGTGAAGCCACTCTCAGCATGACAGCACTTTATTTCATCTGCAGTCCTGGTAAGATACACAATTCACTTAACTGAAGAGCAGGGATTTTGAGCTGTGTGCTCCTAACTCTCCTTTTAAGCAACACAGACCAGCAGTGTCGCCCATCACTGTCAGACTCCCGCCCTTAGAGTCAACTGGGAATAGCAAGTAGTCAGGGGCTAGACAAGACAGAAGTCTTTGCAAGGCTTCTATCAGCACCAAAAGGATGGAATCATAGAATGGTTCGGGTTGGAAAGGAACTTAAGATCATCCAGCGCCTGCCCCTGGACACCTTCCACTACAGCAGCTTGCTCCAAGCCCCTGTGTCCAACCTGGTCTTGAACACTGCCAGGGATGGGGCAGCCACAGCTTCTCTGGGCACCCTGTGCCAGCGCCTCAGCACCCTCACAGGGAAGAGCCTTCACCTTCCTTATGTCTAACCTGAGCTTCCCCTGTTCCAGTTTGAACCCATCACTCTTTGTCCTATCACTACAGTCCCTGATGAAGGTCCCTCTCCAGCATCCTTGTAGGCCCCTTCAGACACTGGAAGCTGCTCTGAGGTCTCCACGCAGCTTCTCTTCTCCAGGCTGAACAGCCTCAAAGTTTCAGCCTGTCTCCATACAGGAGGTGCTCCAGCCCCTGCTCATCCTCGTGGCCTCCTCTGGACTTGCTCCAAATGTTCCATTTAGTGATTCTGGTGTTACAGGAGCAAAGGGGTGATCTGGAGAAAAGGCAAAGCTCTGAGCAGCCTATGTTCCTATGGAAGGGCATGAGGAGAGCAAGGCTCCTGTGAGGTCTTGTGCAATCCTGTTTATCCAAAGGCAACTTTTGCTTTAACCCTATCCCACAAGCAGGCATCTTGGAGCTACAGCAAACCACTGTTCACCTGGCTTAAGACTTGCTGCTGTCTTCTGCACTAAGGTTTCATTTGTATGGCAAGAAGCAGAGCTGTGTAAGCACAGACTTATGAGAGGCATCAGCACCAAAGATCAGTGGGGCTGAGTCCTTCTGGCAGCCCCATCACATGCTGGATGACTGACTGTGTTGGATATTTCACTGGTATATCCCAGTTCCTGCAGGGATGACAGTGTAAATCGCTGCTGTGATAAACTGGACATTACAAAACCCTTGCAGGTGGCAGGCATGTTTGAAGCTGCTCAAAACGGGTTCCCTGACGTGATTTAATGGGTCACAGCACAAAGGGCAGTGAAGCACCCTCAAAACAATGTGATATCCTTCAGGCTGCTCTAAGCAGCAATGCACAGAGCTGTAATTTAATTAAAATAATAATGTTTTCCTTTCACATCTGCCTCAGATTGCCAATCACTGGGGCAGGTCCCACTGCTCTGTGCCAGCACACGGTGGAGAAAAGGATGCTGTGGCCAGGCTGGTTGGGCTGTGAGTGCACACTGCTGACCCATAGTCAGCTTTTCACCTACCAATGCCCCCACGGTCTCCATAGGGCTGCTCTCAATCTGCTCGTTGCCCAGCCTGCACCTACAGTTTGGGATTGCCCCAGTCTAGGGGCAGGACCTTGCACTTGGCCTTGTGGAGCTTCAGGAGGTTTGCAGTGTCCCTCCTCTCAGCCTGTCCAGGTCCCTCGGGATGCCATCCCCTCTCTATAGTACCAAACGTACCACTCAGCCTGCTGAGGGTGCACCCAACCCCACTCAATCCAGGCTTCATCCTGAAGTCTGCCTGCTCATTGCATGCCACCTGTCTGTCCTTAGGGTCACGTTTGCTTTCTACTTAGCAGTTCTGTAATGACTGTTTACTCTTGTAAAAGATGGAAACCCCCATATTTGCTGGTGTGCTGGCTGAGGAGGGCCAGCCCTATGGACATGCAGGTTAAGTGAGATGCACCCATCTGGCTAAGCCCATGAGAAGATCAAGATACTGTCAAAGCTGGTTTCTGCAGGGAAGAATTACAGCAGAGACACAGCTTCCTGCACAGAACTTACTGTTCCTATGAGCAGACAGCACGAGTGACCTTCCATTGAGCCCAGCAGCCCCTCAGTGAAGGTCCGGCATGTGTAAAAGAAATATCTCCTAGGCAGAGGTTTTGAGGTTGTTTTCCCACTAGAGAGCATAAAGTATTCAGAGCTGGGGTTACAGAGACAGAGGAATTCAGTCGCCCTGGCTTCTGAACACGGCTTTAAAACGCCAGAATATTTTAGAAAGGGCAATAAATGTGCTTCCTCTGCCTGCATTAAACACTGTGCAGATTCCTGTCACGAGGAATGAAAACAGGAGTTGGGTCAGCAAATGATAATGAGCCTCCATGTGCCTTTCAGAGGGTCAATGCCAGATCACAGAGCCCAGGCCCGCGCCAAGAATCCGAGGGAGGTTTCCTGGAGCAGCTTGGAGCACGAACAACCTCGACACGCTGGGTCCAGCACCCCCAGTACGGGGAGTTGCTGCTGGCTTGCAAATGCCTGCAGCTCTGATGGGCACCGGAGGGATGTGACACACAGCACCGGCCCCCAGGGCTGGGCATGGGTCTTGTCCCTTACTGGAAAGTGGTGGTTTAGACAAAGCAGACGTTTTAATGAAAAACCGAAACAGCTGAACCCACCTCATGATTCCCCTTGAACTTCTGGGAGGGTTTTCATGGACAAAAACCAGGAGAACCCTTCAGAAGGAAACATTTCTCAGTTATTAAAAGCAAATAAATAAACAAGCCCTGTGGTGTTCCCATACAAAAAAGGAACTCTTTATTAAGAAGATGAAAACGCTGTGTTTGTGCGAGAGAAAAACCCTGATTCCACAGCCCCAGAGGATTTTGGCCTTGGCTGGATGCGCCTCCTCGCCCGAGCGCGGGGAGCTGTACATCACCATGACCTGTGAACACGGGCCCAGGGGTGGCCAGCAGCAACCAGCACAGGATTCCTGTGGGCCCTGTTGCATGAGCAGTGCATCCCATGCACAGACACATGGAGACCCTGCAGCACCCGGAGCACCGGCTTTGGCTCACAAAGAGAATGGTGAGGCTGCACCTCGAGTCCTGTGTTCAGTTCTGGGCCCCTCACTACGAGAGGGACACTGAGGTGCTGGAGCGGGGCCAGAGAAGGGCACCGGAGCTGGAGCAGGGCCTGGAGCACAGCGTGATGGGAACGGCTGAGGGACCTGGGGGGTTCAGATGGAGGAGAGAAGGCTCAGGGGGGACCTGATCGCTGCCTACAACTGCCTGAGAGGAGGATGGAGCCAGGAGGGGCTGCGCTCTGCTCCAAGGAACAAGGGATGGGATAAGAGGAACTGGCCTTGAGCTGCACCAGGGCAGCTTTAGATGGAGCTGAGGAACAGTTCCTTCCCCAGAGGGTGCTCAGCATTGGAACTGCCCAGGGCAGGGCTGCAATCACCAGTCCCTGCGAGTGTTCACACTCGGTGTAGACGAGGCCTCAGTGCCATAGGTCAGTGGTGGCCTCGGCAGTGCTGGGAATGGTTGGACTGGATGAGCTGAAAGGTCCCTTTCAACCAAGTTGATTCTGTGATTCTATACATACCCTCACAGAGCACATGTTGCTGGAGCCATGGGATGGCACGTCACTCTGGATCAGGCACTGCTTGTCTCCCAGTGTGAAAAGGGAACACGAGTTGCTGTGGCTTTGGCAGCAGAACACAGTCATTCTCGGTGACTGGAGGTGCTGTTTCTATACCTTAAGGTTTTTGGGATCCAGAATGCAGTGTTCCCATACAGCAGTGTGGATTTTGGGATAGGGATAGGAACCAACATAGTGGGAGACCTAACCTCTGCTCCCAGGCTAGAGGATGACTATTATTTCCTTTGCTGGGAGATGATGTCCTGGGGCAGAGACCCTCCATCATTCCCTCCTCCAGCTGTGGATCCCGCTGCCCTGGTGCAGGTCTGGCTGTGGAGGGGAACAGGGCAGACTGGTGGCACAAAAGCCTATTCCAGAGCTATGAGGTGCACAGCTGCTGAGTCCCTGAGGCTGCTAAGCTGCTAAGCAAAGTGGACTGAGCACTTCTCCTACCCTGCAGAACTGCTGTTCCCAACATGGTAACAACGTGCCCAGAAGTGATTTTGCCAGTCTCTTCTCATCCAGACTGTTCAACCCTTAAAGCATCCAAGGCGCCTTCATCATGGGTTGAGCCGCTTGAGTGACCTGTGAACATTGACCTCTTCTACCACCCTTTGCTTTACCCCTGGAGAGGAAGCTCCAGCCAGGCTTGTTACTCATTTTGGTGTTTAACATTCCCGCAGATTATCCAGCACTGCCTGAGAAAAATGTGCTTGGAAGCAGTGGAGTATTGTGTCTGGGGGGAGCAGTGGCTGCCCCCGGGGAGCTCTCCTCCTGCAGACCTTTCCTGCCAAGTCTCGGCTCTCACTACATCCTTCCTGCCAGCTCCCAAAGCCCTGGAGGCCCCATCTCTGCAGGAGGCTGCAATGGGCATGTCCCCAGCCTCCAGGTCCTCACAGCGCTTCGGACCAGGGGACCATCCCACTCCCGCAGCCCCTGCTGCAGGGCACGGGAAGGCTCTGTCACCTTGACCTGCAGCTCTGGGAGCTGCAGGGCGTCATCTGGGAGGTGGCTGCATTTTGGCTTCAAATGTTTGGCATCTCGAAGCTGTGATTCGGGAGCCAGATGACAGCCATCAGTGCTTGCCAAATCCCTGGGCTCTGCTCCAGCCTGCAGGCACTGGCCCAGGTTGGGGAGAGCATTCAAGTCAGCCTCTCCTGGTGCAACCAAGGCTCCAACCCTGCTGCTATGATCAAATGAGGTGCTTGGGGGGTAAATTTTTCCGTGGTAAGGAGCAGACTCAATCAGCAATAGCCTCCCATCATAGCAGTGTGTACCACGTTCACCACCCCAGCAACACCCAAATCCAGCCTTGGCTCCTGCACTGTCTCTTGAAATTAGGTACAATATGGACACTTCCCTCTTCCCCTACCAGTACCTCTTTACTTCTCAAGCCATGCTGTACTCAGTGTGTCTCCCCATAATCACGGAGGAAGATGAGAACAGCTACTTTCCTAATTTCTTATTTCCGTCCTGGAATTCAGAAGTATTACAAAAAAACCCATGGAAAACACAAGCTCTGTGATCACCACAGGCAGGTAATGTCCATCAATGCTCTGCTGTAAACCATTCATGGCTTAGAGTTTGCCAAGGCCCAGATTTGACTGCCAGGACGTCTGCTTCCACTCGAAGATTTTGCAAGCACTCTGATTAAATAGGTGAGTGATTCCCCAGAACAGGCCTTCGGGGGAGATATTTTGCTGTATCCATGATGAAAAGCTCCTCAAAGCCACCATTCAGAAGTTTGAACCACCTCATTTTACAGCAAGAGCTCCCAACCAGCTATCTTCTGGCAAATTCAGCTGTATTTGATCAAATATAGCATGCATTGCTGGTACCCTCAACATAAGGACACAGAGCTTTTGGAGCAAATCCTGAGGAGGCCACTGAGGATGAGCAGGGGCTGGAGCACCTCCTATACAAGACAGGCTGAGAACATTGGGGCTGTTCAGCCTGGAGAAGAGAAGCTGCATGAGAGACCTCAGACCACTCAGTGCACTTGGAGACTCAGTGCACTCAGAGCACTCAGCTTCCAGTGTCTGAAGGGGGCTACAAGGATGCTGGAGGGGGACCTTCATCAGGGACTGCAGTGATAGGACAAGGGGTGATGGGTTCAAGCTGGAACAGGGGAAGTTCAGGTTAGATGTAAGGCAGAAGCTGTTCCCTGTGAGGGTGCTGAGGCGCTGGCACAGGGTGCCCAGAGAAGCTGTGGCTGCCCCATCCCTGGCAGTGTTGAAGGCCAGGTTGGACACAGGGCTTGGAGCAACCTGCTCCAGTGGAAGGTGCCCCTGCCCACGGCAGGGGCTGGAGCTGGAGCTGGATGAGCTTTAAGGTCCCTTCCAACTGCAACTATTCTATGAAATTAGATGTCTCCAAAGTTTGAGTTTATACATCCCATGGAAAAATAACATCTGTTCATGTAATCCCACCTTCTCTCAGAATGCAGGGAAATGGGATTGCCTGGGCAACCCGGAAAGTCTGGGAATTTTTTCACAAACTTGAACAAAATGTTTTGGCACTGGCAAATGCAGATGTGTCAAAATGTACTGTAAGAACGTACTGACAAAGGTATCAATTTGAAGCTGTGTAAAGAACTCGCGCACACACGTCCGGGCAGAGCCTCTCCCCGTGGCACATGGTTTGAAGTTTCAGATTGCTGAGATTTGTTCTAATTTTCATTTTTTTTTAAAAAGAAAGGAAAGGAACCCCCAAAACTCATGTGAAACGTTTCAAATTTTCTGAAATCTCAAGTTTCGTCTGTTCCGACCTCAACATTGGGTTTTTCAAATGCTCGCTCAGCCATGAGGAAAGGAATTCTGTATTGCCTCTATTTGGAACACAACAGAATGCTTGCTATGCCACAGGGTGTCACTTGCTGCAGAGTCACCTTCCTACTCATAAGCTGTCCCACAGACCTGGATGGTGCTTTTCAGTGCTTGTATCTGTGCTGAAAGCTTTGCCAGATGTGGCACCCGCTCACATCATGCCAGATGTGAGCCTCTCCACTCACCCTTCACTGTTCCCACACATGGGCTTGTTTTAATCAGGATGTGAGCACAGGGAAGGAGCTGTACGTGCTCCTAACCAAAGGGATAAGATCCTCTAGGGATGTCCTGCTCCTGCTGCTTTGCACATGATTAATAGCAATAGCATATATTGAGATATATGCATATAGAATCACAGAATCATAGAATAGTCAGGGTTGGAAAGGACCTTAAGATCATTCAGTTCCAACCCCCCTGCCATGGGCAGGGACACCTCACACTAAACCATTCCACCCAAGGCTTTGTCCAACCTGGCCTCGAGCACCGCCAGGGATGGAGCATTCACAACTTCCATGGTATAATAATAGCAGATATCCCGATGTGTGCAGCCATGGGGACACCATTCGCTGTCCCCACCAGGTCTGAGCTACAACTGAAGTCACCAGCAGCCATGAGACAGGTCTACTTGGAGCCTGGACAGCTCTTGCTCCAAGGACAGGAACAGTGGGAAGACAAGAGGGAAACCTGGACCAAAAAGGCCAAGAGCAAGCAGAGTGTGCTGGGGTTGGGGAGCACACTGTCTCACTCAGAGGTTTACTGCTCTTTGGGATATTGTTGGGGCTTGATTCAATCCTCATTATATTCCCTGCCCGTACAGATAGGTCCTCAGCTACACAAGGGAGGGCTGCGCTGGAGTCCCCATCTGCTGGGACAAGTGCAAGTACCAGGGGATCACACACCAACAAGGGCAGGACAGGGCTGGGAGAGCATACCCCAAAGAGCAGGTATTTTGGGGTGGCACAGGGTGTGTCACTTCTCCACACGACCAGCCCCAAGGAAGTCAATGGTTGGCTGCAAGGGCACCATGGTTCACCCATCTTCCTGAGGTTGGTAGCAGATGGGACACTGCTCCCCTCTGCCACAGTGTCCATGCTCCCTGCAGTGTCCCTCCACTGACAGTCCAGGTGACCAGAACTCCTTCCTGGGACAGGCAGGAGAAGCAGAATGAGAGTAGTTTGATGCCTGATTAAAAACTGGTCTCATTTACCACATCCTTGGTTTTCAGGTCTCCATCCAGACAGAAGGCAGCTGCTTTTGCTTACCCCATCTCAGACCCACTGACCAGACCACAATGGACCAGTACTGAAGGACTAACACAGATACGGGGTGTGTTTCTGGCATGCATGACCTCAAGCAGAGCAGAGACTTGGCAGCTTCATTGCTCGGTTTCCACCAAGCATTCAGTTCTGCTTAAGCCAGCTTTTACATTAAACACACGTGAGGTGATAACTGCAGTGGCAGCTAATCCCCTGGTGTGCTGTTCCCCTCTCTTACTGCATCCCTGCTGGTGCTGCTTCCCTCCCAAAGCTCTTCTGAACTCTCCCTTATCAGTCAGCAGTGAAATGTTTTACCCACTCGTTTCTCCCTGCTTTTGAGAACATAACTTCCTGCTCTATCCCATGCAGCCCATCACCCTTCTGATCACCCCACTCAGTGCCCTAAAAGCCTCTTCATTAGCTTCTCTACGTCCTCTCTGCATCATGCCTGTGCTGGCAAGATGCAACCTTTTGATTCATCTTCTGCACCGCATCTACCACAGCAAGTTCCCAATCAAACCTCCAATGCAAACAGCGCATCTGTGGGTCCAATGGCTCCATCCATACTATGAAAGTAGCCTACTCCACAGCCCCATAATCACATGGCAGGGCCTAAAATCTCTAGGAATGACAAGCTCAACTCTCTTCAGATGCACTGCTATGAACATACAGAAACTGCACAGTGAAAAAATGATCTGCATGTGCTGTTATTGCCTTTCATCTCACTCATAGGAAGATCTCAGTCCCAAAGGGCTGGGATAGTAACAGCAGCAGCAATATGTCCAAAGTGGGGGGTGTACATGGTCCCGCCATGTCATAGATTCATAGAATCCCAGACTGGTTTGGGTTGGAAAGGGCCTTAAGCTCATCCAGTTCCAACCCCCTGCCATGGGCAGAGGATGCCTCACGCTATACCATGTCACCCAAGGCTCTGTCCAACCTGGCCTTGAACACTGCCAAGGATGGGGCATTCACCGTGTCTTTGGGCAGCCTGCGCCAGTGCCTCACCACCCTCACTGTGCCCCTAGGGACCAGCTGGCCAGCCCCACATCTGAAGTCCCTGCCAAGCCAAGTCCTGCTTCAGAGAGCAAATCCCTTCCTCAGCTGCTCTGCTGCACCAGCCTGGGCTGCTCCAGCGAGATGACAGCAGCAGCTCAGCACCGCTCCAAGCCTGAGCAGCGCTGTCCACAGGCTTAGCAGCAAACCCTGGCTGCCTTGTTTCCATCCCAGTCCAAATTCTCACAGCGTGGGTGGGTGGGAAGCTCCCTGAATTCCTTCCCCACTTGCTGAAATGGGCTGAAATTCAGAGCTGATCACATTCTCCCCTGTGCTTGTCAGAGCCCAAACGGGAAGCCCAGTAACCGACACATAAAGCTACTACTGATAGCAGCACACTTGTTCCAGACAAAAGATCAGGAGACGTATGTCATAAAATGGCAGAGATGTCTTCCAGATGTTTTTGTGCGTTGGGTCTGCACAGATGTTTTCGATGTCTGCCCATAAATGTAAGAAATGTAAAACATTTGTGTCCCACAGATGTAGAGATTAAATTATGCAAGAGATGTGATAAATCTCTGGGTAATGCGAGAAGACCATGAACTATTCACATTCATTGTTTTTAGTAAAATCAGACCCATTTTCCAGCGTGCGGCTGCGAAGGAGAATTTTATTGTTATTAAATGTGACTAAAACATTAGGCAGGATGTTGAAATGCAGCACACATGGAGCTCTATGAAACCAGAGACTGCAAACAGCCCTGCGAGACCTTCAGCCATTGAGGTGAAGGCTGGTGCACCTCGGAGGGCTGAGGTGGGACATGGGTGGTGGTGGCAGAGCAGCCACGCTGAGGCACTGCCTGTGAGGGCAGCACAGGCAGCTGCCTGCCGGTGTTCTCTGTGCAGGCAGAGCACCCACGACCACCCATGCTCACTCTAAGCCAGGCATAGGATCAAGCAGCTATCTTGGGTCAGGACTGTGCGTAGCTTTGTGTGCGTGTGTGTGCTGTCCTCCACATGTGCCCACACGTGGGAGAGAGCTCGGGCAGGCAGCAGGGTGGGACAAGGCACGCGGATGTGTTTGCAGGCAGGTTTTGGAGGGCAAGAAGCAGCACATCCACTGAGGAAGAGATTGGAGTACAGGGCCCAGCGCTGCCAGGGCAGAAAGGCCTGAGCTGTTAGCGCTGTCCTGTGATGTGACATGCCGCTTTGTACTGAACACCCAAACCTGCTTCCTGAAGGAAGCTGAGGTGCTCGGTGCTCAGCCCCTGAGTGGACCCTCCGCATGCCCCAGTGCCAGCAACAAGGACACATTCCCAGCAGCGAGGCCTCGTGCCCTGCAGGCTGTTGGGCTCCTGCATCCCAGCTCTCTCCCTGTTACATCAGAGAGAAGCGTGAGTTTCATGTCCATCTCTCAGGCACGTTGGGTAGAAACTGTGCCCAGATTTTACAGCTTCCATGGTATGCCTTTAGCCCTAGGGAATTCATTGCTACGCTCCATGCATGGCAGCCACCAAGGGAATGAGGTCCCTATTTTGGGGCTCGCTGGGTCTCAGCTTGCCCTGCACTGACCCTGCTGCCTGTGTCCTGGTGCTGCTTACACCTTCCCGTGCCTCAGGTGCCAGCAGGTAAGCAGCCAGTCCTTACCTACCGTGCTGCCTTATCCTGCCCTATGCTCCATCACACACAATGTGTGGCAGTGTGCTGTCACACCAAAGGACACCAGCAGCTGCCCAGTTAAATAAGGGTGCTCACACCGCTCATCTGCTCTGTGTGGGAAGTACCCATGGCCCCAGAGACATTGCCAGTACCAGGTATGAGTAACAAGTGAGGAAAGCAGATCTGCAGGACAGAAACACAATAAACAATAGACAATAGACAATAGACAGATAGACGATTCCCTCCAGCTCTAGCACGTCTTGTGTCTCATGAATTGCAAGTTGGCTAAACTTAATTGTAAGCCATATTGCTGATTTGATTTGTGCTTCTCACTTACCAATCTGATGGCAAGTTTCGACCAGCTCTTCTAGGTGTGCAGTGCTTCCCTGGCAGTGCTCAAGGCCAGGTTGGAAGGGGCTCGGAGCAACCTGTCCTAGCGGAAGGTGTCCCTGCCTGTGGCAGGGGGGTGGAAATGGATGAGCTTTAAGGTCCCTTCAACCCAAACCATGCCATGACTCTGCACTGAGCGCTGGCTCGCTCAGCTTCCTGATTAAGCTCTGCACCACTTTTAATGTCATCAGGTAGAGAAGAAAAAAACAGTCATTCCCAAACCCTCACCCCATCCCTGGGCCTGCCAGGGAGCGTCGGAGGCTCTGCCTGTCCTGTCGCTAGGAGGACCTCAGTATTTCCCCAAGCCAGTGTTCTACATTCTTGCTTCCATCAAGGAGACATGGCATTTTCTTGGGAATCCTCCCTGCTAAGAATATCCTCTATTTACATATCCACCGCTCTGGGGGTGGATGGGAAGCGGGGCAGTGAACTGAATGTACTTGGAAGATGTCTGTGTTTGTTGCTATAGAGCTGTGTCTCCGTTTGCAGCAGTCACGTGTGATTACAGCATCATGACAGCCTCGGGGGGTGGTTCTGCCCCGACACCCGCCACCCAACCCTGTCCCTGCAGAGCCTCTCGCTGCCTGTCTTGCTGTCCGGGGTGCATGTGTCAGTGTGTGTGCATCTGAGGGTCTCCGTGGTGTCCCTGGTACCCCATAACCCCCAACACACACCCATGTGTCCAAGCAACACCAGCACTGGGGTCATTGGTAAAGCACTCTCTTTTGGCACAGCACCAGGAGGTGGCATTTGCCCCAGCAGAAGGCAGCAGCTCCCTCCAGGGGAGCGGGTGTTACCTTGGGTACCTTCTCCTCCCTGATGGACTTGGCAGGGTTAGGGCTATGGTTGGTCTCAATGAACTTAAGTGTCTCTTCCAACTGAAATAATTCAACATTCTCTGTGTTCTCTCTGCAAAGCCGGGGCTCTGAGCTGGTCGGTGGCAGCGTGAGCATCCCGATGGCCAGGAGGTGGTAGGTCAAGGTGCTCTTACTGCACTGATTCATACCACCTGAAGGCTATGGCAGGTGAAGTAGATCAGTCTGGGCACTAAATACTCTTTCTACATCAAACTCGGAAGAAATTCCTGAGAGCACATCCTAACTTCTGCTTAGCATCTACACAGCAGATTCCTGGTTCTGTGTTTTGGCCTCATACAGCTGTTGCTAAGGAGAGAGGATGGCTCCTGTACACCTAACGGAGAACAGACTGGTAGTTAAAGCCCTGAGAGATCCTGTTTGCCCAGAACAAAAGGTCAGGCAAAACCTTGGCAAGATGAGGTTTTCCAGCTCCTCTGCAGAGGGCATGTCCACACCCAGTCAAATGAATCACGCTCAATTCTCTTTGATGGGGATGGCTATCTTTGGGATGGTTAAAGACCAAAGCTGAAAGAAAAGACAAGAATGCATTCCTGCTCAGGCCAAGGACAGCTTTGAATAGGAGAGAACATACAACATCTATACTTTGTCAGCCCCAATATCACCCTGTGCCAGTGTGTCCTCTCCACAGGATGGCCAGTTGCATAGGCTGAAGGGCTATGTGAGACAGCAAGGATCTCTGCTGTGATACTTCTCTGTGCAATTCCCAGCCTTTGGGTCTGGAGGTTATCATAGAATCATAGAATCCCAGCTTGGTTTGTGTTGAAGGGACCTTAAAGCTCATCCAGTTCCAACCCCTGCCATGGTCAGAGACACCTTCCACTAAAGCAGCTTCCTCCAAGCCCCTTTGTCCAGCCTGGCCCTGAACACTGCCAGAGATGGGGCAGCCACAGCTTCTCTGGGCACCCTGAGATCAGAGCCTCAGTACCCTCACAGGGAAGAACTTCTGCCTTATATCTAACCAGAACTTCCTGTCTTTGAGTTTGAACCCATCACCCCTTGTCCTATCGCTACAGTCCCTGATGAAAAGTCCCTCTCCAGCATCCTTGTAGCCCCCTTCAAACACTGGAAGCTGCTCTGAGATCCCCTCACTCCATGCAGCTTCTCCTCTCCAGGCTGAGCAGCCCCAATGTTCCCAGCCTTGTCCTCACAAATCCTCAGTGTCTTATCATGTTTAACAGTCTCAACGATTTTTCTTCCTGAATGTGATTGCTTTTTGAAGCCCGTTGTACTTTTGGCCTTACACTGTCCCATGGTAATGAGTTTTGTGATGAATTATGAGTTGTGGAAAAAAGTACTTCCTTTTGTTTGTTTTACATCGGCTACCTGACAGCTTCATGGGGTGTCTCCTAGTTCCTGAACAGAAAGAAGCACTGACTGATGGTCCCATAACCGCCCTCACCAGACTGCTCCTGTCTGCTGTTCACAGCCCTTATTACCCCACTCAGTTGTCTCCCTTGTCTATTTAATGGTTCCTAAGGACACTGTTAAGTGTCTGTGGCCATGGTGGTTGCCTTTTCCTGGTTTTCTGATCTCTGAGAAGGGAGGAGGAGGAGACAGGAATGGACATGCCAGCCTGCTCGGGGCATGAGGATGCCATGGACTTACCATGTTAGAACTGCATTTTCTGGTTTGTTCCCAGTTCCCTAATCATTCCCCAAATCTGATCCCCTTTCTTGCCCCCTACTGAGACTATGTTTTCCATGACCTAGCCCAAGAAGCCCAGATTTCCAAGTGTTACTTGCTAATTTGGAACCCAGCGCTCAGCAGAGAGTCCAACCACTGCATGTTTCTCATTCTGTTCCAGTTTGGGCTCGGATGTGACTGAAGATATTCCAGTTCCAGTCCAGGCTAACAGCTGTTCATTACCTATTTGCATGCAGAATTGGTCTGGGGCCACAAGAGGTGCCCACAACATAGGGCTTCAGACAAGGATGAGCATGAGACACTTGTTCCCCCACTTTGGCAACTCTCCCAGCCCAGCCCAGCTCCTCTTGTGTCCCTGGTCTGCAGATTGCTGTGCTGTGCTTTGCCATGCCTGGTGCCAGCTAGGCCTGACAGTGACCCTGGGGAGAGGAGCTAAGGGTATAATGGACAGGCAGAGATGAAACAGAGGACGGTGGTGGGGAATGGGAGTGATGGGCACCCACAGGATTCTACATGCTGGTAGCATCATTCAAGAGTTCCACTGCAGCGGAAGGGGTATCACAGTGTGTGCCTGTCCCATGCTGGCCAAGCAGCAGAATAAGAGGTGCCCCACGCAGGTGCAGAAAGCTCCCATGCTATGTGGAGCCCATGGCGGTGTCAGTGGTGGCATTAAGGTGATGGAGATGTGCAGGGCGAGGGAAAGGTTAGGGTTAAGGCTCACGCTCCCTGGGGATGCAAGTGCCTGTGCTGAATGGGATCTCACTGTGGAATGCTGGGTTTCAGGCCAATCACCTTCCTAAATGATGCATTAGGTTCAGCCGAGGCTAGAGCTCAAGAGTCCTTCCCGGTTTGACACTACAGTCTGAGATATAGGTCATCAATTCTTGGTTTCCTTGGTTATGGGGTGGGGGTTTGTATAAAGGATGGGCACAGTGTAGGGCTTCCTTCTCCTTCCCACTGAACAGCAACTGAGCTATTCACCTCTTGCACTGCAGCATTAAGTTTCTTCTGACTTCTCCTCCGCAGTTCTGAGCTCAGGGACACTTTCTGAGGAGCTTCCTACTATTTATGCTTAGAGAAATGTTTTATTGTTGGCTTTTATGCTTTTAGCAAGTTTTTCCTAAAAATATTTTTGGCCTGTCCTTATTCTGGGTATTACATCTCACAGACATACTTTGCACTCCATTCTAGCTTCCTTCTTTGGAAATTATTTCATTTTTGATGAACCTCTCATTCTTCTTCTAACTTCTTTCACTCCTAAAGCATGGCAGGTTCTTTGTGTTATGTGGGCTTTTTTCTGGGTATTTTAGCACATTCTAGATTGGTTGTATATCTTTATTTCAAGCCTCTAATACTTTGCCTTTAAACAGTTTTTATGCCTTCTGTAAATATTTTACCCATTTAGTTTTTCTTTTGAATTCCTTTTTAACTACTTTTGTATTTTTATCAGCGTTCCCATTCTTAAAATTAAACTTTGGGATAGATCTCTTCATTTCTTTTCCTTTTCTTTCCTCTTTCAGTCCTTGAATGACTCTGGGAGAAATTCTCTTTGGTCGTGGGCCCAACAAGGTCCAAAAGTTGGTGACTGCAAAAGTCATGAATAAACTCTGTGGCCTCGTAGATCCACCACCACCAGAGATGGAGCTTGAAAACCCCTGCAAAACCTCTCTGGCATAACCTCGGAGAACATGTGGGAGAGGAAAGGAAATATCCCCCTTGGAAACTCTTGCTTGTGTGCTAAGGAAAGAGTGAGCTGCCCCAGGTTTTTGCACACCTGTACCTATGTACCTGTGCATCAGGCTAAATAAATGCTAAAATGACTAAACCCATCACCAGCATCCAGGGAAATGCTGCACACAGTCACTGGGAGAGCCTTCTTTTACCCCAGGACCTGGCTGATAAAGCTGTGAGGTGATGTTTAGTCAGGCAGGATGCACATAATGGACCCATACCTAAGAGTTTCAGTCTGAAGCCTGATTTCCAGGGTCTCAGGACATCTGAGAGATGCCCAGCATGCATCCTGCTGGAGGTCCAGCCCGAGCAAAGCCCCAGCAGCATCTCTACAATCAGCAACCATGGTCACACAACCTGGGAAGAGCACATGTGTAGCCACAAGGTCCCCAGGGACCACTGGCAGCCCGAGAGGCAGCCTCCCAGCTCATTCCCAGAGCCTGATACAGCAAACCTTAGAATAGACACCATGGAGGATCCCAGACAGACAAAACTGGCTTGTCCACCCCCTCGGTCACCTCTGCTCAGCTCAGCTCTGAGAAACATCGGGATGCCGAGTCACAGAGCTGGCACCGTGGGAATAGGGAGCAGCAGCCTGGCAAGGGGTAGGGCAGGCACAGAACAGTTGTTATTTATCACTTGCATAGCCGTAGATAGGACTGGCCATTGCCGTGTCTTGCTCCAGCTGCCCATTTGTGCACATTCCTGGAGCACATGGGGCTCATCCCAACCTGGATGAGGCTGGGTATGGCTTGAGAGACTCCTAGAGAAGCAGCTGCTTTTGCTGAGTAAGATAAATAGTAAATCAATGAAATGTTCTCTGTCCCTAAGGACAACTGCAGTGACGAGGTTGGTGTCTACATATCTAAACTCTCTTTTCCACAAAACACAGGGGCTCTTCTGTCCTGCTTCTTGGGATAGGACAAGGGTTCAAACTTGAACAGGGGAAGTTTAGATAGGATATAAGGAAGAAGTTCTTCACTGTAAGGGTGGTGAGGCACTGGAATGGGTTGCCCAGGGAAGCTGTAAATGCTCCATCGCTGGCGGTGTTCAAGGCCAGGTTGGACAGAGCCTTGGATGGCACGGTTTAGTGTGAGGTGTTCCTGCCCATGGCAGGGGGATTGGAACTGGATGGTCTTAAGGTCCTTTCCAGCCCTCACTATTCTATGATTCCATGATAAGTGTCTGTCGCCCAAGGCTGCCCAGGAGAGCCCTGACTACTGGTGCCAGACCTACGCTGGGCACACATTTGGACACACAATGGATGGTGGCAGCTTTGCCATCATGCCATGGGGTGCGGACAGTGTGTGCAAAATGCACCCTGAAAACGCTGCCATTTCATTGAAAGGTCATGGTTTTGGCAGGATATTTGCCCTTTTTTCCAGGTTGGGGAGTTATATTTGGGTTTTGTTTGTAGCTTTTCCTTCTAACTCCCCTGGGGATGACGTTGAGGGCTTAGTGCTGGAGTCCAGGGGGCCAGGGAAGTTCCAAAACATATCTAGTTAAAAACTATTTCTCCTTTATCAGTAATAATAATAGCAATAATAATAATAATGGTAATAACAACAACAACAACTAGCAATATGAAAGCCTAGCAATCATACTTCAGTATGAAATACTAGCAAGCACATCTCAGCCTGTTTTCTGTTCTGCTGCATAATGCAATTGGTTCTTGTATGGGGATGGCAACGCACACTGTTTATGGTTTTACTGTAGCATCCAAGTACTTTGTATGCTTATTTTTCATAACAAAATTACTTTGTCCATAAATCAGGCTAAACTGGGAGGCAGCTTTGACCCATTACCTCAACCTTTTGCTGCAGATCAGCTGTTCATAAACTGCACACCCAGATTTGATGTCCAGGGTTGCATTAGGAATAAAATATTTGGGAAATGGGAAACACAATTTGCATCACGGCTCTTTAAGTAAGTCTTTGGCTTTCTGGAAATGATGACTCATGGTTTGGATGTGCAGCAATGTACCAATAACATAACCTTTCGATCCGCTAAAGCCAGACAGATCCCTACAAATCTGGGCTTCGTGCTGCCCAAATGAATGGCACAGTTTGCTGTATATATAGCATCACTTCAGACTTGGGCTTTTTGCAGTGTGTGGGAAAGATAAAAAAAGGGGCAGAACACAACATTGAGGTCAGTCAGCTCCCAGAGCCATCGGTTCATCTCTGATCAGCTCCCAGAGCCATCAGTTCATCTCTGATCAGCTCCCAGAGCCATCAGTTCATCTCTGATCAGATCCCAGAGCCATCGGTTCATCTCTGATCAGATCCCAGAGCCATCAGTTCATCTCTGATCAGCTCCCAGAGCCATCAGTTCATCTCTGATCAGATCCCAGAGCCATCAGTTCATCTCTGATCAGCTCCTTCCTCTGCCACCCAGATGATTCAACAAGCAGTGGTTTCTGGACCAGGTCCTGTGTCCTGGCACTTTTTATAGGATCTTTTCAGCATGTATTAGGTATAAAGAGCTCTAAGAACAAACCTTCTGAGTGTGGGTCTGGTCCCTGGCAGGGTGAAGTAGCTGCACTGTTACTGCTCACAAGATGTATATTAAATTGTCATGGAAGAAGCCTCATTTGTTCCCTCACACAGGCTGCTAGCGAGCCAGAGGCTGCTTTTCCAAACAGCCGCCCTGGCAAGTGTCTGTTCAGCAGCCAGAAAAGGTCTGTGCAGATCTCTGCCAGCCACCAGGCACATGTGAGGCCGCTGCACTCAAACCCTCCTAAGGTGCTTGGTGGCCTTTGCAGAGGCGCACGTAGAAGTGAACCTCGCTGAGAAGCTGAACACGAAACACAGAACAAAACAGAATAAATCCTGCAGGACAAGTGAGCTCCGCTTTGTGCCGCAGTGATCATTATCCTGCAGGAAGATGCACCTCTAGGAGACCAAACCCATAGTTTTCCAAGGGATTTCTTTTTTCCTTTTCCCAATCATTTTTTGGCATTAACCCTGCATCTGCTCCACGGCCATGCTGCATCCTCAGCATTCCCAGTGTGTCCAGTCAGCTGGGCTCCTTCCCACATTCATCCCCCATCACAGCTCAAGTCACTGAGCACATCGGGTGAGGTTTGTGGGAGACATGTGGTTGCTGAGCAAGAGAACCCAGGCAGAGAGCGGCCAGGGGCAGAGCCAGGGCAGAGCTGTGATGGGCACACACTGCGTGATGGGCACACACTGTGTGATGGGCACACACTGTCATGGGCACACACTGTGTGATGGGCAGAGCCGTGTGATGGGCACACTGTGTGATGGGCACACACTGTGTGATGGGCACACTGTGTGATGGGCAGAGCTGTGTGTTGGGCACACACTGTGTGATGGGCAGAGCTGTGTGATGGGCACACACTGTCATGGGCACACACTGTGATGGGCAGAGCTGTGTGTTGGGCACACACTGTCATGGGCACACACTGTGTGCTGGGCAGAGCTGTGTGAAGGGCAGAGCTGTGTGTTGGGCACACATTGTGTGCTGGGCAGAGCTGTGTGAAGGGCAGAGCTGTGTGATAGGCACACACTGTGATGGGCACACGGTCTCTCTAGTAGCTGCAGACCTCATTTAGTTGCCAAACGCTTGTCTGGGCAGACCCCTGGTGAACCAAGCCTCAGGCTGCAGAAGGTAAAGGGGATGCTGCCATTCACGGCCCATGCTCAGGAAAAGCTGCAGCTGGATTGCGCAGCTGGATTGCACAGCTGTGAGGGTCTGGCAAGCATCTGTCTGCCTCAGCACTTGTTAGCAAGGAGCAGGGATCTCCTTTGCTTCAAAAGGGGCCTAGAGGAGCTCCGCTCCCCTGCATGCTGCGTGCCACAGGCACCCAGGCATGGGTCCTCAATGGGGACAGACCCTCTGCTCCGTATAGGGAAACATGAACCTGCCCATCTTTCCCTGTTGCCAGCACCACACTGGGATTGATCCACTGCACTCATTACCCTCCTCAGCCTTCCTTACAATCATAGAATTATACCTAGGAAGCAAGATGAGCACGGCAATCTGGAGCAGGGGGGATACATGCGGGATGTTTATTGGGAAGACTGAGCCCGTCCAACAACCCTGCCAATCCCAGACCAAGCGCTCAAGCCACAGACATGAGCCTCAGGACCTGGCAGCCCAGCTTGCTGTGTTTCAGTACTCCTAAGCAGAGGCAGGGGCTCCTCCAGGCTGCCTGCACACCACCAGCAGCCCCTGAGAGGAGGGCCAGGATCCCTTCACTCTGGTCTTCCTCTCACTTGGCCCAGCCTGTCCCTCCCTGGCGGAGGACCAGGGTACCATCACCTCCAGCAGGCAGTTTTACTGGCTGACACTATAAATGTACTGTGCTCTCATGGATCTGATGCTGTTTTTATGAACTTGGAGCTCAGTGCGGCTGTTTAGTTTGAGATGAGCGAGGAATGTATTAATAGTTGGGTAAAGCACACTCCGAGCTTCTAATCTGACCGAGCTGTTTGCTTTAGGGAAAAAACACTTCACTTTTTCCATTCATTACTATTCTTTGTTAGTGGCTCGAGCACCCACCCACAGCACACCGGAGGCTGCTTTAACCCCTCTCCCACTGCACCCCAGCCACCCATGGAGAGCAGAGACCATTTGGCAGAGAGCATCCCAAAGCCTTTTCCCTCTCTGGACCATGCTGGAACCCGCGGGCATGAATCCTGACCTGTGCTTGCAGGAGGAGCAGTGACACAGTGCTGAACTCACATGGAGCAAGGATGCTGCCTTGCGAGGGCACCCATGGGGCTCCAGCAGTGAGGGTCTCACCCACAGCCCATTCAGACAGGACCCTTCACCCTGGCAGAGCCCACAGCCAGGAGGAGGACGCTGCTCTGTGTCCAGACCCAGTCAGAGCCTAACTGGGCCGCTGACCTGCTCTCCCATTGATGAAGAGAAAGTGGAGCAAACAGCCTCTCCCTAATGAAGAGAGGAGATGCAGAGTGCTGGGGGCTTGTCCTGCTCCTGCCTGCCCGCTCTGCCTGCAGTGGGGGATTGATTTACGTGCAGATGGGAATCTCAGCAGCGTCCTGCTCAGTCTCTTCTCCAGCATGAACTTTCCATAAGCAAGGCTCTATTTTTAACTCTGCAAGGCTGAGGAAAGGGGTTGTCTTGCAGGAGAGGGTTGAGGAAGTCACTGCACAGTCTACTGCTGGGCAGGGGGATCCCAGGGATCATTGAGCTTGCTGGGGGGCAGCTTGTCTACTGGTACCAGTCCCACAACAAGCTTGAAACTCATGCCCTGGCAGGCCCTAGAAAACCTTTTGCATTTCTATAGTGGGGTAGATGTGGGGCAGGCAGTGGGGTGCTCTCCCATTGACCACTATGGAGGGAAGACCCCATGGTGATCAATGGGAGAGCACCAGGGAGGGAATACATGACTGGACCATGATCAGTCTCACCTCCCTGCCACAGGGTGCCTAACTCCATGTGGGTGACAGCAGGCCCTTACAGCACTTGGGGCACGATGGTTTGAAGCCGTCACTGATGATCCCATGGGTGCCAGCAGCCCTTTGGCTGGGTACTGAGGTGCCTCCCTGTTACAGAACTCGCACTGAGCCTGGCTGTAGCTGCAAGGACACATCCCAGCTCCCTGCAGAGCAGGGTCACAGCACCCTGCACCATCCCTGCTGGCACACAGAACTGAGCCCTGCGGCTCCGGCAGCGCTGCACTGCTTTGCTCTGGTGTTTGAAAGCCAAGCGCAGAGGTTGGCAGAGCCCCGTGAGGCACCGTGAACCCACGGCACGCTGCAGAGTGCAGCTCACACACACCAGCCGGGAAGAGCGGCGTCCATCCCTCCTGCGGCACTGCCGCATCCCTGCCACGGTGGAAGGAGGTGATGGTGTGGGGCTGCCACAGCTGCGATGGACAGAGATCACACACACACACACACACCAGGTAATAAACCCCTTCAGATTCCTGCCTGGAACAGGGGTCCCACCGGGATGGGATGGAGAGGCAGCACATACCCCCTGTGCAAGGTGACTGTGAGGACTTGCGGTGCCCCTGGCCCCCACGTTCGTGGTGGCTCAGCAGGGACGAGCACACATCTCCCCCAGACCCAAAGCCCTGTCTCCTCTATCTACTCCAGCCCTCGAACCACTGACTGCTGCACAGCCACATCCCTCTGCAGCAAACGTGGATTTTCCATGCACGCTGGATTTTCACACAGCCCCAGCCCCACAATTAGCTCCTGCAGCATGTTCCCAAGCACTCTGTCCTATCCAATTTTAAGTTACTCCAGCAATAGAGCGCTTGCCCTGTCCCCTGGGAAACCGCGCTGCTCCCATAGATCTTGATGCCTGAAAGGCAGGATTTTGCTGATATCCAGCCCACATTTTCCTCCAGTTAAACTCACTGTGGGGCTCTCAGCCGTACTGCCACAGGCAGTTACATCTCCTCTACTTCCATGCTTCTTCAAGCATTTGTCTCTTTGCAGTGACCTTTCTGCTCAGCTGCTTTTCCCACTTGTAGCTCTCCTGCCCTTCAGGCTTGTCAGCCTCTTGTCACTTTGTTTAGCTTTGCACAAAGATGAGATCTCAGCGGGGCTGTGCAGAGGATTCCTACAAATGCTTTACAAATCCATGCCAGGGTCTCCCTCCCCCAGATTTATGGTGCAAACTGCTGTTGGATGACAACAGCATCCGTGCTGGTCCCACCTTCCGAGTGGGACCTGGACAATGATGCTCTCACATGTGTGAAGGAGGAGTTTTGCTCCCCTCCATCACAGAGAGGCATCTTCCCATCCCCTATCCCAGGCTCAACAGCCATCACTTTCCTTATGAAATGCACTTTGCTCTACTGCTGAGACAGAAAGAAAGCAACTGCTAATTGTGGGTTCAGCCCAACAGGCGCTGGAGGGAGTCACTGGTTTACAGATGCTGTGGTACCCGGGTCGAGGCAGAACTTCCCCTACACTAGTGGGGATTAATGACTTACCCCGACAAAACCAGTAAATCAGGCTGCCAGGAGGCAAGCACAGGAATGCCAACACTGAGAATTCTCTTCCCGTGCTCAAACCTTCCGAAAAGCCTCCCAATGTGCTTTCAGAACAGGCTCTGAAGCTGCTGTAAAGCCCATTCCTATTCCTCACACAGGTTTTGGGCTGCAGGGGATGACCAAGGCCCAGAACCTCCAGCTCCTGTGCTGAGACTGCCCTTGGCCATGGAAACCTGCAGGTGAGGCCGTGGTGGGGACAGCCCTTGGATGAGGATGGGGATGGGAACAGGGAAGGAGATGCGCAGGGAGCGGCCAAACTGCAGCTCCAACCCATTCTTTGTGTGATAGAAAATCAGAGAGATTTAATGGAAAACCAGTCATTATTTCTGCAAAACACACTTTCTTTACATGGAAGGACTCTTTTTTCCCCTAATCTCCCTCAGTTCCTCCTAGGAAATGGGGCAGGAGCCACGCTCCTGCCTCTGCAGCCTGTTTATGTGGGAGCTGCTCCAGAGGCAGCACTCGTCTCACTGGGGGCTGGTTCCCGGGACTTGGAGCCACTCAGGATGTGCTCACAGCATCAGAAACAGCAGCATTCCCTCTGGATGGGCACGTCCCAAGGCAGCACCACACCAGTGCTTGCTGGATCTAATGTGGCTCATGCAGGAATAAGCTTGACAGGTGCCTCCAGCACTGACAACCCACATGTCCACAAGGATAAACACAGGCACTCTTGCCGTGCAAACACACACATCCCAGGTAACTAACCTGAAGGACCCCTGGCTACAAGGTGATGGGACAGGTTATGCTGCTCCTGACCCCATTTGAGCAATTCTCCTGGATATAAAAGGTAGTAGAGCAAGAAGTCAGTGTCTATGCTGACAGAGATGGGTAAAGCATCATGTCCCTTCTGTGGATATGGAAAAGCTGTAGCAGTGGGGTGTGATCCTGCCTGGGACTGAGCACCTCCTGCATCAATGCCACAAATGAGCACATAGTTTGTTCTCTGCAACCCCTGGGTGCTCTGCAACCAGCCAGTGCAGGATCTCAGTCCCCAAGCAATGAATGAGTTGCGTCAGCTCTGAGGAATCATTCAACCTGCTCTGGTTGAAGATGTCCCTGCTCATTGCAGGGGGTTGGAACTGGAAGAGCTTTGAAGGTCCCTTCCAACCCAAACCATTCGGTGATTCCATGATTCTATCCCTGCTGTGAAAGCTGGGCTGGGCCAGGATGCTCCTCACTGAAGCCATACCCAGAGAGCATCACAGGATGGGGCTGGGTGGACACTGACCACTGCAGGCAGAAGCTGCTCAGGAAGGGACCTATTTCCCAGGCTGACTGTAGGGGTCATCAGCCTTCAGCTTTACATGCAAGACTTGTCAGCTCCCTCATTCTGGAGGCAGATG
This sequence comes from Myiopsitta monachus, assembly GCA_017639245.1. Lineage (NCBI taxonomy): Eukaryota > Metazoa > Chordata > Aves > Psittaciformes > Psittacidae > Myiopsitta > Myiopsitta monachus. The sequence continues at coordinate 10,878,029 of CM029931.1, forward strand.
TCCCACAGGGCCACCAAGAGACCCAGACAGACCGTGCATAAACAAACACTGTGCTTTGCTGAGGCATACAAGTCCAAATCCAGCCCTTCCCAGCAGGGAAGGTTCCCCACCACAGAGGCATGATGCAGGCAGCAGGCTCAGGACCTTCCTGGGAGGAAACCACACGTAACTTCTGCTCCGTGGACAGAAACCAGCCCTGGAAGGAGCCAGAGCCGCCAGCACGACAGGCTTGAGCACAGGGCTGTCCCTGGGTGGTGCTGACCCAGCCTCGGCCCTTGTATCTAAACCTCCAACTAAACTGAAGGCAGTCAGAGATGCCCCCAGGTTGTTTTGAGGCAGGGGCTGTAGCTGTTCCCCAGCAAACCAGGAGCAGCAGCTCCTTCTCAGGGGGCCAAGCCCAGCTCATGGCACAGGAAAGGCTCTGGCCAAGTGCTGCAGACCATGAGCTAAAAGGCACCTGGCGAGGACTCACGCAAGCACCCAGTGTCTTGCTGCTGTCCCCCAGGTTTGCTCAGTGGGGATGATGGCAGAGGTAAAGGAGACCCCCCCTGCATCCTGCATCCAGCTCTGGGGCAGCAGCACAAGAGGGACGTGGAGTTGTTGGAGTGAGTCCAGAGGAGGCCATGGAGATGCTGCGAGGGCTGGAGCAGCTCTGCTCTGGAGCCAGGCTGAGAGAGCTGGGCTGGGGCAGCCTGGAGAAGAGAAGGCTCCTGAAGGGGAGACCTGAGAGCAGCTCCAGTGCCTGAAGGGGCTGCAGGAAAGCTGGGGAGGGCCTTTGGAAAAGGGCTGTAGGGACAGGACAGGGGAATGGCTTTAACTGCCAGAGGGGAGACTGAGATGAGCTCTTGGGCAGAAGCTGTTCCCTGTGAGGGTGCTGAGGCGCTGGCACAGGGTGCCCAGAGAAGCTGTGGCTGCCCTGTGTCTGGCAGTGTTCAAGGCCAGGTTGGACACAGGGGCTTGGAGCAACTGATCCAGTGGAAGGTGTCCTGCCTGTGGCAGGGGGTTGGAGCCTGGATGAGTGTTAAGGTCCTTTCCACACCAAACCAGTCTGGGATGCAGAGTGCCCAGCATCTCAGTGTCAGTGCCCAGTCCCTGCAGCCTGGGTGCAGGCACACACTGCTTCCTTTGAAGCTTCAGCCCCACGTTACAAAGCAGGTTCTCTTGTGCAGAGTCCAAGCACGTGCCGTGCTACACCAGCCCTGAGCCCCTGCCCACAATGTGCAGACAGGGCACAACTTCAGTGTATCTTGCAAGGGTCCAAAGCAAAGAGCTCCTGCCTGCCTGGAACGAAGTGTGACAGCAGTGTTATGTCAGTCTCTTTAACTAAACAGCAGTGGTCCCAAGGGATGTTTAGACTGTGCTGTACTCATGTTTTCTGGCTGTAAAGCCTTTTGAGCAGCCTCTTAGAAGAACTGCCCTCAGTGTGTGATAGGATACCATGCCCATGGCCAGACAGAGCAGCAGAGCAGAACTGAGACACAGGAATGGTGTCCCTGCACTGCTGGGCAGGAATGCCAAGCACCAAGGGCAGGGGGTGCAAAGGAGGAGGAGAAGAAAGGTCAGAGGTGAGGTACAGATGCAGAGAGGATTCAGATGTAGGAGCAGTTTTGCTTCCCATATTCCTTGCACCATGCCATGCCTGGCACTGTGGCTGTGTCGGGATTCAGGCACTGCCTGGCAGCAAAGGGAACCCAAGGAGATGGGAGCTGGAAGATGCAGGGAAGGAGACAGCACAGAGGGAGATGTCATCAGCTGGATGTTAAAGTAGTCTCAGGGATGGAGGCTGCCCCTGCTGGCCCTGTCCCAGCTCTGCTCCAGCCCTGCACCAAGTGCGGTGCACACGCTTGCACCTCGAGGCGGCAGTGACATAATCCCACTCCAAAGAAACCTCTGCCATGTGGGGATTGGATCTTGTCTCTAAGCAGGAGGAGAACAACAGGTCCTCAACTGGCCGGTCCCGTGCCGCGTGAGGAATGGCACAAGGGCCAACAGAAGTCATTTGGTTTGGGGTTTTTCTTCTATCACTTGTTTTTATGAGGGACAGTGGGGAAATAAAGTCAGCAGGATGCAGAAACAAAAAGTCAAAACAAAAAATCCGAGCGTTTCAGCCTCCAATGTCAAAGCCAAACCCCCTGACATCAGCAGAACGCTTCATTTCAATGCTTTTCCCAAACAAATTTAGTTCCTATGGAAAGATTCCATTGAGAGGAATTGGCAGAGAAGTGTGCCCAGCTCTTCTGGCAGGGCACAGGCTGTCTCTGTGGCTATGCCCATCCTTGTGCGCAGAGGAACAGTACACAACCCACCTCTGAGCTCGCACAGGCACCCGCATGCCTTCTCCAGTGTGCTCCTCAGATTCATCACCTAGAAACCCCTGTTTGCCTGTTGTGGAGTAGAACTTAAGCCCCACATCCAGCCCTCTGCCTGGGGCTTGTTATAATCTGGCAGATACAGAGCAACCGAGCCATAAACCACCTTCAGCTGGGACAGCAGGAGGTGGTTCATCAGCTGCTGGTGACTGCCCTGCCCATGGGAAGCCATCCCTGCTGTCAGCCTGGGACACAGAAATGAGCCCGTGGGCTTTGCAGCTCACTCCTGACAAACCACTGCTTCCAGCCTGAGCTGGGGGAAGGTCCGATGGCCCCCCAGGATATGCAGCCCCATCCTGGATGCTGTGGAGTTGGTCAGCATGGGGCACTGGTGTGGTTGCGGCATTGCTCCCAGGGCTCCAAGCACCACCACGCTGCCCCCTCACCTTGGCTGCAGCACAGCAGCAGCCTGCCTGAACTGCTAAAAGCATCCCAAAACGTTCCCACCCCACACCGGGATCAACCCAAAACCTCAATGATTTCCACAAAAAACCAAAGGACGCTCCCACATGGATTGCCATGGCAAGGAACCAGCTGGGGTGCGGGAAGGAGGACCAAGGTCTTCTCCAGCGCTGGCGGAAGGGGGGTGGGCTGGAAGTCCCCCAGGCACCAGCTGAGCACTGGAATTGCCAGGCTCACTGGTCTGCACAGCCTGTCCCACCGCAACTTTCCACGCTATAAATCACGCTATAATCACTTGAACCCGAGTCAGCACCTCACCGAGCACACCACGGGCCAACTTTCCCTTTGACTTAATGGGTATTAATTAGCTCTACACAATTGAGCAGTTCTAACAAGGCAGGAAAGGCGTGTGCTTGTCCTGGAGTGTACAGAGCGCTGTTCTCTCCTGGGATGCAGGGAGCCAGGGTCAAGTCTCCACTTTGCAGCGTTCCCTGCTCCCAGCTGTGTCCTGACCGGTAGGTGATGGCAACTGCGGGGTGGTCTGCCTGTCCTAATGAGGCATTCCTTCCCAAGCGCTGCTGACCTTTTCAGATAAGACTTTAACTTGAACCGGTGCATTCCTATGAGACATTTTCCCTTTGGATTAATCAACTCTCTCATTCTTTTTCCCCCAATGAAACTCTATTGTGAAGGAAAATTCCCAGCTGATGGAGAGGTGAAGCCACTGCTTGCAGGCAGGCTCAACACCACAGATGTAGGTTGCTGTTCCGCTGAATCCCTATGGTGGATTCATGCCCCTAAGGCACAACAGCCTTGCACTGCTTTGGCACACATGGAAAGAGCTCTTGGTCTCCTGAGTACAGCCAAGCTGATTCCCAGGAGAGCTGAGCCATTAGGAGACCTTCTTCTGCCATGAAGAATTCACCTTCTGTAGGTGAATCCACACGGGTGATGTGGCCTCGGAGCAGGGCAAGCAGCTTTCCATCAGCAGAGCCTTGTGTGGTTGTCCCTGCGCCCTGCCCCAGGCTCTTGCACAGCCTGGAGCAGAATGATGTGCTGAGGCAGGACCCCATCTGAGGACGTGGTGGGGGCTTCAGGGGGTGGGGAAGGGCTGCTTCTCTCACGCTGGGGAGAGCACAGCCTCCCAGGAGCATCCATGCCAAGAGTTCATGATGCTCTCCAGATGCTCCCTCTGCTGCTCACAAAGGCTGAGATTGACACAATAAACAAACTATTTGTAAAATTCCTCAGTGAGGGCAAAAAAACCCCACATTAAATGGAAACATCGATACCCCCCGAAAGAGTGTAGGAGGGGGGAGCATTCCCAGGACCTGATGTTATACCAGTGGGTATAGAAATGGAAACATGCATAGGAATGGGTTTTCTTGTAGGGCAATTCACCAGAGGATATGAAGTTGCCAGTCCACAGTCCCCAGGACGATGTATTGAGTCGTTCAGCAAAGGGGAAAGCAGCATGTCTGCACGCTGCGGGGTGAGCTGGGGCACCGTGCAGGAGGAAGCACAGGCACGTTCCACCCTGCTCCTGCCACCTTCTCCTCTTGGACCTGCCCCATGCCTGTGGGCACATCCAGCACCTCATGAGGAAGCTCTGAGCACCCAGTTTGGTGTCAGGTGATTTGATTTCAAGCATTTGTCCTCAACATTCATGAGTATGGGAGAAGTTTCCCTGAAAGTAAGTTGCTTGCTTGCTGAGTTTCAAAGGGTGGCTCAAAATCACACCTTTAAAATGCTGGGGAATAACTAACACGGGCAGAACCCCGACTGGATTATTTCAATCCCCTTTTTAAACCTGCTTCAGGTTTAAATCAGTGTTTTCCAGCTGACATGGAAGAAATTCTGGGAAAGGGACCATGGCTGCTTTGTGAGATCTGTCCCATGCTTCCCAATGACCTTTCAGACATCACATTGCCACCAGGTTGGGTCCGGTTCCTGGAAACTCTTGCTCCTGGCAGCATTATCCTACCCATAAACTACCTGAAATAGGATTTATCAAGGAGAGTCCAGCTTGTCAGGGTCTGGCTTGAGGGGAAAATCTGACCCAGTCCTCTTGGACCCACAGTACGAAGCTGCTGGGTGCTCTGTACCACATCAGTGCAATGTGGCTGCTAGTTCACTGCAGTACTGCCCATGGGGATTGTCCAAGGTCAGCACAACCAGTGCGACCAGATATGTCTGTGACAGCCCAGCCCCAGCCCTGTGCTGCTTCTCCTCTGAAACACAGCATCTTCCCTGACCCAGGAATCATGAGGTATGGCAGATGCTCAGCACTGTTCACTCATGTCCAGTCCCTGCTATGATGAGCTTTGTGGCCCCAGTCTTCTTTTTGCTCCACATTTCTCTTTCAAAGCTTTTCTGGTATTTCCCTGCTTTTGAAACATCTTCTCCTCTTCGATGTTCATTATTAAACAGCAATGTCCTGAAGTTTCAATACCTCCCTCTCCACGTCAAGTTCATCCCCTTCCGTGTTAAGTCAGGAGTGACAACCCCTTACAGCCTTCGCTTAGGAGTGTCTGAAGACGAGGCCTCAAGTCCCACTTGGGGTGAGAGACCCTTCATCCCTCCCCTCTTGGGAGGTGACACTCCCCTTATGCTTCAACTGTACTTTCTGGCCTTGTACTCAACACAGACTTCTCCAGTGTGCTCCCTCTTCCTATGGAAAACCCACTATTTAAGGTAATTTAGAAGTGTAGGACCGTAACACTTCTTTGAAGAACATCTCTTTCCAACATCATGACCATCTTGCCTCTTCTAGCCAGACCCCCTGTTACGGTCTTGTCCAGTCTCCTTTCATCAGCTGATAGTCAGGAGAAGCAGCAGATTCCAGCACTTTTGCCACAGATTAAGACACAGCTTTAAACTCCTGCCCCATGCTAGCAACTTGATGTTAGGGTTCAGTGCTGCCCCAAAGCATCTCCTACAACTGCAGTGACTAAAGAGCCAAAACGAACCACATTTGTCCCCAGTCAAATCATGCACAATGATGCCCAAACCAGCAGGAGACGCTTCTCCAGCCACCTAAAGTTGGGAGGAAGGTGGAGGAGCTCCTTGGAGAGCTCCTTGGAGAGCTCCTTGCCTTGCGCTGGGATGGAGAGCAGTGTCTTGTCAGCATGACAGAACTGAACTGTTGCTAACAATAGTTCAATTCCAGGATGCCCAGAGCCAGGTCTGAGAGCAGCTTCATTGCAAGTGTGGCCTGTACAGGAACAGCTCCAAGAGTGATTCAGAACCAGGGCCTGTGTGATGCTGCCTCCGCTCCCATAGAGATCCAGTATTCACACGACTTAGGTGGGCCATTACTGGAACTCACGTCCAGCAGCTGCTCCACTGCTTGTATCAGATAAAGTACCAAGGACTCGTGTCCAGGACTTGCTAACAAGTAAAATGTGGAGTATGTGCAAGCGGGAAATAGGAGAAAGGCTTTGGGTTTGCTACAAATTCCAACTGGCTTTGCAGAGGCAGGAAAGTCTTTCCTAGAGTTATTTCTGTCTTTCCGTTCATTGCGAGGGGGAAAATGGCATTGTCATTGCTAACCAAGATTTCACTCTGCTATTGCCTCTTCCTGATTTACCATCCTCAAATCCCAATGGAAGTGCCTTAGCTGGGCCGGGCCAACTTTTACTTTGGCAGTTCAGGAGGAAAAATCACAAATGTCTGTGAAAGTCACCAAAATATTCCCTCGCTTTTCATCGCTTAGTATGAATAAAAGAATAAAAAGCAGAGCAGGGAAGGGGGAGGGCGGGGAGGGGTGCAGAGAGCAAACAAACATCGTTTAGAAAAGCATGCTGTTATTCCTGGAAGTTGGTTTGTGGAAACACAATTTACAACGCCTATGAAAAGTTTGGCTATTCATACCGGCCCTGCTTGGAGCTGGGAACCACAATGGCAAGCTCTCCTCTTGCGTACAGTTACATAGCGTGATCTCCAAACCCAAACAGCTTCGCCCATCCCCAAGTGCTGGATCTCCTTCTACGCTGCTTGGGTTTGAGCTGCGTTTTACACAATGGGTAAAACTTGGCACCATAAATGACACCAGTGTAGAAAATTGCATTTAATTTGTGTTTGCCCTTCCCCCTGTTTGCAAAAGCAAAATATTTTGTAGCTCGGTTCCAATTTGTTTCCTACGAACCATAAAGGAATTCCTGCTGGTGACACAGGGAGGTTTGGAGGGGGGAACTCAAAGAGCAACCACGGAGAAATGGATTTTTATGCAAAGGAAGAAAATGGTGTTAGAGAAGGCAGGTTTTGCACTGTGCTCCTCACAAAAAGAAATGCCATTGGGGAGATCTGGGAATTTCTGATGGACTTCTGTGATTGAGCAACCCGGTGATGCTCAGCACAGGGCTACCTTCCCTGTGCCCCAAGGCCGGCAGAAGAGCTTGGGCTATGTCCAAACCTCTGTGCGTTCTCCAGCTTGCTGGAAGCATCAGCACTGACACCGGGACTCCTCCTGGCTCCATCCCACTTCCAGACAAGTGACAAATGGTGCTGTCAAGGTCCACTCCCTCCTCCAAAAGTTCCTCTGGCATGGGATCATGCAGCCAGCATGGAGAAGCACGATGGGTATTGACCCTCATTCTCCAAAGTTCAGGGCTGCCTCCCCCTTCCTATGGTCACACCCCTTGGGGTCTCAATCCCCTTGGAGTCTGACAGCTCAAAGGGACATAGCAGCTTCTCCAGATGTCCTTCAGGGAGTGTCCTGTCCACCTTCATATGTAACTGCTCTCTCTGAAGCATCACATTTGATCAGTCCAGCATTTTAAAGGGTGCTCCAGTCTCTCAGGAAATAATCACCTTGATTCAGATGCAAATCAGATACCAGGAAAGCCCCATTCCTTCTAACATAATAGAGAGGCAAATTCCCTTGGCTACTTTCCCTGCAGGGCAGCAGAGCACAGATTTGGCTTTACCTCCTGATGGTTTACGAAGCAAATCACGGTTTTGAGCTCAGATCTGTGTTGTTCCCATCTTCTGTCTCCTTCACTATTTGCTGGAGGAGGAAAAATCTGCCTCAATAACCTTTGCTGGATGAACAACACTGAGAGACAAGCCCAGCTCCTGCCTTGCCTGGTGGGTGAGGGGAGATGCTCTGCATAGAATCATGGAATGATTTGGGTGGGAAGGGACCTTAAAGCCCATCCAGTTCCAACCCCCTGCCACGGGCAGGGACACCTTCCATTAGAGCAGCTTGCTCCAAGCCCCTGTGTCCAACCTGGCCTTGGACACTGCCAGACTGCAGTGAGCTGAGCGAGACCTTACTCTGAGCCTGCACCAGTGGACCCCTCACAGAGCCCACTGCTGGGGAGCAGCACCCCAGCTCGGGCAGAGCACCCTGTGCAGCGGGCAGCCTTGGCAGCGGATGTCGCTTGTCACAGCGCTTGCTAAATAAAGAGCCCTTCAAAACAAATGCCAGGACATGCATGTTCCTGAACTTGGACTATTTAGGGACTCTGCAGAGCAAATAAAATGCCTATTACAAAATAACTATTTAGAGAAAATGCTGCAGAAAGATCTAGAGAGAACTATGTGTTTTACCATGGTCTGTTTACAGTGCATCATTGCTGGTCTGTCTAGAACTGTGCTGTAACACAGCAAAAATGCATCTGCATTCCTTCGGTGCAAAAATACTCATGTTCAGACATCACAACAGTATCGCAGCTATTTTCCTTTCTTGTTGGCTTTTTTGTTGTGTTGTTATTGTTGTTTGGGGTTTGTTTGTTTTCTGGTACTTTCCCAGCTTCTAGAAGATCGACCTAATACATACTTGGCCCAGACCAGTACTGTGAGTTAAATTACCAGCAATGAGCTCTGAGGCTGAAGTGCTGGGGACGCTGGAGCTAAGGGACAGATCACCAATGCCTTCATAGCACTGTAGCCTGGGGATGCTGGCACGGAGGCTTTATGGCCCTGCAAGTAAACAGCGAGCACTGACCCATGTTATTCTTTCTCCAGCACAGCTCATCCCTCCCTGGAGAGGGAGTCTGGAGCTGGGACACGATGTGGCCCTCCCACTGTGTCCCATACTCACTGCCACAGCCCCTCCGGCCGCTGGCACCAGAGTGGGAGAGGGGAAGCAGATGAAGTCTGGCCTCAGGGATCTGCTCTGAATAGATGGGGAGGAGGAACACTTGGTGGCAGGTGTAAGCTCAGGTACGCCATGGAATCAGCCAAACTCTGGGAAAACATCTGCAAGGGGGTTGTGTTCAGGTCTTTTGCCGGTCTGGATAAAGCAGATGGTGACTGTGGTATGGCAAGGTTGCTCATATGACTTGGTTAAGACTGTTTCCCAAACACAGACACATATACCTCCATCTCCATCCACATCTCCATCTCAATCCCTATCTCCACATCTCCATTTCCATCACCATCTCCATCTCAATCCCTGCCTCCTGTATCTCCATATTGCCATCCCCATCTCCATCTCTATTCCTATCTCTGTATCTTCATCTCCATCTCTTATCTTTATGGAGAGATGTGCAGGTGGGCAGGCAAACTGGCTCTGTTCCTCAATTTTCGACTTCCTGAGGGCTGCAATGGGAAAGCCTGGGGAACCAAAGGCTTCTCGTCTGTTTTCTGGCCATGAAGCTGTTTGGACAAGGGGCGCTGAGACGCAAAGGCAGTGGGGGCTGCTGTTTCCTCAAGCTGCCCTCCCCAGCAGCCCTCAGGGACACCTCCGAGCTCTTTCTGACATCCCTCACTCCCAAAGGCTGCATGTCAAAGCACTGCCAGAGGCAGCGGCTCAAGGCAAAGCCTGTCCATCCCATCACCTCTCCCTGGAGCTCCATGCACCCCTCCTGCACTGTGCCCTGGGCTCCCGGTGGCAGTGGGATGCTCTCCCGAGGTGGCTGTGCACAGGAGCTTGCAGGGAGCTCAGTGCATCATCCCACGCTTCCCCATTCTCACTCCTCCTGGCTCTATATCCCTGTAACATCCACACTATTCTTTCCCTTCCCTTTTGCTGCTTTATTGCTCCCCAGCCCGCTCTGGGTGAGCAGAGCCCTTCTGGCACACATTATTTACTAGAAGGTACTTGGTACATTGCTTTAATAATGAGAACAACTTTCTTATTTATTTTTTTTCTTCTCAAAGCCTTACAAATATGTTTAAAATCTAAAAACAATGAGGCAATGCAACAGCATTTAATAGTTCCAATAATATGCCAAGCCTGAGAATGACAAAAGCTGCCAGCAGGGTGCTACAAAGCAGGGTTCAGAACCCCACTGCTTCCCAGCTAAGCAGAAACACATTGCCAGCAGTAAGACATTTGTTAACCATTTTGAAGGCAGCAGGATGGGGCGAGGGACAAGCCCGGCTGCCTGCAAAAATCCTTGGCACAGGCACGATGCAGTGTCCTTGGAATTAAGGCCCTTGTTGAAGACTTAAAGGCTTCAGTGCACTAATACACTTGAGATGGATTTTTTCCAAATATTATTCTAAGTCATTCAGAGACACCGTGTCCCGGTGCTGATAAGTGTGAATGAACATAGCTCATAGGAGCAGCGCTGGCAGCTTCCAGCAGCATTTCCTACACGGAACAGAAGATAAGACAGTGGGACTCAGCCCCCCTGGGCTGTGGTGAGAGCCTGAGGCTGTCCCCCAGCTCAGAGATGCTGTCAAATGCATTGAGCCCCAGTCCGCATCCATCCCTGGGACTGCTCCTGCTGCTCTGTCAGGGTCATGATTGCCCTACAACTGCCTGAGAGGAGGATGGAGCCAGGAGGGGTCCTGCGCTCTGCTCCAATGGAACAAGGGATGGGACAAGAGGAACCGGCCTTCGAGCTGCACCAGGGCAGGGTTAGATGGAGCTGAGGCAACAGTTCCTTCCCCAGAGGGTGCTCAGCATTGGAACTGCCCAGGGCAGTGCTGCAGTCACCGTCCCTGCAGTGTTCACACAGTGTGGAGATGAGGCCTCAGTGCCATGGGTCGGTGGTGGCCTTGGCAGCGTTACTGTTAATGGCTGGACTGGATGAGCTTAAAAGTCTTTTCCAACCCATTTGGTTCTACAATTGCCCAGGCAGGGCACCCAGGACCGGGTCTCATCTGCACTCGCAGTGAAAGCCTGGAACCATCCTCCCCATCCGGCACAGGCTCCTCCAAGTGGAGATGCCCTGGAGTCAGGACTGGACCCCAGGGAGCTGCTGAGGACGCTCACCCAGAGCACATCCACCTTGTCTGAGGACGCGTCTGGCAGTGGCAGCCTTGACTCAGCACAATGGGTTTACATTGTCCCAGCGCCTTCCCCATGGTGAGGGCATTTCACTGTGCCTTGGGCACTTCCTCATCAGCCAGGCTCGTTGTCACCACCCCCTGCACCTCTCCTCCACACCACCATCCCCCTGCAGCCTGTGTCATGTCAGCCTCTGGCTCTCAGCCCAGCCCTGGTCCCACTGAGGGCAATGCTAGATAGAGCTGGTGACCCGGCCTATGGGCAAAGTCCCACTGCTCCGCTGAAGCAGAGATGCTGCTCGTGAGCAAGGCGCCACTCTTTATTTCCCCAGAGGAAAAGGATGAGAAGCTACAAGAGTGACTATTGACAGCATCGCAAGTGAGCCAGCAGAGAGGATGGAGACCTAATGCAGTCTGCAGCAATCAAAACCAGCCACAGTTTACTATTGGTCTCGCATAGACCAAAAAATCCTAATAAACTGTTAATGGGAAGAGCGATCACATTTATTACAGGAAAACAACTTTATGATTACTACAGCAATGACATCATAACCCCCCGTGCCAGTTTAAACAATATTTGGAGAATTCATTTGTTTTGTACTATTTAAAATTATAGTGTGGGAGCCTATTTTAAGTGAGAGTGTGATGTGTGTGTGTGTGTGTGTTGATGGATCCATGCTCATGTTTATTTCAATCTTTTATTTAGAAAATTGATGTTCCTACGCCTAAAATGGAAATTTTCGGCTCAAAACCATCTCAGAATTGTGGACAATGATTGTGTGTGTTTACATTTTATTCTCCCATTCACATCCATGTGTTTGCTAGCAGGCACGTGTGTGCACACATCTGCACGGCGACACACGGGCATGGAACTCTCCACTCAGCAGCCGGTGATGCCACCCATGCTAATCCCCCATGAAATGCCATCAAATACCATCAGACAACAAACAGAAGGAAGAGAGCAGCAAAGCCACAACACATCCCCACCCCAGGAACCCACCCTGGTGCTCCTGCACCAGTGGGCACTGTCCCCTCTACAGTGGGGACCTGCAACCATGCAGCTTTGCCTACCCCATGGACACTATTAGTGTGGCACATCAGTGCTACAAGCCATCTGCAGCAGGGTGAGGATACCTGCTGGCACTAAGACTTTCAGCTCCAACCTCCCATATGGGAAGGAGATGCCCCTTCCCGCTTCTGCCACTGCTCCCAGCACCTCTGAGCATCCCTGCCCTTGCAAACTAAGCTGCTTACCCTTCCCTTGCATGCATTTGCAGAGAGGATCACTCCTTTGGTGTTTCCATGTCCCTCTGCATGTGGACAGCCTGGGTTTTGCCTGCTCCAAGCCTTCCTTGCCTCTCTCCACTCTCTCAGTTCTGCTCTGCTCCCTTAGGGCTGAGAGCCCTGGCCAGGATGGAGCAGCCCCTCGGGGCTGTTCATAGGAAAGCCTCAGGCACCCTGCAGACCATTGCTGGGGCCAGGGTCCTATCCTGACCCTATCCCTTTCGTTTCACAGCAGAGGGGGAGCCAGTACCATTAAAATGGGAACCATCAGCCCTGTGGGACAGTGATGGCCAACACCCCCATGCCCTTGGCCACTGCTGCAACGTGATGTTTGGTGATATTCCCCCTGCTTGGGCTGTAAGATGAGGGGCAGAGATGGGCCTCCTGCCTTCCACCGGGATGGACCTGTCCTCCCAGGCAGCGAGGAGCTGGTCTAGACACCAGGGCCGTAAATCTGTTGGCTGCAGCTCAACGCAGCACTCCCACCATCGCTGGGACAGGAGGAGGCAAGCCCAGCATGGTCTGACGGGAGCTCAGTGTCGGAGAAGGGTGATGAATGGACTGCCTGGAAAAGCTGGAAGGATCCTAGAGGAATACCCCTCCCTTCCTGGGCACCTGGAAAGCTGTCAGCAGCACCACGGAGCACCCTGGGACCTCCGAAGGGCCCACGTGCACCCCAGAGGATGCAGGCACCCCTCAGGCTTTTCCCAAAGTGCTCAGAACTTCATTTCCTTCACAATGGGGAAACCGAGGCATGGAGCGGAGCGATTTCTGCCTCTGGAGGATGAAGACTTTGAGACACAGCCCATTCCTGACACTCCCCTCGTGCCGTGGAACAAACTGGGGCCAGGGCAGACCCACAGGTGGGAGCTGCCATGGGGCACAGTGGAGCAAGGCTCACCTGAGTGCTCAGGACCTGCAGCCAGAGCTGTGGGGCTCAGGACAGCAGCATCCCTCCTGGTCCCCTCTGCCCACCCCCCTGGCAGCACCCAGCCCTGCCAGCAAGCAAAGATAAAGGGATGCAGGACCAGGAAAAGAAGGTCAGGGATGCAGGGAGATGAGTGTCTGTGGAATGGCGAGGAAAACATGGTCTAGTGAACCCTGTGTGGACTGACCCAGCTCCAAACTACCACCGTGCCCAGGCTCTGTGGTTTGGGATCTCCCATGAGGACCCTGGACCAGAGCAGCTCCATGTGTCAGGGTCACACACTGCAGCAAACGTCTTCCTGGCAGAGGCATGGCTGCAGCATGCAGTAACGCTGAGTAAACTGTGCTTAAAGGAGGCAGCTGCGACACTGGAATGAGCTTCGCATGAGCGAGATTCCCAGTGACGTGTCTCCAGCTCTGCTGGAGTCTCCCACTGCCCACAGTGCAGTGCCCGGAGGCCGCTGTCCCTGCGGAGCGGGCCTGCAGCAGGAATCTGGTTGGACCTCTGGATCACAATCACAGAACCATAGAATCCCAGGCTGGTTGGGGTTGAAGGGATCTTAAAGTTCCTCCAGTTCCAACCCCTGCCACAGGCAGGGACACCTTCCACTGGAGCAGCTTGCTCCAAGCCCCGTCCAACCTTGTCCAATCCTTGGGCAAAAGACCTATAAGAAGCAAACCCCCTCACTGATGGAGAGTAGCCACATTAAAGCAGGTACTGCTTATGGCGAGAGTTGCTGAGTGGCTTGGGAGTGGCCATGGCTCAAAGCAAAGGAAAGAGATTGATGCGATCTTAGGGAACAATGAAGGAAATGGGAAAGCCATAGCATCCTGGGCTGACAGGAGCCCCAGGAGAGGAGCTGCTGCTTCTCCAGCTCTCAGGGCAGTGATTGACCCCCTGTGCTGGGCACTGGTGAGGCTGCACCTCGAGTCCTGTGTTCAGCTCTGGGCCCCTCACTACAGGAGAGACACTGAGGTGCTGGAGCGGGGCCAGAGAAGGGCACCAGAGCTGGAGCAGGGCCTGGAGCACAGTGTGATGGGAACGGCTGAGGGACCTGGGGGGTTCAGATGGAGGAGAGAAGGCTCAGGCGGGACCTGATCGCTGCCTGCAACTGCCTGAGAGGAGGATGGAGCCAGGAGGGGGCTGCGCTCTGCTCCAAGGAACAAGGGATGGGATAAGAGGAAACGGCCTCGAGCTGCACCAGGGCAGGTTTAGATGGAGCTGAGGAACAGTTCCTTCCCCAGAGGGTGCTCAGCATTGCAACTGCCCAGGGAAGGGCTGCAGTCACCATCCCTGTGAGTGTTCACACACTGAGACGAGGCCTCAGTGCCATGGGTCAGTGGTGGCCTTGGCAGTGTTGGGAATGGTTGGACTGGGTGAGCTGAAAGGGCTTTTCCAACCACAGAATCATTTGATTCTATGATTCTCTGTCTCTGTGTTACCAGGGAGAGAGGGCAGAGGCTCAGCATCCCATGGCCCTTCACAGCCACCCGGCTCATGAGGTTCCTGGGGCATTAAGAGCTTCAAGAAAGGAGACAAGAGTTGAGGAGTGCTGGGGAGCAGAACCTGTCTGTGCGGGTGTGCTCATGAGCGCAGATCAAGAGGCTCCTCACTCTGCGGTTACCTCACAGGAAGGGATGGGGACCCAGTTCAGAGCAGAGATGCCCAAGCATCAGGCTCCAGTAAGCGCTGCTGCCTGGGAAAGGGGAAGCGCCAGGGGGAGGTGCTCAGCTGGGGTCCTGTGCCCATTCCAGCCTATGAAAGGCTCTTAGCGTGTCAGAAACAGAATTGACTTCCAGTCCTGACAGCTCCCGAGCTCCAATGTCTCCCAATAAACACCATATCTTTATGCAAAGGAGTTGTTTCATGTATACAAGATATGCAGAATGATGAGGCTTGGGGCCAGCCTGAACTTCCAGGACAAGGAGGGCCTTTGCTGGAGGTCTGCTTTGGGAAACGCCTTCACCCCCATCACAGAAAGCCTGGAGGAGATCCTTTTTGTGGGAGCAGTAGCTTTTTGGGGTGTCTCTGCAGGATGACAGCCACAGGGACAGCACTTCTGATGGCACAGAACACCTCAGCCACCATCTCCCCCTCCTTTGGGCTTTCTGTCAAGAATTCAGTATGCTCAAGCATGAAAGTAGGGAAGAAAAAGGAAGGATGAATCCTGGCCCCCTGGGGTCACTTACAAACAGGCTTCCTATGACTATGGCCCTTTTTAGTCCCCATTTTCATATCTATGAGAGGAGAAGCGACATCTTTCTTATTTGGATGTGTATGGTCAAGGGCAGAGCTGAGCAGTAGAGAGATGCAGGTTTGTGGCATAGAATCATAGAATCCCAGACTGGTTTGGGTTGAAAGGACCTTAAAGCTCATCCTGCCCCAACCCCTGCCACTGGCAGGAACACCTTCCACTAAAGCTGGTTGCTCCAAGTCCCATCCAGCCTGGCCCACACTGCCAAGGATGGGGCACTCAGCATCTCAGGGTGGAAGCTGGGTTCGTGTCTACCCCAGGTGTCTCCATCCTGGACTCATATAAGAACAAGACCTCATGGTCACAAGCTTTGTCACAGAAACCACAAGCATCACCAGCGCTGCCAAGCATCAAGAGCCAGGGTCTCTCCCTGGATCAGCTTGCAGTGATGGCTCCAATGAGTTGTTCTTCAGATGAGAGCAGCATGGGAATAATGCACTACTGCAAAGAGCCATTCAAGGTCAATACTATGAGCTTGCAGAAAGAGAAGCCATGCCCTGAGGAGGTCAACCATGAGGCACAAAGGTGGCAGCACCCCCCATAGGGCTGATGTGCCAGGAACCACAGCATTCCCACCATCTGCCAGTGGGGGACCAGCCCTGCCAGGACTGAGGACCTCGGGTGGAAGCAGCTCCCAGCCCTGTCACTTGAATTGCCCATGGACACTGACTGATGGAAGAGCCGTACTGGAAGTCACTGTGCAGCTTTTCTCCCAATTGCAGACACCCTGAGAAGCGTTGGCTTAGGTCAGTGAATGACATTCCCTTTACAGGAATATTCCTGAGCAGAAAGCATGGATCCTCCTCAGTGGACACCCATCCGGGCATCAGCCCTTTCTCTTGCATTGACTTCACCTCCTCACCAAAGCCCCTGTTCCCCTCTGGCTGTCATAACAGGCATCCCTGAACCAACCCGGAGGACAGGTTCCAGCTCCTGGATGATGAATCTTCTCTGGATGAGCTCTATCTGCCATGCAACCCAGCTCAGCAAACTACAGCTGCCCTCTCCATGTCCCTCCAGGAGCTACGGTCCTCTGCAAGTGTTAGCAGGAGGAACACATTTCCACTACTGGGTCAACGAAGAAGCACAGGCACCCTGGATGATGCTCACAGACACATCCACAGCACTGCTATCATCACAGTACCCTGCTCCTCCTTTTCCTCCTGCCCGCACTGAGATGTCTCTGCCTTGGGGTTTATTGAGCCCAGCAGCTCCATCCCCTTCCCCGGACCACGAGGCAAGGTCATAAACCAGTGCCCATCAGCCCGGGCTGGGCAGGTCTGCTGGTGTTCAATGCCACAGCCTCTCCCTTCACTCCTGGCTGTTCTTGGCAGTGCAGGGCCACCAAAGGGGCCGCTGCCAGCCTGGCACCCTGTGGCCCATGCTCAAGCTGTCCTGGACAGGGTGGTGGATGGGGCCAGCAGAACCCGTTTGAGCTGTGAGATGTGTTCACTGGCAGCCAGCAGATGTGCCCTTAAATCCAGAGTCCCCTGGGGACAATAAATGCTCTCCATTTGCTGGGACAGCCTGGATCTGCTGCTCCAGCCCACAATGACCTCTATTCATGGCCTTGGCCCAAGGCTGCTTGACACCAAAAAGCCATCAAGAAAAGCCAACGTGGATGAATAAACAGAGTCCGCGATACCCGATTTGGGCTGTTGGACACTGGGAAGGGCAGAGGCACTTTGGGTGCATTTCACAGGCCTTTAGATAATTTATGCTGGGGCTGCGGGGTCAGTGGCTCTGGGCACTGTCCCAGGCGCCAGGGTTAGCCGGCTCCCGCCGCTGTCCCCGCACCGAGGTCAGGCAGCTCCTTGGTTTGCCACTTCAGGCCAAGTCTGCCCTGAGGGGTGATGCAGCACCACTGGTACCCCGAACCTGCACAACGTGAGGTGTGGGGCAGGAGAGGAGCAAGAAGCACCAGACAGGCACGGATACCCAGGGCAGCTGAAGGTCGGGGAGCTCTTCACCTCATTGCTGGTCATGGGGCAAGTGGTCCAGCCCAGCCTCAGGTATCAGATGCACACAACACAAGAAGCTGATGCCCACAAGAAGCTGATGCCCACAAGAAACTGATGCCCAACCTGTGCTGCACCACAGCTTATTAGGCTCCTGGGGAAGAATAGCTGACCTTCCCAGGTCCCCCATCCCACTGGCATGATGAGCATCCTGTGGCTGGCTCAGCCAAAGGTGGCACAGCATGGCTTGGTCCCGATTTGGTCCTCATCCCAACCCAGCACCACCTGCAACAGCCGCTCTTTCCGAGCACCCCAAGAGGCTTTCTTTTGCAAACTCTTCCAGATAAACCCAACTTATTTAGCTGATGATATATAAACAGTTTATCAGCTTTGCGCATTTGCAGTGCAGCGGGATGGATGTTGTTCTTGGAATTCTGTTTGGTCATAATATTTAGAAGAGGGCTCTGATAGCAAAGATAAGCAGCTCGCCTGCAGCAGATGGCTCGCGAGACGCTCAGCGGAGCCAACATTCTGCAGGGAATGAATAAACTTGTAATGCAAGTTGTTTGTAAGTGATTTTAGCTAAATGTCACATGTAAGACTGCACAGACATGCTCTGTCCAAGGTGTTTGAATTTATAGGAGCAAGGATTCAAAGTCAGGGGGCCAATTTTGCTTTTAAACTTCCTTAAACAAACGTACAGAGGATAAAATACCTCTGGATTTGCTCTTTGAGTAGGGGTGTGAGCAAAACGTGCGCAAAGACACAGCCCATCCCTCCCCAGCAGGGTCCTTGCCAAGGGGCTGTGCCTGCCACCATGCCCAGCATGGGCTGATGGAGCAAAGCAGGGCGCATGATCCCATCAGCTTTATGAATGACCTTCCCTGTGGCAGACTCATTCACATTCCCACCTAAGGGAAACAAACAGGGGAATGATCTTTTCCAAGGAAGCACCCAGTGAACTCTCACTTTATCCCCTCCAACTGCATGGCCAGGCTGTGGTCCTGGGGAAGCTCTGCACAGCCAAGCACAGCAAAGCATCCCAGAGCTGAGCTCCTCCGTGGCAGCCACACCACAGCCACCTGGTCCTTGCTGGAGAAGTGATCTCCCAGGAGATGCCAAGACACACCAAGCCCACAGCTCTGCAGAGGTTGTGGTGGGGCCATCCGGACTGATTCACAACCCATGTGTCCGTGCTGTGTGTGTCCTGCAGCTGGTTCCAGTGCTGCAGGGCAGCGCTTGGGCTCTGCATGGAGCCTGGGGACGTGCAGTCCCCTGGTCCTACCCCACCAGCCTGGTCAGGGCTGTTCTGCAGCCCTCATACGAGGGTCTCAGTGGGTTTCTCTGCTCTCGGCACACAGCCACTGAGGGGTTCACAAGCACACCCCCCTTGTGCTGGTACTTGGGAGTGGAGGTGGCTGCCCAGTGTCTGCCTAAGCCCACCAGAGCCTCCCAAAGCAGAGCTTTCCATGACAGCAGCCCTGAGTACCCCAGTGCCCAGAGCCTCCCCTCCCTGTGTTCCTGGCACAGTGATGCTGGAGCTGCAGGAGGCCACACCAGGGAAGTGAGGAGACACCATGGGCAGTGCTGCCTGTCCATGGGAGGAGGCTCTGTGGGGCTGTAGACACAACACAGATGTGCAGGAACCCCTGAACCTACACTTGGCACTGCATTGTGCTCCCCTTCCTGGCACCCAGATGTAGGATCAGGTACCACGAGCGCTGACGCCAGCACAGCCACTGATGCCCCCTGAGCAGCCCAGGAACCAGTCATGCACAATGCACCCCTGGAGCCACAGTGCACAGGGAAATCCATACAGCTTCCTCAAACCCAGCATCTCCTGGCTGGATCCTCCCCGCATGCATCCACACAAAGATGTGTTAATGAGCATCCTCTCATGAGTTACCTCGAGGTAACATTTGTCTTGCCCTGTGTTGCATTAGTGAACAGACTTGGTGTTTCCAGCCCCCTCCATTCATCCAGCTTTTCCCTTCCAGGTACTAAAGAGTCACACAAGTCACATAGCTCCAGTGTGTCCTCATGTCAGAGCTGCAGAGAGCTTTGCTTCAAGCCCCCTGCCCCCACAGAATCGTGTTGGCCTTCTTTTAGAGCATCTCCTAATTGTCTCGATTTATGAGGCCCCTACTGAAATACTGAAGACAGCATTTAGAGTCCCTCAGTTCTTGTTCTGTTTAATTCATTCCCTCTTTCCCTGGGTTGCGATTCCAGCTCAGCGTGTGAAGCTGTGCCCCTGCCAACAGGCGCTGTCATTTCCAAACCAAGGCAGAGCGACATCTCTGCCATTCGGTTCCTTTCCCTCTTGTGGTCTCTCTTCACTTCTTTTACAAGCTGTTTCCCTGGCAGATGAACACTGTGCACCGCGCAAACAGCCCGGCCCTGGGTGGAAATCCCTTTGGTCAGCAGTAATGACTGTCTCGTTTTCCTGAGAAGGACATTGTGTCTGCAACCTATATGGGCTCAGTGTTCTGACACAGGCAGAAGGCTTCGTCTCCTCTGAGAGCTTATCAGTAAGACCAAGCCTATGATTTGTATCTCTCCACTGTCTAAAGGGCTCTCTCTGGGAACAGACTCAGGCTGAAGGTCAAAAGCTGACTGATCCTGGTCACAGACTTGAACTTGGTCTCCAGAGCCACACAAATACCAAAAGCACCAAGTTTTGGGTACCCCAAGGTTGGTACTTTCACCCTGAGGCATCTTCATGGATCAGCTCCCCTTGACAGACTAATGGATGCCTACAATCAGGAAGCAGGTGATCACAGAATACTTAGGACCGGAAAGGACCTTAACATCACCGGGTTCCAACCCCCCTGCCTTGATCTATGACCCTTCTCCAGAAAGTGTTTGATTATATTAATCAGAAGTATTCAACTCAAGAAATGTGATCAAGGGACCTCTGAAATGAGAACTGATGCAGGATGGTCACTGGTGGTCCAACGGCACCACACAGCACGGTCACAGCATGGTACCTGAATCCTACTTGTGCTTAATTCTTCTGCACTTCCCCAGACCTGCTGCTGCAGCCCAGCTCACCACGTGCAGATACCGCTGTCTATCTTCTCTGGTCCTTCAGCACCTCTGCAAATCAGCCACCAAGAAGTACCCTCTGGATGCTAACATACTAACAGCTAACACGGGTGGCCAGAGGCACGGGCTCTTTTGAGGTCAATGAGTGATGGCAATGATGGCATCTAGACCTAGTGCCTCAAGAGGATACTTCCAAGGTGCCCCAGTAGAGCATGGGACCCAGATCAGTCAGTGAGCACTGCCTCTCCGGCTCAGGGAACAGGAATGGTGACCAGAAGCTGAAGCAGCAGCAGAGCAGAGCCCTGTCCCAAGAGGATCCTTCCACAGTTGGGGTCCCCCAGGGCTGCGCCAGCAGCTGCTGCTCTCCACTGAGATGCAGCCATTGAACAATCCCTCTCTAATTGGCATTGTTTGCTAAAAATACCCCCCCCCACACCAAGCTCAGTGCAGCACAGCCAGAGCCACACAGCTCCCCCGGGCCCAGGCTCCACACCAGCGCGCCTGCCCTCATGCATGGCTGTGGTCCTGCTGCAGGAGTGCCCAAGCTGTGGTGGTGGCGTGGGCATGGTCTGGGTGAGCTCCTGACAGTGACTGCGTGTCCTCCAGGTGCCAGCTCTTCCACAGCATCGGCCGTGGATTGTGAGTACCCAATGCATTTACTCCTTCTCCACTCAAGGAGTGTCCCATGGGTTTGGGTCCATCCTGGGTGGTCGTATCCTTCCCGTGCATCCCCAACAGGAACAGCATGGTCCCAGGCAACCAGCACAGAGACACTCAGCTCCAAAGCAGGGGAGGAAGGCAGATAGCAAACTTCAAATGGTGAATTGTCTAAAACTAACTATAAATGGTAAAAACCTCAAAGTCCTGCTTTCTCTGGAGGTTTTCAAGCAAAATATCCCCGAGAACGGCAGCTTCGGCTTTCATTGGGATGAGAAAACATTCTTTCATTTTGACATCATCTTGGTCCGTTTTTATCGTAGGGAGAAAGTGTCTTTTATCTGGACATAATGCATCCAGTTGCAGAGTGAGTCGTAAAGTGAATCTATACAATTGAAGCCAGTGATGCCTTGGTGAGGGCTGGCAGAACTTAAATGTCACACTGCAGGTACATGGCGATAAACAGGCAATGCTGCCCTCCAAGCACGGCAGAGTCTGCTGTGGTTGAAGAGGCAGAAGAAGCCATTGGTGTCACTTCAGAGGCACCCATGTGGAGGTTGTGGTGAGGTGGGCTCGGTCCCTTCTCTCATGGAACAAGGGATGGGACAAGAGGAACCGGCCTCGAGCTGCACCAGGGCAGGGTTAGATGGAGCTGAGGAACAGTTCCTTCCCCAGAGGGTGCTCAGCATTGGAACTGCCCAGGGCAGGGCTGCAGTCACCATCCCTGCAGTGTTCACACACCGTGGAGACGAGGCCTCAGTGCCATGGGTCAGTGGTGGCCTTGGCAGTGCTGGGGAAAGGGTTGGACTGGATGAGCTTAAAGGGCTTTTCCAGTGGTTCTCTGCGGGGCTGCTGGAGAGCTGGGCATGGACCCGGCCACATGCATGAACCTTTCTCACACCTTAATGCAGCAGAGCTGTGGAACTTGTGGACGTGCTGCAGATCTCATTGCACACACGACCCACGGGTGGGTGTGGGAGCTGCTGGGGGCTCAGGGCTGGTGCTCTGCCAACAAGGACTGAGCAGTTTCCATCTGAAGCACACTCGGGCTCCCCGTGCTCAGTGTCAACCGTTCAGCACAGGAACCTGGGGGCTGGCAGACACCAGGCCACAGGACTGCACTGCTTGCGAGGGGATGCAGCCCCTGCACACACGGCAGAGATGGGCAGTGTGTGGAGCACACCTGGAGCAAGCTGCTCCAGTGGAAGGTGCCCCTGCCCATGGCAGGGGCTGGAACTGGATGAGCTTTAAGGTCCCTTCCAACACAAACCACTCTGGGGTTCTATGATTCTATGTCTTTGCAAGGCTCAGGACCAAGGGAGGCAGCACGGGCTCCCAGAGCAGAGGAGGCTCAGTGCTGGACACCAGCCACCCCTCCAAAGAGCTCAGACCACCCAAAACCAGGGACAGTGGTGGGGACAGTGCTGTCTCCTGCCCTGGCAGGTCAGGCACAGCTGACTACAAACTCATCCATCACACGGGTCTGAGGGCTCACAGAGGCAGGACAGGTTGTTAATGGATACGTGAGGGTTGAAATGAGCTCTTCTGACCTAAAAGCCTTTCCAGATAGATGCCAGAGAACTGCCTTTGGCTGCTGAATGAAAGGAGGATTATGAGGAGCCCGAGCTGTGGGTGCTCCCCAGGAGCCAGAGCAGGAGCTGGGGCACAGCTCATCACTCCTGCAGGGAGGGACATGGACCTCTGGCTCCTCATGGGTAGACAATGGGACTTAGCTTTGACCTGCTCTCTCCTCAGAGGGGTCTTTGGCTTTGCAGAGCCCTCACCCACCCGCTCCCTGCTCCTACAGAGCCCTTGGATTAAGATTCAGAGGTGAAAATGCAGCAGGAAGCACTGATCCCCAGAGCCGGACCAGCCGAGGAATGTTCCAGGGTTTTTCCATGGCTGGTTCTTCTCAAGCATGTCCACAGCAGCGCTGGGTTATGCAGCTCTGCGCCAGTAGCTGCTCCAGGCAGGGGGGTGTTTAGAACACCCCTCTCCTTAAATCAAGCTGAGAAATGTGCCCTGGCACAAGCAGCAGAGTGTGCCCAATCCAAGTGTTCCACTAAACAGTACAGCAGCCTCCCAGGAACAGGAAAGCTCTGAAAGCCCAGGGCAGTCCAGTGGGAGAATGTGTCCTGAGGGTGGGCAAAGTCCTTGTGGATGTGGCCTGGCTTGGCTGGCGGCACAGCCTGACTACATCAGGGCCTAAAAGTCACGCTGAGAGAAGCCTTAGATCTGTATCCGCTCACCCTGGGGAAGCAGAGCCCTTTAACCTTCCCACCGATGCTCACCTCCCGCCCTTGTGCCAGAGCACCCCTCCGGTACCGCCGGCTCCCCCACATCGGGCAGCCTCATCTGCTGCAGGACGCAGCCCCACTGCCACACAACCTCAGCCTGAGCATAGAACAAAAGGGCATGGGAAGGAAGACACCCCCTCCGGCTCCTTCCCCAATACCTGATGTTCAGGAACTTCAGGAACATACAAAAGTCTGTTCCTCAGCTTTGAGGATCTCAGCTTTGCTGTCTGACCCTACGTTTGGGCTGCAGGAGGGAGGGGGGATACCTGGATCTCTCAGTTGTGGTGCTGGGGACCTGCCAAAGCTGCGTGAGAGCCTGCGATCATCCCGGCTGGATGCCCCCCTTCCAGCCGGGAGGGGAAGGATGCTATTGAGGGATCCAACCGCCTCAGAGGCTCTGCAGGAAGCGGGTGTTTGGTGGCAGGACTGTGCCTGAGGCGCTCCTCCCGCTGCTCAGTAGCACTCACATCCCTCATCCTGGAAATCATCACCAGCAGCTTGGAGCCATCACTCGCAAACCTCCAGAGGGACGGCGGGAGCTGCCCATGCGCGCTGCAGCTCCCGCGCTCTTGGCGTCCCGAAGCTCCAGGCAGGACCGCGGCTCCCTGCGGGTCCTGCGCAGGGAGGGTGGGTGCGAGCAGCCTCTGCCGCTTGCACCACCTCTGCTCCCGCTGCTTCCACGCACACTCGGGAGCAGCGCCGTGCCCTGAGTACGGACCACGAGCGGCTGCACCGAGCAGCCTGGCCCTGGGATGCCCCAAAGGGATAGGGATGGGCGGCACAGCATCCATCTGCTGTGGCTTTGGGCAGCCACCTCCAGCCTTTCCCAGCGCCCTGCAGCTGAAGCGGAGCAGCCGCTGCCAGAGGCTTGGTGCGAGCAGAACCAAGCCCCGTGTCCCGGATGCGTGCCCGCGATGGGCTGCCTGCGGGGCTCGGTACCAGCATGCGTGGCACCCCCAGGCGGGAGCTCGCAGCCCGCCCGGCCCTGGGCGCTGCGCGCAGGGTTTGGCGTTTATTCTTAGCTCCTCCTTATCGCCGAGGGGCTGCTCCCCTCAGCGGAGGAACGAGCAGCTCTGGCAGCGGCTGCGCTGGCGGCAGGGCAGGCTGGTGAGGCAGGAGCGTGTCTGCAGTGCTGCCTCAGCTCCGGGGAGCAGTGGCACCCCGAGCTTCCCCCTGGATCCTCACCCTGGCCGCATGCACCACATCGCCCCCCGGGAAAACAGTGTTTGGTTTGCAAGTGCTGGGGAGAAATGCTTGAAAACCGTTTTCAAAGGGCAGAGCTGAGCAGTAGAGAGATGCAGGTTTGTGGCATAGAAGTATAGAATGCCCAGCCTGGTTTGTGTTGGAAGGGACCTTAAAGCTCCTCCAGCTCCAGCCCCTGCCACGGGCAGGGACACCTTCCACTGGAGCAGTTGCTCCAAGCCCCTGTGTCCAACCTGGCCTTGAGCACTGCCAGGGATGGGGCAGCCACAGCTTCTCTGGGCACCCTCTGCCAGCGCCTCAGCACCCTCACAGGGAAGAGCTTCTGCCTTAGATCTAACCTGAACGTCCCCTGTTTCAGTTTGAGCCCATCGCCCCTTGTCCTATTGCTACAGTCCCTGATGAAGAGTCCCTCTCCAGCATCCTTGTAGCCCCCTTCAGACACTGGAAGCTGCTCTGAGGTCTCCACACAGCTTCTCTTCCCCAGGCTCAACAGCCCCGATGTTCTCAGCCTGGCCCTGTGCTCATCACTGGCAAAGGAGAAGTCCCTGAGTGTTGGCTGCTGCTCTGGGACGGAGGATTCTTGGGTTACACACCTGAAGGATTGTGCCCCACGTTGCTGTGGGCATTGCTGCCAGCCTTGTTTGCCAAACTACAACTGCTGTGTCTAATCCGGCGCTGGCTCTGGACCAGCCTCAGCTGAATCCCTGGAGGAAGGAGTGGCACAAGCTGGGGGGAAAATGTGGAGATGGGTGAACCACGTTGGGCATGTGGCAGGGACCACTGGGCTGGGATGCACATCCCCAGAAGTAACAGGGAGGTCATCCTGCTCACATCATCCCCCCATCCATGGGCAACGCTGTCTCCGTAGCGCACTGATCATTCATGAACACACAGCTCAGAAAAGCACAGCACCAGGCAGGCAGCACGGGAAGAGCAGGGATCTCCAGTGGGATCATGACTGAAGGTTCAAACAGGACCATCTGCTGAGGTCCAGCGGGGCTTTCAGCATGGGATGGAGATGGCAGAGGCGGAATGGGAAATCCGGCATGAGCTGGAGCAAACTTTACTCTGCCACCTCCAGGCAGAAGAGTGCTGCAGCCTGTCCAGAGAGCAGAGGCAAGAGGTGCTCTGAAAGAATCAGGTACAGCGGGATGGTGGAGGAAGGAGCTGCAGGCAGTGACCACAGCTCGTCAAGCGTGTGCTGTGCAAAGGACATACAGCAGACACAGCACTGATGCTCTGCAGCACTGGCCATGAGCTTTGTAGAATGGAAAACACACTGCAGAGAGGCTCAGGTATCATCACCTCCTCGAGGAGCCCATGGCAAGCCATCTCCTCAACCCAACCCATCCTGCGCTGGGCCAGCACGAGGGAGGAACAGGGAAAGCTGAAACCCCACTGCAATCGCAGGAGGTCCCTTGTGGTTCCTGGCTCGCGCTGCTGCAGATCCATTTCAGCTGAATCAAGATTATCTTGACACTCGAGAGCTATTCTTGCATGCAGCTCGTGCACAGCACGCTACGTAGCTGGGGGAGACACTGTAAATCACTGCTTGTTGGACATGGGAGACCAAATAAGTGAAGAGGAGATAAGAGACCATAATGCAGGTGTGACTCACTTGGACAGATGTCTCTGAGATGGCAGCTCCAGGCCTCACCATTGCAGTGAATCAGCGGAAAAAGCTGAACTATGACAAAGACCTGAATTAATGGATGATTCAGTGGGCTCAGACTTGCTACCACATCCTGCAGCACCTCACAATTCCCTCTGGAGTTCAGGGCTGCCAAGCTGATGGACAAGAGCCACAATGCCAGAATCAGAGAGGCTTCTGAGGCCAAAGTCAATTCATCCTAGAGTGAGAAGTAACAACTCCACCTCCAAGAAACAAGGCAGAAGAGCTCCAGACAGGATGTGGACTATTCCCAATACAACTTCTAGGCAGCAAAGGGAATCCCAGGATAAACAAGATTCCAGACCTTCCCAATGGTCTGCGCTGCCCAAAGGTGGCAAACATACAGCAGCCAAGTGGCAGCTAGCAAGTCCCTGACCCCGTTCCCTGTCTCAGCCTGACCCCCTGCAACAGGCAGCTTTCCTATAGCAACAGCAGAATGCTGCTGGTGATCCAGGAGGAGTTCTGCTTCTGCCCTTTAGGAGCTGAGAGGCAAAGAGAGGAGCAGGAAGCAGACAAACTCCTGCACATCACTGCATGCCTGGTCCTGCCTTCCCTCCAGCTTCCTCCGCTTGGCCACCATCCTTTACTTCCCTTCCCACCACTGCAATGCCGGGCATGAGAGCAGAGAGGCCAAGGAAGCAACCTGGCAAGAAAGCAGCATGCGGATGGAGAAGTGCCCAGGATGAGGAATATGGGGTTGAGGAGCAGCTGGAAACCTGGTATCCTCAGAGAACCACTGCAAACCCTGCAGTGACACCCTCACCCCTCACTCGGGAATCAGGGGCAGCCTGGATGGGTCTGTGCAGCAATTTTCCCCCACCATGGAGTCTACCAGCACCCAGAAACCCTGGTGTGATGCTGTCTGGGCAGTGGAGGCAGGCGAGTGTGAGTCTGCAAGGACGCTGTTTGGGAGCATGCTATGACCTGCAGGATCTGCTCGTTTTGAGTACTAGACCAGGGTTCCATTTTCCTCCCATCACTAAAGGCAGCCCCGTCACCAGCAGTGCTTGGACTGGAGACCGCTCTGGCAGTCCTGACCCCAGGGCAGGAGGCAGGGAGCAAGCAGCAGCATTGTCCAGCCTTGGTGGGGCTGCTCCCGTTTCACTCAGCCCAGCAGTGCTTTGGCCCAGCCCTGCAAACCAGGCAGGGTCTTTAAATGGTGAGCTTGGAAGGTGCCAGCATCCAACTCAACTGCTTCTCCTCGGTTTTGCCTTCTTGCCAGTCCTGTTGCTTTACAGACAGGACTTATCACTCTTCCTAAGTGCTTAAGGACTCAGGTTTCCGCCATTAATAACAGACATGGAGCCATATCTCAACCAGCGTCCATCTCCCCTGCTTACAGCTCCCTCCCCTCCAGGTGTGTCTCTGCCAGAAAAGATTGGGGATCTGTGGCAAACTCCAAGGCTCTCTGAGTGCCTTTGGCCTCCTCCGCTGATGTCCAACCCCAACAGTGACTATTTGCTTGCTCAGTGCAAGTTTATCCTGGAAGGCCCCATCGATACCCAGCCACATTCGTCACTTGAGTCTCTGCAGACCCTCTGCCAGTTCAGGTGGGGTTTCTTCTCCCTTTTCCCCCAACTCCGAGCTATGCTCAGGGCCAGCTCGGAGCGATGCCTGGCTCCAAGCCACACATCAAGAGCTGGTATCAGATCTGGATCACTGAGCCTCTTTTTTATGGGGATAAGTTTGGCAGCAGTTGGTTCACTCAAGCTGATTGCTAAAACCTCTCCCCTCGGCTGGTTTTCCCAGCCATTTATTGCACTCGGATACAAAACCAAGCCAGAGGCACCTCCTGGGGACATTCCACTCCAGGCATTGGTCTTTGACCCCACATGAGAACAGCCCTCCAGGTCCTGTCCCAGCAGGAGGCACCTACTACAAACACCGGGTCCTGCCCACCTCCACCTCCTCAGGTCTTGCTTACTCCCATGTAGATGGACTTTCTGCCCCAGCATCTTTTCCACAGGTCTTCTGTGAACACTTCCAAAGTGCTCCTGCAGGAGGTGTCCTCTTCTCCTCCACCTCCTCTCAACCATCTCCATCGTCTATCTCGTTTCAGTTCACCAGGAGTATCCACTCACAGGGGCTGTTCTGCCACACACCAAGTCAAGCCCTGGGTTCCGATAGGTTTGTGATGTTAGAAGCATGAGCTGCTGAGTCGGATATTTATTTTATGAAGTCTTCTTGTTTAGCATCAACTGTGTACAAAATCCTGCTTTTCCATACATGTTGAGCATCAAATCCCAGGAACTCGCTGTGCTCAAATGTCCATCCTTCCAAGTCACTGCTTTTCCCCCCATATTCCTCTTCTGGCAAATGCACAGCTGCCTCTTCATGCCACTGATGACAGTGTCTATGTCATCACGGGAAGTCAAAGCAAAAGTGAGCATTAACCCTGGAAGTCTTTAAAAATGACACCTACTGAAGAGAAGCTCCCTAATGGAAGGGATGGAGCAGCAGATGAGACAGAACCGGGCACTCGGAAGAACACACCCCAGCTGCAGGAGAAGCGTCTCTTGTGGATAGGGCAGAGAAAATGAAGCTACCACAACCTGATCTGGTTCCACCCTGTGAGAGCTGCTCTGTGCTGACCCTAAGCCAAGGGCATCAAAGACATTTGCACATTCACCCATTGTTCCTAAGTCGTCTTGATACTCACAGCTCCAGGGAGTTAGAGCCAGGCTCGGAGATGTCCTTGCTGCAGGAATGCTCCCTTCATGTCCCTGTTTAATGTGCCAGTGAGGGGGGGGTTCATTAGCACAGAAAAACAGACCAAAGCCACCCTGTGCTCCAGCACTGAAAGTGCACCCCAGGAACTCAGTGCAAACTGCCTCGCAAGACACAAGTATCAAGATCCCAGCCAGCAAAGGAAATTCCTGGTTAAACTCCTAGGAGAGCCAGCCAGTGCTAAGGATACACACAGTTAACATAAGCAGGTGATCCTGATGCTACTTTCAAATGCTCCTAAGGATACTTAGCATCCAAAGACACCTTGCGGAGAAAGCATTCAAAGGACTAACGGCATCTTGTTCCTTGGAATGTCCCTTCTTTAGGATTCAGTTTTTGGTTTCATGTGGCCACAGCACCGGAGTGTTGGTGGGAAGGGACCTCTGGACAGACCTGCTCCAGCATCCCACCTGGAGAGTGCTCCCTTCTCCCTGCAGGGAAGGTGGAAATGGGCTGGACCAAGCAGTCGGAGGCCTTGCAGATCCTTGGGCACTGCAGCAGACCCCTGCGAGCTGCCTGGCAAAGGGATGGGTGACATCCTCTGGGCCACAAGGATGTCTCACGGGACAAGAGCCAGAGGCCTTGCCCAAGGGGTCCCTGTTCTCAAGCAGCCCCAGAAGCCTCGGGAGGGAAAGGACCTGGGCACCTCCTGTTTTAATCCTTGGGATGGGATGCCCCATCCAATGTGCCCCTGCAAACTTGGACAAGAGGCACATTGTGGTGAGTGCTGGGGTAGAACTGGCTAAGACACAGCCTGGGATTTGCACTCACAGCAGACTGATGGCCCTGTATATGTATATGCATCGTAACACCACAGCATCAGCCTCCTCTTCCCAGGAGGTGCTTTTAATATCCGGATGGTCACCCATGGGGCAGTCCCTGGCTGTCCCTAGGGACCAGCCCTTGGTGGAGCAGCAGGACTGAGGGTTTCCAGATGGCCCTAGGAACCAAGGGTGGCCGTCACAGCCTCCCATCCCCGGGAAGCACGGGTGTCCTGGGAAGCACACGTTCCAGCTCCCAGCCCTGCATGCTGGCCCACACGTGCATCTCGCTTGTTCCTTGTCTCCCAAGGGGTCAGGCAGCCCCTGCAGTGCTGTTAAATGTGGACCGCCTTCCAGGCTCGCTCCTTGCCAGCACGCTCTGTGTGAGGCCAGCGCAGCTTCGCTTGCACAAGACAACAGAAAGTGATTTTTACACTTGACAACAATGAAGTATTCTTGCGTTCAACAACAAATATGCGCTCTCCAGACTTGGAAAAGCCCTTCAAATGCAACAGTCCCATCCCGCCCTTCCAAGGGGTGCAAGTGACAATCTGCCTGTGCTCGGCTTCTGCCTGGGGGGGATGTTCTGGAGCAGGCTGCTCATGTCCCATGGGACAGCAGCCACCCCGAGCCACACGGTGGAAAGGCAAGCCAAGAGCTGCGGCTTCAGCTTGCTGGTGGGAACAAAGGTGGGGAGGGAAGAGCAAGAGCCCTGCATGGGAACAGGCAGGCGGGGAGCGGGAAGCAGCGGAACCCCATGGCGTGCACGTGGAAGAGTCCTAAAGCAGCAGCACGGGCTCGGGGACAACCCATGCTGCCATGATTAGGGAGTGCAAGACACATCACCCTGCTGTTAAAGCAAGCTTGGAGGGTTTCGGTTCTCTTTCCCCTTCCAATGTGACCGCAGAGATAAGATTTTAAGGAAGGAGCTGGCCATGTCTGCTGCGCTGGAATCCACTCCGTGCCACTGGGAACATCACTGGAAAGCTGGTTTGGCAGGATTCCATCACGAGCTGCCACAGTGGAGGTTCCAGGTGTATTTAACACAGGCACATAGCTCTGCATGTTTCCTACCTCCCTGGAAGCACAGCCCAGGGAACACTGGCAAGAAAGCCAGGCGCCACCAGAAACTCATCCAGAACAGCCCAACCCAACCCAAGAGCCATTGCAAATATTGGTCCAAAAAAAAGGAATATATAGAGAATAAAAGGAAGAACTACACAAGCTGACTGGAACTGAAAATCCTTCTTTCAAAATCAGCCTCTCGAAGTCCCTCCCTGCTGGTTCTCAACTGAAGAATTCCACTGATAAACCACTTGCATTCAAATAAAGCCACCGGGGTTTGACTCCAACACCTGCGTTCAGCACATGACATGGAGCTGCTGTGACCCTGGGTGAGGGCACACTGCTGGCAGGCGTCTCCCCATGGGCATTCGGGGGTTGGAACTGGATGATCTGAAGTGCCTTTCCAACCCAAAGCAGCCCATGGTTCTATGATTCTATGATTCTATTGTTCTATGGTTCTATGGTTCTATGATTCTATCGTTCTATGGTTCTATGGTCATATGATTCTATGATTCTATGGTTCTATGATTCTATCGTTCTATGGTTCTGTGGTTCTATGTTCCTATGGTTCTATATGCTGAACTCCATGTCATCGCACTCACCCGGGACAAATGAAAACTGTGGACCACTTTGCTGCTACACCTCCATCTGAGGAGAGCAGGCAGGAAAGCGGGGGGGTTGCAGCACTTCCACAGCTTTCCAGGGAAACTATGCTCACCTCTGTGCTGGAGAATGGCACAAACTTGCATGCCAGGGACAGCGGGACACCAGCATTTAAGAACATTGGGGCTGTTCAGCCTGGAGAAGAGAAGCTGGGTGGAGACCCCACAACAGCTTCCAGAGTCTGAAGGGGGCTACAAGGATGCTGGAGAGGGACTCTTAATCAGGGACTGTAGTGACAGGACAAAGAGTGATGGGTTCAAACTGGAACAGGGGAAGTTCAGGTTAAACATAAGGAAGGTGAAGGCTCTTCCCTGTGAGGGTGCTGAGGCGCTGGCACAGGGTGCCCAGAGAAGCTGTGGCTGCCCCATCCCTGGCAGTGTTGAAGGCCAGGTTGGACACAGGGGCTTGGAGCAAGCTGCTCCAGTGGAAGGTGTCCCTGCCCGTGGCAGGGGTTGGAACTGAATGAACTTTAAGATCTCTTTCAACACAAACCAGTCTGGGATTCTATGTATGAAACTCAGTGGCTTTCCTACTGCTGACAAGTGCTGTCATCCCCTGCTGGTCCAGGGCTGGTGCCCTATTGCTGGGGATGGAGCTCATCCCACAGACATCTCTCTCTGTCCTCACACCTCCAGGACCTGCTGTCCCCAGGCAGTGGCCAAAGACACTAAACAAATGCATGTGGCTGGTGCTTGCCACGTGCACTTGGTCAGAAAGGAGCTGCCCTGGGATATGGTGCTTATTTCGTCTCAGTGCAGCATAACAGGGTATGAGCTCATCATATCTGCCATGACATTACATGGCATGGTAACCCATAGCCAGGGTTATCACCCAGGGTGTGCACAAGAGGTATATGTTACCCTTAGAAACGTCTGGCCTATAAATGCCAGAATCTTCCTGCATGGAACTAAAAACATTTATTCTGGAAGAGCCCAGATGCTCGTGGCTAAAGGCAATAAATACAGATTTCGTTTCAGAGTTAATACCCTGTCCAGGGTAAAATGTTCATTTTTAATATCGTTGCCTGCGATCTGACATTACCAACAAGATGTTGCAATACAATATCTGAGTCATTGCATGGGAGATAATGGTATTTTCTTGAGTTCAATCTGGAGGAGAGCTCAAGCCCCATTAATCAGGCTTGAAAAAGCGATGCCAGAGAGTCTGCCAGAGAGTCTGTCTGGCCTGCTCCGAGCACAAGCTACGTGACCCAGGGATGCAGGAGAGGAGGAGAGCATGAGCAGACCTGGATGTTGTGATGGGGCACCTCCCAGGAGCGTGCCCCACAGGCACTGGCCCTTCCTGGGGGTTGGAACTGGATGACTGCAAGGTCCTTTCCATCCCAAACCATTCTATGATTCCTTAGGGTCAGCAAAAGGCTCCTGAGTTTAGAGTATGAGGGAGCCAAGAATGACCACATTGCTTCAGCTCTGCTTTTGCCTTTATGCTGCCCCAAGGGAGGCACTCGGGATCTGGGGAGTCCTAGTGGCATGGAAGAACCAGACAATGTGACAGGGTCCATCAGGTCTGTCCATCACTGAGACCCCCACTGCTGCTGAGCCCAGGGCCAACAGTGGGGTGCAGCAATGCTTGGTAAAGCAGCTGAGGAAGGGATGTGCATGATGGACAGGTCAGTAATGGGGAAGGGAAGCCATAAGGAAGCATCTCATAAAAGAAATACTGCCTTAGAAGCATGTGCAAGTCTCCTCCGGGTAGGAACCAGAAGAAGAGAAGGATGGGAGCTGGGAGAGAAGCCTGCCTGGGCTGCTCTGGGCTCTGGGAGTGTTAATGCAGTTCGAAAGATCTGGAGGAAACCAGGAGCTCTCCCGGGAATAAGGAGCTTTCTTTTCTGCAGCAAGCAGGAGCGTCTCCAGTTATCCAGCAACACCAGTGTGGGAGGGAGACCTCTCTGGCAGAGTGCTCTTTCATCTGGCAGGATCTACACAGAAATATGCGATGCACTTTTAACACTGAGCACTATTGGCCCATTGGACCAACTTGGCTGGGGATGCAGCAGATCTGCTTTCAGCAAGGCAGCTTGAATTCAAGACTGGGCACCTCACTGGAAAAGAAATGCTTTTTCTTGACCAGACACTGCAGACAGGAGGCAAGAATGAGCAGAAGGAAGCCCCTGGCCTGCTCTGCAGGGGTCAGAGCAGATGATTCCCTCAGTCCTTGCAAGCCAGTAAATGGTTCTGCAGACGCTGAACTGTGAATGAGAAAGTGACACAGGAGAATAAGACATGTTGAGTCCTGTAATCTTACCCCAGAGGCTGCTGCCAGGGCTGGGGAAAGCTCAGAGCCTACCCTGGGGTCTGAGCCAGAGGAGGGTGAGGAAAAGCAGAGTGTTCGCAAAGGCTCCACACAACCAGAGCGTCCTGACCCTGAGCATGCACAGCCAGGGACTGTGCTGACATCTCCTGTGGATCAGCAGAGGCCCAACCCCATGGCTTGAGCGGCCACTCCGCTCTCCTGCCCCACATGGTTTTCTGTGCATGTCCATCAGGGAAGTGCCCGCAGTGACTCGTCCAGCCATATCCACAGCCATCGTGGACAGGAGTCCTGCCATGAGCTGGACCATGAGAGACATTGAGCTGTAGGCACCTTCCACAGAATGAGTTGCAAGTGTTTGCTCTAAAGTTTTGTCAATGAAATGTGATGTTTTGGATGTCAAATTCACCATTCCAAGAGCGTACATTTCCTACCAAAACAGAAAGAAAAGAGGAAATTGGAGTTCCAGTGCGATCTGCACAGCTCCACACGCACTGACTGCAGCGTTCCTCCTTTTTAGCTGCCAAACTCAAAATATGGGGGAAAATCGGAGTTTCAGACCAAATGTCTCAATCTTCAGTTGCTAAAAGAGGGACAATGGCACCTTCATGCTGCTGGATTTTAGACAAGCCTCATTTCAGTCAAATTAACATCGATTTCAACAAAACAACGCTTCATGAAAACATCTTTTCTCAAGAAGGGTTTGCGTTTCCCAGTTCTGTGACCCTACAATGCTGCCAAATGTCTCTGAGAGTTGGTGTTTGCTTTTATTTGACTGATGAGCAAAATGACAATGAAGAAAACATTTCAAGTGGAGCTCTGCTCTGAAAATATATCGCCTTAATGCTAAAAAGATTGAGTATAAGAGAGCTGAAAACAATTAGGAACCAAATCAATTGGGAGAAGGAATTTAATCAGAAAAACGTGAATGTTAAGTGGGAATTGTTGGGAAACATTTGACGCGTTGCCCCAAAACCACAATCCCACAATTGAGAAAGAAGCAACATTGGTTACAGCAAAAAGACAAAAAACATCCCTCTGGCTTGAGAGGGAAGCGAAGACAACTGTGTCAAAGAAGAGCATCCATGACTTAAGAAAGATGAAACTGGTAATAATGAATGAGAAGTGCGAAATTGTTGAGAACTGATAAGGAAAGCCAAGAGCTGAGGACAATGTATGGGCTGCAAACCTGAAGCTAATGAGAAGCCATTTCTCTCAATATAAAAGGAATAAATATAGCTCTTTCTGAAGCTGTTGGTTGTCTTTATCTGTGGATGGATGTGCTACAGCAAGCAACAGCAATAGAAGAAAGCCAGTGTTTATGGAAGTATTTGGCTGGAGCAGATACTGGCCAGCCCGGCATTAACGCTAGGACTCACCTCCAAAGACTGCCACAGCATGCAACAGATAGAGATTTAAGTCAAAGAAACATGGCTAATGCCAATTCACACAGACTATGGAAAGCAGAACGTGTCGAACTCAGATCCATCTTCTCCCTGAAATTGTAAGTTTGATTGAGAAAAACAACATTGGTGGTGGAACAGACTTCTGCAAGGCAACTGCCTTGGTCCTGTGTGACAGTGTGATGAAGAAACTAGAACAATACACAATCAACATGGCACATATGGAATCGATTAGCAGCTGGCTGGGTGACGTGTCTCAGATGCAATTGTAAGTGGGAACTCCTCACCCAGCAGGGTGGGTTCAGTGAGGTCCCCAGGGGCCGGGTCCTCCCCTCTGCTACTCAGCAATTTTATCAATGATCTGCAAGAACTATTAAATCATCTGTGGCAAAGTTTGCTGATGACACTGAGCTTGTGAGACCAGCAAAGAGAGCAGCAGCCAGCTCACTGCTGCAGAACGGCCTGGGTTGCTGGTTACACTGGGCACAGGCGGTGTTAATACAGCCAAATATAGTCATACATCTAGGAACAAGGCACAGATTATCAGCCACAAACACAAGTCAGGGTGCTGTGTCCTGCGGAGTGGTGACTGTGTGACCCATGGGAGTCTGCCTGCACCTTCCTCACACGTGAAGGTGGCCAAAAGGCCACCAGCAGCCTCCAGAAATTAGACCGCCCCACACTTGGGCACCTGTGTCCACCCAGCACACGGTTCTGGGTCTCACTGTGCACCAGGATGTTGAGAGATTGGAGAGAAAGCTGTGAGGATGACCAAAGAGGACCAACCTTGCAGTGAGACACCTCCAGAGCTCAACGTGTTCTGCCTGCTGGGGTATCCAGACCACAGGGTTTCCCCACAGAAGACTCTTCAACCTCACAGATAGAGTTTTAGCGTGATCCAACATGTGGAACCTGAAGCTAGGCAAACTGAAACTAGTAACATGGCATCATCCTTACTGGCACTGGGGCAATTTACTAAGGCAGCGTGGGAATCTCCATCATGAGCAAATGATGCATGATGCTCGGTTGCTTGCTCTGCTTCAAACAGCAATAATTCTGGGCTCAGACTATCCCTGGTATTCAGACTAGATAGTCACAAAGGTATCTGAAGGCCTCTTTGTGCAAACAAAGATGAAAAGGAACTCTGAAAATTAAACCACCACGACTCGTGACGACTTTGCTCATACTTAGAGGCAGAGACCGAGTCCCACTGTTCCCTTTCAGTCATGCCTCACTGACAGCAAAAGCTTCAACATGGGCATTTTCCCAGTGATAAGTTGCTACAACAAAGCTATGCCCATTTCTTAGAGCTGCAGTGATCTCACAGAGCTTTGTTAAATCATGGAGCATGGCAGAAGTGACCTCTCCTCCTTCCCAGACCTGCTCCCTTGTACCTCCTTACCCTGGCAGCCTGGGAGCCACGGTGTTCTGAACTCAGTGGTTCTGTGTAGGACCCAAGGCTGCTGAACAGGCCTCCAACACGAAGGGTCAATTTTGGGATGGTCAAGCAGTGTGGAAGGTGAATTTGGGAAGGGATGGAGAGCTGGCCAGGTTCACCTGTACTGAGCATTGGGCAGTCCCAGTCACTTCCTTCCCCTTCTCAATTCACACCAGGGCATTTGTGGCCTCCACCTTACCTTGCCCTTTACAGCTCTAAACCTTCCTTTATTCTTTCACAGCTCCCCTTTTCCATCCTCTTCCAAATCAACTTTTTAGGAATTGCTTTCTCAAAAAATGAGGCTTTTCTACTTCTTCTTTGGGGTTTTTCTCTCTGTGGGGCTCTGCACCAAACTGTTTGCCCCTCGTCTTGCTTGCATGAGTCCCCTCTCCCAGCTTCCACTAATTGCCTTAACAGGGCAGAGGCCATTCCAACCTGCAGCTGTCACTGCCGTCATTCCCAAGGAGAAAGAGTGGCTTCAGTTTGCTCCAGCTGCCTGTGTGCCAACATCAAACATGGTTTACAACTGACCTGCAAAGAATGTGTGTCACTGAAGAGGATGCGTAGCCCTGGAGAACATAAACCAGCTGCATTGTTTAATGGTATCTCATCCACTGGATCGGAATAACGGGCAAAGATGAGCTCAGGGAGATAATTCCAGTGTGTGTGTGAGCAGGAACAACTCCGCTACCTTCGCCAGTGGAAGATTCTTATAAATCCACCCCTCCTGCCATCCCTTTGCAAAGGGTCAGGAGATGTACTGACAACAGCAGCATGCAAAGATGTCAGAACTTGGCCACACGCTGCGCAAACACTCTGGATAGCTTCACGAGTAGATTAAAATGCCAGATCAGCGAGCAGGGGTGCGCTCTGAACGCGCTCGCTAATTTATTAGGTTTATTCTTAGCAGGCTTGCAGACTTCAGAAAGTTGAATTTCTCCATGAGGAATGGCTGGGGAGCCGGGCAGCCAGCGTGCGTGCTGGGAGGCAGGTGCAGGGGAGCAGATGCCACCGGTGCACTGCGCGGGTGAGAACCCCGACGGAAGAGCCTGCACAGGCGCATTATCAGGAGCGCTGAACATCTCCAGAGCACAAACACAGGGCTCTTGGCACATCCTGCTCGTCTCCAAAGAGCTGCTGCCTCCCACTCCGGGCTCAGACATTCCTTATCTCTTTTTCTAGACCTGGCTGTGTGCTATGGGTTAACTGCTGTAAGCATCAGTCCTCAGCACACTCTTTATGGCCCAGCTTTAGTAAGTCCCTTGTGCTCTAGTGACAGCAGCAGGTCACATCCTGCACCCAAGGCTGAGCCGAATGCACCTCCCCACTGAGAAAACCCTCTGCATGGTTCCAGGTGACATCCCTGTCCCTTGTCCCAGGTGCCCAAGACCTGATAGAATCGTAGAATGGTTTGTGTTGGAAAGGGTCTCAAGTTCATCCAGTTCCAACCCCGTGCTATGGGCAGGGACACCTTCCACTAGACCACATAGCCCAAGGCTTTGTCCAGCCTGGCCTTTGAACACTGCCAGTGTCAGGACATGTCCCAGATGGGACACAACAGTTACTAAATACATCTTCAGGCAGCAGTCGTGGGCCACTGCTGCCCCTCAGACCTCTGCCATGCTGCTCTCCATGGCACTGCAGACCTGGAGCAGCAGTTTCCTCAGAAGGGAATCAGTGCTGGCACTGGTGCTTCAGATACATTTTTGGTATCCTTCTTGTTCAAACTGGACTGAGGATGTGTTTGGGATCTCTTCTGAAAGGCCACACAGTCCACCTTTCACTACCACGCATCCCTGAAGATGAAGCATGACAGCAGGACAGAGCTCTGGGATGATGTGGACATGCAGCAACACTATCCAAGATCTTGGGCCCTAGGAAGAGCCTGCTGGCCCCAGGGCACTGGGTGCCATAGTGACATGAGACAGTCCCTGCCAGGAGGGCCCCAAAACTGCTGCACCAATGGGTATAAGGGATCCATGCACCTTCTTCATGCCCGTTGTGACTGCACTGCTCACTAGAGGAGGGGACTCTTTCTTGATGCTACCAAGCTGAGTGGTGCAGTTGACACCCCCAGAGGACAGGATGCCATTCACAGGGACTTGGACAGGCTCGGGACGGGGCCCATGCAAACCTCATGAGCTTCAACAGGGCCAAGTGCACGTGGGTGGGGGCAACCCTGGTATCAATATGTGCTGGGGGATAGAGGGATTGAGAGTAGCCCTGAGAAGGAGGACTTGGAGTCCTTCTTTCCTGTGAGGATAGGCTGAGAGAGCTGGGCTGGTTCAGCCTGGAGAAGAGAAGGCTCCAGGGAGACATCTTTGTGGCCTTTCAGTTCTTAAAAGAGGCCTATGAGAAAGATGAGAGACTTTTCAGCAGGGCCTGTTGTGACAGGATGAGGGGTGATGGGTTTAAATTGTAAGAGAAGATTCAGGATGAGAAAGAAATTCTTTACACTGAGGGTGGCACAGGTTGCCCAGAGAGGTGGTGGATGCCCCATTCCTGGAGACAGTCCAGGCCAGGCTGGATGTGGTTCTGGGCAACCTGATCCAGTTGAAGATGTCCCTGCTCATTGCAGGGTTGGACTGGATGAGCTTTGAAGGTCCCTTCCAACCCAAACCGTTCACCATGGGAGCCCTGGCTGCTCTGCAGGGATCCGCGTTGGAGCCTGGTGGGACACTGGCTGGAGCCGCCTTACAGAACAGCCCCAGAGGAGCGGAGTGAGCACAAAGCAGTGGCACGGACTGTGTGAGCAAGAGCAGCACAAAGGATCGACCAAGCCCAAACACCACCTGAAGGACTGTGTCTGAAGCAGAGAGGCTGGCTGCCTGCATCTACTGCATAGGGCACTCCTCAAGCTGCCTGCATCTACTGCATAGGGCACTCCTCGAGCTGCCTGCATCTACTGCATAGGGCACTCCTCGAGCTGCCTGCATCTACTGCATAGGGCACTCCTTGAGCTGCCTGCATCTACTGCATAGGGCACTCCTTGAGCTACCAGTATCCATCCCTGGCCTCCTTGGTGGCACAGGGCAGCCCCTGTGGCACAGGGACATGTGCCAGGGCATCGTCCTGCCGCAGGAAGGAGTTGAGGCTCTTTTGGTAACACTGGGAGAGAAAAGACTTTCCCAGGAAGCCTTCCTGAGCCCACACGAGTCCCTCATGGCACAGTGACTCTCCACCAGCAGGGAACGCATGGCACTGTTACTTGCAGTTAAAACCGGAGCAAGATGTGCTGCTGCTGGCAGTTAAACACCCTCCACATGCCCAGCCTGGCAGCCCTGCAAAAGGCCCCGCTCTGACAGGGCTTCGCTTGGATTTACCGCGTCAGCCCGCAGTAGCAGATAGGGAACATCACACACAGACATGTGCTGGGTCTGGATCCGCACCCAGATGGGTCCATGTGCTCTCTGCCGCTCTCCCAGCCCAAGGTCCCTCTGCACTTCTGCAAGTGCCTGGAGGGTGCCTTGAAACCAGCTCCTACTGGCGAGATGCTCAGCCCTGCTTCCTGAGCGTTTGCCTTCCCTCAACAGCAATTTAGCTTCCAGAAATGCAGGAAAGTTGCACAACTCAATTTGGGAGTAATACACTGTAATGTGACATGGGAACAGCATCACCCTGTTGCTCACTAACTCATCCCAGGAGCAGACAAGCCTCTCTCAGTCAGGAGTATGCCAGGCTTTCATCCTCAGTAGGCTACAGCCACTTTGTTTTCTTCCCCTCCACTGGCTACAGCAGCATCTGGGGATGGATTGGCCTCCGGAGGCCTGAAAAATAGCATAAAGGATAAAAGCAGCTCTGCAGTTAATGGGATTGGAGGGCTGTAAGAAGAGAAGAAAGCCCTGGGGATGATCCTGGGAGATGCAGGAGCTGCACCTGGGACACAGCTCTTAGGGCTCACCCAGTGCCCTGGGCAGCAGAGTTGGCACTGTGGGCACATCACTAAGGAAGGTGGGAAAGCCCAACCAGAGCAAGCCAAAGTGAGACATCACCGGTTCCTGCAGGCCCTGCCTTCCTCCACCTCTCCAGGGCAGGAGCACACGAACTGCCCTCAGCACCCACTGCATGCAGGGTGGCAGTGGCACAGAGGAGATGGGCCCCTGAGCCAACCCTGGTGTCAACAGAGAGAGCAGCAGTGGCTTTGCACAGGCTCTAGCCGGGGGAAGAGGGATGCTGCAGAGGGACCGCTGCAGAGGGACCACTGTAGGGTACCAGGAGCCTGACTTAGGTGTACAACGTATCCTAGATATTTACTGGGGGTGAAGAACAACAACAGACTGGGCACCCTTCCTGCTGCTAATGTGCAAGGACACAGGCAGGCTTCTCCATGAGAGGCCAGAGCCTGCTCAGGGCTGGATGGTGCCCACTGAGATACACAGCGAAGTCCTGTCTCCCTTCTGAGCACAGCCCTTGGGGGCAAAGAATGAGGAATGGCTGTGAGCGCACGATCAGCTCACCCACTGCCACGTGTCTGAAAGGGCTCAGCACAGAGCAAGCCTTAAAGCTGCCTTGAGGCTCCCAAAGAGCAGCTCTTGGCACCCCAAGGTGTGTGCTGCCTGCACTGTGCAGTGCTGGGACAGACCCAGAGGAGAGCAGGGAGCTGGTGGGGATTGAGGTGCACCAGGCTGGGCTAATCCCATCCCAGCATGAGGGATGGATGGGAAAGCCTGCTCATTTTACCCTGGGGTCTATTTCAGTTCATTTCATTCCTTCCCAGCTCTACAAAGGCATCTACTGGTTCTAAAGCTTCTTCATCACAGAGGTGCAGGCCCACCAGGAGATGCCCCATGGGCTGACAACAGCAATCCCATTGCACAGTGTGCTGGTAGATGAGCAAACATTAGCATGAGCACCCCAGAGCTCAGAGAGAGGGCATGGCCCCATTCCAGAGGGTGCTGGTGGCTGTCACACCCTCCCGATGAGGTCCAGAGCCAGGAAGTCCCTGGGGATGGCTGATAAGCCCTCTGCATCTGTTCCAACCAGGCCCGTGCACGCAGCGTGTATTTTTGGCTTGATGTTGGGACATAAATCACCATGAGTCAGAGAAGGCAGACGTGTGTCCCCGGCCTCCTCCAGGACAGTGCCAACAGCACCGAGCCGGTGGTGCTGTGTGACTGGGACACATCACCCAATGGCCATGGGCAGGCCCCAGGTGCAGTGGCCATGAAGAGAGTCTTGAAGGTCACTGCACTGGCTCTTCTGGCTTCAGAATCCCACGCTAAGCACCACTACTGTGGAAGGGACGATTCAGAAAGCAGGACAACCCATAGTGCTCTGTGAACCCAACAGGGAGAGCGTGCTGACCAGCAAGCCACATGCACCACACACAGAGATCTGGAAGATCCAATGGTCCCACCTGAGGTTCTCAGAAATGACATCAGGGTTTAAGCTAAACCATTAGCACCTGATGAGCAGCACTGGCTGCAGGACAGGAGATAACCACTGCAGGTCATGGGGAGGCCACATGCATAAAACCTTAGTCATGAGATTCCACCCTGCGGCCATGCAGGCACAAGCATGTAGCTAGAAGATCCCATGGCTGGATAAGCCATTCTCATGTATGATGCCCTATGTCCACAGCTACCCCTGCAAGCCAGAAGTCCCCATGTCTGGCCCTAGTGCCTCTTGCTTCTGCTCCATTGGGTGCAAACGTCTGTGCTTTATCTCTGGACCATCCTCCAGCAGAGGTGCGCTGACGGGCCCACAGGCAAGGGAAGCCTTGAGCTGGCAGCAGTGAGTGATGTCCCCAGCCATGCTCTGAGCTTCCCCAGGAGCAGGGGACCATCTGCACACTCCCTGCACCCAGCAGCCAGGCTGTGCTGGAGGACATCTTCATCAGGGACTGCAGTGACAGGACAAGGGGTGATGGGTTCAAACTGAAACAGGGGAAGTTCAGGTTGGATATAAGGAAGTTCTTTACTGTGGGAGTGATGAGGCGCTGGCACAGGGTGCCCAAGGAATCTGTGAATGCCCCATCCCTGGCAGTGTTCAAGGCCAGGATGGACTGGAGCCTTGGGTGACATGGTTTAATGTGAGGTGTCTCTGCAGGGGGTTGGAACTGAATGATCATAAGGACCCTTTCCAACCCAAACCATTCTGTGAGTCTATGATTCTTCATGCACAACCAGCCTGCCAGGACCTCAAAGGCAGGTGGTGACT
Source organism: Myiopsitta monachus (assembly GCA_017639245.1). Taxonomy (NCBI): domain Eukaryota; kingdom Metazoa; phylum Chordata; class Aves; order Psittaciformes; family Psittacidae; genus Myiopsitta; species Myiopsitta monachus. Next base: position 10,920,769 of record CM029931.1, read on the forward strand.
TATAACCCTGTCACAGATGTGTCACATATGACAAAGCAATGTCCTGGCTGGTGTCCTGCCCTTCAGCTCAGGGAGCTCCATCCTGTGTTTGTACCCCCCATCCCCTGGGGTGCATGCACACCCTGAGCCCAGGAGCAGGACAGGATCTCTGCCATCTAATCCACCATCCACGAACTCAGCAACTGTCCAGGGACAGGCAAGAAGGCCAAGAAATAAAGCAAGAACATTGCAGGAATAGTGCGGCAGCAACTACTGCATGGATCAGGTCAGGCAGCCTCTGCTTCCCAACAGATGTGCTCATCCACCTCTGGAGCTCAGCCCTTGAGCAGGAGACAGGTCCTCCATGCAGGGCTGGGGAAGGAGCAGGATAAGCATCAGGCAGAGAGAGGCTTTGCTTCAGTGTGTGGAAGAGCCACAGTGTCCCTGGGCTCACATCCCTCCTCCATCAGTAACCTCAGCTGCTCACTGGCATTGAACAAGCTCCACAGGTCTTGGCACAGGGAACTGCTTCTGCTGCAACCCACACACTCGCCCATTCTCCTGAACTGTCCCCATCTGATGGCAGTGGATTTAACGTGGCCACATGCACATGGAGTGACCCTGGAGAAAAGCAGCAACTTGACAAGGTTGCAGGAAAGGGCACAGTGGAAAGTGGTTGAGTAGGAGCTCTGGACCTGGCACTATGGCTTGGAGAGCAACCACAGCACAGTGCAACACATCCAGAATTAGGGAGATCACTACTGATCGTTGTGCCCTCACAACTGGAGGGATGCTGGAAAATGGGGACGTGTTCAGAGAAGATCTGCAAGAATGATTTGTAGCCCTGGAAAACTGCAGTACCACAGAAGGTGAGAGAAGCCCAACCTCCTCCTGTGCTGGGCAAAGCTAAAGCAAGCCTTGGTCCCACTCAGGAAGCAAAGGGGTGATGGGTTCAAACTGAAACCAGGGAAGATTCAGGTTAGATATAAGCAGAAGCTCTTCCCTGGGAGGGTGCTGAGGCGCTGGCACAGGGTGCCCAGAGAAGCTGTGGCTGCCCCATTGCTGGCAGTGTTGAAGGCCAGGTTGGACACAGGGGCTTGGAGCAACCTGCTCCAGTGGAAGGTGTCCCTGCCCGTGGCAGGGGTTGGAACTTTAAGGTCCCTTCCAACACAAACCAGTCTGGGGTTCTAAGCACCGGCAGAGCAGCTCTGCAGCCCAGCCCAGACTGGGCTCCAGCTCCTTGTAAATGACCTGTTGCAAACACCATGGCTCATCCAAGCCAGCTCTGCCTCAAAGAGGGGCTTCCTCCTCTGGAGCCACCCGGACCTGCTCTGCCCGTGCTGCGGGGCAGGGGTGTGAGCATCACCCAAGGAGCAGGCTGGCTCCACACGGAGGGGATGGTTCCCCTGGGGGCAGTACCCATCCATACAGTGCCTGCTTGGTCAGGAGGAGCCAGGGGCCAGGATGACAGCAGCGGGGTGGTGGTGACTCTGTTTGCAGATGGGGTGAGCGCAGCAGAGCTCATCTCTGCCAGCTCAGTGAGGTCTCTGCCGGCTTCCTCTTGGCTGTCAGGCTGCGAGCAGCCCTGCCAGGCTTTTAACACAAGCACAGTGCTGCACAGCAGGACGGGGCCGGCCTGGCCGCCCTCCAGCCCTGGCTGCCATCGAATGGGAAATAAGGGAATTGGAGTAAGACCACAGCGACCACCAACCACCCGCCACTGGGAGCACTGGGGCAACGTGCCCCTGCCAGGCACGAGCAGTGCATCACCCACAGCCCAGATTCCAAGGCCGGATGCTGGCATGGTGCAGGCTGGGCACAGGGAGGAGGTCCCAGGGAAGCAGAGCAGGCAGCAGCCCCGGGATGGAGTTTTCTGCTGGTTCCATATTTTATAAAAGTTGTTGGCAAAAATGTGCATTTTCTTTGGCTGCGTTTTGCAAGGATTTGGCAAAAACGTAACGTTAGTGTCTCCCCTTGAGAGAGCTTTATTGAGTGGAACAAAGTCGGATATTTTTAGCTACCCATTGTTAGCTGAAGAACAAAGCCATAACTAAGATATTTTGTCTCTTACACCGAAACGGGACTATCAGACCAATCCATGTACAGTCATATGTGGCTGCCCATTCAGATGGAGCACAAGAGGGAAACTATTTTTAGGCTGCGCACTCCACACCAGCACCACATCTCCCTTCCCCTGCACGCTGGACCACCAAAACACACAGACAGCATCAGAGAGAGCAGCACCGGAGCTGGGGGTCATGGACTCTGCTGTCCCTGGGGCTCCCCTCATAAATGACACCTATAGGAGGGATCGGGTCATGCAGTCTGAAATAAAACACTAATTTCTCTGCCTTTTGGGGTGTTTTTTGCCACCCCGACCTGAAATGATGTTTGTGGCTCTAAGAGGCAGCAGGGAAAAGTCAACCAGCTGGACCTCAGCAAAGCAGCGGCTGCGGTACACCGCACTAAACCCTCATCCCTCTCCTCAGAACGCACGTACACACACTGAGGGCTGCTCGGATGAGGAGCAAGGTTCTCCACGGGCAGCACAGGGTCAGGCAGCCTGTGAGGAGGAGCAGGAATAACAGGCACAGCCCTATCCCGACAGCTCTTCCCGCTTCGCACAGCCCAACTGTGCTGGGAATGCGACCAAGGCGGCGCTTTCGAAAGCATTAACCCTGAGACACCAGAAAGCCCTTTACGAGGCTGACAGAACCTCCCCGGAGCACCGCAGTGCTCAGCAGATGACATCAGGGCTTGGTGACTGGCACCATTTTTCAGAGCATTCGTTTAAAGGAAACAAAAAGGTTCATAAATGCTCCGAATTTCTGAGCGGGAGCAACCGGGAGCTGTTTGCTGAGCAGTTTCTGCGGGTTGCAAGGGTGAGGCAGGGAGATGTTGCTCCAAAGGGTTGAGCGTTTGGTGCTACCAGAGTGACCCTCCACAGCCCCTCCTGACAAAGGAGCAAGAGGGATGAGAGCAGGGAGCCATCTCCTCTCTGCACCAACGGGGTGCTGGGGTCGCAGTCACCATCAGAGCAGCCTTTGGGAACCGCGCCTGGTCCTTCACCACCATCCGCCCCGTGCAAAGCATCCTCCCACTGGCCTCGGCAGCAAGGCCAGCTCCTAAAGGCACCTTCTGCTGGTCCCCAACAAGCTGCCATGCTCCAGGATGGGCTGCACAGAGCCCAGCACAGAGCCAGCGGCCACCAAGGCCCCACCAGTGACTCAGGAGCACTGGCAATGCCCGACCTCAGCCTCCCTCATGGGTCCCGTGTGTCAGCCGCACTGAACGCGTGTGAGAAAGCAGCCGAAGAGCAGAAAGGCATCAAGAAGGAAAAGCACATTACCTGGGAACTTTTCGGCTGGGCTACAGTGTCCCGGAGGAGATACTGCCTTTGTGCCTCCTTGCTTTCTCCGTGCGTTAGGGCTGCTTTTAGCAGGGAGCAGGGACTGGGTTGGGGGGGTTGCATAAACTTGAAGCGCGGGGAGAAGTGGTTTAAAATAGAGCGCAAGGAGCTGCTGCGGTGGAATTAGACAAGCTCCGAGCGCTGCTCTTCCAAAGGCAAATTAACTTCTTGCAGCCCGTGGGGCAGCGGAGGGAACCCAGTGCCGGGGGTGCCGGGGGGGGCAGAGGGTGCCGGGGGCTCTCCGGGCTCGCACCTTGCCCGGCTCCGGCTGTGGTGAAAGGGGAAATTTGGGGGGCGCAGCCCCGCGGGTGCGAAGCGATCGTGTCTCTGCCTGTGCCTGGTGGGGGCGTCACTCCCTACCGATCCCAGCCCCGTTACGGAGCGTCTCGGGCATCCCCAGCAGCAGCCCCGGTCGGCGGGATCCGCTCCGGCCCCGCAAGGGTTAAGGAAGAGGCGGAGCTTCCCCCCTCCACCCCCATTGCTCCCGCTCGGAGTGTCCTTTAGGAGCAGCAGGTTTGTAGGGCACAGAGGGAGGGAGCGGACCGCAGCTCCGCTAATGGGATGTGAAGTACCTGTGGTGCTGTTGAAGCGGGTTCAATCGTCCTTAGGGTTCAGAATTAACAGTGCGCACCAGGCAGCGGAACAACCCGCCCTTCTCTGAACTGCCTTCCAAGCCATGCTGGCCACGCTGCCACCGCTGCCAGGGGACGTTTGGGCTGGCGCTGGAGCGGCTCCGGTGGGGCACGGGCTCCGGTGGGGCAGGAGCTGCGTGTCCCGCAGCGTGGAGCGGGGCCGGCCATGGGCCCGGGCTGCACCGGCTGCTGCCACCTCCGGAACGAACCACGGCCCCCCCAAACCTCTGCACCCCTCCAGCATCCCGGCATGAGCAGTGGGGAGCGGGGCAGCTGGAAAAGCTGCTGTGGGGATCCCAGCCCTGCCAGGCTCCTGCCCCACATCCCGGCCCTGGGAGCATCCCACTGGTCCTGGTGTGCGGAGAAACGGGTCTGAGCTGGGACCCGCGAACTGGGACCTGCCTGGGACTTGCCACAGCTCATGGACCAAGTCACAGGGTCTGGGCTGGGCACAGCACCCAGAGGTCCAACACCCGGGGCTCTGAGCACTACTGTCTTTATTGCTGCATCAGCATGTCCCAAAGGACTTGATTTCTCCAGGTTTGACCCTTGGGAGTGAAGAATGAAGAGCTGCTGAGTGCCCTTCACCTACGCATCCAAGCCCCCCAGAATGTCACTTTCCCACCTATAACCCCTCTTTTCAGGGCTTAGGTTAGCCTGGGCTAACCTGCTCAGCTGAGCTGGGCTGAGCTGCACCAGTGCAGCCTCTGATACTTCACCATCCCTTAAGTCAACTCTTTCCCTTTGGATGTCAGTGTCTTGCTGAAGTCTGGAGGTTTGCAAGCTCTCACTGATGGAAAAGGAACCTGGATGGAGACAGGGTCCTCCTCGGTGCAGCCCTCACCACTGGTGAACAGTGGAGTTTTCCAAGTAGGGAGCAGCCTCTGCTCAGGATCTGCCTCTTTTCCCATTAACACCGAGCCCCAAAGGCTCCTGCCTTTGCTCCCTGCACCTCTTCTGCCTCTGCTCTACACATCCTCTCCCTGGTCCTTTCTCCTGACGGATGAAGAGCAGAATGACATCCACCCGCCCGTGCTCCATGGGTGCCACTGCTGCGCCATGCGCTGAGGATGCTGCTGGGGGCAGGTTCCTCCCCCCCAAACTTCCACCCTTCCAAACAAACCAAAACCAAACACTGTGGGATTCCACTGCAGGGGAATGGCTTTAACCTGCCAGAGGGGAGACTGAGATGAGCTCTTAGGCAGAAGCTCCTCCCTGGGAGGGCGCTGAGGCGCTGGCACAGGGGGCCCGGAGAAGCTGTGGCTGCCCCACAGCTTTAAGGTCCCTTCAACACGAACCCCTCTGTGATTACCAGTTTCTGACATCGGCAGGTAGCTCCCTTGAAGAAAACCCCTCTTGGGACCCCCCCCAGCCGCCACAGGGCGCCGCAGGACACCGCTCCCTGCGCAGGGAAAGTCCTTTTCCTTCTGTTTATTTATATCCCTCTGGCTGTAAACTCAAGCGGGGCTGAACCTGCTGCTCACACGGACAAACACGGCTCTGGTCTGCGCAGGAGCCGCTGGCCAAGCAGCCACACGGACCGGGGGGGGGGGGGGAAGCCCTTCCCCAGCACAGATCCTCGGCTCCCACCCCGTCTGTGTACGCGGAGCCTATGAGCAGAGCCCTCGGCAAAGCAGCTCCCGAGCCAGGGCAGACCGGAGCCACGGACCAAAACGGGCACGAGGGTCCCCGCGCAAGCTGCTGTCACATCGCATCCGGACGCCCTGCACAGGAGGGGTCTGTTCAAAGGTGTTTGATCAGGACAGAGCCACTCCAAAAAGCGCCCTTTGGGAGCAGGAGGATTTTAGGAGAGCGGCGCAGAGGGAAGCAGCCATATGCCTGCGGTGGAGAGCACATCTTTGCTCTACTAATGGGCTGTAAAGTACCTCTGTTGTTATGTGCTATCATTAGGGTTCAGAATTAACAGTGCTGCCATCACTGACAGGGGATTTGGGCTGCTGAAGGTCTCCGGACAGCCTGGCCACAAGAGCTCAGGAGGTCAGGACCACTGTGCAGCCTCAGCAGGTCCAGCGCTGGCAGCCAGGCCAGGGTGATGGGAGGAGAGGGAGGGATCCCTTTGGAGGGATGAGGGCTCCATTTCAAGGGAGGCCTGGGTGCCATGTGGCAGTAGCTGGAGAACACCATGGCCGGAAGATGTGTTTCCTCCCCTGGGGAGGTTTCAGAGCACTGTGTGCAGTTCTGATGTACAGCATAAGAAGAACATGGAGTTTTTGGAGCAAATCCAAGGGAGGCCACGAGGATGAGCAGGGGCTGGAGCAGCTCCTGTATGGGGACAGGCTGAGAACATTCGGGCTGTTCAGCCTGGAGAAGAGAAGCTGCATGGAGACCTCAGAGCAGTTCCCAGTGTCCAGGGACTGTAGCGATTGGACAAGGGGTGATGGGTTCAAACTGAAACAGGGGAGATTTAGGTTGGATATAAGGCAGAAGTTCTTCCCTGTGAGGGTGCTGAGGCGCTGGCACAGGGTGCCCAGAGAAGCTGTGGCTGCCCTTGTCCTGGCAGTGCTCAAGGCCAGGTTGGACACAGGGGCTTGGAGCAAGCTGCTGTGGCGGAAGTTGTCCCTGTCTGTGGAAGGGGTTGGAGCTGGAGGAGCTTTAAGGTCCTTTCCAACACAAACCAGACTGGGATTCTATGATTTTATCCCATGAGCTGACAGCACTCTGCAGCAGAGGGGCTCAGCTCCATCCTCTGGACCACACAGCCCAGGCCAAGGAGCAGGTTGATGGCACTGGGCCATCAGTGGGTGTTACAGAGGTATTGTGGCTGTGCTGCCTGCAGACAGCTTGGGTTTGCACTTGACAATCCCATGGGAGCACAGCACACTCAGGAGAGCTCAGGTTTAGCTTGCGATGGGGAGAACAGGTATGTCCCAGGGGTTTGCTGTGGTGAACCCGGACGCTGAGGTTGGATCTGGCAGCTCCCCATGTCCAGGCAGGTTCTGGGGACACAATCTGCTGCGTTGGCACTGCACGTGCCTTGCTGGTTCCCATCCAGCTGCAGCCTCCCAGCACCATCCCGGCTGCGTATCCCACAGTTTATGTTAGCTGCGGAGGCTGGAGCCGGGTGGGTGGGATGGGGCCGTCAGCCCGCACGTGTGACACGCGTTTGGTGTCACCACGAGCAGTGTGACAGATGAGCTGCGTGTTCCCAGCTGCGGCTGGAGCAGCTCATCCTGCGGCCTGGCCCTGCTCCCAACCCCGGCCAGGAGGCGCGGGTCAGCAGTGCGGATCCCAGCACCACATCCCTGTGGACACACTGGCACAGGATAATGCGGTGGCCATGGGGCTCACACACCCCCGTTGTCTGATCATCTCCTTCCCATCCCCAGCCCAGCAGCCAGGAACTCACAGTGGTGAAGATCTCACGAAGGGCTGTGATGTGATCCCACTGACAAAGCTCAGGGGCTGCTGGTGCTGCTGCAGGGGGGTGCCCAAAACCAGGATATTGGTGGTAGTGTGTGGTGTCAGAGCACCGCTGGAGTGCTTTGAGCATGGTACAGTGAGGCTCAGCTCTGGAGCAGCAGCCCTGGGCTCCTCTGCAGGTGCTTATGAAACTGAAACTGAGAGTTCAGGTTGGAGATAAGGCAGAAGCTCTTCCCTGTGAGGGTGCTGAGGCGCTGGCCCAGGGTGCCCAGAGAAGCTGTGGCTGCCCCATTGCTGGCAGTGCTCGAGGCCAGGTTGGACACAGGGGCTTGGAGCAAGCTGCTGCAGTGGAAGGTGTCCCTGCTCGTGGCAGGGGTTGGAACTGGATGCTTCCATCCAAATCATTCCATGACTCTGTGACTCCCTCAGAGGCCTGGCCAGCCCCAGAGGACTCAGGGATGCTCCCATGCATCGGGATACTCTGCCCAAAGGCACTGGGGATGTGGCACCTGCCCATGCATGGACAGCACAAGCCACGGGGCATGCTGGGACCCGTGCTGCCGCTGCTGTGCAGCAGCCAGAAGGACCCGCGTTCCCAGCTGACCCTGGGGCTCGGGGCCGGGCACCGTGGGTGCAGCTCCCCACGCTGCTCTGGGGAAGGGGAGAGTTTATACAAGACATTGAAGCTTTAAGCCCAGGCACCATAAATAGTCTATTTTTCAAGGGCTCGGAGTCAGTTGTAGGCTGGGAGCCAGAGGCGAAATTTGGCAGCTGTCTTTGTTTAATGATGAATTAAAATGAGGTAACAAACCGAGACAGATCTATTAAGGAGGGTATTTGCAGCGTCAGGACAGGATTCCAAATGGCTGATTTCTCCCCCCCTCCCCTTTTAATCTTCCAACTTCTCCTTAGGAAAACAAGCTCTTCCTGCAGCCGGGGCTGCGTCCCTGCAGCGGGAGGGAGCCGTGGCCGGGCCGGGCTTTATCTTTATGGTCCCTCTTCCTTTAAACAAAGCATCCCTCCGCACAGATTTTTCCAGTTTGGAAATGTTATGAAGACCTTGAAGTAAACTTCAATGGAGAGACCCTTGGCTGTGACAGAGGCAGAAGGGGGGAAGGTTTATACATCCCTCCGGCTCCGTGCCGGCCTCTGCCACGCAACAAGGACTGGAACAGGAGCGATGGAGGCAAAGGGGTGTTTTTCAGGCTCTCTTCCCCATGTTCCAGACCCACATCCCCACTGCGCTGTGGGGCAGCAGCACACAGCGGTGGGCACCAGTGGGGAGGAGGTGACAGGAGGGTGGTGCGGATGGAGCCTGGGAGGGTTGTTCCCATCAGCTCTTCCCATGACACTGGATTGGTTCCTAGCCCCCAAAACCAAACTGGAGCATGAAGGTGCCTCACTTGGAGGTGCCCGTGGCCAGAGGAGGGTTAAAGCATGTGGAGAGGTCCAGAAGCAGCTCTTGGGGGGTGTGAAACAGGTTCACCCTCCCCAAGGCTCAGCAAGGCTTAGCCACATGGGAAAGCACCCAAGTATGAGGAAAAGGGAAAAACATCCCAAAATAGTTTAGTCTTGTTTTGTGCACTGAGACGCCCAGACAGGGTGGGAGTTCTGGTTGTGTCTGAGCTAAAAATTACAGTCAATAGAGAAGTGGCTGCAAAGCCCCATGTTCTGGCTAAGAAAGACATGTGCAAATGCTGTCCATCAGGGTGAAGACATGCCGGGATGTAGGTCCAGTAAATAAAGGAGGGAGGGGATGGAGTCAAACGAGCTCTGTGCTGAGGGGTGAGTCCTCACCTGCCTGCTGACATCTGTCTGCTTCCCATGGGATGACAGGGAGCGAGGGGAAGCAGCTCCATAAACGGGGAAGGCTCTGAGCAGGTGGGATCCCACATCTGCTCCACACACAGGTCCAGGACCACAGAGCCCTTCTGGCAGCAAAGGGGGCTGCTTCTGCCCTACTGGTGGCCACGATGGGCCTGTTGGGGCTGTGTCGCTCTGCACCCCAGCACATGGCAGTGAGAGCCAAGTGTAAAGACCGGTCTGACCTAGAGGAGGGGATGGGGATGATGGGGTGGTTATCCCGAGAGATCCAGGGCATTTGCTCCTGCAGGATCCGCTCCTGCAGCACACAAGCCATGCAAGGATGGGGAGCAGGGGCCGGGGGAAGGCAGACTCAGGTAGGAGGAAGGTCGCTGCTCCTCCTTGGCCGTCAGTCCCCCAGGGAGGAAAAGGGGGATGCGCTCCATGGATGCTCCATGGCTCAGTTTAACTGCTCGGGGTTGCCCACTCCAAACAGCAGCTTCAAGGCTCCATGGCAAGGTCCTGGGCTCTCCACGCTGCGGCTGGAGCGGGGCTGCCCCAGCGGTGAGGGTGGGAGCAGAGCTGGTCCTGGCTCCCACATGTCCCCAGTGCAGCAGGAGCCCATCGCCGGTGCCTCTGCTCTGGGGTGCAATGGTGGCACGCTGGAGGAGGCTGCTCCCGGAGGGGACAGGGCACCCGTGGGGCAGAGGAGCTGCGGGCGGCGGAGCTGGCTCGGGACCGGGCTGAGCCGGGGACACGGGGCAGCCGGGGGGGAGCGGGGCAGTGGGGAGGGGGCAGCACGGGATGTGTGGAGGGGACGCGCAGGGGCTGCCTCGTCCCCCCCTGAGACCCCGACGGCACCTTCCCCTCCGCGGCGCCGGGAAGCGGCGGTGCCGGCGGGAGCGCGGTGCCATCTAGAGCCGAGCTCGGGCTGCTGCAGCGCCCGGCCCGCGGCTCCTCTCCCCGCCCCGCGCCGGGGGAGCGGCCCCGAGACCCGGCGCACAGTCACAGAAGGGACCTTAAAGCTCATCCAGGGACACCTTCCACTGGAGCAGTTGCTCCAAGCCCCTGTGTCCAACCTGGCCTTGAGCACTGCCAGGACACGGGGCAGCCACAGCTTCTCTGGGCACCCTGTGCCAGCGCCTCAGCACGCTCACAGGGAACAGCTTCTGCCTCAGAGCTCATCTCAATCTCCCCTCTGGCAGTTAAAGCCATTCCCCTGTCCTGTCCCTACAGCCCTTGTCCAAAGCCCCTCTCCAGGTTTCCTGCAGCCCCTTCAGGCACTGGAGCTGCTCTGAGGTCTCCCCTTCAGGAGCCTTCTCTTCTCCAGGCTGCCCCAGCCCAGCTCTCTCAGCCTGGCTCCAGAGCAGAGCTGCTCCAGCCCTCAGCAGCACCTCTGTGGCTTCCTCTGGACCCTCTTCAACAGGTCCCTATGTCACTATGGGGGTGTCCCTACTTCTCAGCCAGCAAATCCATTGGGATGTGACCTCTCTCATGTAAAACAAGGACCAAAACTGTCAAATAAAAGACTTTTCATCCTGAATGAACCAGTGTTTGGCATTCCTTCGCAGTGTGTGAGCTAGCCCCAGAACACTGCAGCTGGAACAGCACAGGCCACCGGGGTCAGAGCCTTGAAGAAGCTTTTGTGCTCCCAAAGGTGTGGAAACAAATGCATTAAGGTAACAAAAAAACCCTCTTTTCATGCTTCCTAATGATTCACCTAATCATCCTCATGGGGAGGAAGCGATGCACCAGCGGGGCAGGGATGCCCAGATAGAGAACCCACCTTTAGGAATCTTCAACTTCTATTGGGAAGCAATTTAGGATCTAAACTGATGTTTCCCTTCCTATGTGGCTGCAGGGAGCAGAGCCAAGTGCTGGGAGTGAGCTTTAGGCTGCAGGGCTCTAATGTGGAAAACATGCATGAACAGAGCTCGCCATTCAAAGCAACAACCCTTTTATTTCATCCAGAAGTGGGAAAACCAGGGAAAACCACCATGAAGAGATGGGAGTCAGAAGAAGGGGAACTGGTGAGTTATAGATCTGAAGGAAGACTGAGAGCACAGATGTAAAACAGCCATGGCAAGATCCAGAGGTTTGGACAGGTCCCCACTCAAATCGCTTGATTGGATCACTGGAAAAGAAAGGGAAGAACATTGGCACCAAGAAGAAAGGGAGACTGTTTGGAAAGCAAAGCACTGAGGAAGATAAGGCTCGCCTTTGGCAGCAAGGAAGGGATATTGATGATTGGGATTGTTTATGTTGGGGTACTCTGCTTACAGCACAATGTAGTGCAGCAAACGCAAAGCCTCAGAGGACTCTGAGTGCGTTTAGAGAGCTCAAGGATAAGCATCGCTGTGGCTTGAATGCTCGGGTGCTTGTAAGCAGCACCCGAGCAGGGCCCATGTGGAAGAGGAGCTTCTGAGCAATGGGGAAACGCTGGAGATTGGAGGATCACAGCGGGTTCCGAGGGACCTTGGGAGGTCTGAGCTGGCTCAGCCCCGAGGCCACAGGGTTTATCCAGCCTGGTCCTGAGGACCAGCTCTGAGTGACAGGACAAGAGGAACCGGCCTCGAGCTGCACCAGGGCAGGGTTAGATGGAGCTGAGGAACAGTTCCTTCCTCAGAGGGTGCTCAGCATTGGAACTGCCCAGGGCAGGGCTGCAGTCACCGTCCCTGCAGTGTTCACACACCGTGGAGACGAGGCCTCAGTGCCATGGGTCAGTGGTGGCCTCGGCAGTGCCGGGGTAGGGGTTGGACTGGATGGGCTTGAAGGTCCTCTCCTTGCCCTGGCAGAGCGAGGAGCCGGGCTCGGGCTCCTCCAGGACCGCGGGGTCACCGGGCCCCGACCGCCCCCTCCCCGGGCCCGGGCCCTGCCGGCGGCCACAGCGGCAGCGCCGGCGGAGGGGCGGCGACCGGCACCGGGCTTCTCGCCTCTCATTGGCCCTCCCTCGTCACATGGCGGGGGAGCGGGGCCGGCGCTGAAGCCGCTGTGCGGATGTGGGCGCTGTGGCGGGCGTTGGGCCCCGCGCGGCGCGGGGCGGGCAGGGCCATGGCGGACCCCGGCGGCGCGGCCTCCTCGGCGGCGCGGCCCGCGCGGCGGCCCCGGGACGTGCCCCGCCACGTGTGGGCCCGCGAGCGGCGGCGGAGCGCGGGCACGGGCCTGGCCGCGCCCAACACCGTCTACGTGCAGGTGGTGGCTGCCGGGAGCCGCGATGCCGGCGCCGCCGTGTACGTGTTCTCCGAGTTCAACCGGTGAGTGCGGGGCCGCCGGCGCCGGGAGCCCCCGCCCGGGCCCGCCCTGACCGCTCCTTCCCCTTCAGGTACCTCTTTAACTGCGGCGAGGGCACGCAGCGGGCCATGCAGGAGCACAAGTAAGTGCGGGCGGGCGGGGGGCGCCCGTGGCCGCGGCGGGCCCTGCTCACCGCTGCCGCCCCGTGTCCCCCCAGGCTGAAGATCTCGCACCTGGACAGCATCTTCCTGAGCCGGGTGGCCTGGGCCAACGTCGGGGGGCTGCCAGGTGAGGGGGACGGGCTGGAGCCGGCGGTGCCGCTGGGAGCTGCACGGTGTGGGGAGGGGAAGCGCTGTCGCGGCGGGGTGTGCCCGCGGCGGGGCCGCCAACGCGTGAAGGGGGAGGCGCGGCCCCGGCCTCAGTGGCCCGAATCATGGAATGGTTTGGGTTGGAAGGGACCTGAAAGCTCATCCAGTTCCAGCCCCCTGCCAGGGCAGGGGCACCTTCCTCGTAGCCCCCTTCAGACACTGGAAGCTGCTCTGAGGTCTCCACTCAGGCTTCTCTTCTCCAGGCTGAGCAGCACCAATGTTCTCAGCCTGTCTCCATACAGGAGGTGTTCCAGCCCTTGCTCATCCTCATGGCCTCCTCTGCACTTGCTCCAACAGTTCCATGTCCTTTTTATGTTGAGGACACCAGAACTGCACACAAGTGCTGCAAGTGAGGTCTCACAAAAGCAGAGCAGAGGGGCAGGATCACCTCCTTCGCCCTGCTGGTCACGCTTCTTTGGATGCAGCCCAGGATATGGTTGGTTTCTGGGCTGCGAAGCACACGCTTGAAGCCGGCCCATGTTAAGTTTCTCATCATCCAATCTGCCAGAGCAGAGGCGTTACCGCCTGGCACTGCCGACAGGGGCTGCTCCCCAGTTGCAGGTACCTCCTGGGCCCTCTGGCTCCCTCCTGTCCTCAGTGCAGGGTGAAATTAGAACGGGTCACTTCTTGTCCCTCTGCTCTGGTGAGCCCCCACCTGCAGTGCTGTGTCCAGCTCCTGTGTTCTCAGCACAGGAACGACATGGACGTGTTGGAGAGGGTCCGGACAGGGGCTTCAGAAAGGGTCAGATGGATGGCGCATCTCTTCTGTGAGGAAATGCTGGGAGAGCTGGGCTGGTTCAGCCTGGAGAAGACTCTGGGGAGACCTTATTGCAGCCTTTCAGTTCTTAATGGGCCTGTAAAAAGGGTGGCAGGGCCTGTTGTAGTAGGACGAAAAGAGGAAGGTTCAGGCTGCATGTGAGGAAGAAATTATTTACCCTGATGGTGGTAAAACACTGGCACAGATTGTCCGGAGAGGTGATGGATGCACCATCACTGAGAACAGTCAAGGCCAGGCTGGATTTGGTTCTGGACAACCTGGTCCCATGGAAGGTGTCCCTGCCCATTGCAGGATGAGCTTTAAGGTCCTTCCACCCCAAAGCAGCCTGGGATTCATTAAAACTGGAAATCTCCCAGGAAGGAGCACATTGGCAATCTGTGCAGGTAGCTGGCTCCAGATTGTGATTGTCAGGATTTGTGAATCTTTTCCTTATCTGCTGATCAGTGACTTCTTGAAACTGCCACAAAGCTGAGGTGAAACTGAATTTGAATCCCAGTTCAGTTCCAGCCTTCCTGGAGAGAAGCAGCCCTCCTTGGGGGATGTTTCTTCGCTATCTGCCAGAGCTTACAGGGCTGTGGTAAAGCTGTTTCTCCCTTTCTTTTAGGTATGATTCTCACATTAAAGGCTATGGGGCTTCAAAGATGTGTTTTCCTAGGGCCGCCAAAGCTGGTAAGTGGGGAAGCTTGCAGAAGGGAATCCTCTAGTGTTAAAGCTGACCTTGGAATTGGGAGAGCTGGTACGACTGGAGTGAATCATCATACAGGTGGAGAGTGCTGGTCTGAGCTAGTGCCAGCCCAAATGTTCTTCCAAAGGGCTGGCTTTGAAAAGCAGATCTCTTCAGTTACACGCAGGGCAGCATCAGACTGATGCTCCTTGAGCCTGTCTTGTCAGCTGAGGTTCTGGTAACGCATGTGTCCTCCAAGGGCAGCCTTTGTTCTCCCATCTGCTCCATCTCCATGTTCTTTTAGTAGAAACTTAGTCTCTGATTTCCTGCTTACTGTGCTCCTTGCCAGCCTAATGCCATGACTAGGCTGGTCATTCCCAGTCCTCAGCACTATTTCATTTCCTTGCAGTCTCTGCTGCCTGACTACATTGCTGGAAGGGATGGGGAGACTGGTTCTTGGGTTTCTTTTCTCTTTCTAGAGGAGCAGTGCCCATGGGTGGTGGGAACCTGCCAAGTGCTTTCTGGCTGGCTCTGTACTGCCCAGGTTTTGCGTGACATGGTGCAGAGCCTTTGACTTCACTGAAAGGAACTGATATGCTCTCTCTTTTCCAGCAAAACTACTTGAAAGCGATTCGGCAGTTCCCTGGGCCCCTAAAAAGGATGGATTTAGGTATGTGGGGAGTGATGTTTAGTGAATATGAACTTGGAATGCTTTTGTTTCAGCTGTAGCTGAGGTTGCATCCAGCAGTCACAACTTCAGAATGGAAGCCTCTGGTTTAGATCCACTCAAAGAAGTTTTAAGCCTTTGTTTTGCTCTGGTACACTCTTCAGATCCATTGCTAGAGTGTTTCCAGCTCTGTTTCTGGTAGGCCGTGGCCAGTCTGTTGGGCTATTAAACAGCATTATGTTTTAAACCACTGTGAAGGCAATTTGCTTGCAGAGTCTGGCAGTGAACTACCTTCCCATGGGATTATGGACTGCTTCTTGTGGATGATGGGGTTTTAAGGCCTAATTACTCATTGGTCTTTACAGTTGGGCAGAGAAGGGAAGGGGGGGGGGACACTCATGAGGTTTGGTTTAAGAAAGAGACAAGTTTTTCCTGATTGAAATCTTCTGAGCCTGTTAATGCCAGTTCCTGATCTCTTTCCAGCCGTGCAGCTGCACACAGAGCCTGAGTATAAGGATGAGACCATGACAGTCCACCAGATACCTCTCGCAGGTGAGCACGTGAGGCTGTAGTCGCACAGGAGAAGCACTTGTTCCCTAACCACGCTCAGGGTGGTGAAAGGATTGGCTTCTGGTTGCAAGCCTGAGTAACAAGATGTCTATTAAGCTGCATGTGTTTCTCAGGAGGAGAATCTCTTTCAGAGAGACAGGACCTGCTGAGTCAGGGCCTTGGATTGTTCCTTTAGGTGTGGGTGTGTAGAATGACTTTGAACTGTCACTGCATTCAGCTTTATGTGGTCTCTTACTGCTGGGAACTGTCATTCCCATAGTGCAGGCACGGACTTGATAGAGTTGAGCCATTCTGACAGTCTGAAGGACTTAGATGGTGGATGGCTCCTGAAATAAGTGACTGGAGTATGCAAGCACAAGTCAGACTGGGGGGGAGGAGCTTTGTGTTCTGGCACAGTTTATACATAACTATCAAGAAAAGCATGAGTAGCATTCCCTCTTCCATATTTGTCCCTTTGGATTGAGTGATTTTTCTCTGGTTTTATTGGATTTGGGACAGGAAAACCACAAGCTGCTGAAAGCATTTTGCCTCAGAGTCCTGGAGCATCAACCCAAGGTGGAAATAGCCCTAGAGGAGATGCAGGGCCTGGATCCCCAAGAGCTGCGCAGCAAAGCTTGGAGAAGGGCAAGGAAAAAGAAAGCCCAAAGAAAACAGGTGAAAAAGAAATGGCGTTCTCTTTCTAACTGGAATGAAAGGATGCCCAGCTAAGGAGATGTATTTACCGTCCAAGCTACTTGCTCTCTGGAAGTAAGGTCCATAGAGAAACTCAGCTGAAGGAGCAGGATGTGTTCTGGCACTTTGGAAGTTGACACAGAACTAATAAGGCATAGAAATTGGACATGATTCCTGCTTGGGGTGGGATTAGTCCCTGTAGTAGTTTGCCCCTGGCTGGAGGGGGTGCTTCAGCCTGTGTCATTTAATTACAAGGGGATGTTTGGATTAGTTCCTTGTCAGTCTTAGGCTTTAGTTTGATTTCTCCCAGCTGAAGCCGTGGGCTTTCTGCCTTTAGGCTCATTCAGTGTTCTGCTGCTGGGCTGGAAGATGGTGCTTTAGCAAGCATGGACCCATTTTGGCTTTAAGGAAAAATGATAGTGATGGTTGTGCATGGTCTTTTGCTCTCTTTTACAGATGCTGAGCAGAAGTGTGCAAGCAGGCACCCTGACCTGGTCATGGCTTTCCTTTGTAAAGTAAGCTTGGGCATAAAGATACCAAGATCGGTGTAGAATAGAAGAGAGTATTTCAGTTGGAAGGGACCTTCAACAATGACCTTGTCCAACTACCTGATCACCTCAGGGCTGTGCAAGCGTGTTATTAAGGGCATTGTCCAAACCCAGGCTTGGACCTCTTTGGAAAGCCTGGGTCAGGGTTTTCCACCCTTTCTGTTAAGAAATGATTCCTAATGTCATTAGGACATCTCGCTAAACAGATTTAACTGGAGATGACATTTTCCAGAAAGGCACTGAAGCTATTTTGTGATGCTGCTCTTCAGAGTGGCTGGAGCATGAGGGAGAATGTGTGAAAGGTGGAGGCCTATTGAGAAGTGTTCTTTATAGAGCGGCCAACTATGAGTGGACAGGTTCCATTCCTGCTTTGTGCTTACAGTGGGGAAGTCTGTCCTGCTCCCATGGCTAAAGAAGGGAGCAAGAAGCAGCAGCAGCATTTTGGAAGCAAAAAAAGTCTTTTTGGGGAAAATGAGACCAGTGGAAATCCATGGATCTTGTTTCCTGTTCCTCTTATTTGGCTGGTAATTCTGCCTTGTTTATTCCTTTCAGATTCACCCCAGGAAGGGAAAATTCCTGGCAGCTAAAGCACAGGAGATGGGCCTGCCGGTGTGAGTACAGGATCCCAGCTGGGTGATGGGGCAACCCCAGGCACGTTGTTGCTGGCAAGCTGAATATTTCCATGGCCTTTGTTTCAGGGGAACTCCAGCCATTTTTCCCATAATCACAGCTCTCAAGAATGGGGAGAGAATCACTTTTGAAGGCAGAGAGGTAAGATGTAGCTGTACTTTGTGCCTTGGCTTTGCCATCCTCCCTCCTTCACTGGGCTCCTAGGGCAATAATTTCTTTGTGCAGATTTTGCCTACCAGTAATTACTGGGACATGGGGTGGGTTTTTACACTCATTTTTGAGGGATCTTAAAGCTCATCCAGTTCCAGCCCCTGCCACGAGCAGGGACACCTTCCACTAGAGCAGCTTGCTCCAGCCTGGCCTTGAACACTGCCAGGGATGGGGCAGCCACAGCTTCTCTGGGCACCCTGTGCCAACGTCCCACCAGTGATGTCTGCCTGTTCCCTCTCGCCCCTGCTTGGTGTGGGTTTTGCTGCTTTGGAGCTGTGAGTGACTCGTCCCTGTTCCGCCTGAATGTGTCTCCTGTAGGGAGTGTGAGTTGGGGCTGAGGGAGGTGTGCTCTGAAATGAATTCACTTCTGCCTATGGCTGTGTGTGTGATTGTCAGCTTCTTATCTTCCTTGCCCAAAGCTGATGCAGGTCTAGGAATGCATTAGTAGAGTTAATCCCTGCATAGGTTGGATGCTGGTGTAGCTGTCACTCCCTCCTTGCTCTGGTTGCTCCTCTTACACCAAAGGAAGTTCAGTGGCTCCTGTGTGCAGGGTCTTTATGTCTCAAACACTACTGTGAAGTGAGAGGCAGAGCCAGCTCTGGCCATGTCACAGATGATCTGTAAGTGAAGATCCTAACCTGGGAGATATGGACTGATGTATGTTTGTGTCATAAGAATTCCACAAAGCCTTTATTTTCTTAATCATGCTTTTGCTCCCATCTGAAGCTGCTGTGGGGACCTGGCAACTGCTGAAATTCCCTTCTCTATGTTATGTTGGGATTTGCTCTAAGACTAGGATTGGGATTTGTTGTCACACAGAAAAATGCAAACTTGTGTAGTCAGAGCAGAAAGGGAACAAGAACTGCACTTGGTTGGGTTTGCTGAGTATTGGGAATGGCTGCTGGGGCTGATGTAACAGCTCCCCAGAGAGCCATGGAATGGTTTGGGTTGGAAGGGACCTTCAAAGTTCATCCAGTCTAACCTTCTGCAATGAGCAGGGACGTCTTCAACTAGATTAGGTTGCCCAGAACCACCTTCATCATGGCCTGAAATGTCTCCAGGGATGGGGCATCCAGCATCTCTCTGGAGTGACAGTGATGCAGGAAGGTTTGTGTAGAGCCTGATGGTGGTGTGGTCTGTGTGTATCTGCCTGCAGCTCTTCCCTGAAGAACTGTGCGCCCCTGGTGACCCTGGCCCAGTGTTCATCGTGCTGGAGTGTCCCCACGAGGGCTTTGTGGATGCTGTGTGTGACAACGAGACCTTCCGAAGGTAGCGGGGTGGTGCTGGGGAGGACATCTGTGCCAAAGAGAAGCTCTTGTTCTGGTGGTTCTTGGGGCTGATGTCTGTGCTCCTTGTCATTGTTCAGGAGATAGAGACCCAGGAAAGGCCTGGTGGTGGGTTGAGCCTTTTAGGAAAGGCAGGGCTGTGCAGCACCTGTGGGGTTCTGTCATGGTCACAGGCTGCTCTTCCCTCAGGAGCCTCCAAGGAAGGCCGTGTGCACTGGAAGGGAGCAATGCAGAGGCTGCTGCTTCCCTCTGCAGTAGAAGCCTGGGCTGCGCGTAGCATCTCTGCAGTGCTTGAGCAGAAGCATGTCAGGCTTCTGAAAGGCTCTGCAGGTCTTGCTCTTGGAGGAGAGGAGCTGCCTGGGGGCAGAGTGCAGGTGGCAGCAAAGGCAGGCTTAAGCCTTGCAGGAGGCTTAACCTGTTTCAGGGAGCAGTCTCTGATAGCCCTCACATGGGAGAGGGAAGGCTGAGGTGATGGAGGCTGAAGCTCAGGTGCTCTCTCTGTATTTGAACGTGCCCCAGGTACCAGGAGGGACATCCTGAGCATCAGGTGGCCTTGGTTATTCACATGACCCCAGAGGCAGTGCTTCGAGACAGCCGGTACCAGCAGTGGCTGCAGAGGTGGGTGATCTTCTCATTCCTGGGGTGTCACTTATGGGCAGCAGCATGTTCCTATGATGCCAGTGTCTTTCTCAGAGCAGAAAGAACTGTTGGCTGGCAGTAGGGCTCTGCTGGCTCAGATGGGGTCTCAGCTAATGGCTCAGATGCACACATATGCCCAACTCTAATGTGGGACTGAAGCCATTGTGCTCTTTGTTGTCCTCTTGCAGATTTGGACCCGGAACTCAGCACTTGGTGCTCAACGAGAACTCCTCTGCCGTGCACAACCCGCGCAGCTACAAGATCCAAACTCAGCTCAACCTCATCCACCCTGAGATCTTCCCTCTGCTCAGCACCTACCAGAGCAAGGTAGGCCAGGCCCTGCTTGCTTGTTTTTCATGCCCCTGAGCCAAGCATGTTGTTAATGTCACTCTTTTCCCTGCAGGAAGAAGAGGCTGTGTGTAGTGTACCCATTGTGCGAGGAGAGTGCCTCTTGAAATACCACTTCAGACCCCAACAGGAGTGGCAGAGGTCAGTGGGAATCTTTGGTTGCTGGTTTTGGGGTGTTCCGGGTGAGTCTGTGCTGAGGGTGGATGGGGGATTGGTGTCCTTTGCATATTCCTCCTGGTGGCTGTCCTGCTGTAGCAGCCAAGCTGTCAGTTGTGTCCCAGTCCCAGGAAGTCTCAGACAAGGCGTAGGATGTAGTCTGGAGTGTTGTCTCTGTCCCTCCCTCTTGTAGCCTCATGCACGGCTCTGTCCTTTGCTTTAACCTCATGTGCTGTGCACACAACTGTGGCTGTAGCAGAGCAGATGGTGGCAGGGAGAGACTCTTTGGGGAGCCTGGTGAAAGTCCTGTCAGGCTTTCTGGGTCTTCAGAGGGTGTCAGAGCTGTGCTTGAACACTTGCAGACTTCCTGGTGCTTGTTTTATGGGCAAGTAGATGAAGCTGCTCAGTGAGGAGCTTAAGGGCAGGGACCACGTGGGGATAGCAGCTCCGTGGCTCAAGCTTCTGGTTCTCTTGGGCAGAACAGGAGGACACAGATGCAGTCACCACATGGGAGGGAAAGGATGGGATCCAGAGGGACCTGGACACACTGGAGAGGTGGGACAGTGCAAACCTTATGAAGTTCAACCATGCCAAGTGCAAGGTCCTGCCCCTGGACTGGGGCAATCCCAGGCACAGACACAGGTTGGACAGAGAAGTGATTCAGTGCAGCCTGAGGAGAAGGACCTGGGAGTGTTGGGTGAGGACATACTGAACATGATCTGGGTTCAGTGTGTGCTTGAGCCCAGAATCCCCCTGTGGGCTGGCCTGCACCCCCAGAGTGTGAGCAGCAGTCGAGGGAGGAGATCGTGTCTATCTGCTGCTCTCTGGGGAGACCCCACTTGCAGCACTGTATGCAGTTCTGGTGTCCTCAACGTAAGGACATGGAACTGTTGGAGTAAGTCCAGAGAAGGCCACGAGGTTGATCAGGGACTGGAGCAGCTCCCATATGGAGACAGGCTGAGAGCATTGAGGCTGTTCAGCCTGGAGAAGAGAAGCTGCGTGGAGACCTCAGAGCAGCTTCCAGTGTCTGAAGGGGGTTACAAGGATGCTGGAGAGGGACCTTCATCAGGGACTGCAGTGATAGGACAAGGGGTGATGGGTTTAAATTTGAAGAGGGGAGATTTAGGTTGCACATAAGGAATAAATTCTTCCCTGTGAGGGTGCCGAGGCGTTGGCCCAGGGTGCCCAGAGAAGCTGTGGTTGCCCCATCCTTGGCAGTGTTCAAGGCCAGGTTGGACACAGGGGCTTGGAGCAAGCTGCTCTAGTGGAAGGTGTCCCTGCCCGTGGCAGGGGTTGGAACTGGATGAGCTTTAAGGTCTCTTCCAAGACAAACCAGTCTGGGGTTCTGTGACTATTGTGAGGCTCTTTTGGCACACTGTGCTTGGACATGTGCTGTCGTTTCAGTTCCAACCCTGCCCCATCCTGTTCCTGGTCTCTTCTTGCAGAGATGCTGTGACTGTCTGTGATCGTGACGCTTTTGTTAGTGAAGCTTTGGACCTCCCTGACTTCCAGACCCGAGTGAAGGAGTGCAAAGAGAGCCTGGCTGCTGTTCCAGGTGAGCATCAGCAGCTTGTCTTGGATCAGTGTAGCAGGTGGTCTTGGTGACCCACTGCCTTAGAACTGAAACAAAGCTGTGAACATGCAGTTTTCCTGCGGCCTGAGAAGTGCTTTTAAGTCCTCCTGGAGCTGTGCAGAGGCCAGGCTTAGTGCAAATGGAGTTGCCTTGCTTCAGTTGGGTTTAGGCCATCTTGTGCTTCTGGTTTTCTGAAGCTGTTGGGTTTGGGGATTGAGCACTGCTGGGGGCTGAGACATAGCACCCATGGGTTCTTGCTCCAAGCTGACCAGAGCCCTGCTCATGTTGGATGCTGTCATAACAGCCACAGTGTGAGTCTATGGGTCTTTGCTCTAGATCCAGCTCTCTGGGGCACTCTCCTCTGAATCCCAGTTGTCCTGTTGGCAGTGAGGCTCCCATGATATGGCACAGCACCACCCACTATCTGCATCCCGATTCTGGGCAGAGTCCGGGCACTGCAGAACAGGAGGAACCAGGCCCCTGTTGAGCTGCCAGCTCTGTCATGGAGCAGAGGCCATGTCTGCCCACCTTTGGATATGCAGTTGTGCACTGTGATGTGTGTTCCTGGTGATGCTCATTCTGTCTTCCCTCATACACCTTGCTGCTGTAGGAATGCCAGAGGCTGAGGGAAACAAAACTGAACGCACCGGATGTGAAGTCCATGGAGTTACCAGGCTGTTGAACTCAAGTGGTGTCTGACTGGGCAGGATGTGGATAAAATTGCCTGACAAATCCTTGTCTGCTTTCTCCAGGAAATGTGGGTGCTTATCCTGAAATTGTGTTCTTGGGAACAGGATCTGCAATTCCAATGAAGATCCGAAATGTCAGTTCCACACTGGTAAATACCAGGTAAATCCCAGTGCCACACATGCTGTGTGGGGAGGCTGTCTCTCAAAGGGCTGTTTTGATGACCCAGGGAGAGTGCCCCTCTTGTGGAGCCTGTAGGACTCCAGTGTCAGGCCCGTGTCTCTGTAGAGGAAGATTTGAGAGCCACCTGTAAAGCCAAGCATTCAGTGTTTGTGAAGCCAGACATAAATGTCTTCGTTTTTACTGTCTGCTCCAAGGATGTGTTCAGCATCAACACCAGAGCACAATGAGCTGTGCAGGCAGAACAGTCTTTCTAAACCCTTGGCTAGTGGGGCTGGAGTTGCATTTAGAGGTGTAGAGCACTGAGAGCTCTGTGCCTTAGAATCATAGCATCACAGAATGGTTTGGGTTGGAAAGGACCATAACATCAAGTTCCAACCCCTGCCATGGGCAGGGATGCCTCACACTAGACCATGTCACCCAAGGCTCTCTCCAGCCTGGCCTTGAACACTGCCAGCAATGGGGC
This sequence comes from Myiopsitta monachus, assembly GCA_017639245.1. NCBI lineage: Eukaryota > Metazoa > Chordata > Aves > Psittaciformes > Psittacidae > Myiopsitta > Myiopsitta monachus. Next base: position 10,943,646 of record CM029931.1, read on the forward strand.
ATTTACCACTTCTGGGCACCCTGTGCCAGCTCCCTGACTCTCACAGGGAAGAACTTCTGCCTTAGGTCTAACCTGAACTTCCCCTGTTTCAGTTTGAACCCATCACCCCTTGTCCTGTCACTGCAGTCCCTGATGAAGAGTCCCTCTCCTGCCTTCAACCTAACAGATCCCCCTCCCTGAGTGGGCCCTGGGCAGAGCTCATGCAAGTGCCTGCTCAGTGTCGTTGTCACTTGTCTTGTCAGCTCTACCCGCTCCCTGCTCTTGGACTGTGGTGAAGGAACCTTCGGACAGCTCTGTCGCCACTATGGAGAGCAAGTTGACCAAGTGCTGTGTAACATAGCAGCTGTGTTTGTGTCTCACATGCACACAGACCACCATTCGGTAGGTGGGGGGTGCTGGAAGGAGAAGGGCTCCTGTCCAGGCCTGCTTTACTCCTTGGGATTTGGGGGTAGCTGATGACTACAGGCTGGCTGCTGGTAGGGCTGCCTGTATTCATCTTCTCTGCATTCCCAAGGTACTACTGAACCTCTCTGTTTCTCATCCCCTCTCCCTTCCAGTTAGGGATCCCTGCAGAGTTGCTGGGACCATGTGGAGTTGCAGTGTTTTAGCAGTGTCCAACCCAGCTTGCTTCAGTGCTCTGCAGTCAGTGCTCACAGGAGGACGAGTTGCTGTGTTGTAGGTTGTGCCTGGGCAGGGCAGGCCCTTTGCTGGTCTGCTGCCTTGTGCCTGGAAAGCACAGCAGCACTGGGAAGGGCTGAGGGGCTGCTGGCTACCAGCCTGGGGTAGAGGCAGTGACACTGTTCCCACAGCTCAGCAGCCTGCAGTTACTGGAAAGGAGCTGTCATCTCTTTCTGACTATAGACCCTTCAGCCGCTGCAGCTGAGCTGTGGTAGTGCTGTTGTTACTTCCACCCCCCAGGCATCTCTGACTGCAGCTTTGTGTCTTGGTCACTCCCTTTGCAGGGGCTGTTGCACATCCTGATGGAGAGGCGGAAAGCTTTTGTAAGTAGTGCTGCTGTTTGACTGCCCCTCACCTTGCCTTGGGGTGAGGGGAGGGAACTTCAGAGCAGTGAAAAAGTACCATCCTTTTGCTTGGTATTTCTCCTCTGATTTGGTGTATATCTGGTATTGAGTTTGGATTCTTCCCCCTGCTTTTGCTTTTCCAGGCGGCCCTTGGTCAGACTTTCAGCCCCCTGTTTCTGGTAGCACCTGAACAGATCATGCCATGGCTAAATGAGTACCACAACCACTGTGAAGAGATTCTTAGAGACATCAAGTGAGTATTCTGTGTGGTATGTGGAGAAATGGCCTTGCTGGGTCCTTACTTAAGGCAAACTGCTGTCATCCATTCCCCAACCTCTTTATTGAAGGTGACTGACTCCTTCTATTGTGTAGAATTAGGTTGTGCAGTTTGCAAAGGGGAGGGAGAAGGTTTGTTACTCAGCTGTGCTACTTCATAGCGGCTTAAATGCTGCTTCCCCTTAGGAGAGTTGGGCAAGTGAACAGATTCCTGGAAGAGAATACTTGGCAGTGGGGAGAAAGTGGCTGGATGAGTTTCTGGGCCACTGGGTAGTGCTAGCCAGGGGAACAGCAGACTGCACAAAGGTGTCTTGTTTGTAAGGCTATAAACTGAGAAGGAGAAATCATCTGCTTAGACACAACATGATGCTTTCCTTTGTACCTGACCTTAGTCCTCTCCTCTCCCCTCCATCACAGGATGATTCCATCCCAGTCTCTTGTGAAAGGCTGTGAGAACATCAGACCTAAAGCTAAAGGGTTTGTCAGCTCTCTGTTGGAGAGCTATGACTTGGATGAGGTAAGCTCCTGAGCTGGCAGGGACAGTTGCTGTGAGGGGCCGGGGGAGACCTGAGCTCTAACACTTGTATCCTTGTTCAGTTTCAGACTTGTGAAGTCCAGCACTGTAAAAATGCTTTTGCATGTGCAGTGATCCACAAATCTGGCTGGAAAGTAGTTTACTCTGGGGACACAATGCCCTGCATGGCCTTAGTACGAATGGGTAGGTGACAAACACCCTCTGCTTGAAGAAGGTCTTGGAGAAAGGCCTGGAACTGTTGGTATCCCCTAAACTAGTGGGCACCCCTAGACCCTTGGTGCTGTGCCTGCAACACACCAGGGGGCTAAGAGGGGAAATGAGAGTTCCTGCAGGCAGTTAAACCAGTCTGTATTCACCTGAAGATTGAATATATGCTTTTTTTACCCAGGTAAGAATGCTACCCTGCTGATCCATGAAGCAACGCTGGAAGATGGCATGGAGAAAGAAGCTATAGAGAAGACACACAGGTAGGGGATGTTCTGCTGCCTCTCACTTATGAGGAAGGCAAAGATGCTGAGCTGGGTTTTGTTCTTGGAGCTGGTGGTGGAGGGCCCAAGTCCTGTTCATGGTTCTGGTGTGTGTAGAGGTCCTCAGTACTAAAATGATGTGTTGCTCATTGCACCAGCCTTGAAGTCCTCACAGCTCCTCTGAAAGTCCCTAGAGAGAAGTAGATGGTGGTAGCTCTACAAATAGCCTAGACCAAAGGCAAGGCCCTCTCCTTGATTATATGTAGGACTAAACTCAGGAGGTAGAAGATTATTAGGCAGGAGTTCTTCCCTGTGAGGGTGCTGAGGCACTGGCGCATGGTGCCCACAGAAGCTGTGGCTGCCCCATCCCTGGCAGTGCTCAAGGCCAGGTTGGACACCGGGGCTTGGAGCAAGCTGCTGTGGTGGAAGGTGTCCCTGCTCGTGGCAGGGGTTGGAACTAAAGGTGCTTTAAGGTCCCTTCCAATACAAACTATGCCTCTGTGACGAGTCATCTTGTCCCTGCACCCAACCACACAACTGGGGCCAAGTGCTGCGATACCAAGTGCTCTGCCAGCAAAAGCGGGGAGACCTGAGAGTAGTTTCTCGGAATTCCATGTGACTTGCTGTGCAGGAGCTGGACTTGCTGGCACCCCGGGACAAGTACTTGAATAATCCCTTGTCCCTGCTTTGTGGAGCTCTTCAGTGCAGAGATCCAAGTCATTGCAGCAGCTCTGATGCACTTGGAGACATTTGGAGGTCAGACCTGCCACCAGCACAGGTTGCCAGAGGAAGAGGTGTCTGGCTGTGCCTGCAGAGAGCGGGGACGCCTCGTGCTCCAGCAGTGTCAGTAGGACCTGGTGGTGTGTGCGAGGTGCCCTTGGATGCAGAGCAGCCAGCCCGGCCGCCTAGAGCAGCAGCACCAGCCAGGCTGTGTGTGACAGGGGCATGGTGCCCCGTTCCTTTGCAGCACAACCTCGCAGGCGATTCAGACTGGGATGAAGATGGGTGCAGAGTTCATCATGCTCAACCACTTCAGCCAGAGATATGCCAAGATCCCGCTCTTCAGTGAAGACTTCAGTGAGAAAGTTGGAATTGCATTCGATCATATGAGGGTAAGTTGGGAGCTTGGAGCCAGCCTGTGGGAAAGGTTTCAGTGTTACTTTGGGAATGGCTGCTCAGGAGTTGAATTCTCCACTCGTATCGGTACACCATCTCCTTCTGCAGGGTCTCCTCGGAAACAGCTCCTTTTGCTGCTAGCAGCAGATGTCCTCAGTGTGGGGAAGGGGTGAGATGGGTGCTGAGGGCTCTTGAGAGCGCTGCTCAGGGATGGGATGGGCATCATATGCTTCTGGCCAGCTCCCCAAAGCTTATATGGTGCTCTGTGGTATGGAATACCCCTTTGGCTAGTTTGGGTCAGGTGTCCTGTTTCTGCTCCCTCCTGGCTTCTTGTGCCCTCCCCACTGGCAGAGCACAAGAGACTGAAAAGTGCTTGATCAGGTAAGTGCTGCTGAGCAACAACTAAAACTCTAAAGCCAAAACTATCCCAGGACTATATCCACTCCTTATTCCACACCATTTATGTCATGCCCTGTACATCATCACCTTTCCTGCCTTGTGATATGTGCGCTCAGATATCGTTCTCTTGGCTAGGGACAATGCCTGTAAAGTCTGTGGAGTTCATTCAGTCCCTGACGTTGGGCTGCATCTGTCCTGACCGTCTCTCAGGGCAGGACAGCTGGTGTGTGGTGTGGGACTCTCGCATGCTGAAGCCAGTCCAGGTTCCATCCCTGTTGTGCTCATCCAGTCACATCCTGAAGTTCATTCTTTGTTAAGTTTATTCTTTGTTAATGCGGGGATGGAAAGGGAGTTGGGTTCAGATCCTCGTGTCTGGAGCAGCAGAGTGGGGCACCACGAGGCACCCAGTGCAGTGATGGGCCATGGAAGTGATAATAAACGTGTTGTCCCAGAATCACAAATCATTAGGGTTGGAAGGACATCACCCAGTCCAACCCTCTGCCGAGGCAGGGTCTCCCAGAGCAGGGCACATGGGAACGTGTCCAGGCGGGCTTGGGATGTCTCCAGAGGGAGATTCCGCAGCGCCCCTGGGCAGCCTGTGCCAGGGCTCTGCCGCCCTCAGTGGAAAGAAGTTCTTCCTCATGTTGAGGTGAAACTTGTTGTGCTTTATTTTATGGCCACTGCTCCTCGTCCTGTTGCAGTTAACATCATCTGATCTAATTCATTGGCTTTTCTCACTCCAAATCAAATCCCCTTGAGGTTCACACCAACTTCCCCATCCTCCAACTTCACCCACCAAGTGAAGTCCTCACTGTGAACTGGTTTCAAATGATTGTATATTCCTCAAAGGGAACAGAGGGAAGGAGCCATTTCCTACTTCTTGGCAGCCAGCCTTTTTAATGACCTGCTGTCTATGTACCAACACCATGTGGGTGTTGGTAAATACAGTATTTTGTTGTTCACATCCGGAATTAGATATTTTTGAGGTGTGTTTTCCATTCTTTGCGAAACAGTGGACCTCAGAGCAGCTTCCAGTGTGTGAAGGGGGCTACAGGGATGCTGGAGAGGGCCTCTTCATCAGGGATTGTAGCGATAGGACAAGGGGTGATGGGTTCCAACTGAAAAAGGGAAGTTCAGGTTACATATAAGGAGGAAGTTTTTCCCTGTGAGGGTGCTGAGACACTGGAAGAGGTTGCCCAAGGAAGTGGTGAATGCTCTGTCCCTGCAGTGTTGAAGGCCAGGTTGGACAGAGCCTTGGGTGACGTGGTTTAGTGTGAGGTCTCCCTGCCCATAGCAGGGGGTTGGAACTGGATGAGCTTAAGGTCCTCTCCAACCCAGACTGTTCTATGATAATGGGCTCTTTGACATTTCACATTGCTCCATTTCTACTCTGGAAACTTTGGAATTGCACAGTACTTCTTGTGTGATATTCAGTTTGCTAAGAACCGAATGTAGGGGGTGTTTAACCTATGGATTGGCTGACTTTTGTCCTGTTCAAGTTCAGACAAAGCTACTTTATTACATCTGCAAATCTCCATATTTTAGCAGTTGCCTGATGAATTGAATCAGATTTGATTCCTATGTGTAGTACTCAAATGCTCCTTTGGGCTTCATATAACTGAGTAGAAATCAGGGTGTAAATGAGGCATTAACTGCTGTGAAGAACCGCTCTGAATTTGCCCAGAGCTGCACTGACCTGTTGCTCTTTCGGCTGCCTTTGGCTCTGTTCTTTGTGTTGGCTTTCACTGTCCCTTTGTTTAGAAAGGTGAAATTCTTTAGCACAAGTCCTTTGAAAAAGAGTAAATGATCTTATCAGAGGTATGGTCGGGAGTTTGAAGCTTGAGCACCATCAGCAGAACTCAGTCTGACCATGACACTTGTGATGTCCTCCACTGAACCCTTGGGCTCTGCAGTGAGTGTAGCTCTTGTGAGTTTCTAACGGTGGCCACCACATTCTCCCTTCTCAGTTGGTGCTGCTGATGCCTCTTGCAGAAGACACTGAGGAGCCCAGCACTGCTGATGTTGGATTGAATGCAGCCATAGCAGTGGGAATAGTCACTGATGGAGCATAACTTGGACGGCACCCATGCCTCTTGGGAGAGAAACGGGAGGAAGGAAAACAAAGCTCAGTTCTCATGCAGGTGCTCCTGTACTTTGTTGCAGGTACGCTTCAGTGACTTCCAGGCCATCCCGAAGCTGATCCCGCCTCTGAAGGCTTTGTTTGCAGATGACATAGTAGAAATGGAGGAGAGAAAGGAGAAACGGGAACTGCGGCTCCTGAAAGAGACTGCTCTGATCCTGGAGAAGCTGAGTGCTGGGGAGAACAAGGAGGCACCGTGCCAGAAACGGAAACAAGTCAAGAACCATGAGGAACTTCAAAACAAGAAGCTTAAAAGTGTAAACTGAAAGCGACAGGGGCTGGGGATGCCCTGCAAGGAGCGGCCTTGCTCTGCAGGGCTCAGTGTGCAGCGCTGTGGGAGCTGAGGAAAAGGGCTGGCCTCAGTGTCTGGCTTTGCTTGGTCATGAGGGATCTCCATGGGCTGAAGCTGCTGAGCACGCCCTGAGCAGAACCAGGCCTTGTGGTGGCTGTATCTTCCCCTGCAGCTCCTGCTCTGGTCTCACCAGTCCCTCTCTCATTTTTCTTTTAGCCAGACAGTCTCTCTCAACTGTTTTAATTTGGGTTTTATGCTACAGGCTATGAGTGATGCAAGGGCAGCAGCCAGCCCTGTGCAGCTCAGATTGGAGAAGTCCTGGAGGGGCCCTGGGTCCACTGGAGCGAGATGGGCAGCTCTCAGGGCTGTGAGGAATGTAAACAGGTATCAGCACCCAAAGGTGTTTGTATCAGCATGGGAGGAAAGGTCACAATAAAATGGGACCCAATTACGATTTAGCTTAAAGCAGGGATGCGAATGCTGCTGTGTTCCCATTTTATTGTGGTTTTCTCAGTTGATTTTTCCTCCCAAGATGTTTTTCAAATCCTTTATTTAGAATCTGAATAAACCACTGGATATGTACAAGAGGCTGGGTTCTCTCTGGATCACTAATGAGGAGTTTTGCAGCTCAGACCCCTACATGTGCTGGCCTGCACCCCCAGAGCGTGAGCAGCAGGTCAGGGAGGGGATCCTGCCCCTCTGCTGTGCTCTGGGGAGACCCCCCTTGCAGTCCTGATCCTGCTCTGGGGCAACAGCACGAGGGACGTGGAGCTGTTGGAGCGAGGCCAGAGGAGGCCACGGAGATGCTGCGAGGGCTGGAGCAGCTCTGCTCTGCAGCCAGGCTGAGAGAGCTGGGCTGGGGCAGCCTGGAGAAGAGACGGCTCCTGAAGGGGAGACCTCAGAGCAGCTCCAGTGCCTGAAGGGGGCTGCAGGAAACCTGGAGAGGGGCTTTGGCCAAGGGCTGTAGGGACAGGACAGGGGGAATGGCTTTAACTGCCAGAGGGGAGACTGAGATGAGCTCTTGGGCAGAAGCTGTTCCCTGTGAGGGTGCTGAGGCGCTGGCACAGGGTGCCCAGAGAAGCTGTGGCTGCCCCATCCCTGGCAGTGCTCAAGGCCAGGTTGGACACAGGGGCTTGGAGCAAGCTGCTCCAGTGGAAGGTGTCCCTGCCCATGGCAGGGGTTGGAACTAAAGGTGCTTTAAGGTCCTTTCCAACATAACCTGTTCTGTGCTTCTATGACTTAGTGAGGGAAAGCAAGCACCTGAATTGCTCTGGGGACCGACCTGACCTGTTTGTGCATTACAGGGCTCGTGTAAGGACCATGAGCTGCTGGAGCCTCATGCCTGTGCTGGCTGTTCCCTGCCTGCCTCAGTTACCCTGTGGACATCACAGCTCCATGTGCCAGTTCAAACTGATAACGTGTGAGGTGGCTTTTGAACCCCTTCAGCGCAGTGTCCTCGAGCAGGTTCCCACCCCTGGTTCAGGGGATGTAGGTGGCACCGTGGGCAGACAGGGGGAAAGCCTGGGGTCAAGATGAGTGTGATGGAGGTTCTCTGGGGGTCAGTGTTACTTCTTCCTCACCAGTGTTGTGTCTGGGAGCAGGGGCTGGAGCTTTGTGCTGCTTCGGTTGAGTTTGTTTTCAGAGGTGGCTCAGTGAACACCAGCACGCATTAAAGATTTAAGACTTCATTTTAAGGGGATGGAAACGTAAGACGGCCGCTGGCAGCAAAGCACCTTCTGTTGATCAGCTGTGCTTTAACAGTGTGCTTGTCTAGAGCAGAAAGTGGGTGAGCAACACAGCTGGGTCCTGAAACCACAGCCTGCAGGCCTGGGGGAAGACCAAGTGAGCTCTTGGTATTGCATGGGTGTGAATTGGATCGCTTCTTATCATAGAACCACAGGCTGGTTTGGGTTGAAGGGACCTTAAAGCTCATCCAATTCCAAGCCACGGGCAGGGACACCTTCCACTGGAGCAGCTTGCTCCAAGCCCCTGTGCCCTTGAACAGTGCCAGGGATGGGGCAGCCACAGCTTCTCTGGGCACCCTGTGCCAGCGCCTCAGCACCCTCAGGGAAGAGCTTCCACCTAAGAGCTCATCTCAGCCTCCCGGTGCTCATGGCTACAAACCCGCCTCCGGCTTCCCATGGAGCTGTGAGGAGCCGCGGCCGCAGCGGCGGTGTCCGATGCGGTCCCGGTGCTGTTGTGGCCGGCGGGAGGCGCCCGCCTGTGCCGCTGCGCTGCCCCCGGGCCCGCTCCGGGGGCCCCGGTCCCGTCCCGCCGAGCGGGCGGAGCCGGCGCTGGGTCCCGCCTTGGTGTGCCCCGGGCAACAGCGGCTCCGCCCGCAAACACTGCGGGTCCCGGCGGGATGGAGGCGGCGGAGGAGCCGACCGCGACCCCGGAGCCGGTCCCGGACGCGGCCCCCGACCCCGCGGTGTCGCGGCTGGAGCGGTGCGCGGCGCTGGCGCTGGGCCCGGGCCCGGGGCTGGGGGCGGCGGCCCCGGCGCTGCGGTCGTTCCTGAGCGGGGCGGCGGGCCCGGCGCTGCTGGCCTGGCGCGGGCCCGGAGGGGAGCTGGCGCTGGGCCCCCCCCCGCCGCCCTCCGCCCGCCACAAGGCGCTGTTCTTCCTGCGCCCGCCCGGGCCCGGCCCCGGCCCCGGGGCGCTGCTGTGCGGGGATCTGCCCGCAGACCCCCTGCGGCACTTCGCCGCCCTCGTGGAGGAGGTAAGGCCCGGGCAGGCTCCAGCGCTGGGAACCGGCTCCCGGGGCTCCTCCTGCTGCGGCTGGAGCCGCTCTGACCCCGCTGCGAGAGACACTGAGGTGCAGGAGCGGGGCCAGAGAAGGGCACCGGAGCTGGAGCAGGGCCTGGAGCACAGTGTGATGGGAACGGCTGAGGGACCTGGGGGGTTCTGATGGAGGAGAGGAGGCTCAGGGGGGACCTGATCACTGCCTACAACTGCCTGAGAGGAGGATGGAGCCAGGAGGGGGCTGCGCTCTGCTCCAAGGAACAAGGGATGGGACAAGAGGAAACGGCCTCGAGCTGCACCAGGGCAGGTTTGGATGGAGCTGAGGAACGATTCCTTCCCCAGAGGGTGCTCAGGCATTGGAACTGCCCAGGGCAGGGCTGCAGTCACCATCCCTGCAACTGTTCACACACGGTGTAGACGAGGCCTCAGTGCCATGGGTCAGTGGTGGCCTTGGCAGTGTTGGGGAGCAGTTGGACTGGGTGAGCTTGAAGGGCTTTTCCTGCCCAGTTGATTCCATGAGTCACAGCACCTCCTACCTCACCACCTCATGGGGGTCCATAGCATTCAGTTAAACCTCCTCAGTCCTGACCCATATCAGCTCTGGGCCTGTCTAACGCCGGTGTCCTTGTGGGACACAAACACAGGGTGGGAAGTGCTGGAGGGGACACCTCGACGTCCAAGCCCTGTTAAAGCAGAGCCACCCAGAGCCGGGTGCCCAGGACCGTGCCCACGTGGCTTCTGAGTCTAAGGATGGAGCTGAGATGCCACAGTTACGCCCAGCAGCCTAATGCCAGTGCTTGGTTACCCTCATGTGGAAAAGCCTTTCCTGGCGTTCAGGAGGAGCCTCCTGTAGCCTCAGTGTAACAATGAAGGGGTACAGGAGCAGGAGCAGCTCTGGTCTGTGCCCAGATCACCACATCTCTTGGTCCAGTGCTGAGTTCTGGGCTGGGCTCTTCTTGTCCATTATTGGGGTTTTTTTACAGGTGTGCTGTAAACTCCTTCACATCCCTCCGGTTTCTGCCCCTTGGTATCCATGCAGCTCCTTTATCTTCCAGGAGCTAAGCACGGGTGCACAGCCCAAGGCTCCAGAAACTTCAGCTCGAAGCTGGGCAAAGCCACCCAGTGACAAGAACTCAGATAAAGGAATTCAGCCCAACTGAACTCAATTCACGCACCCAGGGAGGCTGATGTTTGCCCAGAGGGATCCTCAAGATCCTTGCTCCTTCCTGTGCTGGCAGCCAGAACCGGCGTTGTCTCCAGCTATTCCTGATGACCTGGAGAAGTATCAGCAGCGAGGCTGCAATGGGAAATAGAGGAGCTGCTTGACTGGAGAAGCTCTGGTAGTGCTTGTGGAGGATTAAGATGGTGATGGATAGGCTGGATTCCAAGAGCAGCCTCGCAGAGCAGTTATCCCAGATTGGTGGGATGTACATAACAAGTTATGTACATGGGGAGCTCTGGTTTTGAGGGGCTTGAGCCCCATGGTCTTGGTGACTGCCCAGACAGTGGGTGTTGCATTTTGGGTTGGTGTGTACATGGTGGCACAGGCTGGGAACACTCCAGCAGATCCTGGTAGCTCCTGTTTCCTGGCTGTCCTCAGCAGGTGGGATGGTGCATCCTGATGGTCATTCCCAGGCTTTCCTCCTTTCCCCATGCAGGGTTGCTGTGGAGCAGGTTCTGCCTGGGCTTGGTCCCACTTTCAGACGTCGCTTGTGGGACACAGTGATGGGGCTGTGCTGGAGCGGGAAGGTCTCTGGTCCTTAAACAGAGGGATCTAGGGCAGTCTTAGGAGAATTTGTCCAGTGAAAAAAGTAGTTTGTGTCAATCTCACTGTGTTTTAGGTTGTCTCATGGTGTTTTCGGATGTCAGCAACAGGCACACACACAGCTGTGTGTTCACTCATTGAGGAAGCGACCTTGTCTGCTTGGCAGGAGCACACCTCTGCTCCGTGGAGCTGGGGGCTCCTCAGGAGCCCAGCAATGGGTTTATCAATCAAGAAGAAAAGAGCGGCTCTCATTGATCAGTTACAGCATCCCTGACATTCTCAGTCCATGGTTTCACAGAACCCCAGACTGGTTTGGGTGGAAGGGACCTTAACACTCATCCAGCCCTGGCCCCTGCCACGGGCAGGGACACCTTCCACTGGAGCAGTTGCTCCAAGCCCCTGTGTCCAACCTGGCCTTGAGCACTGCCAGCAATGGGGCAGCCACAGCTTCTCTGGGCACCCTCTGCCAGCGCCTCAGCACCCTCACAGGGAAGAGCTTCTGCCTAAGAGCTCATCTCAGTCTCCCCTCTGGCAGTTAAAGCCATTCCCCTGTCCTGTCCCTACAGCCCTTGGCCAAAGCCCCTCTCCAGGTTTCCTGCAGCCCCTTTAGGCACTGGAGCTGCTCTAAGGTCTCGCCTTCAGGAGCCTTCTCTTCTCCAGGCTTCACTTCAGTTGTCTCCAGATATAATAGAGACAGATCTTGCTGATAGTGGAGCTCCAGGCACTGGAGGTGAGCTGGGCAGTGTCTTCATGGCTGTTCCTTGGGGTTGTGCTCGCCCTCCCATAGCTCCCTGGGCATGACACTTGCCGGTGCCAGGTCTGCAGTGCCCGCTGCAGATGGGGCAGCAGCGGGGCAGGCCTGGGTGCTTGATTCCTTTTCACATTTGTATTTATTCCTTTTCAGTGTCCATTTGTAGCTATGTATCCCTTCCCCTCAGCCAAGGCTGTTGGTTGTCACCAGGGACAACCAGGCTTTGTCAGGCTGTTGCCACAGGCTGGTGCCAGCGTGGAGCCACCCTGGGAGAGCCTGTGCTCTGAAAGGTGGAGCAAGCACCAGGATGTTCTGTGAAGGCAAGGGGAGAAGAACCCATGGTGCTGTCTCTAGATGCAGGGCTGAGGGAGCCTGAGGATGGGGCTGCTCACTTTGCTGCTTTCCGCCTTTCTCAGCTGCTTGGATTCAGAGGAAGGGATGTACAAGTGCTCAGAGTGGGCCTGTAGAGGGGCTTGAATGAGGTCTGTTCATCATCATCTGCCCTTGTTTCATGTAGCGGGGAAATGCTTGAGGCAGCAGTAAGTGTCCAGGCTTGGCCAAGCAAGGATCTCAGAGCAGGGTGTCCTATCTCTCGCCTGCAGCACTTGTTTCTCATTGCTCTTTCATGACTCCTGCTGTAGGTAATTGTGCCCATCCTGACAAACCAGAAGAACCATCAGGGCTGGCCACGAGTGGTGTCCCAAGACCTTATACGTCATGTCCACAACCTGAAAAGCACTGTTTTCAAGGTTGTTGGCCAAGTAAAGGGCAAGACCTTGCTGCCTCTTCCAGCTGGTTCAGAGGGAATTGAGGACATTGATCTGGAAAATGAGACATGGTGAGTACAACCCTGGCTCTCCTCATCTTCTCCTGCTGATGCATGTGCTGGGTCCTCTGGGAGCCTCTCCCCAGAGGCAATGAACTGCTCAGATCAATGAGGATAAAACCCAAACCCAGGAGAGGTTTTACCCTGTTTCATAGGTAAATGACCTGCCTGGTAGAGGTCCATGCTGCCTGCTTGGGCAGGACTATTCTGCCTCCTATTAAACGTGGATTTATCAGTGCAAAGGTATGAGAAAAGCCACCTACAACTTCCTGCAAGCAAGCTCCTAAACTGCTCCTGGTCCCACAGGGAGATTTAGAACCTATTGCATCTGTCCTCCTGGAGAAGCAGGATGCTGCCTTTCCTGGTGTTTCTCTTCAATAAGTAAATGAAAGACTGATAATTTGGGTTCTCCCCAGTCATAGGTGGACCTCCCTGGTAGCTCTCCTGATTCTGAAGTTCTCTTACAGCCCTGAGGGCCAGTCCCTAGGAGAGCCACCCCAGGGTTTCTCACTTGTTATAACCATAGAATGGAACCATGGAAACTTTCAGGTTGGAAAAGACCTTTAAGATCATCAAGTACAACCGCTCCCCAGCGCTGCCAAGGCCACCACTAACCCATGTCACTGAGGCTTATTGAACCAATACAGTTGGCCACAGTCCATCACTCCAGCCTGTCCAGATCCCTCTACAGAGCCTTTCTACCCTCAAGCAGATCAGCACTCCTGCCCAGCTTGAAGTGCACTGGATCCCCTTGTCCAGTTCACTGGGCAGCCATGGGAGGCTGAGCCCCCTGTGTAGCCAGGCATTATCCTGCAGCTGAGGACCCCTCATCCTTTTCTAGATGATCCATATCATTGCAGCTGCAGGAACTTGAACCCTGGTCCTCCCAAGAAGCCAAGCTGGTGCCAGAGGCTGGGGGTGCAAGGATTTTGACTTTGGCAGTGCTGTGAGCCTGGCCCAGTCCACAATAACTAAGCCTGGAAGGTACATAGAGCAAGTGTGTTTGCACATCATGTCATCTCCTGAGGTCCCCAATGGAAGCATGCGGCCCAGACATGGGCTACCGCTCACTCTGTACAGTTTCTCTCTGAACTGAGTTAATGGCTGTGGGAAGGTGGAATGCAATCAGGAAGAACAGTACAGGGAGAGAAAATGCTGCTGGAGATTTGGCAGGTCAGACCCTGAACCCGAATGGATCTGATGCCACAATGAGTGGCTGTGCAGAGAGGTGGCAGCTGGCTTTTGGGTTTTGATTGTTCTGGGGTGTTGAAAGGTGAAGTTAGACTGTAATGTGTAAACTCCAGCCATCCATGGGGTCATTTGAAGTAGATCCAGCCGAGCATTGCCCATCAACAAGAGGAAAGCAAAGTTGACCTCCTGGTCTGTTTTCTGCAGCCTGGAGCTGATAGATAAATCTCTTGTCTATGCCACCGAGTCATCCATCATCGACTGGAGCTACCAGATCCAGGAAGCGCTGAAGAAAGAGTCTTCAGAGCCTCTCCTGCAAGGCAGCAACCCCAACCCGAAGGTGGAACTGGAGTTCTGGGAGAACAGGTACCCTGGGGGGGCTGGCCAGGACATGGTGGTCACTGGCTCTGGTTTTGGGTGGAGGGAGAGTGCTGCTGCTTCTATGACTTGAGAAGAGCAAGGCCTGCTAAGTGTCAGGGAGGTCACTGGGTGCTGGGCTGTGTTTTAACTTGCCCCCAGCACAGGGGCTACACCTCGAGAGAGTTCTATCACTGTTCACTAGGACCCAGCCACAGGAGGAAGCGATGTGGTGTAGTGTTCTGTAGTGCCTTCTGAAAGCAGTGCACCTCAGTGGCTGCTCTTCTTCTGTCCATGCCAGAGGTGATTTAGAGGCTCAAGAACCAGGGAGTGGCATTTCCTTCTGCCCTTTGAAAACTCTTGAGCTATGTCAGTCCATCATTTAAAGCCTTTCCTGCAGGAGAGCTGTTACTGATGTCTGCAGAAGCTCCTCACAGCTTCCTTCAGAAGTGTTCTGGCAGTGCAGAGCTGCAGTCATGCTGAACCCCTGCACTCTCTGTTTGTCCTGTGGGGTTTGTCCATGTTTCCTGCAGGAGCTTCCTCCCATTTCCTTTCACTCAGCCCATGTGCAGCTGAAGGAAATCCTGAATCAGGGCCAAGGGAACTGGATGGTGTGAGGGGACAGCTGTAATGCGTCTTGGTTATTGCAGGTGTGAGAACCTGGAATGCATTTACAACCAGCTGAGAACCAAGAAGGTCAGCAACATGATAGAGGTGCTGAAGAGAGTTGAGAGCAGCTACATCCCAACCTTCAACGCTATGCTCATGGATGTTGAGACAGGTAAGGTGCTGGGGTGACTTTGCTATAGTGTTGGCTTCTGGCCTTTGTCCTTAGCCTGGTGATACTGGTTTCTAAGCCCAGTGTGGCTGTAGTGGCACTGGTCGTTCAGTTTGCTGTGACTGTGGGAACTGCAGCCTTGTGTCTGGCCCTGTCTAGTTCATGGAGTGCAGCTGGGCTGCTTGTTCTTGGTCTGTTGCTTTTGTTTACAGGCTGAGATAAGCCTGATCCCTGGTCTGTTGAGCCAGATCCTTGCCAAAGGTCCGGGTGAGGGGATCTGGAAATTCTCTCTGCTGTAATAAAGCATTCAGGCTGAGAGAGCTGGGCTTGTCCAGCCTGGAGAAGAGAAGGCTCCTGAAGAGGAGAGCTTAGAGCGGCTCCAGGAAACCTGGAGAGGGGCTCTGGACAAGGGCCTGTAGGGACAGGACAGGGGAATGGCTTTAACTGCCAGAGGGGAGACTGAGATGAGCTCTGAGGCAGAAGCTCTTCCCTGTGAGGGTGCTGAGGCGCTGGCAGCAGGGTGCCCAGAGAAGCTGTGGCTGCCCCATCCCTGGCAGTAGTTCAAGGCCAGGTTGGCCACAGGGGCTTGGAGCAAGCTGCTCCAGTGGAAGGTGTCCCTGCCTGTGGCAGGGGTTGGAACTGGAGGAGCTTTAGGGTACCTTCAGCACAAACCAGTCTGGGATTGTGTGATTCACATGAATGCAGTGGGATTTACCCCAACTTTTGTAGTGTGGTGGGAGGCCTGGTACCTATGAAGGGGCTGCAGCATGGTGTGAGCATGGCCCATGCATCTGCCCACGTCCCCACCCAATAATGTCCTCGTGAATGCAAGGTCTGGCCTGCCCAGCTTCCCTGGCCTTCCTGACAGGGAGATGATTGCGGGGATGCTGTGGGGCAGGTGGCCTGTAGATGGTGGTGTGCATCAGCAAATCTGCCTTCTCCTGTATTTTTCCAGCCTGGCACAATGCAGTGAGGACAAGAGAGCTGGGAGCAGGAAAACAAGAAGATTGCATTTCCCTGTTCAGGGAACTAAAGACTTAGAAGGAAAATCACCCAGGCTTTGCTAGCTAAGTGCATGCTGACAGGTTACTCTGTTCTGCACCCCTTCCCACAGAAACATTCAGTCTAGTAGGGATCTGTGTCATGCTCTACACTGTGCAGCTTATACGGGCTCAGGAAATCCCCTTTCTGTAAGGAGCCAAGATTTCCTCATCACGCTAATCCTATGGTTCTATAATTAATGCTTTAAGGGTCTAGTCAAAATACACCAAATATGTGGGTTTAACCCAGTTACAGCAGCACTCCCCCTGACTGCAGCTCATGCTCATGCTCTGGGGGGTGCAGGCCAGCCCACGGGGGGATTCTGGGCTCAAGCACACACTGAAGTCGAGTCATGGGGACCTTCTCCTCACCCAACACCCCCAGGTCCTTCTCCTCAGGCTGCACTGAATCACTTCTCTGTCCAACCTGTGTCTGTGCCTGGGATTGCCCCAGTCCAGGGGCAGGACCTTGCACTTGGCATGGTTGAACTTCATGAGGTTTGCACTGTCCCACCTCTCCAGTGTGTCCAGGTCCCTCTGGATCCCATCCTTTCCCTCCCATGTGGTGACTGCACCACACAGATTGCTGCACACAGCATTTAGCAGTCTTGCACTCAGCCGGTGCACAGAGCCCTGTCCCAGCTCCCTGTTGCTCAACTTCGTATCAGTGTGCATCCTGTTGTGGTGAGTGCTGTAGGTGAGCAGTGTTCATGGGTGAGCACTCTCCAGCACGCAGGTAGGTGAGTGTGCTCCATGACTCCTTGTTTTCCCAGGCACCTTCCATCCAGCTTATAACCCACCACAGCTTGGTGCATCTCACCACTTTTCCCATCTCTTACCACAGCTTTGGCTGAAGCTCAGGACATTCACCTGCACCTGATGCCCCTCAAGCGCCACTTGGAGGACATTGAGAAGGTTGAGTTCAGTGAGGTGAAGCCTTTCCTGGTCCCTCTGCTCCATGTGGTGTGTTTGATCTGGGTCACCTCCAAGCACTACAACATGCCTGCACGGATAGTAGTGCTGCTCCAGGAAATCTGCAACCTCCTCATCCAGCGGGTGCGTGGCCATGCTGCCTGTATTTGCCAAGGGGATTCTGTCATGCGAGTCCCTTCTCTCCTCCTTCCCCCATCCTTCCCTGGCAAAGGGATTCTTAGTGTGAGAGGTGGGATCAAACACTTCAGTGCAAGAAGTCCTTGTTCTCTGTGGCAGCAGAGGTGACCTCTCAAATTTCACTTTTCTAGGCCATGGTGTACCTGTGTCCAGAAGATCTTCTGAAAGGAGAGATGGAAGGAGAGCCTGGGCAAGGTGCAGCTGGTGCTCAGCATCCTGAATGCATTCAAAGAGGCATTTGAGGAGAGAAGGGAAAGGCTGCACACCTATTATGGACCAGGCCAGGAAGTGAGGGAGTGGGAATTCCCTGCTGTGATGGTGTTTGCAAGGCTGGACAGCTTCCTGGAGAGACTGGAGATGGTGGAGGTGAGACTCTGGTCTTGAAAACTATTGCAATACTTCAGGAGAGGTCTGTAGCCATGAATTCACTTGCTGGCATCTTCCTTTCCTGTAGCTTCACCTGATACCAGGGCATGGGGCACTTCTTTGCTGTTAGGTCTCCTGTTACAGCAAGGCTGGGACCTTGTTTTACCAAGTTCTGCTCGCTACATGTGTAAGATGTGCAGTTGTGTCCTGCTCAGGTTGGTCAGTGCGGTGTTGTTCCCAGAGTCCTGCTGGACTCCTTGCTCCTCGGACAAGGGAATGGGGGTTGCTGGAGGCTGTGCGTTTCATGGCTGTAAGTAAAGCTCTGCAATCTCCCAGTCCTCCTGTTGCCATCAGAGACACCCCGGAGCTGCAGAGCCCACATGCTCCCCTTGAGTGTGGCCACATGGGCCTGGGGAGGAGCAGGGAAACGTTCCTCACCAGCTCATCAGTTTGATACCAGGTTTCAGTGACACCTTCACACCCTGCTGGTCTGTCCTGCTGGGATGCTGTGGTTGAGGGGTGCCCCTGTTTGTCACTGCTTGTGAGATGCTCGTGACTCCAGATGTGCCTGCCTCGGATGAGTCCCCTCATCCCTCAGCTCCCAGCATGGCCAAGGGCCCCTCAGGCTGAAGGTGATGTTGTTCTGCTGAGAGCAGCTCTGAGCATGTGAGGGCAGTGTCTGTGTGGAGTGGAAGGTGCCGCTGCCCGTTGCAGAGACAACCAGCTGAGCAGGGTCAGTGGCACCCACTTGGACACAGGGAGGTTTGGGCAGGAGCTTTGACAGTTGTACCTGTAAGCATCAGAAGTCTCTTGGTCAATACCTCTAACACTGGGACTGTGAGTTCTGTGGATCACAGACCAGGGTCTGCTTTGGACCTGTCCTTTAAACATCTTAAAAGCAGTTTTACAGTTGTTGTAGTATTTCTGGTGCTAGCAGCAGGTCCCCCTAGGGAGGGCCGTGTTCTGAGCAGCCGCTGGTGATCAGGACAGGCAGCATCTAGCTTCCCCCTTTCTGGTTGTGCCACTCGGCTTGGGGACATCCTTGGAGTGGCAGCACGTGCAGCTTTGTGTGACCACTGTGGCCGTCTTCTTTTGTCAATATATTAACTTGTGTCCCTCCATTGACCTTGAAGGATCTTCTGGCAACTGCCTTGGACCTGATGAAGCTGGAAAAGATGGAGTTCAGCGGGATTAAAGGGAAGGCCCTGGGCCAGCAGGTGCTGGACATGTATGAGAACTTCCAGGAGGCATACAAGGTGTTGGCAGAGCACACCTACGACTGCCTTGACCTGACCAACTCGGTAGGTGGGACCAGCTTGTGGTAACTCCAGCAACGTGTGTGTTGCCTACACAGCAGCTTCCCCTGCCATGGAGCCCTGGCTCATGTGTAGTCCTGCTGACCTCTTCCCAGCGCAGGACCTGACACCAGTGCAGCTGGGAAATGGGGATTTCGATGCAAGCTTTCCCTCTGTGGTACTTGCTGGTATGGTTGAGCTGTAACAACGTCCCTGTTTCTTTGCTTTCCTGCTCTTGGTGTCCAGCTTGTGTGATGAGAGCCAGCTCAGGTAACCTCGGGGGATGTGTTTGCTCTTGTCTAGGTGAACATGTGGTGTCTGGTGCTCTTGGAATTGAAAGGCTCCACATTGTGTTATCAGTAGTGCTTTAATGAAAGGAATCTTGCCAGCCCTCTGGGTCATGGCTCAGTGGCTATCCGGATCACAGGTGCTCACAGCAGCATGGGTCGTGCAAACAGGGCAAAGTAACTGTGCCTTGGGCCTCCTTGCTGCCTCTTCACAAACTCCTGCTCTTGGCCTTGACACTGAGCAGCATGGCCTGGGAGTGAGCTGTGAAGGGAGGGTGAGGATGGGGTTTCTGACGGAGTCCTGTCTGGGTCCTGTGGTTGTGGCTGATCTCAGAGGAGCTTTGATTTCTCCTGCTGCTTGTCCCATTTGCTTTGGGCTCAGCTCACTGTGCCTGAGGAGCAGGACACGGTCAGGCCTGTCCCAGGGCTAAAACTGGAGTGGCCATAGGGAAGCTCCACAGTGAGGAGCTCCAGTCTCACTGCTGTGACACACATCCAAGTGGAGGGTGATCCTGGGACAAAGCCCTGGCTCCTGCAGGCTCCTGCCTTGCTTCCTTCTGTGCTGGGGTGGAAGGTGTCAGGGCTGGCAGTGGGACACGGGGCTGCTGTGCCTTGCTTTCAGGTGTTGGGACTTTGCTGTGGGGATGGCTGCCTTGTGCTTTGCTTCCTGTGGTTCCCGGCACATCTCTGCAGTGGTGGCTTGTCCCCGGTGCTGCCTGCGGGACCTTCTGCTCCGTGTCCCCCCTGCCTCAGGAGGGAGGGCACAGGAGGAATGGTGACATTGGCTCTGCAAGGAGCTGGCTCAGGTTCACTGGCCCTTGGCCTTTGTGTGACTGAGTCATGCTTGTTCCTTCAGTGCTTGTGTTTGGCACCCTCTGATACTTTCCGGAGCCTCTTTTATAGCTAAACCAGGGCACATGGCTCTGCTGGAGCTCAGCAGTGGTAGTAGCAGAAGCTGTTGTCTTGTGGCACGGAAAAGAGACACATTTAGAGGACTAAGTTTTAGTGGCTTTGTGCAAGCCAGGACAGGAGGACTGAAGTTTCCCACTTTGTCAAGTTGAGGCTTCAGTTTGGGCTCTTTTAGCTGTAGGGAAACAAACCTGGGTTTTACACTTGAGTTTGAAAGGATTTATTACAACTGGAGCTGGAGAAGCAGTGCCAGAAGAGCATGGAAGTTACGCAGACCTGGTGAGGTTAGAAAGGACCTCTGGAAATCGCCTCATCTGCCTTCCCTGCTCAAAGCAGGCTCAGCCGCAGCAAGGCTGTGAGCAGGCAGATTAACCATCTCCAAGGTTGAATGTGTCCAAGGGTAGAGACTCCATGACGCCTCTGGGCAGCCTGTGCCAGTGTTCTGAGCTACCTTTATTGTCCCATTTGCAGCCAACTCAAGGTGAAAACCACAGGCTTGTTTTGCCTTGGAAGTAACTGGATTTGGACCCAGCAGATTCATCTGTGGGTTGGCTGGATGGTGGTGTAGCCTTTAGGTCAAGTGGTTTAATTCCTGGTGAATAGGAAGAGGAAAGATCCTTGGATCAGGAGGTTGCAGGTGCCTTCCAAGTGTCCTCTCGCAGCCTCACAGCTGCTGCTCTGTCTTCCCACAGGGATTTGTGCAAAATGCCTTGGAATTCCAGCAGAAAGTAGAAGACATTGACCGCCGGTTGGGCACTGTTTTCATCCAGGCTTTCGATGATGCCTCAGACTTGGAGCATGCCTTTAAGGTTTGTTGGTCATAGTCCTTGTCTTCTGGAGAGGGGAAATCGGGCACCTGTTGGTTTGCCTCGGTGAGAATCCCACCGAGCTGGGATCCCAGGCACTGTTGTAGCTATAGGCGCACAGGAATGGAGAGTGGCACAGTGAGAGTAGGCCTCTGCCGAGTGGAGGATGAGCAGTCACGTTATTCACATCAGGCTCTCAGATGTTTGACTTGTGTCTCTGGGTGTTGGGGGACCTTCTGCTTTTCATAGGATTCCTGGTGGGAACTGCTGTTAAACCCCAGGGGATGGTTGTTGATACCAATTTGTTCATATTGATAATACCTGGATGGATTTTAGGTTTGGAAACGGGTTTTCGAGGAACCAGGCTGCTGTGTTCATCTTGCAGGAAAAGGAAATGGGATTTTATGGCTAATTTCAATATAAGTATCTGTAGGGAAGCCCGTGGGAAGTGAGAGCCTTCCCTTTGGAAGGGTTTGGAAAAAACAGCAGATTTTGAAACATTTGAAGAATGACAGTTGGAATATGATTCCGAAGTCACTACAAGAGAGACATTGAGGTGCTGGAGCGGGGCCAGAGAAGGGCACTGGAGCTGGAGCAGGCCCTGGAGCACAGTGTGATGTGGAACAGCTGAGGGACCTGGGGGGTTCAGATGGAGGAGAGAAGGCTCAGGGGGGACCTGATCACTGCCTACAACTGCCTGAGAGGAGGATGGAGCCAGGAGGGGCTGCGCTCTGCTCCAAGGAACAAGGGATGGGATAAGAGGAACCGGCCTCGAGCTGCACCAGGGCAGGTTTGGATGGAGCTGAGGAACAATTCCTTCCCCAGAGGGTGCTCAGCATTGGAACTGCCCAGGGCAGTGCTGCAGTCACCGTCCCTGCGAGTGTTTTCCACACCGTGGAGATGAGGCCTCAGTGCCATGGGTCAGTGGTGGCCTTGGCAGTGTTGGGAATGGTTGGACCTGATGAGCTGAAAGGTCTTTTCCAACCTGGTTGCTTCTATGATCCCGTGATCTCGGTAACAAAGGGAAGGGAATGCTTGGAAAAGCAGGGTAAAGGGATTTCCCTTGACCACAGTGCCCGTTGTTGCAGACATTTGGGCTGGTGAGAAGGGTGAAGCATGTGGGCTGGGGAAGGAGGTCCCAGTGGATCTCTGCTGAAGTCTGGGTTGTGAGTTTCCCCCCTTTCTTTTCCTGCTTCTTCCCCTCTGCAGTTGCTGGACATGTTTGGGAGCCTCTTGGAGCGACCGGTGATCGCTGCCGATGCTGCTGACAAATACTCTGTCCTCATCAGCATGTTCCGCAGTGCCGTGGGCCATGCCAGGCTCATCTATGCCAGGCACATCCAGGCAGAGCTGGAGCTCGGTGGGTGGCTGGTGCTGAGTGCAACAGGTTCTACAGGGAATGGGGTTTAGATTCATTTGGGGAGGGGGGACAATTTGCTTTCTTCTAAAGAAAGCCAGACTTGCCCGGTTGCAAATGGCTTGAGCCTCTGTAGCTCCTGGTGGGAATGGAAATGCCTGGGAAAGCTGTTCTTAGTATTAAAGCAAATGATCTGCTGGGGGGAAAATGCCATGGTTTAAACGTGTGTCCATGAGATGTGACTGGGAATGAGCTTTACCCCAGCAAGGCTCTAGCAGGGATTTCTCTCCACACTTGTGCCCTGCCTCAGACACTCCATGGGCCTTGCTCATGTGCTCCCCAGTATGAAGTTACTGTGTTTCCCCTCTCATGCTGTAAATGCAGGCGGGACTTTAACAAGGCTTTAATCAACCTTTCAGCTTTATCCTGGCCTAGGAAGGTTGGTACAGGAGGACATGGGTCAGACTCTGGTGGGGTTATGAGGACTGGAGTGTGTCCTTTGGAACAGCACCCAGGTCACTTGCTTCGGGAAGGCTGTACTGGAAGCCAGGCAAGCCTGGGAGAGGCCGCACTGTTGAAACCAGTGCAGGTTAACCGAGGGAACAGAGAGGTTCATGGATACTTGCCCTGGTCACAGACCTCCCCCAGTGTATCACACATCGGATTTAAGGAAGGAAGCTGGGAAATGAGAGCAGTTTTGTGCAGATGAGCTTCTGGTGGTGTACCTTTGAGGTTGCAGGTACAGTGGTCGCTCAAATGCTGTTTCAATGTGCCCTTCCCAGGATCCCCCCCTGTGCACAAGAACATGCCCCCAGGTGGCTGGAGCGCTGGGCTGGGCTCAGGGAGCTGCGTGCATGGATCCAGGGGCTGTTTGGTCACTTGAGGCGCATCCCGCATGTGTGCGTGTCTGTTCCAGCTAAGTTGGTCTCTTTAATCACTCTGTTTGTCTTTCTGTTGAACATTATCCAATGGGTATGGCTGCAGTCATTCCCAGTTGGAGGGGGGGAAGGTTCTGCCCAGGTTCTGGCATCGTCCAAGCTGTGAGTGGCAGAGGGGTGCTGCATTGAACTCATCTAAGATGTGTTGATGGGGCTGAGTTTCCATGGTGGTGAATAGATGAGGACTTTGGGCACTGGCAGAAGAACTTTGTCAGCATTAAACAAAGGAGTAATCCCCTAAGATCAATGAATAGTTCTGGAATACTTACCACCCAGATGCTTGTTATTAGGGGTGGTCTTGCAGAAGTGAGGCCCCATGCTCTCAGCTGCCATGAGCTGAGATCATGGCACTATATAAGACAGCATTTAAGAGCCCTGCAAGCAGCAGCATTGGACACAGGGTAACAGAAAGTGCTTCAGGAGCTGCAACTTGTGATCGCAGGAGCAGTTTGGCTTGTGCTGGATAGGATTTGGAGTGCCTGGATCCACTTGTTTTATGTGCTTGAGCAAAATAAGCTGTCTCCATCACAGCTGGGCTGCGCCCCCGGAGTGTGAGCTCTGCTGCGCTCTGGGGAGACCCCCCCTGCAGTCCTGATCCTGCTCTGGGGCAGCAGCACAAGAGGGACATGGAGTTGTTGGAGTGAGTCCAGAGGAGGCCGCAGAGATGCTGCGAGGGCTGGAAGCAGCTCTGCTCTGCAGCCAGGCTGAGAGAGCTGGGCTGGGGCAGCCTGGAGAAGAGAAGGCTCCTGAAGGGGAGACCTCAGAGCAGCTCCAGTGCCTAAAGGGGCTGCAGGAAACCTGGAGAGGGGCTTTGGACAAGGGATGTAGGGACAGGACATGGGAATGGCTTTAACTGCCAAAGGGGAGACTGAGATGAGCTCTTGGGCAGAAGCTGTTCCCTATGAGGGTGCTGAGGCGCTGGCACAGGGTGCCCAGAGAAGCTGTGGATGCCCCATCCCTGGCAGTGTTGAAGGCCAGGTTGGACACAGGGGCATGGAGCAAGCTGCTCCAGTGGAAGGTGTCCCTGCCCGTGGAAGGGGTTGGAGCTGGAGGAGCTTTAAGGTCCCTCCCAACAGGAGCCTATTCCAGGGTTCTCACTGGGCAGTATCTATAGCCTTCTCTCAATGTGTATTGCATTAAGGAACTGTTTACGCACACTGTTATAAAGACATTAGTGCCGTGAAACAAGCTCTTGGATCATTCCCAGCACAGTTCTCATGCCTGGTTTTAATCTGAGTGTCAAATTCAGGAAGAACCCTGATCTACATTCTTTATTGATTTTCTTTCCTAGGTTTAGATCAATTCAAACCATGCCCCACAGAAGGGGGGGGAGGGACGTGATGCTGTTTCCTGCATACAGCTTGAAAGGGAGAAAGGATTAAATAGGAAAACCAAAGATGCTTTTGCTGGGGGTTGGTTGAGGACCAGTTTGCTTGCAGAAGGTTTAAGCAGCTCTTGCCCAGTGGTGACTGCTCAGGTTCTGAGGAAGTTCGTTCACGTTTTGTCAACATAGCCTCTAAAATCAACAGTTGTATTCAGGAAAACTGGGATATTGTCCATAAAACAGTGGGAAAAAGGTGGAATTCCTCTACCTGCCTGGGTTGGAGGTGCCTTTGCTCTTCCCTGTTTGAGGGGCACAGATTTGGCACCACAAAGATCTGCATCTTCCAGGAGCGAGGTGAGCCTGTTAGACCTTGGGAAGTGCTGGCTGATGAGCAAAGGCTGCCATACTCTGTGCAAGTAGAGTGTGGAACTGGGAGCATCAGGTATGTCAGAGACCAGTATCCCTCCAGCAGCACTGAGCCCCTTTTCCCACCAGGGATTGAATCTGTCCGTCAACAGATTGACAGCCTGTTGTGCAGGTTGTCAAGCACACAGCAGGTAAAGGGCACACTGAGGGTTGGATAGCCTTTGGATAGCCTTGGATAGCCTTTGTGCCTTGTTTTGGGTGATGTGGTGGGGATGAAATCCATAGTCCCCAGTCAGAACCTGCCTGCAAAGTGGTGGCTGCTCTTGAGAAGGGTAGGTGCCGATTTAGGGCAAGTTACACGTAATGCTGAGCTTTTCTCCTGTGCTCCCAGTTACTTGGACTCTGCTGAAGGAAGGAGGGTGATGGAGAAGTATGAAGAAATGATTCAGCTGCTCGACAGGTAGGTGATGGCTCAGGCAAGGCTGGGGCTGTATGTGCCACCTTTCAGCACATTTGCAAGCCCAGGCCCTGGGACTGTCTCTTTCTAAGCCAGAGGGAATTACCTGATGAGAGAGGAGGAGGTGTCTCTGCCACAATCTTTCTGAGCCGTCTTGAAATTAGAAGTTTCCGTGGGAGGAACAGATTCACTGCCCATGACTTAGTATCATGATGTTTAATGTTACATCTGAACTGGTTTCTCTGGGATTTCCCTTGGGGAGAGCCACCTCCCCAGGAAGGGGATACCCCTGCAGGGCCTGCTCTCCATCAGTAATGGAGGGAGCTGAGACATCTGGCTGCTGGGTACCGCAGGGCGGTTGGATGGAGACCAACTGTTCCTGTTTCTGACCACCAGAACAGAGGCTGAGTGATCCTGGTTCAGCCTTCCAGAAGGAAGCAGACACCAGAGGAGCCTGGGTCACCTCAACAGAGGTGGTGTTTGCTGGGTGCCATTCACAAAGTGCTCAGGTGACAACATGGTTCAGAAGACACTGGTGCTTGGGTGCTGGGACTCTCCATGGCACATGGGGTACCAGGACCCCAGGTCAGCCCTCTGTATTTCCATGTCCAGTTGTGATACTGAGCTCTTCAAGAGCTCAATACCCCTGAGGCTGATGGGCTCTGTAGTGCACCCATCCTGCTCAGACACTCTGGAAATGCCCAGCAGCTGCTTCTCTGTTACTTTAGATTGAATGCTTTTGAAGATCTGGTACTTGAGGGAGCTTTGCCCTCCTGACTTGATGCTGACACTGGTTTTGGGTGTTTGTGTTTGCAGCCATGTTGCTCATGGAGATTGCAGGGATGGGGTTTTAATATTCCTTCATGTTCTTCATCTTCAGGGCTGGCCTTGGCTTTCCTTTGTGCTGTACCTGCTCTGCTGGGTTGGTAGCTGTATGATGGATCTTTTGGGTTTACTTCTGCAGGTATCAGGAAAAGCTCTACTGTGAACTGGTCCCAAACAGTGTCTGAGCAATCCCAGTACAACCTGGCCCAGCCGCTCATCCGGCGGGATCCAAACACCCAACTCATCACGGTCAACTTTGATCCCCAGGTACAACCGGCTGCTGGGGAGCCTGCCTGGGCTTCTCCAGTGTATGCAGGGTGTCTGCTGGACTTCGTACTACATCTGTGCTGCTGAGGTCTGTGGAACCCCTTTCTGTGATGGCTGACATGGATTTACCATCATAGAATCATAGAACAGTCAGGGTTGGAAAGGACCATCCTCTTTGTGGGCTTTAATTCCCAGGATTCTAGTTTAACCGGAGCACACTCTGGTTAAAGCCAGACATAAAGTCCCTGAGTAGCCAGTGAAGGGGTGTAGCATCTCCAGACCAGAGCTGTACTGGTGGGGGTGTTTGGGCATCACCTGCAGAGTTCGTGTTACATGCGCCTGAAGTCTGAGCTTCCTGAAAGGGTGTTAAAAGCCCAGGAAAGGTTTGGTTGTTTCCTCCAGTGTTGTGGCTGTTGGATTTCCTTTGTTGCAGTGCGTGAGACTTAGGAGAGTTTTAAGACCTTGCCTCTGTCCTCTAGAGCTCCCCTAAAGCATGCCTCCAGCACAGGCAGGACTGACCATCCACCTCGCCCAAAGCAGAAGCAGGGATCCCAGCCAGCAGTGTCTGGAGATGAATTGGAAGCTTCTGTAGAAGCTGCTTCTTCAGTTGTAGAAATGCCATTTACTGGAGGTGCTGCATGGCAGGGACCTGGGCAACACTGACATCCAACGTATCCCCTGCTCCCTGGGACGTGCTGCTGTTAGGAAAGTGTTTGGGGTTTAGAGCTCAGGCAAGGTTGGTCCCTCAGTCAAAGGATTTGTCCATCTCCTTGGAAGCTCCTTGCTAAGGTGGGAGCCAAATAGCCATGGGATGTTTTCCACCCTTCATCCTGGTGACAGGAGTTGGAGCCTGTGGTGTGCTGTGCATGCACCATCTTATCTTTGGCTTAGGTAACTGCCTAAGCTGTGCTTGCAGGCGCAGGTCTGCTGAAAGACTCTACTGATGAGGGTAGCTGAGAGAGCCAGAGGTCACTTGTGGCTTTAGCCGGCTGGGTAGTTAACAGAGCTGTCTTTGGTTGGGAAGACAACCAGAGGCAAAGATGAATGGGAGACAGATGGAATGGAGTAGGGGCTATACAGGCTCTTTCCAGAGCATTCTGCTTTGGGAATAAAGCAGCAGGGGATCCCTAAGATGCTCAGAAAGTCAGTGGGTAAGATTGTCCCATGCTCAGCTCTCTACCTTCTGTCTGCAGCTGGTGTCGGTGCTGAGGGAGGTGAGCTACCTGTCCAGCAGCCAGATGGGAGCCATCCCAGCGATGGCAGCAGAAATCTATTCCTCCAGGGAATCCTACCGGCAGATGGTGGCCAACTTGGAGCTGATGGTGAACAGATACAACAAGGTCCTAAAGACGGTCCTGGAGGTTGAATACCCTCTAATACAGGGGCAGCTGCAGGACATTGACTTGAAGCTGAAGGAGGCGGAAGAAACGCTGAACTGGAAGACGGAGGGTGAGCTGCCTCTGCAGGGAGAGAGAGCACATCCATGTGGGTCTCGTGGGATTTCCTATGTGTCCAACCTCCATCACCTGGTTTCCAGCTGCAGTTCCCAGCAGAGGCAGCACTGTGGGGGTTAATGGCAGCACCCTTCTTGCCACATTCCTTTCATGTGCTGGGGCTGTGGAGAGGATCCTGCTCCCTTCGGGATCAGCTGGGCTTTTGGGGAAGAGAGGCTGCCCTGTGAGCAGTGCCACCAAGGAGATGGCAAGGTTGGGCAGTGGGATGGAGCCAGGCCCACCTCGTTGTCTTTTCCAAAAGGATGGAATACTGCAGCTGGGGTGGGATTGTGCACCTTGGCTGTAGGGTGATCGAAGCAGTTTCTTGCTTTTCCAGTTTGAAGCTGCAAAGCAGGGCAGAGGAAGTTTGTTTCCTCTTGGTGAAAGCAAACTGCTCACAGGTGGAATATGCATTTCTGTCATCAGGCTTGTCGTGTGAGCAGGAGGAAGTGTCCTCCCTTGGGTACCTTCAGAGCAGAAGTCCTCACAGTGGAAACCTCTTTCCCCATTGTGTAATAAAGATTGGTTTTCCTGCAGATGAACCCTAAGTTCCCTGCACCTCACTGCAGCCCTTGCTAGTAGCTGGGGCTGACACAGCCCATGTGTTGAGGCCATGGTCCCTGCTCAAGTGATGGTGCCAGAGATGCTCAGCCTGTTGTGCTCATCCTGCCCGTGCTGATCTCTCCAGTAGCAGTCAGTGGGAAATCAAACTTGAATAGAGGGAATCAGGAGCTATCAGATATCCCCAGATGGTGGTGCTCCTGGCAGGAGGCAGAGGCTGTGGCTTTCTGTACCATGGCTTGTTGAGGCAGGAGGGAGCTGGAAATGGGTCTGTTGGTCAAGGTGGTAAGTCTCTTGTGTCCATGATGGGTAGGGAATACATGAGACCACAGGGAATAAGTCAGAGGCTGGTCTTAGGGAGGGTGCACAAAAGCTTGGCCCAGCAGCTCTGAAAACAAGCCATCAATCATCTCCTGTTTACCAGGTGTCTGTGGTCACATCTGCACGGTGATGGATGGTGTCCATGACCTCGAGCGGAGGATACAGAAAGCCAAAGACAATGTTGAGGAGATCCAGGCCATTGTGCGGGCCTGGGTGTCACCCATCCTGGAGAGGAAGGACTGCAAGAGGGAATCACTGCTGGTCCTAGAGGACTGTCGGGACCGTCTGGAGAAGCGTTACAGCCTGGTCCGGGAGGCGGGGCAGAGGATTCATTCCCTGCTGAAGGTGAGAGGGACCTTCCCCAGGGGTTGGTTGGCTCCTCACAGGCTTCATGTCTCTGCACTGGGGGAAATGTCTGGAGCTGTTTCACCTTAAAATGAACTCCCTTAACACCTTGGCAACCCTCATCCAGTGTTAATGAAGGGTGGCTTTGATGAGCTGCTACGTGTGTGGTGCTGGGCACCGTTGGCACCCAGTTCAGGCTCAGCCTGGCTCCAGTCCTGGCAGTTGTGGAGCCACTAGATGGGAGTCGTGTAGCAGGAGCTGGAATTATCCTCCTCTGAAAGATGTACCTGGCAGTAGAGAGGCTCTGCCTGACCTTTCTGCTTCAGACTTGTCCCTCTGTGAGCAGGTAGTGACGTTGCCAGTGCAGGGTTGGCTGAGTGACGGGACAAAAGCTGCTGCCTGAAACCTTGGTGCTTTCTGGCTTTGCCAGGGCTGAGTCCCCTCTTTGCAGGCCAGGAGAAAGCCCAAAGCTCAGTTCCTCCCCTGCTCGCAGTGAGGTGTTACCACATCAGGGACAGCACCTTGGCCTGGAGGAAGGTAGATTTTAGGTCCTGCCTGAGGGTCACCATCCAACCTTGGACCCTGGAGAGAGCCAGCTGACCCTTTCTGGGACACTGAGCGCTTGTTGCTAACCTTACCTTGCTGTCTGCACTCAGCCCTGGATCAATAACCCCTTTGTCTGCACCCTGGAACCCACTGAGGGTTCTCCCATGCCCAGGTTGTTCTGCTGTCACAGCTGTAACAGGCTCAGCCACCTCCAGCTACCACCCAAGAGACCAGGGCACTTGCTAGATTGTCCAAGGAGGATATGGAGTTGTGGTCATGACAGGGGGCTGGCACAACCCATGTGGTGACATCACCAGTGCTGCTCACAGGGGAAGCACCAACTGCAAAGCACCACAAAGGTCCTGGGGAGGGAAGGGCATCATGGCCCAAAATGAGTGTCCCCGTGCTCTGTCCTTGCAGTGCTGCTCAGACCTCGGGGAGCAGCAGCAGAGGGGCCAAGAGCTGCTCTGCTGGGCTTCCCTTGGTTGTTCAAGTCCTCCTGCAGGCTGGAGAGTCCTGAAGCTGCTGAGAGAAGCACAGTGAGGATTTGGGTACTAATTTTGCATCTTCTAATTCCAGGAAAACCAGAGCCTCTTACTTGCAGACCCAGCATCTGACATCTGGAAGGCCTATGTGGATTATGTGGATGAGATAGTCCTGGATGGATTCTTCACTGCCATTGAGTGCTCGCTCAAGTACCTCCTGGAAAACACAGGTGAGTGCTTGTTCCTTTGCCCTGGTTGTGATGGCTGCTTCAGTCTCACCAAAGGGAAGGTTCTGCCTCAAGACAGGGTCATAGAATCAGGTAGATTGGAAAAAAAACTTTAAGATCATCAAGTCCAACCTTTACCCCAGGACACAACACTGAGGGCCTCATCTACGTGGTGACTCCATCTCCCAGCCAGCATTGCTTATGGGGAGGGATAGAAATGACTATGCAGTCATTTGCAGGGATTAATGGACAAACAAAATTGAGGCATCATCCGAAGTCTGTGCTTGGGCATCAGCCACCTTACACCCTCCCATGCACAAAGGGACAAGTGACACAATCTCATGTGTGGGAGGTCTCCAGAGCTGGTTGTGTGGAGCTAAAGCCCATCTTCAGGCACACTTCGCCTGTGGATATGGAGGCATACTGGGAATTGCATCCAGTTCTCCCCATCTAGTTCAAAACACACCCAGAATTTCACGTGTGCGTTTGGCTTCAGTTTCCAGTTGCTGGGGTTTTCATGCCCTTCTCCACTAAATTAAAGAGCCTCTTGGTTCCTGTTGTTTTCCTCCTCAGCAAGTACTTATGTGCTGTAATTGTTCAGCTCTCAGGCTCCCTTTTGATTAGCTGGAGAGCCTGGTTTCTTTAAGGCTTTCTCCGCAGCATTTTGTTCCAGTCCTTAAATCACTTGTGTCTCATCTCCAGTATCTGCTGTGGGTACCAGAACATCAGCCTCTGCGTTATGTGCCAGCACAGTGTCACTGGACCCACTGATTGGGTGTCTGTGTCCCTGTGGGGTACACGTGCATCTTGTGGTAGGATGTTGGATGTGCCTCAAGATCATTTTTCTCCTCTTGAAGAAGATCCTGGCATCTCCGTTCTTCCCTACCAGATCCCGAGGCAGGGCTCGCTCCCCTGTTTGAGGTGCAGCTGGATTTGGTGATCCCAGATTTGATATTTCATCCCTCCATGGACCCTGGCACAAATGATGGCTTCTACGACATGGTGGAAAGTCTTCTCAATGACATCTATGGGATCTCATCGCTGGTGCCCAGGCTGGCCGAGCACAGTGGCTTCCTCCACTACCAGGTCTGTGCTGTGGAGCTCCATCATGTGTGGTGGTGAGGAGGTACCACACTGCTCCCACATCTCCTCCTCTCTCCTCTAGGCTGACATGGAGGACATGGCAGATCTGGCTGACATGCGCCAGGAGCTGATGGGACGCGTGCAGGCTGTGATGGTGGCCTGCTGCGAGTACCGCAGTGCCTTCGACCGCTACTCCTACCTCTACGCAGAGGACAGGAAGGAGTTCTGCCGCCAGTTCCTCCTTTACGGGCACATCCTCACTGCTGCAGAAGTCGAGGCCCATGCAGAGGATGGGGTCCCTGAGACTCCCCCCACACTGCAGCAGTTCAAAGAGCAGATTGACTCCTACGAGAAGATCTATGAGGAGGTGAATCGCATCGAGCCCTTCAGCATCTTCCATGGCTGGATGAAAGTGGATGCTCGGCCTTTCAAGGCATCCTTGCTGAACACCATCAAAAGGATGGAGCTTGGTGTTCAAGCAGCATCTCGTGGACCATGTCACACACAGGTAAGAGATGTGCTGACCAAAGGGGATTTCTCTTGTCTTGGCTGGGCTGTATCATTACACACTGGTAACCAATAAGCTAACGCAGGAGCAAGAGAAGGGGCCTGTGCTGCCTGCTGAGTATGTAGAATGGAAACCATTGCTCGGGCTTGGTACCATTGACATTGCATGAGCTGATGCTCCTGGAACCTGCTGTGAGTTGTTAGATAGGATGTCTGTTTGTCCATTCATCCTGATCCAGGTGATCTAATCTCTGTTAGGGCTTTGTGCTTATTTTGTTGAATTTGAGATTAGCCGTCAGCAAAGCTGCATGAATACCATGAGATACCATGAGATATTGGCTTTACTTCTAAATGCAGCACTCTCTGAGTACAACTCAATTGGGTTGCCCGGCATGAGCTGTCATGGGGAGGCTTCAAGGTTACAAAAGAAAGGAGGTTGGGATGTAAGTTTTGGATTAGCACATGTTCCCTGCTCTGAATAGCTGCTTAGTTCTCAGGTTTGTGCACAATGATGCGCCAGGTGATTCATTTGAGTAGTGGCAACTGATGGATGTCGCAGGTCTTGGATGCTTACAAAGCATTTACAGACATGTAGTAGTGAAGGCTGCTGCGAGTGGTGGATGAGATGATCTCTGGTGTTCTTTTCAGCACCATAATTCTGTTAGCTAATTGCTGTGCAAAGAGGCTTTTGTGTAGCTTAGAATGGGCATTTAGGAGCTCTTAATAAGAGTCCCTGACTAAGCAGTTTAGTTTTTATTAGGTGAAGTATTTCAGGACACATTTTGGCTCAGAGCATGCATAGAATTTAAGTGGGCACTTAAAAATAACTGTTCTGAGAAGAGGGGAAGGGCTGTGCTGGAAAGGACCAGAGGTCCAGGAGTCCATGGTGCCTCTGCCGACAGTGCCCAGTAGCTGGGTGAGATTAAGAGGTAAGGAGGTGGGGAAATGTCCCCCAGATACTCTCCTTGTCTCTAATAATCTGTAGGACTTTGAGTGACAGGGATAATGCTGAGCTCACAGGTCTCCAATATATTCCTTATCAGATACCTTTTCTCTAGCCTCAGGGGTCCCAACCTGTTCATCTCTTCCTTGCGGGAAGCTGATACGTTGCAGTATCATCAGTATCACATCTATGGATCCCTTTGGGCATGAATTGTGGTTCTGATGCCCTCAGCATGTTGCCATGCAATGGTCAGGGTTCGCCAGGCCCTTCCCCTGCCTGTGCCAGTCCAGCTGCATGGCGGAAGGTGATAACTATTTCAGTGGGAGCTGCTCTCCTTTTGTGCTTTCCCGCTTTGTGTTCCACAGCTTGGCTGACCTGGAGGAGTTCATCAAAACTGCTGAGCAAGGTTTGAGCAAAAAGGTTGAAAAAGGTGATTATGGTGGCTTGGTGGAGGTGATGGGTCACCTCCTGGCCGTTAAAGAAAGGCAGAGTGTCACCGATGCCATGTTTGAGCCTCTGAAGCAAACCATTGAACTGCTGAAGACATATGAGCAGCAGCTACCAGAGGAAGTCTACAAGCAGCTGGAGGTGGGTGAACGCTTGGGATGGCCACACCACTTTGCCAAGGAGCAGATGTCGAGGAGAGTGAGCCTCAGAGCAGCGCAGGAATGTTTAGGACCTCATTCCCTGTCAGTAGAGGGCCTCAGTGGATAATGTTTGCTATTGCAGGATGTGCCTTTCTAGCTCCACATTTTGGAGTTATATTGAGATTTTTCTTTTAAAGCAGAGATTAAGCCTTTTGTTATGCCTGAAAACCAGGGAATTGCCTCCTCCAACTCCCTGCGATTGCTCTTGACAAAAATTAATGCATTTTCAACTCGATCTGTTAATTAGCGTGAATTATAATGATTTTTAAATCAGCCAGTTCTTGGCAACTGTGGAGATGGGAAGGATAATGCTGGCAGAGGAGGTGCTTCCTCATAGGACTTCAGTCCTCCACTGGGTCTGTAACACCAAATCTGCTTGACCCAGAGAGCATCACAGGGAGCAGGTTGGGAAAGTATTTTGGCACCTTTCCACAGCTGGCTCTGATGAATCAGTTTCCTTTGGGGAATTCTTTTCCTTTCTGGACCAAGGGACCATGAGGTGGAGGTTAGGAAATGTTGGAGATGGAGGTTAGGTTGTGAGGTGCCCAGCCAGCCTTGGGGGACAGGACACAAGTACTGGCTACAGCCAAGATGTTACAGTGGAGAAGTGTGTGGCTCCATATCAATGGATACCCTATAGCCATGGGGTGCTGTGGGCAGAAGGGTCTGGGTAGGACACAAGGTTTAAAGCAGGATCTCTGGGGGAGATGTTCCTGCCTGAGGCACCTGTGCAGCAAAGGCTCCAGTTCTCTGCTGCAGCCTGGGTGGGAGCTGAGTGGGGTCTAGTAATCTCCTGGTGTTCTGCTTGTGCAACTGTGATCCATGGGTGATGGGGCACCAGATCTGCAAGAGTTAAAGGTCCTAAAGGTACCTTTAGGACAGTTCTGACAGACTCCCTGACAGCTGAGAGGGCTGCATTACACAGGCTGCTGCTACAGCTTCAGTTCAGCATAAACCATGCTGCCGTAGGGAGCCTGCTGATCCCTCTGCCTGAGAGCTGCTTGTTTGGTGCCTGTGTGTGCAGGTACATGCAAGCAATGGGTTCATGTGTCTGATAAAAGGAGTGAGGTATGTGGGGCTGGTCAGATGGAGGAGGGAACAGAACACTTCTTTCTGGCAAGTGACAGCAACATGTACTTGAATGATTCCTTGACTTCCATGTACAATGGGAAAACCAGACGTAAGTTCCTCTCGGTACTGCTCCCTCCATCGCTGTGGAGATGGTTGGACTGGAGCTGGTACTTTGTATGAGAAGGACAAGGAAGAAGCTCCATGGGTGCCCTGCTGTGGTCATTGGCAGTGGTTTCTCTTGAGGCTGGACTATAAAGTGCCAGGAGACCCCTCAGGAGGGACTGGCCATCTCTGCTGCCTCAGAGCTGCCTCCGGGTTATTTCCCTTCTTTCTATAGTGTTGGTGGTCTCAATCTCCTCGAGTATGTGAACTGGGATGAAAAGAAACCCCAGCAGGGAGTTGGAACTGGATGACCTTTAAGGTCCCTTCCAATCCAAACAGGTCCAGAATTCTATGGAGCCCTTCCTGTGGGCTTGCACAGTACATGGGGAATGGAAGCTCTCTGAGGGCAAAGCACTGGGACTTGAGGGTAGCAGAACCCTTGGCTGGTGTCAGTGTCTGGGCTGAGGATGTGGCCCGAGGAGCGTAGTGAGAAGAAATAAAATCCCTTTCTGAGGAAAGCCCCAGGAGCAGAGAGCGGGTTGTCAGCAGTGCTGCACACTTGCAGCTTGGATGCGGACCTGAGAAAGAAACCCGTTTTATTTAGTACTAGGATTATGCACACAGGTTGGGGAAGCATTTGCCCACGGAGCTCTGTAGAAATCCTTCTGGTACACCGTCTCCTGCTCTAAGAGCTGGCAGGGAATTCCCCAGGCTCTGTGCCTCAGTGAGCATCCACAGCCCATCCTCCTGCCTTCAGCTTGCTCCCGACAAGATCCAGGTCCCGCTGGGCTTGGTGTTACCATCACTGCTCTCTCTTGAGCACTGAACCATCCTGGGAGCCCAGGGTCTGGTGTGGGACCCTTCTGAAGCTCTTGCACACGTTTTTCCAACCAGAGCAAGCAGTTGGAAGTTCTCAGTCTTTATTAGTCTTGGGAATTGTGAATAACTCAAAGTTTCATCCCAAGTTGCGTGTTTGGCCTTTGTATGGCACCAAAACCCCCTCAATTTTCGATAGGGAATCTGCTGCTGTTCCTGTTGTGAGGCAACCCGTAACGAGATCAGCCTCATCCGCTATGGAACAGCGGCCACTGCCAGCGTGTGCATTCTGCCCGCAGGAGCTGCCGGAGAAGTGGAGCCACATGAAGAAGGTGGCACAGGCGGTGAAGCAGCACGTGGCCCCGCTGCAGGCCAGCGAAGGTGCGGCGCTGCGCAGGCGCTGCGCGGCGTTCGAGGGCAGGCAGCGCCGCTTCCGAGAGCACTTCCGCAGAGAAGCTCCCTTCAGGTGAGGGCTTTATCAGAGGGAGAGGCTCTGAGGGGAAAAGGCTTCGTGGGATCAGCACCAAGTGTCCCAAGGATTACGCCTGAGTCCCCGCGCACGTTTGGATGAGGAGACCTTTGGAGGTCCCTTCCAACCCAGACTGTTCATGGAATCATGGAATGGTTTGGGTTGGAAGGGACCTTAAAGCTCATCCAGCTCCAACCCCTGCCACAGGCAGGGACACCTTCCACTGGAGCAGCCTTGCTCCAAGCCCCTGTGTCCAACCTGGCCTTGAACACTGCCAGGGATGGGGCAGCTACAGCTTCTCTGGGCACCCTGTGCCAGCGCCTCAGCACCCTCACAGGGAAGAGCTTCTTTCTTATATGTAACCTGAACTTCCCCTGTTTCAGTTTGAACCCATCACCCCTTGTCCTATCGCTACAGTCCCTGATGAAGAGTCCCTCTCCAGCATCCCTGTAGCCCCCTTCAGACACTGGAAGCTGCTCTGAGGTCTCCGTGCAGTTTCTCCAGGCTGAATAGCCCCAATGTTCTCAGCCTGTCTCCATACAGGAGGTACTCCAGCCCCTGCTCATCCTTGTGGCCCCCTCAGGACTTGCTCCAGTTCTGTGGTTTGTTGATGTTCTACTTTCTAACATCTGTAACACCTTCAGTGTTTTATTTCTGGGAACACAGTCCACTGTTAACAAGAGATTGAACTTGGCTGCTGAGTGCATAGTGTCACTGTAAGGTGGCATCATGGCTGTGCCATCAACCTGTGCAGTAGACGTTTCATCTCTTCTTTGTCTCTTCATGCGCTGTTTGGTTTCTGCTTTCTTTAGAAGCTGTTACAATCTCACTTAGGAGGAATTAATATTTCTAGGTTTGACACTAAAAAGCCTTATCAAGTACTGGATGCAAAACACATTGAGATTAAACAACTGGAGTCAGCCATGACCTCGAATTTATGAATCAGCTGGTCTGTTTGAAGTCACAGTGCCAGATTATAGACAACTGAAGCAGTGCAGAAAGGAGCTGTGTCTGCTCAAAGAGCTCTGGGATATGATCTCCCTTGTGAACACCAGCCTTGCTGACTGGCAGACCACCAAATGGGTGGATATTAATGTGGAAAAAATGGATCTGGAGTGTAAAAAGTTTGCAAGAGAGATTAGGAATTTGGATAAGGAAATGAGGGCCTGGGATGCTTTCACTGGGCTGGACAGCAAGGTGAAGAACATGTTAACAGCCCTGAAAGCTGTGGCAGAGCTTCAGAATCCTGCCATTAGAGAAAGACACTGGAATCAGCTGATGCAGATGATGGGTGTGAGGTTTGTGATGGACGTGAACACCACGCTGGCTGACCTCCTGAAGCTCAACTTGCATAACTTTCGAAGATGAGGTTCATGGCATTGTGGACAAAGCAGTGAGGGAGATGAGTATGGAGAAAGTCCTGAAGGAAGTTGAAGATGACTTGGAGCTCCATGGAGTTTCAGTACGAGCCTCACCCCCGCACAAACGTCCCATTGCTGAAGTCAGATGAGGAACTCATTGAAACTCTAGAAGACAACCAGGTGCAGCTGCAGAACCTGATGACATCCAAGTATATCGCCTTCTTTCTGGAGGAAGTGTCTGCCTGGCAGAGGAAGCTCTCCACCACGGACTCTGTCGTCTCCCTCTGGTTTGAAGTGCAGCGTACATGGGCTCACTTGGAGAGCATATTCATAGGCTCAGAAGATATACGGGCACAGCTTCCCAAGGTAGGAAACCTCAAATCCTGCTTTTCCTGTTTGGAAAGTGTTAAAGAAGAGCTTCCATTATACAAAATTGGGCAATTTATCATACTAAATTGCCCAGAGCAGGGCTTTTCTCCTGCTCCCTTGCATCTTTGGAGGCTCCCTTAGTGCTCTGGTAGTTTCCCTAGTGTGGCACCAGGATGGTTTTGTACTGTGGGTTGTGCTTGAGCCATGCTGAGTAGCTGATTGTCTCCCTTCCACTGCTGCAGAGCAAATACAGAGCTCCTGGAGACTGAGAGAGGCTGCTGGCTTCCTTCAATGCCACAGGCATGTTCCCTCTTTCCTCAGAGGGGAGAGGAGTGGGACTCAGACACTGGAAATTATCAAACCAGAGCTGGAGCAGGCAGCTTTGGCAGCATCCCCATCCCATCCCTGCCTCCAGCACCGCTGGGCAGCTGTACTCCCACTCCTGCTTCTGAAGATGGAGCAGGGTTGTCAGTGGTGACCTCCTCAGGGGTGTCTGTGAGTTCCTTGCCCTGCTTTGGGGAGTGCGGGGCACACCTCACTGACTGGGCCATCTCTGCCAGGTGCTGATAACCGGTGAAGGCTGGCCCACATGCCAGGAGGCTGTTAATATCCAACAGCTACCTAATGGCATGTATGAAAGCACATCAGGGTCTGAAGCTGCATCCTGCTGGGCAGCTGTTTGTATCTCAATATCCGTCTGGCAGGAGGCAGGAATCAGCAGCCTCTTCCCTTCCCTAGAAGAAAGGATGAAGCTCAAAGCCTGCTGAGGCTGAACCTGCTCGAGATGTATCCGGGGCTGGGGGAGGATGTGCTGGCAGGGATGGGATGCACATCTGGAGCTTGCTGTGTGCTTTGTGTGCAGGGAGGGCTCAACCCCTCAGCCAGAGCCTCACTGAACAGAGGTTAATGTGGAAGTTCTCAGTAGTGCCCAGTGACAAGATGAGGAGCAATGGCCATAAACTGACAGCACAACTGAGTTTCACCTCAACATGAGGGAGAACTGGATGTGACAGAGCACTGGAACAGGCTGCCCAGGGAGTTGTGGAGTGTCCCTCTCTGTGTGCACAACTCTGGGTGGCTCTGCCTTGCAGGGGGTTGGACTGGA
The DNA here is from genome assembly GCA_017639245.1 of Myiopsitta monachus. Lineage (NCBI taxonomy): Eukaryota > Metazoa > Chordata > Aves > Psittaciformes > Psittacidae > Myiopsitta > Myiopsitta monachus. The sequence continues at coordinate 10,982,095 of CM029931.1, forward strand.
TGATCTCCAGGGGGCCCATCGAACCCTAATGAAAGCTTGGAGCACTTTATTCAGTCCTGGCTCACTCAGGAGCCCTCTCTTGGGAAGGAGGGAGGAGCAGAGACATTTTGAACATAACTTTATTTATTCTTCACTGTTTAGCTCCAGAATTGTAGGGTCTCTGTTCAGTTACAGAGCCCAATTGTCAGTGTGCTCCTCTGCTGCTGGCATGGGGTTTCCATGGCCTTACTCAAGGCAAGGAAGGGCTCTCCTCTGCAGGAGTCACCATACCCATCTCAGGGATGGGACTCCTGTGCTGGAGCAGGAGGGGAAGAGTGAACTGAAATGAGGCTGTTAGCCTTTCCCCCTTAGGGGATCCTCTCCTCCTGCTGTGGCCAGGGAAGCTGGACACAAGAGATGATATTCAAAGGGGAATTCAACCCTGTGGAAATGGTTGGTCCTGGGCACTGGCTTCTGCTCTGATCACATTATGCACAAGCCCTTTGGGATACTAGAGACAAGAAGGCAAGTGCCTGATTGGAGACTTGTTTCAGGCATGTGGTGACAGAGCCCTTTGCAGTGGTGGAGAGGTCCCTCTGCACTGCACAGAGCGCTCTTTACAGTCTTTCCCCTCACCCGGAAGAGATGGGATCCTTTAGCACAGGGAATAATGGCTCATCATGGACATGTTCTTCCTTTTGCTTTTTAGGACTCAGAACGCTTTGAAGGGATTGATGTGGATTTCAAAGAACTGGCCTATGAAGCTCAGAAAACCCCAAATGTGGTTGAAGCCACCAATAAACCAGGCCTGTCCCAACAACTGGAGGACATTCAGAGTAGGTGGGTAGACCTTCAGTCCCAGGAGCTTGTCAGAAACTGCCACCAGCCCTGTTTAAGCTGTGCTCCAAGGCTTTCTTCCTGCACTGTGCGTTCTTTGCATTCACAAGCCACAGCATTTCTGATCTTTCTTGAGCCTTATCTGTAATCCATCACCCTGAAACCCCCAGAGGGGAGTCTGGCTTTGTGTATGTGCAAACCCTTGTCTGCAATATTGAAGTGTGAACCAGCATCCAGCTGATTTTCGCTGTTTGCCAACCTGAATATGAGCTCTTCAATATCCTATTGAGCAGTCCAGGCAGAGATATCTGCAGCAGAGCTGTGCCCATGCTCTTTCATTCACAAAGTTATCTCTGCCTGTATACCCTTGCCACATGGTATAACTGCACTCCCTGAGAAAGCCCTTAGTGTCCTGAGGTGGATCCATATCTCACTTTAACATAGGAGCTAGTCTACCTGGAACACACATAAAGGTGAATATAGTAGTTGCTGTACCAGTAGTAACTCTCCATTTAAAGTAAGGCCTGTATTTTCTCTGTTAATCAGATAAGGCAGTTCCTCACAGAGGAGTAGCTGCGTGTTATTTATGCACTTTGTAAGCTCAGCAGCAGTTTAGCATGTGAACACTGAAACATTCATCTGAGATGGGAGCAAGCAAGTTTCTTTTCAGGCTTTACAAACACAAAAAGCTGAGTAGGGTCGAATCAGACTTTCAAATGTGGCTCATTAGAATAAAAGCAGTTATGGGAACTTTCATCCCAATGGGAAGTCACCTGTGGCAGATAAGAGCTTGTCTAACACAGTAGGTCAGGCTGCAAACCCTCTAGCCTCTTCTTCCACCTCTGTTGCTGCTTTCTTATGAGGCTGCTCTCACTGTTAGGCTGTTTGACCCCTGGGAGTAAAGAGAGATCTCTGAGTTACTAAGAGCTTTGTAGAGGGACCAGCCTACAGGCTCAGGTCCTGCCTGGCATTACTCCACGGGAGGAGTGAATCTGCTTGGTAACTCAAACTGTAACATGAAAGATGAAGTCCCTGCTTCATCAGGGACTGTAGCGACAGGACAAGGGGGAATGGGTTCAAACTGAAACAGGGAATGTTCATGTTGGATTTAAGGAAGTTCTTCCCTGTGAGGGTGCTGAGGCGCTGGCCCAGGGTGCCCAGAGAAGCTGTGGCTGCCCCATCCTTGGCAGTGTTCAAGGCCAGGTTGGACACAGGGGCTTGGAGCACCCTGCTCTAGTGAGAGGTGTCCCTGCCCTGGCAGGGGTTGGAACTGGATGAGTTTTAAGGTCCCTTCCAACCCCAACCATTCTATGATTCTATGATAAAGAATACTTAACACCCCTCCCTTGGGTTCTCTTCTACTGCTTTGTCTCCCCAGGTTGGCTCTGTGTGAGAAGGCTTTAGCTGAATATTTGGATATGAAGAGGTTGGCCTTTCCCAGATTTTACTTCATTTCTTCTGCAGATTTATTGGATATTCTTTCCAATGGCACCAACCCACATCTGGTAAGGCTTGTACTGCATCCCCTTTGCATTATCCAGCTGTCAGTAATGTGAGGGTGGAAGATGCTGTCTTGGGACTCACCTGTAGTATCTTCAGCGCTTTTTCTCCCAGCCTTTTACTTGGAGTAATAATGATTCTTTCACAGCTGACCCTCATCTGTAAGTCTTTGAAAGGCAGCTTGTGCCTGTGTGTTGTCTGATCTAACACTCGGTGATACTTGCAGATGGTTCTGAAAGTGCTGCATAGAATAGAGCTGTGCTTTTGACACCATAAAAATAGTGGGTTTCTTTCTGCTGGGATACAGTGAGGTTGGAGGAAACCATCTTTCTTGAGGGGATCAGCCAAAACTTATTGCTGGCCTTGGGCCCCGAACCTAGGATGCCACCAAAGAGCATCTGCTGTTGAAACAGCCACAGACTGGTCATTCGCATGTGAAAGTGTTGACAGCTGGTGGCTTGGAGAGGTCCCTTGTTTTAGCAGAAGAGGCATTTGCAAATCACCTGCTTCTTCCTTCCACTATGCAGAGGTCTTTGGAAATGTCCTAATTATAGGGGAAGAGAAGAGCACAGCCTGAAAAAGGTAATACAACCAGTGGAGAGACGGTCACTATGGCCAAGGCAAGCCAGAAGATCTCCTGGGTTGCCATCCATCCCTGCGCAGCTCCAGGGTCAGGCTCGTACCTGACCTCCTGCACTCTCTGACTTCTCCTCTCCAGGCTGGGTTTCTGGGGGTGGTGCCTGAATGCCGGGTATGGGGAAATAATCCAAATACACCATTCTTCCTGCTGGCTTTGGTGGGTTGCTGGACCCTCCTGTGGAGGAACTTGTGGTGACCTTCCTGGTTTGGGACGTGGTTTTGCTGCTCTTCCTTAGTCTCTCTGTCAGCAATGAGTAATCTCACCTTCTTTAAGCTTTTCATCATTTTCAGCATTCAGGTGAGCACCTTTAAGTGCTTATATCTGTTTCTGCTGCTGGGTGATTTAAGCCTGCAGAGTATCATAAATACATATTGATTGATATTTAAAATGGAGAGGAAAAAAAACCCCAGGAAGCCAAGAGAAGAAGCTGTGTTGAAATGCTCCACGGAGGAGGAAGAAATTCCTGGTGCTTTCTGTTATTCGAAACTATTTGCAGTAAAATCAAAGCAAATGTCAAGTGGGATCCCACACGGATTCGCTTTCAGCCTTTCCACTGTAGTTTCAAAGTCTGATAATTCCTAAAGAAGGATTAATGTTATTATCCTCTTCAACGGGGTATTGAACTTGTACAAAAGGTTCAGGTGTAGCCAGGGTGCTTGTGGCAGGATTGCACCAAGTGCAGCCAGTGTCCTGCAGCCAGGCCAGGGGCTCGGAATGGACAGTGCGGATTTGGGAGTGGAAACGCCAAGATGTAAGAAAAGGTTTCTGTGGTTTACTTAAGCATATCTCCATTAAAATCTTATCTGAGGGAAGCTGAGTGCCCATCGCTTCTCCTTCCCACCTTCTGGGATTTAGCCCTGCTTAGGCACTAGTAAGAAGCTGTCATCACCTGCAGGACAGCTTGTGAGAGGCAGTGTTGTAATCCTTTGTGAGTCATTGAAGAGGAATTAGATGGACAAGCCCACCCATCTGTCTCTGAAAGCACCAGGCATCACAGGCTCTTTCTCATCCTACCCGTGGGAGTTTGTCCATCTCCTGTCTCTGTCATCAGAGGGAGATAGCCTTGTGAGCTGACCCTTGCTATGGGGACATCAGTGCTGGGAGGAGCCTGTGACAGTGTGACACAGTGATTTAGTTGTGTTATGTGGTTGTCTAGAAGCAGTGTTAGTGACCTGCTCGGCTGATGTTGATTGCCTGCAGCAGAGATGCTAACATCAACCTGCTAGCTTTTCACATTCATCTGGGTGTAAACAGGGCATGAGGGAATTATTCTTTACCTCAAGAATGGTTTTGTTCAAGATGGGGAGTAGTTTTTTTAGGTCTGGGGCAAATGTTTGTTGGGCATTTTATCATGGGTCTTGGGCAGAAGTAAAGGTCTTTCTTCTCCGTAGAGAAGTCAGGCCTTTTCATTGGCACAAAATCGATTTCTAGTACTGAAAACCAAGAAGGGTTCATAGTGAAGAAAATTCCGCAGTGTGCTGAGAATAGGATGGGGTGGGGAGATGGTTAAGAGACCTCTCATGTAGGGAAACTGAGGCTAGGAGGTCGTGCAGTGCTTAAATGTTTGCTGTGCTTTTGCCCCATGTGGGATATTTTCCCAGTGGGAAATATGGTTCATTAAGCTGTGTCTAAATGGTGCAGAAAACAGGTGAAAGCATCGGGAGAGACAGCAAGAGGCTTGTGTTGGCAGTACCCTGGCCCTGTATGAGAAGATGTGGTGCTACCAAGATGTCCACGAGCATGCTTCCTGAACATAATTGCTCCTGTGGCATGAATGGTGATCTCTATTCTCCTTGTCCTACCTCAGCTGCTTTACTTATCCAAGTCCTTTTGCAGGTACAGCGTCATCTTCCCAAGCTTTTTGACAGCTTGGCCCACATTAAATTCCAGCTGGACTCTGAGCAAAGGCGACCAAGGTTGGCCTGGGAATGTACAGCAGAGAGGAGGAATATGTCAGCTTCAGTGAACCCTGTGACTGCAGTGGGCAGGTGAGAGGGAAGCCCTTGTGTATCAGAACTATCCAGTGGAGTCTGCTCTCCTGCCCTAGTGTGGGCATCTCTTACCAAGACATTGCAAAACTTCACTGCTCTTCCATTATGCATGAGAGGCTGGAAGAGGTGGTGTGTAATTTAATTCCTCCTTACACCATAGCTTTTAGTCCCACTCTAGATAGGTCCTCACTGTCTTCACTGATTACCAAAGGCACTTAAGAAGAGCAAACAGTGTTACTGTGATTTAACCTCTTCTCCAGGTTGAAGTCTGGCTGAATCATGTCCTTGACAGCATGAGGGCTACTGTGAGAGATGAGATGACGGAAGCTGTCGTGGCTTACGAGGAAAAGTCAAGGGAACAGTGGCTTTTTGACTACCCTGCCCAGGTATCTGCCTACTGCTCCTCGTCTCCACTCAGGCTGGCACATGGGAAAGGACAGTGCTTGGTTTCCCTTCAGTCCTGCCCTTCCCCTCTTTCTATAGTGGCCTCTAGCTGTGGATGGGGAAGTTTCTGGCCTCCACTGTGCTGTGCAGCAGAGAGGAAGCATGGGTTGTCCTTTAGCCTGTTAAGGATATTGAGCTCTTGGAGCTCCAGAGGAGGCCACAAGGATGATCAGGGGCTGGAGCACCTCCCGTATGGAGCCATGCTGAGAACACTGGGGCTGTTGAGCCTGGAGAAGAGAAGCTACGTGGAGACCTCAGAGCAGCTTCCAGTGTCTGAATGAGGCTACAGGGATGCTGGAGAGGGACTCTTCATCAGGGACTGCAGCGATAAGGACAAGGGGTGATGGGTTCAAACTGAAAGAGGGGAAGTTCAGGTTACATATAAGGCAGAAGCTCTTCCCTGTGAGGGTGCTGAGGCGCTGGCACAGGGTGCCCAGAGAAGCTGTGGCTGCCCCGTGTCTGGCAGTGTTCAAGGCCAGGTTGGACACAGGGGCTTGGAGCAAGCTGCTCTAGTGGAAGGTGTCACTGCCTGTAGCAGGGGTTGGAACTGGAGGTGCTTAAAGGTCCCTTCAACACCCCCAACCAGTCTGGAATTCTGTGATCCCGGCAATCTCCTGATGGAGTTTCCAGGCTGAGCTCCATTCTCTGACAGGGACTGCAGGCAGGATATGCTCTTGCCTGGGTTATAGAGCCTGGGGGTTTGGGCAATGTCTGCTGCACCCTGTGGATCCATACACCCAGAGAGCCAGAGGTGCAGCAGGAAAACCAAGTGGTAAGGCCTAGTGAGAAGAAGGAGCCCGTTGGATGCATCTCTGACAGCTTTGTGGTCTCCAGCTCTTCCTCCTCTGCTGTGTCAAGCACGTGAAAGGTGCTGATTTACTAATAAGTAGCTGCTAAATGTGTCTGCCACTGATAGGGTGTTTGAAATGAATGTCACGGGGCAGATCCCTGTTGTCCTGTCTGCTGTGACTGCTGTATGACAGAACACTTAATTTCATGTCACGGTTACTTCATCCTTGATCTCCCTATGGATCAGACACTCTTGCAGGTGAGGAAGCTCTGGTTTTACCATGGTACTGAACCAGTCCTTTTCTGTAGGTGGCTCTTTCCTGCACCCAGATCTGGTGGACAACCGAGGTTGGGATTGCCTTTGCCAGGGTGGAGGAAGGCTACGAGAACGCAATGAAGGAGTATCACAAGAAGCAAGTGGCCCAGCTGAACACCCTCGTCACCATGCTCATTGGGCAGCTCTCCAAGGGTGACAGGCAGAAAATCATGACCATATGCACCATTGACGTGCACGCTCGGGATGTGGTGGCAAAGATGATAGCGCAGAAGGTTTGTGTTTGCAGCTCAGCTGTGGACCTGTGTTGGGACTTGGGGCAGGGGTTGCAGGAGTGAGAGACCAACCACAGGCCATTCAGTGAGAGATACATCACTAAATGTACTTCTGCACTGTTTGCAGTAAGGGAGCAGAAAGCCACTGTAAACCTGCAGAGCTCTTCTGGATCATGGCCATGCAACACCAAAGGGCTTGTTGCACTTGCCATGTTCCCACCAGGAGCAAGAGTGTGGCCTCACGTTGGTGGATGACAGCCATGTTCTGGGAGGCTGCTGGATGCAGCCCACTCAGTCTGGTGTGGAGCCACAGGAGCTCCTTCAGAGCTCCCTTGTCCTGCGCGCCTTTCCCACACCACTCTCCTGTCCTTCATCCTAGTGTCAAGTGTCCAGGCTTGGGGGTGGGTGGGAAGGTGCCCGGAGTGTGCTGGGTTGTGGCTTTATCCTCAGCTGTTGAGACCCATCACCCCCTGTCTTGTCTCTACAGTCCCTGATGAAGAGTCCCTCTCCAGCATCTTGTGCTGCTCTTTCTGGTTTTGGTTATGCACTTTTTTCTCTCCCACCAGTGTCATTACTAACTTGGTTCTACCCTCTACTGATGAGAGATGGGGGGATGACCTTCCCCGCCACACCTGCCTTCTCAGTGAGGACCAGTCCATCCCCAGTGAATACTTCGCTGCAGTCACACTTCTGGTGCTTTGGCTCTGTGTGCCTGGCATTCCTGGCCTGCCCATGATGGTACTTGTGGGTGTGTTCCAGGTGGACAATGCCCAGGCATTCATTTGGCTGTCGCAGCTCCGGCACCGATGGTCGGATGAGGAGCGGCACTGCTTTGCCAATATCTGTGATGCTCAGTTCCTCTACTCCTATGAGTACCTTGGCAATACCCCGCGGCTTGTCATCACTCCACTGACTGACAGGTAAGTCCCTGGGGAACACCATCACAACTGGGCTTTGCCGTGCACTGAGACAGAGCTGCCAACCTGAAGAGGTTGTTCTTGTTCCATGCTGGGACATCTGGTGGCAGAGCTCTAACTCTCCCCTGGTTTGTGATTTGATGGTGTTACTCTCTGGAGTATCTGTGCCTCAGATCCCAAGGTGGGATTTAGCTCACAGATTACGTTGCTCACGTGTGGGTGTCTGCCTGTGCGCATGTCCACACCCCATAGAGTTTGTGAGTCTAGAGAGCTTTCATCCCGTCATGGAGTAGACATCAGTTGTCTCAATAGAGACACGTAGGATGACTTGAGATGCTCTGTGTTGTCCCACCTGGCTTCCAGCAGCCAATCCAGAAGTGTGCAAGTCTCCTGTGGATCCTTTGTCAAATCTTTCCGCCCTATGTGACATTTCAGTAGCTAGGAGCATCTCAGATGACTCTAGTCACCCATGTTAGCCAGCTGAACCAATCTCCCCCTGCATTATCAGCTTTTATTTGCTGTACTGACTACTGTTCTGTGGCTTGTGCAGGGAGTATGGGCACCCACATGTGGGCACCTCCCTGGTGTCCATCATCAGTATGATAGGAGAAGCTTTTGAGCTTGCTGCAGTGTTGAGTGGTGTCATTCACAGGCCATTAGAGCAGGTTTCTCTCAGTGGTGGGGAATGGGATCCTTTGGGCTGAAGAGCAGTGGGAAACAAGAGGAAGGCCTTTCAGAAAAGCTGCCCTATTTTCATACTAGTGTGGGACATGCCATGTGTCAATGAGTCATGCCCAGTGGTGTGAGGATCCAGAGAAAGCACTGCCTGATGTGAAGAGGTTGGGCAGACCTTAGTGGAAGATGAGTATCTCTTGGGTTTAGATCAGGTTGCCCATTATGTCCTGCTTATGTGCAACTTTCCAGAAGAAAGGCTCTCCTGAGTGCCTTGCTCTAGCGCTGTTTCTCTGCAGCCCAACAGTGATCTGTTGGACCAAAGCTCAGACTCTTTCCTTTGTTCCTTCATCCTTCACTCTGGAAGATGTTACATCACCCTGACCCAGTCCCTGCACTTGACCATGAGCGGAGCACCCGCAGGCCCTGCAGGCACTGGCAAGACGGAGACAACGAAGGATTTGGGACGAGCCCTGGGCATCATGGTGTATGTGTTCAACTGCTCCGAGCAGATGGACTACAAGGTACTAATCCCACCTCGGCCGTGGTACCATCACGTGGGGCTGGTGGTGCTCAGGGTCCAGTGGAACCTGATGGATGAAAGTATCCCATTGCTTTGATCCACCACCTCTCCTCAAATCTCTGCTGCCTTCTTTTCTGCTGAATACCTTTACCTCCTCCTCACTTTTCTTCTTTAAGACTTGTCCAAGGCTCTTCAGGAGGCAGAGTCCCAAACTGTGTTCTGTGCCTCATTGCATCTTCCCATTCCCTTCTGGAGTTAGATTCCCTGTGAAATGCTTCCAAAACTTTGGCCTGTTCAGATGAGATGGAGGCTGTGCTGATATTTTGATGCTGGTCATTTCTTATAGAATACAGACTGGTTTGTGTTGGAAGGGACCTTAGAGCTCCTCCAGCTCCAGCCCCTGCCACGGGCAGTGACACCTTCCACCAGAGCAGCTTGCTCCAAGTCCCTGGGTCCAACCTGGCCTTCAACACTGCCAGGGATGGGGCAGCCACAGCTTCTCTGGGCACCCTGTGCCAGCGCCTCAGCACCCTCACAGGGAAGAACTTCTGCATTCTTTACTATTTCTTCCTGTTTTTTCCTGGCATGGGAAGGAACTTGTCCTGCTTTTCTCAGGATCCTCTCCTGTAACAAGACCAAAATGTGCCAAACCTTCAGCCACTGCAGAAAGCTGAACTGTTGGGCCAAGTCTTGCTTTGGCTACAAGCATTTTGGGCACCTCAGATCATATTTTCTCCCCTCCTGGGCTCTTCCGGGAATCAGGGCTGGGGTAACTCAGCCCAGGTGACCTTTAAATGAAAGCAGTGCACAGAGCTGTTGAGTAAGTGCAGTTAGCAAATCAAGTGGCAAACAGCAGAGCTAGAAATATTCTGAGTTGTGCCTGCTGGTTCCATACCCACAATAGGCTGCAAATGGCTGTAAATAAACAGGCTGGGAAATCACATCCTGGATTCCGTTTGGGATTTCATTCCTGTCATTTTCTTTTTGTCTTCCAGTCTTGTGGGAATATTTACAAAGGCCTTTCCCAGACAGGAGCCTGGGGCTGCTTTGATGAGTTTAACAGGATCTCAGTTGAAGTCCTCTCTGTGGTGGCTGTACAGGTGAGTGGAGAAATGCTTGTGAATAAATACAAACAAGGCACAGCCATGGTGCAGCCTTTGGAGCCAGGGTAAAGATGGAAAGCGCCTGTTTCCAGTTTCAGTTCCACGTGTAGGCAGGTGAGGAATTACCTCCCAAGATTAAGCACCTGCATGTCACAGCACTGCTGAAATGTAGCATTTTTATCTCTCCTTTTGTCTCTGCAGTTGCAGCATTTGTGTTGAGCCAGTTCTTTACTGCATCTCCCCTCAGACCAGTGCACACCATGGCTCTGTACCTGAGGAAGACACTGGTGTCTGTGAGATAACTGCAGCATGTCGTTTTAGGGAGGAGAGCTGCCTTGGCAAGCTGAGTAGCCTTAAGTCATGTAGGGAATAATTTTCATGGAGGGAAAGAGAGGTGCTTGGGGCAGATCCATGGCCTGCCAGGCTTATGGGGGTTGCTTATTGCCTCGGTCCGGTGCAAGTTGTGTGTCATATTCAACAAGTAGGATTATATTCAAGATTAGTGTGGACTTTGGCCAAGGGCTGGTAGGGGCAGGACAAGGGCAATGGCTTTAACCTGCCAGAGGGGAGACTGAGATGAGCTCTTAGGCAGAAGCTGTTCCCTGTGAGGGTGCTGAGGCGCTGCACAGAGTGCCCAGAGAAGCTGTGGCTGCCCCATCCTGGCAGTGCTCAAGGCCAGGTTGGACACAGGGTCTCAGAGCAAGCTGCTCTAGTGGAAGGTGTCCCTGCCTGTGGCAGGAGTTGGAAGTGGATGAGCTTTAAGCTCCCTTCCAACACAAACCATTCTATGAATTTGGATGGATTTGAGATGCCAGTGCCTCACCACCCTCACAGGAGAGAACTTCTTCCTGTTTAAGTTTAAACCCATTCCCCTTTGTCCTATCACTACAGTCCCTGATGAAGAGAAATGCTGGAGAGTCTTGTTCTCTTGTGCTTATACATAATCTGGCACATTCCCACCTCCTTCCCTTCTTACTGACCCACGAGGAAATCTGGAGGTGTTTTACCCAGGGCAAAGGACTGCAGGAGGAGGGATGCTCCATACCCTGCTCCTGTCTGCCCCAGGGATGGTGCGGAGACACCCAGGGTAAGTGCTGTGGTTGTGAATCCCTTATGGCAGGAGCTGAAATCCTGGGGCAGCCCAGAATGACCACAGGGCAGCATCTGTGAGACATCTCAGTGAGAGCAGGCCATGCTACTGCTTCTGGCCCTTGCTTTGAAGGAGAGCTCTGTCTGTTTGTTCTCCTGATCCTAAATCTCAGTGGTATCCTCTGGAAATGCCAGTTAAGTGCAGTTCTCCGGGGAGTTTGAGCAAAGGGCCGATGCTCAACTGCACTGTCCAGACCAAGACAGCTGTTACATGAGTAGAACTGGAAGTGTTGAGTCCCTGGTGGACTTCAAATTGAAGTCTCCAAAGTATCTTGAGTTCTTCTGGCCCCAGCTGTAGCTGAGTGCAGGTTTTAGGATCCTGGTGTCTGACTAAGGTGCTGAATTCTTCCTAGACCCCCTTTTGGGTTTGGTATTGCAGAAAGAAAGATTGAGAGCCCAGAAGTTTCTACACTTCTGTGAATGTTTCAATCAAAGATGTTGTTCTGAACCCCTCCATGAACTCCTCACTCTTTTCATCTCTTTCACTCGTAATTGGTACCTGACGTGACGCCCCAGAGAAGCCCCGGGCAGGAACAGGAATTTATGTATCGTTCCCTCTCAATTTCTTTTCCATCAGGATCTAGTTGAAAGTTGTCATTGGGAAAAAAAGTCTTTGAGGATCTTAAAATGAAAAAGGAAGTTGAACAAAAGCAGCCCAGATATGACTCAACTGCTAATGATTCCCTTGCTCCTGGCTGGAGCGCAGCATCTGAAGGAAGCAGCCTGGCTGTCATTCCATCATCATGTCTCCTGGCTGCTATTAGGAGTTGTAACCATGGTGATGTTTAATTGGCTGTCTTAGTCATGCAGCTAATGTCGATATAGTTCCTTCCAGAGAAAGAATCGATTAATTGCTTAACTTTAAGATGGCAAAGAGCAGTAGGGTTAGAGGAGTGAATAGAGAATTTCTCCCTCACTGAAGTGTTGTGATCTGGCTTTAATAAGCTTGCTCTCCTTGGGAGAAGCGGGTTTTTGTCTTTTGTAATCAGGCAAATACAAAAGACAATACATTAGTGAGTGGAGGTGTCAGGGGAGGTCTTACAGCTTCTTCCTTGTGGGATTGCTTTTAAATTAAGCATCTGATGTCCCCAAGTCTTTAAAAGCAATATCAAGTGGTCGGTTTACAATTGAGCTGAGGCCAAGCTTATGGGAAATGCTGCTCCTTTTCTGGGCCCAGTCGAGGTCCAGAGCAGGCACAGGAGGGTTTTGGGTTGTCATGAAGAGCAGTGGTGTGTGGGGAGAGTGAAGATGGGTGAAGGGAGTCAAGGGTCTGCATTGTGTCATTGGGGCTGCATTTGAGTGCTGGCTGCGTTGTGGATGTTTGTCCAGTCCCGAATCTCATCTCAGGCATCCAGCCTCCTGCTGGGTTGGGAAGTTCAGAGATGATTCAGCTTTTGGTGGTGGTTTTGTTGTGAGTTGTGCTGAGAAGTGTCCCACAGGTGATGTCAACAGCCAAGGTGAGATGTGGGCAGCTTTGGAGGCGTTTACTTCTCCTGAGCTGCTCTTCCTCAGCCACGTCCATCATTGTCCTCTCAGCCAATGATGCAAATTCTTGCAGCTCCTTTGCTCTTTGGCCAGTCTCTCTGACATTTTCTTCTGCTTTGTCAAAGTCTGATTGTGATGGGAGATTGATGCTGCCACAAGGAACTTCTCCAAACAATGTACAAAGCTTGGTATGGTCACTAAAAAGCCAAGCAGGGATAAGCCCCTAAGATGGGGCCAAGTGTAAGGAAAGCGCACTGTTGTCTGGTTCATAATACCAATACTGTAACACTGTCTTGGTTCCCAGGTGAAGTGTGTGCAGGATGCAATAAGGGAAAAGAGGAAATCCTTCAATTTTCTTGGAGAAGAAATTAACTTAGTTCCCTCGGTCGGCATTTTCATCACCATGAACCCTGGCTATGCAGGACGAACTGAGCTACCTGAGAACTTAAAAGCTCTTTTCAGGTGAGTCTAGGTCAAGGTTTGTCACCTGTATTATAACAATGGCAGAAATTGTCTTCTGGAACATGCAGGCTTGACTTCATTTCCTTGGGGAATTCACTTGTGTTGGGGATTTGCAGATGGTTTCAGCCTTGTGCAGCCATTGGGCTCTGCAGTCTTTTCTTGCCTCTGTCTTTAGGCCATGTGCAATGGTTGTGCCAGACTTCGAGCTGATCTGTGAGATCATGTTGATGGCTGAGGGATTCATCGAGGCCCGGGCACTGGCCAGGAAGTTCATCACTCTGTACCAGCTCTGCAGAGAGCTCTTGTCCAAGCAGGTGAGCCCAATTCTGTGGCTGGATGGTGCAATGAATCTGTTGATCTCCAAAATCAGCCGAATGTGGCACTCTGCCATCCATCTCCATGGTGGAAGCTTCACAGCTGCTATCGAACTATTGCAGCAGCTTCTGGCAGAGGAGGAGGTTTGTGATCATCAGAGCAATGACATTTTTGAACTTTCTTTTCTTTAAAGGATCTGTCAGGACAAAAGCATTTGGCCAGCGGCATTAATGGGAAAGATTTTCCAATGGGCTCAAATGACACCATGTTTGGAGTAGTATCCAGTGACCCTTTGCTTTCCAGTCTCTTGCTTCCTATTGATTCTCTTGCCTGTAAGGAGTTTATGATGGCCATGCCATCTGTGAAGGAGTTCCCTGTCGTGTCAGGGAGGGTCGCTTCCAGTGCAAAGCTCTAATTCATCAGATTTTCCCTTGTCATCATTTGCATAGCTCAGAGCTGGGTCCAGAGAAGAGCTGAATCAGGAGTCCAGGTGAAAAACCTGAGCTTGGCTGTACCAGCATGAGGCTGGGTGGAAAACGGTTGTCGCAGAAGCTTTGTGCTGTGTCTTAGAGGTCTTGGTGGAAGCCGTGGTCTCCCACACAAGGCAGTCTGCTGTTGAGCTGTGCTCTGGAGGGTCTTAACAGAGCAGAAATATAAAGAGTAGTACTCTGTAAGCATAAACTCATTCCTGCTTTTGTTTTCCTCCTTTGTTTTTTCCCCTGTTCAGGATCACTACGACTGGGGCTTGCGTGCGATCAAGTCAGTGCTGGTTGTCGCCGGCTCCCTTAAGCGAGGTGACCCAGAGCGACCCGAAGAGCAGGTTCTGATGCGTTCACTTCGTGACTTCAACATCCCCAAGATTGTGACTGATGACATGCCGGTGTTTATGGGGCTCATTGGGGACCTTTTCCCTGCTCTGGATGTACCTCGGAAGCGTGACCTGAACTTTGAGTCGTTGGTGAGGCAGGCGGTGCTGGACCTCCGTCTGCAGGCTGAGGACAACTTCATACTCAAAGTAAGGCCAAGTGATCTTCTGCTGTACCTACATCACCATCCATCACTTGGGTTTTCTCAGCCATCTTTGCTTTTACAAAGAGGGCTCTGCACAATGTTCCCCTTGAGGCAGACTTTGATGGAGGCTGTGGATTCTGGGCTCCTCAGTACAAGAGCGACAAGGAGCTACTGGATAGGGTCCAGTGGAGGCCACAAGGATGCTCAGGGGTCTGGAGGAGCTCTCCTATGAGGAGAGATTGCGGGAGCTGGGCCTGGTTAGTCCAGAGAAGAGCAAACTGAGAGGGGGTCTCATCAATGCAGATGAGTATAACAGAGACGGGTGCCAGGAGGATGGTGCCTGACTCTTCAGTGGTGCCCAGCGACAGGACAAGGAGTAATGGCCATGAACTAAAGCACTACAAGTTTCACCTCAACATGAGGAAGAACTTCTTTCCATTGAGGGTTGCAGAGCACTGGCACATGCTGCCCAGGGGGGTTGTGGAGTCTCCATCTCTGGAGGTATCCAAAGGGGCAAACTCTTGTAGGCTTAGGGAAGTGTGGCCCCCGGAAAGCGGAGCCTCATCGGCTGTTGGCCATCAGATGTAAATAGTGCTGAAGGGTTTCACTCACTGTGATTATAGAGTAATGAGACCAAACCCAGTGTCAAATTCCTTTGTCTCTGGGTCACATCTTTCTAAAGAAGAGCCCCAGTGGGAGCAATGTTGCAGATCTGAGTTTCAGTTTCGCACGTTTGTCTAAACCTGGAGGTGTTCTTCCCCAGGTGGTGCAGCTGGAGGAGCTGCTGACAGTCCGTCACTCTGTCTTCGTGGTGGGTAACGCAGGCACGGGCAAGTCTCAGGTGATGAAATCCCTCTACAAGACTTACCAGCTAATGAAGCGGCGTCCTGTCTGGGCAGACCTCAACCCCAAAGCAGTCACCAATGATGAGCTTTTTGGAATCATTAACCCAGCAACCAGAGAATGGAAGGATGGTAAATGGTGTTTCATGAAGGAATCTGTAGATACAGAATGTTTTCATGACCTTCCTGAGCAGCAGCAGGGTGGCTGGTTCTTTGTGTGCAGGGAAGGCCCAGGCACTCATAGCCTTGTGAGGGTTTGTTGTTGAAAGGATACACAGGGTGTTTTAGCATCATCAGATGGGAAGTATAGCATAAACCTGCTTTATTTGGGTTCAAACAAGCAGGGGACATTTAGGTTACATATAAGGCAGAAGCTCTTCCCTGTGAAGGTGCTGAGGCGCTGGCACAGGGTGCCCAGAGAAGCTGTGGTTGCCCCATCCCTGGCAGTGCTCAAGGCCAGGTTGGACACAGGGGCTTGGAGCAACTGCTCTAGTGGAAGGTGTCCCTGCTCGTGGCAGGGTTTGGAACTGGATGAACTTTAAGGTCCCTTCAACCCAAACCAGTCTGGGATTTGATAATTATGATTGCCATAAGAATAATTGTTATGTCCATCAATATCAGCACTTACCAGTTCCTGAATGGGCAGGCAATTTTTTGGGGTTGGCTGCACTGGTGATGGAAGAAAGTTCCCTTTTGCCCTGTGATGTGCACTGGGCACCCTCAGAATATGTCATCCCCAAGTTTCCATACCTGGTAGCACACCTGCAGGAGTGGTGTTTTTCCACTTACTGCTGCTGCCTAATCTCTAGCATACCAGCGTTTGCCAGTCTGTTGATCCTGATTGCTCTTGAGGAGAATCAGATGAACATTAAAAACCTGCTGAAAGATTACACAAATCTGGAGTGGAAATGCTCAGTTGTGACTAATGGGTAAAGGCAGCTTCGATTTCCGCATGTGGCTGCTTTGGAGGTGTGGGAGGTAAGGGAAGATGTTGCCATAAATCATCCTTGGCCAGAAGCTTGCCAGGAGATGAGCTGCCACCCACCAACCCTGGCCCCAGCTGGAGACCTATCCTGACCTCCTGCTTTGCTCCAATGCCAGGGTTAATGTCTTTTTAATTGTAGTTAGGGACCCTAAATCAAAGTGACAGGAGTGAGGGGGGGGATAGAGCCTGAGCTCTGCGCAGTGGCTGCAGGTCAGGGCTGCTGGTGGGACTGAGCAGCCGGAGGGACATCTTACAAGAGGCTGTCCAGTGGTTTCTAGGCAAAACGTTCAAGGGAGCTCATGGAGCTCCAGGCTGAGGTCTTGAGGCAGATATTTTCTGCACGAGCCATTCCTGAATAGGTTGTTTCTTGTTGTCAGAGGTCAGCAAGGCAATCGTCACCCCAGCCTAATGGGAGGTGATGTGTCCTCTCCTGTATCAGCCCCTTCTTTTCCTTCTCTTTCATCCTGTCACTCGTCAGCAGTTGAAAGAGTTATACATGTTAGGTGGTAAAAGGTCCCACAAGGGAATCCTGAACATGTTCTTTGTAGAACCAAGCTCTTCTTTTAAATCCCAAGACCGCCCTATGGCGTGGATGCGCAGTTTTCTCTCTGCTGCTGCTGTGGTTTATATGAGGCAGCCATTGGTGCTCTGAGCCAGCAGCTATTTGTGATACTAATGATGCTGGAGCAGCTTCCAATCCATGTGTCCAATGTGTTGGGAGCTGAACGAGGCAGAGCCAGTGAAACGTGATGGGATTTTTTGACCCCTCTCCGAATGGGATACTTGTTTTGGATGAGCTGTTCTGCATTTGTTTTGCTTGGTCTTAAGTCATAGAATGCCAGGTAGCTGTTCCTGACCTGGATCCCAAAGAAATAGCTTGTCCTGAAGAGAAAAAAAAGGTGTGATTGCCGCAATTCACCGAAAGAGGCTTTGTTTTGTAACATTTGCCTGTTGTTTTGTCATGAGGAGCAGCATCTCCCCAGGTATTCACAGGGAGAGGAGAGCGATAGTTTTGTGGAGTTTGCATTTGCTTTGCAGTGCAGCTGCTCTATTCCCAACCTTCCTGCTCTTCTTAACATTCATTATTTACTCCCCTTGAGACACTGTATCCTCTCAGTCTCCTTGATTTTACTGACAGTTTGTTCTGTCATTCAATGTCATCCTGTGCTTGTTCTCCCCTCAATCTCTCTAAAGCCATGGCCCAGCGTTTGACGCATCTTGATTTCCCTGATATCCTTTCAGCCACAGAAAAACACATAGAATTTCCAAGGCATATTCAGATGGTTTTCTCTGCAGAGTGTTATTTATGTCTCCTTTTGCCTCTGAGTACCTGCTTTTCACTTTTGTCATCCCTGATGATTCTCAGTGAGAATGAAGCTGTTACAGAGGTCTGTGGTCATTTTCAGTGGTCGTAACTGGTAACGCCGACCAGAGCCAGCCTATGAGATAGTAATAAATCGGTACAGATGTGAAGAGTTTTGAATGCTGAAGAGGAAAACATTGATTAGGATAATTTTTAGTAAAGTGCTAGAGAAAACTGTTGGAGAGGTGGCAACTTCAGTGTTAATCAGCATATTCCTGTCCCACTCCCAGGGCTGTTTTCATCCATCATGCGAGAGCTGGCCAACATCACACATGATGGTCCCAAGTGGATGGTACTAGATGGAGATATTGATCCGATGTGGATTGAATCTCTTAATACAGTGATGGATGATAATAAGGTAATGAAGAGAAGTCAAAGAGGGGATATTCCTTGACTGTGTGTTGTGATTCAGCCTGGGAGGAATGCAGATGCTGCAATAACCCCCTCTGAAATAATGCAATTGTGTTTCTTCAGGTAGAACAAACAATAGTGCATTAAAAAAATGGTACACAAAGGAAATAGCTCAAAGCATGTTGTCATTGGAATTCCCCCTTCCTGGGGAGTTGGGCTCATGAGTTGCCACAAATGTCCTGCTTGTAACTTTAAGCCCTTTAAAAATAGAGCAGGGTCATAATCCAACACCTTTCTTCCCTACCCTGAGGGA
Organism: Myiopsitta monachus; assembly: GCA_017639245.1. Lineage (NCBI taxonomy): Eukaryota > Metazoa > Chordata > Aves > Psittaciformes > Psittacidae > Myiopsitta > Myiopsitta monachus. The sequence continues at coordinate 11,000,315 of CM029931.1, forward strand.
GTGTTGTGGGTCATGGAAGAGAGAAGGATTGTTCTGTCTGTTAGAAACCACCTGCTGATGGCAACCAAGGTTTTGAATTGAAAGTGCTGAATGCTTTTCATTCCTGTTCTTGGGGCAGGAGTCAGTCAGTCTGTCTGTCTGTCTGCCACGTGCAGGTGCTGACCCTGGCAAGCAATGAGAGAATCCCTCTGAACCCAACGATGAGGCTGGTCTTTGAGATCAGCCACCTGCGCACAGCCACTCCAGCCACTGTGTCAAGAGCGGGTGAGTCCTAGCCTGAGATTCACACTGGGGTTTTGCATGGACTGAGTAGGATCCAGTGCCATTAACCAGTCTTTTGTTGGCCAACTTGGTCCCTCTTGAAAGTTCCCAGGGTAGGTTCCTGAAGCACGTAGACAGACTGAGGATCCTGACCCCAAATCCATATGGGAAGCTGTCATAATCTTGGCGATCTGTCCAGAGTTCTCTGATTGTTGATGAGTGACCATGGCTTCAGCGTTGCCAAAAGAGTCCTGTTGTGCAAAGCTCTCTATAGAATTGATGAGGAGAGGAGCAGTCTCTATCTCAAAAAGCTGATGATATTCTGGAGAAGTACATGAAGTATGGGAAAGGGAATGAAGGTGTCCCCTAATCATACACATGGGGAGATGGGGCCCAGAGCAGTATCATGACTAAGGCAAGAGTGTGTTCTGGATTTGGGGCAGGGTCAAGAAGGTGCCCTGGTTTCCTGAGGGGGGGAAATAGGTATTGGGGCACCAAGGTGCATTTGATGAAGTTTTGTTAGTGTGAAAGTAGCTGAGAAATTCTGCTGAAGAAAAGGAGTGGTTGTTTCTCTGTCCTTACTGTATGTTCTGTCTTACCCTGCGCCTAAAGGCATCCTGTACATCAACCCATCAGATCTGGGCTGGAGTCCCCCAGTGAGCAGCTGGATTGACAGGAGGGAGATCCAATCTGAGAGAGCCAACCTGACCATTCTGTTTGATAAGTACCTGCCAACTTGCCTGGACACTCTCAGGACAAGGTACCATTGAGGACTGGGTCTGCTGGCAAGGGGACACAGCTGTGCTGTGCTCCACATGGCATGGGTGACTGGTTTCTTCCTTGCCCCTGAGCCCTGAGCATCACTGGTTTAAGCTCAGAGAAACAGTGGGTACTGGTGCTCCTTAGCTTGAGTTAGCTTCATAGTGGTGCCTATAAAGAAGTTGTTCTTGCTTATCATTGTGCAAGACAGCTCTCCTATACTATGGGGAGGACTGGCCAAACAAATTGAAGTAAGGGATCTTCTACTATCCTCTGCTTGCTTCCCATAGTTGTACCTTCATTTAAACCCCCCCCACAGAATCATAGAATGGTTTGGGTTGGAAAGGACCTTAAGATCATCCGGTTCCAACCCCCCTGCCATGGGCAGGGACATCTTGCACTAAACCATGTCACTCAAGGCTCTGTCCAACCTGGCCTTGAGCACTGGCAGGGATGGGGCATTCACAACATCCTTGGGCAACCCATTCTGGTGCCTCACCACCCTTACAGTAAAGAACTTGTTCTTTAGATCTAGCCTTAACTCCCCCTGTTTAAGTTTAAACCCATTCCCCCTTGTCCTGTAGCTCCAGTCCCTGATGAAGAGTCCCTCTCCAGCATCCTTGTAGCCCACTTCAGACACTGGAAGCTGCTCTGAGGTCTCCACGCAGCTTCTCTTCTCCAGGCTGAACAGCCCCAAGTTTCTCAGCCTGTTTCCATATGCAAGGTGCAGTTGAGCATGGGAGTTTTCAGCCGCAATGGGAAATGTGTCAGGAGCTGCATTAGTGATAGCAGTGGTCTTTTGAAGTAGGAGCTGCTCTCTGAGTGACCAAGCTGGTTATAGCTGTTGGCAGCAGAGTCCATGAGACATTTCCCACTCCATTTGCTAACTGTTGTGTCAGACTGTGACATGCACAGGATTAGCTGCAGGCAGCTCCGAGCAGGGTGTTTTGGTAGCTTGCTTAATTCAGAAATTGTAGAAGCAACCTTTCCAATAGCTGTCATTACTTTATGGAGGACTTGAATGCTGCTGCAGTATTAGTTTGGAATTCTGTAAGTGGAGCTTAAATGAATGTAAAATGGCAAGATGAAAGGTTTTATTTGATGACTCCTCTATTTGACCGCGTTTGAAGTGCTCGTGCACGCAGGAAATCACAGCCTTTAGCTTCCATTTTACTTCTTTCGAGAGGATCAAAGTTTTAAAATGCTTCAAACTTCTGATTACTGTTATTACTTGTGTATGTGCCGGGGCCAGCAGGTCTGCGGGAGAGGAGGGTGTTCTCTTTCCTGCTCTGCCAGGGAGCAAGACATGCACTGCTGACAAGTAAAATGCTTTGAGAAAGCATTTCCGGCCTTGCCTGCCTGGGTTCTGAATAACTGTGCTGCTGGCCATTGCCATCCCTTAGGTTTAAGAAGATTATTCCCATTCCTGAGCAGAGTATGGTTCAGATGTTGTGCTACCTCCTGGAATGCCTCCTGACGGAGGAGAACACACCTCCTGACTGTCCCAAGGAGCTTTATGAACTTTACTTTGTCTTTGCTGCTGTCTGGGCTTTTGGTGGATCAATGTTTCAAGACCAGGTAAGAAGGAAAATGCCACTTCAGCATCTTTTATGCAGGCCTTTTACATAGTGCTATTACCAGTGGTACTGTTTTCCTGGGGGTCTCATGTAGGTGACAATGAGAAACCTGAGTGCAGCAACTCCTTTTTGTGAAAGACCTCAGAGGAGATGGGCTGTGAGGGGTCAAGTGATAAAGGCAGAGGGATGTTTGAATATCATAGAATCCCAGGCTGGTTTGGGTTGCAAAGGACCTTAAGATCATCCAGTTCCAACACCCCCTGCCATGGGCAGGGACACTAGAGCAGCTTGCTCCAAGCCCCTGTGTCCAACCTGGCCTTGAACACTGCCAGGGATGGGGCAGCCACAGCTTCTCTGGGCACCCTGTGCCAGCGCCTCAGCACCCTCACAGGGAAGAACTTCTTCCTTATATGTAACCTGAACTTCCCCTGTTTCAGTTTGAACCTGTCACCCCTTGTCCTATCACTACAGTCCCTGATGAAGAGTCCCTCTCCAGCATCCCTGTAGCCCCCTTCAAACACCGGAAACTGCTCTGAGGTCTCCATGCAGCTTCTCTTCTCCAGGCTCAACAGCCCCAACTTTCACAGCCTTTCTTTTTATGGAGGTGCTCCCCCCCCCGCTTATCATCTGCATGGCCCAGGTTAATATATAAAGGCCCATGGATGTGCATAATGTGATCACATTAAGACTGACTTATCAGATGGATGTATCAATGGAGCAGTCTTCCATACCTCTGACTGCGTAGGTGGATGTTGAGCCACAAAATCAGTCAGTGCTTTGTCACAGGTTGAGGTTGGTGGCTGTAGATGCTCAGCTTGAACTCCCTCTGGCAGCCTGCTGTTGGGGGTCTGTGGCATGAGCTGCTGGACTCAGTCAAGCTCTTGGTGGATGGATGCCCACACCAGGACTGTAGTGCTACAGGGTGCAATCTAGAGACCAAGACCTTCTTGGACCAGGAGGATTAATCAGACTGTGGTTCACTAATGGTATCTCTGATGTTCAAACTACGCTTGTGTCTGAGAAGCAGAGAAAGACAGGGCACTACTCTCCATGCTGCTTCCCACAGTGCATCTATCCTGTGAATTAATTGCTGCTGTCAGGCTCTGAATCAACCAGCTTGCATTAGACAAGGCGGAGGGTGGTGATCTCTTGCATTGTGATGTTGTTAGAAGACAGTTTTCTCAAGGTCATCATTTGGTACTGAGCATTTTCAGCCCCCTTTCAGGTCGTGGCCCTTAAAATGTGGGAGAAGCACAGACATCTCCAGCCAGGCTGAAACACAGCTGTTTGGTGGGAGCTGTAGCGTGTGAACAGCAGTGACCTTGGGAAGGGTATTGTCCACACCTGCCTGGGAAAAGCAGAGTCAGAGCTGTCTAAGAGCACATGAAGACCCAGGTTCTGAGTACCAGGTTTTCAGGAAGTAGCACAGGGCAGTGTGAGTAGCTGCAAAGTCTGCAGGTTGAAATACCTTCAGCATCTTCTGGAGCTGCTGACATGTTCTGCCCAGTCTCTGCTGGGAATCTGTTGGGTGGTTGCATCTCCTGGTCAGAGAATACTTTGTCCCCAGGTTTAAAGCATGTAATGCTGGCATGTGGATCTGCTGTGTGACAGGACACTGCTGTTGAGGGCTCAGAGATCCGTATCTGCTCTCTAGTGGGCTTATGTCAAGCTCTGTGTTGTCTGGAAGTATGTGGGGCTCTCCATGGACCTGACACCAGAGATTCTCTCCCAGCTCAGGTGGAGGCACTGCCCTTATAGGGGCTGCTCAAGTGCTCACTGGGGTCTGTGTTTTTCCATGTGCCTCAGTGCACCAGCAGCATGTGCTGGACTCCACATGTGAGCAGATGTTTTGGGAAGTGATAACACAGGTCAAGCTCAGCCATCCTGCCTCATGCCTGTTCAATGACCAGTGTGATATCAGCTTTCTTGGTCCTTGTGGAAGACTTAACCCTGCATTTTCTCTGTGCCAGCTGGGAAATGCTCAGCCTTAGTGTTGTCAGTGCATGGTGACATAAAGGCAACACAACGAAGCCTGGGGAGCACTGCTTGTCCTTGCTTCAGCAGTACAAGCTGCTGTCTCCTTGTAGGAGCTCACAGCTTCTTCAGCAAGTTGGCTGGAGCATGGTCGTGTGGCAACCGAGCACCATGCTCTCTGAGCCACAGAAGAGTCAGTCATAGAATCACAGGAACAACCAGGTTGAAAGAGACCTTTTAAGATCATCAAATCCAACCATCCCCCAGCACTGCCAAGGCCACCACTAAATCCCTGTCACCTCAGGCTCTGCCTGGCTCCCTGGGGAGGAATGGCACAGACGTATGTGCCCGGGATTGTGCTGCAGGGGCACAGCAACTTTCTGGGAGCGTTGTCTTGGAAGCTGGACTCTGCGTTGCTGCTTGTGATGCTCTGTAAATGTCAGGAGTGTGAGTGTGAGGATGCAGCAGCCGGAGCGAGGGGAAGCCTGATGAAAAATGATCCAATATAAAATCTGTTTATTGCTCTCCATTGAAGGTGCCCTTCGTGCTGACCTTTTGCTGCCGAAATGTCAGGAGAAAGTTTGGAAGGCATCCCGCTACTCCGTGCTTGTTGTTGGGGAGTGGGGGCCCCTGGATAAAATCAGGTGATAGATTTGCCATTTCCAGCCTCTGAAATTAGCAGAAATCCATATGGGCTTTGTATTAAAGAAGCAGTTTGAGTTCAGCGCTGCTCTGGCAATAGAGCTGGGGCTGGAGCAGCTCCACTGAACTGCTCGGCTGGGGGGGGTAGGCAGCCCCTCGCAATGCAGCTGGAGGCAGTTTGCCTCTGCAGGGGTAAAGGCACCCTTGTGAGAAAGCTTTTAGCAGTGCTGCACATCCCTCCCCACTGCAGGCTGCTCTGCTGCTGGCATCGAGGAGTTAGAACAACAGAAGAAGGGAGGAGAACAGTTATTCTGCTTCTCTGAATAGCACGGGGCTGAAAAAGCATGGGTACCAGTAATGTGCTTTCTCAAATCCTCTGGTCTTGTGATGGCTGGTAGCCCAGGAGGTTTTACAGAGGCCGCTTGGTTCAGCTCAGCTTCTAATCCAGGTTTCCTGTTGGAGGCTGAGCAGTCTATGGGCAAAGTGTTGGTGGCCTGGGAAAGCACATTGAATGGCTATGGGGAGGAGAGACCTGCAGATGCCCCAGGAACTGTTAGAACAGCACATTCTGTATTTCACAGCCATCTTTCTAACAGCACTCTTTCCCTCTTTCTGCCCAGGCAGGAGTCTGTAGTCCCTGTTGTCTGCATGGGAAGGTGTTCAGGCTGAGTAACCGGCCCAGTGTCATACAGGAGATCTGGGGCAGGGGTCTAAGCACATTTTGCAAGTCCTGGCCCAGCATCTAGAGCAAAACTGACCCCCACCTCCTGAAAAATAATCAGGTGCTCCAAAATCTCCATGGATGGGAAGATGCAATGGGGACAGGCAAGGAAGCGCTGATACGGCAGCGCAGGAACACAAAGGGGCATGGTCCCTGTCTGATGCTTTGGTACACTAGTGTCTCCAGTTTGACTTCCTAAACATTGTGGCCTGAAAAGAGGCCAGAAGACAAAATCTAAGTATTAATAGAGGGGTGTGATTTATGAGGAAAGGCTTTAGTATGCATGCTTTGGCTACCCAGGACCACAGATGTAGATGGATGTTGTGTCCTTGTCTGTCAAAGCAGCAGAATCAATCAAGGGGTCTGTTTAGTCATGGGCACGTATTTCTCTTTTTCAAATTGATCCATCTATCTAACCTCAGACATACCAAGAGTGATCAACACTGAGGATGAATTATTTAGGGGAATAAATAGGAGTGATGAGAAGGAATGAAGAAGATGAAAAATTAGGCTTAATAATAGGAAAAGGGATAAGATCGTTATGGAATGGAATGTATTTAAGGACTAATCCTGCTCTGGTGGCCTGGGATAGGTAATGTTCTCCAACACTAATGATTTCTCCAGATTAGCATATTTTTTCCACTTACTGTCTTGCAGCTCGTGGACCACAGAGTGGAGTTCAGCAAGTGGTGGGTGGCAGAATTCAAGACCATCAAGTTTCCTTCTCAGGGCACAGTCTTTGACTTTTACGTCGAGCCAGAAACAAAGAAGTTTGAGCCTTGGTCTAAACTTATTCCCCAGTTTGAATTTGATCCAGAAATGCCATTACAGGTATGTGAACCTCACCTGTGTTTGGTCTGGGAGGAGTGCATGTGTTTTAGTACATGGGCATTTCAGTGAAGTCCCAGTCAAGCACTTCCTAACAAGGATGGCTTCTTTATGAGGTGCAACCAAATTACCCAGCTTTTTTTACAGTGCTTTGATTGTGAAGGCGCTTCCTCCATCCATCTTCCAAATATGAGTGATGTACGTGAGGGGCAGGCTCAAAGCCCAGTGACCCTGGAGCTGGCGTGCCCAGGGTGCAGGATGGGGGAATTTGTCCTTCAGAGAGAAGCAGGATGTGAGACAATGTAGTGACAAACCCCTGAGACACCATGTCATCATTCAGCATGGCTGAAAATAGAGCTGGGTTTGTGATCTGGACACAAAATGAGCCTTTCTGCAGGTAGTGAATTGGGTTTGCCAGCTCTGCTTTTCTTTCCTTTTACAAGTGCCACAGTGAGCAGCTGGCTGCTAGAAATTGTTCCCGTTTTAGGAAGACGTGTGTTTGTGGGGAGGTGCAGATGCTGCTCTGGCAGCCAGCTCCCGAGGTTCCCTCTGGACAGTCTGATTTTAACAGCTCCCTTCCTACTGCAATCTAGAAACCGGGGCCACCTCCCTCATTCCTGGCTCTCCTCATTTGGCTTCTCCCCAGAAGGTGGCTGTGGGGTTGTGGATGGGGGTGCTCATCTGCTCGTTCTGCCCCTCTCAGGCTTGCCTGGTGCCCACCACTGAGACAGTCCGCGTGCGGTACTTCATGGACCGGCTCCTGGAGCGCCGGCGCCCGGTGATGCTGGTGGGCAATGCTGGCACGGGCAAGTCTGTGCTGGTGGGGGACAAGCTGTCCTCACTGGACACGGATGCCTATGTGGTGAAGAAGGTCCCATTTAACTACTACACCACCTCTGCCATGCTGCAAGGTAAGGCAGTGGCTGAGTCACAGTACTTCTGCCTGTGACTCGGGCAGGTAGAATTCCTGGGGTATCCTTCCCAACAGGGGAAGGCCTGTGGGGGAGCTGCCTCTGTTGTCCATGTGCACTGCATCGACACTCACAGACTCTTAAAACCCTCTGCGAAACCCTCAGGTCAGCAGACCCCTGGTTTTGTGGAAGGTGACGTTCTCCATTGTGAGGATTTGAGTGAGTCCATGAGTCCAGCTCAGGGCTGTGCCAAAGCACATGCTTAAATCTGCTGCTGTACAGCACACAGTACTTGACTTGAGGTGTGTCTTTAAGATGCTTGAATTTAAGCCCTGAATAGGATGGGTTTCTTGGCTGAGATCTAAACTGTCCTCAGGGTGAAATGACAGGAATTGCATCCTGATTACCAGTGAGGATGGTGCTAATGGATATGTGCAGCCTGTAAGCCAGGCCTGCCAGTTCCTAGTGCTGTCCTTGGTTTCCTGCCACAGTCCATCATGGTCCTGTGGAATAAGTCCCCCATTCCAAAGGGCACAGGACTTGCTGCCCCTGTGGGGCTCGGAGCCCCAGGGAATTGCTGTCCCTGGGGAAGTCCATTAGAACATCCCTGATGAGGATTTGACACATTGGTGAAGGATGAAGTTTAAGACCAAGATAAGGTCGCTTCTGTTCTCTTCAGAGTTGAAAAGAAAGGAGGGAATTATTGAAAAATGGCTCATTTTGGAATGCTTTTTTTCACTCTTGAGTTGACCTAAAGAGAGAGAAAATAATTTGTTACATGTGTTTATTAACCAGGAATAAAACAACCTCCTTTGTTTTACGTTCAATGGGTCACTGTGAACCAAGGTGCTTCCTTTATGGAGCTTGGTTTGACCCAAATGTCCTGAAGTCCTTTTACTTCCCCAGCCCTATAGGGGACCACAGAGAAGCTGTGGCTGCCCCATCACTTGCAGTGTTCAAAGCTGAGTTGGACAGGGCTTGGGGCAACCTGCTCTAGTGGAAGGTGTCCCTGCGGGTGGCAGGGGGTTGGAGCTGCATGTGCTGTTTGAGCTTAACATTGCCCTCTGGGGCTGACCCACTTATAGAGGGGTGACAGCCCAGGCTCAGCCCGTGATGTGTAACCTGGGGCCTTGTTGTGGGGCAGGTTTGAAGGCTTTCTGGTCTTGCTGGTGCCCACCCTCCCATGCTCCGCTGCCCATCTCCATCAGTCTATGGGATGGTGCCTGTGCCTCTGCCCATGGTGTGAATGCAGGTTATTTGGGTTACATGTCCTTCAAGCAAAAAACTTGGGTAAAATCTCACCTTTGGGCCAGTCTTGCAGCCCTGATTGAGTGGTGTGATGGTTATAGCCTCCCTTTCCCCCTCCCAGGCGCCCCTTCTCTTTCCCTTCCTCTTTGGGGTCTCTGAGCTGTCTGTCCACCCAGCTGCCTGGGTGGTGGAATGTGCCCTCATTTATCTCCATCAGGGTGGGTGAGTGTGTGCAGATGTTGAGATTGATGCCAGCAGCCCTGGCAACACGTCCCTGTTTACTCTGGCTGTGAGCAATGGGCTGAGACGGCGACTTTCTTCCTCGGCAGAGAGGAGCAAGTTATCTTGTGTGGGGATGAAGATGTGACTGAGAGATTTGCATTGGGAAGCATGATTTATACTGCTTGGCCTGGCGCCCTGCTGCTCATTTTTTAGAGTTAATTTGTCCCTTTCTGTGTGGCTTGTCAGTTGGTTTTTCTCCCCAGCAGCACCTCTTTAAACGTGTAAAACATGGATACAAAGCAGCTTTGGATTTCTTTCTTTTTTTTTCCTTAAAAAGCTCCTAATTTCCTAGACAAGGTGGCTGTTGGTGCAGGGATTTGTAAGGTGCAGAGCGCGCGCCCTTCACTGTAAGCACAGGTATGCAGTTCAGGTCATCCTCGTAGCTCCCGTGGTGACAGCGTTGCCATCTGCAGAGGGTTTTTTAACCAGACACACTCTGCCCAAGCCTGGGGCCAGCTGGGGCTTTTCTTTGATGTTTTATTACTGAATCCCTTCCCTTTGTGTGGCATTTGGTGCAGTCTCAGCCCATTGCCCTAGAAGACCTCCAGCCGGCTGCTCTCCCTCTTTGTGCTCTCTTGGACCTTTGCTACTCCATCATATGTAGCCCTGCCTTCTGTCATTCAGCACCTTCTACTCCAGATCTGCCTTGAGAAACCTGCCATAGATGTTGGGTGGTTTTGGTGTTGGGTTTTTCCCCTCTCTTGACCAGGACCCAGCGGGAAAGAGGAGCCACACTCCCTAAGTCTCATTTGCAGTGACTCTTTCAGTGCTGATCTGAGTGTGTCAGGCTCTCAGAGGCAGAGACATGGACCCTTTATTAATACTGTGAGATACAGCTTTGAATTAGAATGCAACTTTCCCAAACATGTCACTTGATGCACAGTAATTGCATTTCAGTGTGATGAATCTCCTGCATACTTGTTTAACCTCAAAAAGGGCTGATTTTCTATGTTAATGAAGGCCTCATTAAATTGAAATTAAATGCTTATTTGAAACACTTAATTTAACTTGCTACCAGAAACTTCAAATATTGTGGGTTTATGGAAGGGGGAGAGAGTCTCCACTGAGGGAAGATCCATCATTCCCTTCCTGAGCACAATTCATGCCTTTGTGCAGCAACGCTCCATGGCAAGAAATCAGCTCAGTTTTGACGAGTGGGAAAGACAAGCTGTCTGCAATGCACTGGGGCAGTGAAAAGTGCTGTGGTCTGAACAAAACCAAGCATAGAATCATTCCTTAACAGATTTTGCCCATAAGGAAGAATGCCTTAAGTGTGTGTTTTCACAAGATGATTTGAATAAGAATTCGCAGTCCCATTTACATTTGCCAGTCTTCCCTAATGACAAAGAATTGCTCCTTCCCCTTCTGCTCTACAGTACCTTAATAGAATCACAGAATCATGGAATGGTTTGTGTTGGAAGGGACCTTAAAGCTCATCCACTTCCAACCCCTGCCACGGGCAGGGACACCTTCCACTGGAGCAGCTTGCTCCAAGCCCCTGTGTCCAACCTGGCCTTGAACACTGCCGGGGATGGGGCAGCCACAGCTTCTCTGGGCACCCTGTGCCAGCGCCTCAGCACCCTCACAGGGAGGAGCTTCTGCCTTGTAACCTGAATTCCCCTGTTTCAGTTTGAGCCCATCACCCCTTGTCCTGTCACCTGAAACAGTGTAAGTGAACTTCTGCCTTCATCTCCAGGAGAGCACTGAGCCCCAGGGAGTGCGGATGCTGTCCAAGTGAGCACACAGCAGAAAGCCCATCCCGGGCTCTGAGCAGAGGAGAGCTCTTCTGTTTGCTTTTCCTCTTACTGAGTCAGTAAAGGTTGCTGGAGCTGCATTCAAAGGGATCAATAAACTACAAAGCCTGATGTGCAGCAGTGGGGGTGTTTTTTATCAAATAGCAGCCCAGCTTTATAAATATTCCCCGCATTTTATCATTCAGAGCAGCACAGAACCTCAGCCTTGTGCTGGAGGGAATAAAAAACTTCCACAGCTTTGAAATGAGGGACTTTTTCTCTCTATGCTTTCCCTTGCTCAAACATGACCCTACTTAAAGCTAGGTGGTCATTTGGTAACTCCTGTTGGAACTGAGCCTTGTCACATTATCTGGAGGTTTGGGTGATGCTGGGGATGGGAGCAGGGAACTTGTGGGTATTTGATACATGTATATAAATAACATTATTCGGCTTGTTCTGAAGCTGTGCAGGAATTTACCCCAAAACCACCTATCTTTTGTTTAACAGAGGCAAAAAATGCTCTGGACAGTCACAAAATCAGCTTTGCTCATGGGCTTCTCTGCCCAGGGCTCTCCCTGTTCCTCCCAGGTGCCCAGCCACTACTGCTTGTGTCACTGCGGTGGGCAGCAGGGGGTGTTTGCTCTGCTGTACAGCTCAGAATAATTCCAGCAAGCAAGATTTCATTTAAAAACCTTACCCAGAAGGGATTCCAAAGGCTTTATCTTGCCTGAAAAGCTTTCGTTTGCTCTGAAGTAGATGTGTTTTGGAGCTGTATTGTGTTTGTTTTGCTGTATTGTATTTGGGTTGCTCTGTTTGGTTTGAAAGGAGGAATTGAGAGCGCTCTGATTTGGGTCGAGTCAGAATGAAAAGCTGCCCAAGGGTCCCTGGCAGCCCCGTGCAGGGCTCTCAGCTGCTCTGTGGCTGCACTTTGGTGACAACCACCATCCTGAGCTGGTGCTGAGATCACCTCTTCCTCCTCACAAAGCAATAACCAGCCCAGCTGCCAGCTGGGGGCTGCGAGGTGAGCCCTGCCTGTCCCGTGCATGGCTCAGGAGGTGCAACAGCAGCCCGGTGCTGAGCTTTGCTCCTCTGCTCCACACAGGGGTGCTTGAGAAGCCTCTGGATAAAAAGGCCGGCAGGAATTATGGCCCTCCAGGCACCAAGAAGCTTGTGTACTTCATTGATGATCTGAACATGCCTGAGGTGGATGCTTACGGGACTGTGCAGCCCCATACACTGATCAGGCAGCACTTGGACTACGGCCACTGGTAGGAAGTTGCTTGGGCTTGGTCATCTAAGAGCTTTTTGTTTATCTGCATGAAGACGTTCATCATCTGTTGGGGATGGGGTTTGAGATGAAGTCACATCGTGGCTCACTTCTCCACCCTCTGTTTGCCATTGCATCCTGCTGGGCTGGAGCTTGCTGGAGGCTTTGGGTGAGCACTGTGCACCCTCAGGCTTTCCCCTGTCCCCAGGAGACGAGCCTGGCTGATAGGAGCTTTCCTCTCCTCTTGCTGTGGCTTGTGCCTGTGGTCCCAGTGTGCAGCCTGCAAGGGGAGCACGATGCTCGGCCTCTGCCCTGTGATGCTGGGAGCAGAGGAAGGCCATGGACTTGGCCTCAGCTGGATGAGCCCTGCTGTGAGCACCTAATACTGTTTGCAGTCAGGCAGCAGCAACAGCATTTTCTAGGCAGAGGTAATCTGAAGGGAAACCAGTGACAATGTTTTGGAAGGAGGTTGGTGCATTTTGCACCATAGCTGGCAGCACTGTGTGGGATGGGAATATTCACAGCTGTCCCCATAGGGAATACAGGGCAATTTCCAATCTCAGCCACCTGCATACCTGAGCTTGGCCAAACACTTCCTGAGGATGGACACAGTGGAGTAGAGGCAGAAATCTGGGGCTGTGGATGTTGGGGAAGCCAGGCCATGGACAGACGTGCAGGCAAGCCTGTGCTGTGCCTTGGGGAGAAGCACAACTTGACCCCCCTGAACAAGTGGACGTCAGCCCCTCCTTGCCCCAAGGAGAGGCAGTGGATGCTGCTCACAGGTTGTGCTCACTGAGCTGCTGTTTCCTTCTGCCCAAAGGTACGACAGGACCAAGCTGTCGCTGAAGGAGATCAGGAACGTGCAGTACGTGTCGTGCATGAACCCAACCGCGGGGAGCTTCACCATCAACCCTCGGCTTCAGGTGCATGTCCTAGGGCTTATTTTGGGGTGGGTTATTTAAGCATGAGGCTGGAGGAAACTCAGCACATCACAGAATGGTTTGGGCTGGAAAGGACCATAAGGTCATGCAGTTCGAACCGCCTGCCATGGGCAGGGATGTCTCACATTCGACCCTGTTGCCCAAGGCTCTGTCCAGCCTGGTGTCCTGCATATCCTGCTGTCACTTGATCAGCAGAAATGGTGTGAATCTCTCCTGTGACTGTAATTCCTAACGGTGAAGCAGCAGACCTTTTCCCTCCTTTGTTTTTCCTCATGTTCTGCTGCTCAGTCAGTGGAAGAAGCCACACGTTGCCGATCAGCTTAACAGCTGCTTTCAGGACAGTCTCTGGTTCATACAGACCTTAATTTAGCTAACATTTACCCCTGGAACATAGCACATTAAAGCCTTTTGGTTTCTGTCATTTCCCGATGGAGCTCACAGTATATCCTTATTAAAAAGAGGTGGTGGTGGTGAAACCCAAAGAACCCTCCCCAGAACCAACCCAAAACCAGTGCAAATGCTGATGGTAACAGAAGAATAGATTTGGTAAGAGATCCTGAACCTCAGGGCTTGATTTTGGAGAGCCGCAAGCCTCGACCTGCATCATTAGAGCTGGTTTATTGTGTTACTTACCCTTCCTCCAGCCATGAGATGGAGCCTGGTTAGAGGCAACCTGGCTGTTCCCTGTGCCTGCAGATCAAAGCCACTGAGCAGGACCTGTTGGCACCCGAGGGGGACAGTCAGCAGCAGAGGGACAGTGCCTTTCCCAGCAGCATGGCAGATGTTTGCTGTGCTGTAGGATGTGGCTTGCCATTAGGCAGTAGCGGGGAACATCCTGAGACATGGCTGCCCGTGGAAGATCAGCTGTAACTCAGTGGGGCTGCAGGGACGGATCCTGCTCATGGCGCTGTGACTGTTGGGGAGCCTCATGGACCAAACTCCTCACCAGACTGAGCCCAGGCCCCGGCTCCTCTTTAGCAAGCTGTGGTGTTAAACTGAAGCATCCTCTGGCTGTATGTGGGAATCTTCTCTGTCTGCAAGTTCCAAATCAATAAAGGGGTCTTCTGGGAGGTGGCACCTTCCAGGGGCTGTTTCTAACTGAGACAGTGACTGGCTCTCATCAGAGGTCAGCAGGACCTTCAGTGCTCTTCAGTGGGCTGGATTTCCATATCAGAGCAGCTGTGAAATGCCGTTGAAAATCCCTTGGGGTTTTTGTGGCTTTGAATCCCTGCATCATTCCCAAGCAGAAGGATGTCCCTTGCCAGCTGTCCTCTGCTGGACAACTGGAAGAGGGAAATAGCCTCGTTCAGGTGTACTGCAAGCTATAGAACCATAGAGCATCCCAGGGTTGAAAGTGACCTCAAAAATTCACCTGTCCAACCCTGCATGAGGAAGGGACCCCAGGTGGCATTATCTAGCACTGTGTCCAAGCACATCAAGGCCCCAAGGGTGTTCTGCTTGAGAGGGGGCTGTCCACCCTCCTGACCCTCCCATGTCTTCTCTTCGTCAGCGTCACTTCTGCGTCTTCGCGCTCTCCCTCCCTGGCCAGGAGGCCTTGTCCAGGATCTACAGCACCATTTTAATGCAGCACCTGACCAGTGGTGGTTTCCCAGAGGCCGTGCAGAAGTCAGCTCAGCAGCTGCTTACCCTCGCTCTGCAGCTGCATCAGAAAGTAGCTGCCACTTTCCTGCCAACAGCCATCAAGTTCCACTACGTTTTCAACCTGCGAGACTTCTCCAATATCTTCCAAGTAAGTGCAGCTGCTGTCCCGTGGCACTTGGAGCTTGTCCCAGTGCTGTGGAAACCTGTGGATCTGTGTTCCTCTGGCCCAGCTAGCCTGGGTGAGCAAACACAGGGACATAGCATGCATGTCCCCCCTAGTAAAGGGGGTGACCTTGAGCCATTCACTTGGATTCTTCATTAGGGACTGTAGTGATAGGACAAGGGGTGATGGGTTCAAACTGAAACAGGGGAAGTTCAGGTTCTTTACTGTGAGGGTGGTGAGGCTCTGGAATGGGTTGCCCGAGGACGTTGTGAATGTTCCATCCCCTGGGAACATTGTGGAAGTGTTCAAGGCCAGGTTGAATGGAGGTGGGTGACATAGTTTAGTGTGAGGTGTCCCTGCCCCTGGCAGGGAAGTTGGAAATGGATGATCTTAAGATCCTTTCCAACCCAAACTATTCTATGATTCCCTGATTCCTGATTGGTTTTGGACAGATTCCAGAGCATCAGGTTTGAGGAGCATCAGTTAGAAGCTTATTGACTTTTCAGCCTCCTATGGTCAATGGGGAGGGATGACGATGGCTAATTCCAGAAAGAGGTGCAGGTTTGGGGTGGGTTGAAATGCTCTGCGTGTAGCAGCTTTGGCCTCCTGACTTGATGAGGTGATTGTTGGTGGGGGTGGTGGAGCTGGGCTTGTCTTTGCAAGCTTTAGTTCCACCCTTGGGAATGTGGAGATTAATGGCATGCTCCACCACAGGGAAATGGTTTGATTGCATTGAAGGAGGTGGTGGATACTTGTGGGCTGCTGGCCCTGAAGATAGGAAAGCAGTCAGTAGTTCAGCTGCTCTGCCTAGAGCCAGGACAGCTTGTTGGTCTACACTGGCATGTCCTCTTAGCGTCTCGATGGTCAGTACCCCACATGTGCATGAAGGATGCCATTTAAAGAGTTAATAAACCCAAACCAGCTTTGATTTAACTGCTCAAACTGAATCGCCGCTGGAGCCAGTTCTGTACCAAGGGGACATAACTCAGCTTTAGCAAAGATTCAACAGTGGAGATGATTCTTTCTTCCCCTGAAGTCTCAGGTTTGAAGCAGGGGGTGTTACTGCTCAAAGAGCACTTCAGAGCTTAAGGCTGATTGAGGAAGTTGGAGAAAGATTTGAGCAGCCAGATTGAGAGGTTTGAAGCTCCAGAGCCTGTTGTAAAACCCCAGGTTGTAATTTGTTGCTGTCCTGGTTAATGTCTGTTTTACAAAGTAGATGCTGAAAGTTTGGTGCCTTGTGGTCCGCTCCATCAGACAAGAGCTGTAATAATGACAGGCATTGGGAAATCCAAGAACAGGCTCCTGCAAAAGTTAATAACTCCATTGTGTCAAGAAGGAATCAGACCTGTTACTTGTGCTCAGCTAAACACGAGCAGCCTTTGACAGTTGATGTGGGTCATGTTAAATCCTGGCTTTAGTTCATCTGTGCTTTGAAAGGCAGAGATTGAGAAAAGGAGCATTTCAGTGAGAAGCTTTAATTTGAGCTGTGCTCTGCTTGGAAGGTGCTGAGGGTATGGGATATGTCAGTGCCATAGGATGGAGCTTCAGTTCAGGACCTCACATAGACATAAACTGGTCTCTCCTGTTTGGCAGCAGGGGAATATGTCATTGAACCACTGTGGGGGAATGGCTCCCCAAAGGGCAACATGAGGCTTCAGGGAGGTAGGGACTGGCAGAAGGCCCGCAGGTGAAGAAGGGGAGCCAAGGGAAGAAGGAAGCCAGCAGTGGGCATGGTTCCTGTGATGAACACGCAAACTCATGGAGGTCACTGCTGACCTGGAAACCCAGTTGGGTCTGGGTTGAGGGATGCTCCTTCCTGATAACAAGGAGCCTCAGAATCTGTGATCATCTTAAACTCCTGAGCTCAAGGGGTGGTTTTGAACCGTTACAGGAAGCTCAGCAAGAACTGGCTGTAATAAACCAGCTCACGTTTGTTGTCACATCCCACAGGAAATGTTTAGGTGAGGAGAAGCTGGAAACCACAGTCCAGCAGGGTGGGCAAGAAGGGGCTGGATTGGGATTAGGCAAGATATGCAGGAATGGCAGCCCTGGTGCCTTGTCCTTGCACTGTATCACTCACTGTTACTGATGTTGCTGGGGCAAGGTCACCCATCAGTCCTAAGAACCCCTTGGGCTCATCAGATGTTACCCATTGCTTTCCCTCTGGAGCAGGTCCCATCTGCAGTTGTCCAACACAACTTTACCTTGCACTTCTGTGGCATCTTTTCATGCCTCTGGGTCCCACCGCACACTGCAGAGTTAAATCGATTGGTACGCTCCAAACAGTATCCCCTTGATGAAAGAAGACAGGTCTGTGCAGTGACAGAGATGGGGAATATGCTTTTAAAAACACGTCCTCCGCTGGCTCACACTAGAGAAAGCCCTGGTGCTGTCTTTCTTTCCATCTGAAAGGGTTACCACAGTATTATGCTCTAAATTATATCTGTCATCTCTGTAAAATAATAATCACAGGCTCAGCAGGGCTGTGTTTTGCTTTTTATTCCCATTTCTAACAAGATTTTCAAGCAGCATGTCACATTAACATCTGTGGCAGCTGAGGAAGAGCAGCCTCTGTCTCTTCCTGCCAGCAAAATGATAGCAGTGGCCCCAGCGTGCCTGGCCCCAGCAGAGCTCTGCCTCCATGCAGGCTTTGGTGGCTGGCAGACTTCACACTCCTGTGCATGGAGAGGGGGTTTCATACCTACCTCTGATTGAACTCGCTAAAGACCCCTGCAAGCTTCAGGCTGGCAAATGCCAAAGGAACCCAGTGTGTTACCTGCTGCTGGGGAACAGGAGCAGGGACAAAAATGGCTGCAAGACTGGCGCAGGGTCAGCAGCACCTTTGGTTTGTGCCGTGCTCTGTGCAGTTGTTTGGCAGGACTTAGCCTAGGGCTTGGTTCTGGTCACCTGAGCAGTCTGGTTTCAGAGCTTCCCTCTCCTCCTGTCTTAGTGCCTCTGTTATTTCTCTTCCTAAGAGAGATCACTGGCACAGGGTGCCCAGAGAAGCTGTGGCTGCCCCATCCCTGGCAGTGCTCAAGGCTAGGTTGGGCACAGGGGCTTGGAGCAAGCTGCTCCAGTGGAAGGTGTCCCTGCCCGTGACAGGGGTTGGAACTGGATGAGCTTTAAGGTCCCTTCCAACACCAACCAGGCTGGGATTCTATGATCCAGATGCCAGTGGCTGGTTATGGGGTGCTCCATCACACACAGCAGCCACAGCACTGCCAATGTGCCAAAGGGGTGCTTGGAGGCTTCCAAACCTCCAAACCTTCTCTTCAAGGCGGAGAAGCTGAAAGATGTGGCTGAAATATAACCATGTATTTCATCCATCACTCGTGCATCCCGGCTGCAGACACTATGGCAGCTGCTGGAAGCTCAAGGTGACAGGCTGAGTATCCTCATCACTCTTTGGAGCTGCTTCTGGTTGTGTTCATGGAAGAGCCTGGCAGCTCTGCTGAGAGGAGTGAAGAGGGCTGGGTTTGATATGTGTCAAAAGGGGAGATGTTCAGGTGTTAAGTCAATAAAGTGATTACGGAAGTGTGAAGTGTGGGTTTTCCTCTCTCTGAGGAAGCCTTACAGGTGCTTGCATCAGGAACACAGCCACTTGTGTGGTGTGGGGTTTCTTTAGAGTGACCGAGTGCCACTTACTTTAACATCAGTTGAGGACCTGATGGGTTTCACCTCTCTCTCTTCGAGCTTGCACCTCTTCTCACTCAGTTTTCCTTCCTGGAATAAAGAAAAGAACAATTTGGCAGCTGTAATGACAAATGTGAAACCCGAATGATCCAAAACGGTCCAGGAGCTGGGAGGCAGTGCTTCCCATGGCTTTTAATGCATGGTGTATTTTATGTAGGAATGATGAGATGTTAGGAGTAAAAGCTGTCTATTTAATTCATGCCATCAAAAACCCCGTGTGCTGTTTAATGGGTTTAGTTATAGGCGACACCTTTTTGGGATATGATTCTTTAATGCATTTTAATAGAGCTCATGGTAAACACACTGGGATAAGCAGACAGCAGCGAATATTTCCTGCAGGCAGAATGCACCTAATTAAAATGAATGGATTTAAAATAAAAAAGAAATACATAAAGAGCATCACCACTGCCAAACTATCTTTCTTCTTGGCAAGGCACCCACTGCATGGCGTTGGGATGGAAAAAGCCACACAGCAGGGCACTGCGTGCTGCTTGCTGCTGAGATCAGGACCACCAGCCCAGCCAGGCTGCCCTGGCAATGCTGTCTGGGGTCTCAAAATGAGTATAATGAATAGAAACTGCTTTGGAAGATTGGGGATAGCAAAGGGCATGCTCTCCAGGGGCTTATTCGGAAGTTCACTTGCAAGTTGCTGTAACAAGTCAGCCTATCCAGTGTGATAACCTGGATGCTGGGGGTGAGGTTAGTCCTTTACGGTCAAGGTGAGGTTTACTGAGTGTCTTTGCTCTCCACAGGGCCTTCTGTTCTCTACCCCTGAATGTCTGAAGCAACCCCAAGACCTAGTGAAACTCTACCTGCATGAGTCAAACCGGGTGTACCGGGACAAGATGGTTGAAGAAAAGGATTATGGTACCTTTGATAAAATCCAGCTGGCAATGGTGAAGAAATTCTATGATGTAAGTGTTGAGGTGCTTACAGGAAAAATGTTCCTTGGGAAAGCCAAGTTTGACCCGAGGTCTGCCCATCATGCATTTACTCCGAGGGCAGCGTCCTTATAGGAGCCCAGGAGCAAAATCTCTGGCATCTGTATCCTGAGCTGCAGTGTTGTTGTATAAGTAAAGGATGCACTCCATAAGGTCACTGGGGAGAGGAGATTTGGGCTCTGTGGATGAATTCAGTTCCTTTATTCAAGTGCTTTGAGTCTTGTGAGTAGGAGAAGGGTTGGATCCCTCGTCTTGATGGGAGCAAAGTGCAATGCAGGCACAAATCCCTAGTGCTTTCCCTATTTCCAATATTTATATTCTTTCTTTTACAGGAAATTGAGGAAACTTTAGAGCAGACCAAGAGAATGAATGTTTATTGCCACTTTGCTAAAGGGGTCAGTGAGCCCTGCTATAGGCCAGTTCCAACCTGGGAGGAGCTGAACAAGATCCTTGTGGAAGCCTTAGACAACTACAATGAAGTCAATCCTGCCATGAACTTGGTACTTTTTGAGGATGCCATGTGCCATGTGTAAGGGGATTTTCCGGCTTTGTAGTCTCATTTCAGCATTTATCTGTGTAGATTGCTTCTGTGGAGTTTCCTGGAGGATGTAGGTATCAGTAATGGGTCTGTCTCATGTGACCCCCCTGCATTCCTGATTCAGCCCTGGGGAAACAGCACAAGAGGGATGTAGAGCTGTTGGAGCGAGTCCAGAGGAGGCCATGGAGATGCTGCAAGGGCTGGAGCAGCTCTGCTCTGGAGCCAGGCTGAGAGAGCTGGGCTGGGGCAGCCTGGAGAAGAGAAGGCTCCTGAAGGGGAGACCTTAGAGCAGCTCCAGTGCCTAAAGGGGCTGCAGGAAAGCTGGAGAGGGGCTTGGGCCAAGGGATGTAGGGACAGGACAGGGGAATGGCTTTAAGCTGCCAGAGGGGAGACTGAGATGTGCTCTGAGGAAGAAGCTGTTCCCTGTGAGGGTGCTGAGGCACTGGCAGAGGATGCCCAGAGAAGCTGTGGCTGCCCCATCCTTGGCAGTGTTCAAGGCCAGGTTGGACACAGGGGCTTGGAGCAAGCTGCTCCAGTGGAAGGTGTCCCTGCCCGTGGCAGGGGTTGGAACTGGATGAGCTTTAAGGTCCCTTCCAACCCAAACCATTCCATGATTCACAAAGCACACAGCCCTGGGAGCATACAGCCCTGGGAGCACATCAAAGGCATAGACCATACTGTCATCTTCGGGGAGAGCTAGCTGAGAGAACTGAAAGCAGGAATTCTAAAGCTTTCCACACAAACCGGAATGCTTTTCTGGGTATAATTTCACTGTCAGTGGGAGTCTGCACATAGGTCAGGAAACACTTGAGCTGTAATAAAGCAGTACAATATTTCTCACTGTCTGATGTGAAAAACTAATTAGATTAGGCTAAAAAAATAGTTAAGTGAGCTGGATAAAGGCAGCACTGTGAAGAGGAGAATGGTGCTGGCATGTCAGGCAGAGCACAGTGAGGTTTTCACAGGTAGGATCCTCCAACCCCTCCTCACCTGGGGTTGTAACATGTGGGGATGTCAGCGTTCTCTTAAGGAGAATAAATAGGAGGCTGACAGAGCTCACCAAGGGAACAGACCTGGAAAACAATTGCAAGTTCATTTGAAGAGTGAGGAAATATTAGTGTTGATTTGGATGAATAAGAAACATGGACTGTGTTTTCCAGGCAGGTTTTCTGCCCTTCTAGACGTATATGAACATGCTTTAATGCTTAGCAGAACATGAACCTGAACCCCAAATGCTTGGTGAAGAGAAACCTTTCCTGGGGAGATACACTAGACCTTTGAGTTTTGTCCCTAGTTTTTCATGTCTCCCTAACGTGTTTTTCCCTGCAAACATGTCCAGGCCTCCACCTTAAAATAACTTTGTCCATCAGGACTTGGCAGGTGGACAAAAATAATTGGACAGAGTCTGAATTGCCACCAAACTGTTTTTCATCAGCTCTGTCCTTTGCGCGGGTCTCAGCAGAGATGGGGATTGATTGCTGCCACGTCGCTCAGATTGACATTTTTCATCCCGTTCAGAATACAATTTCTCAGTGAATAAAATATGTATTGAAAAGCAGTGGGCAGAGAAAAAAGAAAATGCTGTGATTAATGAGAGGTTTTGGATGCTTCAATTTAGCTGCCGCATCAACCGTATCCTGGAGTCCCCCAGAGGAAACGCTCTGCTGGTCGGGGTGGGTGGAAGTGGCAAGCAGAGCCTGACCAGGCTGGCAGCCTTCATTAGCTCCCTGGAGGTTTTCCAGATCACCCTGAGGAAGGGCTATGGCATCCCTGAGCTGAAGGTAAGTGGCTTTTAAGGTTGAGGTGGTGGGGAACGAAATCCAAAGCAAAACCTGTTCTGAAAGCTTTGCCCTCTTGCATATTGGAGCCACACTGATGCTAAAAAGCTCCGGGCACGATATGGGACTGTGGAGAGGAGTAATGCCTCTCAAAATGCCTTGCTGAAGTGTGTCTGCACAGAGCAGACAGACCCCTTGTCCCTGCCAGTCCTCTGAGCTGGCCAGGCCTGAGGCCAGCCCAGCCCAAGGGTTAGTGTCAGCACTGGGCTGTGCTAAGGGACCCTCATTTATTCCCTAGAAAAACCTTGGTTTCTAGGTTTAATAGAAATGAAACCAAGATAGGGTAATGAGCTCATCCATGAGGTACCTGGTGTGGGGTTATATCAAGGTAGAGAAGGAGCAGTGGAGAGTAGGAAGAGAGTTTCCCAGTCATATCCAGTTCTTCCCCTGGTATTTTGTGTCAGAGAGGGGCTGAGCTTTGGATGAGTCACTCCAGAAACGTGTGCTTCTGCCTGGGAGTTATAAATGAGCATTTTAAAGTCTCACTGAAGTGGTTTAAAACCCTTGTAGCTGCTGGCAAAATGGTTCTCATTTAAAATGTAAGAACCACAGTCACAGAAACTTCGCCCCATTCTGCCTGGGAGATGTGATGGCCAATGAACCCCGGGCTCCTTCCCCAGCAGTGGCACCACCTGATGACCTGTGCTTGTGTACAAGTTGTTTTCACCATGTCACGCAAGCCTGTCCCACCATCCATTGCCTGTTTTCAACTCTCCCTCTGTGTTTTTAAGCCCCACTCGTGGGATTTTCTAGCTTCTGCCTGCCTGTTTCTTGAGGAAGCCCGTGCTCCCAGCCAGGAACATAGCTGAATAATGGATAAGAAATGAATACACTTGTTTGCAAAGCATCTCTTTGCTTCTCTGTCTGTGGAGGTGGAAGTTAATTTGCTGTTCCCTTCACTCAGTGAGGAAAGTAACAAATGATTCTTTAATATCTTTAATAGAAGCTTTGCACGTGCTGAATTTGTAAGAGTTGCTGAAACAATGGCCAGTGCATTCCTTCAAGGGCCCCTGCACGTCTTGGATCCTGCTTGGAGGGACAGGAGTTTGAACAGGATGGTGGTGGTTTTCCTATCTCGTAAACAACCTGTATTTCAAAGAGATAGCGTCCTTCATTAGGAGGACACTGTCCCCTTTGAAATGAAACAGCTTTTCCATGAGAGCAGGTCTCTGTCAGCATCGCTGCTCACTGAAGGGTGAGTCCCTGCTTGGGCTCTGGAAGAGAGGAAGAAATACCCAACTGAGGAAATGAAGGTGATATCAGGGACCAACATTTCCGGTCACTGCAGTCTCTCCTGGTCCCTGTGGTGGTTTAGCCTCCCTCTGTATGTGTTCTACTGCACTCATAGCCTGGAGCAGAGTGAGCCTTTACGAACTCCCCTTGCAGACCCCAGTCTGATGTCTTCAGTCACATCCATTGACCTCTGAGTGTTCCAGCCCCAGGAATTTCCTTTGGTGGTACCGGACAAGGCTTTCTTCTGATGTTTGTGTTACACAGACCTGGGCATAATGTCATGTCTTCCTTGGTAATGTTTTACAATGATGATAGCAATATACCCCATATAACCTGAAAGCCTCAGACATGAAGATGGAAAGTGGCCAAAGGGATGGTTCATGCTAATGAATTGCAGTTGCTTTGCTCTTGGTTAATGGGAAGATCCTAAAATGTCCTGCTTCTAGGTGTAGTACCCAGCCCATGCTCTGCAGAATGTAGGTGCAGCCCCTGAGTCCTCTTTTCAACCTCCAGGCAGACCTGGCAAACCAGTACCTGAAAGCTGGTGTGAAGAACATGGGCACCGTGTTCCTCATGACCGATGCGCAAGTGGCGGACGAGCAGTTCTTGGTGCTGGTGAATGACTTCTTAGCGTCAGGTACGTCTCTTGCTGCTTTCATTTCCCCTCTCCCCCTTTGCAATGTAGTTTTGCTCATGGTAGCATCTGTAGTTGTAGAGTATACATGAAGGGCAATCTATGAAGTAAGCTAGAATATAGATGGGTTAAGCTCTAGAGTAAAAGCAGTGCTAAAGTTTCTTTGGTGAGGATGCACTCCATCATCTGGTAGACTTTTTTCTTCTTCTGATCTCCTGTACCCAGTTTTTCCATACTTCATGGTATACTCCATATGAATGTTATATGTCGTGTCTGTTGTGATATTGCTGCTGAGGACGGAGCTGAAGGAATATTGACAGGTGAGGAGTTTGACCTGAGGATTCCATGCATCTTCACTCCAGTTACCTAATAAAATAAGCTTGTTCCTGGCTAGAATATTCGACTGGGGTACCTGTGGTTATTGTTGCCTTATTTATGAGTTGGGAGTGGGGAGATACCAGCTGGTTCAGGTGACCTCCATGGATGGTGAGGGGTGGAGTTGACAGCACAGTGGAGCGATAGCTTGTGAGTAACTTGGGAGTTGAGATATGTGGCTATAAATTGGCCATCTGGTATCAGCAGCAAACAAGCTCTGCCTGTGATGATTTTGTAACCAGGAGCAAGAACTGGGGTTGTTGTGGGGGTGGTGAATAGCTCCCACTGCCTCTCGTGTGTGGTGTAGGTGACACAAACATCTCATGACTCGGGGTGAAGCTCTTCAGTGTCCTGCAGCAAGGGGCAGGCAGAGCAGCCTGGCTTTGGGATGTCCAGGTCATTTTATGGTGGCTTTGAAGGGTGTTCTGTTGTAACTGTGGTTGCTATGTAGGGGTCTGGGGACAGAGCAGAGTCCTCACTCAAGGTCCAGGGAGGAAGGGACCCTGAAGGGACTGTGACTTCCCAGGACGTGAGCTCCTGCTGCCCAGCGGGTGCTCTGGATGGCTCTGGCTGCTCTTGGCTGTCTGCATGCTTGTTTCACTTTTTGCCATCACCTAAGCAGGTAGAACAAAATATACATTTTAGTCTTTCTAATCAATGAACAGATTTCTCATGAGTGCATTTCCCTAAGTGATTAGTGTTTGTGTTGGCACTGTCTTGCTCAATAACAATGATTTCAGTCAGATCAGAAGCCAGAAAGGTAGTGAATAGGCGATAAGTTAAGGCCCCACTATAAAAATCCTGGTTTGGTACATTTTTGGCAATCAGAACTATTAACTACTGACAGTTTTTCAAAGATCTGAAAATGTTTTGGTGATCTGGGAGTAATTTGACCACTGCTGGACCTGGTGTTGAACAACAGCAGGAACTGGATGTGTAACACATTCATTTCCCAAACTAAAATGATTTCATGGTCACATACGGCCTGGTCGGTGTTGGATTATAATGGGTTTGTATTCTAATTAGCACTGTAGATCTGAAAAAAAATGGACTTTGTGTTCTTTGACTCTGTTCTACATCTTTTTACCTTGTGCTTTCGTAAGGAAGTTTGCTCTCACAAGTGTTTCTTCATCAGCAGAATCAACTCGTGCCACCTTGCTGATGCTGAGGCCTATGGGCACCTCGTGCAATGAGCTGCTTCCCTGTGCTCTGAGACCACAGCAAAACCCAGAGCAGAAAACCAACTGGGTTCTTCTTTTCCTAGGGGAAATCCCGGATCTCTTTCCGGATGATGAAGTTGAAAACATCATCAACAGTGTGAGGAATGAAGTCAAAGGCCGGGGGCTGGTGGACTCCAAGGAGACCTGCTGGAAGTTCTTTATAGAGCGCGTTCGACGACAACTGAAGGTGAGATGTTTGGAGGGAGTCTGTATCTTCACCATCAACCTTGCTGCAGGGACACAGCATGGGGATGCTTTGGGCTGCCTTGTGGGGAGGTCAGACTCCCTGGAAGGCTTTTCTGCCTGGTCATGAACTGAGCTGAGGTTCTTGCCCCATATAATACTAAAGCGTAGGAAAAGCTGGGTGTTGCCATCACTTCTTGGGCTTTAGAAAGTGATGGGAATTGAAAAGCCGAGCAGGACCCAGCCTTCCCATTTTCAGGGCCATGCACAGGGATTCAGCGGGGGTACATCAGGATTAGGTCTTGCTGCTTGGGAAAACTGCACGGAGCGACTTCATATTGTTGATCATTCACAACCAGGGCACTGAGTGGGACGCAGCATGCTTACAGGATCTCTTCACTCCAGCCCAGTAGAAAGGCCTTGTAAATATGTCCTAAGATCACAGAGCAGTTTCAGGACTTCCCAGGTATGCCCAGCACTTGGAGAAAGTATAGTGCAAGAAGGAGTTAGACTCTTCCAAAGGTATTTACCCATCTGCAGAACTGCACAACACTGTGGTCCCAGAGAAGGGAGGTAGCGACCAGGCAGTGAGTGAAGACTTGACTTTTGCTTAATGAAAGCATATCCTCCTCCTTACTCACTGCTTGGTTGGTGTTGGTGGGACACGTTCACAGAGGTGGGGTGTCCTGTTCCCTTTCTGGTGTAGGTGGGTACACATTTAGGATGGGGAAGAGCTGGAGAGTTGATTTGTGAGGGAAAATTCGAGGACCATACAGAGTAAAGAGGCCCAAGGAGATGGAGTCCTGTCCTCCTCTCTCAGCGCAGAGGGGAATTTCTGATGAGCACTGATGCTGTTCTGTAGCTCTTAGAGCACCTTGGTTGTCCTCTGTCTGGTTATATTCCTGTTCACTACTGAGGTACACTGGAAGGGCGGTGTGAATGTGATTTACTTGAGGCTGAGCCTTTTTCCTTGTCTGCCCTTCTCCTGAGCCGCATGTTAGAGCAGATGGATGGGGTCAGCTGGGAAGTGCTGTTAATTCTCCCCAGCACTGTGTGATGGCATCATGCTCCGTGCAAAAAGCTGATCAAGCCCTTGCTGCCCAGGGCATGCTGGACTTTTGAGAGCAGCATGGCCCAATGGAGCCTGAGCCTCAACACACCAGCCTCAGGGTCTTGAGAGAGAGCAGCATAGGTGCAGAAGTGGTTTCTGTACCTGGAGAGCTTCCTGAGAGAGGAACACAGCGGTGCCTCAGGCTTGTGCTTGGGGGTGTAGAAAGGATTCCAATGTGTCTATCCCTTGTGTGTGAGCAAACAGCGGCCATGTCAGAGGAGCAGTAGCTTTGAGTTCAGCTCTCTCTTCTGAAACGTAAACAAGCAGTTTTGTTACAGGCTGGCTTTGGCAGCCTCTAAAAACCAGATCTTGGCCCATGGTGGAGGTGCTGACACCTTATGGAGATGTCTGCCCCATGGCACTTGCAAGGCTGTGCACTTACCGGTCAGGACTAACAAGTGGGAGAGGGATGATGCATTGGGTGAGATGCGCTGCTTCCCACACTGGCCCTTGTTCAGATATTGCTACTTCACTGCATGGTGGCAACTTATCTGTGTTCTTCTTTGTGCCAGATTAGCAGAGCTTGTAAATCCAAACTGCGACCAATGGTGGTGGCAGGTTTCGGTCCTTGGGTCTTAGTTTGCTGCTGAGGCTGGTGAAGGGGCGGTGAAGAGGGGAGGTTCTTTGCTTTGGCCTGACTTTACACCCTGATGGGGAATTTCCTCTGGAAAAGGGAGAGCTCATGCATCCATGAGAGGAGCTGAGCGGGCTGGCTATGGGGGGCACAGGGCTCCCAGCCTGCAGGGTGAGGCAGGAGGGTGATGGAAGAGCCCTGAAGACTGGGGGAAGGAGAAATGGTGCAGGAGGATGCTGAGCAGGGGAGTAAGAGCCCCTTGACCAGAGATTCCCCACAGACCCACCAACACTGCACCATTTGCTGCAACTCGGTCTGAAACGAAGGCCTGGAAGGCAGAGGACTTGCTGTGCGAAACTGCACTGAGCAGGGAGAACACATTCACAAATGGGTTTATTCCTCTGCTGCTTTGCTTTGAGATAGCTCTATTTGAAAACAGAAAGTTCTCATTCTGCTCAAAGCAGGTTTTGAGTTTGAGCCACGTCAGTGCTGGCCTTCGGGGAACAAAGCCAGGAGAGTTTAGATCCATTCACTTTAATTTCTGGTTGCACCACTTGAATCTGGATGCCAGTTCCCTGCTGGGTGCAGCTTTGTGTCGCTGCTAAAGCAGGGAACTGGGGTTATATTAAACCCCATCTGCAGCCTTGAAAACGTGCCAGGCTTCTGCTTGTGACCATAGCAATGCTCAGCATTTAATTGGGTTCGTTGCAGAGGAAAAACGTGTTTACTGCTGGGTTATGCCTTTCCCAGGCCAGGCTTGCTGGTGTGAAGCGCAAGGACTTGCGGACAGAGGTTGCTGGTGGTATGGAAGTGGCTGGTGGAGCCCAGGCTGGGCTGGAGCCTGCTCCCAGCCGTGTCCTCTCCCCTTCTCCTCCCCTGGCTCCGCAGGTCGCGCTGTGCTTCTCCCCCGTGGGCAGCAGGCTCCGTGTCCGCAGCAGGAGGTTCCCGGCCATTGTCAGCTGCGTGGCCATAGACTGGTTCCAGGAGTGGCCGCGGGAGGCCCTCGAGTCCGTCAGCCTCCGCTTCCTGCGCGAGACAGAGGCCGTGGAGGTGAGCTCCTCACCTGCCAGCATCCAAGCGGCGCCTGGGCTTGGGTTCTCTGCGGATTTCCTGTGCTGGCCGCCCATGGGTGCGCGGTGCTGGCAGCAGCCGTGCGTGGTTTTGTCCCTCTCTTCATGCAAGCAGTGCCGCACACTGTGAGGAGAGCGTTGCGGAGGCATGGAGTCATGGAATAGTTTGGGTTGGAAGGGTTTGCTCACCTTTATTGCCCTCCAGCACTTACCAAGGACATCTGGGTGACTGTTCGGTGAAGAACTGCTGGTACTGCTGCTCACCTTCATTGAGCCATGCTTCAAATATGGTCCATATTTCATACAAGCACCTGCGAGGAGGATGGAGCCAGGAGGGGGCCGGGCTCTGCTCCCAAGGAACAAGGGATGGGACAAGAGGAAACGGCCTCAAGCTGCACCAGGACAGGTTTAGATGGAGCTGAGGAACAGTTCCTTCCCCAGAGGGTGCTCAGCATTGGAACTGCCCAGGGCAGGGCTGCAGTCACCATCCCTGCAGTGTTCACACACGGTGTAGACGAGGCCTCAGTGCCATGGGTCAGTGGTGGCCTTGGCAGTGCTGGGGAACGGTTGGACTGGATGGGCTTGAAGGTGTTTTCCAGCCCAACTGATTCTATGATTCTGTGTTTCTCAGAGAGGCCCATGGGCCTTAGCAGAGGTATGGCCATGGGCACCAAATGTGTGTGATTGGACACTGATAGTATTGCCAGTGAGATGACTGCTTTGCTACCAGGAGGCGCCTTACAAAGCAGTCCAGAAGTAACCTAATGCTTATGATTATTGCAGGGAACTTTTCACTGGCGTGTCTGAATGTCTGTAATTCTCAAGGGCAAATTATGTCAAGTTCTCATTGATGACAACCTGCTTTTAGACTAAAAGAGATTCATTTCTGTTTGTTTAGCTTTTCCAGGTGGGATTTGGGAAGAATAAAGTCTATACTGTTTCTTTTTCGGAGTTTGCACTTTCCCCATTTGTACAGAAGAAAAGCCCAAATTTATACTTAAAAGGCTGTTATTTTGTAAAGCTAAATGCAAGAAAATCTGCCCGGGATGAGATAAAGCCTGAGATAAAAAGACATAAAGACAGGCATAAAGTACACGAGCAGTCAAAGTTATTTTAGAGATAAGAAGTGAAAAGGGATCAACTTAGATGTTACATCCTGGATTTTGCTGCAGCAGAATAAAAAGTTAATAAATTCCTTTCTATCCAGAGCAGGAGTGTGTTATATATAGTTGTTCTGTTTCAGATAGTTTCTCCTTGGCTTCTTATCTTACCTTTAGGATTCACTGAAAGGCTCAATAAGCAAATTCATGGCCTATGTCCACACAAGTGTCAACGAGGTATCCCGATTGTATCTGAGCAATGAGCGGCGATATAACTACACCACTCCAAAGTCATTCCTTGAGCAAATCAAACTATATCAGAATTTGCTATTGAAAAAGGGCAAGGATTTAAAGGCAAAAATGGAGCGGCTGGAGAATGGTCTGGAGAAGCTCAAAAGCACGTCTGCACAGGTAAGCAAACCCTTTGGGTTAAATCTGGTGGTTTTCCCTGTTTCTCTGTTAGGGACATCTCTGCATCCTGTTTCAGAGGAGAACTTTACAGGCTGAAACTGTACAAGGGGTAAAATCTGTGTTAGATCTTGGCTTGAGCTGGGTTCCTGGAGGAGCAGAAGTGATGATCTGTACTGGGAAGGAGAAGGAAAGAGAAGACAAGGCCCTCAGTGCCATGGGTTAGTGGTGGCCTTGGCAGTGCTGGGGCAGTGGGTGGATTTATAATCTTAAAGGTCTTTTCCAGCCCCGTTGATGCCATGTGTGTCCAGTCTCTGCTGTTTGGATGGTAACTGTGAGAGATCATGATAACTAAAAGGAGGTAGGGATCCAGTTGGCTGTGTGCATCTTCTTTTGATAGTTAAATATCAGCTGTGCTGGAAAAACAGCTTATAAAATACGGGAAGATCACTGATCTATGGATTTGCATCCAGGACATCTACAATAACTTCAGCAAAACCCCTCTCAAACTAAATAGAACATCCTTTTAAAATAAGGTTGATCATTTTCCCTTGCATTGTGCTATCCGTCTTTAAGGAAGATTAATGCATGTCTGAAATGTGGATTAGCCATCTCAAAATCCCCCTGCTAAAAAGCAATGCAAGTAGAAGTTGTTCTGAGTATTTAACTGAGGTCTTGGCAGTGCGCAAGCTGCCTTTCAGAGCTTTGCTCTTTACATCTGTTCCCAACCCCTGTTTTTCTCTCCATTTCATATTCTGTTCACTCTTACAAATGTTCATTTTCAAGCTTCTACTGTGGCAAATGGGTCTGTCCTGAAGTTGCTCCAAAGAAATGCAGGGGTTGACATGAATGGAGGAGTAGCAGGTTCATCCCTTCCTTATAGATCTTCTGGATAATGCTGGGAACATAAATCACATCTGTCACACTCAATAGGACACATACCTTACTGGAGGGTGATGTATGGGCTTTATTAGTGCCTCTCAACTCCGGTAGTCTGCATCTCACTTCAAGTGGTTGCTTCTTTCATGGTAAGGACAGGTCTTTAGGGACACAAGAGGAGAGTGGGCATGTTTCATGTCCCCTTTGTAGGTTATAGCATCTCCTTTGTAAGGGTGCAGCTAAGGGTGAGCAGCACCCACCACAACCAGTGATGCCAACCAGAGCAAGGAGTGCATGCCCTCAATGCAAAGCAGGCCTTACACCTACCTTACCTATGGAGGCAAATAATTCTGCTGACCTGGGGGATGTTGCTGCTTTTGATGACGCCCCAGTGGTGGACAAGGTGGGTTGGGTCTGTTCTTCATTGGGAGCAACTGATACAAAAATAACCTTTTGAGAGGAGACAAGTTCCTGCAGTGTCAAATGCAGGGTCCACGCTGTATTATTCATGTATATCTTCATATGGGTGTTACGTAGGCAAGTGTTCTTTGGTGAGCCACAAAACAGATTGTAAGTGGTGGTGGAGGACTGGGAGGAACTGGGAATCCACAGAACCTGCGGGTCTTGCAGGTTTTGCTATTGCAAGTCAAGAAGTGCCTATTTGTGAAGTTGATTAAAATGCAGAGCAGTGAGGACAAATATGTCAAATTTGAATCTAAAATTAACATTGGGGGCCTAAAATTAAGCACCTAAATTATCAGATGTGTGCAATTGTCAAAACTGCTGTTGATTTGAAACCAGAGGGTAGATGCTTACCAGTACTGGAAATCATACCAGAATGTTCAATCTTGAATATGGATTTAAAAGCCTGAACTTTATTTTCACCCATGGAAGTGACTGATCTTGGTGCTGAGGATGTGACAAATCTGTCTCACTCAGGTGTGTCATTTCCAGGCTGTGTTCTGTAATGAATGTAATTCAGTGTCATACTGTGGGTATTCAAAGCAAAGGAGGAGGGTTTCGATACCTGGGTTGTGCTTGAACTCTGAGGACTAGTGCTCCCATCAGCAGCATTCTCCATGTTCCTGCTGCATGGATGCTAGGACACGTTAATGATGAGCTGTATGTGTTTGTATAGACTGTTCAGTTTGGCCTCAGCGTGAGGCCAGTACTTTGAGACTTTGCTGTTCCAGTTCGACACAACCTCTCCCCTTCCTTTTACTCGGCTCCCCCTCACATGCTCTATTTTTGTCTTTTGAGATTTGCACTTCTTGATACCATTGAGCAGCTTCCTTCTAAAGAAATCTGTTTTGTTCCCTTACAAGCCCAACCGTCCTTCCATGAAGACAGTGGCTGTCCTCAGCACTCAGAGAAGCAAAAGCTGGCTTCCAGTTCCTAGGACATAACAGACGTGGAAGCTGTGTGGGATGAGTAATTTGTTTTTCAGAGGCTTGCTCTGAAGAGGTCAGTACTCTGCTCAGAGCTCAGTGTGAGTAATTTTAGGATGACTTGGGTTAGGATCGCATCGCTGCATCCCAGATTCAGGTCTTGCTTTGTCTATCAATTAATCGCTGACCTTTGTGAGGTATTTGGTGTTCTTGAAACAAGGCAAGGACAATCAGATAAAATGAGTCTCCCGGGAGCCTGCCCTCCAGGTTTTCTCTTCTTGAATAATTCTTCTTACACTCTTCTGGTGTTAAGCAAGCTCTTTTTCCTTCCCTGTTGCAGTCATAGTACATCTAGGTACTATGAATCCCTTGAATCTCTCATTTGCTTTGCTCTTTCCCTTTCTACCTCACATTACTAATAGCTTAGCAGATTGTCCTGGACTGAGGAAGCTGCTTGCAGGTTTTCCATATTTCTTAGCAGTGTTAGGGACAAAGTACCTTTTATGGCCTGTAATGATACTCCACATGCTAAGACACATAGAATCATAGAATAGTTAAGGTTGGAAAGGACCTTAAGATCATCCAGTTCCAACCCCCCTGCCTTGGGCAGGGACACCTCACACTAAACCATGCCATCCAAGGCTCTGTCCAACCTGGCCTTGCTGGATCTGTCTGTTCCCACCTTGAGCTGGTGTTGCCTATGGGAAGGAGGTTCATAGCATTGTCTCTTCCTTTTGGGAGGACATTCTGCTGTCATTTTCCATGCCACCTCAGTACCTCCTTGTACTGTTATTCCCTTGTAGCTCCTACTTTCTTCTGCTTACCAGCTACGTGTTACCCAAAAGGCATCTTCTGCTTTCACCAGTGTTGGCAGACACTGGGAAAGTCAATGGTGGTTTTCTGCCCTCCCCTGGATGTGGTAATGATTCCTTTGTGGGGTGCCTGGATGGTGATTTATAAAGCACATGTCTGTGGCTGCTCCACAGCACAGCGTGGTCCAATGTGCCAGACTGGTTTTGGGGTGGGTGTGGGGACAGCATTAAGAGGAATTTGTTTGCTGTGCTGAGGGAGTGGAACTGGAAGAGTAAAGTTCGTAAGTGCACATTCCCTGTGTCACCTCCAGGGCCTCCCTAATGACAGCGAGAGGTTATTGAGGTACAGCTCCCATTTCACTCTTTCCACTGCACGAACACTATTAATTGTCCCCACTCAGCTGCGTTTGAGCTTTAGCCTCGCTAGGGAAAACAGTTGTTTCCTTCTTGTTGCAAAGCCCTGCTGTAGCTATTGGAGGCTGGGGGTCACCGTGCATCCCAATGTGGTGAGCTCTGTTGGTCCAGCAGAGCCTTAGGATACACATCACAGCTCCATCTTGCATCCTTTCCACTGGGAATTTAACATGGAACCCAAGCCCGGGGCTGGGCAGGGGCCTTCACAGTAACATACACATCTGGGCTTCCAAATCTCTCTCTCAGGCAAAGCCTTACTCAGCCTTTTGCTCTTTTCAGTCCTGACAATGTTAGAGCGAGTCCCTTACCCTTCCGTTGCTCATGTGTTTGGCTGGAAGCAGGTTTTGTCAGGGCACTTGCTGTTCTCACAGGCTGCATTGGGGCTGAGTTTGCGTCTGCTCCTTCTGTTCAGTGCTCATGGGTTTTAATCCCTGGCCTGTTTCGTTGTGGTCGTGTCAACCCCTAAAGCTCCCATCTGTATGTGTACCCAGCTCATGAGCACTGATTTTGGGGCAGAAGGTCACAAGCCATATCTATCATCAGCAAAACTTCCATTTCCTGCAATCCCTGAAAGCCCGGAGCTGAGCAAGGAGCCGGCGCTGAGTTTGCCGACTGAAGGGATTATGTGCTATGAGCCCAAAGTCATTTGGATTTAGAGTCGTGTCTTTGTCCTGGTGAGCGCAGCATTGTAGCTGCAGGCAGCAGGAGATGACAATGGCTCAAGTGCACAAAGAGACTGCAAAGAAACCGCTCTCCACTTCAAGCTGAGGCCAAACGTCACAAGCTTCAGGTTATAGGATTGCAAATTGTGCTCTCTCTTTGGGTATGAAAATGGAATTATCAACAAGAGCAAGTGTCCAACTTCCTTTCTAGTGAGTGTTTTTATGTAGGTAAAGACAGGACCCTGGGAGCTCTAAGGCAGGCCTTTATGGGCCTGACAGCAGGACAGTGGAAGCCTCCGTGGTCTGCACAAAGCCCATGTGCAGTCATGGGAAGAGGGGAGAAGTTAGAAAGAGACTTTGTCTTCAAGCAGAGAGCTGGCTGTGAGCTGCACCATGCAAGTGCTTCAGCCTGTCCCCACCTTGCTGGGTGCGAGCAGCTGCTCAGTGGAGCAGTGTGTGAGGAGCTGCCACCACTGCCATGTGTCTTGATGGCTGAACAGGGGATCCCGTCTCAAGCTCACATGATACTGCATTATGAAGCCCCTTGAGCGCTGCACCTCTCGCAAGGGCTGTACCTGGCAGCCGATCCCAGCCGTAACCTTCCTGGTGTGAAAAATGCCCTTCCCATCACAAATGTGTAGGACCTGATGGTTGTGAGGGAACTCATGGTGCGCTGCCTCTGCCCTGTGTGCGTGGGGCAGGGGATGGAGGGGTGGGGGAGAGGCAGGGTGCACAGGTACCTGGTGCACAGGTCCTTCCTGTGCTCTGTTCTGCTGGTGTCAGGGGTGGGAAGCAATAGAAAGAGTAGGTGGGTTGTACCATGTCATCTCCACCACGGAACACACGTGCGCAGCACTTGCACGCTGCCTTTACTAGGGATGTGATTCAGCATCACATCTCATGTTCAAAGCTGGATGTGCTTGGCTTTATAATGAGAGAACCTTCCTTGCCAATAGCTGGTCGGTGGTGAGGCTCCTGGGCTGTACGAAAGTAATCCCAGTGCATAATCCCTGCATCCATTTCAGATACACCTGAAATGAAACCTTTTGCCTCCTTCCCATTGGATTCTGCTCAAAGCCATGTTCATGTTGCCCTGGCAGCTGAGCAGGGATGGGACAACCTTCTCAGCAGCTCATTCCGCTGGTGCTGATGTCTCCTCTGCTGGGTTTCCCCCTACTAGCAGCCTGCTCCAGTGTGCAGACCATGCACCTGGGCACTCCAACTGTGACCCAAGCATCATGAGCAGTAGGATCCTGCTTACAGCCAGCAATACTACTTCTCTGTGCTTCCAGGGCATCGTCTGCTTTGCACACAGGCCAGCCATGCTTTTGGGTACCACTCAGCCCCTCCCGAGTGTGAGCCCGTGCTGCTGGGCAGGGGGGGAGCAGGTTGGTAGGTATCCATGCTCCCACGTGTGTTTCTTCCCTCTAGGTGGATGAGCTGAAGGCCAGGCTGGCAGCCCAGGAAGTGGAGTTGAAGCAGAAGAACGATGATGCTGACAAGCTGATCCAGGTGGTGGGAGTGGAAACGGAGAAAGTGAGCAGGGAAAAGGCCATCGCCGATGAGGAGGAGCAGAAGGTGGCACTGATCACCCAGGAGGTCGAGCAGAAACAGAAGGACTGTGAGGAGGACCTGGCCAAAGCTGAGCCTGCCCTGGAAGCTGCCCAGGCTGCTCTGAACACCCTCAATAAGGTAGGGCGAGGATTCCTGTGGGAATCCAGATCTCCTCTCTGTGTTGTGGGGGGAGAGGACTTCTGATGGTTGCGAAAATGCCACCGACCGGTGCCATCAGGGGGAGGGCAGAGCTCCTTTTATCTGGTTCATCAGCACGGCACTCACTGAGGACCTGTTTTGTCCTTTTCCCATGGTGCCGGAGACTTGCAGTAAGGAAGGAAACCAGCACCCTCATGCTGCCCAGGTCTTCCTCAGTGTCCTGGCCAGGACAGCAACGTCCTCCCTCCCGTTCAGGGTCATAGACTCACCATTCCCATCATGTCATGGAAGTGCTCTTTCCCCAGAGAAGAAGCCAGGGTACCAGCTCAGCATCCCAGTTCCACAGAGGTGCAGGCTCTAAAGACTGCCTGCTCTGCTGGAGCCCTCCCAGCACCCTGAGCAGCAGCCCCAGCACATGTGGGGCTGGGGAGAACCCATGTAGTATGTGCTGAGCTGTGCAGGGCACACGGGGTGGAGAAGGGTGTGTCAGGGGCTTGTCTGTGCTCACAGTTGGCTCCATGTCATTGAGCCTGTTCATAAGAGACATTTTATACTAGATGCTGCGAGGGCTGGAGCAGCTCTGCTCTGGAGCCAGGCTGAGAGAGCTGTGCTGGGGCAGCCTGGAGAAGAGAAGGCTCCTGAAGGGGAGACCTTAGAGCAGCTCCAGTGCCTAAAGGGGCTGCAGCAAACCTGGAGAGGGGCTTTGGACAAAGGCCTGGAGGGACAGGACAGGGGAATGGCTTTAACTGCCAGAGGGGAGACTGAGATGAGCTCTTGGGCAGAAGCTGTTCCCTGTGAGGGTGCTGAGGCGCTGGCACAGGGTGCCCAGAGAAGCTGTGGCTGCCCCATTGCTGGCAGTGTTGAAGGCCAGGTTGGACACAGGGGCTTGGAGCAACTGCTCCAGTGGAAGGTGTCCCTGCCCATGGCAGGGGTTGTAACTGGATGAGCTTTAAGGTCCCTTCCAACCCAAACCAGTCTGGGATTCTATAACTGATCTTCTGCTGAAGGTGCTTGGTTAAAGTGCCTACATTTGGGCTGGATGACAGTCCTGTGAAAACATGGGTGCACACAAATAATTCAGCAAGACCTTAAGGGGTGTGTGTCTGACACAGGGAGTAGTTGTCCTGAAGGACAGCTCTGCAAGGCAGCTTTATTGGGGCTGGGGCTATTTATTTGGAAAGGTTTCCTCTTTCCTCGTAGTGATCTTCTGAGGAGGCAGAAAACCTCCTGCTCCCCAGGGCAGCAGGGTTGGCAGCAGGGAAGGAGCGGTAGCCTGGGGAGGAGCACTGCGCTGAGCTGATCAGGGTGGGATTTGAGGAGCTGGCTGCAGGGAATTGAGCACCTGTGCTGTAAGCATGCATAGTGGTGATTTAAAGGCAGCGATGTTTGGGCCGAGAGAAACCCAATTTATCAGATGGATAGCTTGGAAGCCTGACTCTGTTAGTGGCAAAGCAAAACGAAAGCCCATTCATTTTTGTCTGACAACCTTATTTTCCCCTTTTCAGAAGAATCTGACAGAGCTGAGGTCCTTTGGGTCACCCCCTTCAGCTGTCAGCAATGTCACTGCAGCAGTGATGGTGCTGATGGCTCCGGGAGGAAGGATTCCCAAGGACAGGAGCTGGAAAGCAGCGAAAGCCGCCATGGCCAGGGTGGATGGCTTCCTGGACTCCCTGATCAAGTTCGATAAGGAGAACATCCACGAGAACTGCCTCAAAGCCCTTCAGCCCTATCTACAAGACCCCAAGTTCAAGCCTGAGTTCGTGACCACCAAGTCCTTGGCCGCGGCTGGGCTCTGCTCCTGGGTGCTGAACATCGTGCGCTTCCACGCTGTGTTCTGCGAGGTGCAGCCCAAGAGGCAGGCGCTCAGCAAAGCCAACGCGGAGCTGGCGGCTGCCCAGGACAAGCTGGCCAGCATCAAGGCCAAAATTGCTGTGAGTGCTTGCCCTTGGTGGCACCCATCGCGCCAGTCACTGCCTGGGGAGAGGGCTCTGCTTTGTTTCTCTGCACTTGTGGGATTTTAAGGGCAGGGAGGGAATCACAGAATCACAGAATGGTTTGGGTTGGAAAGGGCCTTAAGCTCATCCAGTTCCAGCCCCTTGCCATGGCCAGGGATGCCTCACATTGAACCATGTCGCCCAAGGCTCTGTCTAACCCAGCCTTGAGCACTGCCAGGGATGGGGCATTCACCACTTCTTTGGGCAGCATGTTCCAGTGCCTCACCACCCTCACAGTAAAGACTGTAGTCTTTTCTATCCCTTTTATTGCTGCTTTCTACATTTCATCTGTTCTCCAGCCTTCAACCTTAAGAATCATAGAATGGCTTGGGTTGAAGGGACCTTAAAGCTCAGCCAGTTCCAGCCCCTTGCCATGGGCAGAGGCACCTTCCACTAGAGCAGCTTGCTCCAAGCCCTGTCCAACCTGGCCTTGAAATCAGCCTCTAATTCTCACATCTCAGATGTAAAATAGTGCTGGAGAACTTCTTCTATGCCTTTTATGCTGCTTGTTTCCAAAGCTTGTAGTGCCTGAACCTTATGATGATGTTAAAGCAGATGACAATCACTGGGTTGGTTACTGGTATTCCACTGGTGTGCCCTTACAAAACTAACTGGTTTAGGTGAGTTTTCCCCTCTGCACATGGGTAATGATACACTGCTCAGCATGGGGGATGTGTGGGGAGCTATATCCTTGCTTTCCAAGCTGGGGTATCTTGGATAGCCTCACTGATGTGAGGCTGATTCATACCTGCTGACATCAAGGCCCTGAGCTGTTGCATACCCCTTTTTTAGTAATAGATGAAACTGTTGTGATTGTCAGAAATATTGAGTTACTTTCCCTCTCCTTTGTCTGCCTGGGAAATAAGTTTGCTATGACTCTGGGGAGGGGGATGTAGAAGCAAGATGTATACTCACAGTCGCACCCAGATGTATGTGTCTGTGCGGTACTGCAGGTGCGATCTGTTCTTCATAACTCCTCGGTAATTTATCAGACCATGCTTGTATAATGAGATTCTATATGTATGAGTGTACGTCTGCACATATGCACGCAGAAACAGAACCTGTTTGTTTATTAATTCCAAAGCAGGTCAAGGAGAGACAGTTTTGTGTTCCCCAGTATCCAGGAGAGCTGCAGCTACCCCTAATATAATTCGTTTTCCATTTCCAGGTTTGTTTCTGGTGTGTAGCTCAACCAGTGTTAACGTGATTTACAAGCAGTTTAGCCTTAAGCGGCTTGCATTGAGTGCAGATAAAAATCAGTTATTACTTCTCTCATTGGAAGTGAAATGTTCCAAGTGCTTGTGGGAGCACTTGACTTGGTTTAGACCAGAGTGTGAACAGCTCTGTCCAAGCAAAGGGCTCTTTTTCTCCAGGTGGTTTGAGCTCTTTCTACCCCTTCTCAGCCCCAAAGCACTTTGCAACCAACCTGCATGTGAGATGGTCCCAACTAGTGCTGGCTGGGCATCGTCTGCAGGAGCCTCCCACGGGACACGCTCAGGAGCAGAACAGTTCTATTAATTCCCTTGTTATATTCCCTTCTAGAAATAGGGTGTGAGAGGAATGGCTTGGACATGGTTCAATACCTGCAGCTGCCCAAGGCATCCCTTGGGAACTTGAGCACAGCTTGGTGGCTCAGCCTCAAGGGCTGCACTGGGACCAAGGGAGCTGCAGCATGAGGAAACATGGAATTCTGTTCTCTTAGCTGCCCTCTTACTGCTCAGCCATAGCCCTGGTCATTGGTACTTATCCTAAGGGGACCCCTTTTCCCAGTTTAAACCCACACTAGGGCAGAGTCCCAGATAAAGGAGCTTTGTGTGTTCTGTGCTGTGTTTTGTGTGCCCTGTGCTGAGGATGTGAATTACAAGGACGTAACACAGCACATCTCTGCTCTGTGCTGGTTCCTGCTGCCACAACACTGCACAGCGGCTGCACCCTGGGCAGTAGTGGTGGGGTGTGTGGTGGTGAAGCTTGGCCAGCACTGCCCATGGGGTGAATGGTCTCTGGAGAAGGGTTTTCCTTAAAACCGTGCTCTTGTTGTCTCCTCGTCCGCACGCGCAGCGCCTCAACGAGAACCTGCGGAAGCTCACAGCCAAGTTTGAGAAGGCCACTTCAGACAAACTCAAATGTCAGCAAGAAGCTGAAGCGACAGCGTGTACCATCGCTCTTGCAAATCGCCTGGTGAGTGTCAGCAGATGCAGCTCTGGTGGCATGAATGGGAGGTATCAGGTGCTGCTGAGATGCGAACCACGTGCACGCGGTACGTGACATCCTCTCATTTGTGGGGAATACATTTCCTGCCCTGCAGCAAGCTTCAGGAATGGAAATCATTTTGCTTTGGCT
Organism: Myiopsitta monachus; assembly: GCA_017639245.1. Classification (NCBI taxonomy): domain Eukaryota; kingdom Metazoa; phylum Chordata; class Aves; order Psittaciformes; family Psittacidae; genus Myiopsitta; species Myiopsitta monachus. Next base: position 11,040,344 of record CM029931.1, read on the forward strand.
GTTTTCATCCACTGCTCGTATTTAAAGAGACCGGTTATACTCTATTCATAGCTCTCATCTGCTTTCTGATACCTGAATGTGTGATCAAGTACTGAAGGGCCCAAACTGGGCGATTTAAACATCGGATGGGTAAAATAAAGGTGGGAATATGCCAATAGCTTTGCAGGTTTTGGAATGAGAAGCAGTGAATAGAGCTCCGAAAAGCAGTGTCTGTTCCTGTTCTCAGGCCGTCAGTATGCATCACCTATTATATCTTCAAAACATGCAGCCTCCTTGTCTTCAGTGGGGGCAATGCCCTTGTCACTGCTTCACCCATTAAAGACAGAGACATTGGCTTCTGGTCCCACTGTCCTCCTAGCTGGAGCCTCAGCTCACATCCAGTGATGCCATTACCCTTAACACCTTGTGCTTTGGCTTCTGCACTGGCTGTTAGCTTGGAGAAAGCCACATCTTCCTCCAGGCAGGGAAACAGATTGCAGGAGACTGTCCCATGCATGAGCTCTGCCTGGTGGGGTTGGAGTTGGTTCTAGCAGTCGGATCTGCTGACTCAAGCTCACCCTCCAGCACCCGAAGGCAGCATTGACATCGTCTGCATGGAGAACCCCAACTGTTCTGTGCTTTCAGAACATCTGACTTGCTGTGCCTGCAGCAGCTGGAGCAGCTCTGCTCTGGAGCCAGGCTGAGGGAGCTGGGCTGGGGCAGCCTGGAGAAGAGAAGGCTCCTGAAGGGGAGATCTCAGAGCAGCTCCAGTGCCTAAAGGGGCTGCAGGAAACCTGGAGAGGGGCTTTGGACAAGGGCTGTAGGGACAGGACAGGGGAATGGCTTTAACTGCCAGAGGGGAGACTGAGATGTGCTCTGAGGAAGAAGCTGCTCCCTGTGAGGGTGCTGAGGTGCTGGCAGAGGGTGCCTGGAGAAGCTGTGGCTGCCCCATCCCTGGCAGTGTTCAAGGCCAGGTTGGACACAGGGGCTTGGAGCAACTGCTCCAGTGGAAGGTGTCCCTGCCCATGGCAGGGGTTGAAGCTGGATGAGCTTTAAGGTTCCTTCCAACACAAACCCGTCTGCGAGTCTATGATAAGACACAGTAAGGACTTCTATAAGTACAGATTAGGCAATGCACTCCCAAATGCCCTTCTTCCCAGGATCAGTGGAGATAACGAGAGTGTGTTCAAACCACTGCCTTTACCAAGAGGCTGTACCTGTATGTCCAGGAGAGTGTCCTGGCCTGTCTGATTGTATTCAGGGATGGAGATTGGCCTCTGTCTTGTTGAAGTTGCTTCTGCTGGTGGGGCCGGTGGCAGCTAAGTCTCAGTACAGAAGTGATGCTGGATCCTAGTTTCTCTGCTTGTTTTATCAGCTCTTGGCTGTGTTGGGCTGTAATTTATACGTGAGGTATCTATTTGTACCTATGCCAGTGCAGATAAAGAAAAACAGCAGAGCAATCAAGCCTTTTGCTTGGGGCGTGGAGAGTTGTGCTCAGTTCTGTCTCCTACCCTCAACCTTTTTATGTGACCTTCAGCTTTACCTGGGATTTTCAGAGCCCAGATTTCAGGTGGGTTTTCATGGGCATGTTGTGGGGCATCAAAGTGCTCCAGGAACTTCTCGATTCACCCATTGCATGCTTAGGTACTGGGGAACTGCTAAAAATCCCTTTTGTCTTGAATTTCTTCATGCCTCTTTTGAAAACAAATGCAGTCAGGGCTGTGATAGACTCAGATGTAAGGGGTCAAAGACAAATAGCAGATAAGTCCTCTCCTGTTCTGATGCAGATCTCTTATGCAACCACTGAAGAGGTTTGATACTTTCATGTTCTTCAGGTTTAGTCTCACTGGATGCTTCTAAAACCTTTAATTAAGACAGGGAACTATCCTTTCCCTTTGAAAGAGCCATTTCTGGGCAGATTTTGGAGGATGAGTTATTTCCCTGTGTTTTTCCACAGCCTAAAACCATCCAGTTTAACATGGGATGTGAAGGGAGATTGTGTCTCACTTAGGAGTGAGTGAACACTAAAGAGAAGAAGAAAATGTTTCATGAAAAAGAAACATGGAAATAATGGTTTCAGTGCTTTGCACTGAATAGGGCTTAATTTCACCTCGAGTAGTACCACTGTAACAAACAGAACATATTTTCTTAACAATGCGTGCTTAGCATGTGAATTCTTGGCTTAAAACATGAATCTTCAGTCAGGTTTAGAGAGCTGGGCTGGGTCAGCCTGGAGAAGAGAAGGCTTCTTAAGGGGAGACCTCAGAGCAGCTCCAGTGCCTAAAGGGGCTCCAGGAAACCTGGAGAGGGGCTTTGGACAAGGACCTATAGGGACAGGACAGGGGAATGGCTTTAACTGCCAGAGGGGAGACTGAGATGAGCTCTGAGGCAGAAGCTCTTCCCTGTGAGGGTGCTGAGGCGCTGGCAGAGGGTGCCTGGAGAAGCTGTGGCTGCCCCATCCCTGGCAGTGCTTAAGGCCAGGTTGGACACAGGGGCTTGGAGCAAACTGCTCCAGTGGAAGGTGTCCCTGCCCGTGGCAGGGGTTGGAGCTGGATGAGCTTTAAGATCCCTTCCAACACAAACCCGTCTGCGAGTCTATGGTAAGGAAAAATTGTGGAATTTGGGTTGGGTTTTTCTGGGGGGGCTTCACTCTATTAACAAAATGGTCCTTGCAAAGGAATCAGGCAGATATTTTATCGAGAGTCCCTTGTGATGTCTGTTCGTACATGGCTTTATAAATGTAGTAATTTTCTTTAAAAGAAAGCTTTGGATTCTGAAATTGAGCTAAACCACAGGAAGGAAGTTTGGGAAAACTTCCCTTGATTGCAGTTGAGACTGGAATGGTGTCTGAGTTAGTCTGTTCCCTGATAGCTCTGACTGTGTGTCCCAGCCTGCATCACCTCATTGAATGAACAAGGATGTATTTGCTTTTAAGTGTGTTCTTTATCTCCCTCATTAACTGGGACAGGCTAAGGGTCATCCCCTGCTGTATTTGTTCATGTGCTTTGCTGGTGCTGAACTATATCCTCAACTGTAAAATACCTCGGGTGTTTTCCACTTGTTTAGGCACAATCTTGATTTATTCTGCATAGCAGTTCAGCTGCCGTTGCTTCAAAGCCTCACAGTTCCTTTCCTCTTGAAACACCTTGGATGCACAAGGTAACCAGTTTTGGAAAGAAACCTTTCCCTGTCCGGGCTTCAGGAGAAACACAGCAGCAAACTTTGAACTCTTGAAGCCATGAAAGCCTTCAGGAAGTGGTTGTGCTCAAATGGCTTTTTCCACGCTGCTCTTCTCTGGTGTTGCATGAATGTGAGAGACCCTGTGTGGCTCTGCCTGGACATCAGTGGGTGATGTTGGCTGCTGCCAGAGTTACTGCAGTCTTTTATAGATACTTAAAGTTAGGATGTTTTGGTGAGTGGGTTTCGAGTCTCTCATCGAAACAAACTGAAAACAGTAAAAGGAAACCAGAGGATGAGTTAGGGTGCAGCCTGATCCGGGCATCAAGAGAACTGGGTGGAGGAGGTGGTTTGATGTTTTGGGGCAGATGAAGGACATCACTGGGCTTTCTACTTTGACTACATTGCTATTCTTCAGCAGCAGCTTGCTGAGGCTTATAAGCATTTTCATTTAGATGGAATTCAGACATCTGCTCAAGTATGGGGCATTGCTATAGTGGGGACCATGATCAGTCATGTCCTCCTGTGCTCCCAAAGGTGATGTCCAAGGATTCTGGGAGGCAGTTTTGCTCTGCATTTGAAAGTGTGGAGAGCTTCCCCACATAGCATCTGCCTGTGCACACAGATGAGACAGGGTGAACATTGTTCTCTCCATAGTTTGCCAATGTTGTTGTCTTCTGTCCCCCAGATGCTGCCAGCATGTGCTCTTTCCCAGGCTGAAACATAGAATCATACAAAGTTAGGGTTGGAAAGGACCTTAAGATCATCTACAACACCCTTTACTTTCATCATTAGAGATAAAGCGGGTGGAAGCAAATCTTCCTGCAGCTAAGATCACACAAAACTGAAGCATCATGTAGCTGGCATAGTCTTTGCAGTGGTGAGGAAGATGAGCGCTGGGCAATGCCCTGGGATCAGCTAGAAGAAAGCAGTGTGAGTTTTATTGATCTCTAGCCGGTAAACATCATCTGCTGGGTAAAGCTCTCAGCCTGATAGTCATAAGCGCTGATAACAGATAAGAGGCTGAGAGCTCAGGAATGCCAGTGTCAACCCTGAGCTTTTATAAGGCAAAGAAGGATGGTGTAGGATTGTTTTTGTTCTGGTTTTATCTGTGGCTTGCTGAGAGATGAGGATACAAACAAACACAAACACACAAAGCGCCACTGAGAGTCTTCTGTTGCTCTGAACAATGTACAGTCTGAAAAAGGAGTGTGATAGCAAGCAAGGGTAGGAAGCCAGGTATCATCTGCCCTGCTCAGTGTCTGCTGCTGCCACATCTCTAAATGCAAGGATTTGGAACGAGATCTGAGTGGTGCTTGAAGCTCTCGTAATGGTGCAGATAGGCTCAAAACCTCACTTTCTGCTGCTCCCTCAGTCCCAGCCCCCTTAACCCTACCCAACTGTTCCAGAAGAACATTGGAGAAGACTCAGAGACGTAGCAGCACCGTTTAGCAGCGCGTGAGCAAGCTCAGCCAATGCTTCCTGCACAGACCCTCCATTGCTCTTGTCTCGGGACTGGAGCCTACGGACGAACTTCCCTTTCAGCTTTCCAGCCTGAGGCTCGCAGCTGTGGTTTGTTTGCTGGAGGGGATTTTCATGTCTTGCTGCCACAGTGAGGGCTCTGACTTCCTACTTGCATGGTGCATTTTGCAGCACGACTAGAAACACGCTGCGCAGACACAACTGCATCAAGCCTCAGGACCTGCAGGCAGCATTAGCCCCCGTGGGTGAAGTCATCCGGACTAAACCCAGGAACTCTTGTGTCTCATTTCACATGGGAGATGTGCAGGGGCTGTTGGCTCAAACTCTTGCCTGGAACTGAAATCCCTGAATGAATGCTCCCTGGGCTCCTGTTTGAAGCTTTCATGGGGAAGAACATGGCTCTTGCCAGCAAAGAGCAAAGTAACTGTGGCTTCTCAGCACACAGCAATGCACAGTTGCCAGGGGTCTCTGCTTACTGTGGATCATATGGAAAACAGTGGAAATGATTAGGATCAGGGATGATTTAAAAGTTTGGGTAAGGCCAGGGTTACTTCTGCTGGTGGAAGCTTGTTGGGAGAGGAGGAGAGAAGCACTTGGTCCCTGGGAAATCAGCAACCTCTGCCTGTGGCTGGGATATGAGCTGCAGCATTTGTATTGTGGGTTAATAGAGAATCTATTCACTTAGAATGGACATCCAAGACGTTCAAGAAGTCACCTATGTGTCTGTGGGCAGAAATAATTCCCAGTCTTGGAAATAAAGACATCTGAGGTTGTATGAAGAGTACACCTAGCTGAGCACAGGTAGTGTCACTTTGGATTAAAAAATGAAGTAAAGGGGTGAAGACAAGTTGAACCTTAGAGTGCCCTCCTTTTAGTTTGGCATCTTATGAACTTAGATGACTTAAGGAAGGTGGTGTAGGACCCAAGGGACAGGAACCAGGGAATATCAAGGGGTTTGTGCACCAGAGGATGGCTGCTGGGTGGTATTTGTGAGTTGATAAGTGCTAATGCAGCAGATGAAATACCATGATGACAAATGCAAAGTAATGCGTGCAGGGCAAGTGAGCTGTAATCATGCATTTACATTGATAGGTTCTAATTGCACTATTGTCACTTACAGAAGAATTCTTGGAGTCGTTGCAGAGAAACAGCAGCATAGTACCGGAGGAAGGAAGGCAAACTGAGTATTAGTAATGGGTAGGAAAAAAACAAGGAAGCAGAAGTTAAATGATCATTGATTCGGATCTATCATGCTAATCTATCAGCAGCTTTCATTCTGAGCCCAGTCATCTTATCCCAAGTCAGAAGGCTGTAGGCGAGCTAGCAAAGCTACAACGAAGTATATAATCGCTTTCCTATGTGAAGAGGGGAAATGAATTAGAACTCTTTATTTTGGAAAAGAGATGGTGTCGAGGGGATGGATGTGACAGAAGCCCATACAATCAGGACTGGTCTGCAGAAGGTGGGTAGGGAATGATTGTTCACTATCCCCTGTTATCAAAAAGCTAAAGGTAATAATATGAGATGGCTTTTAATTTGCCACTTGCTAAATAAAAAGGATTCCAATGACTTCTATAGGATCTGAGGTAGAACGATGGAGGAAGTGAACCTCTGTGCACTCTGTTACTGGAGTTGAGATGAAGGATAGTTTAGGTATAATCCTTAAGACTAATTGCTAACTTAAAAGTAGTGCTCTGCTTTTTCAACAAGTAGCATCATGTGAAGAACAGATGTGGGGCCTTAGACCAGGGTCTGCCCAGCTTCAGCTGGACTCCAGCAAATGCCCAGGACAGAGGAGGAACAGGGCAGGTGTATCCCATGCTGCCTGATCCCTGACATTTTCTAGCCTTCATATGCTCCACTTTAAAGAATGTGGATATCCATGATAAGACACAACTATAAGAACAAGAACATAAAACCAGGAATTCCCACAGATAAAGAGGAAGCATGACTGTAAGTGAAGTAACTGGATTTGGGTAAGGGAAACACAGGAATAGGATGAAATTCAGGAATACGAGATTCAGACGTGTACCTATAGATTTATAACAGATTGATTGCCTCTAAAGCAGGTTGCTACACTGGTATCAACCAGTGAGGACCATTTGAATCTGTTCAGGCTCTACCCTAGGGAGAGCTCTGAGGTTAAATGGGGCAAAGAAGACCCCGCAGCCTCTCTGCTCCTGGAAGGAATCGGGCTGTGAGAAGCCTGGTTCACTGTTTTCACTGGTTCGAAGGGACAGGTTTGATAAGGCAGAAAGGCCACCAGAGGTATTTTAGGAGGTGTCTGGTAGTCCTTGTGCTCACCAGAATAATCACAGCAAGCTGGATGAGCTGGTGTGTAAACAGCTCACACAGTTCCTCAGTAATACCAATGATGGAGGCTGTCTGTAAAGCATTGTAAAACCCATACGGAGTGGTGGAGGTGTGAAATGCTGGGCAGATAAATGTAAAGTAATGGCTATTGGAAAAATCAGGTTTCACTTTTCATGCCCTCTGAGGTGATGCTGAATTGTCATTCAGGAATGAAATGATGCAGTTAAGAGTTCTGTGAATATGAGCTCTGTGCTCCCAGAGGCAACAAACCCCAAACCCAGGCCAAAATGGAACGTTAGGGCTTATTAGGAGAAGAAGGGAGAACAAAATGGGAGAATCACAACCTCACAATATAAATACATTCTAAATAAATCTTGCTGTTACTTCTGCCCGCTTCCCTGTACCTCAAAGGGTGCAGTAGAATGGGAAATGGTGCAGGGAAGGTAACAATAAAAAGAAACTGGATAATAAAGATTGCATCATTCAGTAAAGAATTGCAAGAAAATGGATTGCAAGGACAATCAAAAGGCTGTTTCTGTGTGAGGGATTGGTGAATAGGCTGAAGCGCTTCAACCTCAAAAGGAGACAGCAGAGAGGGTATCAAGGGCTCGAAATCATAAGTGGTACAGAGCAGGTGATATGAAGATGGTTCTTCACTGTTTTTCCACTGTGTGAATGGGTTTTAGCAATTGAAAAGTTCAGGCAGCACATCAAAGGATGTACTTTTCTAACAAAGCATTGCTAATCTGCCCATCTCCTGACCACAGGATGCTGGAGATGCCAAAAGGTTGGTTTGTATCCGTGGCAGCTGAGACTCAATCATGAAGGAAAAAATCAACAGTAGCTATTAAGCACAAAGATATAAACTCTATTTCAGAAGGTCCTTATATCTCCAGTTGTGGGAAGGTGGGAGATTGTCATGAGCTATTTTTGCCACATGCTCATTTGTAGGGTCTTCCCAAGTCAGCTGCTAAGGGCTGCTGTCAGGAGACAAGATGCCAAAGGAGATGGAGCTTAGGTCTGGCCTGGTAGGGCTGTTCCTGTGATTATGGATTTCAGAGGGGAAGAAAATTAACTTCTGCTTAGCCAAGCAGAGCACATTGCCTGGAAAATGAGGGCTGTTTATAAAACCTGGAGGTACACAAGAGGGTGAGAGGTGAGCTTTTCCCAAGGAACAAGGGATGGGACAAGAGGAAATGGCCTCAAGCTGCACCAGGGCAGGTTTAGATGGAGCTGAGAAGCAATTCCTTCCCCAGAGGGTGCTCAGCATTGGAACTGCCCGGGGCAGGGCTGCAGTCACCATCCCTGCGAGTGTTCACAGACCATGGAGACGAGGCCTCAGTGCCATGGGTCAGTGGTGGTCTTGGCAGTGCTGGGGAGCGGTTGGACTGGATGAGCTTGAAGGGCTTTTCCTGATGAGTTGATTCTCTGAGTCTGTTGTAGCTGGAGGAGTCTTTGCAGGAGAACCGATGGTGTGAACTGACCAGGGGTAAGTTTGTGTTGGAAATCAGAGTGCAGCTGCTAACCCTCCGAAGCAAGATGGTCAACTTTGAACATGTGATGGAATTCAGGGAGGATCGGAAGGTGGTGCCTTCCTATCCTTGGGACCTGTGTTCTGCATATCAGCTTAACATGGCAAAATAATCCTCTTTAAGGGAATTAGTTATTTGAGGTATTCATAAGGCTCATCACAGAGATTTGTGTTAGAGATGGTCCTATTTAACGTTTAACAGTGACCTGGAAGCAAACAGTATAGTATGAGCCACATTTGTAGCACCCACTATCTGGGGAGGTTTGCAGAAGAGAAGGATGTAAAGGAATTTTTAGTAAGCCTGAATGATGCATTCCAGTCAGATTTCCAAGCTGTGGTTCTTGGTTAATCAACCTGAAACTTTCTCCTTAAGTGAGTGTCTGTGCATGCAGGGATCTCTTACTTTACCAGGAGGAGCTGTACCCTCTTCAAAGCTGCTGAGCCCTCACTTGGACTGTTTGGGCACTGGATACTCATGAAAAATGTCTTTGAGGAAATGTTTTCTGGTCAGAGCCTTAAGGAAGATCCCGATGTAGACCCAAGGGGATTGTGATCAAAATCCCATCTGCCTGGGGGAGTAATAAATTGTACGCAATAGCCGAAGGTTGTGGCTGCTGGAGAAGAGTGCACTGTGTGAGAGGGTGTAATGGGGTGTGAATCTGTGGAGTTGGGGCTGCCTCAGAAATCCTCATCTTTGTGTGAATTCCTGCTGGGGAAGTGATGGATCCTCCCTTGATGGTTTTAGAGGAGTCCTGGAGCAGAGAGCTGAGATTTGACTGCAGTCTTTCACTGAATGGGATGGGGAGGGGGAGAGGAAGGGGGTGTTAGCGTGGAATATTTCCCATCCCCAGGTTTTAAACTTTAGCAAATGAGGATTGCCAGCAGGAACAAGGTCTGAACTTGGCCAGGTCCTGAGGTGTTACTTAAAGAACCACTGTAATGATCAATCTCACTTGGGAAATTGTAGGTTGGGGGACTTGCCTCTGAGGACGTGAGATGGGCTGAAGCTGTGAAGGACTTCAAACAGCAGCACAGCACCTTGTGTGGGGATGTCTTGCTGATCACTGCCTTTGTCTCCTACCTGGGCTACTTCACCAAGAAATACCGACAGGACCTCCTGGATGGGATCTGGAAGCCGTATTTGCGCCAGCTGGAGGTAAGACAAGACCTGACTCCTCTGAGAAGCTGTTCTTACCAGAATTAACATAAATTCTGATGTCCACAGAGGATCCCCCGTGTGAGTGGCTCCCCAAATGAGGGGCATCCCTGTGCCCCCACCAAGTTGGATTGAGGAGCAGGATGTAGCCACACTTGATTTACTCCTTTCTGGGGAAGACGTGGTGTCCTTGCTCTATGTAAGTGACCCAGTCCTTCTATGCAGAGGGAAATCTCCAATGCAGCAACCCAAGCATGGAGGTGGTGTGGAGAAGGAATTGCATGGAGCAGGCTGAGCTACCACCATGTCTCCAGTAGGCTTGGAAAGCCTCCAGAAGGGTCTTCATGCTGGACACGAGCTCTGTTCATGCTGGCCATGCCTCTCAGCTGGTTTTACCCATGCGTTAGGACCAGATGGAGACTGTCATGCTTCAAACTTGTTTAATATTTCACTGATCTTTACTGGGTCCTCCATGCATCGTAAAGGCAAGTGCTCGGTATCCCACAGGATTGAGCTTTTGCACGTCACTACAGTCACTGGCTGTTATAAATCCTGGTGCAATGCCAAGAAGCTTGTAAATAAGCTTGCAATGGGGCAGTAATGCCCAGATCAAATTGCTGAGAAAACCAGCAAGTTCTTTAGGATGAGAGAGGGAAAACTAACTTTTGTTGTTCTTAAAACCAAGCAAAAATTTAGGTTTGTAGCAAAAATGTAGTCAAGAAAAGCAATTTTGGTCCAAGCCCATGACCTGACTCTGGGCTTAGAAATTTCAAGGAAGTGCCTGTAATTCTAATGCAAAATTCAGTCCCTTTCTGCTCAGATAGCTGGCACAGAGAATGCTCTGGTTATCACACCCACGTATGGCCTCCCATGTCGGAGGAGTGTTTCTGGTCCTGCTGATGCTGGTTTGCAGCAGGCTCACAAGGGTGTTCATTAAGTTCATGATGAGGAGCTGTCTTCCCAGAGAGCTGGCACCATTGGGTCTGAGCCCACCTGGCTGGGCTGTGGTCCTTCAGGTGCATAGTGCTGTGCAGGCAGAAGTCTTTGTGTTGCTTGCATAATTTGGGTTTATTCACAACAGAATTGGGAAACACTGAATACTGCATCAAAACTGTTCTATAGAATGGGAGGCCACTGATAAGTATGATCTATGTCTAGGAATGCTGTCCTTGCTCAGCTCTGTTGCAGGTCACACTGGCCACTTGTTGCCAGCACACAAGGAAGCATTTCTCCTTTCCTTGCAGGTGCCAATCCCTGTAACTCCATCCCTCGATCCTCTGACCATGCTGGCTGATGATGCTGATGTGGCAGCCTGGCAGAACGAGGGCCTGCCGGCTGATCGGATGTCCACTGAGAACGCCACCATCCTCAGCAACTGCGAGCGGTGGCCCCTCATGGTGGACCCCCAGCTGCAGGGTATCAAATGGATCAAAACCAAATACGGAGAAGACCTCCGAGTGATCCGGATTGGGCAGAAGGGGTAAACATCAGCTTTATCACATAATAGTACCTTTTATTGGTTATCTGCCCAGTTGATGAACAGTGTATATATAACTGCAACCATCCGAGCCAATTACATTGCGGAAAACCCTCACATTTGATGCTTATTCATTAGCCAAATGATAGAGATTTCTTGTTAAATAGAGGTTCTGTTTAGTGCTTGTCTCAGTTACCATGGAAACTCTTCTGAAAATGAGAATGGAGAGAGCCATTCTCAGCTGGAGGCTGAGCTACACATAGGACTGTGGCATCCTCCATTGGGCTCATCTTACAGTATCATAGAATAGTTTGGGTTGGGAAGGACCTTTCTCATCTACTCCTTTTGTAGATTCATATACTCAAAGACTGGTTTGTGTTGGAAAGGAGCTAAAAGCTCCTCCAGCTCCAACCCCTGCCATGGGCAGGGACACCTTCCACTGGAGCAGCTTGCTCCAAGCCCCTGTGTCCAACCTGGCCTTGAGCACTGCCAGAGATGGGGCAGCCACAGCTTCTCTGGGCACCCTGTGCCAGCGCCTCAGCACCCTCACAGGGAAGAGCTTCTGCCTTATATCTAACCTGAACTTCCTGGGTTTCAGTTTGAACCCATCACCCTTTGTCCTATCACTACAGTCCCTGATGAAGGTCCCTCTCCAGCGTAAGGCCCCCTTATGTGTCGTGTCCTGACTCAGTTTCGCCCAGGAGGGTGATTAGGGCTTTCTACTTGAAAGAAGAGACTGGGCCAGGCTGTGAAGGGTGAAGCTGCCATGAGGGTCACCATGCCCTGAAGACCAGCTGGGTGAACCCTCCTCCCATGCTGGCACCAGCTAGGAGGCACTTATTGCAGCACCCTTGCTTTGATCTGGCTGAATCTTCTATGGGAAGGCTTTTCTCTCCTGGCTCTTATGAGCATACAGACTGGTCTTCTGCTGTCTCAGTTTGCACCTATTTCTGCCCACTATGGAGGAGGCCCAGCTGGGATGGGGAGGACCCAGAGTCAAATCTCTGCCTGAGTATGAGCTCTGAGATTATTTCTTTTAATAAAGAGCAAAGCATTGGCAATAGGCAAGAGGGATCCAAGCTCAGTGCTTGCGTGTAGATTTGGAGATGTCCTGGGGTCGTCCAGGTTGGTTTGCTGGTGTCTCCTCTTCTAATTCGTAGAAAATAACAAGAAGTTATTAGATTTGATCTTGTGTGGGATGACAATACAGCTCAGTTTTGATTAGAGCACATTTCTGTTTCTGTCCAATCTGGTCATTGTGCCTTGTAGTTATCCAAAGCAGTCCGTAGCAAGGTAAGGATCTCAGAGGAGGCACCTTAATACAAACCTTCAGAATGGAACAGGAGGAATAGACCCTGTAATATCCATGTGCTGCCATTACAGCTTGGTGGACAAACACAGCATCTCTTTTTCCCTTCCCTCCGCAGCCACACGCCAGGCCAGCAGGTACTTAATGGGGGGAGTCAGTGTGTTGCTGTGATGTCTCAGGGCCACTGGCCTAGAAGCTTCATTCACTGCCCCATTACAATAAATGAGTGTTTCAACATCTGGGAAGTGGTGCTGCTTTGCTTTCAAATGCTTTATGAAGTTTAAACCCACCCCTTTCTCTCCTTCAGGATAGGGCCATTGAGCAGCTTTGGGGTCAGCTGCTGTCATGCTCTCTATTTCTTTGTATAAAATCTTTCTGGACTCAGAAAAGTAGGGGCTGCTGATCAGGGATGGGCTTTGCATTATGTCAGCATATTCCTTTAACGGCTGGTTTAAACATCACTCTGAACTTGTTGTCATTGATCTTTTTGTTACCTCTTGAGGTCCCAAGCTCTCTAGCTTTGATGAGGAACCTAGATTTAGCCAGTAGAGTTGGCTGAACCCATTCAGTGCAGCAATGATGGTGTATCAGCACCTGGAGCATCCTCACCTCCTGCCCAGGGCCCTTCTCTCCTTTTTGCAGAGAAGGAAGTTGTGTGAAGTGCAGAGCAGCCCTGAAGGAGAGGGCACAAGCACCTGACCCTGCTCTTCCTGGTACAAAGCATCCTAATGCAGGGCATCTCCAATTCCCAGTTAGGCACTGGGCAAAGGGGCTCAATTTCCTCATGAGGAGCGAAGCTGTACTAAACGTGACTCTAAACCCTGGGCAAAATGGAGCTGAAACTTGCTCTTCATCCTTGTTTTTATGCAAGATGAACTGCACCAGTGGGTTCGGGGGAAGCAGGGCATTTGTCAGTAACAGCTCCAAGTTATCCCATCCTTGTTTTCTGATGTTCAGAGTCTTTTCCCAGGAAAGAAGAAACAGTTCTTGTTGCTTGCCCTTTGGAGGTCTGAGGCCTAATTCGCTTTGGACAGCCAAGACTCTGCCACTGCCACTTTTTGCTCCATGTGTTGAAACCATGTTCACCTTTGTTCTGTCTTGCAACTACTGACACATGCACATAGCTGCTATTGCAGTGTGGAGCATCCTCTGTCCCCCTGGCATCCTCCTTGCTGCGAAGCATCGCATCCTGCTTTGCTGCAGTGGGTGCCAGTGCTGTTTCCCGCAGGTATTTGGACACACTGGAACAAGCCCTGGCTGCAGGAGAACTGGTTTTGATTGAAAACCTGGAAGAATTTGTGGATCCGGTATTGGGGCCGTTACTGGGGCGAGAAACAATCAAGAAAGGAAGGTGAGCTTCGAGGAGGTTTAATGGTGTGTGTGAATGGGCTCTTTATGGTGTTGTGCTTTCTCTTCCTGCCCTCAGATTGTGGGTGTTCATACACAGCAGCACTAACATCCTGCCTTCAGAAGGGAGGGCGTTTTAAATCAGGCAATCACAGGTAATTCAGCCATAGGAAATAAACCTCCATATTCCATTTTGTTGGACATTGTCATGCAAACCTCATGGAAAAGAGAAGTCTGTAATTCTGCTTTTGTACAGTGACCTCGGGGTCTGTAATTGGCTCTCCTGTCCCTGAATTATTACCAAAATAGCTTTTGCTGTTGTAAAGAAGAAGTAACCTTGGATTTTAGCAACCACTGCACCTCGCTTAGGAATACAGCGACAGGGTTAAGCATCAGGAATATGTAAGTGCTTGTAATGAGGTCACGTTCTTCATGGCAGATGCTGGTCACCCTCCAGCCCAGAGGGCAGCAAGAGGGACTTCAGTTTTTCCTTCTTTCTGTCTGTAAAGTAACGGAAGCACATTTTTAGTGATGCTCAAATAATGGCAACAAATTAAACCGTGTGCTCAGCGCTGAAGGTGATTCAGGGGCTGTTTTGATGCTGTTTTGCTGGCTGTCACAGAGCGGAGTCTGTCTTTAGAAGGATATGCGTCCTTTGGGATGCTGGAAGTCTCTGCCATGGACAGCTCGGCTGCTCACAGGAGCCTGGCATGGGCTGAGCTCTGTGCCTGCTGCAGTAAAGAATGGAAAGCTGCTAAGCTCTGCTTTTTACATTGCTTAAGTTCTTTGAGGAGCATTTCCCTACTGGCCTGAACCATCCCAGGATGATCTGAACTGCTGGGAAAGGCAAACTGTGGAAAGCCGGCATGGTAAAACATTGTGAGGAGCAGGGCTGATTGTGTGGTCAGCTGCAGGAGGGCTCATTTTGGAGGTAATGATGGTCCTAGTGAAGGGGATTGGAATGTTTGAAAGTGGAGATGGGGCTCCAGCAGAGGTGGTGGGACTCCTGAGCCCCCTATGGGGAGAAGCTCCGTCATCCTCTCTTGGGACTGGATGTTCCTGCTTTCAGAACTCCCTGTGAGATCACATCTTTCTTAAGAAGATGGAAAATTAGCCTGAAATCAGAAGTCATTGAGGGTTGTAATTCCCAGGACATGGGCCCAGACCCCACACACAGGTGCTGGTGGACCCAGAGCAGGAGGCTTTTCTGAAGTCGGGGCTCTCAGCAGTATTTCTGGGTGATTTCTCTCTGCCTCAGTTTCACAGCTGTAAAAGCAGAGGTAGCCAAGAGGACACCGAGGGAGCTGCCTGGGACGTGTATCCAAATTCCCATCATAGGCGAGCTGCATCCCTGAGAGCATTTCCAGTTTCTCTCTTCCTCTGGTTCCCATGGGCTTTGTTAAACTTGGGTTCAGAGTATGTTGATTCCTGTGATCTCTGTAAGTTCTAGGCCTGATGTCAGAAATGCAGAACAGGAGAAGGCTGGTTTTCCTGGGTGGTGTTTCCTCCCAGGAATGGCAAACAGCCACTTTCCTCATCTGGCTTCACTGCTCAAGCTCAGTGTGACCACAGAGTTGGCCTGATCTGAGTAAGCAGACTGGCCAGTTTTAGCTGTGGCTATGTAAAATCTCAGTGCTGAGAGGCTTTTCCTCTGTGGAGCTCCAGCTTTAAGTAGAATGCAATCTCTCTAAAGCAAGGAGGGTTCATGGTTGAACTGCCCATCATACTGCTGGAAACTGAACCTTCTCTAACACAATCCAGAATTCAGGGGCAACTCTCTGGGGGTTTTATTCTAACTCAGAGGTGATTCAGTTGTGCCTGAGTTTAAACACTTTCAGAGTGATTTCTGTGTGAAGAGTGCAAAGTCCCATGCTGGTAGATGCCATGGACCGGTGCCGCAATTTCTCTTTGAGTGAGATGTCCTGGAAGAGACTTGCGCTCCTTCTTTTGCTCTAATTGCAGGTACATTAAGATTGGGGACAAGGAGTGTGACTTGAACCCTGCTTTCCGCCTCATCCTCCACACAAAGCTGGCAAACCCCCATTTCCAACCTGAGCTGCAGGCACAGTGCACCCTCATCAACTTCACTGTCACACGGGATGGGTTGGAGGACCAGCTCCTCGCAGCGGTGGTCAACATGGAGAGGCCTGACTTGGAAGAGCTTAAGGTCAGTGGCTGGGATTGACACTTGAAGCAAGTATAAATAATAGTCGTGGTAACAGCATTAATAGTAATAATTCATAATCATTATTACTGTAATTAAATAGCATTTCATGTGCAAGGCTGCAGAGGTGGCTGTGTTCACCGTAACATCAGGAGGTTTCGCTTGAATGGCAAGTACTGAAGAGTCTTTTTCTTCACTCTTTTGTTTCCTTGGTATTTTGGGAACACTTAAACTGCAACTTCAGGTTTTTTCCTCCAACTATTTGGGTAAGAATCTCTTTCTCTTCCTCCTCTTCCCAGAAATGGAAACTGAGTTTCTCATTTTATCAGGTTTTTCTGGACTTCACAGATATCACTTCATAGGTAGCATTCGGCTCCCTCCATTTGAGTCATTAAGGGTACAGGATTCCCACTGTAAGTACTGTGAAGCTGGTAATGAATTGTTTCTGTTCTGATTCTTCCTCCCCCTTATTTGTAGAAGGCCAAAATGTTCTCCCTCCCTCCCTCCCTCCCTCCCTCCCTTAATAAGTATGGCTTCAGTTTCAAGAGGATTTTTCAAGGAAAATCCTTTGTTCCTATGGCACATTTCACAACGAAATTAATATGTCTCATACTAAATATTTACTGAGATTGGGAATACATTTACTGCACGTGTTCTGTCAGGCCAGCCAGTTCTGTAATAATCTTTTCATTTAATGAGGTTTTAAAGCATTGTAGCTGTGCAGCCTTAATGATGCATTTAGTTTTTAACCAGGCTCCTGTGTTAATGAGCCAAAAGAGGGCATCAAAAATACATCATGAGCTGGTTTAATGTGTGAACCCTGGGTCTGGGCTGGCTCTGCGAGAGACCCACGGCCTCTTGGCCAGGCACCCCTCGCACAGGCTGGGCACTGGGTTGCAGAAGAAGCTAGGAATTACCGCGATTAGCACAGTGGTGGCATTAAGTGCTGGGATGTTGAGGACCATTCCTCCTCGCCTCAGCAGCATTGCAGTTAATGGTTGCTGTCAGGATAAGACAGACAAATTCACTATCATGTGCACTCAACAACATAGGCAGGCTCTGAGAAGTGGTTACTTGCATTCAGCAGCGCTTCCCTCCTGTGCTCTGGAAGAGCTGTTAGAAAGCAGTGACAATGATGGGAGTTGGGGATCACATCTTCTGAAGTCCTTGCTTCTTCAGGGCATGTGTGCTGTGGAAGAAGGAGCCAGGGAAACGAGTTCCCAGATGACCTATGCCACTGCCATGAGGGATGTGGGGCTGCAGTCTTGCTTTAGAAAGCACTAAGCAGATGCAGATTGGTCTGGGATGTAATTTCCTCTTCCTTTAAGAGTATTTACGCCCTTGTCATGGTTTAAGCCCAGCCATAAATCAGACACACAGTTTGCTCGCTCGCTCACTCCCCCCTCTTTCTCTCCCCCGTGCTCCTGGGGGGATGGGGAGGAGAATCAAAGGAATGTAACTCCCACGGGTTGAGATAAGAACAGTGCAGTAACTGAGGTATAACACAAACCACCGCTGCTACCACCAATAATGATAATGATAAGGGAAATAACAAGGGAAGAGAATACAGCCGCTCACCACCCGCTGACTGATACTCAGCCTGACCCAGCAGTGATCCAACCCTTCCAGGTAACTGCCCCCAGTTTATATAGTGGGCATGACGTGCTGTGGTATGGAATACCTCTTTGGTCAGTTTGGGTCAGGTGTCCTGTCTCTGCTTCCTCCCAGCTCCCCCTCCTCCCTGGCAGAGCATGAGGCTCAGAAAGTCCTTGGTCAGAACAAACATTACTGAGCAGCAACTGAAACCATCGGTGTTATCAGCACTGTTCCCAGGCCAAAAGTCAAAAACATAGCACTTCACCAGCTACTGAGAAGGAGAAACAGTGAGTGCTACTGCTGAGCCCAGGACTGGCCTTTTTCTCTATATCACCAAAGCAAGACAATACCAGAGCCCACTATCTCTTCCTCTCATCTACTTCCCTTCTGCTACAGTCCTGCTGCTTCTGCAGGTATCAAGGAGGAGAGACCCATCCTGGTATTCCCGATGTGCTGCTGGATGGGGAACAGTGTCCAAAAAATCTCTTCCCTGCTGGGATACAAGCAGGGATTTGTCCCTTCAAGCACAGGGAGGGGGGCAGGCTGTGGCTGACCCCTGTCATGACTGCTGGCCAGGGGCTCAGTACTTTCTTCTGCGCACAGTCTATTTACTGATGTGAAAAGAGCCACTAGGGCTGTTGTCTCAGAGACCCTTGAAGATACAGGTTTGAATCATTGGATTCCCAAAAGGAAAGGACACTTTCCTGGGTGTGTTTTTATCCATCCTCTCTACCCTGGGACAAAAAGGATGTGTGGTGTCTGGGAGAGGTTTAGTGCTCTGGCTCATGGGCAGACGGAGGTGATTCCTACAGTACTGTGCAATAGTTATTGAGCTCTTAATCTTGTCATAGCGAAAGAAGGAACATGCGTAATATGTGGAGCCCAGAACTTATTGTTAATAACCTAATCAAAATTCATCAAACAGCTATTATTAATCCAATGATGATAACACTAACATTGTTTAAAATGCTTTCTCAACACAGTCTGTTTCCATAATCCTTTTCTTCATTGATTCCCCATTATTCAATCTTTCTGTTCCTTCTTGCCTTTGAAGCTGTCTTTATCTGATTGACAGGATCGCACTCCTGTTATGACGGGTGTTCAGAATCTGAGACCACTTTTGCACTCTACCATATTTTGCTTGTACAGACAGATCAATCTGTCCGGAATAACTACTTGTTCTGACTCTGAGTTAAAGCCAGGCTAACCCAGCAGTGACCTGGCTGTGAGGCAACCACAGCTAGGGAAGCTGAATCCAGTCTAAGTCAAGACAAGTGAAGCCAGCTCCTGAGACCTCCCCTCTCAGGTCAGCACAAACCCTCTGGCCTTTAACTAGTCTCATCTGCAGCTCCCTTTTGCAAGGATGACATGGTCCACATGCTGGTGGTGCTGCCCGTGGTCCATGTAGTCTTACCAGGACTGGTTTCAAGTGTCTTCCACCTTCCCCTGACTTCACTGTTTGGACTGAAATGTCTCAAGTTGTGTTTGCTTCACATTCATTGTCTGTTTCATGCTGAGAACAGCCTTAGGAAGACTCTTATGGCAGCTGTGTCATGGTGAATAAGCCATGACTTAGGGTCCTGCCTTGCTGGTTCATTAGGTGAAGCATGTGAAAGTCCCTGCACATTTAGGCTGTCATGACCAATGTTGAGCTCCTTTTTCAGGAAACAAAGAGCTCTGCAGGAATGGACTCTAAAGTACAGGGATTACTTCCCCCCCCCCTCTGGTTTATGATATTAAAACAATACAAGAAACCCAGCAAAAACAGCAAGGAGAGGAAGCATTGCTGAACTGGGAAGGGTTGGCCATGAGCCCTTCCCTCTGGCCTGCAGCTCTGGTGAACTGTTTTTCCCAATGGAATGACATTTTAAAAGGGTCCCAGGGTAACCTGTTCCCCAGAGGTAGCCCTGTTATGGTTCAACTGTGAAATAACAGATAATGAGCTCCGCTGCAGAAGTGAGAGCTGATGACCTTGCTGCTGCTGAAAACAGCGGTGTGGTAAAGCTGCAGTGGATGTGGGCTGTTGTGGGGAATGCAGCATTGTGTGCACTTTGGAGGGCTCATTTCTGCATGGTGATTGCAAGCTATTGGAGCAAAAATTGCACACGTCCTCATGAATAACTTAAGGGTTTGCAGTCCCCAGCCTGGAATCAGAGGTTGCAAAATGTCAGTTTCTCAAGGCGTGTAATGTATTTGAAGGATGGGAACACACAAAATTAGCCAAGTTAGTTTTCTGTTTCAAGACTTGTAAAATATTTACCTCCATGGGCAAGCTCCTGTGTGTAATGCCTCTAGAACATGCCTTTAAAGCCAGCCATTTTTAGCTGAAATGCCAATAAAGGGCATGCTTCAATGCACACTACTTGGGTTGACATTAACATGGAATGAGCGTGTGTGCAGCAAGTGGATGTAATTTCAGCCCACACATTGAAAGATGACTTATTAAGGAGAGAGTTAGTTTATCTGCTCAAAACTTGTGGCAACAGAGCAAATACTGCTGGCTCCTTTACGTGTTGTGGGGTTGGAAGAGACATAGGGTCCCATATCTTATTACTGGGGCTCTTCCAGACCCTGTAGGTGGTTAGAAGTTGTAGGTATGTTTTCCAAGACCTGTATTTGGAGCTTTAAATCACTTTGCATATGTCACTGAATCTGCCATTTGCCAGTCACCATGGTCCAGAACTTGTCTCAATTCCATGTGCACCACATCTGCTGCTCCCTGGAGCTGGCTGGTTTTTGCAGAACTATAAACCACTCTTTTGCAATTGACTTGAATTTCTTGGCTGTGTCATAGAATCGTAGACATATAGAATGGTTTGGGTTGCAAAAGACCTTAAAGCTCACCCACTTCCAAACCCCAGCCTCCAGCAGGGACACCTTCCACTGGAGCAGCTTGCTCCAAGCCCATGTCCGACCTGGCCTTGAGCACTGCCGGGGATGGGACAGCCACAGCTTCTCTGGGCACCCTGTGCCAGCGCCTCAGCACCCTCACAGGGAAGAACTTCTTCCTTATATCCAACCTGAACTTCCCCTGTTTCAGTTTGAACCCATCACCCTTTGTCCTGTCACTACAGTCCCTGATGAAGGTCCCTCTCCAGCATCCTT
Source organism: Myiopsitta monachus (assembly GCA_017639245.1). Classification (NCBI taxonomy): domain Eukaryota; kingdom Metazoa; phylum Chordata; class Aves; order Psittaciformes; family Psittacidae; genus Myiopsitta; species Myiopsitta monachus. The sequence continues at coordinate 11,060,980 of CM029931.1, forward strand.
GTAGCCCCCTTCAGGCACTGGAAGGCTGCTCTGAGGTCTCCACGCAGCCTTCTCTTCTCCAGGCTGAACAGATCCAATGTTCTCAGCCTGTCTTCATACAGGAGGTGCTCCAGCCCCTGCTCATCCTCGTGGCCTCCTCTGAACTTGCTCCAACAGCTCCATGTCCTTCTTATGTTGAGGACACCAGAACTGCACACAGTGCTGCAAGCGTGGTCTCCCTAGAGAATCACCTGCTTCACTTCACCATTTGAGACATTTCAGGCCAATCAATGAAGTTGAGTGACGGTGGGAGGTACTTGAAACCAGCCCTTGTAAGACTCTGTGTCACTTAAATACAGTCTGAGGATTTCAGATTGTCACACACTAGTGTACATTTCAGGGTGTTAGTGGTTGGTTTCACTAATATATAGACCAGTCACCAGGCTTGTACGTTGGCAGCATCCAAGCCAGATGCACAGCTTTCCCACCGGATGTTTTCTGTGATAACAGGAAAAAATGTAGGCATTTACAGGAGGACTGTACAGTGGAATAACAGAATATACCTGAAATCCAGGATAGTTGCCATTTCCCTGGCAAGCAAACACACAGAATAGAGCAATCACATTTCATTGGAGAAAGCCTGCTGGGGAGGATCAGTTCAGAAAAGAGCTAGATGAGAGTCTTTGTTTCCACCATGAACAGTGTCCATGACTGGCATTGCTGCAGGCACAGTGCACCAGGAGATCACTTGCACCAGTGAGATCTGGAGGCTGGAATACAAATGGGTCCAGCTATCAAGAGGGGCTGGGACTTTGCCCTCAGTTCTGAGCCTGAGATGCATTGTGCTCAGCTCTGGATCCAAGTGGCCTTGGTGTTGTTTTTGCCATCAGATTTTTAACCCTGTGGTCTTCATTGCTGCTGTGACTGGTATCTGTGTGTTGTGGTTCACCAGGAGGGGTGAGAAGCAGCAAGGGCTATTTAGGCTGACCTAAGACCAATAAATAGATGCTTCTAAGATGGAGATGCAGGATATGTGACTGAGGTGGGGGTTTGTCGTGGTTTAAGCCCAGCTGTAACTCAGAACCGTTGAGCTGCTCTCTCACTCCCCCCCTTCTTCCCCTCCCTGCTCCCAGAGGGATGGGGAGGAGAATGGAAAGAATGTAACTCCCACGGGTTGAGATAAGAACAGTGCAGTAACTGAGGTATAACACAAACCACTGCTGCTGCCACCGATAATGATAACGATAAGGGAAATAGCAAGGGAAGAGAATACAACCGCTCACCGCCCGCTGATTGATACCCATCCCAACCCAAGCAGTGATCTGGACCTCCCATGTAACTGCCCCCAGTTTATATAGTGGGCATGACGTGCTGTGGTATGGAACCACATACCACAGCAGTGGTCAGTTTGGGTCAGGTGTCCTGTCTCTGCTTCCTCCTGGATTCCCCTCCTCCCTGGCAGAGCATGAGGCTCAGAAAGTCCTTGGTCAGAACAAACATTACTGAGCAGCAACTGAAACCATCGGTGTTATCAGAGCTGTTCCCAGGCTGGAAGTCAAAAACACAGCGCTGCACCAGCTACTGAGAAGGAGAAACAGTGAGTGCTACTGCTGAGCCCAGGACAGGGTTGAAGGTCATTTCTTCCTTATTCACTTCCATCATTTTAATACATTTCTAGTGAAAGGGCTCAGTTCTCTCTGTGGTTTCTCTGCTGTTCAAGGTTCTCTGAGTTTATGGCTTGCTGGATATGCAGTGATTCCCAGAGTTCTGCCCATGCCCAGGAGTTGCAAAGAGCAGAAGTAAGCAATATTAGACTATGACAGTTGTCAATTAGAAGCCTGCTTCCATGTGAAGGTGGCTAATCCTTACCTTACCATGTGTTTTGTGTCTAAAACTGCCTGAATGCATTACTTGCAGTCGTCTCTCACAAAGCAACAGAATGGCTTCAAAATCACCTTGAAAACTCTAGAAGACAACTTACTCTCTCGGCTGTCATCAGCATCTGGGAACTTCCTGGAAGACACAGCATTGGTGGAGAACTTGGAGGTCACTAAACAGACCGCTGCAGAGATTGGAGAGAAGGTACAAAGACAGCAGTAGCCTAGAGAAAAGCGTGTGTGTGGTGTTATCTTTGAGGATTTCTGGATGGAACAGAGAACATTCTTCTTTGGGTATGCAGAGCAAGAACATAGTAGAGAATAGAAAGTGGTGTAAATTGAAGTGCTCTCCATGCTGGACAGCTTCAGGCTATTTAGTTCTTGGGAGCTTTTGTATGTTAAATGGCCTATTTAGGACCAAGAGAAAATGTTAGCGCCTGATGTAAAGACATAAAATTTACACACTGTACCAAGGCAGCTTTAAACCATTCCAGCATAAGCCTGAATACATCGCACTTACTCAGTTAAGCTAGGGTTTAGTACTGAGCAGGGAGTTGTGATCTCAAGTAAACCTGCAAGAACCTGGGTGTTTCGTACCCTTCCTTAGAGTGTGAGTCACCATTTGGTTTAGCTGTGCTGTGTCAGCATTGCCTCCTACCTACTTCACCTTGCTGGCTAGGTGGGGTTAGGTAAGCGCACAGTGGTTTCCCCTGCCATTGAGGAACCTTGAGAAGTGTGTGTGTGATGCCAGCATAGCCAGAGGACTCCTGCATGGCCATTCTCAACAGCCTCCCTCTGCAGTCCTCCCATCTTCACAGCCCGCATGGTGGGATAAATTACCTGGATGAGTTACCCAGGTGGTGCGGTTGGGCTGGAGCTGCCTTTCCCTTCCCAGCAGTGTAGCCCCAGTGATTGAGGGGCTAAGTGATCCTCCACATTAAAACCTGGAGTTACTTCTGCTGGCTATTCATGGACCATAGGATGCATTCAGCTCCTTAAGGAGGGTTTGCTTGAACACCCAAAGGGATGAAGGGAAGTTTGACCTCTCAAGCTTGTCATCTCCCTCTGGAAGTCCTTCAATTTCTAAACCAGTAGTGGTTGTAAAGCTGGTTGCTGACAGCTCTATTGAGGAGTTTGGAGTTTGTTAGAGGCCTGCTTCTCAAGTCAACCCTAACTCTGTTCTTACTCTGTCACCCAAAGAGAAATGTTCCGCCAACGTTTTCCTTCCTGTGGAAGTCCTCCCTGCTCTAGTGATGGAAATCAGCTGTCTTCCCCACCTTGGGCTTTTATTTTACTAGATTTATTAATCATTTGGGGGTGGGATATCTGAAAGTTAGTTGCCTAAGTCTAAGCTAGACTCTGGACATCCTTTGTAGTCAGTGGAGAGACATGGGTGCTGTCAGAAAGGGAACTCATCTGATATAGACACGTCCACGTGTTTGTTTCTGCAGTAGACATTGAAGCTGTTCTTTGGGGGACTCAGGTGTCACAGTCCACTGCTGTCCCTGGGGATATGCCAGAAGATCCCAAGATGTGCTGGTTGTACACCACAGGTTAAAGTGCTTCATTGGGAAGGTTTGATGTGCCCCAGCCAGATGTGCTCACACCAGCTCAGGTCATGGCAGAGGAGCACCCACTGCATGCGTTTTGGGCTGTGTCATGCCCTGCTGACTTGCACAATGTGTGCTGAGCCCATTTGTGCTGCATCCCCGTTGCGTGGTTTGCTGGGTCAGCAACAGTATGGCAGCATGTGGCTGTATGGCTAGACACCTATGACTGTACATAGCCAGAGCCTAAAATTGTCCCTAAGAGGCTTGAGGATGTCACTTTGTGCTGCTGAAGTGGACTGAAAATGAACAGGACTGAGATGATAATGAGGTGATTTATCTGGCCAAAGGGCTTTCACCATAGCCAGTATGCACAGCAGCTGTGCAGGCACTGCGCCAGCAAGGTAGGGGTGTGTTAAATGCTGCTGAGGAAAGGCAGCAAAGAGCCAATATAAATTAGCTGTTCTCAGCCTTAGGGGAAGCTGCCTTGAGAGCAGCATGGAGACTGTTCAGCCCTGGGTTATTAATGACCTGCACAGGAGGGGGGCAGTTAGCAGGAGAAACTCACTGGTGAGAAAAACAATTCCAGTTAGTAAAGAGCAGGGATCCAGGGAGAAGCCTGGAGGGGGCTCAGGAAAACAGGCTTGGCCACAGGTTGGGAAATGCAGTTAAATGGAGAACATGCCATAGGAAGGGGGACGTGGGGAGCAGGCGGCTCAAGCCTGGCTGCACAGTGGTTCTAAGGCATGGGGGTTACCCACTGCCAGGGCTGATGTCTTTGTGAAAGACGCCAGCCCTCCCTTTTGCTGCAGGTTCAATTCACAAAGGTGTTTCACACTAACTTGGTTCTGTGTTTTCCTTCCAGGTCCAGGAGTCTAAGGTGACAGAAACTAAGATTAATGAGGCCAGAGAGCACTACAGGCCTGCTGCTGCACGGGCCTCTCTGCTCTACTTCACCATGAATGACCTCCATGCCATCCATCCCATGTACCAGTTCTCTCTGAAGGTACTGTCTCCATGAGCCATGGGCCACCCTACAGCTGCAGGAGGCAATGCTGCTGCTTCTTGATCTTGCTGAGGTTCAAAGTCATCCTCTGGGGTCTCCTGGGAATATTTGAACTCATAACCTAAACTATTCTGCTTCTTTGGTTTTATGGGAAAGTTTTGTGTAGTTTATTTCTTTATATGTCTGCTTAACACATTACTCATAGAATCACAGAATGGTTTGGGTTGGAGGGAACCTTCCACTAGACCATGGGCAGGACACCTTCCACTAGAGCAGGTTCCTTCAAGCCCCTGCGTCCAACCTGGCCTTAAGCACTGCCAGGGATGGGGCAGCCACAGCTCCTCTGGGCACCCTGTGCCAGCGCCTCAGCACCCTCACAGGGAAGAAAAGTTCCTCCTTTTTCATTAATGGGATGGAGCTCTGCATGCCCAGCACCAGCATGGATGTTATGTGTTATTGCAACACAGAAGTTGTGTTGTGATACTCTTCAGTACTCATTGGGGAAGGTTTGGTCAGAGCCTATGGCAAGCGCTGAGCAGAGCATGTTCCTTACTGCCCTCTGTGGAAGGAGCAGATTTGCAGCAGCACCTGCGAAGACCCAGTGGGGAGTGGTCTGAATGCCAAAAGAAAGGGTCCTGCCGTGTTGGATGCTGGGTTTGGGTGAGGGACCCTACTCAGCTCTGAATGTGCCAGTCAGCCTGTTGCCAGTTGTCAGGCTGGGCTCAGGTTAGATAAGGCATAACAGGCTGTTCTTCCTTTTGCTTGGATTCTTTCTAAGTAGTTGAACTCTTTGGAAAGACACAGCTTGGCTTAGTGATGCATTAACAGTCTTTGTCACTGAAAACCCAGGAAGTGCCTGTGCAAAGCAGAACCTTACAAGCCCCTTGTTCTTTTCCTCTGTACTCAGAGCCTTGGCCTGGAAGAACAAAGCACACAATGGGTTTAAAAGATATCATATGGGAACAGAGCCAGCAAAGTGCATTTTTCTATGTATTTTATGTATTTATGCACTGAGATTTTACACAGAATTGGAGTCATTTGCTCCATCAGTCTTTCCTTTATACTTACATTGGTTCTGTATCTGCAATGTCATCAGGGTCACAATAACTGTGTGGATATAGAGCCAGAGAATAGTTTGGGTTGGAAAGGACCTTAAGATCATTTAGTTGCACTCCCCTGCCACGGGCAGGGACACCTTCCACCAGAGCAGGTTGCTCCAAGCCCCGTCCAGCCTGGCCTTGAACACTGCCAGGGATGGGGCAGCCACAGTAGGCTGTGGCTGTAGCCATGTAGCTCATGTAGCTCATGTAGCCACATGAGGCCAGAGCCTCAGTACCCTCACAATGAGGAATTTCTCCTTTATACCCAACCTAAATCTCTGCTGTTTCAGTTTGAACCCGTTCCCCCTCATCCTATCACTACAGTCCCTGATGAAGAGTCGCGCTCCAGCATCCTTGTAGGCCTCCGTCAGCAGGACCTGCTGCAGTAAAACTGAAAGTGCAGACAGTCACTTGCCATGGCAGAGTAGTCCCAGTCGGTCTGGCCAGTAATAGCCAAGGGCTTTTTGGGTATTTATGCAAGAGTTCCAGTTTTAATGTTTTCATAAATGAAAGGCCTTTTGGTTTTCAGCACAGGAGAAAGGTCTTTTGGGGGAGGGAGGGTTAAATGAGATGGCATCCCAGGCTAGAACTTCTTCCAGAGAATTTCTTACCTTGACAAGTGACCTGGAAAAAGTAATTGAGAAGAGAATGCAATATTTGGAGCCTCATCCACAACGAAGCTTTTCTTTTTGGTATCCACAACTCATAGGTTGAAATAGTTTTACCAGAAAAATGGACAGAATCCCTTTTGTCCGAGGGTGCCCTTTGAAAAATTCATTCCTTCCACACACATAATAGATCCAGGAGTTTCTGAGGTTTCACCTTTAATCTACGTCTCCTGCATTGGGTTTGGTTTATGCTTTCTAGTTAACATTTGCGGTGTGTATAAATACATAGAAAATTATTGAATGACATGATTTAACTAATAAATTCTGATGACACATCATAAAGCATCGTGTAAAGATGCAGAGAGGTAATTTGAAACTCCTAACCGCGCAGCTAGAAGCCCATTATAAATTAGAGCACACAAGATTTATACATGACTCTGCAGCCTGGTTTAACACAACTTGAAGAAATGTTCAGCAGGAAAACGTGTTCTGCCATTATTTAATAATGCAGTAGGTATCAATGTTACTTTAATTTGTGGAGGCATCATTTTTCCTTTGTAGAACCCTAAAACTAATGCTGCCAACAAAGTCATGCCTCATTCAGCTGGTGTGATTAATTCGGATTGGCCTGGTTAGATCCTGTTGCTGGATCCCAGTGTATGGAGCCTTTGCATCGCTTGTCAGGCCTTAGGCTTTGCTTTTATTTTTCCTTTTCTAGTTGAATTTGATCATTTTCTTTGGGCAGGTCGAGAAGGTTTTTGTCTTTTCTTGTTTAAATCAGGAATGTTGTTATAAGAATCCTTAGTATCTTGTATAAGAGCAGCATTCTCAGCGCATACGCCCAATCCCAAGGGAATTTGTCTGACTGGTTAATCTCACTTCCATAAGATAAAGTCCTACCCCCCTTTCTCATCTAGTTCTTTCATAGAATTATAGAATCCCAGAGTGGTTTGGGTTGGAAGGACCTTAACACTCATCCAGTTCCAACCCCTGCCACGGGCAGGGACACCTTCCACTAGAGCAGCTTGCTCCAAGCCCCTGTGTCCAACCTGGCCTCCAACACTGCCAGGGATGGGGCAGCCACAGCTTCTCTGGGCACCCTGTGCCAGCGCCTCAGCACCCTCACAGGGAAGAGCTTCTGCCTAAGAGCTCATCTCAGTCTCCCCTCTGGCAGTTAAAGCCATTCCCCTGTCCTGTCCCTACAGCCCTTGTCCAGAGCCCCTCTCCAGGTTTCCTGCAGCCCCTTCAGGCACTGGAGCTGCTCTAAGGTCTCCCCTTCAGGAGCCTTCTCTTCTCCAGGCTGCCCCAGCCCAGCTCTCTCAGCCTGGCTCCAGAGCAGAGCTGCTCCAGCCCTCGCAGCATCTCCATGGCTTCCTCTGCACTCGCTCCAACAGCTCCACGTCCCTCTTGTGCTGCTGCCCCAGAGCTGGGTCAGGACTGCAGGGGGGGTCTCCCCAGGGCACAGCAGAGGGGTAGGATCCCCTTCCTGAGCTGCTGCTCATGCGCTGCGTTCGGCCCAACACACAACGGGGTTTGCTGAACCCAAACAGTAAAATATTCATTGCACTTTTTGTATTTAAGGGAATTGTTTTTTTCCAGGTTGGAACATTTGGGAAGTGGGAGGTGTGGCTTCCTCCTTCCTTTTGCTCAACTTCTGCAGAAAATGTGGACTGTGCAATCCCTATGAGAGAGCACAACTGGTCAGAGAAGTGTTTCCTGTATGTGTCTTGGTTCAGGCAGCCCATGTTTGAGCTTCATCAAACCCAGGAGAACAGTGTCATAGGGAATGTTGTCACTGCCTGGTGGTACTTGGAAAAGCAGCTCAAGGCAGATATGGGGGCTGGTCTCTAGATGTGGTCCCTTGTCTTCTGGAGCTAGTGCACCAAACTGCTGGGCAGATGGGAATGCTTTGTCTGTGGCCCCACGTGTACAGTGTTTGAGTGGCTTCACTTACTGCAACGCTTCAGGTGATGCTCAGGAGCATGCAGACTGCATCTAGAAACCCTTGGTGTCCTCTGTGTCTCCCCACCTAGGCCTTCAGCCTCGTGTTTCAGAAAGCCATTGAGAGGGCACCTCCGGACGAGAGCCTGGCTGCGCGCGTCATGAACCTCATCGACAGCATTACCTTCTCCGTGTTCCAGTACACAACCCGGGGGCTGTTTGAGTGTGATAAATTGACCTACACTGCTCAAGTTACCTTCCAGGTAAACAGCACCATTGCATCCAGTGATTTATTTCATAGGCAACGATATTGGCATGCAGGGGAAGCTCAAACTATCAGAGCCGTGGCCTTCAGCATCAGAGCAGAAAAGACAAGGGTTGGGGATCTGATTTTCTTCTACGCCTCTCTTGCTGGTAATAGTCACAGATGCTGTGTTTGATTTGCATTATGCTGACAGAGCGTAGTTGGAGAGATTAATACCTACTTGGAGGACCTGAAAAAAAGGGCAAAGTAAGCTTCTCTTGAAGGCCAAGGAAATGCTTGCTAAATAACTGCTGTCTTTGGCTGGTATGTTAGTATAATTTTCAGTCTACGATCTGAGCATGGAGGCTTTTGTATACCCCTATGCTGAAATCAAATTCAATCAGTTAATAGTGCTTGGCACGATGCTGCAAAGTTGTTATTTATTTTGTGCAGTGAATGACTGTGTAAATGCCCTGCCATGGAGAATACAAATATGAAGCAAGTTTGAAGTGCTGAAACACTGTGTCTCGTTAACGTTGATCCAGGGATTGCCATGACTTTTTTCATCCTACATAACTAGGTGTGAAATGGAAAGGAAGTGTATGTACCCACACATTTATATACACACATAAAACAATTTAACACTGTATTTTGGTAATAAATTGCCTCTGTGTAAAAAGTCAGTTCATATTTTGCAACAGCAGCCTTAATTCTGACCCAAAGGACGCCGTCTTCTTCTAACACAGATCTCTAAATAAAGTATTGAAGCAGCACACATTGTGCTTGTATCTACACTAAGCATTAAAAATAGTTAATGGGTCACTTTAAGCTGTAAGGAAATGCAGCATCTATAGTTCCAGGTGTGATGGCAGCTGAGTGAGGAGGCCCAGGGTTCTCCCATATAAACAAGCAGTTGGATCTTGAACCAAGCACCTCAGTACTTGGTGGAAGAGAAGATGCCAGCACACTTCAGATACCATTGCCAGGAGGCAATAATGAGATGGGGTCTCGGATCTGTGACAAGGAAACAACAAACTCACCACTCCAGCGCTGTTCTTTTTTCCATAATATAGAATTGGTATTCAGGGTTTTGGACTTTGAGATTCCAGAAGTCTGGCAGTGCACATGGAGTCGTGGCTCTAGCCAGTGCACGTGGAGCTGTGTGGCTCTGTCTGGGCTCTGAGCATGCATCCAGAACTACCTTGAGCATTGCTCTGGCAGTCTTATTCCATGTATTCCACATCTTTTAGACTGGATATGAGGAAAAACGTGTTCACTGGTGGGGTGCTTGGGCATTGGAACAGGCTGCCCAGCACAGTGGTGGAGTCACTGTCCCTGGCAGGGACTTCTCCTCAGTGTGTTATCCATGAGCCTGGATCACAGCCCTTAGCACAGAGCTTTCCCAAATTTATGTTGCCAATCTCCATACTCATTCCTGGTCCTCTTCTGGGAAGACCCAAAGCCCCACCATGGTAAGTTTCATCACACCCTTTCAACACAGGGCACTGTTTAGCTTTTAGCCACATATTCGGCAGCTACGTGAGTTAAATAATGAATCTGATCGAGTATATTCCTGCTCTGTATCCTGGCTGCTCAAGGGTATCTTATTTGTTTGGAATTACAGATACTTCTGATGAGTAAAGAAATCAATGTAGTAGAACTGGATTTCCTTCTAAGGTACCCAGCGCAGACCAGAGTCACAAGCCCTGTGGACTTCCTGTCTAATCACTCCTGGGGAGGAATCAAGGTATCTGCTTTACTTGAACTATGTGAATCAGCATCCCCTCTCTCCTCTCTATGGGAGATACCTCCCATATCTCCTTTCAGCAGCCTTCAGGTTGGTTCTTACAGCATTTGGTGAGCAAAGTTCCAACCATAAATGAGGAGCACAAAAATGCCACAGAAGTAAAGAGTTTTGTAGGTATGAGACTGTGTGGGCTCCTCATGACTGTACCCCAATGATGTGTATGTCCCGAAGAAGGTGATTTTCCCTTCTGAGATATAGGCTTTTCTTTCTGTAAGACAGGAATGGGAATATTGTAGAATCCCACACTGGTTTGTGTTGAAGGGACCTTAAAGGTAATCCAGCTCCAGCCCCCTGCCACGGGCAGGGACACCTTCCACTAGAGCAGCTTGCTCCAAGCCCCGTCCAATCTCTGGTTTATGTGGTTATAGACTGTACAGGACATGGAGATCCTCACTGTATTTGGGAGGAGGTGGGAGTTTAATGTAGCACCATCTGCAGAGATGTGCAAGGGGTAGAGTAGCGGCAGCTGACAGACCTGCAGAATAATACTGTCCTGGCAATGAGAAGGTCTAACAGCTGCCACATATTTGGAGTGAGAGGTGAGGAATTGCACCTGAAGGACATGCAAGTTACCCATCTTTGCTGTAATTCGTCAACCAATGTGAATTGTGCAGGATTTGGACCTGGTTCAGCAGGGTGCGATTGGTTGTCTGGAAGGAGTCAAAATGATCTTCAAGTTACGCTTGGTTGTTGGGGGGATCTGAGATTGCAGCTTTTGGTTTAATGTGGCTTCTCATCAGTCTCTGGCCCTAGTTGTAGCGATCTAGTTGTAACGTGCTGCCTTTGTGTGACACCACTCTGGTGCTGTAAAGCAGGGAGTGAAGACATCCTGCTTTCATTGGGATAGTTCTCAAATTCTCATCTGGGGTACTGTGTTTTTCCCTGTGTCTCCCTTCCACCATGCTGCACAGAGAATGGATCTGGAGGGTGGCCAGGAAAAACATCTTCATTTGCACCCAAGGCATCTCTGATATCCTTTTACTGTTTGAATCGTGTGAGCCAGGAGCCCTGTTCATGGTTCCACACGCTAGGCTGTGCCTCACCTGGCAAACACTGTCTTGTAATGGGGAGTTAAAGCACTGCGTTTCAGACTGGAGTTCAGAAGTCAAATGAAGCTGATGTTTCTAACCAGGGTCACCCACAGTGATTTCAAATTGTAGCATGGGACAGTTCATACCAGGTATGTCTGTCCTGACCAGGAGTTGTCATCTTGGACTCATTCTGTGCATGCACGTGGCCTAACTTGCGTTGAAAATGTCACAGTCACATTTTCAGCCATAAAATAAGCTTGGAACTTCTCACTAAACCAGCCCTGTTCATCTTCAAAAAGGCGTATTTCCATAATAATGGAGGAACTAAAAGAATTCTACACCCTTTCTTTTATCGTCTTCTGCTCAGCAGTGGCATTTTGCTGTTCAGACAGCAGCAGTTTTAGTTTTGCCTCTCTTTTGAAGACAAATAAGTGTTCACTTAGGGTCAGCACACATAATCAGGGAGCTCAGCCATCAAGCCCATGAAATACATGCTTTGCAACAGCATATTTTGTCTTTGGGCTGTGCAGTCTGTATTGATTATAGATGTACATACAGATTACTGAAATCTCACACCTCTTCAACTCTGCTCTGTCCCTGTGCATGCTCAGTGGGGGGATATAGAGGGTGAATGGTGCATTTCAGTTCCTCTGGAGTCCTTCTGGGTTGGCGTTCTTCACTGTTTGGGAGTGTTCTGCACCACAAAGCTTTTTCTACTTCAGTCCTCTGAATTTCATCAGGAAGTGAACTTCCTTCTCCACAGGTTTCAGAGGTTTTGGGCTCTGATTCTAATTTTAGAGATCCTTTTATGCATTTTAGGAAACCCAGTGCTCTTGTAGTGCCCAAGGATGTCTTTGCTAGTCCGGACTTCGAAGTGGTACATTCTCCAGGCAGACTCCTAAGTTTGCAGTGAGTTTTGTTTCTGGGATAATCCCTTCTGTGCTGGACAGTTCCATTCAGCGTGGGTGAAATGACTTTCCATGTTCCTTGTGTGCTTCATAATGAGTGTTGCAACAGCCTCACTACTGTGATGAAGTTGGTACAGTTGCCAGCTTAAGGTCATCAACACCGGAATGAACAACAACTCCCAGTCATCCATTCTTCAGTCTTTATTCTTTCATCTATTTGACTTATCCAGGAGAATAGGCAAAAGCATAAGGGATTTTAGGATATGGATTCTGTATTATCAGCTACTGAACACTTCAGATTTGTCTTCTGTGACGATCGTAGCATTGATTTGGCTATAAATAATATGGCTGGTGTCAATGTTAGTAGTGTTTATGTTCTATTAATGTGTGTTTGTTTATTAGCCTTTGAGTTTTTGGCAACTCCAGTTACTTGAGGCATGGTTTTAGTATAATCGCATTTTGTCACAGACTGCTATAATTAGGTTAATTAGTCATGGCTTCTACACAGCTTATTAGCAGGCTAAAATCCCCTTTTCTTTCATCAGGAAGATTAAGTGCTATAATAAATTGTTTTCTCAACAAAGCTTGAGCAAAATACGGTTCAGATTCATAGTTCAAATTCAAAGTGGAATTTAGCGTTCTCCTTCATTCTTCACAGGAACGTGGAAAATGCTCCACAAAGTGCTCCTCTTTGCCAGGGCTTTCAGGCCAAGATAGCGGTGCCAAGAGAAATCAATATTGGTATTTGTGGCCCATTCTGTGCCTCCCATTTTGGGCACGTTAACTTCAAAGGAAACCTCGTTAAATGTCGAGGACTCTGGGCATGCAAGGAGCCTTGTGTGGCTTAGCTTATTATTTATTGTTGTTTGATTAATAATACATAAAGGCTAACAGTCCTCTGCGGTTGTTCTGCTCATGATGTGGGATCTGTCTGTGGGACACACGTGCATGATTTAGGCTTCCGGCTTCTTTTAAGTTCAGTAAGAAGTTTCACAGAGCTTTTCACTGTAACCAGTGAAGCTCACTATTTAGCCCTGAATGAAGAAGCCCACGTGCCTTCCCAGAAGGGCGCAGTCTGTAGGGAAGGGTAATATTCTTATTAGATCTGCAGATAGACTTGGGAAAAACAGGTAAAGTTTCAGGCTTTTTAGGTGCTTCTCTAAGGCTGAAACAGGAATTGAGTTCAATCTAAGTACAGGTCAAGGAAAACTGCTCTGAGCTTAACTTGATTCTCTTTGTCAGACAGCGTATATGGGGGAAATAGTGGTACCTGCAGAGGCTCTGGAGCAGGGGGAGATGGGAGCAAAGGACACAGTCATTATCCTCAGTGCAAATACAGCCTCTGGGTTACTGAAGGGTTAGTTATGAGCAGGAAGGGGAGAAAACAGTATCATTTAATGAAATTTGTGCCTTTGCTGAGTCCCTGGGTTTGGTGTTCAATAGAGTTGGTCATTTCAGTTCTAAGGCCTGTCTTTTGCAGGGGCTTAATAGTGACCTCTGGAGAAGTCAAAAGTACTTTTTACTCTTAATGAGGTTTTCTGTCTTTTTTCTATTTCCTTTAGTACACTCGGTTGTGCTTTCCTTACCCTCTGTGTTCCCTGGACTTGGCTGAGAGAGTTCACTTCTCTTGGTACTTCTGGAAAAGGTCTTTGTGCATGTGCAAGGTTGACTTGCTATTGGTTACCTTACCAATAAATGTGTGGACACACCTTAGATCCCAAATGTACAATGATGCTACTGATGGACCTGCACAGGACATCAAGGCATGGCCATGTCCAATGACCATTTTGATATTGTTGTTGTGTGATTGAACTTAACATAGAATCAGGGTGGAGATTGTCTTCTGTAGAGTTTCTCCCCCATTTTTTGCTTCTTCTCTAAAAGTTCTCCAGTGTCATAAGATGAGGGTGTTGGTACCTGTATTCAGTATTTGCTGAACTGATGCACTATGGTCTCTTCAACCATGTGTGAAACCCATTCTGCTTGTTGAGCTGTTCTTCAGTTATCTGCAGGACTAGGACAGACAGCTCATACCATGGTTCTGCTCTGATCATGGATATGGAAATGGCATCATTGGGTTTTTTTGGTTGTTGCAGACTATGTCTAGACTAACAAGTAAAATGATCCAGCAGTTGTTTTCTGACCTGTCAGCATCTACATCCATACAGTGAAAGTGCCCTCACGTCCCAAACCAGGTTGCTTGCTGTGGGCAGCCCCTGGAGTTACCTGGGCTATGTCCAGGCATTTTCTGAGAGCAGATGAGTTCTCCAAAGTCAAATGTGAGGCAGCAAGACATGAGCAAACTGTGTGGCTCATGGGGAGCTCATGCCTGGACCTCTTCTTTAGCCACAGATTCAGGAGCAGATCAGCAGGCAAAAAGAAAATGTGTGTCTTCTCCTCACTGTATAGGTATACTGGCATATGAGACAGGCAGATAGGCACTCCTCCTTCCTGTAGTGTGAGACAGCCTTACTCTGGAACAGCTTCATAGATGAGCCTCACACAAGGCATAGTTATGCATCTTCTGTTCAGTGCCAGTGCTCCTTAGGGGTTCAGCATAGCAGTTTGTATTTGCCTAGGAAAGGTCATATGGACGTACCCACAGTCAAGCTGAGCTCATCTTGAGCTTTACCACTACTAATAATGCTGGTGCTCATGACCTTCTTGGCTTCATTTTCAAGGTTGCCTTGGCTAAAACCATCCCCTTTTAGAAGACGAGGCTTGTTCTCAGGCCACTGAGAGGTCGAGTGAATGGGTTTCCCTGTGGCCTCAGGGATCTGTGCTGTAAAATTCTCCCATGCTCCAGCTCCTTCCATGCCCTTCCTGGGGACCTGTGCCCACGTTGCCCTCTGGCTTTGTGCCTCCTGCAAAACTGTGGTCCCCGGTTAACTCTGTGTGCATCTGGCCCTGCAGCAGCGTGGTCCCGCAGGCTGGCTGCAGGCAGCTCTGGATCCCCTGTGCACAGATACTCATTTCCCAAGACTGATTTTCTTTGTGATATTTTCTGCAGTGCCTCTTCTTTGCTGAATGCAGATGTGTCCCATAGGATAAGTGAAGCTAGTTAATATACAGCAAGAATACACCTGGCCAACTTGGATTACTGCTTCATCCCAATCATTTCCCTCAGCTTTTTCTGAAGAGGAAGGATTTTCATTATGTAGATACGAAAACGCTGCTGAAAGGGCATTGTTTAATAAATGTGATGTTGAATAATGAGCTCTAAATACTGAATTCAGCTTTCGAGGAGGAGAACAGCACTAGACAAAGTAGTATATTAACTCCATATTTATAATTCTGCAGCATGCAGATGATCAGATTGTGCGAGTGGCTCAGGAGATAAAGTACCGACTCACAGTCTGCATTTTGGAGAACTGGGGCTTTTTGTGACAAGAGAGCAGTGATGTCGCTCCCACCTTTCACTTCTTGCACTTTCTAGACACTGAGATTTTTCGTTCTTGTCAAAGATTCATTGTGACACAATCTGCGGCACTCTTTGTGCATACGCAGGGTCCCTTGATCAGGTCGGTCAGACAGGAAGGGCTTGCCGAGCTTCCCATGTACAGTCAGAATTCTTATTATGTCAGAAAGTCATCGGCTTAATTAAATCTTTGCCATCAACTCAGTTCTTCAGATGTTCAGCCATTCAGAGCAACTTTGATAGGAAACATTGATTATGACCCTTCAATGTGCATTTATCTGCTCTCATCTAGAAGTTTCCTAAGGCCATTCATCTGTCCTCACTAGCACTCAGATCTTGGAGAAATATTCCCAATGTCTCACAGAATTACTTCTTAAGAACGTTTCACCTTTTATTTTTCCTTTCCCTTTATAACCTGCTGGCCAACTGTCTGATGCTTATCTGAAATACAGCAGAGATTCTGATCACATCAAAGATTTAAAGACATACTTTGTTGGTTTGATTGCAGAGTGGAAAATGAGTTTTTCTAGGGGCCTCTACAGCACTGTTGTCCTTCACTCTTAATCCACCCATGACACAAAGCCTGCTGTCAGCTGATCATTTTGAATGTTAAAGTTCTTTCACCTTCTAAATAGAAGGAAAGGGAAGTAACTGCTTCATGAGAGATATCTTTTAGACATCAAATGTGTCTTTTTTGGACATTGTAAAGCTTTTGAAGTCTTATTGCTTTGCTTAAAAAATAGAAAGAATACCAGTTGCAGTGCACTCCTGAAAAGATGCCAGTGGCCTATGGAGCCACGAGGGACAGCAGAGAGGTCTGATGGCAAAGCTCTCCTGCCAGCTAAGGGCACACGAGCAGTCATCCTGGTTTGGACATGGTATAGTGTGCCTAGATGTGTAAGATGCTTTTGGAAAGGCAATGAAGAGAAATGGCTCCTTTTTATTAGTTCTTCCTTTTAAGCCCAGATCTGCCATAAGGGACCTGTTGGAGCTCCTTATTTCTGTAATGTGGCTCATGAATGTTTCCTTTGCATGGCAGTGCTGGTTCACATGAACACCTCTGAAGACTGCAGATTAAGTGCTCAGCTATATTTTGACTGGGAACAGTCTCTGGAACTGTGATGGTAACACCAAGGTTTTATCTGTGTTGGGGCACATGAGATGGCCTTTTGTGGAGGGGCTCCTGGTCTCCGTATCATCCCCACGTCACAGTGCATCAGTGGACCAAAATATCACCAATACCTGAATAGGAGCATCCTTGTGCAGTGAATATAGTCTAACAGAGCATGGGGACGTGCTTTTCACTTCACTCAGAATTGGCTGCACCTCTGCTGCAGTTTGATTTGATCTTTGACTATTGCATTTTAAAGAAGGTCCAGACCTTCTGGAGACAGGATAGATGAGAGCAGTGGGAAGTGAAGCTGAGCTCTTGCAGTCCACCAGGCATATTTTCTGTCTCAGTTTTGCTGTGCATTGGCCCACGGTGATGACCCATCTGTGATTTATAAATGCCAAATCCAGGGAACTTCTCAGAAATACCCAAGTACCGCCCTTCAGCTGCCACCAGGGACCCATGGCCAGCTGCTGGGTCTGTCTGTGTCCCTGATTTGCTGGAAAGTGTCAAAGAGAAAGTGAGGCTTTGCGGAACAACCTGACTTCCCAAGCCCCGTTCTCAAAACCTCTTGAACAACCGTTACAGAGCATGCAGGAAAAATGTCAATGTGACCCCAGCTGTGAAGCAGCTCAAGCAGAATTTGGTGGGTGGTTATAAACAACCAGAGTACAATGGTCGTGGCTAAATCTCATTTTGGTTGCTGAGCTTTCCTATCCAGCAGACCTGCATGTACGAACGTGCTAGTAGGAAGGAGCTGAGTACTGGAGCTATTGCTTTCTGATTTATGGTACTGGTTTCACTAGGAATTTTCCAAGGAAAGGTAGCAAGATCCATTCCATCACTCCTTGGACAACTCTTGGCATCCAAGCACAAGGTGTCTGCATTTTCTGATGCTTTAGGAAGGATGCTACAGATAAATAGAAGGATGTTTTTGCATAGTGACATGTCATGGCACTACATACTTTTTAACTCCAGTATAATTTAGACATGGAGAGAAGGCAGGTATGAGTTTGAATGAATGCAGGGGCACATAGTGCAGTGAGCTTGTCAGTCAGATTCTGTGAAGGAAATAAGGAGGATTAAAATAACTTTTTTTGTGTTGAGGGGTGATTGAAGTTTGACAAAACCATCATATCTTTAATTGTACCTTCAGTGAAGATTTGTCTTATGAGTTGGGTAATTCAGGCAGTGCAGCTAAACAGAAAACAACACCTTCAGTGAATGAATAATACAACCCAAAACCTAGTGTGGGAAAAATGGGGAATAATCCATCATTTTCTGCATTAATCCTTCTAATTAACAGCAGTATTCAAATGGAGTAATTCATCTGCCTCTACGTCTCCTTCCTGAATGATCCAATCTATCAATTCAAGCCAGATGCAAGTTTGACTTTACCATTCTTCCAGGAGCTGTTTTCCTCTTACTGTGGGATGCTGGTTTTCCTAAGAGCATTTGGGCCACCTGCAGAGAATGAAGAAAAGAAATAGTGAATCTTTGCAGAAACCTATCTGAGCAGAACTCACAGTGCACACGGACAATGTATGACCTTCAGAAGGTGCTTTGAGAACACACGAGGTTGTTCCCAAGCATCAGGCATTCATCCAGCTGCTCTGCTTTAACCCTGTTGCAGAAGTTCCCATAGGAACTGCTTCAGAACTCTACAAGGCCATGTACAGAGAGCTGGGAAGCCAAACTGTGGTGGGGCTTTCCCAAACCTCCCTGAGAACATGTGTCCCTCAGGTGCGCATCGCCTTGTCAGGAGGAGACACCCTCAGGGTCACTTGCAGAACTGCTGAGCACTGTGAGCTGCTTCTTTGTGGAGCCTGCTCTGCTTAGAAACCAAGTGACATCCTTCAGAAATCCCCATCCCCCTAATTTTGCAAATGAAATTGTGACTAATCATTGGGATTTAATAATCTCTCAGATGATTACAACTGTGAGAGTATGAACTATCATTTCTTTCCAGTGTTGTCAAGTTGTGTGATTTTTGTAGAGAGACATTTGATGTTCGGTGTGTTCTTTATAGACCTCATTTTTATAAGTAGAGGATTTGGGTTTTTTTTTACCCAAAAGAAAGCTACATAAGGAGCTAAGACTGAAAGTGTGAACTGGGAATAGCCTGAGGAGTCAGAGAGCGAGGACAGCTTGAAAAGAAAATCACATTTCTTTTATCATGGGTTTGTGATGTCTTTTGAAGAACCAGTCTCGTGGCTGCTGGGGAACTGGGTGTTAGAAGCTCATTCTGGCAGCACTGGTTTGACTTGCACTGTGTTATTTTCAGCACTAGTTATGTCAGTGCAGAGCATGGTAATGAGCTGCTGGGTTGACTTCCCTTACCCCAGAGCTGGTTTCGAGTCAGATGGCTCTGGGGCAGGGTATTTTAAATGATGGAAATAGCTTAAAATACAAAATAATATTTTATTTTAAAGAATGTTTTCCTTTGGAGCCAAGGGGAAGAAACCATGGAGAGCATACGTTGTATTTTTCTGTAGATTTTATGAAGCAATGCCTAAACTTCAGGCCAGTTTTGACCGGATGGTGTCCTTAGAATAACTGCCTTTAGTGATAAGAGCAAGTGTTTTCTCTAATATATTCACAAAAGCTTGTTGTAGTGTATCTGGCCCTAGGAGATAAACTACACACAGCAGCAATGACACTAGACCCAAAGTTGTTCTTTTCAGCTAAAGACTCAGTCTATCCTCTGGAGGCAGCAGTCAGTGAGGGGATGGACTGTGGCATCTCCTCATAGTGTCCATCTGCCTGTCCCCCGAGACACGGCAATGATCCGCTCTCCCTTTATTGGCTCTGAAGGGCCGTGTGTCAAGGGCACTCTGTGAGCACACCAGCAGTTGCAATGGCAACTAGGATTCCTTTCTCAAAGCCAACGGCTGACGCACGTTGTGTTTCCTACAGCTGTGGGGGAGAAAGAGAACGCTTTGCCATGTGTGAATGTGTGGAGTTCACAGATCTGGTGGCATACCAGCTCCAGTTTAAAGCTGGTTCTGACATAGATGAGAAACTGTCAGAGAAAACCAAAGTGCTAAAGCAATTTGTCTGTGATTCAGTGAATGAAAAATCATTTTATCTGAGGAAACAATGGTCCTTGCCTTGCCGTGGTGTGCAGAGACCTGTTTTGCTGGCAAAGTCTCGTTCTGAGATAGAAACTCAAGACTCCACTGTTTCCAACAATCAGAGCTGATTAGAACGTGGGTTGCAAAGACAGGAACTCGAGTCCTCGAGCCCTTTTGATCACGCTTTATTTTGTTCGATGTTTTTTGTCTTTCCCGATTCCATGACAACTCTCATTGACAAATGCATTCTTCACTGTGTTGGCAAAAATAGCCACGCAGCCCAGGTTGATGTGTTGTACCCATCTGCTGAGGCAATGTACCATACCTGCTTTTCCTCCTACTGCTTGGAAACCCTGAAAGGTATTGTTGGTCTAAGTTTCTTGGAAGATTTCACAGCAGAGGTATTGAAAAGCAATTAGTATTCACAGGAAGATTACTGATTGAGATAGCTTTCACGGCACGGGCTTTTAAATAGCAGCATCTCTTATTAATACCATCACTCCTAATACACGCAATTAAAACTGTTGACTAATGAAAATTTTGGTGTTAATTTATATAACACAGACTTTATCCTTGCAATTAGAGCTTGCTTGATGCTGCAGCGTGTTGTTCAGGGAGGGGGAGCCCATCATCTCTGATTACGTCTGTCATTTAGAAAGAAGAAAGCAATTTTTCACAGTCTCCCTTGTTAACATCAACCGAGAGACTTCTCGAAGCAACAGCAGCCAAAGTTCTGAAGTGGTATTTTAAGTAAGTCACTTCCAAAGCTGACAGCGTTTAAGATGTTCTATATAAGCACTTGCACTGAGGAATCCACTGAATTCAGCGTTTGCCACTGTATTGTATTCAGCAATGAGAGGTGTATCAAATGTGTTTACTGCTGCAACGGCAAGGTTTTGGCAGATCAGGATCCGTGGTTTTGTTCCTGTGAATTTCGGTGCTCTGGTTTCCCACAGAAAGCACTGAATTTGGTGCAAGTTCTGTCGCTGCCATTTCCCTGTTAGTGCTAATCCTTACATGGAAATGTCTGTTGAATCTGCTTGGCTCATGCTTTCCTTCATGGCATTCTCAGGATCCCTGCGAGTTTGTCATGGAGGGGGTCAGTACCAAATTGAGTCAGTCCATGCTGTAGCTCTCAAGTGGTATTGCAAGCGCTCTTCTCTTATCTGTGCCTTCTGTGGAGTTGTCAATAGAATGATGCTTTCAAGTAAGGCTTGATTTAGTGCAGAAGCTTTATAGTAATATCTTCAAGTACCTTTCTCCCTATAGCTCTAATTCTGGTCCTAGAGCACATGGCCTGTAGGAAAGGGTGAAGGGATTTCTCCAGCTATGAGGTGACAGAGCTACACTCTCCATGTTATTGGCAGTGAATATCATAAGGATCAACTGTGGTAAATTGAAGGTAGGAATGTTCAGCATATATAAATATATATAAACATAGCAGAGGGATAGTGCCACTCTACAACAGGCACCCAGAGAGGCTTAGAATGGAGCTCTCTCATTTCAGCATTTCAGTAGACAAAGCCATGGCTGACCTGCTCCAGTGCTGCCTGTAGTCTTAGCCCAAGCATGAGGTTGGACTAGACACCTCCAGAGGTTTCTTCCAAGCATTGCTTCTGTGATGCTGTGAGGGTGTATTTAACAGATGTCCTGGGTCAATGGCACCCACTGTGAGCAGCTTGACAAGCTCTTTCTCTGTCTCATCTACCGGCCTTCCCAGTGCTAAAAACATGAAGTCATTTGTTCTAAGAAGCCCCTTTTTCTGACACCTTCTTTCTCTTTGTTCACTCTCGGCATTGAAGTACAGCTTCCAAGTTCAGTCCATCAGAAAGAACAAAGTTTTCCACTTCTTGTGTTCTCACTGGGAAGCCTTTCCAAAGGGAAAGTGTGGCTCTCCTGCAGGTTTTAGGGCAGAGTGGCCTTCAGTGTCTTCTGCCTGATTTGCAACAGCACTGTATCCAAGGCAGTCCCTCAGCACTACTGTCAGGGCTCTTGCACGACCCTCAGAGCCCTGTGGCAAGTGTGTATTTTCCAGCTGATCTGACCAAGGTCTCACACCAGCATTTTTCAAGGTCCTTCCTCAGTTGCTCTCTACAGTGAAGCTGTGTGGGATGTAAGCTGGAGCATCGATGCTGCAGACCACCGCTGCCCATCAAGAAGCTTCTGCTTTGCTCTGAGTGTGCCCTTCTGTTTCTATGGGAAACAGCTCATTCACTCTGATACCTCACTTGTCTTTTCCACTTCATGTTCAGCTGCTGTCAGCTTCAGATTATGCGAAACACTCTGAAGATGTTGGTTTCAGCCAGAATTTTGCTCGACATCCAGAAGAACCTTACAATCTGTGCCATACACATTGCACTGCTTGGAAGAGAGATGATTTGGATTCTTTACTTCTCCGCATAACATGTATAGTTCCCACGTTCTAGCTATAAAATGTAGCTACATTTTCTTTGTCATTATAGATTATTTACTGCATTGCTGAGCTCTTCTTTGGGGCATTCTTCAGCTACCTGTTTCTGCCACAGACTTGTAGCACCAAGAAGTTAAGCTCCATGTGCACTTAGCAAGTATATATCATAGAATCATACAATCATAGAATAGTCAGTGTTGGAAAGGACCTTAAGCTCACCCAGTTCCAACCCCCCTGCCATGGGCAGGGACACCTCACACTAAACCATGTCACCCAAGGCTCTGTCCAACCTGGCCTTGAACACCGCCAGCGATGGAGCATTCACAACTTCCCTGAGCAACCCATTCCTGTGCCTCACCACCCTTACAGGAAAGAATTTCTTCCTCATATCCAATCTAAACTTCCCCTGTTTCAGTTTGAACCCGTTACCCCTTGTCCTCACACTACAGTCCCTCATGAAGAGTCCCTCTCCAGCATCCCTATAGGCCCCCTTCAGATACTGGAAGGCTGCTATGAGGTCTCCACGCAGCCTTCTCTTCTCCAGGTTGAACAGCCCCAACTTTCTCATCCTATCTTCATACAGGAGGTGCTCCAGTCCCCTGAGCATCCTCATGGCCTCCTCTGGACTTGTTCCAACAGTTCCATGTCCTTTCTATGTTGAGGACACCAGAACTCTGATTTGATTTTTGCATTGGTGCAGTGTGATATTTGTGCTTGTCCAAGAGAAGATCCCACACATTTACATTTTGCACTTGCACTGTTTATGGAGATTTGTGGCTTCATGGTCACCACAACTGCGTAGTGAATGCTCAGTGCTGTGGTTTCACAACATGTGCACCAGGCTATGCAGGTACGGAGGAATACACCCAGGGGAACGGAGAGAGAACAACTGCATGTGCAGAAAGATGAAGATGATTAATATCCCAACTATCCCTTAAAAAGCCAGTTTTGGTGAGCATGGTCAGAGTCTCTGTTGAGCTTTGGATCCTGAGCACCCTGGATACAAAAGCACATTTTTCCACCAGTTGTGGTTTCTGCTGCACAGTTCTCTTTGCATCTGTTGAAGCAGTACAAAGACTGTTTGCAGGCATGCAGCTACAGGAATACCAGTGATGTGTTCTCCTGTCACACTTGGGTTCAACTTTTCCAGCTCCCATCCATATCAGGCATTTCTGAATAACTGACAGTAGCAAATGCTTCCAGTTCTGGTTTCAAAACAGGAGAGCAGATTTCTTTTCTCTTTGGGTTATAGAGATGTTTGGCATTGTGGATGATGCCAAACTCTTTCATCCTTCTCTGGATTATCACTTCCAAACTCCCCTGTCCCAGTGGCTGCACTGCAGGGGTGAAGGCCTGGGTGCCACCAGTGGCTTCACTGGCTGGGCATGGGTGTTAGGTGCAGCATGATTTTAGAGCTGGCATTCTGTGGGCAGCCTTCAGACACTTGCCAGTTCAGACCTTCCACAAGTATGAAACTGTTCTCAGTCCTACTTTCCTGTGGCCTGGGTTGATTCGTGTTCACATGTTGAGATTCCTGTTCACAATGTGTGACAACAGAGTTGGGAAAGAGAGAATGGACGAAGTCTGATCCTGGCAGGTTTCTGACTGTGCTTTCCAGGCTCCAGCTGTGACCCTTCTGATGAAGCAAAACATGAGCAGTCATTGGAGCTGTTCAGCCTGGAGAAGAGAATCTGTGTGGAGACCTCAGAGCAGTTTCCAGTATCTGAAGGAGGCTACGAGGGTGCTGGAGTGGGACCTTCATCAGGGACTGTAGCGATAGGACAAGGAGTGATGGGTTCAAACTGAAGCAGGGGAAGTTCAGGTTAGATATAAGGCAGGAGTTCTTTACTGTGAGGGTGCTGAGGTGCTGGACCAGGGTGCCCAGAGAAGCTGTGGCTGCCCCATCCCTGGCAGTGTTCAAGGTTAGGTTGGACACAGGGGCTTGGAGCAAGCTGCTCCAGTGGAAGGTGTCCCTGCCTGTAGCAGGGGTTGGAACTGGATTGTGGGTTCTTAAGGTCCCTTCAACCCAAACCATTCTTTGATTCTGTGACTAATGTCAGAACAGTTCAGAAGCACATAGAATTGTTCTTCTGAAAACCATCCTTGTTTTTCTCCAGACTCTCTCATCCATGGAGGAATTCAGAAACCTGGATCGGGATATTGAGGGGTCTGCAAAGCGGTGGAAGAAATTTGTCGAATCTGAGTGTCCTGAAAAGGAGAAGTTCCCTCAGGAGTGGAAGAACAAGTCAGCCCTGCAGCGCCTGTGTATCATGAGAGCCATCCGGCCTGATCGCATGACCTACGCTGTCAGGTACAGGCACTTCCCAACTGTCTTGGGAATGCTCTTGCTTTGGAGGCAGCCTTTGGTGGGGGTTTTGAGGGAACAGGAGTAATTCAGGAGTATGTTTAGATTTGTTCATTATAGAATGTGAGAGTTGTGCAGAATGGTTTCCTGTGTCTGCTCAATGAGTCCCCTCTGAACTCTGCAAGGCAGACAATACATTCCCTTTAACTGGAGTTTCTTGCTTAGGGAGCTCGAGCACCAGCATCATCAACAGCAGTGGAGTAGTAAAACTAGCAGTGGATGAGGAGCAGACATGCCAGGTCAGAAATGAGCATCATGCACACCTGCTAGAATCATCAGTATGACTTCTAGAGCTCATTAAGTTCTATTTTAGTTACTAAATCCTTTATGGCTCTTCTTTAGGCATAAGAATCAAGTGTAGAAGTAGAGGAAAGCCTTAGAGAGGTTTTCTCTTTTTGCCTTTTTTTTCCCCTGTAAAATGCAAAATTAATGTGCTGCTACTTCTGAAAGTTGTAGTTGTGAATTATGGAGTGAAGGGAACCAGGCAAGGCTAAACTCTGTGGAGGTGCACAAAAGCAATATGCTTGTTCCAGGAGAAACTAAAGGTCTTTCACCCCATTAGGACTTGGTTTTAACTTCTCTGTCCTAGTAGTCTGTGGTTTGATATTTCTGCAATGTCTCTCATGCTGCTGCCTCTCAAATAGTTTATACTGCTCCAGCATCTGGCGTGTGTGTGTCTGTGGGTACATGTAGCAGATTGTATTACCCAGTGTATGAACTAGATTTCTGGTTTTGCTCTAATATTCACAGAGGAATGCAGCCAAGACCAAACGACATCTCCCTTTGGTCAATGTTGTGATGTTTTATTAAATGAAATGCTACAATTCATGACAATCATAAAAATCCTAAACCAGCTTTGAAGTTCTTACGCTTTCAGGGTTAGATTCTCCATGTGTTCTATCAGCTGAAAATACTGCTTTTCCTGTTGTTTAAGTAGAATAAGCTCTTGTCTTTCTGAACTTTTCAGTGCATAATTCATTGAAGCAAGTTAAACTCATTTCTTTCAATCCAAATGGTACTCACACAGCGCAAGAATAACCAGAACGTAAAGTTTCAGCACCTTTCATACTCCTTTTTTGCGAGAAGATAACAGAACCCAGGTTCAAATGCTTGGCTGGCTATACAGTAACAGTTCACAGTGCCTTCACTTGTAGGTGTTTGTGACTGAAGTTCTTCTACCTTGCTGATTATCAATGGATGTCACTGTTACCTTCCTGTCTCTCAGAGACTCGTGACAAGTACGTTTTAGGAGTAACTTGGTAAGCTAAACACAGGTGACCTGGGGTATTTTACATGCCTTGGGATATCCCTACCTTGTTCAGTAAGGTGCAAGACCCTCTACATCCCATGTCATATGTGCCAGCTCCATGAAGATGGTCTAGGAAGCCCTTTGGTATCTAAAATGATCCACACCTATACAGGATTTGTGCATTTTGCTGGACTGGAAGTTAGTTTTCTCAGCCACTCTTCATAACAGATCCCTGGGGATGTTTGCACAGGCTGTTTTATTCCCTAGGCCTGAGGAGAAGCCATTCTTACCCTGACTCCTTGGAGCCTAGGTGGGGGCAGTGCTCTATTATCCATCACCAAGAACCATAATTTCCTCCATAGGGTAAATACCCTTTTCATCCTTCAATCTTATAGAAGAACATCACCAAGGATCTTCTTGCAACGCCTTGTGCTCCTGATGCTTCCTAATCCACGATGAGGTCAGATCACTCCATAATCTACTAGCAAGGTAGAACTTGGTCAAGGTGAAGTCATAGCAAACAATGAGGAAGCTTTTCCTTTTGCAGTCCCACAGGCATTTCTATTCCAGTTGCCTTTCGCTAGTCCTTGAAGGAGACTCTCAGCTCTCTCAGGATTTGACTGCAATAAGCTGTATCATCTACCAAGTGAAAAACTGTTTTCTTCCCCATGGTACTGAGGTTTCCAAAAGGCCCAAATCACGCATCTGCACTAGAAGAGTTACTCATTCCTGGGCTTTGACTACAACATTCCTAGCTTTGGATCAATGTTCACTGCATCCTCTTGTTCTAAAGCAGTGATTTTGGAAGCTCACCCTCAGGAAATTGAGCCTGGACGTTCTCCATGTGCTGTATTCTGTTCAGCAGCTGCTGTGGGGCTGAGCTTTTCCCTCTTCACTCAGTTGTATTTTTCCTTGTGCCTCTCACGCAGAGGCTAAGCTCCACGTGCCAGATATCCTCAGAGCTCTTCCCTTTTATCTTTCCAGAACAAAGTCATTTTGAAAATCCTCTGCACTCTCTGTTACTTTTGGTGCCAAACCTAAAGCAGAGCTCTTTCCTCTCAACGGCTGTATGGAGTACAAAGTGCATGGCAGTTTCCTATACTGTAACTTATTTCTTCTCTCCTGAAATACCTTTGTCAACATCAAGCCAGTGTTTAACTTCTGAACACATCGTTGGGCTGGCAGGTCCCACTGCTTTCCCTTCTCCCTTCCTTTCAGTTCGCAGATATTGGGGTGCCATGTGTCATTTTACCCCTGGAAAAAGTGCCAAAGGTCGCTACTGAGTGCGAGCTCCCAAAGCCCAGCCTGCGCATCCTCTCTGACCTTATTCCATGCCCAGTTAGTTCCTCTTGGGTTTGAATCAGCAAAATCAAAGCTGATTAATGGATTATTTGCAGGGGGATCTGTCCTTTCTGAACAACAGGAGACTAGCAACTGTTTTCTTTCTGGCAGAGGTTTTGTAGAGGAGAAGCTCGGCAGTAAATACGTGGTAGGGAGATCCCTGGATTTTGCAACAACCTTTGAGGAATCGGGACCTGCAACGCCAATGTTCTTTATCCTGTCCCCAGGAGTCGACCCACTGAAGGATGTGGAGAAACAAGGTAAACCAGTCGTGTCTGTAGGCTTGCCACAGCATTGCTTTTTATCTTCTGTATAATTATCTTGGCATGACATTCTTCTGTTGTTTTGGGTTATTTCTCTCCTCTCTTTCTACATAATGGAGTAATCTGTTAAAAATAGATAATTGTGAAAGGATGTGATTGGGTTTTGGGGGTGGTTTTCTGATTTTTTTCTTCAAGGTTTTTGGATTTTCATCTAAAGTTTAAATTAAACTTGTCTCTTTCCTGCGTTGCCTGAATTCCCAGCGTGGTTCACACTGCAATGATTTCTGACTTGGTCTTGTACACAGCCTATAATTTACATCAGACATATATCATATGCTGTCAGATAGCTTGCTTTTTGCCAAGACAGGTTAGACCAGATGACCCTTGAGGTCTCTTTCAACGTGGTATTCTATGACTGTGATAGCTAAAAGTAAGCAACAGTCCCCTATAACGCTCTGCTGGTTAGTGGCGGAGTTTCCAGCTTTTAATCACATGCTTCCTGAGCTGGTTTTGGTATGGATGGTCAGATGTAGTGCTGCTGGCCGGCTTCAGAGCCAAAGGGGCGTCTTTAAGGTGCTTTATTTGAGAGGGCAGTGATTTCTGTTGTGCACTGACTGCTGTAGTCAGTGCTTGTCCTCTGAAGCTGCCAATGTGCAGAATTTGCTCTTGGTCTCAGCTCCACCATGAAAACTGCCATTTTCAGGCTCAATATGGCAATTGCAGGAGGTCTGGAAATGGGGTCGCTTGTGACGGTTGAGCACAGTAACTGCGGTCACTTCTTTCCAGGTGGTGGCAGTGGAGGGGCTCCATCCTTCTGGATGCCTTTGGATGCTGCTTTAGGGCTGCTCCAGACTGCCAGGCTCATCAGATGTCTTTTCTCCTTCTCCAGAAATGCACCCCACATATCTCCAAGACCATGCCTTATAGTCAAGCCCAGATGCTCCCTATAGTGTGGAGTATGATGTGTTTAAATTGCATTAATCATGTATCAGACTGCCATAGTGGAGCTGCTGCCTGGTTTTCAGTAGTCAGGTCTCCAGACCCAACATCAGCAAGGCTGGCAGCCTCAGCAGAGAGACCAGTAACATTGAACCAAGCCATCACTCAGGCGAGAGGTGGAGAAACGCTGATCTGTGGATTTATTTTCTTCTCTGTGGTGCACCTTTTGTGGCATCCCAAACTAACGCTTCAGTCAGTCTTTACCCACGTTCCCACAAGCAGCTTCCAGAGACATTAAACCCCAGGGCAGCCTCAGCCACAGGCCAGATCCCATTTCTTAGCTCTGGAGAGATTCTGGGTACTTTACAGTCATGTTTCGTGCTCTTTCTGCCCTGACACCAGGTCTCATCATCGTGAATTGAAGGGGACCCCCCTGAGGAGGGTGCTGTCTTGTGCCTGGCTGTCTTTTGGAGCTATGTCAGTGATCCTGTCTCTCAATGTGTTGTTTTCTTGAATGGGAAATGAAACACTACAATTCAACCAGGAACGGTTTAATTGGAATTGTAAAGCTGAGTGTAGCTGTGAGCACCTGGGGTCAGTCAGCCAGAAAAGTGACAGCAAGTAAAAGTGAAAGAAGATCTAATGGAATAAAAGCATTGCTTCAGTGCAGCTGCACTGTCCCTAATGCCTGCCATGCGGGGTCTGGGTTGGGTTCACTGGTGCATGTTTTCTTTACCCTTCATTAGGTTTCATTATTTCATTTCTGGCTAGATAATTCTGGTGAATGGATGACAGCTTCTTCCAGATGCTGCCCACTCGTGAGACCTTTCCTTGGCAACACGGGGAGAACCCTGCACAAGTTCTTCCCTGTGAGGGTGCTGAGGCGCTGGCACAGGGTGCCCAGAGAAGCTGTGGCTGCCCCATCCCTGGCAGTGTTCAAGGCCAGGTTGGACACAGGGGCTTGGAGCAAGCTGCTCCAGTGGAAGGTGTCCCTGCCCATGGCAGGGGTTGGAGCTGGATGAGCTCTAAGGTCTCTTCCAGCACAAACCAGTCTGGGATTCTATGAAACACTGTTGGGCTGGGAAAGCTTCCCACCTCCCTGGGGCAGCCTGGCTGCACCATCCCCTCTCCTCTTCAAGCCAGTGAGGAAGGAGGAAGGCTGCATTGTCTTTGTTGAGGCAGAAGCACAGATTCACTGTGTATCCCTCTGTAGGCCTGTTCCTATCATCTGTGAAGTGGGAATAACAACTGATATCAACCTTACCATCAGTCACCTGGTTTGGGGGAGCACTCTGCCTTCTGGGAATATGTGCCATCCCTTCCTGAGAGGGTGGGTCTTGAAGGCAGAGGAGGAGGTTAGCAGTTCTCAAAGTTGGCAGTCACCGGAGATGCTGAGAAAGAAAACTGGAAATGGTACACATGGGGAGAGCTGTATCCCAGGGGGTTGCTGTAGTAAGGCTAAGTAGAGAGCTTGAGCAACTGGAAGAGTTTGGATGTTTGTTTTGCTTATGGCCATCTGTTTCCAATCTTGTACCAAGAGCTGAATCCCAAGTCTTGCAAGACAAATCTTTTCCTTGTTGTACTATAGCACTTGGCTGCTTTTAGCAGAAATCAGGAATTATGGGTGCACCATCTGCATGAAGGCAAACCTGCATGCAGGGAGAAGTGTAGGCAATCCCGAGGGATCAGCATATGGGACATGTGTGACTCCCTGGCTGAGCTGAACCCATCCTACTATGCTGTGTGGAGCCAGTGTGGATCTTGGTTGTTGGTTGGGCTGCTTCCCTCCGGCAGCACAAATTGGTGCTCATCTTCTGAGGATCACTCAGCAGAGGTAGCTTGCTCCAGGCATTTGCTTCTCCTGTGAGACAAGTTGCAGCTGGTGTCCCCCATCTCTGGGGAACAGATTCAGAAACTAAACACGAGATCTTTAGCTACGGTCACTTAAAGGATCTGAGGCAGTGGGATGCTACAAAGAAATCAGTGGAGTCTGAAGGAGTATCACAAAGAGAAGAAGCACTAAATAGCTGCCATCGGTGCTCCAGAGCAGGGTGATAAAATACATGGGGTTTGGGAGCAGACCTGGGGGGCCTTGCTCAAGGCCTCAGGAAGCTCACACTTCAACTACCTCCTCAAAACCTAGTGGGTTCCTAACCCTACTGCTAGGTCTAGTGCGCACCACAGGGTGCATCTCCCCACAGAGCCATGTCTTGTTCAAAGCCTATTTAATCAGCAGGAAATTATTTCATTTTCTACCAGTGCAAAATAGGTTTTTACATGAGGTTGCAGGGGAATAATGTTCTTTAAACAGCAAGCACTTGGTGATAATGTACCTTTGTGTTGGGGCTGCTCTGTAATTAAAAGTAGTTTGGAAGAAGCTACTGCTGGTTTCAGTGCCCTGGCAAGCAGGAGACAAGATACTATTATAAGAAGCGTGATAGATCTTCTGTGGGGGTTTTTGGTATGACTGAACTCCTCAGAGCAGCTTCCAGTACCTGAAGGGGGTTACAAGGATGCTGGAGAGGGATTTTTCATCAGGGACTGTAGTGATAGGACAAGGGGTGATGGGTTCAAACTGAAACAGGGGATGTTCAGGTTAGATCTAAGGCAGAAGTTCTTCCCTGTGAGGGTGCTGAGGCGCTAGCACAGGGTGCCCAGAGAAGCTGTGGCTGCCCCATCCCTGGCAGTGTTCAAGGCCAGGTTGGACACAGGGGCTTGGAGCTGCTCCAGTGGAAGGTGTCCCTGCCCAAGGCAGGGGGTTGGAACTGGATGAGCTTTAAGGTTCTTTCCAACCCAAACCATTCCATGATTCTATGAACTCTGTCTCACTCCTGCTGTGTGAGCTCAGCTGTGCTGTGTGCCAGTCCAGGTATAAATGCTGAATATCACTCTTTTTCTTTAATTTTAGGGAAGAAACTTGGTTATACTTTTAACAACAGGAATTTCCACAATGTTTCCCTTGGACAAGGTCAAGAGGTGGTTGCTGAACAAGCTCTAGATCTGGCTGCGAAGGAGGGTCACTGGGTCATCCTTCAGGTATGGTGTCATGAAACAGTCCTGCTGCTCTCCCAGGTTGCCTGGTGCTGATCACCTTAGCAAGGACAGGCTGTTGTTCTTACCTGGCGGGAGATGGGACAAGGGGTCATCTGTGTGTCCAAAGCAACCACCTTTTAACTGTTCCTTGCTGCTACCTACTGCTTTTATCAGGCGTTGCTGTTTCGATTTTCTTGCTCTTTGAGCCTTCTGAAGGGTGCGTAGTTGTGGAGAATCATAGAATCATAGAATGGTTTGGGCTGGAAAGGACCTTAAGATCATCCAGTTCCAATCCCTGCCATGGGCAGGGACACCTTCCACTGGAGCAGCTTGCTCCAAGCCCCAGTGTCCAACCTGGCTTTGAACACTGCCAGCAATGGGGCAGCCACAGCTACTCTGGGCACCCTGGGCCAGCGCCTCAGCACCCTCATAGGGAAGAACTTCTGCATAACGTCTAACCTGAACTTCCCTGTTTAAGTGTAAACCCATCACCCCTTGTCCTGTTGCTGCAGTCCTCTGAGGGAAGGTTGTGCTACACTTTGCCATGATTTTATTTGCTTTATGAATAAATAAAGAGCTTCGTTAAGAGCTGTTAGACTGTTCCTCTCACTACCACTCAACATTACCCATGCATTTAAATGAGCAATGACAGCATGCGCACCACCGCAGGGAAAGCAGGGCTGTCTGCAGCGGTGCCGATTCCTTCATGCATCCCCAAACAGGTAAATAAATGTTTGAAGCTCTTATCACAACCCAGCAAAATGTTTCAGAGCTTTATAGGGTGCAAAGGGAGCTCTGACAAGTGCTGTCTCCAGAGCCTCTTATTCAGTGAGTGTTTGGGTTTGCTGATATGCAGAGTCAGGGATGACAGCGCTCATTGCAGGTCTTAAAAACCCCTCTGTTTTCCTAGATGTGGATTTTGCAAATGCTTATTATCACTGAATTGATTGGATAAAATGAGATTAAGACAAAGCTTTGAGTCCTGATCTGAGCCTCCGGGCTTGGGTTTGGATTTAAATTGAATGCCATTGATAGTCTGATCTTAATTTTTGCTTCTTTTGCAAGCTGCCTCTAAGGTAGACAGTGCTGAGCTTTTCAAGAGCTTTGAATACAGATGGCTGCAATACTGGCATCTGCCTTTGAGGTGGTGACAAAGAAAACAGGCAGCTTTTTAAGACACATTCCGTTCAGTAATGCAAAGTGAAGGTTCTTTTCTACAATGATGGTTAGATCTGTACATGATCTGTTAGCAGTGTCAACTTCTATGTCTGTTGCTTCAGTGGCAGCAGATGAGTACTATGGGCCTGAAGTGGTTTTATTTCATCCATTCACATCTTCTCTCTTGGTCAGGGCAATCAGTAAGAGGTCTCAGCAGACACTGAAGGTGAAACCTGAACAACTGCAGAAATCAGATTTATGGGAAAGAATAATTCGGATGGTTGGGCTAATGATTTTCCAGCAACGCCTACCAAGTGTGACTGTCTCTGGTAGCCAAGAGCAGACACATTCCCCGTGAGCTTACAGAGGAGCTTTATTCAGCTGGACACTAGCAGGGTTTGATACAAACTGTATGGGGCAAACTTGGCAGTCACAGCAGTGGCCATTGGGATGCGCTGCCGTGTGCCAGAGTTGGGTCTCCTCAGGGTCCGTCAGTCACCTGGGACTTTCTGTGGTGTAGTTCTGTGTTGTGCTTGGTTTGGAATAAAACAATGTGGGCAACACTGATTCAACACAGAGATCAGAGCTCTTCCTTTGTTTTTATAGTCCTAGACCTTCGAAGAAATCCAGGCAGTGAGGTCTGCACTAGGAGCTGGAGTTGTGCCTTGGTGACACTTCGCTCTTGGAAGCATCCTATGGGTGTCTGAGGCAGGCAGTGCCGCTTCTCTCCAGTTTCTGCATTTGGTGTCTCAGTTTAGGGACGTGCAGTGACAACAAAGCAGTAGGACTCAGTTGTCACTGAGAAGCTGGTAAAATCAGTATCCAGACTCATCACAGCAGGAGTCAGTGAGCAAGAGTCTCCCGAAGGATTTTCCTGTCATTTCACTCAGAAGTGGATCATGACAGATATTTGCCTTATGGCAGTTTATTTGCAAGACCTTTCCTGCAATGCTTGCAACTCGCAGTTTCAGGAGTGTTTGTAGATCAGTTGCACAGCATCGGGAATGGCACAGACAATTCAATGGACAAAAGCGTGCCAGGATTTGAGTGTCCCAGCATTAATAATGAAAGAGGATAGGGCAGACATCAAGAGGCAATCGGGGTAATTTTATCCTGGTTAATCAGACTGATTCTTTGGAGGCTGTATCCCACCCACCCAGCAGTTATACTCAGGCTTCCCATTTGCTTCTGAGTAGACAAAAAGCAACTGTTATGGTCACCTCTGTATTTTGGTATCCACTGAATAACTCCTCAGCTCATGTGGTGTAGAGCTCTCCTTCCATCCACTGCATTTGCTGCCTGATATCAACTCATACACATGTTCTCTAACACAAACACTTGATGTGATCGCCTAGGTGCCTTTTATGCGTGTTCATTACTGGTCCTTGATTGGAACCAGAAATAATAATAGTCAAGTACTGTGAGCAATAATGAGTTGGGGAATTAGATTTGTGGGAATTACTTGTTAAGGGATATTGAAGCAGTTGGGAAGTCTGAAGTGGATTACAAAAGCAGGATCACTGTTGTGTTCAGAAGGGCTGATGTCCTAAGGCCAAATCTTTCTCAACTGTACTGACCAGCCAGTGTTGCCTTCTGGCATTGTAGGAGCCAAAATGAAGAAAACTGCTTTGGCATTCCGAAAATGCGCACAAAAAAATAAAACCCATCAGAAAGAAATCCACAAATGGAAACAAAAGCCGGGAGGGGAAATTTAGATTAGATCTAAGGCAGGAGTTCTTCCCTGTGAGGGTGCTGAGGCGCTGGCACAGGGTGCCCAGAGAAGCTGTGGCTGCCCCATCCCTGGCAGTGCTCAAGGCCAGGTTGGACACAGGGGCTTGGAGCAACTGCTCCAGTGGAAGGTGTCCCTGCCCGCGTCAGGGGTTGGAGCTGGATGAGCTCTAAGGTCCCTCCCAACAGAAACCAGTCTGGGAATCTGTGATTCTGTGATGCATGTAGTCTCCCTTGTACAGGGAGGAAAGAGCTTTGCACACCAGGGAGCACTAAACTATAAGTTGTCATAAACTGTCTCTGCCCAGTTTTCCTCTCTGGGCCTTCTTTAAAGGTTTTTGCTAAGGCAGTGACCATCCCTATCACCAAATTCTGTTTATCAGCCTAATAGTAAAGAAACAGTGAAATTTGTTTGCATGTTTCCAGAGGTATGTCTGGATGAACTGATGCAGGGAAAAGGTCAGACATTAAATACTCTGAATTTAATTGTCATCTTCATCCATTGGCCAAAATGTCACTTCCCTCTCTTTGTGATCCAAGTGAATTTAATTCTTGAGCATCTTTCCATTTCCACAGGTTGTTGTTTCACTGGCTCAGGTTCAGGATACCAAACTGGATAACCAGGATATCCCAGTGCAGAACTGTGATTCAGGCACTGGCGGAGCCCTTCTTACTGCCTTGTAAATGCAGTGGAGCTCTTTTCTGCGTACTTCACCACTGATCCCAGCTACAAGCAGCAGACATATGCTGTCCTCTTATGAGATGCATTGTCCATTCAAAGCACACATAAGCATTTGGCACTGAGCCTCTGCTTCAGCAAAGAACAAGTTAGTTTTTCTTCCAGCCACAGTATCTTTTCATCCCTGGATATATGTAAAAGGAGAAATACCCACTCTTTCTCCAGTTCTTCTTCATGATTTTCAGACTAATACTCTGGTGGAGAAAGGTTTTGGATTTCAGAGAGCTGTCTTCCTTCCTGCCTCATGTCACAGCCCTTCCCAAGTTTTTCCAATAGCAAATCCAGTTACAGGCCAGCAAGTAATCCAAATATTGATCTGGGATGGAATTAAGTTTCTGTTGGGCTTTCAATACCTTTGTAACTGCTGCAATCCCAGTTTTGTTGTGCAACTGCTACAGAAACCTCTGTCTCAGGACTGATTTTGGGTTAAAACACAAATGCAATGGAATCTTCCCTCCATTCCTTGAGCTTAATCAAGAACGTGCCCTTTGCTGTGCATTTCCCCTGCTCATCACTACCTACCTTTAAATCTTTTTGTCTTATGAAGTGAAATTTGGCAATAGATGCTCCAACATTGCTTTTAAAACCCTGGGGAGTTCAGGTCAGTCCAGATTCTCTGTACTTCCTGCTCGTTTGCTCTCTGGCCTGGCAAATCCCAGAGGTTTCCCCTACCAGTAATGGCTCCATTTAGGCTGAGGTCCGGATCTGACAGACGTATGAGCAGGTGCTGGTGATAGAGTCTGTGCTTACCCATTTTGGTCCTGTAGTAGCATTCACATGACCATAGGGCTGCCTGTGAAAGGATGGAGCTGTTCCTGATTGTGTGTGGCTTCTTCTCATGGGATGAAACCTTGCACTGCCATTGACAGTAAGCATGGCAAAAGAAGGGACCCTCTGTAGAGCCCCCTGTTTCATGTCCTATCACAATGCATTGTGTATTAAGGTGCTGGGCTGTCTCTGGACTATAGAGCTTGGCTTTCAGATTCACAGTAAATGTGGCAACTGTTTTCTGAGAGCATCTCACAAGCGAATGAGACTTCATAAAAGCAACTCATTCTCATTGCTCCAGGAGGTGATCTGTGATAAGGCATGAAGGAGAGAGCCCTTTTCAGGAATGTGAAGGATCTCCAGTTGTTCTCAGCAAAGGGAGCAAGTGCATCATGAAGTGTGTGCTGCTTTATATATACATGGTGCTATTTCTGATGGTTACCATAGCAACACTTGCATCCTGTGATATATGTTCTGCCTTGTGAAGTACAAACACACAGAGGTGCTTAGAAGTGAATTCCCAAAGGAAAGCATCTGTTCCCCCCACCCAGGTTCCTTCATGTCAGCCCAGCTCTTGCCGCAGACCTTTATCCTCTGTTACCTGCTCTCAGTCACTTGTATGCCATAGTGCAAAGCGGGGCAGTGATACAGGGCAAAGTACTGTGGCACTGGGAAGTGTGCATGGGAAGATGTTTCAGGTGGTGTTTTGCCTTCTTGTCAGCAGGAGTTGGCCTCCATTCATAAAGCAAGGTAATGAACTGGAGACCTCTGCCTATTTCTGCCTGCAGCACAGACCTAGACACAAGCTGTGAAAACCCAGAGATGATAGGGAGTGGTCTTTTACCCTCACATAACAGCTCTTTAACAGACCAAAATCTGGCTAAGAGAAAAAAATGGGATGAAACAACAAATTACCTTGCTGTATCCTGGGTAAATATGTCTTCAGGGATCTTATGGAAGATCCCTGGAACAAGGAGGAAGTAAAACTGGTGCAGTGTAAACTGTACAGTGTGGTTTAGGGAGATAGTATTAGGAGTGCATGAAGCCCTGAGCCAAAAGGTGGGCAGGCTGAACTCTCTCTCCCCTGAATAAGATCTAGAGGTAGCCCATGACACTGGTGGAGGCAGGTTTCCAAACAAGCAAGAGGAGGTGGTTCTCTGAGCAACATGTAGCTCAGCTGTGGTTGGTGTTACTGCAGCATTGTCTGTGTTATGTTGTTATTGATAATTGACATATTCAAGTATTATGACCTCCTATGTTGTCATTAGTCACGTCCTGTCAAGTTGTGTTATCTGACTGCAGAGAATTCATTTGCAAAGTTTCCTGCAAAGCTGTGAATCCCCTCCACAGCATCTGTCTGGTTTTTGCAGACACCGTCATTTGATGGAACCATGAATTCTTAGTGCCAACCCATGTTTTGCTGAATATATTCCTCTTTTCCATCCCTTCCATCACAAAAGGATTGTGTAGAAATGCACTCCATTATCATTAGATTAGAAATATGCCCTAAATTGGCTGTTAGAAGGCGGTGATACTGACAAATAATGATCGTTGGTGTCATGTCAGCAGCAGCAAAAGCAATTATTTTTCAGCATCTAACAACACAAAAGCAGATGTAGGAAGAAACTACCAATTAAAGATGAAATGCTTAAGGTCAGGTGTGGAGTCTATGATTACGCAAATACTTAATGCACGGTTTTTCTTTTGCTGTTTTGTTGAGCTCTTTCCTTGAATTTCTGAATCTCTGTGGCTGTTCAAAGCACTTTGGTTACAGGTTTCGGTCCACTCCCACTTTATTATTGCACTTGTGTTTTCCCAGTGAGTTGGTTGCCAGGACCCTGGGGATTACTTCATCTCATGAAATCCTGAAGGCATCAGACAAGCACTGGTGCGTCTGTAGTCAGA
Source organism: Myiopsitta monachus (assembly GCA_017639245.1). Taxonomy (NCBI): domain Eukaryota; kingdom Metazoa; phylum Chordata; class Aves; order Psittaciformes; family Psittacidae; genus Myiopsitta; species Myiopsitta monachus. Next base: position 11,098,529 of record CM029931.1, read on the forward strand.
TGTAATTGCATTTTGTCTACTGCCTTTCACAAAGTCATTGTTTACTACAAGACAGCGCTTCCAAGAACGCAGTTCCTTTGCATCTCTTCCTTATCTCCCCCAAACTCCATGTCATCTGCGTAAAATGAGCACAACCCTCATCCTTTCAGGGGAAGAGAATGAATTCATGCAGTTCTAAATAACCAGTGTTGTCCCAGCCACATGAATCAGATTTGGGGCAAGAGAATGGGCAGATGCAAGGTGTCCATGGCTCCCCCAGATAACAGTTCCCTTGACTTATGTTTCCGAAGCAGCCGCTGTCTCAGGGATGGGGGCTTGACCTCTGGCAGGAGTTGTCTGGCAATTTATGGATTGAGATGAGCTCTTAGGCAGAAGCTGTTCCCTGTGAGGGTGCTGAGGCGCTGGCACAGGGTGCCCAGAGAAGCTGTGGCTGCCCCATCCCTGGCAGTGTTGAAGGCCAGGTTGGACACAGGGGCTTGGAGCAAGCTGCTCCTGTGGAAGGTGTCCCTGCCTGTGGAGCTGGATGAGCTTTAACCCAAACCAGGCTGTGATTCTGTGGCAGTTACCAACCTGCTCTCGCTGACTCTGCTTTGGGCAGGATGACCTCCAGAGGTGTCTCCAGCCTCAGCATTTGAGTGGTAGCACCATTAACAGAGGCTGCAACAGTGAGGGCTTTTCTAAGCTCTGCAGTGAATATTCCTGCACATGAGCTATTCTGTGGTGGCTTTGCCTTTCCTGGGCATTTGCTGGAGACTTTGATTATGTTCTGGTTTTACGGATTCTTTAGTAGGTTTCTGATTTCTGGAAAAGGCTTTATTATTAGTTTTTATGGCTTTCAGAATATTGCTCCTTTAAACATCTTTTTGGCCTTACCATGACTGGATTTTGTGCTGCTTTCTATTTTCCCCATTTGGACACCAATTCCCCTTTCTGAATAATGTCGTTTTACTCTTGATAGTCTCCATTACTCTGCTTTTTAACCACAAAACCTCTTTTCTGCTCCTTTTAATGGGTGATATATTCTAAGCCTCTAATCTGGTTCCTTTATGTCATTTCCTTGCCACCTCTAAGCAGTTTATCTTTTTGGTGGCTGCTTTTAATTGAAGGTTTGAAAGTTCCTTGTCCTGCCTTTGAATGGGATAAATCCCCTTCCAGAGGGCCTGTTAGGACAGTCCGCTTGGATTGCACACCTAACTCCAAACTGAAGGTACTTTTAGGCCACAAATCACAGATGTGTGTGACCTGCCCCATTTTTAATACAAAAAAACACCCCCAAACTATTTTCTTGTCTGGAAACTTGTCGTGGTTTAAGCCGAGCTGTATATCTGCCACAATGCCGTTAGCTCAACCCCCACCTCCCCCTTCCTCCCCCCACTCCCCTAGGGATGGGGAGGAGAATCGAAAGAATGTAACTCCCAGGGGTTGAGATAAGAACAGTAACTGAGGTATAACACAAACCACTGCTGCTGCCACCAATAATAATAATGATGATAAGGGAAATAACAAGGGAAGAGAGTACAACCGCTCACCACCCACCGACCGATACCCATCCCAACCCGAGCAGTGATCCAACCCTTCCGGGTAACTGCCCCCAGTTTATATACTGGACATGGCGTGCTGTGGTATGGAATAACCTCTTTGGTCAGTTTGGGTCAGGTGTCCTGTCTCTGCTTCCTCCCGGCTTCCCCTCCTCCCTGGCAGAGCATGAGGCTCAGAAAGTCCTTGATCAGAGTAAACATTACTGAGCAGCAACTGAAACCATCGGTGTTATCAGCACTGTTCTCAGGCTGGAAGTCAAAAACAGCACTGCACCAGCTACTAAGGAGAAACAATGACTGCTACTGCTGAACCCAGGACAAAACTACAAGATTCTATAGGGCTTTAGGAGGAAAACTGAGGCTTGTCTTCCTCTATTTCACCATCTCAGCATAATACTGCTTCATTTGCTAAAAGATATGTATAATTAGTTGCATGAATAAAGAAGTGTTTTATATTAAAGCTCTTTGTAAACCCACCTGCTTGACTTTATTTCTCAGTAACTGATATGGGGGGTCCTCATTGTTAGTCTGTTCCAAATAACCAAACATTTTTCATTTGAGCTTGGTAGATCTGGGGAAGTAACTCTAATTCATCAGCTGTGTATTACTGTAACAAGAAGGAGACAGCCTGGAGAAGAGAAGCTGGGTGGAGACCTCAGAGCAGCTTCTAATGTCTGAAGGGGGCCGTAAGGATGCTGGAGAGGGACTTTTCATCAGGGATTGTAGTGATAGGACAAGGGGTGATGGGTTCAGATTGAAACAGGGGAAGTTCAGGTTAGATATAAGGCAGAAGCTCCTCCCTGTGAGGGTGCTGAGGCGCTGGCACAGGGTGCCCAGAGAAGCTGTGGCTGCCCCATCCCTGGCAGTGCTCAAGGCCAGGTTGGACACAGGGGCTTGGAGCAAGCTGCTCCAGTGGAAGGTGTCCCTGCTCATGGCTTGGGACAAGGGTGTTGGAACTGAATGAGCTTTAAGTTCCCTTCCAACCCAAACCATTCTATGCGTCTATGGTTACCCAAACAGCCCCACACTGATTTGCTTCATTGCTGCTGATTTATACTGATCTTTGAATTTAAAAGTGTGCTTGATGTAACTGGACATTTGGGGCTGTGAGTGGCACACAGGCACTACCGGGACAAGTACCAAGTTCTACAGCAGAGCCTTGGTGGATGCCATTTGTTGGTGTGAGGGATTTGGTGCCTGCCCAGCACTGGTGTAAAAGCAGGCAACTGATGCAGTCTTGTCCCCTTTGTTCCTGCAGAACATCCACCTGGTGGCCAAGTGGCTGAGTTCCCTGGAGAAGAAGCTGGAGCAGCACAGTGAGGGCAGCCACCGGGACTTCCGTGTCTTCATTAGCGCAGAGCCGGCACCTTCCTCTGAGAGCCACATCATTCCCCAGGGAATCCTGGAGAACTCCATCAAAATCACCAATGAGGCCCCAACCGGGATGCACGCAAACCTGCACAAAGCCCTCGACAACTTCAACCAGGTAGGACCACAGCGCTGTCGACTGGAGGCAGGTAGGATTGGAGCTGCTGTGGTGCCCCAAGTAGAGTGTGATGTGTGGGGGCATTGCTTCTTTTGCAGTCCCTTTGCATCATGTGGTATCTGGATCCAACAACCCCCTCCTCTCTTCTCCAGGAGCTGGGCACAGATCTCTTTCCAAGCACTGATTTTCCCAAGTGAGGACTCAGGTGATCCTGAATGGCCTCTTTCTTGCAGAGGTCACAGGATGCCAGACTTCTGCCCAGTTTAATTATTTTCACACCACAGAAAAGCTATTTCTTTACAGAATCAAACTTCTGAATGCAGCATTTGGGAGACTTTTGTCACATTTCAGGTTAAACCTTGCTTTTATGCCCTTCCGTTTAACCAGGGTTAGAGGTTCAGAACTGCTGATGTGGTCACATCTGACAGCACTCTTCAGAGCAGTGTAGGGGATATGGTGTTGTGTGCCCAAAGGCCATTCATTCAGCTGAAAACCTTGCTGACATCTGAAGCAGTGCGTATTAGAGCTGTAATCTCCCTGCAGGGAGGACTGGCTTTGCCAGGCGAGGATGAAGTAGGCCACCTTGAGAATTGCTGGCCCACAAGAAGAATAGCCGACTGGCAGGTTGCTCATTGCTTTTATTGCATGGTGACCACATACATACGCTCCTGTTACAGCAGGCACCATCTCTACTCTTTGTTGACTGAGCTGCAACAAAGTGCAGAGGACACAGAAGTAAAGCATGTGGAAATGATGGGAAATTGTAGAATCCCAGGACTGATTTGTGTTGGAAGGGACCCTAAGATCATCCAGGTCCAGCCCCCTGACATGAGCAGGGATACCTTCCACTAGAGCAGCTTGCTCCAAGCCCCTGTGTCCAACCTGGCCTTGAGCACTGCCAGGGATGGGGCAGCCACAGCTCCTCCGGGCACCCTGTGCCAGCACCTCAGCACCTGCACAGGGAAGAGCTTCTGCCTTAGATCTAACCTGATCTTCCCCTGTGTCAGTTTGAACCCATCACCCATTTGTCCTATCACTACAGTCCCTCACGAAGAGTCCTTCCCTAGCACCCTTGTAGCCCTATTCAGACGCTGGAAGCTGCTCTGAGGTCTCCATGCAGCTTGTCTTCTCCAGGCTGAACAGCCCCGATGTTCTCAGCCTGTCTTTGTATGGGAGGTGCTCCAGCCCCTGATTATCCTCGTAGCCTCCTCTGGAATTGCTCGAACAGCTTCCATGTCCTCTCATGCAAACCCTCCCTTGCAATAGCACATCCAGGGCATCGTGGCTGTGACCTCCACTGCTGAGCAAACATCTGAATAAGGAGGGAGTAGCTACACCAGCCCCTTCACTATCCCTCTGCAGGGACAGCCCCTTTAAATCCACTCTGTTATTGTGATACAGACTACAAAGGGTACTTGTGTGACTTCCCTTCATTATCGTTATCCTAAAAATCTCCAATGTTAGACCTATCATCAGCTGAAGGGCATAAAAGAGCTCAGGGGCTGTACTGAAAAGAGGGAATCCATTGCTCTAAATTGTGCAAGTTGTTGACTAACTGTGTAAGATGATCAAGAACAGCCCCAAACCCGTGTTTTCCCCTTGATGAGACAACACTCTGCTCCTTTCATTATCAACCGCCTGATGAAGAACTGGTTCCAATATCTGCTGAGCACCTTTCTTATTTTAGAAATCATTCCTGGACTTCAAGGGGAGCTTGCCTGAATGAACACTGAGTACGAATCCAGCTCAGTCTCATTTGGCCTCCCTCTTTAGTTGTGCATTTTTCTGCACTTACAAAGCAGAACAATATTCCCCGCACAGAATAATGGGCCTTCTTTGTAGCTTTCAGCTGAAAGCTAAATCTGAACATCCATTCTGCAGGAAGCAGGGAAATGAGGGGTGAAGGGGCCCCACCCACTCGCTGATAAGAGAGGTTTTATAATGCCCCAGCAATTTAGAAAATGCTAATTACTGTCTGATTGAAACGAGCAGGATGGAAATGCTCCTGGGGGTGAGGGTTCTCCCCTCCCATTGCTCTCCAGGACATTCCGTGGAGCTCAAGGTGATGAATGACAGGAGATAAAAACGGAATAATCTTTCCTGACTACTCGCATTAATCCTTGCGTGGTGCCTCCTCTCTTCACCTGCTCAGCACTTACCTCCTGCACTTGAGATCCCCTCCAAACCAGCGTCTAAGTGCAAAAATAGTGGTGACCTGTCCGCATTTCTCTGCCCTATGGATCAGAGAGTGAGATCCATGGCAGGATGGGGTTACTCTTGCCTGGTCTGATGACGAGAGGCTGTATGGACAGAAAGGAAAGCAAACCTGCAAGGTTTGCCCTTGCACGTTCCCAGAATAGAGAGGCCATAGTAATTGCAGCAGAAGTGGTCCAAAAAGGCAGTCCGAGGAGTGAGACTGCCTTCAGGCTCTTCTGGTTGCTCTAGGTTTAACAGCCAGGGTCTTAACAGAATCATAGAATAGTTAGGGTTGGAAAGGACCTTAAGATCACCCAGTTCCAACACCCCTGCCATGAGCAGGGACACACCTCACACTAAACCATGACACCCAAGGCTATGTCCAACCCAGCCTTGAACACCACCGGCAATGGAGCATTCACAGCTTCCCTGAGCAACCCATTCCAGTGCCTCACCACCCTTACAGGAAAGAATTTCTTCCTCATATCCAATCTAAGCTTCCCCTGTTTAAGTTTGAACCCATCACCCCTTGTCCTATCACTACAGTCCCTAATGAAGAGACCCTCCCCAGCATCCCTATAGGCCCCCTTCAGATATTGAAGGACTGCTCTGAGGTCTCCACTGCAGCCTTCTCTTCTCCAGGCTGAACGTGACAGCTCGGCTGCTGAGGTGTGAGAGTGAAGGAAATGATTGTTGTGAGCAGCAGTTTGCAATGGTCCGTGTCTCCTTGAATGGGATCAGTCATAAATGTGAGCAATTAACTCTTACCCTTCATGTCATGTGGAAAGTGGGGTCAGCAGGAGCACGGCTGCCTCCAGCAGTGAGACACGCTGGGCTCTGGCCTGTTCTGACACACAGGCTGTGCCCCAGGGAGCCACCAGCACTCAGTCTATGTCCCCATCTCCCACTGCTCCAGGTGCCTGTCCCCTGCAGTGCTTAGCGAGGCCACAGAGCAGGTTCTAATCACTGCGATACAATGACTAATATTGACTCTGTGGCACCAAGAGAAGAGTCTTTTCATGAAAACAAAAGAATATCATCACGAGGATGATCAGGGGCTGGAGCATCTCCCATACACGGACAGGCTGAGAGCACTGGGGCTGTTCAGTCTGCAGGAGAGAAGCTGCGTGGAGACCTCAGAGCAGCTTTCAGTGTCTGAATGGGGCTACAAGGGTGCTGGAGAGGGACTCTTCATGAGGGACTGTAGTGATAGGACAAGGGGTGATAGGTTCAAACTGAAACAGGGGAAGTTCAGTTTAGATCTAAGGCAGGAGTTCTTCCCTGTGAGAGTGCTGAGGCACTGGCACAGGGTGCCCAGAGAAGCTGTGGCTGCCCCAAACCTGGCAGTGTTCAAGGCCAGGTTGGACACAGGAGCTTGGAGCAAGGTGCTCCAGTGGAAGGTGTCCCTGCCTGTGGCAGGGAGTTGGAACTGAATGAGCTTTAAGGTCCCTTCCAACCCAAGCCACTGTGTGATGGACTTCAGTTCTTCCAGCTACAGTCCTTCCTCAGCAGGAGCCTTGCTTAGGGCCACGGTCCCAGTTCCACTAATGGCACACTTGCCCTCTGTGGTGCCTCTCCATCTCTCTGGTGTGGGATGCAGGGCGTGTGCAGGTGGTGGGTCATTGAGTGGGTGCACATGTCCTTCCTTTCATGGCTATCAGTGTGTGTTCCTGTGCAAAGCCACTTGGAGTTGGAAAAGAAAATATTAGTTTGAAAAAGAAAATATTAGGTTGGAAAATGTGCATCCAAATTTGCTGCGAAATTTGCAATGAAAAGCCACTGACTTGTGGATATTATGTAGAAATGAACCAATTGGGTAAATCACTCCTGTCCGAAGTCTATTGTATTTAGGGAGACCCTGAGAGCCACTGAGACTGCAGGCAGTGTGGATTCACACAGCCCTGCCTCTCTGCTTGTATTGCAGGATACCCTGGAGATGTGCACTCGGGAGCATGAGTTCAAGAGCATTCTCTTTGCCCTCTGCTATTTCCATGCTGTGGTGGCAGAAAGGCGCAAGTTTGGTCCCCAAGGCTGGAACCGGTCCTACCCTTTCAACACTGGTGACCTCACCATCTCTGTGAACGTGCTGTATAATTACCTGGAGGCCAGCTCAAAGGTGTGTGAATCAAAGGTGGGCTGGTTGGTGGCTTTTAACCCTCAGCCATGGACTGACTTGTGCTGAAACTCCTGGCAAGTCTCCTTAAATGCCTTTTCCTTGGTGTATTTGTGTATATAACTTCACAGTTCGGTGTACCTGTGGTGAGATGGGAAGCTTCAGTGCCTTCACGTCTGTAGAAGCTTACACATCCTAGCAAATAGTGCCTGTGGTCTTTATTAATTGAAAATACACAGTGGTCTTTCGTTTAACAGAGCTGAGAATACATTTGCATTTCAGTGGGAACCTGCACAAAATCTATGCTGTGATCCAGTTTTCCTTGGGCAGGATTTAACTACTACCTAATGCTTGTTTGCATAGGAAACTGGAATAGTGAAGTGGAAGCACTCACTGTGCAGATCAGGGCTCAGTGCTGTAGACTGCAGCTCAGCAACCCGGCTGGTGGAGCTCTGGCTGTCTGAACCTCCTTCACAGCCTCCTGCTTCATTCCTCAGGTCCCATATGATGATTTACGCTACCTCTTTGGTGAGATCATGTATGGAGGACACATTACAGATGAGTGGGACAGGCGGCTTTGCAGAACCTATTTGGAAGAATTTATTAAGCCAGAAATGCTGGAGGGAGAACTCCTCCTAGCTCCAGGCTTCCCCCTCCCAGCAAACATGGACTATAATGGCTATCATCAGGTAAGCTCCTGGTTTTCTGCCATTATTTATACACATAAATGTAATGTCTTCTGTAACTGCCTTATAATCTGTCTTAGGAGGCAGTGACTAGAACTGCAGTGTTTCAAGCACATCTCCTGTTATTTCCCACTCTATTCTGTTTCTGTAGACATTTCAGCATTCCCTTGGATGAACCAAGTCTAATGGTAATTTGCTACTCCATCATGGGCTCATTCTGTTCGGGCATGAATAGAGCAACTTTATTGGTTCTTGAGACTTGAGTGGGGCTCCTGGAAAATTACATCCACACACTGTTTGCTATAATAGCCCTTTCAAGTTCCTTTTATCATCAGTTTCGATGTGAAACAGTGAAGGGTCTTGTTGCTGTGCTCACAGATCTCATCTGTTCTTTGTACACAAATGTGGTAGCAGAGATAAGCGTATTTGGCTGGTTTTGTTCATAAAACTTAAGTACTGGAAGCTACATTCCCACTAGAGATTTCAGGATATTGATGAACCGTGGGTAATTGCTAGAGGAGGTCCAGGCCTGAGACATGTGGCCAAGCCAAACTTTAGCAATTAGTACATTTTCACAGCAGGAGCAGAAGCAGTTCTGTAAACAGCCATTCACTCCTCTCTCTCTTCAGTTTGCTGGTGTTTCAGGCACAAGCAGAGTTGCATCAGCCTGGGGTTACTTGCTCGGATAGGTGATAATTCCAGTGCTGTGATCTCTGCAAGCAGAGTGCCCTTGGTCTCTGTATCTAACCTGAACCTGGATTTCTCTGTGCAGTACATAGACGATGCCTTGCCTCCAGAGTCTCCTTATCTGTATGGCCTCCATCCCAATGCTGAGATTGGCTTCCTTACCCAGACCTCAGAGAAGCTCTTCCGCACCATGCTGGAGATGCAGCCCCGGGATACCAGCATGAGTGATGGAGGAGTGGTGACCAAGGAAGAAATGGTGAGAGCGGTAGAGCTGTTCCATTCTGATACCTGTCTCATTCATAAGTAGTGCTATCCAGCTCAGGTTTGTCTCACAGCTGCTTATTATAATGTGTTCTGCCTTTGCTGGATACAAACCAGGTGTCTAAAACCACCTGACTCTAAGTATGCAGAACATCACCATGATGGGATGTAATTGGAGTACTGTCAGTAATAGGACAGTGGGTTTTAATTACCCCCTGAACTGTGGTGTGTTCATTACCATCTTGTGTAGATGTTGCAAATAAACCTTCTGTGGCCTCCACTGCCTCTGAGCCACCAGTCCCTGTGCACCACACTGTGCCTGGCATACCAATGGGCTTCCTGAGTGCTCTGTGTGCCGTGTGTGATGTGCCACTGGAGCTCAGCCCACCTATTACTGCTACCGCCAGGTCCCACCAAGCTCCCAAGGGACTTGTAGTACCTTATCTCCAGCTGAGCCCCTTTGCTGTGCCCAGGTACCAGGCTGATCCCAGCCCTTCCTCTCGAAGCTCACAGCTCATTAAAATCTGGCCCAAGATTTTAATGAAATCAGCCAACACTTGCTCAGCTTTTTCTGCAGTCTGAAGGTCCCAGCTCTGTGTTTCAAGCTTTGCAAAGCAATGAGTAACTATTAGAAAGCTTATCTGATGTCTGTGGTTTCACACATACTTCCTTTGGCTTGGTGTGGAGCTGGGGAGCTGCCTTTGCTCTTAAAAGTGTTCAGCATGTTCAGTTCGTACTGGAATTTGAGTTGAGAGAATAACCCAGAGGTAGCAAAGCCAAAGGAGATGCTCAGGGATATCAAATGTGACTACATCTTCTCCCCTCCCAGTCCTTTTTATATTGAAGTACAATTAAACTCCTTGGCCAGAGAGGCAAGATTATCAGTAAGTGACCCAGCAGTGGTATCACAGGCATCCTCCATTTGCGGCTTTCCATCCCTTACTTTGCCTGAGGTGGTTTTAGAGAGCTGGCAAGCCTCTTGTTTTCCTGAGGCTCTTCAAGTCCAGTTATTCCCATGGGGTTCTGAGGCCACTTCACCAAAAATAAGCTGTGTTTGTTGTGTAAAAAGCAGGGATTTGTAGAGGAATTTAGAATTAGAGGATATTTCTGTATGGCACCTGAGGTGCAGCTGAAGAGCTTGTCCAGCTGAGCTTTACTTTTAGGCACCTAAGTGGTCAGTAACAGGCTGCTCATCATCACCTCTTTGTAACATCTGACATGAGTAGGGAGGGTTTGGAAGAGCAGCAGTGCCAGAAAGTTGGAGTACAGAGCCCGGAATATGAATGTTGGCGGGCATTGTGATACTTAGCCTGGGCTTCCTCTGCCACTGCCACCCTCACACCAGGTTTTGTCCATCACATCATAGAACTGTGACTGCATTAAGCATTCCTGAAAAATCCCCAAGGAGCAGAGTCTGGCTTAGGTTCCAGTGTGGAAGCAAGGCAGAGCATTATGTGAGAGACTCCCACAGCAAGCTGCCTAACGGTCCATGTAAACCTCAGAGATACAGCAGATCCCAGGAAGATCAGGGGCTTCAGGCCTCGCTGTCAACCAGAAAGGTTTTTGGCTGCTTTATTGATTTTCTCTGGCAATTGCACTGGAGCATTCCCTATTCAGTATTTAGAGATATAAAGCGCTGTTCCCAAAGCAAGCTCTGGTGGTGACCAGAAAACAGTTCTGTTTCATTATGCTTTTCTTTCACGGCTCCATTAGTTCAGGTTGCAAAATTCAGCTTAAAATTAAGTTTTCTATAATCACCTCTCTCTATTATTATACTGCAGAAAACCAGCTCATAAGCTCAGTTGTCCTGGGGCTCGGCTGAGGCTATAGCCCCATCCGTCTCCTTGCATTGACTCTGACCTTAGAAGAATCGTAAAATAGTTTGGGTTGAAGAGACCTTAAAGCTCCTCCAGCTCCAACCACTGCCACGGGCAGGGACACCTTCCACCAGAGCAGCTTGCTCCAAGCCCCTGTGTCCAACCTGGCCTTGAACACTGCCAGGGATGGGGCAGCCACAGCTTCTCTGGGCACCCTGTGCCAGAGCCCCAGCACCCTCACAGGGAAAAGCTTCTGCCTTATATCCAACCTAAATCTCCCCTCCCTGCTTTTGTTTCCATTTGTGGGCTCGAGACCCAAGAAGAAAGGAGACTGCTACATGTCACAGTGACATTTTTAAACCATCATTTTGAAAGCTTCTCATCTGACATTAGCTTTTGTGAGCATTTGAATTTTAATAGGATGGGGCAGGCTCTTTGAAAGGTGCCATGCCCAGCGCCACTGACACTGATGGTTTCAGAGGCACTAAGTGGCAGATGGAGTTTTCATACCACATTCAGGCAGCTGTCAGCTGAGGAAGCTCCGTGGATCATTCACTAACATCCGTCTGTTTTCCCTTTGGCACACAGGTGAAAGCCCTTCTGGAAGAGATGTTAGAGAAATTGATGGATGAGTTTAACATTGCAGAACTGATGGCAAAGGTGGAGGAGAGGACACCGTACGCTGTGGTTGCCTTCCAGGAGTGTGAGTGCATGAACATCCTCACCAGTGAAATAAAGCGCTCTCTTAAGGAGCTGGATCTGGGGCTGAAGGTAAGAGCTTGGGATGCTTGAGGCTGCAGTGTTGTGAAACCTGGGTGATTGGAAAAGGTGCTCACAGAATAAAAGGGGTCACACATGCTATTCAGCACTGGCTGCAAAACCAACTTGACTCCGTGAGAAAAGACTAACAGATGGATTTCAAATGACACAGTGTCCACAGGCACTGGGAGAGGTTAAAGGTGCCCATAGCAATGACTGCTTCTTGAGAAGAGAGACCAGGCACTTCTGTCCACCCCATATTGTAGCACAGCAACAACAGGTTGCTCCAAATTTGAGATGTGACCTATTTAAAAGTAAGCCAAAAAATCACAGCTTTTCACACAATGCCCAGGTACTGGGCAGGGGGGAGCTTGTAACAAAATGTTATTAAAGGCACAAACTGAGCTGAAATGAAGAGTGATTGTGTGTAAGGAGACAGAATGTCCAGAGCTGTAAGAGAAAAAGCCTAAAACCAAAAGAGTTTTGGAAGAGGTACAACTCCCCTTGCTGGGTATGAGTTACCTCCTAATGGAGGGGGGTCAGGAACAGACCCTCCCTGTGGAGACACTGTCCTTGATTCCTCCACCCCATAGTTGCTTCTTCATCCTGGTAAAAAGCCAGACTCTGCTCCAGGAAGGGGATGTCTTTGTGCCTTGGGGTGGTGGCTGTGGCTTATGGAGAACAGTGAGGAGCTCTGGGGCTGGCAGGACACACCAGATGGGTTCATCAAGATGTGCAAGAGGGCTGTGCTTTAAGGCTTCCTCTTCTGGCGGGGGAAGTCATCTACTCAATTCCCTCCTAGGCAGTTGGTTGGAAAAAATAGAAAGGCCAAAAGACTGCCCATTAGGGGATAAACCCGCAAAGAGCAAGCTGCACTGCGAGTGAGTACCTGCCTGGCCAGCCCTGGTGCCCTGGAGTAACAATTCTCCTTCACCTTGTCATCCCAAAGGACTCTTCACCATAGCCAAGTGCATCCCTCAGAAAGGGCTAAGTTGAGCGGACTAATGCTGCCTGGAGCTTGCAGCATGAAGCTGCTGGCTTCAGTGCTACCCTGATGCCTTTCCTGCACCATTGACATTAAATTGCTCCCTAGTGTGAGGCAGCAATTGAGGACATCAGTCGCTGGGCATTCCCTGCTCCATCATTTCCTGAATGACAGGTTCTTGTCCCATTTCACCAAAATGGTGAAATACACCACATATATTTCACCAAAAATACTTTGCACAGTATGAGAACCATCACGCTTGAAGGAGCTGCAGTGACTTTGTATGACCCCATTAGGAGAAAGAGGTGGCAGATGAGCAAAGAGGACCTGGATGACAATTCCAACCCTCTCCTGGGACAGCTTTGAAGAGAGACCTTCAAAGGACATGTCTGCAGTGTGCATGCAGAGGTGGGAGGCTTGGCTCTGGGGTTTTAGGCAGCTGCAGCTCTGCAGGGGTAGGACTTGGCTGCTTCACATTGTGCGCTACACTGTGACCCCAGCAGCCTGGTCCATGAGAGCTCAGACATTTCTGCATTGCATTTGCTGCTGATGCTTACTGTCTTGATTAAAGAGAGAGACATATCATAACCACTTTGTGGTGGCCCAGTGTGTACAATTCATTTTAAAATGGGCTGATACTTATGTAGTCAATTATTCTAAACAGATTTCCTTTATTTTCTAGCATAGTGGAATTGAAAATTCTGTTGCCTGAGACAGGTAAACAGAAGTGATTTAATGTGTCATCAAGGAGCACCAAACAAGATATGACTGTAACTTGGACAATGTATAGCGATTAGATTTAATGAGGAGGAGAAGAAGAATAAGCTATTTAATGTTGATAGGGAGAATGAGTGGATGCATGGGCTTAAATAAACAACAGACAAAATAAACCACAGAAATCAAGCAATAATAGAGTGCAAATTTCTCCCCAAATCCTGGCAGGGGAGTGAGATGGTATCTGCAGAAAAGGCACCTCTGATGACTACATAGCTTGGTCCCAACAGATCGCATCTGCGGTGTGATCCAGGGACACCATAGGGGCAGGACTTAAGGACTCCTGAAGAGCAGATGAGGAGCGGTATCTGTGTTAGGATGAAGGGTCTGAGGTACCACCAGTGGGCAATTCTTCTCTGCCTGCAAGCAGAGGTTCCATGTGGGTCCCTGCAGAGCTGAATCAAACATGATGCATGACCTGCACCCCACACTATCCCCCAGTGGGACTCTCCCATACCTTGGGGACTACAGCAGGGCCAGAGGATGCTTGACCCTACTCTTGGCTCTTTCTGTAGGCAGGGCTGCTGTCCTGACTTGACAGCTCAGTCTTCACACTCAGTTTGGGAGAGAAATTGCTCTTTAATTGTTTCTCCTGAGAGTAGCTCCTATGGGAGCTGCTAATGCACGTTAATCTATGGGACTGGGGATCTTCACTGACAGCACTCAGAGGAGGAGAGTTTACGTAAGAGGAACCACAGATCTCAGAAGAGAATAAATAAAGCACAGAGGAAGCAAGTCTGATTGTTTTTAACTGCCTATCTGCTAAAAGGCAGCGATTTGGAAATGTCATGCCTCATTTGAATGTTTGAATAATTCATTGTGTCTCTGTAGCGGAAAGTGATTGTTTGCTCCAAAAATAGGAGACATCCCATTAAGAGGAAGGGAAATTGCAATAGACTGGTAGCCTTCAAAAAATAACTGGCATGTTGCATTTCAAAGCCCTTTGTTCTGGCTGATTTGGGTGAGCCCGGAGGCTGGGCTGAAACACTTGCATGTTAATGTTGTACCCAGTGTCATTTTTGCAAGCAGATTTCCTGTTTTGCAACTTCAGGGAAGGATAAGCCTCCAAAATGGGGATAATAAATATTATAGAAGAATGGAATAAGACCACATTTTGTAAGGCTGGCTGGATATTTCACTGTATTAAGGGAAAATAACAGAGAAAACAATGGGTGACAATAGTCTGCTCATCTTGAAGGGAGGTCTGCAGGCTGAGTTGGATTTCCTTTAAGGAAAATTACTCCTAGCGTTTGGGCAGAAGAAACCCTTAACTTGATTTGTTCCTGATGCACTTTAGTATTCAGTATCTGTAATGTAAATTTATGCATAATTGTGCTTGGACAACTACATGAGAGAGCTGCCAGAGATGCTTTGAAACCTCACAGGAGCTTCCAACAAGTCTGCTTGAACACGCAGGCTTTAGAAATTGCTTTCCTTGGGCCTTCCTCAGAGTTCCATTTGCTAAGTCGTTTGTTTCCTGCCAGTAAAGCCAGACATGAGATATGATCAGGAGGATTTGTCTTTAAATCAGTTTGACCGCTCCCACACATTTACCCCTTTAAAACCTTTCCAGGAGTGCAAACCACTCCTGATTGCCACTATTAGAAGGCCCTGTGGTTCTCAATGTCCTGCTGTGACCTGTGCAGCATTTTGCCCCTCAGACTTCAGTTTTCTCCTGCATGGCTTTAGCCAGAGAGCAGCCTGTTGAATAGGTCTTCTCAGCTGTCTAAGTTCTCCTGAGGCAGGAGATGGTGACCCGTGTGATGTGACCAAGGAAGGAACCACGGGGCTGCTCAGCCTGGAGAAGAGAAGGCTGCGTGGAGACCTCATAGCAGCCTTCCAGTATCTGAAGGGGGCCTATAGGGATGCTGGAGAGGGACTCTTCATTAGGGACTGTAGTGATAGGACAAGGGGTAACGGGTTCAAACTTAACCAGGGGAAGTTTAGATTGGATATGAGGAAGAACTTCTTTCCTGTAAGGGTGGTGAGGCACATGGAATGGGTTGCCCAGGGAAGCTGTGAATGCTCCATCGCTGGCGGTGTTCAAGGCCAGGTTGGACATAGCCTTGGGTGACATGGTTTAGTGTGAGGTGTCCCTGCCCATGGCAGGGGGGTTGGAACTGGGTGAGCTTAAGGTCCTTTCCAACCCTGACTATTCTATGATTCACAGTTTGTGTTCCAACTGATGTCATTAAATAACAGAGCAACTGCCCCCTGAGGAGCACAAATCATTTTGACATCCTTTTGGACCTCATGACCCAGCCCCTCTGAATAGACACCCCCCCATGCTTTTCTGTTGTGTGAGCTCAAATTGTGGGTCAGTAAATTATCTTTTAGTGTGCTATAAAGTGAAACAGCTCAGGTGCCTAAGAGAAAATGCAGTGGGGCATGCACTGCCATTGTGTTTCTTTGTCATTTCATGGCAAATACCAGCATGAGACACCTTTCATTTGTGTTTGCTCCTTGGAGTTACCCAGGACTTTAAAGATCCATCATTCTGAGTTTCCCTACAAATGTAAAATCATTAAATAGAAATAATGAGATTGCAGACTTGGCCCCTGCTCATATGAAGTGAATGGAGGTGATGTGTATTTTGAAAGGTGTTTGCAGGTTGCTTCTCATGTTTTAGGACTAATTACAAATAGCCCTGTTTCCACTTTTTGATGTAACCTGATTTCTTGCTTTTGGCTTCAAGAGTGTTAAAACAAAGACCATCTTAAAACCTTTGTACACATGATTTTCTCTATCCACCAGAAATGTGTTCTCCATGGGGGAACCCAGCAGGTTCTGACACTTGCTACCTTTAAAAGCTTATTACTTTTAACAAGTCATCTTTGGAGCTGAGGTTTAATAATGCCTTGTACCAGCCAGAAGTGTTGCAATGGACACCTCCAGTGCCTGAATTCGGCTGAAACCTTCCTGGCTTTGATAAGACACAGTCTATGGGGCAGATGTGCATTCAAGCCTTTTGTTTAAGCACTACCCAGCAGCTCTGAGTGTTGCATTTGCAACAGCATGGTGAGCTCAGAGGATTTCTGTTCTGATGACAAGTTGGCATTCCAAGCTTGGGAGTCTCTGATCATTTTGTAGTGTAATTCCTTTGAGAAAGTGCTTCCTAACCCAAGAGCACCAGCATGCTCATTTGCCCTAAGTCTTGATCATGCAGCGCTGAACCCTCTTACACTTATTAGTGCCAGATGCAGCATGGGCCATCAACAAGGGCCCTCATTACCGCTCTCCCATGGTCTGGTTGGGTGTCTAGCTGTGATCCTGTCCTGCTGGAGCCTCTCAGTCTGATCCGCAGATCAGAGCTCTGCAGAGCACTGTGAGTATAGGAGTGAAGTGCAGAGATTTGGACCTGCAGGACTCTGGCAAGCATTGCTAAGCACGCGTTGGGGCTGCTTTAAGTAGATTTCAACTTCTGCTAAAGCTTCATAGATTTTTATGGTCCCAGTAAGGGCACCTCTGCTGACCTCGTGGCTGGAGGCACTGAAGTCCTGTGGAAGAACAGTTGGAATTTTTAATGTGAATAGACTGACCCAATTCCCTCACCCACATTCTCAGCAATGGCTCAACTGATTTCAGTTAATCTTTCCAAAACCGCTCTGCCTGGGGCAAAGAGAAATTGTAAGTCAGATAAATGTTGGCAAAATGAGAAGGGGACAAAAGTTTTTGCAATGGTAACCAGTGATCAACATTACCCACCAGTCTCCAAACTGCTCTGGTGTGTTTTACACCTCCAGCTCAGCATGGGGCATGCAGAGATTTCAATTGTGAAGGGCATTACAATGGTAATGCTGAGCCTGCCTTCAAAGTCTTTGTCTTTGCAGACTGCTTGGCTTGAGTGTCACAGAATCACAGATTAGTTGTTTTGGGGATATAATCATAGAGTTAGCTCAGTTGGAAAAGACCCTTAAGATCATCAAGTCCATCCGTTACCCCAGGACTGCCAAAGGCACCACTAAACCATGTCACTAAGATTGTCTAGTCCAACCCTGTGCTCAAAGCAGGGGGAGGTAGAGCAGGTTCCTAGGACCATGCACTCAGAGTAAAAAAGTTGGTATTTGTATTTCAGTGGAGTGTCATAGAATCATAGCATAGTCAGGGTTGGAAAGGACCTTAAGCTCACCCAGTTCCAACCCCCCTGCCATGGGCAGGGACACCTCACACTAAGCCATGACACCCAAGGCTCTGTCCAACCCGGCCTTGAACACCGCCAGCGATGGAGCATTCACAGCTTCCCCGGGCAACCCATTCCTGTGCCCCACCACCCTTACAGGAAAGAAGTTCTTCCTCATATCCAATCTAAACTTCCTCTGTTTAAGTTTGAACCCGTTACCCCTTGTCCTATCACTACAGTCCCTAATGAAGAGTCCCTCTCCAGCATCTCTATAGGCCCCCTTCAGATACTGGAAGGCTGCTCTGAGGTCTCCACGCAGCCTTCTCTTCTCCAGGCTGAACAGCCCCAACTTTCTTATCCTATCTTCACACGGGAGGTGCTCCAGTCCCCTCATCATCCTCGTGGCCTCCTCTGGAATTGTTCCAACAATTCCATGTCCTTTTGATGTTGAGGACACCAGAACTGCACACAGTGCTCCAAGTGAGGTCTCAGGAGAGCAGAGTAGAGGGGCAGGATCACCTCCCTCGACCTGCTGGTCACGCTCCTTTTGATGCAGCCCAGGATACGGTTGGCTTTCTGGGCTGTGAGTGCACACTGTTGGCTCATGTTCATTTTTTCATCGACCAACAACCCCAAGTCCTTCTGCGCAGGGCTGCTCTGAATCTCTTTCCTGCCCAACCTGGAGCTGTGCCTGGGATTGCTCTGACCCAGGTGTAGGACCTTGCACTTGGCATGGTTAAACTTCGTCCTATATTTTGAGGGGTTCCCATCCACCTCTTGTCCTGTCACTGGACACCTACTGAGAAGCGTTTGGCTCCATCTTCTTAACTTTCTGCCATCAGATACCTATAGGCACTGAAAAGAATCCTCCATGAGCCATTTCTTCTTGAGGCTGAACAATCCCAGCCCTGGGCCCAGCGTGGCAGATGTCCCTCCCCAGTGCTGAGCACAGTGCTGCCATTAGCCTGGTGGCAATGCTTCTCCTAATGCAGCTCAGGACACTGGTGGCCTTTTGTGCTGCAGGGGCACATTGCTCTACACTGCTGAGAATCTGCCCTATAAAGATCTTCAGTCAATGAGAGGAAACAGAAACAACACTGGGACAACGGGGGGATACTCATCCTGTCACTGTTTTACACAGCTTTTCCTCCAAGTAGTATTTTTACAGTAGGGAAGATGAGGATGCAGGACTATGCAGTGAAAGATGCGTGTGAAAATCTGAACCTCATGACTGTGTAGGCTGCCACGAACTTCCACACTTCCTAGCTCAGCTTCTGCTTTCAAGCAGGCTTTGTTCAAGGTGAGCAGTTATCAGTGCTAATGATACCCTTTCTCACTCAGGGAGAACTGACCATGACAAGTGACATGGAGAACCTGCAGAATGCCCTTTTCTTGGACATGGTGCCTGAGTCCTGGACAAAGAAAGCTTACCCTTCCACAGACAGCCTGGGCACGTGGTTTGCTGACCTCCTCACTCGCATCAAGGAGCTGGAGGCCTGGACAGGAGACTTTTCCTTACCCTCCACAGTGTGGCTCGCTGGGTTCTTCAATCCCCAGTCTGTCCTGACAGCCATCATGCAGTGCACAGCCCGAAAGAACGGGTGGCCTTTGGACAAGATGACCTTGCAGTGTGATGTGACAAAGAAGAACAGAGATGATTTTGCCAGCCCTCCTCGGGAAGGGGCGTATGTCCATGGCTTGTTCATGGAGGGTGCGCGCTGGGATGCACAGGTGAGCTCACCAAGGCTCTTGTGTTGAGCAAAAAGCCATGGGAGTTATGTCCTTAATGCTTGGTACTGTACTCTGGGGAACTTCTCAGCCCAGACAGGCACTCATCTGAAATAGTCATTCTTGCTGCTGCTTTAGGAATGGGAGTGACAGGAAATCTGGGCCTCTCCTCTGCAGCCTAGAGTGGGTGTCCAAGGTGGGCAGATGAATCACCCCTTGAAGCTGCCTGTTCCATGGCCATGAAGGGAGTTAAAGGTGGCCAGCTTGGACTGATAATCTGGTTTTTGTAAGCTGAATCTCAACCTATAGCTTTATGGTTCAGAGGATTTCCATCCCCTAGCTTGCCTGAGGTGGTTTTAGGGAGCTTGCAAGCCTGTTATTTTCCTGAGGCTCTTCAAGTCCAGTTACTCACACAAGGTTCTGAGGCCACGTTACCAAAACCAAGTAAACTTTGGTCAGGGTTCATGGTGTTATTGCAAACAGAAAACATGGGGTCCTTTCAGGCCTGCCTTGTCCCTGCTCCATCTCATGGTTGTGATTTCACTGCTACCTCCAAAAGTGTCTTGGCAGACCTGCAGTGTCACTGCTCTGTCATCTGCCCAGCAGCAGTGGAGACAAAGGAGAGGGCTCTGATTTTCTACATCTTCACATCCGCAGAGCTGACTGGGTGGGATGTGCCAAATCCAGACCACTGTCCTTCCACTGCCAGCTGCTGCAGGATGGCATCTGTGTAGATGGGGTTTGTGACCAAAAATTAATCACATCCTTTAGGCATCCCCTTAGGGTGCCAAGTAAAACTTGCATGAAGGTTTAACTGGTATGGTCAGTGCGGGCTCAGGCTGAGGACTCAGTGTAGAGGGTAGGCTCATCCTGGGCAAGCAGAATAGTATGGGGTGGCTTCTCCTTTCCCCTTCTGGATGTGACCCAATCCTCAGTCGTAGCATAGCCAGCCTCAAGGCAGCCAAGGTGAGACGCATACCCACCAACCAGGCAGCTGAAGGGAAGCTTCTGCACTTGCTGTTTTCTGCCTCTGTAGCTGTCAGCACTCCTGTCGCAGCACCCCAGAAGAGCACAACTGTCCCTGTCATTCCCTGTGACAGTTGTCAGCTGTTGGGATTGCAGTCTGCAGAGCCAGAGCATTTAGGCTCACAAATCCCCACTGGGCTTGGTGCTCCGGGTGGCCTGGCCTGTGTACCGGGACTCCCGGTTACATTAAACGACAGTGATTCATGCAGCGCTTGCTCTGGGCAGCCAGTGAGATGCTTCTGCTGCCAGTGGTCTGGGAGAGAGTGAAGGCTGATCGAAGTGGGTCACCCCGAGCTTACTTATCTGTGCAAAGGGTTTTATTTCAGAGGTCACTCTTTGTGTCTTAGCCTTGAAGCTCCTACTTCACCTGTTGTGGGGCTTAGTGGTAGGATGCTGAGGAGAGAGACCGTACCTGTTCTATGCCATATCCCAGCTTGACCTTGCAATTTAGATCTAATATTGTCCACTTATTTTTCAGCTCCCTCTCTGCAATAGTTTTCCGTGAAGAATAGGAAACCAGGAAAAGCTTTGAACCCACTGACTGATGGCAGCCAGTGCAGTTTATCATGAATCCTTGTGAAAGTCAAGGCTCCAGGCCATTTTCTCTCTGGAGATGGGTTTACATGTACATTGGGTCTGGGAAACCATGGGCAGTCAGGAATACTGGCAAAGGCTCTGTCAGAATATTGCAGTAAGGATCTCACGTAGGTATCAACTCAGATCATCTGCCTCTGTGGTTTTGGCTCTGTTAACAGCAAAAGTCACAGTAGCAGAACAGAGACCAGCCCACTCCATCTACCTTACTACAGAGGGCACTGGATTTCAGTTACCCTCAAAAACTGACTTTTAAGCTGTTACAAATCAGCTGGACACAGCAGTACAGGAAAAGGTTAGAAAATTCCTGGTCTTGCATGTAGAATACTCCATCAAAACCAAATCCCTGTGATTTAATTGCTTATGTTTTCCTTTACCATCATTACCACCATTACTAGAAAATATAATGGTCAAATGGCTGAGTTCTGCCTCAGTTTTACCCAACCCCAAGTGGAAGTGAAGAGTGAGCAGTTTTGGTGTGCAAAGCCAATCTTTTGGGAAGCACATGGCTTCTCCCCTCTGCCTCCCGTACAGTAACTCGTATGGGTGACTGCAGTCAGCAATGAGTTTTGTCTTTAGAGATCATTCAGACTTTATTTTCTGGTTACAGTTTTCCTTGTGATGGAAAGATAGTGAGCAATTCCCTCTATAGAACCATTGCAAATCTCTGAGTATCACACTTCAGGGTCATTTGGAGAAGAAAAGAGTGTTTTCATATGTTGCTGCCGACACCGAGATCTTATTTCCACCTGGTGGAACTATTCATGTTACCTGGAATCCACCGAGCACCAGTGTCTCGTAGTGGATGCAGCATTTGTAAACCAGGTACACAGTTCTTTTGAGTTGTATACTTCCAAATTCATCTTCTGACAGCAGTGGCAGGGCCTGTTTGGAAGGACCCCTCTGGGGAACACCTCTGCTTTTCAAGGGATATTTCCCACTTAGGTAGTGCCTCCACAGAAGGAACAAGTCCCTCCATGTTCTGCTCCTCACCTTTTTCTATTTATTTAAACATTTGTGTTTGCCCTGGAGAGTCTTAAATTTATAAAGCATTCATTGCAAAGCAGCAGGCAGCTGGTAGATGAAATGAACCAAGCAGGGAATCTGGGCCCAAATGATGTGTTGCTGTAGCACTGTTAAAGTCAGTGGGACTCCGTGAGAGAGAGTTTGACGGGTGACACTGAGGCATTTTACCTGATCCCTGGCTTTCTTGCTCCTAGCAATGGAGGGTGTGATGCCAGGTATGTGCCCTGCTACTCCCAGGGGGTATTGGCACATGAAAGTACAAAGAGACAGGTGGGGTTTGCACTACATGGCTACCCAAAGCTTTGCCAGGTGTAGAGAGCACACCACCTTGTCCTTGGAAGTGATGCCCAGTCAGTGCACAGCACTAAGCAGTGGCTTAGCACTGAGGGTATCCTGCCTCCTCCAAGCCACGCCAGCTATAGGTTCTGTGTGTTTTTAAAGCTAATCCTATGTAAAGCACGATCTGAAATCAGTGGAGAGGCTTAGAAGGGCAGATCTGTGCATCAAGGAACCGTCATGTTTATTTGGTGGTTCAAGTAGCTCAAGATCTGTGGGAGCAGTTGCACACCATGTGTGTTTATCTGAGATGCTCCCAGAAGTGGATGCAGATGAAAGCACAAATGTGTAGCCCAGCCCTGGTACAGCCCATTGCTGATTCTCCAGTCCCAGACATCACAGTTCTGCAGAGACACCAGGTACATCAGACTTCATGCATCAGAGATTGACGTTTTCCCCAGAGGCTTTTTGGTACACCATGTGAAGCCTTTTCTTGGAGATGTCAGCTGTCAGTAGTGCCCATGTATTTGTGAGCTGTGAGGCAGAGTAGGATGTGGTTCAAGCTGAAGTCACCAGTGATAAACTTAAAGTACAGGCTTGGAGGGGACACTTGCAAATTGTGCTGTGAGCAGCCAGTCTCCTACGTATAGTTATTTTGAAAAATTAATAACTTGGCAAACCCTTTTCCATCTGCATCTCAACTTTAAAAGTTCTCCTCTCATTTGGCTTTACTGGAAAGCACATATATATGATATGATGTGATACCATATCGTATCATAGAATGGTTTGGTTTGGGTTGAAGGGACCTTAAAACTCATCCATTTCCAGCCCCTGC
Source organism: Myiopsitta monachus (assembly GCA_017639245.1). Classification (NCBI taxonomy): domain Eukaryota; kingdom Metazoa; phylum Chordata; class Aves; order Psittaciformes; family Psittacidae; genus Myiopsitta; species Myiopsitta monachus. Next base: position 11,121,436 of record CM029931.1, read on the forward strand.
CACGGGCAGGGACACCTTCCACTGGAGCAGTTGCTCCAAGCCCCTGTGTCCAACCTGGCCTTGAACACTGCCAGGGATGGGGCAGCCACAGCTTCTCTGGGCACCCTGTGCCAGCGCCTCAGCACCCTCACAGGGAAGAGCTTCTGCCTCAGAGCTCATCTCAGTCTCCCCTCTGGCAGTTAAAGCCATTCCCCTGTCCTGTCCCTACAGCCCTTGGCCAAAGCCCCTCTCCAGCTTTCCTGCAGCCCCTTTAGGCACTGGAGCTGCTCTGAGGTCTCCCCTTAAGGAGCCTTCTCTTCTCCAGGCTGACCCAGCCCAGCTCTCTCGTTATCACCAGGTCTTCTTCACTGCTTATTCCATGGGTAGCTCTTTTTCTCATTCCCTGTGTCCAGCTGAAGCCATTAACTCCAGCAATATCTGGACCACCTTGGAGGGATGTTCCCTGCTGGCTACGCTGCTGGTCAGATCACCAGCCCTCCTTCCCTGCAGACAGCTCTATCAGACAGAAAACCAAACCATATTGAAGTCTTTAAGCTAACTGACCCTAAATTAGCCATGGTGCAGGCGTGCCTGTGCTGTAACACCTCCAAATGCGGTTGAGTGAGGATGCTGGCCTACTGCCTGTGCATTTGGGCCCATCTGTTCGCATCCCTGGCTCGTGACAGCTGCTTTGACTCATTGGACCCTTTGATATGTGGCAGTGTAACATGTCTGCTCTTCAAATTGCTTGTTGAGGAGCCAGGACAAGTGGCAATGAGGATTTATTGAGGCTGTGAGGCCTGAGCTCTGAGCACAGACAGTGGCTGTTCACCAGGTGTGCTGTGCCAAGCAGTGAGGGAAAATTGCTTTCAGAGGAGGATTAATTTCTGATGATGAGAGCGATAAAAAATGCAAATGCAAATCAGCCCAGACATAACAAAGTGATATATTCCATAGAGAGAGCTCGGGGAGATTTCAACTCTTGTTAACCCAGGAATAGGTGGAATATATCTTGAAAACTTGATTGGAGGAATTGTCAGGAGTAAGAAAAAGAGCTCAGGTCAAAATCCAGCCTCAGGAATTTGAGGTGTGGGTTTAAAAAGAGCGTGTGATAAATGGCTTCTTTGCAGTGCATTAGAGGAATTATTTCATGTGTGTTCAGCACGTTGAAAATAGAGAATCTGAAATCTGAGTTGGCTTTATCATAGCTTAATAGAACAGATGGCATTGGTACAATTAAACCAAGGTATGTTGCAAGAGGGATTCTTTTTCTTCACTCATTTGCAGAACTAAGTAAACAACCAGAGATGCTGAACCTCATCCCACAACTCTGATCTAAGAGCATTTGGAATAATACTGATATGTGATGCTAAGCTGCAGTTAGAGGCAGTTTATTGAGCACTGAAAAGGTTTATTTCCATTCCTCGTTTGCTTTCCTTTGGTCTCTCTCGCTTGCATTAAGCAATTTTGAAAGCTTTCCTGGAAACTGATTGATATGTAGGGCATTTTATTGTCAGAAAGAGAAACAGAAAGCCCTGAGTTAGAGAAACAAGCCCTTGATTTCGTGCACTGACAGCATGCTGTCCTTCTCCTGGGTTGGACAGCCTGCTGAGTGAGAGCGCTGCTTTGAGGGGGATAATATGGATGCATTATTTATTGATGATATTGCCTAAGAAGCAATCCTTCTAAATCCCAATTGCTGGTGTGAGCACCTGGGAGAGTGGGGACAAGCCTGTGGTGGTTTTTGGGGCCACACAAACCCCTGCTTGCATTCATCACCCAGACAAGTGTATCCCAGGTCATGCTCAAATTCTGATTGTGTGGTGGGACACTTGTTTGGTGCCTTTTAGTCTGTTCTCAGTTGAGCCCAGTTGAGGTGTCACAGTTGGTCTTAGCACAGCCTGGCATAAGCAGCACTTCCCATGAGATTGGTCTAGGCTGGCAACACCTTGAGCAAGAGCTGCATGAGGACAATGTGGTTGGACATGGCCAGGAATGTTGTTCCCCCAGGGACCTGCTCAGGTATGTGTGGGTTTGAGCATCTGATGAGACCAGGCATGAAGCTTGAGGGAGGCTTCTGACGAAACAGGGGAGGTGTTAGATCCAGACCCTCCTTACCTCAAATAGACTCATCCCCCACCTTGATCTCAGAAAGATGTCTCCTCTTCCCCAATAAGACCAGCAGAGGATCATGTGGACAGAGGTACAGCTGAGGGATGTCTTGGAAATGTAAAACTTTGTCTTCTTCCCTTTGTAGGCTGGGATAATCACCGATGCCAGGCTCAAGGAACTGACCCCAGCCATGCCCGTCGTTTTCCTCAAAGCCATTCCTGCTGACAAACAAGATCTCCGTAACACGTACCCATGTCCTGTGTACAAAACGCGCCAGAGAGGGCCAACCTATGTGTGGACTTTTAACCTTAAAACTAAAGAGAATCCTTCCAAGTGGGTGCTCGCTGGCGTGGCGTTGCTGCTGCAGGTCTGATCCCCAGCAGAGACCCTCCTTGCAAATCCTAATGAGGTCTTTCTCAGACAAATAAGATCCTGAAGTTGAACCCAGGATTCATCTCTCTGAGCACTTGGGCACGTAGCTGAAATAGAGCCTGCAGGGAGGTGACAGAGGTGCAGAGGGACACATGGGGCAGATTCGTGGCTGCTGTAGATCACTACCCTGTAATCCGTACACTGGAGCACTGGAAGATCCTAACCTGCAGCAGGATCTTCCACACCCAGAGAGCGGTGAGCTCAAATTTCTTTCAGGATCCAAAGTAGTTTTAAAGTGAGTGACCTTCTCCAGAGTCCTCAGATAGTCCAAGGGCCTGCGAAATTCTTCAGATCTTATCCTTTTCCATACATGAGTGTTTCCTTGTTATGGGTGTGATATCAGAAGCTGGGAGATCAACAGGCATTGTGGATGTAAGCTGTTGCTTGCTAATATTGCTGTAAATGTTAAAAACATTTAAAATAGTGTTAACATCCAATGTGCTTCATGTAACCAACAATAAAACTACGGCGTTTCTAGAGCAGAAAGCACAGAGAGGGATGCTCTGGGTTACCTGAATGATCTGGACACAGAGAGCATTGCTCTGGACTGCAGAAGCTGAGTGCTTTGGAGCTAGGAAACATGGGAAGTTGGGTTTGGTGGCATGGGGAAATGGAGCTGTGCCGTGCTCTCAGTGCTTCCGGACACAGCACAGGGCTTTTCCTCTGGGTTTGTCACCGGTGGGGTTCACTGCCACCCCTGAACTCACTGCAGGTGTCAGCAGAAGGCTGTGCAGGAGGGAAGGGCGAGGTGGCAGATGCACCGTAACTCGGGTGGATCCCCAGAGTCAATGAACTCCTTGACAAACACCTCATCTTGAGAGGTCCCCACTTGCCAGAGTTGGCCTTGAATGGGCTCAGGTGTTTAGCACCAACTGGGGAAAGGGGGGAGTCACCGGCCAGCTCCGTTCCCACTGCCTACAGGGTGCCATTGAAATTCCCAGAACCCTGTTTCCAGGCAGCTGCGAGGTTCATAGGCTGGGAGTTTGCAGCCTGGACAGACCTGCAGGTCTGGGCAAGTCACCTTCAGCCGCCCTGATATGCCATGAGGGACTTGGTCCTCTCACCTCATTCTGCACTGGTCCTCAAAGAGGGGTCTGATCTCGCTCTCATTTCCCTGCCCTCACTGTGAGCAAATGGAGTGAGTGGCCTAGACCAAGATGTTTAACTTTGAGACTTCTTAAATGAGGTGAGCTGGATCTGACCAGGCTGTGGTATGTCCACTGCAGCCGTGGGAGAAGGATCTACTTCCAGGTTAGGAATTATGCTTCCCAGCTGAGCTTCTAGCTCAGCATCACTGCAGTCCTTGCACACCATTAGGCAGGAAAGAGTGGTGGGTTGGCAGGGGCAGTGCATCCATCCCACGTCCCATGTCTTCTGGGTCACCCACCAATGTGTTTGCACCTGGGACAAGCAGCAGCAGAACAAGATGGTCCATTGGCCTGAAATGTAGCTGTGGAGCATGTGCAGTACTCAGGATGGTGGAGCAAATCTTGGGAGGAAGATGGGTAAGAGGCTCATGTACAAGCCACAAAGGGTATTTGGGGGTCACTTGCTTTGTCTTACCCTCTGACCTGGTGTATGTCACCAAGTACACCCTGGCCAACTCAAGGATGCTATGAAAGGCTCCTCCAAAAGGTGGGCCAAGCCTATTGCTGTGTTTCAATGAGCCGGTGCCCACCAGCATCACTTGAGAGCTCTACAGACAAAGCTTTCCAGAGAAGCCTATAAATCAGAAGCTTCAACAGACTGTTCCTCAGCCAGAGCATCCTAAAGAGACAGGTACATGTGAAGTCTCCTAACAAACAGAAAGCAAAAATCCAGGAAGCAGCAGTATTGTCGCCTCTGTGCTCTGCTGTGCTCCATGTATTGAGCGCCTGGAAGCATGGGTGTATTGCAAATCATTGGGAGAAACTTCCTGGTGGTTGCATGGGTTGTGGAGGGATTGATGTGGAACGGTAATGGATAAGGGGAGGGCTGCTCTGTGGACTGAAACCTATCCCTGGCAGCAGCACATGTGGGTGCCTGGACATCACTTGTCCCTGGGTCAGTTCAGTTAAGAGAAGGCAGGTCCTTACTGAAGACCATTCCTGGCAGTGCCAGGCCATCAGCTGCCGTGTCCCTGGGATATGGGTCTTCACGGGGACATGTGATGAGGCCAGGCCCTGGGATGGGCCCTGGAGCAAGCTGCTCTAGTGGAAGGTGTCCTTGCCTGTGGCAGGGGGTTGGAGCTGGATGAGCTTTAAGGTCCCTTCAACCCAAACTGTTCTATGATTCTATGGTCCTGCCATACCCTGAGAAACTCATGGAGGCATCGCAGCCAATTCTTTTGTTACTGTATACCTTATACTACCACCCTTCCCTAGCCTGTTGTGAACTGCTCCTGTGTTCAGAGCAGCTCTGCACAGTCCTACATGCCATTCACTTATGGCTTTACATTAAACTCTTTATCTCAACACGAGTTTCTGCACATTTACCCTTCTGACTCTATCCGCATCCTGATGGGAGTGAATGAGGAAGTGGGTGTCTGGTGCTTGGCTGCAGCTGGGGTTAAACCACAACAGCATTTCTGTGGGCAGTGCATGAAGCTGGACAACTTTATGGGTGGCCTCAGCACACACTGATGGGACATGGTCAACTCTCTGCCCATCCAGCGTATCACACAGTGTGTTGTTCTCTTACCCAGCATAATGCAGGAGGGTGAAGTCCTAAGGCTTTATCTCCTCAGGAGATCCACCGCAACACTTGTGGTCTGAGCATGATCCTTCAGGAATCATCTTGTCTTTGTACTCCTGGAAGACAGCAACGTTCCAAATGAAGGTAAGGTGGGAAATCTTTCAGGTAAGAACTTGGTTTCATTGGAGGCAGCGCCAAGAACTAATGATGAAGCAGCGAGTTACGGCTTAGCAGGGGACATCTGCAGATACATAATGCAAGGGATACAGCTGTCTTAAGCTTCCTGTTTTAAAACGCCTCTTAACTCCTAAATGAGGCAGCAGATTCTGCAGGCTACGCTACAGAATCAGTGTCTGGCTGGAGGAGAGAAAGCTATGCTAGTAAATTAAATCCCTGCCAATTTAAATGACAACCTGCCAATTAGATATTCATGTAAACTGGTCACTTCCCTCAGCTTTGCACGTTTGGGAGCATTAAATTTCCCATGTGTTTCACCACGCAGGAGCTTTAGTTGCATAAATAGAGCGCTGCTGAATGAAACACGTAACAGCAGGACCAGAATGTGGAGTAAGTGCATCGTGCTCCAGATAACATTGCTGGATCAGTCCTTTGGTGTTTCTTCAGTGCTTCTTTCAGCACAAGCTTCTCAGTGCTCTGGATGTGGGTTTTCCTGCCTTTCTGGTGACTATTACTGCCTTAAACTTCATGCTGCTTCTCGTTTAAAGCCCCTCTTCCTTTTTCCAGCATACCAGGGCCTATCTCTGCTCAGTGCTGCCCTCCATCATGCCCCATACCTACAGGCAAAGAGAAGTTCAGCAGTTCCCCAGGCAGTACTTGCTCTTTCCAGAGCAACAGCCTGGCTGTTCTCTTGCCAGCCAAAGAACGGGACGTTGACAACAAAATGGATCTGATTGTTTTATTTTATATACCTTCCTGCATAACTCACCAGTTGGGCAGGCAGCGTGGTGGGGAGATATTTATAGACACTAGAAATGTCACCAGGGTGCTCATTCTTCATCCTTCGAAAAGCATCCCAGGGAAGAGTTGGCTGCAAAATGCTATGAGGGGATGGTGAATAATTTGGTGCTTTAGGGGAAGAAAAAGACCTGACGGGTATGAGATTTTCCAGCTCTATCTGCCTTACCCAGGCACTTAAATACTGCTGGCCAGGCTGTTCATTAGGAGAGATTGATTGGTCAAAGGTGAACGTTTCCGGGTGTGAAGCTCTTGGCAATGGGTGCCCACTTGGCATTTCCTTCCCATTCTTTGCTTTTGTTTGAGTGGAAGGGTCTGAGCATTGAAAAGCCCCATCCTCAAAGCTGGCACAGACAATGCTGAGGCTCTGGGGCTGGCAGAGCTGCAGCACTTTGTACAACATCCAGGGCAGATTTGAGGTTGATCTGAAGCAGGGCAACAGGGCAGGGTAGCTGGGCACTAGAAAGGTGTTGTCATCTGAGCTAGTCTCTGAGCATACGTTATAGTGCAAAGAAATAGACTCAAGGAGCTGGTCACCCATCTGACCCATCTTAGTGATACCATGGTGGGATCAGGATCTGCCAAAGTGCCACGAGTCTCTTTGCCAGCTGCACATGGGGCCCAGGAGACACCAGCTCAGCTTGAGATGAGAAGCTTTCTTGCATTCAAGGTCAAACCTGTGTGTCCTTCTCTTTTGCCCTGTCCCAGTGTTCAGCCAGATCCTGCGTCCTGTGATTTCAGGTGCAAGGCCAGGTACTGGATGCCCAGGGGAGCCCAGATTTGCTCTTATCCTTTCCCTGTATCTCTGCAGCTTCACCCTGTGGTGCTGCTGTGCTCATGGCTCTTGACAAGGTCTGTGGTCAATCTGCTGACTCCAGACCGGTGATGTTTTCCAAAGGGAGGAAAGTGAAAGAAGGAAAATTGTGCTATTGAAAATCCTGGCAGAAACTGATGGGGAAATGGCTTTTCCACAGGCTGGGAGTGCCGTACCTGCTGCAAGTTATAATTGGCAGAGAGCACACTTCAAGTCTTCAAAACCCCTTTGTAATGGTGTCTCGTATTTGGGGGTTAACCAGCTCCATTCTACTCGAACTGATTCTCACAGAGCAAAGGAAAATGAAGGCTAAACATGTCAAAGGAGAACCTGGTTGGTAGAGTAGAGCAGTTCCACAAGGGCACATTTATTGCCTCTGGTCTTAGGCATTGGCAATGCCCAGTGATGCCAACTCCACCTGTACCACTGCTATTATTTACAGAACTAAACTAGCTGGATCAGCTGGATAAGCCAGAGGCATTCATGTTCTAAAGGGATATTAATACATTATATTAGTAATGGCTTATTAGAGTCTTGTCCATTCTTATGCATTGTTTTAAAAATGACTGTAATTGCCCAAACAAATCTCCAAATATATTTACTTTGGTAATGGTTGTGGACCTCATTTACAAAGCTTTTAGACTGTAGAAGATGTTCATGGAGTTACAAGCTGCCCTTCTGATTTGATGTGCCTGTTAGTGCAGAAGGATTGTTTGAGGCTGCCTTAAAGCCTCGAAACCACAGAGGTTTCAAACCTTTAAGGCTTTGAATCCCACTTACCTCTGTGCAAGCTTCAAAGTTCACTTTTAGGACGCTGTTCCTGCATGCGTTTTGGTTAGCGGCAAAAGCCATGAGGCGAAACCCCAAGCTTACATTCAGTGTCTTGCCTCAGTGTTTCTAAGGGTACAGCAGGAGCTGGGATGGGGGAGGCTGTCACCCGTGGTAGCTCCCGTGTCAGCAGCACCTTCAGTTTGTGGGAAGGGCTATTTCAGGTCCCCGTCTCACTGCTGAAAATGCTGTCCTGGAGAGGTCACAGTATTTGCTCTGCTGTGTGAGGTTTGAGGAAAGCTACTCAAGGAAAATCGCCTTATGTCCGTGATGGAAGTTTTGTCCAGGGTCAGGAAATGTGCCCCGCAGCCCTGGAGACCCTGGCATTGAGGGTATGGGCATGGGAATGTCTTGCAGTGGGTTGGCCCAAGGATGTGGGTGCCTGGGGCTGAGCACCAGGCTGTGAGGCAGAGAGGAGAGGAAAAGTCTTGAGGGCATCTCTGGTGAGAACAACCAGGCAAGTGACTGTTCCCAGGTGCGTCCTCTTCACTATGGCACTGCTCCATCCCATGGGAGAGCATTGCCAAACTCTAGCTCCCATTTCCCATAAAAAAGTTGGGAGGGTCTTAGGATAGACCAAATATAGAACAGGAATAAATTCCAGGGTCTTTGTAACTGACTGTTCAGGGCTGAAGAAGCTGCAGGGATTTCTTCTTAGCCCATAGAACTGATCTGGTCTTGAACAAGTCCTTGGAGGGCTGAGGGCTGAGAAGCAGTGAAGCATCATCCTTTCCTTCCAGCACAAGGCACAAGCAAAGGCAATGGGCCGAAATCTTAGAGTTCAATAAACCAGCTGCTTTGGCAAGGACCACATCCATCATTGTTGCTATACTCCTTTTGCCCACCACGAGTTACCACTTCCTAACTCAGTGGTCCTAAGCTGATGTGGGGTTTTCACCTACTGTTGTTGGCACCTGGAGCACACCCCCACTGTCAAATCTGGACCTTTAATGCAAACTTGCATTAAACCACTGGCCCATCAATCTACTGTGGACAAGAGCTGCACATTGCTTTTTGTGGGTTGTGGTTCTTCTCTGCACCCACAGCACTGAGTATCAGAGTACTTAACTCCAGATGCCCACGTAACTGATCCTTACTGGTGTCAGACAGCAGTGGATGATGCTCTGCTGGATTTAGCACTGAGAGCCAACAAGCAGTGGGATGCTATGGACCTCTGCGGGGCACTTCTGTTGGAGATAAACCCAAGCCATGCAACCTGTCGTCTGCTCTGAGAGTCATCAAAACCCCAGGTACACGTGGGACCTTGTAAATGGGGGCAGGATTATAAGAGATAGGGGGGCTTCAAAGGGCTTTAGAGGATTACACAGGTACTGCCTAATTGTTGAAGTGAAATAGGGGTTTTGTTAGCTGCAGCCTGGCAGAGGAGTTGGCTGAATGTGTCCCTTGGCTTTGTCAGAATAGAGACAGGATAAATGTGAACAAAATGATCCCTGGAAATCATGCCCCGCTCCCCATCTGCCATCGCTGTGTGCTTTTTATGGATCTGGATTGTGAGGACATTGCCTTGTGCTGTCTACTTAACAAGTGTTTTAATTCATTACTGTAATGTTATCATTGGGAAGAAGCAGCAGATAGAAGGGGAATTATTAGGTAATGAGAACTACATTGCTACCTATTGGAGCTCTCTTGCTGAACACAGGTTTACCTCCCTAGAAAATGATTCAGTAACGATGGAGGTGGTGGCTCAGGCTCAGGCTGGGAGAAGGCACTGTGGTAAACATATGGAGGCACCTCCACCCAAGGGAGCTGGTACCAGCTGAGGTAATTAGTGTCCTCATTACAGTATTTCCCTTGAAGCTGGAGTGACCTCAGCAGCAGGCTCCTCCTTGTGCAGACCTGAACATTCTCACTCTCACATCAGGATCCTGGGCAGGAGTCTCCATCTGTGTCACATCTGGAGTCCCATCCCAGATGTGCCTCTCCAAGGCACAAGTCACATCAGCCCCTCCAAGGAGGCAGCATGGGCAGTACAGCAGCTCAGGAGGCAGATTGGGGTTTGGTGCATCCTGATGGGTCCGTTCTTGCCTGCACTCTCTGCCTCCATCTCCAGAGGTAGACCAAGCTTGTGGGCAGCACCTTGTCCAGGCTGGTGTTCAAGAAAGCCTGGGTGGATGGCAAGCCTCTTCCTAGGCCCACAGGTTAAAGACAGTGTGATGGAAAACCCTAAGACATGGATCCTTTGAGACTTGAGATCCCATGTACACTGTCAAGTGCAGCAGAAGACAATGGTCCAAGGGAGAATGGTGCTTTATGGGGGAATGAAGGGCCATGGGAGAACAATGGGGCTTTGGGTAATGATGGGCCATGGGGGAACAGTGGGCTTTTCCTCCCCTGGGCAGTGGGAAGACTGATCGTCTCCAACATCCCGCCCTGCTGGGATGGGGATGGTCATCCTTGCTCCAGCCAGATGAGGAGATCACACTGCCATGGAGGATGTCGAGCCCCTCAGTCACCTACTGTTACAACCTGGAGTTGTGTGTTTAGTATTGTCATGACCACTGTGCATGCCTCAGTTTCCCCAGTGTGCTCCTAGGAGATGAATGTGTTAACATCCCCCTTTGGCAGGGTCATGAAGGGAGGTGAATGGCAGCAGAGCCAGAAGCAGAGGGGCAGCTTTCTCCAAACCCTTTCTCAGCTGGGGACTAACCCTTCTGAGGAAGGTCTCATGGACTCAAGGATGCAGGGGAGACCTTTCCTGGTTTGAGCCCAGCCGGTAACTCAGAACCACACAGCCTCTCAGTCATTCTCCCCCTTCTTCCCTTCCCATTCCCGTAGGGATGGGGAGGAGAATCGAAAGAATGTACTCCCACTGGGTTGAGATAAGAACAGTGCAGTAACTGAGGTATAACACAAACCACTGCTGCTGCCACCAATAATAATAATGATAAGGGAAACAACAAGGGAAGAGAATACAACCGCTCACCACCCACCGACCGATACCCAGCCCGACCCAAGCAGTGATCCAACCCTTCGGGTAACTGCCCCCAGTTTATATAGTGGGCATGACGTGCTGTGGTATGGAATAACCTCTTTGGTCAGTGTGGGTCAGGTGTCCTGTCTCTGCTTCCTCCTGGATTCCCCTCCTCCCTTGCAGAGCATGAGACTAGAAAGTCCTTGATCAGAGTAAACATTGCTTAGCAACACCTAAACCCATCGGTGTTATCAGCATTGTTCTCAGGCTAAAGCCGAAACACAGCACTGCACCAGATACTAAGGCGAAAGGTAAGTTACAGCTGAACCCAGGACACTGCCTCAGCCATGTCTCAATCTCTGCTCCCTACAGGTCCCAGATACCGAGAGAGACCAGGGTTGCTGTGGGGCAATGGCTTGGGAGCTGCCTGGGGGGAGGATGGCATTGTTCCCTGCAGCCAGCTCATACAGCTCTGTTACCACCCCTCTGCTAGGGAAATCAGTGACACATCACACAGGACCATGTCTGCTTCACAATGCTGCACACCCACCATCACATCCTGAGCACCAAAGAGGGGGAGTCCTGCACCAGCAGAGATGCCCTGAGTTGGGTCCTGCACGAAATGCCCATGACCACTATTTCATCTTCGGTGTCCAATGTGTCAGGACACCCCTGAGCTGTTCCTGCTGGGCTCCGAAGCTGCACTTTTTGTGGAAAGCTGATGGGGTTGCGCAGGAATGCTGAGCATAACCTGCATGACAAAAACAACCCTCCATCCCATCCCACCCCATCCCATCCCACCCACCACATGCCATCCCTATCCTATCCCCTCTTGTCAGCAGACGATGCTGCTGGGGCCCCATCCTGACCAGCCCATGTGCATCAGAGCATCCTGCTCTTCCAGTCCGCCAGTGAGCCACCATCATCCATCCCATCAAGAACACCACCCAACACCAGGAGGCTGAGCTGACCTCTCTTTAACAGCCCTGTGACATTACATGGGTTGTGATAAGCGAAGTACGGCTGCTTTGAATCCATTAAGAGATTTAAACTCATGCTTGGACCAGGCTAAGAGCTTGAGATCTGTCAGCTCTCCACCACAAATTAAGCTTTGACGTTATTGACGGGTTTCTTCCCTTTGCTGCCAAATGTGGAGACTCCAGCACCTCTCCTGCCACTCATGCCCCTAATCTGTGCATCACACTCTGCTGGTTGCATAGAGCGCAGGGAGAGGAGAGGGGCTGCCACAGCACACACTGCCCAGGGGACGTGCTGGAGGCTGCAGGCAGGAAGCTGAAAGCCTCACAAGATCCAGCCCTCACTTTTCAAGCACAAAAGGCACCACATAGGGCACGAGGGAGCAGAGATGTGGATCTGATTACAGTGGGGAAAGATGGCAGCCCCGGAAATTAATTCTCCGTTCTTCAAAAGGACCAAGTTCTCCAAATTAATGATAATTATGAATAGAAAATTGTAGAGGGGGAAAAGAAAATGAACAAAACCTAAAAATCCTTTAAAGAAAGGTATTTGAAGCAAAAAAGCTGCAAGCTGAGAGGCAGTTCTGCCTAAAAGCTTGGAGGATAGATGGTGTTAGCAACTGAGAATAATGCTGAATAGAGAACAAACAAAAAGGAGAGAAAAGAATTCTTCACACACCAGGACTGTGAGATGTGGGAAATCCCTAAGGAAAACTGAGGACTTTGGGAGAAACCCCATAGTAGTCATGGAATTCCTTCCCAGTGGTTCGGGTCCCATATCAAAGAGTGGGGGAAACTTCCAGCAGAAATCAGGAAGGGCAGAAGTCAGTCAGGAAGATGAAGCCACTTGTGGCTCGATTGGACGCTGTAGCTTCGTGCTCCTGCTCACAGTTTGTAACATGGGCTCTGTCTCTGGGCTGTGCAGACACGAACTCCGGGGCTGGTTGGTTTTTCTCTTCATCCAGATTATGGCACTGGGAATAACTCCAAGGCTCAGGTGTGGAGGTGCCTTCTGGCCCTGTGTCAAGGGATGATGAAGACACACAAAGGATTTCCCTCCACCCCCTCCCTGTTTCTGTTGGAGGAAGCCTACGGGGGCCATGACTTGTGCTCTGGTCAAGCCCCTGCTTTGGAGAGGTGGGCACCAGATGCAGGTTTTTCATGTTGTGAGACATTCATCTGCGTTCAGTAAAGCACGGGGATGAATCCCACCACCTGTAGCTAGACGAATGCTTTAACGTCTACCGGGCTCAGCGCATTCGGCTGGCGATGCCCATGGATCTTCCAGGGCAGGACTGGGGATGTTACCAGCACTGAGCTGCCTTTGAACATAAGGGAATTTACAAAGGCTCCAAAGTATGCGAATATGATGAAAAGGCCACCTAGAATGACCAAACTGGATGGGGTGCTTAGGAAGAGAACATGAATGAAAGGTCATGTGGAATCCCGCTAAACTTGAATTAAATGCCAGCAATATAATTATTGCCTGACTTCAAGGCTTTATAGGACATAGGGTCTTGTCAAACAAACAAATGATGCAATTACAGGTTGGGCTGACAAAGGTAATTGCACAGACATAATAGACTTAGTTCACAGGAGGCATTTCATTTAATAATGCATAATACGCTAATAAAACCTCAGTTCAGGGAATGCAGAGCGAGTGGGTACGGATGGCGACTTGACAGATATTAGGAAGAAGGACTCCATCAGGGTTGATGGTTCTGGTAATGCTCTCACAGTGAAAGGGGATCTGACCAGTGCTGGCAACACATCTACCCTGCAGAGCTCGAAAAGGATGTTCAGAGCACAGCAGTTACCTGGGAACAGCTTGGGGTTTGATAGGGATACCGGAGTGCTGAGCCCTGCTTCCGGGGCTGCTTTTGAGTACACTCTGTTTAGTTAAGAGCCCAGCTGTAATCCCGGGTGCAGAGCTGAGATGTCCTTGTCCCATAAGGAGAGTAGAGTGATTGTTTTTGCTTCTGCTCCCTTCCCTTGCAGTAAACCATCGCAGGGCTATTTCCAGAGATTAAATCATCTGGACCTTGTGTCAGACCCAGTGCTCTGTGCTTCACAAAGAATGACTGCTCCTCAGGGAAGGTGCTTCCAAGACTAATTAGAGCCCTGGCTTTACTAGGAGACCATAGTGGGGCCAGCACTACTTCATGTTCAGAAAGCCTATTTGCTTGCTTTGCCTGCCCACAGGTCTTTGATTCTGCCCCTTCTATGTCTGCCACACCAGCTTCCTTGTCTGTTGGCTCTAGGTCGTTTGTCCCCAGCTTGTTTGGTTTAGGGACATCTGGGCTGAGTCAGTGACTGCATCTGGTGTCTTCCCAGGCCAGGTTGGTGGGACGAGGTGAAGAGGGACCTGGGGCATGTGACTGAGAACTTCTGGAGCAGGGTCTGGCTCGCTGCACAGATGATGGTGCAGGGGAAGAGGAAGGAGAAGCACCTCTGCTAATTAATGAGACATTTGATTGCCAGCTGGGATGTACTCGGCTTCAGATGACCTCTGCCTCTGAGAGCAGTGCCAGTAGGCAGAATAGAATAATTGGTATGAGCTGATGGAGATAACAATAAGAAAGGTCTATTAACAGTGACAAGGGATGAGAGAGAAGTGCTTTGTCAGGGCCATCTCTCCCCCCTCAGTGTCCATGTGCACACAGTGGATTGTCCAGTTTAAGGTTAAACCTGTGTCTAAAGAAGAGGCTAGGGCTGCTGTTAAGTGAGACACATCAAGAGAGCTTCCTGCCTACTCTGGCCATCACTCATCACCTACGCTCATTCATCCACCCATGGGCTTGTGATGAGCAGATCACAAAATGACAAGCAGCAGGGGTTCCTCCAAACATTCCCCATGGGCCCAGCCTCAAAGCCATGCTAATCCTTGACTCTTTGTCCATGCCTGATCAGCAGGTCTTTTAGTAAGTTTCCTTGGCAAGAATTAGGGAAGACCGAGTACTCCACAGACATATTGAGAGAAAAGGAAGGAATTGTGCCTAGAACCTATTCATCTTTCTGTACTGCCAGGCCTGTGTACATGCTGTGAAGTCATCTCCCTCAAAGAACTCCTTCTCCCTCTAGAGCTTTCCGCATGGGATGATGAACTGATTTCCCCAAAGAACTTCATAACAGTTGGCCTTTGGGTTGCTCCTGGAAATCTGATTCACAGCTTGGAACAAACCAGCCAGGGTAAAAGCCCCTGGCTCCAACCACTGAAGTTTTGGAGGACCCCAGCTGTGCATGATCCAGCTGTGCCCAGATGTGCCTGTGGTTAGGAACATGTCCTGCTTGTGTTAGCACAAGTTCACTGGCAGCCTGAGCTTCCACAGGGTGATATGACCATCCCCACAACCATCACATCAGCCTGGGTATCCCCTACATCTCCATGCTGAAACCCTTTATTGCTTGGGTTAGGGCTACTCTGGTCAACAGAGCCCTTCTGTGAGGGCAATGCCTGCTCTTGAGATTCAGTTGTCCAGACCACACTGGCTGATGGGAAGATGCAGCCGTCATGTTCTGGAAGACATGGCAGGCTGTTCAGGCTGGAGGGACACATTGGAAGTGGTGGCTATGTGTTGTGGCTGCATAGTGCTTCTGTTAAGTACAGACCAAGAAGGTGACTGCTGGCTTCTGAGAGACAATGAGAAATTGTCTTGTGTTACATGGAAAGCCTTTGAATTCCAATGCTCCAGAGCCCAGACAGTGACAAATGGGCTCTCCATCAGGTGCTAATTTGAATTTACCTTGGGAAAAAGACGTGCTGTGGAAGGCAGATTAAACACATAATCCAACATTTGACTAAATCCATTTCTTGAGCTCTTTGATCTGTCCAATCACCTGATAGCAGGCTACCCTGGAGAAAATACCTCCAAACCATAACAGGGACGGGTGAAACTCATAGGTTAGCACCCCTGGGGCTCACAGCTGGGCCAGTAGGGGCAGCAGCAGGTCTAACACATCCTGTAGGATGAGCAAATGCTGCTCCTCAAGGTCGCACCAGTGAGGCTGTGTCCCACCAGCATGTTGCAGGCTCCAGGGAATACCCAAACGCTACAGTCCTGAGACTCGCACATGCATGCAATGAGTAAATATGAGCGGACTTTCATATTCTGAAGGAATGTGTTCCTGGCAAAGGCATGGAAGAGCCTAAGAGCTCTTTGTGCTGGAGCCAGCACAAAGCTGTGCCTTATGGAGAGAGGGGCATCCTTGAGTGCGCACACTTTTCCGGTGACAAATGGTTGTAGTGAATGAGCTCTCTGGGAGAAAGCCAGGCCATATGTGACCAGCACCCTGCAGGGCTCCCGAACAAGCTGTCCGGCCAGTGAGCTCCCTGCCTCTATAGCCGAATCTGCAGCCAGCAGATGCCTGGAACACTTGGCCTCCTTCCTCACTTTCAGTATGCAGTGCCTCATGATTGACAGGAAAATGTCTCTTACTGTCGCAGTGTTTTAACGGAGATCCTGTTTTCTGCTGCTGTGTGGGAAGAGGCAGGAGGAGGATGCTCCAGTGGGTTGGGTTTGAATTCCCAGCAGCAAAATCCCTGGAGTGTCAAGGGTAATCCTGGGGTCTCTGGGCAGCGGGGATGGGACTGACTGCACAGACTGTTTGCTGAGGGGCAGGAGCAGAAAACAGCAAATCAAGACCCCCTTAACTGTGTCCAGCCTCTGCCTTGCAGCAGCATGGTGCCCTGGGAGCAAAGATAGGAAGCCACCAGTGATGTGCAGCTGAACTCAACCAGGTCCCAAGGCACTTTGGTTGCTCTCCCTCTCTACCCAAACCAACAGTGTGTTGTTTTCCTACCAACTCACTTGCGAACAAAGGTGGCACCGAGCTGGCTGTGCGTTTTGGAAAGCAGCCCGAACTGGAGGGACAGAGCTGATGGGTGACCTCTGCAGTAAACTGATTCCAGCACATACACAGCCTGAGGGGGCTGAGTTAGTGGAGGAGATTAAACCAAAGTCCAAGCCAGCTGCCAGATTCCCTGGTGGTAAAACTTTCCCATCATGGTTGGCTGATTGTATTTAAAGCCAGCTATGCACGTCCCCAGGCCAAGGTCCCTCAACCATGGGCAGAGATATACTACGCACCATCCCAGTTCAGCTTTCCCATGCAGTCCACATTCACCCACCCAGTCCTTGGAGACCCTGGTAAAAGCAGCTCTTCAATCCCATAGGCAGGGGGATGTTTCTGTGTAAACACAGCCTAAGGAAGGCCGGGTAAATGCCTCTTTATTTTGCTCACAGCAGGCAGCTCAATTTGTCTCTAATGAGCACTAACATGCTCTCCTGCTATCACTCATAGCAATTACTCCGGACTCACCACTTGCATACAGAATGCTCAGACACCTTACAGCAGTGTTCCAGTACCTACAGGGGACCTACAAGATATATGGAGAGGGGCTTTGGGCAAGGGCTGTAGGAACAGGACAGGGGAATGGCTTTAACTGCCAGAGGGGAGACTGAGATGAGCTCTGAGGCAGAAGCTGTTCCCTGTGAGGGTGCTGAGGCGCTGGCACAGGGTGCCCAGAGAAGCTGTGGCTGCCCCGTGTCTGGCAGTGCTCAAGGCCAGGTTGGACACAGGGGCTTGGAGCTGCTCCAGTGGAAGGTGTTCCTGCCCATGGCAGGGTTGGAACTGGAGGAGCTTTAATGTCCCTTCCAGCACAAACCAGTCTGGGATTCTAGAATAACCGGCAAACAGCCTGTGCCACGCAGGAAGGCACTCAGTGGCAATTCCTGATAAACACTGTGACAAGGCCACTGTGCCTATAGGAAGAGGCTTACCTGACATGGCATGGGGACATGGAGTTTCTTGCCTCAGGTGAACAGAGTCACCTCGAGCTTGCAGCACCAGCAATGCAAATTGGCTGCTGGAGCAGCAGGTGGGTGGGTGCAGGCTGCCATACCACGGGGGACAAGCTGGGGTGCTGTGCTGGCAGCTTCATGGTAGCTTCTACAGACGGACAGTAGGTTTTGGGAAGCAGCTGCCCCCCCCCCTTGCTTCCATGCAGAGATGTTGCTCGGTGGCAAGAGAAGTCAATGACCTTACAATGATCGGCTCATTCTGAGCAGGCAGAATGCCCCCTTCTGCCCACTTATTTTTCTCCTCTATCTGTTTCTTTCTTGGCACTGTGTAAAGCAAGTTTCTGTGGGTCACCTGGGACTGCAGAGGAGCTGTATGGACAAACAGTTTTCGCACAGACCGGAGGCTGAGGGCACACCTCCAGCGAGGAATATTGAGACCCCTTTCTCACACAAAGACAAGATTTCCGCCTGTGAATTCTCCTTGTGACTGAGGATGAGATAGGACCTGGAGATGGGAAGCAAGGTGACTGCTGCCTATGTTCAGGTTCGTTTACTTCCCCTCAACTACACCCTAAGACACTGCAGGTAAAGCACTCATGGTAGCCCCCCATGTGGGCAAGGGGCTTATGGCCCTGTTGACTGCCCTGACTGCAGATAGGAGATAGGATAGGAAGATAGGAGAGCTGTGGCCGCTTCAGGTTGAATGGGCAGAGCTGAGAGCAGAGATCCCTGGGGTAGCTCTGCAGCAGGGCCTGAACATGTTCATAGTCTCTGCAGTCCTGTCTGTCCAAAAACACAGGCATTTGGCAAATCCCTGCAGAGCCACTGCCTCGAGGTCCCTGGACAATTGCTAAGGTGTATTTGTGGAGCTTTCACTGATCATTCTGCATGTCCAGAATGGCATCTTCTCATTAACCCCATAGGCATAGCCTCCTGATGAGTGTGGGGGTGAGCTGAGCAGGGGTTTCAGCCATTCAAACAGTCAGAAAAGTGCTCAGAAGTGAACATTAGGTGTGTTTCAGCGGTATTCCCATTCTTATCCCCAGCTGGTCCAACGGACAGCTCCATTCCAGTAAAAATAGCATTTGCTGGTCCCAAAAGTACTCCAAATATTAAAATAGAGACTTGTAAACACGTTGGAGTTCTCTCTCAACCTGCTATCCTGTCTCATATCATGAATGCGGGATATAAAGCTTCATGCTTCCTTATTCACAGACAAGACAAGGAGCTACGTTGCCAAACTATATGGTTTAGTTAACCTGCTGCTTGGACTACTTTCTGTCTCCCTCTGCACACAAAAAAGGGCACATTTATAAACCTGTGAGAGCCACATTTCTCTTTTTCTTAAGTGCTTGGCTGTACTCTACAGAGTGAGAAGCCAGGAATGAATTTGCCTTCAACTGTAACCCAAAGTCAGACCTGAGAGCAACACAACAGGTTAGCACCAGTCCTCCTGCCTGAGGTTCTTACCATTACAGTCGGGAATCCAAAGAATCCTAAATTAGTCTTAATATTCATAATGGGCTTGAAAGGAGATGGAGCAGAGCAGCCACAAACCAAGGGTGACTGGTAGAACAAGAAGGCTCCTTGCAGAAGATACCGTAACTGATGGCACGGTAATTGGAACTAAAGCTGGCCTCTTGGTAGAAGGATGGCTTCTGTGTAAAAGTAGCGTGAGGTTTTTCTTTCCAACTGTATTATGGTTTATAGCAGAGATATCCCAGAATTTAAAGCTACAACAGTTCCTTTCAGTGCTTGCTTTGCCTGTGCAGTAAGCTTGTGTAAATGTGTGTGCGCTGTCAGTAGGGGCAGTAGGGGCTGGAGAGGGGTGCGTGATCCTGGCTGTTCAGTATGTCCTGCATGGAGACCCTCTTCCCAGCTGGTTACCATTTTCCCAGACTTTACTCAAGGTGACATTTTCCAGGAAAGATTCTGCATAAAACTGAAACAAAATCTTGGCAAAATTTGGCCAAAAGGTATTTGATAAAGGTCAGGAGAGTGAACTTTGGGGTGGGAGCCAATGGGGACAGGCCAGGAGGTTTGGCCCACAAGGTTGGACAGATAAGGGAGCCAGAAAGGAGTGGAGGTTTCCTATGTGTCCTCTGCTTTCACAGAGCCACTGCTGAGCCTTACCCAGCACAGGAGGAGGAAGAGGTCTGCTTTTCATGCATGCTGTGTTGGCTTGCAAGGAATCAGAATAGGACTGGAGAGGAACTGGGATGAATTGGGCAAAGATAATGGGAGCTGATGGGTGTCTGAGCTGTGAGCTGACATGAGGAAAGTAGGGGAGGATTGGAAGGTGAAGCTGGGATTGTATTTTACAGAGTGTTTATTAAAAAGAATGCCAATTAGGAAATGTCATCACAGAAGCAGTTTTGCAGCCTGAGGGTCCATTAAATGATTGCAGATAACTTTGCTTGTAGCCCTATCTCAAAGCAGACCTTCTCTAGGGACATTCCAGAGTTGGGTGCTAAAGGGACTCTGCTGCCTGTAGAGCCCTACTTCAAATTCAGAAGCAGCTTTGGGCATGGAGCAGGGAAGAGCTACTGGCTGATGTTGGATGGGGTTTATGGGCTCCAAGCTCATAGCTGCAACTGAGGCTTTTCCTTTAATCCCCAGAAATGCTGCATGACGTTCTAAAAAGCTGTTCCTTTTATAAACCCGGCCCTCAGAATGCACCAACACATTTACTCTTGCTTTCCCAAGCCTCAGTTCTTTGTGTGGTGAGGATAATGCTGGTGTTTCATCTGGGTGTCTAGAGATAAAGTTAGCTCTATAGAGCCTCACCTGTGCTGGTGATAGATGCCACAGAAAAGACTTATGGAAATGAGTCAGTCCTTTTCCAGAGGTGGGTGTGAAATGCAGAGGTGAAAAAAGCATCCTCTCTTGGGACCTGGGCTGGGAATTTGTCTCTCATCTGCTGTGAATAGCAGGCAAGCAGGGACAGTAATGGATGGCATTTGCTCCACCAGGGAGCACCATTTAGGCTGGTGAGGAAAGCAAGTGGCACAGGACTTGGGCTTGCTGAGCTGAAGCATAAGGTAGGGGGTAACAAAGGTTTTCTTTGCAAGGACTTTAGAGACAGCAAGAATTGACCATCCCAGAAAGCCCTACTCGGAAGGCACAAGCACCCATCATTTTAGCTCAAGAGGGTCACCATCAGCGTTATTAGGTTGAGATGTGCCTCTGACCAATGGACATGGCAGTGCACCCATTGGGGTGAGAGGGACAGTTCAGCATTGGAAGAGGCTGCCCAGGGCAGTGCTGGAGTCACCATCCCTGCAAGTGTTCACACACCATGGAGATGAGGCCCTCAGTGCCATGGGTTAGTGGTGGCCTTGGCAGTGCTGGGGAAGAGTTGGACTGGGTGAGCTTAAAGTTCTTCTCCAACCTAAACAATTCTATGATTCTATGACTGTCTCTTTATTGGAGTTGCTACTCCACTTCCCTGGTGGAAGATCTGCAGTGAGTGCCAGCCTTGTGTGCTTTGTGGAAGTGTCTGAGTCACATTGCTCAGCAAGCAACACACGTCCTGCTGACCTGGAAACCTGCATGGACCAGAGGAGTCCTTTTCTTGTTAAAGGGCAATAACAAGGTGGAAAAACCTGAATGTTGGACTTGATCAGTCAAAGAGTCTGCGATACAGGTATGCTCAGTGCACATGACCACAGGAGCAGCAGGCTGGTTGGGAGGGTCAAAGAAACTTTCAAATGCTTTTAGGTGCTCCTGTGGGCAGATCCAATGCTCGCTGTCCTGGAAACATGGCCCAGCTACCCTTCTTCCACTTCCCACTACAGCTTGGAATAGAAGCCTCTGTGTAGTATTTCACTCTCCTTGGAGGACCCTCCAAATGGAACAGCGCTAGATAGGTCTGCTCCTGGCAGATCAGTCTGAAGCACAGATCCTGCAAGAAGTACAGCTCCTCCTGATTCCCCAGCACAGAGCTGGGTCTACAGATCCCAAGGGTTTGGTTGAGCCAAGTGCTACCCTGTGCTTGATCACTGCTCATGGTGTCAGATGCAGTAATGACCAAAAGACCATACAAATCTATGCTGTTTTCACAAGTCTTCTCCCAGGGTCCTTCAGTCTCCTACTGCTGTCACTAACACAGGAGATGGGTAAAGGTTAGACAGCTATGGCAGCTTGCACAGGGACAACTCATTGTCAGCTATTGAAGCAGGGGCAGATGACTCCTGGCCTGAAAGGACTGAAATAGCTCCTGAGCTTTGTTGAAGTTAAACAGAGTTTTGATCACTGCAGGGACTTCAGTCCAGCACATAACCCTGTAAGTTCTCTGAGCACATCCAGCTCCTGAGGAGCTCTGAGTACATTTTGGCACTGTAACTTCTGAAAGACCATGAAGTCAGCCCTGAGCTGATTTCTGAGTTGATGCAGTCTTGTGTCGAGCAAGAAGAGGCAGTAAAATGAGAGAAAAAGCTTTCTGGCCCTGTTTGGATGGTGAAATGGGCGCGTGCTGCACATCACCCACAAGACTTGTCCTCTGCCCTCCACGAGACCTCCTCCTCCCACAGCAGCCCTGTGTGGCTGTGGCACAGCTGAAGCATGCTGCTCTTTGGGCAGACGCTGAGCTTTGTTGGCAGCCCAGAGGTCGAATTAACACACACAGAAAGTGTTTCCCAAAGCTCGAGGCAGACAAGGAAAGCTGCTCCCTGGCATTTCAACTAGGATGTTGATGGGGGACTGCATCGTATTCCCAGGCTGCTCCTGACTCACTCTGTGCCTGGCATGAGTCACTTCCAAAGGTGTCTCCTTCTAATGTCCTCTTGGCTCTGCAGGGAATGGTAATGCTCCTGGAGGCTCTTGCAAAGCTCCATTAGTTATTAAAAGCCTTTAAGTGTGTTACTGCCCGGGAGGAAACACCTTGTGGAAACAGATCCCTCCTTCCTGGGCAGAAAACAGTTCCAGGTTTAAAGTGAGCTTCGACTCACGGAAGAGCTCACTGACCTGTAGGTTTTGCCTACGAAAATAGCTGAGAGAAAGGCTCCTGTTCAGAGAATTACTGTGGCAGTAGGACTTAGCATTAGCAGCCATAAAGCATTTATTACAGCAAGAAACACTGCCCATCTGGTCTGTCCTTGGTAGTTTGTTCCAATGACAGTCTATCTGTCACCAGCTGGTTCTTCAGATGCTGGATTAAAGAGGTTTTTAATACCTTACATTTTTCACCCCCTAAAAATGCTTATCCCTGGTGACCAAGTCACGTCGTAGCCTCTCACTATGACCCAAAATACTGAGCTTTGTAAAAACATTTCCCAGCTCAGTTTTGAGCTGGACTAATCTCCACTAAGGCATCGGTATGGAGCCCTGCTCCAGTTCCTGCAGGTCTTCACTGGCGGCATTGTGGCACTTGCTGTTCAAAGAAGCCAGCCCACCCTTGACTCAGAGCTTCCTTTTTTGCTGCTCTTTGCATCCCAAACCTTCCGTGTCTCCTGAAACTTTTAGCAGCAACAATTTCATCTTTATTTCTGGATTGCTGAGCTCAGTGTTGAAAAGTGCGTGGTCTTGTGCTAAGTTCTGCCAAATGCCACTTACAACAGCTCTTCGAAGGGTAAAACCCACTGAAACCAACTCTCTGAGGTCTGCCAATTCTACTCATTAACATCAGCACCCCTTTAACATCAGCTTTCTCCAGGACGTGCTGTCAGTCACTGCACCAGGATGTGCAGTGATTGATAAAAATCAGGTTATCAAGTGGCACATGATCCAGTACTGTGGGAAAGGCTAAATGCATTGCCTCTACACATCATCCTGGCCAGTCCAGACTGTAAGAACAGGAGAGAATGAATTCCAGGGGTTTGGATAAGTTCTGTTTTTCTCAAACCCATGCTGACAAGTGTTAATTATCCTGCAGCCCTGTAATGCTCCATCATTTCTCAACATCTTTCCAACTCACCTGGGAGCAGTGCTAATCCTAAGGTTTAGGAAAGCATTCCCAAATGTCATGCTGGAGCTCAGGAACAGCAGGAGAGCTGCTGGGAAGATGTCACTGATGGACTGGCCGCCTCTCCTCTCTGGACTTCTGTCCTCCTTCACTTTTCAGCAACATCTTTGGGGTCTCCCAGCAGTGTTTCTGGATTTTGCCTTTCTGTGACACCATCCTGTCTTTTTTCATGTGTGAGGATCTTTGCCTTCCCAGATGGAGGGATTGCTGCTTTGTTGTGCCTCCCTGCTGCTCTGGCTTTGCTTTGGTGTGTGGAGGTGACACCAGGACCCTGCTGTAGGAGCCACCTGTGGCCAAGCTGTCTCCATTAAGAAGAGGCTGGCACAACCCAGCTCTATTGCTCCTCCTGTAACCCCACACCCATCATGACCACCCCCAAGTCCTTCCAGATATAAGTCTCTCATTTGAAAGACCCCTGCTACAGCTGGTCTTGCCTTTTGTGTGCTCTGTTGCCTCTGGGTGAAGATATCTGCAGGGTCTCACAACCTGCTCAGTCTGCCCCTGTCCCACCAGGCAGGTCTGACAAAACAGCTCTGCACTGTGCACCATCATTTGCCGTTGCTCCCTCCCCACTTATTGGTGCTACAAAGGATTGGGAAGTTACAAATAGAGCTGCCAGGAAAAATGAAATTTCTCACTTAAAAATGCATTTTAATTCACTCTTCTGGGTTCATGTGTTTCTTAGGAAATGCTGATGATGTCTTGCTGACTCTGAGCTCTGATCTTAAGGAGATAGGAGACCTCAAGCACTAACCTGGTTACAAAAGGACCTTCTCTTGGTAGTAGCGGGTTTTACTCCTCAAAGCTTGTTTAATCTATTCAAGCTGAGCAGCAAAGCAAGAGAAAGGTATGCCTAAGGAAAGAGTGTGAATGAGTGTTTGGGATTGATGGGTGAGCGGTGGTGATGCGAAAACCTCTGCACCACACCAAGGTAGCACTGGCGAAGGACCTGTGGGGCTTTAGCTGTATGATGTTATCTCAGTCGCAGTCCTCTGAAACTCAGTGCCTGAGCTGCAAGTTAGCAGAGAAGGGACAGGGGCAGAGATGTGGCACGACTGGATGAGGAGAGCTTCTCCCAAAGCCCTGCAGCACATGGAAGGGCACCCACAGTGCCTGCCCTCCTTCATCTGCTCCCAGTGCTGTGGTGTGAAAGGGTTCTGATGCCTCAACCATTTTTACTTCCAGCAACCTTTCTCCTTTCCAAGCTATCACATTTTTAATGCAGGAAAATCTGCATAATGCTGAAGGCAAAGTGATATGAAAATGGAAGTATAAAATTGAGAAAAACCCTGCCATGTTCCCAGCAAGGCATAGTAATAATAAATCCTGGACTCGGAGCTTGTAGAAATGAAACAGCAGTGGTAGCAGTGGGAGCTGTTTAGTGAGGAAAACACCCCGGCCTCCTTGGCACTTCCCACATCCTGGAAGAATGACAGGGAAACTCCTGCATGTGCAGCATTGCCAGAAGCAAAAGCAAAGCACCCACTGAAGCCTCCAGCATCATGGGACATTTCACAAGCTCTACATTTAAATACAAGGCGTTCTAGATGGAGAATGAATCGTGGCTTCTAAATGGAAAAATAAAGAAGGACAACATGAAAATAAAACCTTATGGGATTGCCTGATGAAATTTGACAGCAAATAGGAACATCTCGTTTCTTCCCCTACTATTTTCTGGAATGATGAAGAAATGCAGTAAAGAAATGCGTAAAAATAATGACTCTTCCAGGCCCTGTAGCATTCATTTCAATTGCTGCTATTTAACTACACACAGAAATGTAGATATCTACCTTTCAAATGATGGTTACAAAGATTGGGAAGGCTGCCAAGAAAATGGCCTTTCCGCCTCCCCCCCCAATAGATACCAAACGAAACTATTTATATGTTGAAATTGCCTTTATTTTTTAATCCATAAATATTTGTTACTGACAAAAGTGGAAAAATCCTTAAGACTCTAAATTTTACTAAACTGATAATATTTTTGTTTACAGTACATACAGAATGTGCTTTTACAGGTAAGTATAACAACGAGAATAATACAGAGAAAAACAGTCAAATACTGCTCATCTTGAAGCTTGTTTAATGGTTAACCAAGAGTCTGTGCAAAGTTACAGATACAAATGTACTTCCTCTTCAGTACTACTGTATAATAAACATGGAATCCATAAACTGGGCTAAAGCACAAAAATATCCACTTACCCCCTCTTAGGAAATATTGTCCCCCAAACTAAAAGGACTACAGTAAGAAGTGTCTTTCTCAGAGCCAAGAAATTCTTGCTACAAAAATGTCTAAGGGGTTTGCAGACAGAAGGTCAGGAGCCATCGCGGAGCACATGGGCAGAGGGTCAGGGTGGTGCGACGCACGTCTGCCTGCAACGGAGCTGGTGGGGATGACGACCTCTTGCTGGACCCAAGGGATGCCTCTTCACTCACTACTGAGAGCAGAGACCTATTCCAGATGTACACTGATGTGCTGGAATGGGATTGTCCAACTTTCCCCTCGCTCCGGGCAGCCAGCAGGTGAAGCGTCGGTTGGTTTTCCCAGCTGGATTTGGGCACCTCCTTGAACCAGCTAAGAGAGGCTGGGATCGAGACCTTTGACCATCCACTTAGGGACACACAACACAGAAGTGGCTGTTCTCTAAGAAGCAGCCCCAACACAGGCTTATTGCTAACAACACTGTGTATCAAAATATTTAACCCCCATCTCACATGTTTCCCCCACCAGCTTGTCACTCCTCTGAAATACACTTGCACATGAAATGTGTTTCTTATGTGTATTTCAGCAGAGTCCCTCCTTCCAGGATAAGCACTAAATCTGAAACAAAACTAAGATGATCTTTTTCTCCATCACATAAACTGAAGAATGGCAAATTGATTGCAAATCAGGACATTAAATACAATTAAAGTCACCCTCTTTCATGATTGATAGTTAAGTTTGTTGCGGTGGAAGAAGATGGAGACATCTTCCCAGCTACCAGGAACTACCCCTCCCTTACACAACCTTGATGCCAAGGTCTTGCAGATTCCTGGTGGGAATGCTTCTGAACAGAAACATGCATGCAGGAAGCCCAGGTTCATGGGACCAGCTTTGCAGCTAGCCAGGCTAGCAGAACAGTAGACAGAAATGAAATCTAGGCCAGGAAAGGAGGGCTTACTTCTGGGTAACAGTCCCTCTTTCTTCCCACCCACACACCCCCACCCCCAAGTAACAGATCCTCATTTATAAAAGGAACATTAAAACATTGAAAAATATTTTGTTTTTCCTTAAAACACGATTCAGTGGCATTAGAAGACTTTTATGACAAAATTGCCATTCCATGTGGTGCTCTGTGTGGTTCATTACAAATAGTTTTTCACATTTCAAAGAATGATTCAACATCATTTTGAAGCTTAGATTGGTACAGGGTCAGTCAGAGCTTAATGACTGCATTTACAGTATGTATGTATATACATGTGTTTGTGTGTATACACATATACATACATGCAGCTCTATCAAGGCGAGTTGTATAAAATCAGTGCAGCTCACTCTTATGTGTTGCTGCTTGGGGAATGCAAATCATTATTAGTTCATAGGAAAGGATATAAAGTTTTCTACATCACCCTCTCCCAGTCCCTGCACATGCACTCTGGGAACTGGACACTCCACAGATGTATGTTTCCACCTGTGGGTTGGAGAAAAAGACAGATCAATTCTTCCAAGTATATTAGGTGAATAAAGGCAGGTGATATTTTACTGTACAGAGGAAAGTGACTGCTTCCTGCTTTTCTCCTCAGTGCAGAACATTCAGGTGACTCAGACATAAGGAGAAGAAAACAGAAAGGTCCGAGTACAAGTCACAGCATCCCTCAGAGCTCCTTGCCTGTGAAGGATGCTGGCCAGAAGGAGAGCAATGGTAAATCTGGGCAACTGCATCCCCCCACCCCAGCACTCTCATTCTGGACAGACGCTGGCTTGCAACACATCAGACATGATGTGGCAGGATAATGGTGACAAACAATGTCAATAAAAATGCTTTGCTGCTCTGTGGTGTCTGTTGTGGGAGGGTCTCAAAGCACTTCATCAACATTATGGTATGAACCCTCATAATGCCTCTGCAGAATAGGAAAGTGTTACCATTATGACACATGGGGAACCGAAGTGCTTGAGACCAGGCTGTGGGTCATGACACCCAGTCCTGAACCAAGTGTCTTTTCAGTGACAGATTCTCAGAACGAGGAATAAGGTAACAAATGACATAAGAACATCTCAGTGTGCTGAAATGTCACTGCGCTAGCTACCAACCCACTCCAGCACCCATAGCAAGCCATGGGAAGACATGGTGCCCAGGAACAAATTGCAATCATGGTGCCTTCCCAAAGAAATTTGCTGAAAATTTTATGTGGTGGTGGCAGAGTCCCTGAAGAGATTCAGCCTAGAAAGTCTTTTTGATGGTTTGTTTGGGACACATCTGCTTGAAGCTGTTGAGTTGATAGAAAAGATGAGGAAATGGAGCTAAGTTTTCTTTGGAGGATTGTTGCCCAGGTAGGACAAGTTAGAAGAGGGCCTCAGTCAGAATAAGAGAAGGCTCTGAGGTCAAACGGCCTGGAGCATGGCACAGCATGAGCTACTTGAGTGAAACATTTCCATATTGGCATCTGGTCCAGCAGCTTCTTATGTTCACGAATAGAACATTTAAACGAAGACTAGAGCTGGAGACATACAGCTATGGAAATGGAGAGAGGAGAGTTCACCTACCCGCGGCCTCACATGGTCACCTTTGCTCCTCCGACTCTTCCATCTTAACTCCTGGAGACTCGAGGATCACCTCCCCTCTCCCACAACGTTCACATCTCCCTGCTTGCAGAGGGGAAGGTCCTGGCTTTGCTTGGGCCAAGAGAGAATGGAAGAGTCCCAGAACCTCAGCGGGGATCGCCTTCCCATGAGTCATGTCTCATTCTCTTCTCTTCACAAGAGGCACAAGCTTCGGTCTGTGGGAAGGTCAGCAAGGGCAATGTTTTCACAGGGATTGCCTTCTGTGAAGAAGTAACCAGTGAGTGAGCTGAGGAGCTTGGAGGTAGTCAGGGGAGGAAGTGTCCATCAAGGGAAGGAGACGAGCTGTGAGCCTTTCTTCTCTTATCCCTCCTATGCCATGAGCTTCCACTTTGATTGATAGACTATTCTGGTTGTTGCCTAGATTGATTTTGCCCAAGGCTGTGTGGTAATAATTCTCTCTGAACCATGGAGACTCCTATTCATTCCTTCCCAGCTCAGTTTCCACCAAACAAAGCCCCAGTACTTGTGACAGCCAGAGTCCTTTCTGAACAGTCTCCATCAGGCTGGGCAGAAGAAAGCACATGAACTAAGTCTGGGAATGGGAAGGGCCACATGGCCACCCCACTGAGGCCTCCTGCCTCTAAATCCCATCGGCGGAAGATGGCATGCTCTTCCTGCCTACCCCACACCAGATAAACCTGGTGCTGTACCATAAGCCTCCACACAAGACTCATGCTCACAACAACCTACAGTAATTATATGCTACAGGAATGATGTGTTGAGCTGGGAACATCATTAAGGCCAGGAGGTGGGAGGTATTTGAGGGGAGGGAGAAGGGCAGACCTAATTTAAACGAAGTGAAAAGCCATGTAGGAAAAGGCTCAGTGCAGGAATGTAGGACGTGAAGAGAGAAATACTGGATGAGAATGTGTTTACAGCCTGCAGTCAGTTGTCATTTCAGCTGGAGGACAAGCATGCCTGCCATTGGGATTAGCAGCATGGGTGTGTGCATGTGGTGGGGCTTTGAATGCACACCAAGGACAGTGAGTCCAACACTAACAGTTAGAGCACTGGGTCTGGCTGGCCTTCAAGACCTCTGAGACCCTTTCCTGGCCACAGAAGTATGCTCTAGTGTGAGTTAGATCTACAGAATTTGATAAGAACACAAATACAAGGAAAAAAACCCAAACCAAACCAAACGAAAACCAACAGAAACCAAAGCAAAGCCCAATCTGGCTTGAAAGCCAAAGATAAAACCCTCACAAATTCTGGACCCACGAGTCTATGTTTTACAGATGTTACAAATATACAGTATCTAATTAGCATTAATCAGATATACAACATGCCCACTTATTATAATTATGCTGGATATATAATTTCTATGCATGAAATGTAACTGTCTTCATGGTTAGGATTGGTACTCAGTGGATTTGGAATTTGGAAGGTTTTCTTGCAGATGGAGAGACGATAATGGAAAATTACTGACCTCTTTTCCTGTAGACAAGACACCCTCAGCTTTGTGCTTCTGCTAAGGGCTAGAAAAAGATTTGCTACATATGGAGTTCTAGGATGTAACTGGGAGAAAGTTTGTTCAGAACTGGGGGAACTGGGCCAGCGGAAGATGCTTTCAGGAAAATAAACAGGCTCAGTGAGTGTGTGGTAGCCTTGGCCTTGCAGGGGTCTCAGCGGAGTCAGGACTTCCCCCAGCACAGGTCAGCAGTGCGAAGCTGGACAAATTCTGGTGCTTTAGGTTCAGCAGTGGCAAGAAGCTGGAGGAAGAGAAACCCTCTTCCCCCTTCCTATTTACATGTTGGAGACACCAAGATACTAGAATGAGTGGGGAAAAGGGTCTAACAAGCATTTCAACATATTTGTGCTTATTGAACACATCAACCCCACTACTTCCTACACTGAGAGAGCAGGCGATTTGTAGGCACTAGTATGTTTTTATCTTATGAATATATTTAATATAAACTAAACCTTTATTTCTCAGCCAGGCTATTCTTGTCCCTAGATCTGCCAGTCCCCTAGGAAAGACTGCCCTTGAATTCACTCCAAGGGTGATGGAAAACAGATGTATGGGTGTTGACCTGTAGAGAGCAGTCTAGAGGTGATCTCCTGCAGCCAGAAGCTTATCTTCTTGCTACAGAAAGGCCAAACATGAGGGCTGGCATGAAGACCAAGAGCAGTACCCCTTCCTACCAGAACTGGGTGCTGCATTTGCTCCTCCCTGTCTTGGGCTGCATGAGACTGCTTCTACCTGTAGCAACTGGAAAGTCCTAAATTCATAAGGACAATGAGATAATGTAGGTGAGCCCTTAGAAGGAGCCATTGACTACTATGGCTTTCTTTGACAGAAACTGATGCACATCAAGAAATTTCCCCTATTATTTACCCCTCACTACCATCTGCTTGCTTGGGTTCTTCTTATGTCACCAATGAAGGGGTGGCTTTAAAAACAACAACGTGGATGGGACTGTCAGAGAAGTCTTTTCAGACACTGAGTTATTAGAGGTTATCTTGGCCTATAAGGCCACTGAAGTCTGGGGTGCTGTGGCCACCCCAGTCCTTAATGAGTATCTACAATGCACGAGGTCATATCAAACAGTCACCTCTGTTTTGCTCGCTGTGCGGTAGTGATGGTGGTGTCCTGGAATATAATGCAGTTGTTCTACCGTGTTGTGCCGTCGGGAGGCAAATGCTTGGCGCTTGGCGGAGGTTGGGTTCATACCTAAGGTATTGTACAAGTTATTTGAGGCACTAGGATGGGAGTGCATTTTTGTCATCCTGTAGCGATCCAAGACGGGTGTTGATACAAAGACATCTGTGTGTGACAATGCCCGTGACATAGACTGCTCAGGGTACCCCGACCGCTCCGGGGAGAGCAGTGGGTCCTGGGAGTGGAGGCGCTCTGCGGACAGGAGCTGCTCGTCTGAGAGGATCCGTTCATAGGACATGCTAAACTCCTCGGGCATGATCCTCTCAGGAGACAGCACTCTGTCCTGGGACATGGCCCTGATGGGGCGGCGGGGCCTGTCCCTCTGGTTGGTCTGTTGAGACATTTTGATGACGTTGATAGGGAGCGTGCCCCGGGCTGCCAGGTCGGGCAAGTGTCTCCTCCTCATGTAGTACTCATCAGCCTCTTTGTCAGCTGTGGGAAAGGAAAGGGAAGAGTTAGGAATGACAGAGTGCTGTCCAATGGGGCGAAGAGGGCCTATGTATAGCACACCACCTTGGAGCAGCCTCCTGGTGAGACCCAAGGGACCATCTACCAGCAGCAGGACCTGGGCATGGACATCCATGTCAGGGTGCTGCCTTGTCAGAGATGCCAGCCCTGTGTGGGTTGCGTCACCATGGGCTTAAAGCAGACAAAGAGTGTTATAATTGCACACAGACAGGTATGAGACCCTGTGCAACATAACACACCTTGCACCATGACACAACAGACCATACGTTGTCGAGTCCAGACTGTGGCATTGGTTGATTTACACAAACATTGAGTCACGGAGGAATTATCAAGTCTCACCTTCACAATGCACTTACATAGAAAGCACAGGGAAGGTGAGCTGCAGTAGGCGAGTTCTCCATTTGAGGAAACTCATACCTTGCTTCTGGCTTCAGATGTGGCTGTGCTCTGGAATCCATGACTGACTTCCTCACATCTTTAATGACTACTTCTGAGTCTTTGTAAATGTAAGCACGGAGCAGGTTTGGTGGGCATGGGATGCTCTCTCTGAGATACTGAATCATCTGTCTAGGGTCTCATTTTCCATTTTTCAGACGCTTTGGTTGATAGAATGGGATTTATTTCATGGAATGGTTCTTGCTCGATTTGCTTCTCTCTGTTGCTTGGGAACTCAGCTCACCCACACCCACTCACCCTCCTCTTTTTGGCTTTTAGACTCAGAAAGGATGTTGGCTACTGCAAATGCATCCTGATATATCACTTTAATCCCATAACAGCTGGAATGACCTAATTCAACCAACTTCTAATGTGAAGATTATGGTCCCTTCCAAACCAAGCCATCCTGTGGTTCTATGATGTGTGATAGGTGCTAACAATATCCTGGCAGCTTGCTCACAAAGTAACAGTTATTGGTGCCTTAGAGTCTTAAGCTAAACGCGGAGTGCTGTAAGCATCTTGTGCTGGATCTCATGCTCTAATTTTCCTCATCTCCTATACATTCAGCTCTCTCTCACTGCCTCCTGGACTTTGCTCCTCGTGGTCCTGAGAACAGTCCACATACCCAGAGGACCTGTGAGGAGGATGGTTGATCCCCATGTCTCAGCATCCAAAAGTACAAGCTGAGAATATGTGTGCCAAAATGCACAGCCTGTTGGCACCGCTGTTGCTGTCAACCTCTTCTTTACAGCCTACACACCACCAAGGCTTTCCTTGGTGGAGAGTTACCCAGAGCTCTCCTCTACATCAGCTTGCTGCTGATGGGATTTGCTCTCCAGAGTATGTATTGTAGGAATAAGTCTTTTTTTAAGCTTTTTGGAAGACTGTCTCATTGCAAACGTCAGATGATGGCTCCCCTGGCTTCAATCTCCTGTGTCTTTAAAATCACCTTCTAGGAAGCCTGAGAAGGACTGGGAAAATTTCATATGGCCACAGTAATTGTAGACATTTCTATTCTACAGTATCACCATAGATAGACTTGCATACACTTGGTGTGCATAAGCTTGATAATGATGCCTGGAGCTGGATGCTGAATAGGAGCTAAGCAATTAGCACTTTGGCACTTGGCCTCTGTTCTGCATGACAGAAGGTCCACTGGATTTGCCCAAGTGACTCCAAATAGACGTAATTAAAGCAGAGAATAACCCAAATGGAGATGTGGTTGGATGCTCAAACCGGGCTGTGGTAATTGCCAGCAGGAGCTAAACCAGCTTATGTGAGGTTTACAATGGTATGAGGCTGCTGGTGAGGTGGCAGAGTCAGCTGATTGAAAGTGTTTTGAAGTTGTTCCTTGCCAATTTAGATAAAGAATGCAGCATGCTCTGGACTTTAACATTTTTGCCAACTTCTTAGAATATTAAAGCCATCTTTTCCTTCCTTCTTCCAGCCCCGTACACAGCGTAGGGGTCTGCATGGCCTTTTGCTGGCAGTGGCTGAACCATTCAGGAAACTGATTTCATTTCAAAGGTATTTCCAAGCTCACACAGGCTGTGTCCTCCTGTGATGCTGAGAGAAGCATGTAGATGTCGGCACAGTCATTCTGGGAACATTTTCAGGTGTAGAAAGACTTCACATCTCCATCTCTAAGGAATCAAAGCCGAAATGGCAGTTTCCTGTGAACAAGCTGGTTTAAGCAGGCACCAGACAGACATTTAACAGGCAGTTGCCTCTGAAATGTGGTGTGAGTTCATGAGTGTTACAGAACCAGTCATGGAGAACGTAGCTTGACAGGAGGCCGAGGGTGCTGGGTCACACATGTGCCTTCATGCTAAGGGGGAAGGTTAGCACAGCTTTGTAACCGCAGCATCTCTGTACCCAGGGAAAGCAATGAAACAAATACATCTCCAGGCTTTTGAGACTGGAGACACTGGGTGCTTCACCCTCACACCTAGTGGGAGCTGTGGACTATCTGGTTGCACAGTTTCCTAAAATCAAAATGTTTCTGGCAACTGAGCCCATCCAGTTTGATTCATCCATATTGCACCAGTAAGGTCACTGGGCTAGTGGGGCCCTGATACTGCTACCCCTTATCTTCTCATTGATGCTGATGTGAAAACTGATATTTGTATTTTTAGCCAAAATAAAACTACAATAGAATACGTTTCTGCCTCATGGATGTGCTTAAGAATTCAGAATGTGTCATTAGTGGATTCCAAAAGGCCAGAAACGATGTGAAGACAGAATGAAACCACTGACGCATTGATTGATAAAGGAAGTTTCTCCTTTTCTTAAGTCAATCTCATACTTCTGGGGCTTCACTCACGTTTTTCATACATTTGGAATTACTGGAAATCACGTTTTCTGCACATTTTCAGGACTTCCTTTTTTCCATAGATTTTGGTTGTTTCTTTCCTCCCTTTCTTTCTTTGGCAATTTCTAGAACATTGACCATGGATGGTCTTATCAAACTTCAGGAGTGTTTAAGTGCTTCATCTCACTTCAGCTTATTTGCCCTCAGACAGCTTTTTGGGGTTTTTTTTCCTTCCTTCCTTCCATTTGGAGGTAGAGCCCCAAATGAGTGCTCTTACACATCTCACCTCTACATGTCTGAGATGCCATCACAGAAAGGCAGAGCACAGCTCCTCTCACACTGTAGGTAGAGAAACGAGGTATACTTGTGGCATTCTGCAGAGAGAATGCGGAAAAGCCAAGGATATTTTTATTTCCCGTGGTTGTATGTGAAGATGGTTAAAATACGTGCCTGTGTGTATGTCTATAAGGCCACCACAGTCATTTCTCTGCTTTACTTAAAGGTAGTTTCTTTGCTTTTCTTTCTCTGCAGCTCCAGTGCATTTCCTCTCTGAGCTTGTCTCTCCTGCTTTAATTTGCTGTAACTTTTCCTAGCTGCCAAGTCATTTGTGATGCTTCTTTATCCAATACCAAGTGGCTTAATATGCCTGAAAATATCTTCCTTCCTGACTGACCTTTCTCACGTAGCTGGAGGCACCAGCTCCCTGGAGTGCTGGGCAGGATAGAATTAATCCAGCTGCTCTTGCTCAGCCATGTATTCCCACATCCATCCACTGCTGCTTTTCACACATGCCAGCCTGACAGTGCAGAGGGCTTCCCATGGACATGGTAACACACCCCTCAGGGATCCTCCTCCCTGGCTTCACACGTAGCAACCCCAAATGGGTTTCCTGTAGTCTGTGCCTTGAAGTAAAAGCTGTGGAGTCAAACAGCCACGGAAGCAGAAATACTGCTGCTTGCACGGGCTCTGTTTCCAGCTGGGTGCTATGCCAGATTGACATGTTTCCTACTGCTCCTATAAGGCCTGGACCCTCTTCAAGCTCTTGCTGTGGAAGAAGAAGCCATGGTCCTGCTTTCTCTGTCAAATGCCAGCAGAGGCGAGTGCCCATCCTGCTACTCCAGTGGTAAGGATGTCTCCTCCCCTGCCCAAGCTGGGCACTTTCCCCAGGGATGCAGATGCAGATGCTCATCTCTTCCTTGTTTCCCAAATCACTGAGATGAGGCTCCTAAAGTGGGATGTACTTCATTAAGCTCTAGGCATCTCAAATTAGGCTTGTTAGCCAGCAAAAAGCTAGGTAGCTTATCAGAGCAACTCTGCTGTCAGTGACAGACTGGGACCTTCAGGGAGCTCACATGGAGATGTCCTTCACTGGCAACATAGATGCCTCCATCACATGCACAGACAAGATGCCTGACTGCTGAACAGCTAAAGTAGGGTGAGGTAGATCTCACCACACCCTTGCTGAGCACTGTCTCCTCATTTCTGGCAAGGAGGTATTAAACTAAACATTATTTCTTCCTGGATACGCCTTGGCTATTCAATTTAGATGTTCTTGGGAAGAAACTGCCTTTCACAGTCACCTCTAACTGTGGGAGAATAAGTGACCTTTAGCTGTCTGGCAACAGAAATAGCTGATTAAAAATGTATCTAATTCCTTTTGTTTTACTCAGAAATATGATGTTTGTTAATGAGCTCTTCACAACATTCTTTTTTTTTAACCATAGCAGGGAGTTTGTTAGAAGCAACTCATTTTAAAAATGAAAAATACAACAAAACAAAAAAATCTTTGCAAATCCCAGCGTTTAGATACTTTTCCTGGAATTTGTGTTGCCTTTAGCTCCCTCATATGGAGTAAGAAAAAGTATTGCTGGCATTTAACAAGGGCAGGTCTAGGACTGGAGTGCCTATTTTCCTTTGGCTCTGAAGACCAGCCATAAGAAAGTGATTCAGTGATTCCAGAGGAGCTGAGCATATGCAAGCCCAGGGGGAGCATGGAGTGATTAGCACTTTCAGAGCTGCAACTGCTGTCTAGTTAGTAAAAAATACAGTGTGAGGCAGTTGGTTTGACACTTGTCAGGTGCTTTGCAAAAGGATAGTTTGGTGCCTTGCAAAGATGACTGAACTACAACTAGGACCTGCCACCCCTGGGTAAATAGCTGCTATTTCCATTGCAAGTGTGCAGAGATCCCCTTCTAGGGTGGATGCTGCTGAAAAGCTAAGGGGGTGAGTGAACCACACTCCAGCCAATACCCAAAGACTAACTGTAATGTTCTTAGGTTCATGTTGACTGCCAGATATCCTCTGAATGGGAACAGGGCCACTGTCAGGAAAAGCTCAAGAGAGGGACATTGACTATACCCAGCACGTTCTTGAGGATGTGTAATCTTGGCACCTTAATACAAACCTATTTTTGTCATTTTAGACAAATACCTAGGAAATGCAGTGCTAGAGTTCAATACTTATTCCTTTCTCTGTGATCTGCTGAGTGGCAAGCTGGACAAGTAAGGGCCTGTCCTTTCTTCAACTGCTGAGCAAAATTTACATGCACCCGATGGGTCAGACTGCTGAGACACCACTTATTAAGGTATTGCTCAGGTGAAGAGGTAGGCATTGCTTGGTGTGGGTGAATTTATACTCAGTCTGAGTCAGGTAAGAATTGTAGGAGTATGTAGAAGAGAGTGTTCGGATCTGACATACATTTCCAGATGTTGGCTATGGAAGGGGTAGGAGTTTCAGCTGGGATTTGTCTGTGGTTTTTTAATGTTTCAGTGAGATGCATCAATAGCTTTAATACAGAGCTCAAGGAGATTTCACTGAGAATCCATGCACAATATGTGAAGCAATAAATAAACCAGATGCTAGAAATGGTCCTGACCATCCTCTGCATCACGACAGGAGCAGCCATCATTTCTAACCTATTCTCAGGGACACCAGGATGGAGATCTCCCAGAATCTGAGTAGGAAGCATGTATTCCACGTTAATCCTAGGCACTGCAAATCAATCACAAATTAAATAGCAGTTTTCAGGGCTATCTAGAGGGTATATTTGTTATGCTGAGAAATTTTCATTTCAGCTAAGAAATGAAAATGAATCATCATATTTTAAAGCAGTAGTATTAAAGTGCCGTGATTTCAAGGGTTTTCCAATATTAGGTAGTACCATCAAAGTTGATCAAGAACATGGACTGTCCATCATTGGGCTGCAGCGAGGGGAAAATGCTTGTGGGTGGGAGTGTGAGATCCAAATGTTATCAAGGACCAAAGCTCATGGTAAAGCAGAGTTATGCATGTGGCACACTGAACAGGGAAGATGGCAGGCCGCAGTCACAAAATACCTCACCTCTGTTCTCCAGCAAGATTAAGCACATGCTTACTTTTAAACACATCAAATATATTTGCCTTAATGTTAAACATGTTCCATGCTGAAGTGCCAAGGAGTGGGCTGAGATTTTTATGTGCTACATTTCCACTCCATTTTCTCTTCTGAAAAATCTTCCACAGAGATTTCCTATTGGCAGTCCAAGGGCTTCCATGCCACTTAATTTTCTGTCTCTCACTTAGCTGGCTAAATTGGGAATGCAGATTTTATATGTACTAAGGAAGTAAGATATCCTGACCTACCTTCAATGAAGCTATTGCAAGGATAAACACCTAAGATATTTCTCTAAATTCAGCAGTATGAATACAAGCTGCATCCAGAAAATGTTCATGGAAACATATATACCACAAACCTAGTGGCAGTCTGGAGAGAGCATTTGCCTGCAGAAACACCACTTATTTCATAATCCCACCAAAGCTGAAGAGTGCCATCAGCAAAGGTGATGGGCAGGAGCATTTACAGCAAAGTTGGCAGAATGCAATAAATAAAACAGTAAGAAAGGACAGATACTAACTAGTGTGAACAGGGTGGTCAGCAACATGACACAGTAAGTGACAGTCCTCGGATCAGTGCATGGCACAAGTCAGGACCAGATCCAGGCACATACACCATGAAACACGGCAGATCACACCACCGTCCTCCTACTGAAATAGATGCTCCAACCATTTCAGCAGCTTTCTGTCAACATGGGCTTGTCATCTGGTTTCAGCTATCCCATGGATGGGGAGATATCTGCCCTGGGTACACCAAAGTGGGCTCAGCTGATCTGGAGCAGACTGCTTGGTTCATGTCGACTCCAGCAGAAAGAAGATTCTCAGATGACTCTATGAGGAGCAGATACAAGGTGGTGTAATGGGAGGCAGCCCAGGAGGAGGTCAGTAAGCAAATAACCACATGTGCTCTCACAGTAAAGAAGTGACTCTTTATCTGCACCCTTCCTTAATGGGAAGTGACAGCCAGAAGAATCATTACCAGAGACACCAACTGGGGCAGTACAACGACAAAGGGAAGAAGGTTATTGCCTTAACATTGTGCCCAATGTGGCTTACAAGCAAATGAGATACAAAAGAAATGAAATGAGCTGACACCTACTTAGTCTCTTCAGAGAAGAATATTTACTTGGGTTTGTCTTGACGGCAGACTCATAGGATGGTGGGAGGTGAGAGAGGTTCTGGAAGGACCGGGAGAAGGACAGGTCATAGGGTTCGGTGGCAGAAGTAAGGATGTTGTTCATTCGTGGCTTGTCTGAAAAGAAACAACAAAGACATGTCTACAGTGTGCACCCAACGAAGCTGAGAGAGGCAAGCCATTCCCACAGACTCTGGCAGGGAGAAGAGCAGTATCTGAGCCAGCCTCAGTGACAGACTGCGGACATAATTCAAACGGGCACCAGCTGATCAGTGAAAAATGGATTCTGTGGCATTGTTTTCTTGCCCACAGTGGTTATGGACAGAAGCAAACTGGACCTCAGAAGCACCTGGGCCAGCCAACTCTCCTCAAAGCAGGATGGCGTGTCTGGTGGAGTGCGAGTCACCTCACTTACTGTGGAGGGCTGTGTCATGGTGCTGTGGATGGGCCCCACTGCAGCCTGTGTGAGTTCAGGCAGCATTACTTACCTTCACCCCAGCAAGCTGTGCTTTCCCCACCATCAGAGACATGGAAAGGAGTCTATGGGGTTATTTTAACTGAGGCGGATGATGAAATCACTCTCTCATCGCACCAGATTTCTGATTAATGCTTTGACCCCAGGAGGCTTCTGGCAAAGCCAGTCCATGGCCCAGGGAGTCTGGTGGGCTCTAGAGATGACCATACTCCCCTTGGGAAGTGTGAAGTGCAGCTGTGGGGTGCGCATCTAGGTGCAGTCAGAAGACAAAGCAAGGTTTGGAGAGGTTCCTGATGCAGGGAAGGAGGTGCCATCCCTGAGGGAGTCCCCAGCCAGTGTCAAAATGCCCACTGTCAGGATGCTGATGCTGAGGGCACTGTCAATAAAGATTGGCACTGAGAATGAATGTTAAAATTCAACTCCAGACAATCTGCAGAGTTTTGAAATCTTGTTCCCTTGCTGCAAGCTGGATGGAAAAAGGTCTTTCATCAGCTCAGCCAAGGGACAGGGACCTGTTGAACTGCGTTTATAAATCCCAGGTGTTCAGATGTTAAAATAGGCAGGTACAAGAGTATAAAAATTGCAGGAGCTTCAATGATGAGAAGCAAAGCTAGATCATACTACAGTGGGCTCTGCAGGAGTTTGCAGCAGTGATGGGATTGCATAAGTCTCAGCCAAAAGGCCAAGGAGGTGGACGCTTTAAGCATGGCCTGAAAATAAAACCAGAGGGCTAAATTCTCCGATACAGGTGAGGACTGGCAGAATTCCCAAGTCCTGGGTTCCCACATTGCTGCACATGGGAATGCCGAGCTGCCTCCACAACATCTCCCCGACTGTGACTTCCCCTGGATATTTTAAACCTCCTGTCACGTATCTTCACATTGCACCCATGCTTCCTGAAGATGGGCTGAGACAGTCTTGTCTTCCAGGGTAAACCTGCTCATGATTCCCCAAAGCCAGTGTGGTCAGAGCACTGCTCTGCACCTCTCAGCGGACTTACATGCCCAGTCCTCAATTCAGAGGCACCTGTGCCGTTTGAGGTACGCCAGGTTATCCAAGACACTCACAAGAGGCTGAGTGATGTAGGACCTGTCAGAGCTCTGAGGCCACCCATGTTTCAGTACTTGAATTACAACTACCATGTCAACAAAACCAGCTCTTGCTCCTTCCTGCCTCTGTTGTCACTGAGTGTATTCTGCTGCACCATGAGCTTCCTCACAATGAAGCTTCTGAAGAACAAATCACAACAGTGGCAGGGTACAACCATGAGTGAAGGAACAGCTTCCCCCCTCCTTGAGTACCAGTCTGGTGCCAACATGGGATACCCCAACTTTGTGTGAACCTGCAGCGCTGCGGGCAAGGAAACTGCTCCATGAGGAACAGGAGCTTCACCTGCTTCAGCAAGCATCTGAATGCTGCCCTCTGGGCTCAAAACCTGACAGCCAAGCGTCAGCCACCCCACAGCAAGGGAACAGCCCAGCTCTCTGCCAGAGCATCATTTCATTCCCAGGTCTGAGATATTATGAGGCACTTTCTTATGGAACTCAGCAAAGGTGAAAATTTCCTCTTAACAGTGCAATAACCATCTTGGTTAATAAACTCTTCTTTCCTATTGCTCATGTACATCTCTGCACTCCTGGAGTAGGGTTATTGTCTGGCAAAAAGAACATAGCCCCAAGTGAGCATATAGCAAATGTGTCGTTTCTCTGAGAACATTATTTGCTTGCTGATGACTTCAATCCATGTCTAATAGACTGACTGCAGGATTAGGAAGTGCATCATATTCATCAGGGTGCTGGAAACAATTGATTAGATATTATCCAGTTAAGAGAAACTGTATTAGCATTGAAACTATGTCCCCACTCCTATTTGTGCTTGTGTGGCAAGGACCCTGGGGTAACATCTCTTTACAAATTTCTCAGCCAGAACCTGTGTCTAATCTCCATTTTGCATGGAGACTTGGACATGCTGAAATAAGCCCAGTCATATGTATGGAATCTGCATTCAGTGCCAAAGGAGGAGCATTAATTGACTATTTGCATGAGGTGTGTGAAATTAAGTGCACACATTTATCTGATGGGCTTGTGCAGAATCAGTGCATCTGCGTACTTCTTTTTCCATCCAGTCAGTCAGGAACAGACTGTAATGATTTTGGCAAATGAGAAGTCACCTTGAAATCCACTTCCCATCATTCAGGAAAATAAGGGATAAACTGAAATGACCAAAGATAATTTCAGATGACTTTTGCATAATGTAGTTTGAGGGCAGGATCAGAGAACTGAGAGACTCCAGTAAGGAGAAATATCTTCTGCAATTTGTATTCTGGGACCAGTGCAGCAGAAGATTTACAGTAGTTCTTCACCCCTGCAATGGATTTGAGTCATGCTTTTCTCAGGCATCTCTCCTTTTTGTTTGTGGTGTTTGTTGGCTCCTATAGAAGATGCAGGACATAATTAATGAACAGGGTGTAAATAAAAAGATCTCTGCATTCCCCGCGAGGCAGCTGAGGTTGTACACTGCTGTTATCCAGCATTCCCACTCATTCCAGCCCAGCTCTGTATTCTGGCCAGTGGGAGATGACTACTGGAAAATGGAAAACACCCCATGGTTACAGGGATTACTTCTGAAAGTCAGTACTGGTGCACAACTTCCTCACCACCATCCTGCAGCCCTGTGCCACTTAATGCCTCTCTGCTACATCACGCATTCTGGGCACAATTTGCAAAACTCTTTGGAGAAGGAAATGAAGGAAATAAAGCTCACCCGGTGCATAGCACATACACCAGAGTTGGGAGCATCATCCAGCAGTGTCATTTCTCTTGTTTTCCAAATTCTCTGTGCTACAGCCTCGAAGCAGCCGCATCTTTTTACAGCCAATGCAACATCTTAAAATTCTGCCAGCGTCTCTGTGATTAATTCAGCAGAAGAGGGCTCAACTCTGCAGCATTCCCTCATCCACTGAGCATCAGCGGTTTCAGAGCACTCTGACCACAGTGCCGTGTTGCTCCAGCCGCTGGTGGGGCTGGTATCATGGCACAGCACTGCCCAGAACTCAGGAGGCTGCACAGTGTTGGCACTATAAGCTCAGGAAGGGAGCAGGCATCTCTATGGAGAAACCCTTCCTTTGCAGATCTAATCTCTCTTCTTGGACTGCGTACCAAGCAAGAACTTTGCATTTCTTCTGTTTCATAAGCTAGAACTCTTG
Source organism: Myiopsitta monachus (assembly GCA_017639245.1). NCBI lineage: Eukaryota > Metazoa > Chordata > Aves > Psittaciformes > Psittacidae > Myiopsitta > Myiopsitta monachus. The sequence continues at coordinate 11,163,797 of CM029931.1, forward strand.
GGCCAGCCCATACGCTGTTGTATTTCCATACGAACCAGTAGACCAGGCTCAGAAGGTCTCCATTCAGACCATGCTCTTGCATAAGAACTTGAGAAAGTGCTGCCCTGGAGCAGAGTGTCCTGAGCTTTGCACTCTTTCTACACTGCTTGCACTGATGCCAGAGGAACATGTTTCCTGATACATCTTGTATCCTGAACTGGATATATGGCCTGCGATGGGCATGTCACCCCCATGGAGGTCAGGGGTCTGCAGTTCCCTTTATGCATTGGGGATTGCAATTACAGCTGAGTGGACATACGGATTCGCTCCTCTTCTGTATGCATGCACTCAATTGCTGTTTGATCTATGAAAGAGAGGAAGCTACTCTAAGTTGAAGGAGAGCCTCATTTCACTGCCAGTCTTTCACAAGCCTTCTGCAAGCACAGGGCTCAGAAGCAGTTTCAGGATCTCTAAAGCTGGACACTTGTGCAGTCGACATCAGACCTGAAGTCTTCTCAAAATGTCTTGCTCTGCCCCTGTTCTTGGAACGCTATTTCTGTTTCAAACTGTGTTTATATGAGGGGCAGCACCTTTCATGTACAAGGACAGGAAGAGATGATAACCAAGACAAAAAAAAAACCCAAACCCACCCACAAAGTGAATTTATGGCAAAGTTTTAAACCAAGCTCAAGTGGCAAAAGGGATGTGCTCCATATTTGCATAGGAGCCTGCACATATGTTGTGTGAATTCTGCAAGACTTTTCAACAGATGCCTTTTAAAACGTTCACCCAGAGAAAGCAAACAATGTCACCCAGAAGCTGATACAACCAAGCCTTCTGCTGCTCAGCTTCAGCTCAGCATCGCTTCAGTCCTCTGTCAAAGCACGCACTGCTCCCCCAGCACTGCCTTCTGCTCAGCCACTTGAAGGCTGACACAAAGTCTCCGATTCTGATGCAGGCTTTTGCACGGGTCTGTGTTCCTCAGGAAAATCCGGTGGTAGCTGATGACGTTTGGTTGCCTTCTGCGCCAAGGCTTAGCACCTCCTGAGCCATCCTGGAAGTGACATACTGTTAGAGCAGTGCAAAGAACTGATGTGAACAGACTCCAATCACAGTTTATAACCTACATCTTCTGTGTTTGCAGGGGGAACGATCTGTGTTTCCACACTTCTTTTTTTTTACATTACAAACACTGTTATTAACAATCGTCTGCATCTGTCATGAAGAACCTCAAAGAGGTTTATACATTTCCAGGTCAGATCCTCCATGGTGTAAATCAGCAGCTCTCCAGCGAGTAGCTGCCCTCATTTATAGGAGCTGGAGACATGGGATTCTAAATTCAGTCGGTGATAAAAAACTTTGCATATCAGGATGGTGCTAGGATTACGTCTTTCAGGGCTCATGGCTGAGTACGGAGCAGCAATCTGAAGGAGTAAGATGCAGAGAGGATGAGGTACACCAGCACATCGCAAGATGATTCCCTTAAATGCTACAGGATATACACACAGCATAATAATATACCTGAATCATATTACCCAGGGGCTATTAACATGAAGATGCTTCTGTACACAAGGTGCTTAACTGAACTATTTTACACACTGCAACAGAGGGTGAGAGGAATAATGCTGCCAATTAGGATGAAAGGAAAAACTGCAGAAAGTAGAACTGCACTTGGCAAATATAGCAAAAGACAAATTAATATTTCCTTGAGTTTGCTGCCTTTTCATGGGGATGCAGAAAACAACAACACATGGCTCTGGCACCAGAGCTGCCAGGATGGAGGACTGTGGAGGTCTGGGACTAGGACTCATTCTTTTGAGGACTAGGACTCCTTGAATTTGAGGCTGTGCAATTGAAAACTGTCAGCCTGTTAACTCCTTCCACCTCTGTGAGTGCCTCATGCTCAAGGCTTGACATTGCATGGAAGAGAAGCTTGTTCAGAAAGGAAAATGCATCAGTGTGTTTGGTTCTGGCAGCAGACAAGCAAGGGGAATAATCCACAACTAGCTCTAGCCCCTGAGAGAAATGAATCTGCCTCAGTCCTTTGGGACTAGGGTGAGGAATGAGCCCCCAGACAGGCTGAAGACAGCGCAGGGATCACCACAACCTTCTGCCATAGCCACAGTTATCCCCATACTGACAGCACCTCCAGCAGTGCAAATGGCAGTGCCCTGCTTTGCCTCAGCAGTTTTACACGCTCTGGTTTTTATGATGCCGTGATTTTGCCTCCAGAACTTTTGGTCTTCTTCAGTGGTCTCACCTTCACTAGGAATAAACACACTGCTTCGCCTTGCTTATGGTCTGAGATCTGCTTCTGTAAGAGGAACCTGAGGCCAATGTCATAGCTATTCACCTCATGTTGCCCCTTTGCTTAAACAACCGCATTGTCACAGAGAGAAGCTCCTCAGGTTTCTCCCACTGGTAAGGATGGAGACACAGTTACACCATAGTTTTACTCCACCAGCCTCAGTGTTATTTGCAATAGTCACTTGCTGGGTGGAATATGGGCCATGTCATGGGTGGCATAACAGGATTCATCTGCAAGTTAAGGCCTCCATACTCAGCAGCTGAGCTGCACCTCAAGCTGGGAGGCTGTGTTGGCCCTGCCATTCCGAGACCATGAAAAGGACGATTTCTTTGCCCAAACCTGCAATTTATTTAGTCCAGAAAGCAAAGGCCAGTTGCACTGGGCACTTTAAAGGACGTTGCCATTGAAGTCTTTTATCTGTTCTCAGCCCCAGGCTGTTCTCTCTCCCCCACATCACATCCTTTAGGAAGATCAGCACACATGTCCTCAGAGACCAGTCCCATTGCTTAAGTCCAGCCGTAGCCCCAACAAACCAATACATCCCCTCCACAGAGGTTGGCTCTGCACTGTAGGACATTGTTAGCAGCTTCTCAGGTCAAGACAGGTGGATGGTGATATCGATTTGATGGTGACTTTGCTCCATTGTGCTTTGTAATGGTGTACAGCTCCAAAATACGCAACAATATCTGTACTTTGCTTTGCAAAGCAGCCAAATCTGAACTGGTATCCTCATCACAAAGGCAGTTTGTATGCACCAAAAAGCTGTGACCATGTTGTCCTGTCCTGGCAGATTACTGGGTTCATCTCTCTTCCAGGTTTCATTAAAGCCCTGCTGCTTTGCAGAAAGAGCACTGTACATAATGTGTCTATTTGTTCTGCAGGTTATATTCTAGAGATCTGATTATCTTCTCATTTCCTCACATATATTTCTACTGGGGATAAATCTAATTTAAACAGTCCTTAATTGTTATGATTTTGCAAACAGTGTCTTAAACACAATAGACACAAAACTCTTAACAAATTGCTGGAGGACATGTGACAGGGTAGGGAATCATCTTCATATCCTCTGGGATTGTCCCAAATTGAAGCTTCTGGTCTGATGTTAGAAAATTGATGCAAGAATTATTTCAGCAATATATCCCCCAAAGCCCAGTTACTGTGCAGGAAGGAATATGCCCTGGATTTTGAAATGAAGAAAAGAGGAAGAAGGAAGTAAGGAAGAAAAGAGATATAAGGTATAAGATATAAGAGATATAAAAAGAAATAGGTTAAGAGAAGCAGAAGGATTCACACACATGAATATATAGGAATGTGATCAAAGTTCACACAGGTACAGCTGTAACACTGCCTCAGAGCAAACCAGACATCAGCTATAGAAAAATACTTGGCCAAATTAAAACCCTGAAGTGAAGCAATTTGTTGCTTATAGTGGTATTTCTCAGATGATTATCAAATGCAATGAACTGACATAAAAATTATGATATGAACTCCCTACTAACTATATTATTTAGCAATGTGCTTGTGATTTATCTAGATGTAAAAAATGCTTATACAAGACTCTCTTGGTTACCATAATTAAATATGCAATAAAGAGGATGAGATTAAACTCCAGTAGCAGTAAAAAATAAAGCAATAAGCGTTACAGAACCTGAACCCAGGCAGTCAATACATATTCCTGTTATAGCCAGTGCTTCATTGCCTCAGTTCTGGTTTGTGCCCTTCGCTTTTTTTCACATTTTAATTTTGTGGTGTTTTTTTTTTTTTTTTTAATAGGAAAATAAATTTATGTGCTTAATTTGTATAACGACTGAATATCTAAGCGAAAGAAACCAGTGTATCAAAGGATTTACCTGCTTTCATATGCAAAACCTACTGTGCTTTGAAACCAGTACTTGAGCACTCGCATTCACCTTTTACACAGAAAATCACTACATTTCATGCTGGCGAGTTCTTCGTTTGCAGCTGAAATCTGCAGCTGCTGGAGAACAAAAGTCAGGAAACCCACATCAACCTTGTGAACTCAGAGGAGCTGAGGTCTGAAGTTTGTCACTGAATGCAGAGCTCAGGCTGAGGTTTCTAAAGGCCTGTAGATACCCCTATAATGGGATATTCAGTGTCCTACAAGTGAAACAGGCACATGAATAGAGTGACACCAGAAGAAGGTTGACAGACTTCTTTCAGATGTGGGAATTTCGGAGTCAGGCTGGCTAATTCAGAGCCCTCAACAACAGTGGAAATGAAGTCCTGGTATTGCAGACCATGGGTTGAAGGACTCACTTGTCTGTGGTCATTTCTCTTCATTTCCTTTGGAAATTGTCTTCCCCAACATATCCCATTTTCCAAACCCAGGACAGGCACATGTTTCACCCCTCTGCAAACCCTCTGTGCCAGCCAGGTGGGGAGAAAAGGGAGACCTTCCCTTTGTGCTAACTGCTGCAAACAGCACTATGCTAATTAAATGATAGCAGCCTGACAGAACAGATTATATGTGATCCCACCATTAATTAGTACTTATTCCTTCCTGTATTAGAAGAGTTCAGTGTAATCACATCAGTGATCTCACATACATAACCCACTGCCAATGGCTGCCCCACTGCACATCTGCATCCTTCCCCACACTATGGTCCCACCATGGTTCCCAAAACCTTTGGGGAAACAAATGGGTTGGTGTCATTTGCTTTATTTTGCACAGGACTAGCCAGTACAGGAAGGGGAAAGAGGAGCACAGGGCACTTGGCTTTCATCCTTCCTCGACAAGGAGGTGTCCTGCAGGGCCTTATGTCTGCCACAATGCTCAGTCCCGGGGTTGTATGAGTTTGTAGACTCATTGTAATGGGAATTACAGGAGAAGGTAAGAAACCAGTGAAGCAGGAGATGGGGAGAGATCACCAGCTCACAGGAGCAGAGCTCTCACCCTGACACGTCTTCCAGGTTTCAACAGCTCATGCTCCCCTTCACATATACCAGGCCAAGTGCATCCTTGCTGGGTGAGGCAGCACTTGGGGAGGCCGTAGGGAGCTCCTGCAGGCATGGGAGGGATTTGCTGGCTGTTCAGGCTGCAGTGCTCTTTGTTTGGCATGTCACCTACAATTGCTGCCCTGATTGCTCTGCTCTGGTAGCCTGAGAACCTTTCCCTGGTTGTTCAACTTCAGTATAGAGTGAACCGAACACAGGTTGTATGCAACACAGGGCATGTCTTGAGCCTCACACTGCTCCTTTCAGGTGTGTCACTGCATGGTGGGTGCTAGAGACAGGCTAAGGGACAGAGCTTATGAACACAGTGCTCAGAAAGACAGCTTCTGCCCACCTGCAAGTCTGCATCATCACAAGAAAATGTACCCCATGTCCTACCCAGGAAGGGAACAATATTAAACCTGTTGCATTGCTGATGTGTGTCAGAATCTGAACAGTAATCATGAATACTGCAATCTTTTAATGACTTATTTGAGAAGCCCAAATAACTTTTCTACACTCACAGAGCAATGGAGCACCAGCACCAGCACACATGAATATCATAAACAAAAGTATCTATGACCATATGGATAAACTAGAAATAAAATATCACCCAAGAATAAAGTCTAACTCTGAATCATAGTTATTTGTAGCCAGATCATTCAAGTCACTTTGTACAATTAAGCTATTAAGACACAATAAACGCAAGAAATGAGTGCAGAAAGAAAAAAAGGTGAAAGTTTCTAATCCGAGATCTTTGTAGATCTGCTTTGATTTTTGTCTTTCAAGTACATAAAAAAGAAAAGCATTTGTCAGGGCCAGAGGGAAGTTATCTGTTTTAGCACATAGTACTTTATGTTACTGAATGCAATAGGGACCTGATGATGGAGCTGCATTAAAATTTCTGGGCAGAGACACAGGTAAACAGGACTCATTTGGATCTGCTGGGGCAGTTCTCAGAACCCAGCATATGCTAGATGTGAAGAACAAGTAGTAAGACCAGAGAAAAGACAATAAATTTAACCCTATTACGCCACCTTTTCCTCTTCTTTTTAAAATCAGTAGTCTGAAGAGCATTTGAATCTGTCGGTTCGCATTCAGCAAATACTCCTGTGTTAGTGCCAGGTTTAAAGCTGACGTTGTTTCTTCTGGGTTCTGGGGGACATGGAAAAAAACCCAACCCCTAAAACCGTAGTCTTACAGCTGAAAGTAACTTGCAGGCTGAGGAGCTGCCTGACCCATCCTCTAGGAAGGAGAAACTCCAAAGGTTTTAGGTGACTTTTTCAAGGGCAAATGTTCTCCCACCCTTTTTTGCAACAAAGAAACGTGGAAATTCCTACACAAGTACACAACCGATTCCAGAATAATAACCAAGATGAAGTTTCAGTATTAAAAACAAATACCAGAAAAAAATAGTAACAAACACAGAGATTCAGAGCTGCAATAAGTGTACGTCAAAATGAGATTTACCCATCCCTTACTGGTTCCTCAGCAGAAGGAAGGTTGCAGCTACAAATCCTGGAGGAATATATCACATTCAGAGGGTAAAGGATGCAGGAGAGAACAAAGACAAGACCAAAACAAGGTAGCAGCAGAAGAGGAAAGAAAGCAGAGAGGACTTGGGGGTTCATTCACAGGTTGGACTGATTGCACAGAGACAGGGGGAATCACTGATGTGGGTTGCAGTGACAAGTCTGAATTCGGATGGAGGCAAGAGGCTGCAGGTGATATGACTGCGGTTTGTGATTGCTGTGGTGCTGGGAGGGACTTGCTGCCCACACTCAACAGCTAATAGTGGGACAAGGACATCAAAAGAAGGAGGGAGCGAGGGCAGAGAAGGCAGAAAGGCTGGAGGACAGGACTGAGCAGAGAGGAGTGGGGTTTCTGGCCACAGAGGAAGCGATGGAGCATCTCCAGGCTGGGATGAGAGGGCAGAAACAAAGGGGAAAACAAGTAGTATCTTTGAATAGCATCTGAACCCTTGAAACTGGCTAAAGGATTACATGGGGCATCCCCAAGTTTGTTAGATCAGGAGGGTTGGATAGAGAGGTACCAGTAAATGTGCTGAACCATGTGCAGAGCTAAGGCAGATAAAAAGAGTGTTTTTCCAGAGCTCAGCAGGAGCACTGTCAGAAGGGATATTAACACACATGAAGCTGTTTGGGTACGAAGACCAAACCCAGAGAGGCTTTGGAAGAGCTCTGGAAGGGCTGCTCTCACCCTTCAGAGGGATGACCAGGCAGACTACATGGGGATGACAGCATGCCCCCGACACCCCCTGAGGTGTCACTTCTGAGGCTACAGGGATAGGTCTGTGGTGGGTGTAGGGGCATGAAAGCTGCTCTGGGTTTCTTGAAGTTCCCAGGTTCAGAGAAATGTCATGTGTCCACAATAAAATGAAGGGAATTTGGAAGGGTGCGAGAGCAACCACTGGAACTGGTTGAGAAGGAGGCACTTCTCCTTAGGAAAGTAGGCAGGGGGAGTCCTGAATCTCTTCATGGTCCTTACCTATCCTGCATACTAGAAACTGGAAAGACATCGTGCAGTGAATCAGGGGCCTCAGCAGATTATCCCAAACAGGCCCATGTATGTATGGACTGGACAGCTTGGATTTAGCTGTGAACCCAAATTGCGGCCGCATACTGCTATGCCCAAATCATGTCATCTTAGGAGCCCTTGCCCCCTGTTCACTGTCCTTCTAACCTATCTTAGAAATATGCACGAGCAGCACTATAAGTTGAGCGGTTTGGATGACAAGATGGACTTTTTATTGTTGGTTGTCATTTTTATGGTCTTGGTTGCTTAACTCTGACAGCACCTTCCTGATGTGGAAGGGAGAAAGGAGCAATCAGACATGGGGAAACACAAGGGTGACAGGTAAAGTTACAAAAGACAGCCGTATTTCATTGTGAGCACTATTGTAAAATATGGTCCTATATTTAATGTTAATGGAAACCATCATTCATGCATCATTGCCATAGGAACATTTCTATTAACATTAAACATTCTTCGGTACCAGTAAATGCTACTGGCTGGCAGAGGAAAGTTACAACGTGTGTAATTTTGCTCTTTGTTTTCTCTTACCATGTGTAGGTGTCTGGGTGGCACTGTTTAGTATCAGGTGATTATAATTTTGCTCTTGGTCATCTGAAATTCACAGAAAAAAAACAAAATCCCTTTAAGAAACAGAGCTCAGCATAGCCACTGATCTGCAGATGATAATTACAGCTCACAGCATTCACAGGAAATCTCAGCATGATTAAAGAAAGAAGGAGAAAAATGCTTAAGAAAGCAGAAGAGTCTGTTATGTAGTTCACTTAAAATTCCAGATGCAAGACGAGCATGATAATGGGAAACTGCTCCCCTTGTGCTGAGCCTGCAAATTAGAGTTATCTGCAAAGGTGAAGAGCATGTCCAGACAGGAGCAAACCACCACTGGCATACCAACATCAGTGGTGTGTTCCTGGGAACTGCTGGAACCTCACAGCCCCTACTCCACCTCCATCCAGCATGGAGGTTTTCAGGACATTAGCCCCAACCACACAAAAACCAGACTCTCCCTCTGTGACCACAACCTCAACAACAACATCCAGTGTGAGTACATGGAAAGACGAAATAAGTGGCCTCATAAATGAGGGAGGTGGAGTTAAATAGTTGCACATTTCCTTCCCCTGATAAGTGAGAATGCTGTAAGACCTGATGCATTCAGTCCTTAATGCATCGTGATGCAAAGTAAGAGTGATCAATGGCAGGATGACTGCTACCATTGTGGTTAGTAACTACTCTTTGGGTTGGAAAACAACTTCCTCACTGTAATAAAACCATTAGATAAGCAACTGCTGATAAACTTCTGTCATCTTTAGTTTCCAGACAAATCTTCAATAGGAAATGAATTCTTTGACTGAATCTTTACAACCCATTATGGAACTGTAGTAATATAGGGTGAGAAGAGATTCCAAGAAATCTTCTTGCATCTCATGCTCTCCCAGTGCAGGATGGACTAGTCTGATACCTTGTCTGCTATTCTTAAAACCCTGTCACCGATATTTCACTTTTTCCCCAGAAGATCTGTTTCATTAGGTCTTTCTTACCGCCTTTTAGGCGAATTCTTTCTTTCCTGTCCAGGAGGGACATGGAGAAAACCTCCTTTGTTTCTGCAACAGCTCCTTATGACAAAGCTCTTCCTATGTGCTCCCTTAATTTTATTCTTCAAGATAAACAATGTCATTTCCTTTATGTTTCCCTATAAAACTTGCTTTGCCTTTGATTACTGTTATTCTAGCATCTTGTGCTCTCGCCAATTGACCTTGATTGTCCTCAAATCTGGAATACAACGTGGGATATGTTTCTGGGAAGAGACCTTGCCAGTATAGAGATGAGTGAATGGATTTTTCCCAGTCATCCACTCTTCTTCACAGAAACTTGCATCATCTTTTTCTTTTCTGGTTCATGTAAAGTCTATGATCCTCTGTCATTCCTTACTGCTTTTTCAAAGAAACGCTACCTGTCCAATGGGTCCTCAACAAATAGAAGGCTTTTTAGTATTCCTGTTTCAGTCCAATATGTGGCATTTTTCTCCATTTAATCAATTTATTTTCAGTCTATTTCTCCAATTTTTCAAGAACATTTGAAATTCTAATCCCACCCTCTAATAGACTCCTGGTCATCCAAGCTTCATATCATCTGCAAATTTAATAAGCAAATTCCTTTCCACCTGTAAAAGAAGAAAGACTAAAAGCAGAACCACATCACTTCATCCTTCTGCTATTTAAAATAAATTTATAAACCTTTAATTTTAAACCTTTAATTTATAAATTTATAAACCTTTTATGTTTAGTCAGCTATTATGGCATCTACCCCATAGAGGTTCATTAAGAACATGCATCTCAACTTAGTCTCACCATTACTTTCCCAGAAGCCACTGAAAATCTTGCCAAGGTCAAGTTCCTTCATATCAACTATTAATCCCTGGCCGCAGATCACAGTAAAAAAATGAAGATCAGCTTGACATGATTGGTTTCTGATAAGTCCATGTTGGCTGCTGCTTTATCTCACTGGAAACTCATCTCCCTGCACATTATGTTGAATGTCTGTGTACAGCCAGAGTTAAAATCAGACGTTTTTTATTCAGATGACAACAGACTGGACACATTGGCTTACTTCCCCATCTAGAAAAGAGGCACTCATTATATACACAGACAGCTGAAATATAGAAAGGGTATTAATCTGGCTAGAAGTACATGATGAGCAAACCTTGAAATGAGACCAGGTTAATGTAGGTACCTAAAGTGCCCTTGGATATGTTGCCTAAGTTAGAATGTTCCTTCAGATCCTCCACTCCTGCTTGCTTTTATCCAGCAGTAGCCACTTTTGTCACTTCAGTTTCTGTTCCTCCACATTGTCTAATTTCACTTTAGCTTGAAAACTGGACCAGAGTGTGGGTGGGACAAATAAGACACTGGAATGCCTTTGACTGTCCATAGGGATTTTCAGAGATATGTTATCACATGGGACTCTTTTCATCCAGTTTCCTGCAAGTATGATACAGAATTCCACTCATGAATTTCTGCACTAGGTTTTAACTGTTTCTGGAGTTCAAACAGGCTTTTCAATAATAAGATTTTATAAATGTGTACGCGATGGAAAGTCTGAGACATGTCTAAAAGAAATAGCTGTAGTATTTTTAGTCTTCGTTACCAAACCCCATAATATACTTTAGGTCTTAACTGTATCATCTGGCTTCAACTCCACAGAGTTGTCTGTGTCTCTCCTGTACTGCGGAGCTCATCACTGCTCCAAACACTACAGATGTTTCTCACCAGTACTGAGCAGAGGGGAAGGATCATTTCCGTTGACCAGCAACACTCCTCCAAATGCAGTTTAGGATGCTGGAGGCCTTCATTGCCACAGGGGCACATTGCTAGCTCATGTTCAACTCGGTGTCCATCACGTATTTTGGGTTATTTAACCCACCATTTATTGCCTTATATATAAGTTATTAAACCTATTTTTGAAACCTAGGTAGTGAGTAATGAGCCTGTTGTACAATTTTATGACCTCTCCTTGACATTCGCAGTTGGTAAGTTCATTGAGCAGGACTAAACTGCTACACAGACACTTCTCTCCTGAAAGCCTTACAGAGTGAAATGTTTCCCTAGGAGGTCACCGTCTTTCTACATGCTTTGCGTTGTAGCCTGTGGCTGCTGTGCTGATCCCTCTGGGTTTCAGGCAGGTGTAGGGCTGCAGTCACGGAGGGTAGCTAAGGACAGCAAGGACTTCCAGCCTGGCTACAGAAAAGCTGCATTTACAAAGCAAGTCACAGAAAACATCCGAACATCCAAAGTGTTTGTTTTCTTCCCGACTAATGCTGCTTACACAGTACAGGAGCTGACAGATAAAAGGTTACACAGAGATGGAGACACTTGCATATGCAAAAAGCAAGCACTTAAAACAGTGGCTGACATAACATGAACACATTCATTGCTCCTGAAGGGAAACTACAGAGGTTTCTCTCTCCTGAAAACACTGAATACTCCATTGCAGTCACTTAGCCTCTCAACCTTGCTCCTGGGTGAAAGTGAAGTGTGTCTTCATTGAGGACACTTACATTTACACCTGCGTCTACATAAATAAGAACTATTGCCTTTTGATTCTCATCAGCTTTCCATTTCACACCAAGTACTTTCCCTTTCCCTCTCCCTTTCCCTTTCTCCTTCCCTTTTCTTTTTACCTTTTCTTTTCCCCTTTCCCCTTCCCTTTTCTTTTTACCTTTCCTTTTCCCCTTCCCTTTTCTTTTTACCTTTCCTTTTCCCCTCTGTTCCCCTCCTCTTCCCTTCTTTTTCCTCTAAATACCTCAAGAGCTTTGAGACTACTGCTTAAGAAATGGCATTCAGAATAGTCAGACCCTGAATTATTGGCATTTTCACGTGGCTGAGCTAATCAGACATCTGAATGCAGCACTGGGTTTCATTTACCACTTGTGTAGCCTATTGTAAACACTTTCTAAGCAATAAAATGTTTCACAATGATGGCTGAGCCTTCCTGCACCTCTTCAGGTTTAACAAGATAATGCTGTTAATTGTGAAGTGCCAGTTAGGCGGAAGCGTATCTATTGTAGAGACAAGAATTTGAGTTCAAAGCTATTTACTAGAGAATTCCATTAGGGAATAAAGGATTTACAGTGCTCTGCATTGCCAGACCACAATACCAAACTTCTTAGCACAGCTGGAGGAGTGATCAGATACAATAATCAGCAGAAAGAATGAGATGTTTTGCTGGCAGATATGAAACCAGTGCTCCCAAGGCCTTTGCAGTCCAGGGGAAGACACATGGACACACACGGGTTTTAGGGCTTCAGGTTTTTTTTCCAAAGGAGTAAGGACAAGAAGCATTTTGTAAGGATTAGGTATAAGGAAAAATTCTTCCCTGTCAGGGTGTGTAGTGATAGTACAAGGGGGAATGGTTTTAACCTGTCAGAGGGGAGATTGAGATGAGCTCCTAGGCAGAGGTTCTTCCCTATGAGGATGCTGAGGCGCTGGCACAGGGTGCCCAGAGAAGCTGTGGCTGCCCCGTGTCTGGCAGTGTTGAAGGCCAGGTTGGACACAGAGGCTTGGAGCAAGCTGCTCCAGTGGAAGGTGTCCCTGCCCATGGCAAGGGTTTGGAACTGGATGGGCTTTAAGGTCCCTTCCAGCACAAACCAGTCTATGATGATTCTATGATGGTGATGATTCCTCTATTAATTCCTAAAACACACATGAATTTTTTATGTCAAGTGTCAGCCATGGCATCTAACAATTGATTTCAAGAAGCTCAATCATCCTTTCCACAGAGGATGATAAAATATGAAATATATAATTTCCAGTGCATACCGAGGGTGCTTTATGGTCCTTATGGGGCAGTATCAGTTCCCTTGTCATCTCTGGGCAACAGTCACTGTGACTGCCAACAGCAAATCAGGGTCTGTCTCTCTCAACCTGAGAACACCTTTGATGGGCAACTGGAATCAAGCATCTGGATTATCTCCAGGGGATGCTGCTGGACAGCCCTTCATCCCCTTCTTTAGAGAGGCAGGTCTCCTTATCTGCTGGGGTGCCAATCTCAGCACTGACAGGAGCTTCAGTTCCTTTGGTCAGGAATAGAGAGCTCTGGTTTTCATCACAAATAAGTGAACTGTCTCAAGATGTAAAATCCCGGGTAACTGACAAAGAAAAACTTTAGTAGTCCCCAAGGAGTTCCCACTGCACTTCTTATCCATGAGGTCCTCTTAAGAAACAAGGGGTTTTTAGTATAGACTTACCCCTTCCTTTGGTACTTGATTTTAGTCTTCTCTGGGGGATATTTTTTCAGTCTCAGGGATTATGTATGTGTTTATTGCTAATAAAAACTAGATTTATTGTGCTCTAGAATGGAAAAAATACCAAGTGTCAGATATGGAAAGAAAACGCTGTATTTCTCGACCTGTCTTTCCTAATAAAGTACCTTATAAAAACTGAAAACAAGGGTATTTTTAATACACGTCAACTATGTTACCGATACATGATAGTTCTGACAGTATTTTGCATTACTTTTACAGTATTTATTGAAGTACTGAGAACTACTCTGAAATCTACACTTGACAGGACAAGAGAAATGGGCTAAACAGGAGCAAGCAGCCTATGAAATACAGCTCCTTGCCTTCTGCCCCTCTCGCGTTTTCAGCAACCTCAGCATTTCCTGCCTTGAGCTTTACTCCCCAGCCAAGGTTTTCAGAGGAGGATGTAACAAGTGGTTTATTTTTCTGATGACAAGATAAGTGCTTGGCTAATGGAGAGAAAACTCCCTTTTAGGGGCCAAGCTTCCAGGATACTTAAGTACAAGAGACTTCAGGCTTTAGGAACTGAAAGACTTGCAGACACTGAGGAAAAGGGTGAAAGCAGACCAGAAACTGATCACGGGAATGTAAATACTTTCAGCATGAAGCTACCCTTGAGCAAGCTCTGGTCAAGCAAAGCTGAGCAGGGTGCCTGGGGGAGGGGAGTGGGCAGCAGCCCTTTGCTATGTAAAACCTTTTCCCATGAGTTTGGATTAGACAGGGATGGGGGCAGATGGCAGCTCCCAGCACTTGGGGCCATCCCAAGGAATGGGAGAGGCTGAGCCCACGATTCTCTCCTAAGGGAGGTCTGGAGCCAGCCAGGACCCTGCAGTGCTTAAGCAGAGGTGGTGAGCATATGAACACTTAGCCTACTAGATCGTCAATCCCAGCTGTCTTCCATGTACATTAGCCAATAACTAATTACTTTGCACTTTTCTGCTGCGAGTATCATACTTGCAGAGTGTTTCTGCACCTGGCTAATGATACCCACACAAACTGACCCTAAAACAGGGACTGCAGCGAGGGGCACACAAGACAAAGACAAGAATGAAGCTACTAGTAAAGTCAGCATGTCAGTCATTAAAGGGTTTGGAAATGACAGATTAAAAACTGTCCCCAAACCCTTAATTCAATATTCACTTATGTCAGGTTTCCTACCATTCCAGCCGAGTTTTCAACTGTAATACTGTGACTCATTCATAGAACAGGATGCTTGGGGAATAAGGCAGCTCTTCAAGAGTTATTTTAATCCTCATTAAGTGGTGAATGGCCCTGTTCTTTAGTATGCCACACCATCCAAATCCTGCACTGATTATGGAACTGTTATTTTCCATGCAGGCTTTCCTCTTGTGCTCATCCAAGCCTCACAAACAGCTTCCAGACTCCCATTGCAGGTAGGGTGGGGTTTGTCAGCCCCAGGTTTCAGCTGAGCCAGACAGCAATTGTACCTGCATGTGCAAAGGTTTTATTACTTTGAGGAACAGCCGTGGAATACTCAGGTCAGATTTTGCGAATGACAAAGGGGATTTTTAATAGGGTTTTGCAAGCATAAATCAGATGCTGATTAATCACACCATTTCTGTGGGGAAGGGAAGGCAGGTACAACTGTTCCTGGCTTATATGTGGTGGAAATGATGATAAAGGCAGGTGGAATCACTTCCCTGTGGCCAAGCAGTAATGTGAGGATTGGAGATGCTCCCCCAGCCCAGTTCTCCCCATCACATCCCTGTCGGCAGCAAGAGCACATCCTGCCTGATCATGGCTGTGGGGGCTCAGCTGGGACTCCCTGGCAGTGGGAAGAGAGAATTCCCGTCAAACGCTCACCTTGCCCATCCCCTGGAGTTGTCCTTTGGTGCCTCCTGTATCCCCCGTCTTGGTACTGCTACAAACCTCCTTCACTGCACAGCACTGCCTCATGTCCAGAGCTGTTCTGCCCAAGCAGTGCTCAAGACAGGTATCTCCTTATGGAGCACTTCCTCTAACTGAAAAAGTTCTTGATGGAAAGCTCTGATTTTCCTGTTGGGCTTAATACAAACTGTTTATTATCAGAAGGTTTTTTACATGAGCATACATGTAAAGGCATGTATACACCTAAAGGCATGTAACATTTAAGTGCATGTGCTATGTGCATGTAGACACTGATACATAAACATCACCTGGTCCTCACAACAGAAGAAGAGACTGAAGGTGGGGATGGGCGATTTCACTTCATCTTTGTGACTGTGCAGCAGGTAGGTATGAACGTTGCAGCCATAACTGCTTCACAGCCATGGTGGTGTTCAGTAGTTATTTTAAGGCTTAAATGAACTGTAAGAAATCAAGGAGGAAGTGGATGTACAGCTGCAGGTGGAAACTACTCAGCTGCAATGGGCCCTGAAGTTCTAGTGGTTACATCAGACCACTGCAGAAAACCAGTCTGACCCACTGAGCTATGCTGAAAGATGAGGAAAATAATCTTTCTCCCCTAAACATCTGAATAAAAATGGGAAGCATGAGGAGGACTGTCTCATGCAACAGGACTTCAAGTTCCCTCACAGAAATGCCTCCACTATTGAAAGCACACATGAACTCACACACTCATTCACAGAGGACTCTTTTCCTCCCACATACCCCTTATCTCCAGTGATGGAACAAGTAGCATGTAAACCATGCCCACTCATGAGCTCCCTGCACACAGGCGTATTTCCCCTTCACAGCGCATTTGTGTAGATGCTCACTGACTCTTTCAAAAGCATTGAGGCTCCAGACTGTAAAAGCAAGTGCCTGGAAGAGCTTGGTATGAGGAAAACACTAATGGTTTGAGCAGCTACAGCTGAGAAGGGCAGCTACAGAAAAACAAAAGCACAAGAAGAACATTTCCCAGTCTTGGCTAAAACGTTCTTTGAAAAACCAGCAGCACCAGCGTGAACTTAAAGGGTATAACAGAGCTCCAGAGATTTCTCCCCAGGGAAACGGATACCTTTTGAAGCATCTCTGCAAAGGCTGTTTTCTCAATGAAGAAACCTTATTTTCCTCTGTGTAGCCAACGGAGCATGAAGTCTATCAAAAAAGGGCAACTTTTTCCATGTTAACAAAGCCTTACTGGACTCACCAGCACGAAAAGAGACATATCCTGCATGCGGATTTCTAAACAGCAATGCCTATGCCTTTATAGAGCAATAACTGCAATGACCCTCACCCCCCCATATGGGAATCTTTGAACTCACTTTTGATCTGGAGTTCTTTGGTTTTAATTTACTTAGTGCTGCCCTTTCTCACATCAGGAAAAAGAAGTGGTGAAATGAATAGGAGAAACCCCAATGAAGAGAAAGAACAAGGACCTTCTGGGAGAGAAAGCTCAGCACAGCTGGTGGCAAACCCCATAGGACAAACTTAGCTGGTGTTGACAGTCACTGCCTGGGATCCCCTCTGTGTTTGGGAACTTCACACTGACTTTCCAAACAGAAAGTAATCAGATAAATAGGGACTGGTTTGCTCGGAAACCAAACAGCTGAGCAGGCTGCATGACTAACATGAGAGAGCAACGCACAAGCAGCATCTGGGGGATCAGGCCTGGATGCTAACCTTTGGAAACATTCAAAATAGGCAGATCACGGTGAAAACATATGGTGAGAATAGAACAAAATTTGTCCTTTAAAGGGCATTTCTGAAGATGAAGTTGATTTTAGAAGATATAAATAGTATGGCTTTCTAAAGCAGGATTAGTTAAAAGCAATCTTTTGTGGAACGCAGCCAGCTATTGCACATAGTGGAGAGATAATTATGCTAATACCTTTGGAAGAAACACATGGTCGTTTTTAACCCCATGGTATTGGCAGAAAAGAGAAGCAAAGGGAACACAGAGTCCTTCCCCTGTTTTTCCCTCTTTCAGGAAGTAGAAAGAGAAATGCAAAGTGAAATTACTGTGAGAAGGGCTTTCCATTGAGTCTGGTGGGACTGTGCTTCCACTTGGAGAGAAGTCAAAGACCCTGTTAACATCTGTACCTTAGGAAACAGCCAGGAGTGCCTGGCTCTCCTATCCTTATACTGAAAAGAGACAGGATATAGCAGAAAGATAAAAGCAGAAGCTTCTTTGCTTGTTAAACTCCAAGCATAATTCACACACACACACACAATCTTCTTTGGATTCCCATGGAACCAAATGGCTCAGAATTGGTACTTATCCTCTCACCCAGGGAGCTACAGGGGGATGCCCAGAGTGCGCAGAGAGGAGGGTGGGCTGCAAGCTTGCATAGAGCAGGCCAGAGCCCAGCAGAGCTTTTCCAACCTCTGTTCTGTTTAGGAGTGATAAATGCGCTACGTTATAACCAACACGATAGTCAAGATAAGCAGACTCTTAACTTGTCAACTGATTTTAAATCACTTTCAACTCACAGAAATTCACTTGCTCTTAATCTGCCAGCAAGACATGACCAGCCTCAGGGTGTTTGGACATTGAAGCAGGGACTTTATATTACAGAGCTCTCTGCTAGGGTCCAGGAACGCGAACATGTGTACCACAGTTGTTTTAAGTTTAATTCATCCTTTTGCTGATTTCTGGCATTTTCTATTCCTGGATGCAGGACTTGCTTGCATGCTTGTTAACTGCTAAACATGGCTTTGGGCCAGTACTTTACAGACAATTAAGATCCAGATCCAATCTAACACTGATCATATTCTTAACCTGAAGCATATAAGTGAAGTCACCAGCACTAATCAAGCACTTAAAATGAACTATGGGCATAAGTGCTTTATTAAGGTGAAAAGAAAGTGGCACTATGTTAAGGAAGAACTAAAAGCTCTATCTAAATCCATCTCTAATCCTAGCAGCAATTAAGCAGATGGTTTACTTTAAGCATCTCCTGAAGCCTCACTGAAGTCATTTTAAATAGTAGCTTTCAAAACAGCACTTCTGTAGAAATACCTGTATATGACAATGGCAAAATGTAGCTTTTTACTATGGATTACCTTTCACTGTTTCCATTCCCTCAGACTCATGTGGGAGAAGGTAACACATACTTTTTGTAGGAGCTGAGGACGGATGTACTGAGTCTGGCCGCCAGCAGTACTACATTCCTTGGATGAAACACACATCCTTCCATATTTCATGCATGCTTATTATTTTATTGATACATTTTTAATAAACACCTCCTTAAAAAGCCCTTTTCCATATGTTGTGATCAGGCAGTTTCTGCTTGGCCAATTCAAAACCAGCTGAGATGATAAACAACTGGATTTCTTGAACTCATTTTCTTGTTGCATGTTTGGAATTCTCAGAGCAACTTCGATGTTGAAAAAATTGGATTCCTGTTAAAGGGGATCAAAAAAAGTCATTTGGAATGAGAAAATCTGCATGTGCTTAGAAGAACTTGCTTTCTCTTTTGGGAAAGCAGGGTGGAGGTGTACACAAGCAGGGGCTGAGTGCCATCTCTCTGTCCAGTGCCTCTATACTGACAGTAAGTTACAGTATTTATCATGTATTTGGGTTTGCTCAAACAGGTCCTATTTTGGGAAATCCTATAGTAAACACTGAAGCAACATATTTAAAACTAGCACTGCTCCCTGTGGCATCCCGGTACCTCTTTCCATAGCAAGTGAGCATCCCCTGACACAAATGCGTGTGTGTCCAATTGTCCCAATTTCAGCAGAACTGCAGTATTTTATCACAGACCTTTAAAGCCCCAGGTTCTTGAATCATGCGATGAGCAGGAATTTCCTCTGTCTTTCCATTAAAGGGAGATCACTTCCTCCTTTTTTGTAAAGAAGAGGCAGCAGCAGCACTTTGTCCCTTGAAGGCCCTCAAGGCAAAAGGCAAGCACAAGGCACCCACATCTATTTACTTAAACCTGTGGATTTCAACCCAAACTCAGCTTTGTTTTCAGAACTCATTTGTGAACTCATTCAGAACTTTACCACATGTGCTTGATGATACTGAAGCTCCCCTCATAACGTATGCAATATTTACTACCTTTCTGTACTGAAACCTGGCAGTATGGCAGAATGTAAGATTTATAGCAGTATGAACCGCTCTTCTGTATGTAAAGCAATTTCTGTTTATTTACTCACTCCGTGCCTTCTATGGGAATACTCCTGTTAGCAGATTTGATACCTTCTGGAACACGGCTTTATTATTGGGTTTTGATTTGATGTGATCACTGTACCAAGTTCACTAAGGCCATGCAAAGCAGTTCTGTGGCTATATGAATTGGATATGAGTGAGAGATGCTACTGAAGGAGATGGTCTTGCTGCCTCCTCAGCTCTCAGCCACGTGATTCTCCTGCCTCTCTTGTGCCTGGTTTAGTGCGTATAAGATCTTGCAGAAAATCCCATTGCTTTTGTTTGTTTTCCTTATCCAGGTCAGTTTTGGGCTAGGTAGGTTTCCTGATCTCCCCTTCTGCACCAGAGTGGGAAGCACAGTGAGCAGATGGAGATCAGAACAAGGATGCAGCTGCCCTCTTCAGAGATGAATGAGGTTTATGTCAGATTGAAGGGGCTGATGTGGTGTGCTAAGTGACTGCTTTACTTCAGTGATTCTGGTCCAAATGCGAAGCTGCTGCAGGGACAAATATTCCATGAGCACATACATGGTCCATGTCTTCAGAGTAAAGAACACAACTGCATTTCAATAAGAAAAATGTGGTTTGTCCAAGCTTTCTCAAGCTTTACAACCCTCTGAAAGCCTGCAAAACCCTCTAGTTCAATAACAGCTCAAGCACCACCCTGTAGCTGAAGGAAAATCTGGGCCCAGCTGGACCAAAGCATTGCCAATGAAGCAAAGGAGTCCAACTGCATCCTTCTGAATGTGGCAAGTGGTCCCATCTGCAGCCTTTGGGCCAAATATTCCAGAGACATGGATCCCTTGTAATCACACTGCTTATTGGCAGGGCTCTCCCTGGAGAGGGGCTCAGTAAAGACGTGAAACAGAAGACAAAGCTGAACTACAGATGAAGCCAAGCAAGATGTGCTGCGGTAGTAGGACTGCAAAAGGCTGGTTGCAAAACCGCACTGACCACACTGTGCAAGCTCCTCTCTATAGCACTCCCCTGAAGAACAAATATGCAGTAAGTTAGGGGTTTAGTTTGTGAGAGAGCACTTTTGCCTGGAGTAATCTCATGGACAGACATCTGGAGCTGTCTCCCCTGTGCTGGGCTGCACTCCTTTCAAGGTCCACAGAGACAGACATTGAGCCAATGCTTCCTTTCATCCAGGATTCAAAGCAGATCACCAAGTTAAGCTGTAGACATGTGGGCATCCCTCTTTCTACCTGTTGGCTCCAAAAGTCCTCCAGAGTTCGGGGAAATCCCCTCTCTGTTTCATGGACTGAGAAACTGGGAGAAAGAGGAAGAAAAGTTCCCTGAATAGCAAAGTCATTCTTGCAGGATACAGCAAGAGCATGCAGGACATTTTCCCAATGCAGAGAAGCCTTTTTTTTTCCTCTTCCATTTCCCTGTTTTATTCTCCATCTGCTTTCCCCCCTTCAGTGCTGTGGTAAGTTGCTGTCCAGATGGTGCTGACACACTGCAGTGTATGTAGTCCAGATGCAAAGCATATCCCTTGAGGAAGGTGACTCCCTCTGCATCAAGAGATGAGCTGCAAAACTTACTGAGGAGACACTTCTAAAGAGGAAACCTTGCTCCTGGCAGCCAGGGAGGAGCAACATGGGCAGCTCTTTGTCCTACAGTCCTGTCTCCCCACACCTCCATGCTGAACACCTTCACGTCAGCTGGAATCAGCTGAAATCAGCTAACCAATAGCCTGTCCCCAGAAACGGGTGCATGGAATCAACTGGGTCGGAAAAGACCTTTAAGTTCATCCAGTCCAACTGTTCCCAGCACTGCCAAGGCCACCACTGACCCATGGCACTGAGGCCTCGTCTACACCGTGTGTGAACACTGCAGGGATGGTGACTGCAGCACTGCCCTGGGCAGTTCCAATGCCTGAGCATCCTCTGGGGAAGGAATTGGTCCTCAGCTCCATCCAAACCTGCCCTGGTGCAGCTCGAGGCCGGTTCCTCTTGTCCCATCCCTTCTTCCTTGGGAGCACTACACAGCCCCCTCCCGGCTCCATCCTCCTCTCAGGCAGTTGTAGGGAGCGCTCAGGTCGCACTTGATGTGCATAAATACGCGCATTTCAGCTGTGATCACGTTCCATGGGCCCTGGGCCAGGGTCTCAACGCTGCTGATGTCCCGTTAGCAGCGCAAAGCGGTCGTGGTCCAGCCGCAGGTGCACGGCAATGAAGTGTCCATTAGATGGCGAGCTCCTCTCTGCCATGGGACGCGCTCCATCCATGCGCCTCTGCCCATCTGCCCGGCTTTGGGCTTGTGTCTGGGGAAAACAGGCTCGGCAGCACCATGCCCCAGGTGTGGCAGGGAAGAAAGGATTCTTCCAATGGTTATGGAGCAGCAAAGATTTGGACAGCTGTAAAATCAGCGTTCTTGAAGGGAATGGGCTGCTATGGATCTGAGCCAACTTCTGCTACAAGGGAGAGTACCTGGGCTCTAAGAGCCACTCCACATCTGCTCAGTGATTTTCTTGCTCTGGGGAGTCTGTGGTGGGTCCCGGCAATGGAACACACTGGACACAGGTATTTCCTAATTGCTCTCCAGGCAGAGCAGCCTCCCACTGTTGTCTTCTCTGCTGTGCCTCAAAAGTCAAGGGGATGCTCTGGCAGCCTTCGCAAGGGTGGACAGGAGTCTGTAAGAACAGCCCTCTCCTCACCACCCTACCCACCCTGAAATCCCCCAGGGAAAGGCACCCAGCAGTGCTTTCATCTGCATTTGAAGGAGAAAGCCCTTAGCCCTGGTAAGCAGGAGCACAATTCAAAAGGGCTAATGTAATTGCTTTGCCTTTCCATCAGGGAAAGTTCATTGAAAGTCTGATCTCATCTCTCCCTCCTCCTCCCAGATCGTTCCCAGGAGGGATGTGGGAAGGGATGTCTGCAGCCCTGACATCCAGGAATGAGAGTCTCGCAGTGTGCTCCAAAACTCAGTCCCTCCAAAACACTCAGATTTGTTCTGTGGATCGGTGCTCCTCGGATATGTGTCCTTCCCATAAACTGATCCCGGATCCCATTGACTCGCTCTGCCTGGGTGTAGGTCAACCCTATGCTTCACAAACTGGATACACTGCTGCCTCGCTTGCACAGACAGCTTTCCTAAGAGTACCTGTGATCACAGCCCACCCTCTGCATCCACAGATTGGCAGCTTCTGGTTATTCCAGCAGATAGAAGGAGGTGATCTGAAGGGGGCCTATAGGGATGCTGGGGAGGGACTCTTCATTAGGGACTGTAGTGATAGGACAAGGGGTAATGGGTTCAAACTGAAACAGGGGAAGTTTAGATTGGATATGAGGAAGAAATTCTTTACTGTGAGAGTGGTGAGGCACTGGAATGTGTTGCCCAGGGAAGTTGTGAATGCTCCATCGCTGGCGGTGTTCAAGGCCAGATTGGACAGAGCCTTGGGTGCCATGGTTTAGTGTGAGGTGTCCCTGCCCCAGGCAGGGGGTTGGAACTGGGTGATCATAAGGTCTTTTCCAACCCTACCTATTCTATGATTCTACGATTCTATGATTCCTGCTTAAAATGTCACTGGGTTTTCTTTAATATTTGGATCAGGTTTGTTTGCTCTGAAAAGCTCAGCAGTGACTCACTGGGATTTGGGAATCTCTCCCCCTGATCCCCACCTGCACACATGCAGCTAATAGGCTCACTATTTTCATCACACCCTCCTCTTTCTGCTGCTCTCTGCTTTGCCAGCGGCCTGACAGATGCCAGGGTTTGCCTTCAGAGAGATCTGCTCCCCACCCAGCACTGGTAATAGGAGGGAGAAGACAAGAACTGGGGGAACATCCTTTTGCAAAGTTCCTCTTGGCAACACAACACAGTTATCAAAGAGTCATTTCTCATTTCAGAGCAGCCCTCCCCTGCGCATGGCATCCATGCATGGCAGTGAAGGACTTGCAGGGAGAAAGATGTCCCTCATGTCCCAAGCTCTGTCCCCACAGTCAGAACCAGCTTCCTGCTGCATGGGACAGCCCAAAGCCACAGCAAAGGGATCCTTCACTTTCCACATACGGTCTTGCCTGCTCTTAGGGAGCTGGGCACAGCTTCTGAATGAGCTCTGGAACTAAGAGTTTAATGGACCTGCCAATTTTTTGGTGGCAATGATGCATTTATTAATGTAATAATTAATTCCTGTTTATTAATGTCCACAGACCCAGATTCCTGTTGTCAGGATTATTTTTCTAACTTTTGGCTTCACAATTCTGGATTTTACCTGGGTCAAAAGAACTGAAGATTTACATTTTTCCTTTTCAGTGCTAAGTGAATGCCTCTTGTGCTAAGGAGCAATGAGGGCAGAGCAGATACAAGATCTGGTCTGATCACGAATATATTTGGGCTGGGAATTAGGAGAATTCCTGACAAGCCACCCAGTGAGGTTCTGAAACCCACTAGGCAAGAGGAAAACAGGAAAGAA
Organism: Myiopsitta monachus; assembly: GCA_017639245.1. Classification (NCBI taxonomy): domain Eukaryota; kingdom Metazoa; phylum Chordata; class Aves; order Psittaciformes; family Psittacidae; genus Myiopsitta; species Myiopsitta monachus. The sequence goes on from CM029931.1 coordinate 11,187,842, forward strand.
AAGTGATGCCTTTGGAGTGGGAGATGGCTGGAGATAGGAGAGACTCTCCTCTGATGGCAGCCTCCAATGGCCTCAGTGACACCCCGAGATCCCTTTGAGCCTGATGAGCCAAGGCAGAGGAGTGTCCAGAGGCAGCATCCCCTGGCACATGGCTGGGTTCTGGGATGAACACCAGCATCTCTCTGTGTTGCTCATTGAAAGCAGGTTGAGAACAGACCCTTGAGCCAGCCCTGGGATTTGCCTGTTCCTTCTCTCCTGGATATTTTGCATTCTGCAAGTGAAGCGATGAGTTGTGATTCATTAGCTCCCAACCGGGATGCAAAGGCTGGGTCTGGCAGTCATAAAAATGGGTGATGAAAGCACCATAACTCCATGGAGAGGCTCCATGCCATGATGCAGCTGTGCAGTGCTGGGGCGACGATGCTGCACTGCTTCCCCAGAGCACAGCACAGCTCAGCAAGGAGCCCTGGCCAGCAGTGTAGACATGTCAGCATGGTGAGAGCTGACAAGCAGTGAACGAACATGGCATCTTACAAAGGATTGTAGCACGCTTGGAAAAAACCATTGCTTTAAATGGTGAGCAGCCACCACCTGGGCACAGCTGCTCTGGGCTGGAACACTGCAACCGCTCAGGTTGCTAAAAGTGACAGGGCTAAAAGTGGCTGAGTGGGATCATAGTAACCACCAGTACAGTTTGCTCCAGGACACAAGTGCTGAGATGTCTCTGCAAACAGCAGCTCCATAGGCCCTTGGGAGACAGGAGCACGATGTGGACTAAGAGCAGCATTTGCAAGTCACACTGTGAGTGATGCCTAAGACAAGGATTTCTCATGCAGGAACATAACCTGGGTGCATAAGGTCTAGAAAATTTCATCTGGTCTTTTCTCTCCCCCCCACCCCCACCCTGCACTTTCTTCTCTCTCCCACTTTGCAAAAGAGCTCTTTTCTCCATGGATTCCCAACATGGACTGCTGCGACAGGGAGAAAAGCAGAGAAGCAAGGCTGGAAGCTGCTGAGTACTGTACGTGCTGAGATGTGATCCAGCCCATAGCAGTAGCTGCCAGGACTTGTCCTCTCCTCTCCATCATCTCCCCACCCCTATGCAATGAGAAGCAGAGACGCAGCAGGGTGCGTTATGGCACAGGCTGAATCAATGCTTAGGGCAAAACCCTCTTTTGCTGGGGAGGTCAGGCTTGCTGGCTTGGGCAAGGCTGCTCAGGCTGAGCTGTGAGGAGCTGAGCTGCAGGGTGGAGTGATGTGATGTGCCTAGGAGAGGAACACAAAGGCTGGGTTCCACAGGGAACTCCAGGATACTCATCAGGTGCTGGAGGGGCTTGGAATAGGACATTAGGCAAGGGCTCCTTAGTGGGAAGTGGAGCACACAACTATCAACACCATGGACAGTTTTTCTGATAAAGAGGGTATGATAGCTGCTTTCAAGAGAGAACTTGGAACTAGAAGTCAATATTCTCTGGGGAAGGGGGCTCAGCACGCTGAGGTGGTAGGAGAAGGACCAGTGGAGAAGATAAGAGAAGGTGCTCCTGCTTGAAGAAGATGCCACTGTCCCAGGCTCATCATTGCCAGCAAGGCTCTAGCTGCCAGGGGAAGCACTGCAGGAAAAGCACTTGTCTTTGAGGTTGCTGTAAGTGACCCAAGTCCAGCCTGCTGCCTGGTGAGCAATATGCAACCTATGAATGAGCATTAAGCCAGAGCAGAAGCTATAAAAGAAACCTGTGTGCCCTCAACCAGCCATCCCAGACCTCTGCCTGAAGTGCCTGGGTAAAGCCAGGGTGAAGGGCTGTGCAACCAGAAAGCTCTGGGTTTTGCTACCCCTTCACTTGCCCTGCCATGGCTAGCTGCCTAAGCACTGAAGCATTTACAGTGTCCCAGCTTAAGGCTGCAGATGAAACTATGGACATTCACAGAGTCCATGAGCCTGGGCAGAACAACAATCTCGGGAGTATCTGAGCTCTCAAAATCAGCTTTAGTTCCTTCACAGGGGAAGAAAGAGTTATCGACTGTCAGGCCCCTCAGCAACTGTCTGCAGTAATGAGATAGGGAGCAGGACAGTGGCTGAAAGCTGCAAGCGTCTCTCCACCAGCTCCCAGTGCTGCCCAGCAAGCTCCCAGCCCAGCCATGCCAGCAGGACACATGAGCTGTGCCTCCATCCTCAAGAGGCTTCTTGCCCAGATCCTCAGTTTCTCTCCATCAGGTAGAGACCCCAACTGGCTTCTCCCAGCTGCTGTGGCCTGGTCAGACCACGACTGCAGTGTGGGGACAGCCAAATACACCAGGGTGGGAAATCCCTGAACCAGCCTCAGCAATGCAGGGGGAATGGCTTCATGAGAGCATCACTGTCCCTGCAGCCCCACATTGCACAGTACTTGTTGTCCAGCTGTTCCCTGGCACTCCGCAGTGTAGGTGTGTGGGATGGATCAGCCTGTGGGATGAGACACTTGGATGTGCACCCTGTGTACTTCCAAGGGATGGCCACCATCCAGTGCCATCAGCTGTCTCTCTGCTGGAGGCAGAAACATTGCCTGCCCTTGGGACCAGGGATGAGGTAACACTGCTGCTGCCCACGATGTCCTCCAAAGAGTTGTTACTGCCTCTGTGCTGATGGACCTGAGGACTCTGCAGCTGCCAAGTCCCATCTGCCCTCGCAGAGATGCCAGGAGGTAGAAAAATGGGTTCTGGGGAGCAGAAAGGCTCTAGCAGTATCTGCAGTGAGGGTCAGTGTGACAGCTGGGAGCAGATGGCACCTCCTGGGGGAACCTTGAATGAAGCCCAGTCCTGGGAGCACTGTGGGAGGTTCGGTGGGGATGCAGCCATGAGCCCAGGAGGGGTCTGCCATGGGCTCAGGCTTCATGAAATGAGTGCAGGTAGAGCCTCCTCTTGCCCAAAGGGTGCTGCAGACACTTTTTTGGCATCACCCGCTTCCTCCCCACCCTCCTGAAGCATTACTCACCCTCCTGCTCCAGGTACAGGGCAGTGCCAGAGGGCTCAGCCATTCTGCAGCAGCGCAGCAGCGGCATTTGGCCACTGACTGCTCACCCTACAGCAGCAGCTCTGCTTTGCAGGGAAGGTCTCAAGGGGCGGCCTCATCTTGCTGGAACATGGTCCAGAGCCTTGAGGGCTCATTGCAGCGAATGCTGAGCATCCAGGCCAGGGTCTCTGGTTCTGATCCAGAGTCTGGGATGCAGGAGAAAGGTTCTGCCACTTCCTGGAGCAGCCAGCAGCCCCTCTGAGTATTTGCTTTGTTCTGAAGCCTCTGAAGATCCAAACCCCTTCCTGTGAAGGGATCCTGGGATAAGATGCAGTTTCTAACAGAGCTCCCTCTCCTTGCTTGTCTGCACTGGAGCTCTATGAGTGTTTGGAAGACAAAACAGCTGGTTGGTGAGGCTGCTTGCTGAGCTGAGACAAAGGCAGCTCTGCCCCAGGGGTGTGGATGAAGACAGGAAGGATTACTTTTTACAAGGGCATGTAGAGATAGGACAATGGGTGATGGGTTAAAACTGAAACAGGAGAGATTTAGGCTGGATATAAGGAAGAACTTCACTGTGAGAGTGCTAAGGCCCTGGTACAGAGAAGTGGTATCCATCCATGCCAGTGTTCAAGGCCAGGTTGGATGGGCCTTTGGAAAAACCTGCTTTAGTGGAAGGTGTCCCTGCCCGTGGCAGGGGTTTGGAACTGGATGAGCTTTAAGGTCCCTTCCAACCCCAACTTGTCTGGGGTTCTATGATTCTGTTTTAGAGTATGCGATAAGGTAATGTCATGCTCTAAAAGAGCTAGGAGAGTCAGTCTTGTGCTGCCTCTTCTAACTTTGCAACGCATGGGACTCACAGAAACCCTTTTGTGTCAAGCCAAACTCCACACAGCCTCGGGGAGGGAGAATTCACCATGAAAGATGGAGTTCCCAAGCACCTTCCCATGTAGATCACACCCTATTAGAGCTCATACAACTGTCACAGAACAGACCCACATCCCTGCTTGCCCCGAGAAGCATCTTTGGGCACCTCTCATCTGTTTTGTCTCACCATGCTTAAGGTGAGCTCTTTGATGCATCTGCTGAGCTGTGCTGCTCCCCACCTGCCCTGCACAGCACACTCCACATGAGCGTGTCCCCTCATCGCTGTGACAAGATAGCCCAAACCTTGGTCCTAACTAACTGCTGTGTGTGGTGGTGCGGCACCACTGAGGCTGCGGTGAGTGCCTGGATGTGGGACTCACTGCCAGGGGCCCCCACCTGAGCTGGATGGTTCTGCTTCCCCCTTTGAGCTGTTGCTTTCAGCAGACAAGGGCTGGAGACGCAGGTCCCTGATGAGCTCTGCATCTGAGTCCCCTGGCATTCCCATCTGTCAGCGACAGCCTTGTCCTGCTTCTGCCTCTCTCTCTCTCTAGTGACTCGTGAATTAAAAGCCCTTTGCTGTGCTTTGCACACTGCAGTCTGTAGAGCTGCATCTCTGATTGCCAGTGCTGAGGCACTGCTCACAACCCCCCCCTCCCTGCTTTGGGGAGTGGAGAAGGGACAGTTCATGCAGAGCACAGACATATCAATATTTAAAAGCTCCTAATGCAATTTCTCCATGAACTATCCCTGCTGCTCTCCTGTGCATCCCTCTTGCTGGATGAATCATTAGCAGGGAAACCAGGCAGGAGTCTGCAGCATTCAGGCCGACAGCACAGACCAGCAGCATCACTTGGGCCCCATCAGGAAGTCAGCATTATTGCAAACTGCTAAGGAAACCTTCCCTTGCTCTGTCCTGTCAGCTTCCCAGAGCAGTGTTTCCCCTGTTGCCCTGGTACCAGATCCCTTTAATGAGTGCTTCACTGTACCTACATCTAGGTAGTCCCACAGACACCCTTCGTGGTCTATTCATGTCCTTTCCTCAGTTTATGTACACTATGTTGTCCATGATATCCATGTCCCTTCCCACACAGTATGTACAAGGCTGTTGCCCTTGATGCACCCACCCTGCACACATATTATTAACTACCACCTGTGACACATAGCCCTTATCACCATCCACTGCATGTCTTTGGCCCTTGATGCCTGTCCAGACATGCCCTCTTCAGATCCAAATCACTTGATGTCTTCTTTCTCCCCTTCCACACTATTTTTTTTCACTGAACATGCTTAGGAAGGTCTCTGCCTTTGAGCAAGATGGTCAAAGACAAGATACAAAAAGCTGTGTTTCTAGCCAAGAGACCTCCAGGACAGAGAACAAACATACAGCTCTGTCATTTGTAGATAAATTATAAGTCATCCTGCTTAGATGGCAGTAGATAATAGTGCTTCCAGCACAAGTGTGGATGATGGGTAACTTGTTCTGTGAATACTGGAGACAGGGCAATTGAACTGCTCTGGTGGGCATGGCCAAAGTCCACCACCAGCATTTAGAGATCAACCAGGACTGCACATGCAAAGGATTCTTCCCAGCAAGGACCAGGAGGTCCAGGCTGGATTTAACCACTGTAACCACTGAACCACTAGTGAGGAGCCAGGCAGCTCTTCACTGAGCGAGTCCCCCTGTGCTCAAGGGGCACAGTCCCCAATACATTCTCAGTTTTGTTGTGGGTTTTGTACCTTTTTTGTGCCACCAGCTGCATTTCAGGACTCTGTGACGCAGCACTGCTTATTGTTTCTTACAGGAAACAGCATGTGGAGACAGGTTTCTGAGGCACACAGTCAAACCCAGCCAGATATTCCTTCCATTTATAGAATCATAGAACAGTCAGGGTTGGAAAGGACCTTAAGATCATCCAGTTCCAACCCCCCGCCATGGGCAGGGACACCTCGCACTAAACCATGACACCCAAGGCTCCGTCCAACCCAGCCTTGAACACCACCAGCAATGGAGTATTCACAACTTCCCTGGGCAACCCATTCCAGGGCCTGACAGTACCCTGACAGTAAAGAATTTCTTCCTTATCTCCAATCTATATAAAACTGAGTTTTACAACCTGAGTACAGTCCTCTTCCTTCCTTCTTGCCCTCTTATTTACTTGGAGCTCTTCAACTGTACTTTCAAAAAGGATGTTGGTTGGTCCCTGCTAAAATTCCCTGCAGCCTCAATACTGCCCTGTTGGGAAAGGCAGGAATTACATTACAAGGGCAATCCCCACACTCCTACCAACCCAGTTCAGTTTGCAGCCAGCACCAGCTATCAGGACCTTTCTCCCTAAGGACAACAAACCTCAGAGACGTAATTTCATGCTCTTGCTGTCAGCTGCCTTGCACGATTTATCTTCTCATTACCTCTTTAACAGCATTGCTAGGCACTGACTGATCGAGAAAATAACTCCTGTGATGGAGACATGGGCATTGGAAATAAAGCAGTAATATTCCTTTGCAGCAATATATATGCTAAGTTTCTGCAGCCGGTGCCCAGAAGAGATCGGGAAAGTGGAGGACAACTGGTTCCTACATCCACTGAGCTGCTGGTGTTCAAATGTATTTCTCCTGGCTTGTATATGGTCACCATAAGACAAGTGGCCTTATCACAGCAGCAAAAGCTGGTTGGCTGGAGAAAAGAGAGAAGGTCTGATCTGAAATCAGATCCAGGCAGCATTTGCCATCTTACATCAGATTTCTGTTGGAGATTCTGGTCTTTTAGGTATTCCCTGCTGCCCTCTAAATGGGGTTGGAGACCCCACTGTGACCTCCAAGGGATAAGTGAGAGGAAATAACCCTAAGAGAAGAACATGAGATATTAATGACTTGGCTGTATGCAGAAACACCACTTCAGGTGGGACAGCTTTCCCCACCTGCATCTACAGCCATGACATTCATCTGCAAACATGTAGTGGTGGATGGAGCTTACTGTGTTGCCTTGTCAGCTGGTTCTGCTGCTATTGAAATTGCTATTCAGCCTCTCAGTTTCTTCTGAGAGTGGTGAGGCCCTGCACAAGTTGCCCAAAGAAGTGGTAAATGCTCCATCCCTGGCAGTGCTCAAGGCCAGGTTGGACGCAGCTTGGAGCAAGCTGCTCTAATGGAAGATGTCCCTGCCCATGGCAGGGGGTTGGAACTGGATGAGCTTTACAGCCCCCTCCAACCCAAACCAGTCTGGGGTTCTATGATTATGTACATAAATCCCCACCTTCCCTGGAACTCCCAGAAGCTCCTGCAGAGTTCAGTTCTGAACAGTGCTGTAGGATGCTACGGTACCTGTGGCCATAGTTGCGGGGTTTTTTGAGGACTTCCTGCCTGGACTCCTTCTCCAATGGTGCACCCCTTTCTCATTCTTACTGAGTAAGAGTGCACATCGCATGGCTCTGTGATTTGGCAAGGAACCAGAAATGCTTTGACGCTGTTTTCAGCCAAAGCCTCGGCATTTGCTCTGGGCAGCAGACACTTTTTATGGTAGATTTCACTTTGCTCTGAATTCAGCTTCCAACAAAAATAGCTTGAAAATATTTTGAACCAGCTCCGTGCACATCAAAGCCATTCAGAGGAGCTGTAAGGCATCAGGAGACACCTCTTTCCAGGTGTGGGGAGGAGGACACCAGCTCACTGAGTTGCTTAACTCCCCTAGAAGGGCACAGCTTCTCTCAGCACAGATAACTCCAGCTACTTGCAAGGAACAATATAAAGAAATCCAGCCAGCAGTCTATCCTTGACCTTCCAGCTCACTAACCTCTGTTTTATTTGGGATATTTAATGCTGACATTAAAGTTCTTCATCTGTTTGCTGTTTAGACGGACTCGTCAGGAGCTAGCAAACATACCAGAGGAATACATCAGACCAAATGACATGACAGTTGAGTTGCTAACTCCTGATCAGCAAGCAATCCATGCTGCAACAGGAGTGCCTCAGGGCTCATGCAACCAGCAAGGTCCCTGTGAGGAGGGTTAAGAATGAGTCCTCCCACGTTCTCAGAACCCAGACACAGCTGTGGGTTAGCCTCTGAAGCTCTACTCAGTGGCAATATGTGATACCTGAGTGCTGGAACTTGACCTGCTTTGACAGTGATGCTTTCCACCAGCAGCACTGCCACTGAGAAGATCAGTACCTAGAACCCAGCCGTTTCTTCTTCAAGAGAGTGGTGATCTGTGAGATATGCCATTTACTACCTCGTGCAGTGAAACAGGGGTTAGTTACTACCTTTGCATAACATTAGTGAAAAGAGCAACCAGCCAATGCCAGGACCCAGTGTGCTAAGAACTGTACAAAACCAACCTTCCAGTCTAAGCAGGTGAGGCAGACGATGGGTAGTTTAGCAGTGAGCAAGTGAACAGGTCAGAGAATGCTTCTGAGTGCTGAGTACAGCTAGGTCAACATCTAGGCTAGAACAGGGAGAGCTTGAGAAGCACTTTTCCCAGGAGGGATAAGCCCAGCTGTTACAGTGCCATGCCTCTGAAAAGGGCATTGTCTCACTCCCTCCAGTTTCCTTTCTGTTTCAGAGGAAAAAACATGCTGAATAAAATATAGACACAGCAAAGATGCTGTTGGCATCGGAGTTCCCCTGGCTCTGCTGGGTGCCAGCTCTCTGAGCTTGTTTTTGTATATTTGCTTCCACACATTCCCCACACTCTGGTGTGTTTTACTCCCTGAAGTAAGATGGGAACTGTCACAAATCATTACAGCATGCACATCTGCATACCTCCCTGGATCCCTCGCAGGGCTGTGGGCGCTGCTTTTCTCTACGCAGGAGTTTGCCCAGGCAGACCCTTTGGATTTCCTTGTACTGTGCAGGGAAATAAATACAGCTGCTGAAGGCCGTGGGTGGTGCAGAGAGCGCAGAGATGTTCACTGGAGTGGAAAAGGTTGGGGCAATGCAATATGTCTCTGCCTCCCCAGATGGCTATGACAACAGCTAAAGGCTGATCTGAACATGCTGACTGTCCCTGCTGGTTTCATGCTCGTCCCTAAACAGAAATCTGCAAGAGAAGAGGGGTTTGCCTCCCTGGCATGGTCGCAGACTCTGGAGGGGTTGAATGTGGGCTGGGCAAAGGTGTCCTCTATCCAATTTGTCAGCAGGTTTCACAATTTCAGTTCCTCTCAACTCTATCAATCACAGCTGTTTTCAGCCCACCTGAAAGATGGGCTGCACCTAGCAAGGTGGGCAGGCAATGACCCCATGCGCTGCTCACTTCACAGCAAGGGTAGAGTCTCCATGTCCGGCTCAAAGGACAGCCTCTGAAACAAGGAGGTCATGCATAGCCACCCTCCCTGAACTGCTTCTCCTTTGGATGGCACCATTACCACTCTACACTGTGCCTCAGGATCTTGAAAACAAAGCCTGCATGGCTCAGATGTAGCTTGTGCTGGAGGGTCTGGGATGTCCTCCCAAGCCTGGTGACCCAGTTCAGCAGGATGCCAAAGAACTGGTGCAGGCGCTGGGTCTGAATCCTTGGCCAGCACCTCCAGCATGATCTTGCCCATTAATTCTGCATAAACAAACAATCACTTAGAACATCAGGGAAAATAATCTTGCCCATAATCACTGATTAGAAATGTTTACTTATGGCTGGATATTTATAGCCTACAAAAGGTAAATGTCACCCTCATTGCCTGCATTGCATGGGAGATATTGTTTAATTAGCAATCGCAGCCTTTGGGCTGCTGCTGTTTGGAACAGGAGACGAGTGCTGCTGTGCTTTATTTACCCTTCCTTCTTCTTTCCCTGTTCTTGTTCAGGAGTGGGATGTGACCTTTCTTATCTGCAGAGCAAGCAGGGCACTGTTCAGATGCCCTCATCCAGGATCATTTCTCACATGTAATAACTGCAGCTCCACGCCCATGTGTGCTTTTAGTAGCCTTCAGGGCGAGAAGCAGCACACAGCTATGCAACAGATGCCCTACAAAGTGGAGCGCCAGAGAGATTAGAGCTAAAAGCCACAGGGAGCTTTTGAGTGATACAGCCCTGAGCACCAGAATACCACTTCTATTTACTAATGCTTTTGGGTGTCTCTCAGTAGATGACAGTTGTGTTGTGTCTTTTAAACATGCTCTATTAACTGCCATCACATTTTATTGCTCCTCTGGCAATATCCAGCAACACCTCTATAATTTATTGTCATTAGTTTTACTCATGACCATCACAGAGGTCACAGCATGAGGGGAGAAGAGAGTACTTCATCCATTTCACCACTAAACATGCTGGAATAATAGCTTTTCAAATAGCTGATGTTAAATAGATATGAAAAGATAATGAATAATGAGGAATAAGGGACCTGACCTTTTCTGAATAAGAGGCTATTTCAGCATCATGACACTTGGAAGCTGGGTGAAATGAACCCTGACTTCCAAGATTGTACTTTCTGACACCTCTGATGCAGCCATCTTCCTCTGAGCCCATTCACTCAGACTCCCTTCACAGGCAGGAGGAGAAATGGGAAGCATTTCTTTCAGACGTGTTGAATTGTGCCTTAGAAATGCCTGCTTCTATCTGGTGACTCTGAAGAGAGCCTGAGGGAATTGTCATAGATGGAGATCTCCGCATGTGGCCGAATGCTTCCTATATAGGCACAGTGGCTCATAAGCTCGGAGGAATAGAAATGGGCTTTGCACACTCTCCCTGTAAGTTTGCTGCTCCAGATGATTCTATCTGCAGAGGGGCCTTGCAATGGGCTTTCTGATGCGGGGACATCTGCAGACATCTTCTCAGATCAGGGACTGAGACTTTCTGCTCAGAAAACAGACCACAAAAGAGGAGATACGTGACCAGATACACCCTAAGATGTAGTCAGGATGCAGCTGGATTCACACTCGGACTTCTCAGCTGAGCAGCATATTCAGGACTCATTGCTGAAATGATTTATATGTGGCCCAGGTCAGAATGAAAATGAAAAAGTGAAGGAAGTGTTTCTGATGCTCTTGGTATCAGGGATAGTTCTGAGGTTTACACAGCTCCATATGACTTTCTCATTCCAAAACCTGATGGTGTTTCAGCCAAAGAGCCTTTCAGCCATACAGGCTATGGCCACCCACGGCAAGAAACTTCACCACCAGCCTTCTCTCTCCACACTTCAGATCCTGAGCTTGTTGTGTGCTAAAACTGAAGACAGTCTTGACACTCTTGTCAATCCTGACAAAATATCCAGGTATGGAGAGTCATGGCAATGACAACTGCAGGATATCCTGATACACAGACCAATTATCTTGCTGATAAAGCGGAAAATATCTACAGGGAGCTCATTAAGGGGGGAAAAATCTATCAAAATGGTGTGGTCCACAGAGCTCAACCCCAAGTTGAGGAATGACAGGCATTTCAGCAACCTAAACTGGATGTGGGAATAGAAAACTCCAAAGCAGCAACAAGCAGTTATACCCACAGAAGGACCTAGACACAGACTCCTGGGTCACCAAGGCTCCTCCACAACCAGATTCTGCGCCAATATTCTTGCCAAAGGAACTTTCTTTCAGTTTTGATTTCTTTAGTCCTCAAGATCTCCTGGTTCTTGCCGTAATATTCAGGTTCTGGCTGCACTTTCAGTGCTCCTCAATCATTTGTTATTAGTGGTTTACAGATTTTTGTTGAGATTTCCAATACAAATATGAAAGGGGGTTGGCCTTAAGCCTAGCCCTGTAGGAGCTCTGGTAAACTTCTTCCAGCCTGACTCCTCTCTTTAGCACGAGCCCTTTGCTGTGTCTTCTGTATGTAGCTCCTCATTTCCCTTCTAATTCTGTAATCCTTGTTTTTCTCTATCATCACTAATCAGTTCTTCATGTGACACCATATCGAATGCTGTCTTAAAGTCCACAAAGATGGTATCTAGCGTGTTTCCTTTGTCTAAAATCTCCATTACCTTATCAGAGAAAGATATCAGATTAGCCTGCCACAACCTCCCTTGGATAAAGCCATGCTCCACTGTAACCCATTTCTATCTATGTCTTTAATTAGTTCTGCTTTCAAAATCCATTTCAAAGCTTGCATCAAGCTGAGTTAATCTTTCAGGCTCCGAATCATGTTATTTGCCCTTCCATATCAGTACCCTATGACCATGGTCACCCAGCGAGGGTACATCTGAGTGGGGTGTGCTCTTTTCTGGGCTATGGGGCTTGGGATCAGGAGGGGAGATCAAACTTTTCAGAGGTTAACTGGTGAGGCAGAGCTGAGAGCTGTTTGTGGCAGGCTGGGTAGCAGTGACTGCTGGAAACAGGCTCACAGAGAGACCTCGGATGCGGCACCAAGACACAAGCATAGGAGTGTCCCT